>OX421380.1:5012500-7512500 GCA_949126905.1 Amorpha juglandis
CGGGCACGATCTCACTACTGGTATGTGACTACTGTTTTTATTAAAACTTTTAGAACTAGTAAAGCAGAGGTTCCGAGTCTTTTTTCTCTTAGACTACTTTCAAAATTTAGTTCAGGTGGACCCCCCTTCAGCTACATTTCTACCATATTCCCAAAACTCGACAAAAAATGTGTGATTCCCGTGGTTTGTTTTGTTACGCCTACGTAGGCCTTCATTTTGGGAACTAAGGCAGTACAGCCATGCTGTAGACCAGTGGCGTGCACAGGATTTTGTGACAGGGTAGGCAGCAGTCAACATAGTTAGATTTCTATTTTTACATTTTCCTAGGGTTCTAATAGTCACGTGAAAAATCTCTCTCCCGTTAAAACAATGAAATAAGCCTTATTAGCACAAAAATATTATATGAAATTAAGAACTCACCGTCATAAGTTTCAAGGTCGAAAACACGAGATATTCTGCGATGACGCCAAATTGTAGAAGGAATTGGCCACCTCAAATATCTTGTCCGTGAGTGATTGTTACGTTACGGAACACGTCACTTGCAAGATATCCGACACATACACACATCCTTTAGACACAATTAAACTCTTATCATCAAACGATAATTGCGAAAATAACATTTTGAATAAAATAGGTAAATATACGATTGAAACAAACAATTAATACGCTTATTCAAATAAGACACAAATAAACTACTATATTTATACTACTTCACGTGTTAAAACGGCTTACTTAATTATATGCAATAAAATCAAAACATAAACAAAGATTGCGAAATTAACAAAACAACATGGCTAAGTCACCAAAAGTGAATTTTTTTTTAAAGAAATGATTGATTGCGTCATGCGTCACGATTGACCAATATAAAAAGAGGTGAGCTGTGATTGCTCCTCTTGCCGCAGGAGATGTCATTCATAGTCGCGCATAGTACTTACACATTTTTGGTCGATAGAGTCGAAAATACTCCACATTTATGAATGGACTGTAGGCAGAAATCCTATGCCTAATCGCTCTGTCTTGCATTGCTTGCGTGGATGCGAAATGAGTCATTCTTAGATTTTCGTACCGAGTTTGAACTTTTTAAATACGTATTGTATTATTTTATTAACTAGTGAATGAATTTGCTTTATTTTTATTTATTTTTTACATTATTAAAACCGTGTTGCTGGTAGGGTAGGCAGTGCCTTTTTGGAGTGCACGCCACTGCTGTAGACAGTTTTGTCTTCATAATGAATAAGTCGGCTTCAATGTCCTTCAAACCGAAACACAACAGTGCTCACACACTGTTTTTGGCGGTTGAAATAGACGGCGCGGTGGTATCAACCCAGACGGCCTCTCGCATACGAGGGACCTACCACCTCGTCTACCAGTTTGCATTAGTAATTGAACATTTGACATGTATGATGGCAGTGTACCTGCTGATATCGAAGCACAAGGCGCTGGAGGCGGACGTGAGCGCGCACGAGCCGCAGCTGATGTCGGTGGCGGCCGTCGGCGACGAGCTCGTCGAGCAGGGACACTTCGGCGCAGACCGCATACAGGTACAGTGTACACAACAACATGTGGCATGTATGATGGCAGTGTACCTGCTGATATCGAAGCACAAGGCGCTGGAGGCGGACGTGAGCGCGCACGAGCCGCAGCTGATGTCGGTGGCGGCCGTCGGCGACGAGCTCGTCGAGCAGGGACACTTCGGCGCAGACCGCATACAGGTACAGTGTACACAACAACATGTGGCATGTATGATGGCAGTGTACCTGCTGATATCGAAGCACAAGGCGCTGGAGGCGGACGTGAGCGCGCACGAGCCGCAGCTGATGTCGGTGGCGGCCGTCGGCGACGAGCTCGTCGAGCAGGGACACTTCGGCGCAGACCGCATACAGGTACAGTGTACACAACAACATGTGGCATGTATGATGGCAGTGTACCTGCTGATATCGAAGCACAAGGCGCTGGAGGCGGACGTGAGCGCGCACGAGCCGCAGCTGATGTCGGTGGCGGCCGTCGGCGACGAGCTCGTCGAGCAGGGACACTTCGGCGCAGACCGCATACAGGTACAGTGTACACAACAACATGTGGCATGTATGATGGCAGTGTACCTGCTGATATCGAAGCACAAGGCGCTGGAGGCGGACGTGAGCGCGCACGAGCCGCAGCTGATGTCGGTGGCGGCCGTCGGCGACGAGCTCGTCGAGCAGGGACACTTCGGCGCAGACCGCATACAGGTACAGTGTACACAACAACATGTGGCATGTATGATGGCAGTGTACCTGCTGATATCGAAGCACAAGGCGCTGGAGGCGGACGTGAGCGCGCACGAGCCGCAGCTGATGTCGGTGGCGGCCGTCGGCGACGAGCTCGTCGAGCAGGGACACTTCGGCGCAGACCGCATACAGGTACAGTGTACACAACAACATGTGGCATGTATGATGGCAGTGTACCTGCTGATATCGAAGCACAAGGCGCTGGAGGCGGACGTGAGCGCGCACGAGCCGCAGCTGATGTCGGTGGCGGCCGTCGGCGACGAGCTCGTCGAGCAGGGACACTTCGGCGCAGACCGCATACAGGTACAGTGTACACAACAACATGTGGCATGTATGATGGCAGTGTACCTGCTGATATCGAAGCACAAGGCGCTGGAGGCGGACGTGAGCGCGCACGAGCCGCAGCTGATGTCGGTGGCGGCCGTCGGCGACGAGCTCGTCGAGCAGGGACACTTCGGCGCAGACCGCATACAGGTACACAACAACATGTGGCATGTATGATGGCAGTGTACCTGCTGATATCGAAGCACAAGGCGCTGGAGGCGGACGTGAGCGCGCACGAGCCGCAGCTGATGTCGGTGGCGGCCGTCGGCGACGAGCTCGTCGAGCAGGGACACTTCGGCGCAGACCGCATACAGGTACAGTGTACACAACAACATGTGGCATGTATGATGGCAGTGTACCTGCTGATATCGAAGCACAAGGCGCTGGAGGCGGACGTGAGCGCGCACGAGCCGCAGCTGATGTCGGTGGCGGCCGTCGGCGACGAGCTCGTCGAGCAGGGACACTTCGGCGCAGACCGCATACAGGTACAGTGTACACAACAACATGTGGCATGTATGATGGCAGTGTACCTGCTGATATCGAAGCACAAGGCGCTGGAGGCGGACGTGAGCGCGCACGAGCCGCAGCTGATGTCGGTGGCGGCCGTCGGCGACGAGCTCGTCGAGCAGGGACACTTCGGCGCAGACCGCATACAGGTACACAACAACATGTGGCATGTATGATGGCAGTGTACCTGCTGATATCGAAGCACAAGGCGCTGGAGGCGGACGTGAGCGCGCACGAGCCGCAGCTGATGTCGGTGGCGGCCGTCGGCGACGAGCTCGTCGAGCAGGGACACTTCGGCGCAGACCGCATACAGGTACAGTGTACACAACAACATGTGGCATGTATGATGGCAGTGTACCTGCTGATATCGAAGCACAAGGCGCTGGAGGCGGACGTGAGCGCGCACGAGCCGCAGCTGATGTCGGTGGCGGCCGTCGGCGACGAGCTCGTCGAGCAGGGACACTTCGGCGCAGACCGCATACAGGTACAGTGTACACAACAACATGTGGCATGTATGATGGCAGTGTACCTGCTGATATCGAAGCACAAGGCGCTGGAGGCGGACGTGAGCGCGCACGAGCCGCAGCTGATGTCGGTGGCGGCCGTCGGCGACGAGCTCGTCGAGCAGGGACACTTCGGCGCAGACCGCATACAGGTACAGTGTACACAACAACATGTGGCATGTATGATGGCAGTGTACCTGCTGATATCGAAGCACAAGGCGCTGGAGGCGGACGTGAGCGCGCACGAGCCGCAGCTGATGTCGGTGGCGGCCGTCGGCGACGAGCTCGTCGAGCAGGGACACTTCGGCGCAGACCGCATACAGGTACACAACAACATGTGGCATGTATGATGGCAGTGTACCTGCTGATATCGAAGCACAAGGCGCTGGAGGCGGACGTGAGCGCGCACGAGCCGCAGCTGATGTCGGTGGCGGCCGTCGGCGACGAGCTCGTCGAGCAGGGACACTTCGGCGCAGACCGCATACAGGTACACAACAACATGTGGCATGTATGATGGCAGTGTACCTGCTGATATCGAAGCACAAGGCGCTGGAGGCGGACGTGAGCGCGCACGAGCCGCAGCTGATGTCGGTGGCGGCCGTCGGCGACGAGCTCGTCGAGCAGGGACACTTCGGCGCAGACCGCATACAGGTACAGTGTACACAACAACATGTGGCATGTATGATGGCAGTGTACCTGCTGATATCGAAGCACTGTGGAATAGTTTGCAGGCACACGTGCTCCCTCCTCCCTATAATATGGGGTCCTTTAAACGGAGTGTGAAGAAACAGTTAGGCAAGTCGGCATAATCTTGCCGACCTACTATAGACACAATGTTTGTCGTTGGTCGACACTATTCCTGGATTGCGCTATACTTACCATCAAGTGTGGCGTAGTCTCTTTACCGAGCCGGGATAAAAAAAAATGTATAACGTTACTGTAATTGTTTGATGCAGGACCGTCTCCGCGACATCCTGTCCCAATGGAACCACCTGCTGGACCTGGTGTCGCTGCGTAAGAACCGTCTGGACGCGGCGGTCCGGTATCACCAACTGTTCGCCGACGCAGACGACATCGACAACTGGATGCTCGACACGCTCAGGTAATGAACATGTTTATAACTGTTGTGTGTCATTAATTACTTTTATTTTTTGTTATTAATTTTGTTTGTTATTTGTTGTTGTCTTTTTCTTCCCCTCCTCCTTGGCCCTGGGATGAGATACTGCGGGGTCGCCAGTATCTCGTTAGCAGGGACCCCGTAGTTCAACCCTGGAACTTTGGCAGGCCGGCATGATCTTGCCGACCTACGATGGACACATTGTTTATCGTTGGTCGACACTATTCTTGGATTGCGCTACTCTTACCATCAGGTGTAGCGCAGTCACTTTGCCGAGCCAGGATAAAAAAAAATACACTCCACATAGATGTTATTAATCTGATATCGGAATCAAAAGTTGTTCCCTGGGCTCAAAATTAAGTTAATACTTTTATAACCGATATATTCTTGAGGGCAGGTTTTTTATATATTTTTTTTATTTTGTTGAATGATGAGACGAGCAAGGAAACCTTATTTTTTATCGATTAACATAACATTTGTTTTCAGATTGGTGTCATCGGAAGACACTGGCGTTGACGAGGCTCAGGTGCAGAGCTTGTTGAAGAAGCACAAGGACGTCACCGATGAACTGAAGAACTATGCTAATGTCATACAACAGCTGAAGCAGCAGGTACGCATAATAATGTCGACCACATTCTTCATTCAGGTTTTCCTTTTCAAGTACTTTTTAGAGTGGTAGACCCACGCTGTAGACAGTTTTGTCTACAGCATGAATGGGCTGGCTCGACCGGATTGTTACCACTGTCTCACAGAAAACCGACGTAAAGTAGTGGCTTGCTGCTGCGTTTCGTACGGTGAGTGAGATAACCGGAAGCCCAAATCCCCTCCCCTTCCCAATCCCTAATTATCCCTTTCCTTTAAGGTCGGCAACGCGCCCATGACTCTTCTGGTGGTGGGCGTACATGGGCGGTGGTGATCACTTACCATCAGGTGACCCACTTGCTCCTTTGCCGGCCTATGCTATAAAAAAAAAAAAAAAAAACATTGAAGTCATTGAAATTACTTGGCATCATGACACTTAGGAACTTATATTAGGGGTAACAAATGCAGGCCAGTACCATACGGTAGTTTGGAATTCAAAGTTCGTGTGGTATTGTTTCCGTTTATGCGCAGGCATATTGCTTACCGTTTCATTATTCATGTTAAAAAAAGGTAGAATGGTACCACTCAGTGATATGTCATTAAACAGTGGTAATAACGTAGATATGTGTGTGCAGGCGCAGGAGCTGAGCCCCGAGGACGCGAGCAGCGCGGAGGTCCGCGAGCGACTGGGCGCTATCGACGCGCGCCACGGCGAGCTCGCCGAGCTGGCGCGCCTGCGCAAGCAGCGCTTGCTCGACGCGCTGTCGCTGTTCAAGCTGCTGGCCGAGGCGGACGCCGCCGACCAGTGGATCGCCGAGAAGGACCGCATGCTCGACACCATGCTGCCGCCCAAGGACATCGACGATGTGGAGATTATGAAGCACAGGTGCCCATACACACACACTACACTACACTATTATGTAACAGCCATATGCCATACACTATAAGATTTGACTAAAATACCAATCGATTCAAATATAATTAGAAACCTAACTGCTTCAATAGCGCAATTATATTGCATATACGATACGAATGCTGAGCTGAGGTTTCGAGTTCGATCTTCGAGTTGGTTAACACTATATTGGATTTTTCTGTGCCGAAATGCTCAATATCAGCCCGGAGTCTGAAATTGTGCCCGCCATGACGATAGACTTGCCCCCTATCATCACATCATGGGACGGAAATACGCTCGGCGAAATGCGAGTGTACTGGTTACACCTCTGCATACTCCTTCGAGATTACAGGTAAAAGTGTGTATTTATAATTACAAACATCACATGACGTCGTACCACTACTATACCTCACCTCACTTGACGTCAAAAAGCGCGTTCAATCGACGGTATAAACCAGTTTAAACACGATATTTTAAGTGTAACAATTATACGGTGCTTAAGTTTGGGATAGTAATAGTTCGATGATGATACAGATACGACGGTTTCGACAAGGAGATGAACGCGAACGCATCACGCGTGGCGGTGGTGAACCAGCTGGCTCGGCAGCTCATCCACGTGGAGCACCCGCAGGCGGCGCGCATACAGGAGCGCCAGGCCGCGCTCAACGCAGCTTGGTCCACGCTCAGGGAGAAGGTATCACACACACAACCTAACCTTACCCGCAATTATTCATACACTACAGAACATTGCGCCACAGCTTCCGTGACGCAACGGGTAGCCGACTGTGAAGTGAGAGGCCGCAGGTTCGATCCCGCACCGTGATAAATGTGATCCACAAATATATGTTTCGGGGTCTGGGTGTTGTGAGACCGAAAGTCTCTCGTAGTTCCTGATACCCACGACACAAGACTCGTATCTTACTGTGGGGTCAGGACTATGTATGTGACTATTAGGTGTATTTATTCAATTTATTATTTAATTTTATTTCGTATGTAAACAGAAAATAATAAAATTAAAGCTTATTTATCGATTAATGTTCGTAAAAATATATAATTTAGAATGTAGTGAAAATTCAAGGCATTTTGAAAAAAAAACAATTCGTTTAATTATTTCGTGCATTGATAAAATACATAATTTTGCCATTAGGCCGAGGCGAAGAAGGACGACCTCAAATCAGCCCAAGGAGTACAGACATTCCACATTGAGTGCCGCGAAACCGTCTCATGGATTGAAGACAAAAAGAGGATTCTGCAGCAAACCGACAACCTCGAAATGGACCTCAATGGTAATTCAATTATTTAAATTTAGTGGAAAATAGCCTCTCACATTAACTAGTTGTTCCTGGATGCTATATTTCGAGGAGATAAACAGTGGATACTGGATACTGGAGTTTCGATAATCCAAAGGTATGCTGTAGCGAGACTGTTTTTCGCACTGACGGTGGATTATTGACCGATTTTACATACACAGAAATTATACAGAAATAATATTCAATATTTAAACGATTCAGTAAATTCTTTAATTTTGGTAATTCAATAAATGAATTCTATTTTTATAAGCGCAAATTATCCTCCGGTTTCGGCACTCATTGTAATGAAAATGAAATTTCGTTGAAACCGTACTACCAACAATGAATACGGTTGTCAGTAATCGATATCGTCGATATCGATACTAAGTAGATATTGTATCGATTCTCGATACAAGTTTAGTGGCAACAAGTAGAATAACAAACGTATAATTCCAGGTGTCATGACCCTCCAACGTCGTCTGTCGGGTATGGAGCGGGACCTGGCTGCCATTCAGGCGCGCATCTCCTCACTGGAGAGCGAGGCCAACGCTATCGAGGACGAACATCCAGAGGAGGCGCAACTCATCCGCGACCGAGTGCAACAGATCAACCAGAACTGGGATCAGCTCACGCAGATGGTACGTGTGGTTGTCGGGGTTTTTTACACTAATAAGTTAGTCGATTAAGCCCAAAAAAGCCAGTTTGTTTTAGACAATTAAAGTCGTAAAGTTAAGCAAATTGGCCGCAGTGACTAAACTTCAATATGAAAACAAAAAGCCATAGAAATTGATTTGACTTTTGAGTGGTAGAGCCACGCTGTAGACAGTTTTGTCTACAGCATGAATGGGCTGACTCGACCGGGTCGTTACCACTGTCTCACAGAAAACCGACGTAAAGTAGCGGCTTGCTGCTGCGTTTCGTACGGTCAGTGAGATATCCGGAAGCCCAAACCCCTCCCTTTCCCAATCCCTAATTATCCCTTTCCTTTAAGGTCTGCAACGCGCCCATGATTCTTCTGGTGGTGGGCGTACATGGGCGGTGGAGATCACTTACCATCAGGTGACCCCACTTGCTCGTTTGCCGGCCTATGCTATAAAAAAAAAACAAAATTGCGTTACGGCTTTAAAATTACATGCATAGACGTCTATTGTAGGTATTAAAAACTATAAGGTAATAAACAATGGATAAAAAAATCATCTTATTTATTTGTTGTCTATTGAATACATTTTATAAACTTTTGTATATTTGTAAAACAGCTCAAGGAACGCGACTCAAAACTGGAAGAGGCCGGCGACTTGCATCGCTTCTTGCGTTCCGTGGACCACTTCCAGGCGTGGCTCACCAAGACACAGACCGACGTGGCCTCTGAAGGTAAGGATCTTGCACAGAATTCACTACTTGTGAGCATTTTTTTTTTATCACATTTCTATAGATTTGTTAAAAGAGGCATAATTTTACAAAACGCATAAAATAAGTCAAAAAGGTCACCCTTCCCTCCTCCCTTTTATTTCTGCGACAATGGTCTATTTTTAGTGTTAGTTGATATAACTTTGACTAAATTCACGTTTGATCTTGTAGACACTCCATCGAGCCTGCCCGAGGCTGAGAAGCTTCTATCGCAGCACCAGACCATCAAGGAGGAGATCGATAACTACAAGGACGAGTATGCCAAGATGATGGAGTATGGAGAGAAGATCACTGCTGTTAGTACTTACCATTATTATACAATATTGACATGGATACAATTATTATTAATGATTTTTTTGAATCAATATTGCAGGAAAAAATTCTATGATGCATAGGTGATATCTAATAAGTGCTGGGATGTGAAACAAAATAAAAATGATACAAAAAGTGATTACTTAGTAAAGCAAAATCAAATCACAGATTTATGTTGTAATTGTGACAAATGGGACCAGCCATATAATTTTAGAGTATGCCTAATAAATCGATCGCTAGTTCACTCGATTTATCGGAAAACAGACATCATAGTACAATAATTGATCTTTTCTAGGAGCCATCAACTCAAGACGACCCTCAGTACATGTTCCTTCGCGAGCGTCTCAAGGCTCTGCGCGAGGGCTGGGCTGAGCTGCAGCAGATGTGGGAGAACAGGCAACAACTCCTCACACAGAGCTTGGAGCTGCAACTGTTGCAGCGTGACGCGCGACAGGCTGAAGTGCTGTTGTCGCACCAGGAACACAGGTATGATGAGGAGTCAATCTCCAAAAGGTACTATATCACAGGCAACCGTATCGCTGCTCCGTTAAATTTAATAATATGTGAAAAAATCTTCACACGTCAATATTATCGTAGCTATACTTGTAGCAGATATTTCTACGTTTATTACTCGATCTCTCGATCGTATATACCTAACTAGTTTTTTAAAAAGCAATGCAATCGTGGTCTAATTTTTTTCTTCAAATTTAGGTTAGCCAAGACAGAACCACCAACCAACTTGGAACAAGCCGAAAACTTGATCAAGGAACACGAGGCTTTCCTCACTACCATGGAAGCCAATGACGACAAGATCAACTCAGTGGTACAGTTTGCCAACCGCCTGGTCGAGGAGAGGCACTTCGATGCTGATAAGATCCAACGTAAGGCCGAAAGCATTGAGGCCAGACGTAATGCCAACCGCGATAAGGCTCTGCAACAGATGGAGAAACTCCAAGATCAGCTTCAGCTTCACCAATTCCTTCAGGATTGTGACGAACTCGGCGAATGGGTGCAGGAGAAGAATGTCACCGCTCAGGATGACACTTATCGCTCGGCAAAGACTATCCACTCCAAGTGGACCCGCCATCAAGCCTTCGAAGCCGAAATCGCCGCCAACAAAGAACGTCTCTTCGCCGTACAAAATGCTGCTCAAGAGCTCATGAAACAGAAACCTGAATTTGTCGAAATCATCTCACCGAAAATGCACGAACTCCAAGATCAGTTTGAGAATCTACAGACAACAACAAAGGAGAAGGGTGAGCGTCTATTCGATGCTAACAGAGAAGTGCTTCTACACCAGACTTGTGACGACATCGACTCGTGGATGAATGAACTCGAGAAGCAAATTGAGAACACAGACACTGGCACCGATCTTGCTTCTGTCAATATCCTCATGCAGAAACAGCAAATGATCGAGACACAAATGGCGGTCAAAGCCAAACAGGTCACCGAGCTGGAGACTCAGGCTGAATACTTGCAGAAGACAGTGCCGGATAAGATGGAGGAGATCAAAGAAAAGAAGAAGGGTGTGGAGCAAAGATTCGAGCAACTGAAGGCTCCATTATTGGAGCGTCAACGCCATTTGGCCAAGAAGAAGGAGGCATTCCAATTCCGTCGCGATATCGAGGATGAGAAGCTATGGATTCACGAGAAGATGCCGTTAGCTACAAGCACTGATTATGGTAACTCGTTGTTCAACGTGCAGATGCTTCAGAAGAAGAATCAGTCGTTGAAGACGGAAACCGATAATCACGAGCCGAGGATCTTGACCGTCATCTCCAATGGACAGAAGCTGATTGACGAGGGACATGAGGCGACGCCCGAGTTCAAGCAGCTTATCGAAGAACTTACCGCGAGGTGGCGAGAACTGAAGGGTAAGCATAACTTTTAGAATTGTATGTTATAGTTGCCATCGATTCTGTGTTCTTCAATATATTTTCTAACAACTCATCACTATAATCAGAGACGGAAATTAGCTTGCCGAACCATGGGTAAACTAGGTATGCCTTTCTTTTCCTACTCCCTTGGAAATATGGGTGCGAGCTGATACGTGATTTTAAACCCAAAAGTTCATTATCGTAAAATTAAATCGATTACATCAAAACTGTACGTATTAATTTGTTTTTTAGATGCCATCGAGCAACGCAAGAGTAACCTGTCCCAATGGGAGAAGGCACAGCAGTACTTGTTCGATGCCAACGAAGCGGAGGCGTGGATGAGCGAACAGGAGTTGTATATGATGGTCGAGGATCGCGGCAAGGACGAAATCTCTGCACAGAACCTCATGAAGAAACACGAGATACTCGAACAGGCAGTCGATGATTATGCGCAGACTATACGCCAGCTGGGAGAAACTGTACGTCAATTGACTAGCGAGGAACATCCGCTGAGGTATGTCGCAAAATTATATCGAGATGACTATGTTTGTAGAATTGAACGATTAATGATTGAAATCGATAAGATTTAAAGTGTTAGTAGATTTTTAAAAGTAATCAAAGATCTGACGAATTGTAAAGGGTAACAAAATGTCTAGTTACTTCTAAACAGTCATTTGTTCCAACAAAACACGGAACATTTAGAATTTTTGCTTGATTGCTAGCTTTCTGTTAAAGAAGATAACTCATTGACCACCAATTTTCAGCGAACAAATCTCAGTGAAACAATCGCAAGTGGACAAACTGTACGCGGGTCTGAAGGACTTGGCTGGTGAGAGGCGCGCCAAGTTGGACGAGGCGCTGCGACTGTTCCAGCTGTCGCGCGAAGTCGACGATCTCGAGCAGTGGATCACCGAACGGGAGCTTGTCGCCAGTTCACAGGAGCTCGGACAGGATTACGACCATGTTACGGTAAGTGGTAGGCAGCGGCTTGGCTGTGCCCCTGGCATTTCCGATGTCCATGAGCGGCGGTGACCGCTTACCATCAGGCGGGCCGCTTGCTCGTCTGCCTATCAAGGCAATAAAAAAAAAAGTGGTATATAAGCATATAAGCCATAATAGTTTTAATGCAGTGTAAGTTGAAGCAAGTCTAGCTTTTTTATTGTCTTTCATTTATTTATTTGGGGGTTACACACTGAGCTTACAATGGTAAATTACATTAATTGTTAAAGTATATACATGTTTATAATAAGTAATGTGATTGCAACTCTAGAACTATTATATTATTTATTTACACCCAATGGAACGAATAGTAACAAAACTGAGAGAAAAAATACAACTTGTATATAAAAGGATTCGGTTCCGCTATGCCAATTTAGTTTATTTACTTTTAATTTTCAATTAATGATAAGTATACGATAAAATATTTAATTTACATGTTTCGTTTGTTAATTTTGCAGGCTGTAGTCTCTTTTAAGTTAATTTTCTAGAAAATTCTTTTGAACAACCGTAACAGAAGTCTTATCACATTCTAGCGAAAATAGTTGTAATAATTGACGTTATTACAGCTTCTGTGGGAGCGTTTCAAGGAGTTCGCACGTGAGACTCAGACGGTCGGGTCGGAGCGAGTGGCGACAGCGGAGCGTATCGCCGACCAGATGATCGCCATGGGACACTCCGACAACGCCACCATCGCGCAGTGGAAGGAGGGGCTCAAGGAGACCTGGCAGGACCTGCTCGAACTCATCGAGACCAGGACCCAGGTAATGTACTGCTACTGGCAACCATACTACACTATATAGAGGTAATGATAAATATAGAACGACTTGGGTTTTTATTAAAAATGAAAAATATTTGTCGATAAATTATCTTGCAACAAATATTTTGTTTTTAATTCTATCTTGGACAGTAAAAATATTTGTGTGTAAAGGATATTGTCGATATAATTTTATAACTGGGATAGTCTAATTAATCAAATGAACGACTCATCGTTGATTCGATACTTCCTGGTGTTATTGTCGATAAAATATTACAACTGAAGCCATTGTACACAGATGTTGGCCGCATCCCGCGAGCTGCACAAATACTTCCACGATTGCAAGGACACGTTGCAACGCGTCAACGAGAAAGCGCGCGGCGTCAGCGACGAGCTCGGCCGCGACGCTATTAGCGTCGGCGCGCTACAGCGCAAACACTACAACTTCATGCAGGATCTCAGTACGCTGCAACAACAGGTAACATAACGCTAAAACAGTTGGCTAGATACTTTTCAAATATCGATATGTTTTTGTGCAAAAGAATATTAGAGATATACCAGATTAATGGTTTACTACAAGAAGCAGCATATATGTCAAACAGTAACTACTTAAATTGCCTATTTAATGTGCTAATTGGCTTGGTTAAAATTGAATCTTACATTATGGAATAGGGTCGAGTCCTATGTTGAATTTGTGTTTGCCACGGTGACGTCAGAGTTTGGGTTTTTTATGGACGGATTAATGTTTTTTTCTGCGATAGGACTTGGGTAAAGTAACTTATTTATTTAGATTCAAAAAAGTGTGTGTGTGCAATTCACACACGGCAGAAGTGTATTTCAGAATTATTGAAATAAATTAATTAACCAACGAATTTTAATACGCAAATGTAAAAAAATAAAATACATACGTGAATAATTGTTGTTTATGATCCATTTTCGAAAGTTTCGTTGTACGCAGGTGGAAAGATACCTTATGGCATACTTGTAATCTACCTCATTCTTTCGCATGCTAAATCTTGTTTATGAATATTATTATGTTTGTTTTTGTTGTGACGCATTTTCGTATAATTAATGTATAAGCACTGTCGTGTTTCGGTTTGAAGGACACTGAAACAGTGACATTATTGGGCACTATGAGACCTAAAATCTTATGCTTCGGGGTGACGAGCCCAGTTCAGTGCCATTCAGAGCTTTATAATTCAAAGTTCTTTGTGGTGTTGTTTCTGTTTATAGGCAGGATTACCACGATCACACCACAAATCACAACGATTCTAAACAAGTTTAACTTCGAAAATTCAATTCTACTACTGAAGTACGGAGTACTATGAAGATATGTTGTGTGGACAGGTGGAGGCGATCTCGTCGGAGTGCGGTCGGCTGGGCGCTTCGTACGCGGGTGACAAGGCGGCGGAGATCACGCGGCGCGAGGCGGAGGTGGCGGACGCGTGGGCCGCGCTGCACGCCGCGTGCGCCGCGCGCCGCGCCAAGCTCGAGGACGCCGACCACCTGTACCGGTTCCTCAACCAAGTGCGCAACCTCACGCTGTGGATGGACGACGTGGTGCGCCAGATGAACACCGGCGAGAAACCGCGGTACACGTTACATGCGTGATGCGATGCGAATAGCAATTACAATGCAACACACATCAACTAACATTTGAAATAGACATTTTGATTTGCTTAATTCATTAACTTAAATCAATAATTAAAACTTCTATTTTGCATAATTGTACAAAAATACAGAATTTTACCTACTTAAATTTAATGAACTTACCAAAATGAAATCAATATCTCAATTTTTACTATCCATATTGTCTCGATATATTTTTATTTCACTATTTCATTTTGTTTGGAATTCAAAACTTAACTCCGTAAAGACTTGTCTATGAGCTGTACTTGGTGACTAATTTGTACCACTGACTATACATTTACATGATTTACAATGATGTGTGGTGGACAGAATAGTTTCATGAATGAGACTTTGCCGTTTAGTGTCGATCTCGTGTCTCTTTAATCGATAAAATTTTCACAATTAAATAAACATATAAATAAACTGTGTTCCTAACATGATTGCTCTCATTAACAAATTTAATATTTTATTTTTCAATATTCAGAGACGTAAGCGGAGTAGAACTCCTTATGAACAACCACCAATCACTAAAGGCCGAGATCGACACCCGCGAAGACAACTTCTCAGCGTGCATCTCTCTCGGCAAGGAACTGTTGGCGCGACAGCATTACGCGTCGTCCGACATCAAAGACAAGCTTCTGCAGCTGACCAATCAGCGTAACGCGTTGTTGCGACGCTGGGAGGAGCGCTGGGAGAACTTGCAACTTAGTAAGTGGCTATAAAAAAATAAAAAATAAAATATTTATTGTCAGACAACCATGATCCATTTTCCAAATAAAATATCGATAAATATATATGTAGGAATGCTCTTGGTTTTATGCTATTTAAAAAATGGAGAGTGTGTTTTGGTAAATATTTTTATTACAAAAAAAGATACACTTCTGGGCTCTTAAATAATGTTG
The DNA here is from genome assembly GCA_949126905.1 of Amorpha juglandis. NCBI lineage: Eukaryota > Metazoa > Arthropoda > Insecta > Lepidoptera > Sphingidae > Amorpha > Amorpha juglandis. The sequence goes on from OX421380.1 coordinate 5,027,859, forward strand.
ATTTTGTATCTTCATCTTTTGCGTATCATTCTGTATAGCTGCATATCATTAAATTATTTTATCCGGTCTTCGATCAATCTTCGTCGAAATTGTTCTGCATATTGTATCGAAAACATTCCTTTTTAGTTTTGGAAGTATATCAATTCGCGCGCGACGCGGCGGTGGCGGAGGCGTGGCTGATAGCGCAGGAGCCGTACCTGATGTCCCAGGAGTTGGGCCACACCATCGACGAGGTGGAGAGCCTCATCAAGAAACACGAGGCGTTCGAGAAGTCAGCCGCCGCGCAGGAGGACAGGTTCAGCGCACTGCAGCGGCTTACCACGGTACGTGTCTACTCGATTATACTAAAACTATGTGTGGTATAGAGTACTTGCTCATTTTTGGTCGATTTCTATAAACGATTTTAAATTGATTATCCGGATAGTCGCGGAAATCAACCAATCAAATTAAGTTATTTGTGCGCCTTACCTTCAAACTGTATTCTGGTTGACTTATGTTTGGTATCTGTCTGGAGAATCAATCGATGATCGTTTATTGAAATTGGCTGTTAATGAGTAGATTTTTGTCAGTATGAATCGGTGTCTTTGTTTATTGGTGTAGGGTAGTTGTGCATTTAATGAAAACGTTTTTTAATGTATAGTGTATGGGTATATCGATGTTGCTTCACATAATTGTTGGTGGCTTTGTAAATTGGCTAGTTGTAGTAGTTGAGAAAATTTTCAAAAAATAGTCATTATTTTTTGGGAAAAAAAAAAATTCAGATATCTTTACTTATTTATTTATGGGCTCGTACAATACATCATATGAACCATAACAGTATAATACTTGAATAGCATATGGTAGTTAAACTTTTGCACTATTCGTTTTGCAACATTACAAAGTGTAAACAAGTTTTTGGTTTAGTGCATTAGTTTTGGTGTGGTCTTAGAATGTATTGCATGCTTGAACTGGTATAAATATTTAACATAGTGTAGATTTTATTTTTTCTTAAAGTTTCGTTTACACAGAGAGTTTATCGCACGAGGAAAATTTAAAATATAACAGAATACTCTGGTCACGCAAATTACAGTTTTGTAATATTCTCACATAAGTAGTATAAGAAGGCTGCGTGTAAACGGTACTTTAACCCTATATTGACTTCAATAATAATTCGTATCCTAGTATAAATAGTATTTATCCGCACTATGCTTGTTGGAATGGTTTTACGTTGATTCTAATTTCACTCTTCTATTCACTAGCTTGAACTGCGTGAGGCGTCACTGTGGCCTAAAGCACAGCCTTGGGAAACATATGACGAGTCCACCTTCACATATCAACACCCACCCGTATCCCACAGTAACCCCCCATTACCTGTCAATGTAATTAAAAAACCCGAACGTCCCGTCAGCCAAGTAGTAGAGGAAATCATCACGAACAGCAATAAGTACACGTTACCAGAAAAATTCCAAACTAAATCTCTCACCCTTGACTATTCGAATAAAACGCCACCGAAGAACGATTCGTACTTATGGAACGTGGTGACCACGACAAGTTTATCGACTATATCGGAAACGAGTAGTCCGCCTATGTCGCCTTTAAAAACACCCCTATCCCCTGACATATACAGTTCAGTTTTCTTTGAATTCCCGGACAGTACCGAGGAGCCGAACGTGTCATTAGCATGCGTGGACTTCATACTTTGGCAAAAGTTATCCTACCAATACGTATATCCGAACGTTTCGTTGTTACGATCGAAAAGTGGGTCGTCCAAAACGAATAGTCTTAAACGTATCATTAAAAAGATATCAAAGAAACTTAAGTCTACAGACGCTGATGTTAAGGGTGAAGTTGCCGTGCTGTCTATGCCGGGGCTGACGAGTAGTAGTAAAGCGATAAATGACTTGGGGAAAGAGGTGAAGACGATACCTTTGAGTTCCTCTCTACTGTTGTTGTCCCAAACCCGCAACCTCCTGGGTCCTGAAGGTGCATGGTACTTTAACTACTTGGATGGTGTAAGTGTGGTGTCTGCTGTTTATTGAATGTGCTTTCTTGTGATTGGCTTGAGCTTCTTGCACCAATTAAAATTACAGTATGAGGCGGTATTGCCTTTTGTAAATACAGATATTTTTTTTACTTTATATTGTAATTGTATGATTATGTAAATGTGTGATTTGTAAAGATATAAACGATTATTTTTTTTGGTATTCTATTGTTATTTAGGTATTTATTTAATTTCACTGAATGCTCAATTTTTTAATAATTCAATAGATCAATATAATAGTATATTGAGTCTTCATAATTCATTAAAACAATTATCTATTAAATATCCTTGTAATTTGTTGTTTTTTACTTCACAAGTAAATGACGATTTAAAAAAGTAGGAAGGCCTAAATATCTATCAGTAAGACAGTACATAATACAAATATGATTATTAGTATTATTTCTTTGAGCCTTTTTACCCGACTGCCATGGAAGGGTTATGTTTTTATAGATTCCTTTCTTATTGGAGGTGAATAATAATTATTATGCAAGGACTAAAACCAAGTGCTTTTTATTTTATGAGTATGTAGAGTATGTAGGAAGGTAAGATAATAATTACAATTTATCGTAAAATGGGGTGAATAGAAATGCAAATGTACTTATGTACTTATATTTGTATCATTACACAAATTCGTCAACGAAATTGTATACTCAAGTATATTATATATCGAAAATTTATTTTAAATGGACGACAGTAAGTTAGTTTCGAAAAAGAACTAGTTTCATTTATATTCACCCTGTTTTACCGTTAAAACTTTAACGCTACACAGCACGGCGACTAACCAACGCAAATGTATTTCCTACCCAATACGCATAACGTTACTGATTCACCATGTATAATCCAGTTCGAGGTGAAAGAGATGAAGCGTCGCCAAGAGGCGGCCGAGGCGGCGGAGAGGGAGAGGCGCGAGCGCGAGGCCGCCGACGCAGCGCGCGCCGCCGAGGCAGAACAACTAGACACCACCGACACCGCGCAGGAACACACGCCGCCGCACGGTATGTACTCACATGTACATCGTACACTATACACTATACACACTACACCTCACACCGCCCCGCCGAGCGGGAACACGTCGACACCACGTACACTGTACACACTACACCACACACCACCCCGCCGAGCGGGAACACGTCGACACCACCGACACCGCGCAGGAACACACGCCGCCGCACGGTATGTACTCGCATATACACTGTACACTATACACACTACACCACACACGGACCAACCGTCTAAATATACACAACAAGACGCGCAGGAGCACACGCCGCCGCACGGTATGTACTCACATGTACACTGTACACTATACACTATCTCACACGGACCAACCGTCTAAATATACACAACAAGGTTTCAATATGTATGTAAATGCCACAGTTCACTTGTACTTAATTTTTCTCCTAAGTGACTGCCATAACAGGACTTTTGAGTGCATACTCGAATTAACGAATGCCAAAGCGTATAGTTAAAGTATACAGCTAACTTCTGTTCGAGTCGCACATCACATAATTAAAAATAATTTACTCACTATAATATGGAAAATTTAATTTTAAACGTCCAGTCCAGTAATAAACTGTGATATCGATTATAATTATACAGATTCGAAAAATATACCACAGAACGTTCACTTGAATAGGACGATGAGTTTATCGATAAACATATCTACACTATCTTTTTATTTTCTGAGCATGATTTTATGAATTGTCAAAATATTATTATGAGATAGACACTTTGTTATTATTGACGTACATAGCTAAATATTCGATGAATAAAACATTCTATTAGCATATAGGATTCTTCGACATAAACTGAATCGATATTGTTAATGTCTGAAATTAATATAAATTTTAATCGATATCACCAACTTATCTTAAGTATTTGCTTAAGTTAGTAAACATACAGAAACACACTTTATAATTTACTTCTTTAGATCACTGCATACAGAAATAACAAAAATTAAATGAATTAAATGCAAAGCAATATATATCACTATGTCTCAATTGCATTGTAAGCACGCATGTGTAATGTCTTTTAGCACTCAAACATAACTTTGAAAGACAATTAAAAAAATCATTTAACATTCACTGTCACGGGTGAACAAAGTTTATTGCTGTTTTCAAATTACGATATCACAGGTGTGGTCCTTATTATAAAGGATATTCAAACATTTGGTGTCTTTTAAATAATGCCTTAATTAAGCAACACGTTGACTTTATAATTAAAGTGATTTTCTGATTTTATCGTTTACACTTTGTGTTACAAATTGTACAGTTCTAATCTCGTGTTATTTTTCAATCTTTATAAAGAAAAACGATAAAGTTAGAAAAATATCTTCAGTCTACCAGACATAAATACTTTAGACGATTCACAAAAATAAAGCTTACGGCAACGCTTGCCGCTTTATGTGTGAATTTTTAAACCCTTTCTTTCTATCGCTTACTCGTTGACCAACGAACAAAACTCAATTCACTTACACGGCCACTAGATGGCATTAACAATCGCAACGGGACGTGATCTCACATTCGTTGGTCGATCGAGAATGTTGTGCGTGACAAATGAGGGCCACTTACTTACCGATGTGTTGTCCACACATGCACACGTGTAGTCGTAAGGAGAACGTCCACTAAAGCGGCTGAGAAGGCCCAAGAGCGACCACATTCCCAGCCAGGTAACGTGAGCGCTTATAAACTACCGTTGTTAACTTACTCGGCTGTTGGCATGAGCTTCTACGGTAGTTGTAGGGGATTATTATTAATGAATGTAAGGTGACACCGCGCTCGACTAGGAGACGCCACTCCGGTAGACAATAACTGTGATTAATGTCCAAGCTTTGTAATTCGGAAGCTTTTATTGTACACGGGGGTAGTTACTGTAGGCGAATTAGGCTATCGTATTTAGAAACACAATATTATTTGTCGCACGGTTTCTATGTTTCATCTCACACTTTAGATCACTATACAGGGTGCTGGTAATTTCGAATTATTTATTCAATCATTTTCATCATTATATACTTTACTGAGGTTTAACACTTCACTCTCGCAAATAATACAAAGAGAAGAAGTTTTACGCCTTTTCATACAACACCTCCTTTGTTCATTGTCACTCTTTTATCATTATATCACAATATATTTTAAACGTGCAATGTATTCCATTTATTTTATATGTTCGTCTAAAGCTAATCATGGTGATGGTTTGATACTCTGTTCTCTTCATGTCTGTCTTTCGTACCACATTAATGTCTTTCGACTCTGCTAGTGTTACGTTCTAAGTGTATCGTCTTCCTTTATGAAGCTGTCTTCAACTAAGGTAGGTATATTTTACCTACACACTGTTCGCTTTATTTTCTTGCTATATATTTATTATATGCACGGCTTAATAGCTTTTTATGTTATTTTATTTGCTTTTAATACTTTATGTCTAAGTTGAGAAAAAATAAATTCTATATCAAGGGAAAAATATATCAATAATTCAAGTAAAGTTTATATTTAATAAAATTTGTGGGTGTAAGGGTAATAACGCAATAGTTTTCATCAGAATTGCTTTCACAATATACAATAGGGAAAATAATCGCTTCTTCATTAATAACATCACTCGGGGGTAAATTATATATTACGTGAATGTAGGACATTAATAAGTAGGAAAGCGTTTGACCTTCGATAACTCGGAACTTAGACTTGAAACACTCTGTATCTGTAGCATGTAATGTTGTTGTTAATTTATTTACTTTTTTATCACTATGTGAGCGTATACTTCTATTTTAGAATATAAATGCAACAATTAAAAACTATATTGACAATAATAATTAGTAAGTTAGTTTTTCTATTCAAGGGTGTTTTTTTAATTATACTTGATACGCACACATAGTGTCAGCATGTGTATGTACTATGTACGTGGCATGTACGTAACGCACGTAGTGTAGCCGTAACTAGCACGTAGTCGTGTGCATGCAGAGGCGAGCCCCCCCGCCGCCCTGTCCCCCGCCCCGTCCCCCGCCGCCCCGCCGTCGCCGTCGCCCGCGGCGGCTCTAGCGGCGGACTCCCCGCCCCGACCATCCACGTCGAAACAAACGCCCGTCAAACCCGCACGCCTCTCCAGTGAGTATTGTACCGTACCGTACCGTGTACATGTATTTTGATACTAATGCACTTGAGTTATGGTCTTAATTTGAATGCGAGGGTTTTGATGGGAGGAAAAACAATCACTGGCTGGAAGTCACTAGAGTTTTATTGATTTGAATTCAAAAACTGTTCCAAAGTTAAATATATGGTTTATATGGCGATGTAAATCAAGTTTCATCTAACATATTTTAAACTAGCTTCTGCTCGCGGCTCCGCCCGCGTGACCTCTTTTTTCCGGGACAAAAAGTAGCCTATCACTCAAGTCAGCTCATACCTTGTCTGTATACCAAATTTCATCAAAATCTGTTGAGTAGTTTCAGCGTGATTGACGGACAAACATCCAAACAAACAAACTTTCACATATTTTATAATATTAGTAGGATAAAAGCGTGTCTTATTAAAACCATAACTGTAGTACTATAACTGTCTAAACTTTTGGTAACAGAGTAGATACCGTTGCAATGAATAACTCAAGTCTGTGTATGTTACCATGCATGTTAGTACGTAACATTTGTGTTTTTGTTATACACACTACAATGTGTAGAGTAAATCTTATGTCAGCATGACTGATGCTTTTGTGTTTTTTGCTGCGACGCATTATTGTTTTTATGTTGCTTTGAATTATGTTTTGTTTTTTGCCCACCTCCTTTTCACCTCAAATTCCATCTGAAATTTTAATCGATCCCATCCGCTATTCCTTGTCATCATCACCATCCGTTCCTAATTCACGCGTACAGCGCCCGGAACGAGTTCAACACCGGCGACGCCGTCGACTTCCGGTAAGGTGAAGTCACGGTCACGAAGCAAGTCACCGTTCAGAAGCTTCCGATGGCGCACGGCGAAGAAACTGCTCGCAGGATCCCACCACAGCGACGATGAAGGTATTCGTGGTGTTCGATTGTTGTGGATGAAATGTGTGACGGCATAATATCCATTCAGTTTCGTAAGTCTTTAACAAGGCGCGTGAAAAGAAATAACTAAAAATCATAAATTCTATTGTTAAAAAATGATCACCTTGTATTTTTATACACGTATCACAGATATATGTTACTCCTATGACTTTCAGCCGATATGCAGCATCAACACTGTTCTGTAAAGCTGCTATTCATTTTTTTATAATTATTCTTTGCAGTTGAAGTAAATTATGAACACATTTCCATTCAGAATAGTCAACCACCTTATTTAAAATGCAACGTTCGCTTTATATGTGCTGTTGTGTTGTTAGCGCATGATTATTGCGTGTGTGTGATGCAATAAACACGTTTTATACGAATGGCTTTCATTCAGATATCGCCTACAATTTCGACGATCGAGACTGCGTATCAAACCACGCCTTTACAACGAAGAGTTATAATATTCTTCACATTAGAATTCGATAGTTTTTTTAGATTTCTCTTCTTGTCTATCGATTACTTTTGTATTCGAAATATCGATTAAGCAATGAAAAGTAGAACGGTTAAGCGATACGACTACGTTTGAGCTCATTGTGTTTGTCGGGGGTTTTGATTGGGGTCTGATATGTGCAGTGTTGTCATTATCGACAACTTTATTATGGGTATAATATATCGATAATGGATTTATAAGTTAATCATTCAAATTTTTGCAATATAGAAACTTTGCAAAATACTTTTTAAACTTCATTATTATCGATTGAGATTGGATCAAAGTTTCGAAGTTGTCGATATTTTACAGCCCATCCTATTATTATCGATTAAACAGTTTAAAAGATTTTGATGTCGATATTGACGCAATGTGCACAATGATGAGGCCCCGGTCTATACTTGTATATGTAATGAGACGTATCCTATGACAGAGGGTGCCAGCCCCGCCAGCGAAGACGAGGGCGTTGAGGGAACGCTTGTACGCAAACACGAATGGGAATCCGCCGCCAAACGTGCTTCCAACAGGTTTGTGATATAAAACCGATATGTATTCAACTAGATATATTATACAGTTAGATTTTTTGTATAATAGTGTTAACTAGCTGTTGCTCGCGGCTCCGCCCGCGTTATTTTCATACAAACTTTCATCCCCTATTTATCAAATTACTTTCTTACGTCATAACATCTACCTGCATGCCAAATTTCAGCCCAATCCCTCCAGTGTCAGTCACCTTTGAGTTTTATATATTTAGATGTCATAAATAAGTCATAAATAAGGAAAGTTGAGATCAGACAGACAGCTCGTTATAAAAGTAATTACAAAATCACGCGTAGAATAATAATTGCAGGAACAGTAGTTCTAGAGACAGATAGATTTTAATTTTTTTTTATTATCACTTTGCGTCCTTAGTTTTTGAGCACGTAAATATGTAATTCATTTTTTGGAAACGTAATTTATTATGCTGTTTTAATACTAAAATGTGTTGCCTTGTGTCTTGTGTAGTCTTTGTGAAAAAAGACTAAATATTTTTTCTCTTCGCTTAGATCGTGGGATAAGGTGTACGTGGTCGCGAAAGACGGGCGCATGTCGTTCTACAAGGACCAGAAGGCGTACAAGGCGTCCCCCGAGCAGTACTGGCGCGGCGAGGCACCGCTCGACCTGAACGGCGGCGTCGTAGAGGTCGCGGCCAACTACACCAAGAAGAAGCACGTCTTCCGGCTCAGGTATGCACGGATTGGCCATTAGGGATAGTTAGGAAGTAATAGACAATCATAAATTTTTGTAATATGTACCCAGTAACGCCCAAAGTTTAGACTTCTCTCTTATGATCAAAGTTTCCATTATTTTTGCGCCAGATATGTTTCATTAGAAAACAGTGCATATAAAACAGTAAACTTAAATTGCATTTTGGAATTTTAGATTTAACGCGACCAAATAGATTTCTCTTTGAGAAACTGGCGGAATACCATTTTTGAATTATTACTTTTTATCTTTTGTTAAGTCGACCATTTCAATAATACATAATTACGATCATTTTGAAGTAATGAAATTAATTTTTTGTGTAAACTTTAGCCGGCTACCTACTGCGGTTCAAACGGTAAATGGAAAGACAGTCTGTGTAGGCTTAGTATTAGGGCACCATTTGGGTTCTGTTTTGTTTCTATTAGCAGTCGTTACATAAGTAAATAAATAATTGGGTTCTGTTTTGTTTCTATTAGCACTCGTTAAATAAATGAATACACCCAACAATCACATACATAGTCCTGACCCCACAGTAAGATACGAGTCTTGCGTCGTGGGTATCAGGAACTACGAGAGATTTTCGGACTCACAACACCCAGACCCCGAAACAGATATTTGTAGTTCACAGTAGTATAAAAGATGGATATATTTTGTGCGTGTGCAGACTGTCATCCGGCGCGGAGTTCCTGCTGCAGGCGCACGACGAGACGGAGATGTCGTGGTGGCTGGAGTCGCTGCGCGCGCGCACGCTGGCACCCGCCGCGCGCTCGCACACGCTGCCCGCGCCCGCGCCGACCAATCAGGAGCCCAAGCGACGCTCCTTCTTCACGCTCAAGAAGAAGTCAGTCACGCTCCTCACATCATTATACGCGCCCTAGCCGACTTACTCATTCGACAATCATTCCGCATGACGCATGTGTGTAACTTTAAGATACGGTGGCGGGATTACGGTTGTTCGTCTTGTCTTATTGAGCTTTCAGTGATTACATTTCGTATAGTCTTCAACAGACACCGCCACGTTATTTGAGTTTACTACAATTGTGTTCTTTCCTAAATCGGGTGTGTATCCGGTTATATCGGACCGGCCTAATACTAGCGACCGTCGAATGATCCACTGTCTCTTAACGGTTAACATTATATTTAGACTGCACTGTATTTACCAACAGGTACGGTGTAAATTGTCGTGCCAGCTTAAAAAACATGTTAATTAAAACGAAAAAAAAACTATTTTTTCAAAAATATCTTAAGTATATCCAAAGTTAATATGCATTATATATGTTTGCATATTAGTGTAAATACATAGATACATAACGTGGTATAGAGCGGTGTCTATTGAAGAGATTTTATTTCAAAATGACGTACTGACATTTCGGGATCTTAATTTCCGCCTGTGACTTTTTCCTCAGAAAATGGGGTATAGAAACTCTGGTGTGATCAATTTATTTTCATTAATTTTGAGCAAGTCGATTTAAGGTATGTGGTGAAACTTGCAAAGAAATGTGTTTAGGACACAAGTACGACAATCATATTCGTAGCAATGTAGTAACAATTTTTTATGTTGTTTGTTGTAAAAGAAACATTTCTTTTTAGGGGCAAATCCCTCAATGCATGTGACGATTAAAATATCATTGCACTTTCATTTCCAACGCATCCAACTCACTACTAACAGGCCTTTTGCGGACCATTTGATTTATTAATACTAATTATTATTTTTTTTGCATGAAAGATTAATAAAACCTTTGTGTTGTGTAAATTTGATTTTAAGTTACACCTTTTATACTATTTTTTCATTGCATGGTTGTAAATGACTAACATATTATTATTAGTGCATAAATATCAAAGATATCCATTCGTAAGGACGTGCGCATAAAAACTGTATAATTTTGTACAGAAATGTTGGATCAAAAGAAAAATTGTTTGCATTTTGGTTCAAACTATGATGGAATGTGATTTGATTTTTTTATTTATTTTATTATTTTTTATTTATGGCATAATAACAAAAATAATTACATATTGCCTACGCCTTATGGAATGACGTCTTTGATATAAATGATAGCAAATTGACATTGATTTGATTTGATAAAAATTGATTGAATTTATAAAAATTAATTATAATATTTTCTGGTGCGATTTTCTTACAAAGCATAATAAATAGTGTACAGGACACTTTTTATAAGAAACAAGTTTTTAATGCATGTAATTGGTTCTACAGCTAAAACCGCAGAAGGCAGAGTGAGAAGGAGTAGGAGGCAGTGGGAATATAAGAGTGAAAGAGACAGCAGTATGACGGCGTCCTCGCGGCACGTGCAGTACGGGTGCGTGCGCGTGCGCATGTGCGTGCGTGTCCGTGTCCGTACGAGCGAGCACGCGCACGACGACGGACGCCTCCTTCTCTACGCGCTTGCTGCTCTAAGCTTTGCCGACACCGATAAACAAGCAGCGCCAGTGTCGACTGGCACACCTAAAATCTTACTAACATTATATTATTTTTGTTGCGTACAAAAAGAAACGTTATTTGAGACTGTTCCGTAATTGAGTGTTTGAATTCGCCTCTGTCTATACGTATATTTATTGTTCGATTGCTGTGTCGAAGGTTTTAAAAATAAGATTCACATCTTCACGTATGTCCCGCGAAAGTGTAGTTGTTATTATACGGTTGAATAAAATGAATATTATTTTAAAAAAATTATAATAAATGCGACGCTATTTATAAATAGAATTTCTAGTGTTTAAATTCAGATTGAGAAAATATATATTATATTATCATATATATTTTAATTATTTATATATAAAATGGAGCTAGTGTAATGTACATTCAGTTGAACTAGAAATGTATGTCGTACGTTTCGATTTCCCTTTGACAATGTTTTTTTTAAATGTTTGACCAAGTTGATGTAATTTGACAGATGTATCTAATTCGATATTGTAAACTTAGCTGATAATCGGATAACCGCATTTACATTCAATAGAATTCCCAGTGGAATGACGTTTTAATCATATCGACTGCTTTGCTACACAGAAGCAATACGACGTATGTAACTTAAGCTACGTAATTGTATTAGATTTAATTTTCATCGGAAAGTGTCTTCTTCAGTATTGTCGGCCTCGCTCTCCGTCAACAAACATGGCATTTATATGAAGTGCAAAGTACCACTACTGGGACACAGCGACTATCGAGTGATACAGAACTGCGGGCAGCGAGACCGCCGCCTTAATTTATATTATTACAAGATGTAAGTATGCTTGTACGCCTCATAAGTGCTTCGATAAAATGTATTTTATTATTATTAAAAATATATATTTAATTTAACTGCCAATGTTCACAAATTGTTATTTTGTCTCCTCTACGCAATACGTATATAAAAAGTACACATTCTATAAATGTAACGATGACACATTTTTAGTTCTGTCTACGTATATATGGTGCGAGTACGGTAGTGTGATGGTGTGGTAGTATTATAGTGTCGACTCGACACTACTGCAAATCTACATCCGTCGCCTCACTACCACATTTATTCACACTAACGCACGTCGAACTATGTTTAAATATTTTATTTTTAAATTTTACTTTTTTGATGAAAATATAATAAATGATGTTTTCAAATAAATGTAATTTTCTTTAAAATACCTTTTAAACAAAAAAGGATACGAATCAACAAACTGCACTTCTATGGACAAATTAAATGACGTCTAAGTGAATAGAGGTCTGTTACTCCGAAAGATAATGCTAATTCCAAAGCTCGAATGAAATGACCATTCACACTAGACTGGTCACTAATACAATACCTCACATTCACAGGGATATGTTAACCGTGAGATAGTTGTACATATCACCCAACATAGTATTATTTATTAATAAACACTACATAGTACAAAATTTAATAAATAAACAATTTTAGCCTAGTGCGAAGACTGGAAATTCCATATCAATGACCCATTTCTTATCGATACCAGGATGAAGATATGAAATGATAAAGATCAATACACTTAAAACGTTTTATAAAACGAGATAAAATATTTTCTCATCGCATACTCCGTACCGCAAATAGAAAGTTTCAGTCTGTTGGTAAAATGTTAGGTTTTTGGGTGTTTTTCTTGTTGCCTTTTGTGTTAGGTAATGATAAAGTTTGCAAAGGAAATGATTGCAATGAAAGATCTGATGCCAGAATAATTGGAGGAGATATCACTGAACCCAACACGAGACCTTTTCAAGTAAGTGTCAGCAAATGGTACATATACCTTATTATTTATTAAATTTGTTTTTGAATTGAGTTACCGGTGTTGTATGTGCGCTGAAGGTCATCCCTATTTGCCAGTTTTCTAGATTTGTTTAAGTTCAACCAATACCTATTATGATCAGACAATTTTGACATAGATGGAGAAGTATAAGGTACTTAACGTTCCCATACGAATGTCTATGGTTGAGTATTAAAAGAAGCTGAAGGGCTCTGTTTATGATGGAGTGCTGAGGTTTTTTCAGACAGATCAAGGCTTTTGTAACGATACTGATGGTATTCCATCAGTATCGTTACAAAAGCCCTCTAGATAACTATACCTAAGAATACTCTAAGTCCCTCTAATGGTGCTGCCACACCGATGTTATAAAATGTTAACAAACATTTTCTGACATTAAAATTGTTACATTTTGTTAAGAATTGTTAGATGTTTTAAGTGCTCCCACAGCGACGGAAAGTGTTTGCAAACATTTTATAACATTTTCTAACATTTTTTAACATTTTATAACATTTGAAAACATGACATCGGCCCTTCTTCTTTGACGGCGCCGCTCTCAAAAGTACCGCCGCCCGCGGTTAACCACTTGCACGTCCAAGGATACTTTTCTAGCCAAAAAAAAAGGTGGGTTGTACGTCCAAGGATACTTTTGTAGCCATAGCGACATATTTTATATAACCGTCGTTATTAACAAATTGCAGGTAGTTAATGCGTCTTTCATTTGTTTATTAGATAGCTGACGAATTAGTTTACAACAACACTCACGAGATGGTAGTGTAAGAACCCTCGAAGAATAGTTTTTTAGGTCGGACGTACAAGTGGTTAAAGAATGTTCAAAAATGTTACAAATTGTTACTAAATGGTGCTGCCACACCGCTGTTATAAAATGTTATACAACATTTGTTAACAAACATTTTCTAACATTTTATCACAATGTTAGATAATGTTAATAAATGTTTAATGTTAGAAAATGTTATATAACATTTTATAACACCGGTGTGGCAGCACCATAAATAACTATAACTAAGTACCTACTGCTGTAGTAGGTACCTACAACGACAATCGCAAATCGAAGTCAGCCGTGGGTGTGTGGTGTGTGTAGTGTGTGAACTATTATTTGATTGAATGACGAGACGAGTAAGGCGCTCGCCTCATGGTAAGCCACCACGCCTGCCCATAAACAGAAGCAACACCACACAGAACTTTGAATTACAAAGCACTGCATGGTACTGAACTGCGCTCGTCACCCTGAGACATAAACTGCTTGGAATAAATAAATCACAGAGTTATAGTACAGTCTGGATTGATGATTAGCACACGTAGTGGCAAGAGGTTGTATGACAAAGTCGGAGAACCGACAAGTGTATCGAAATTGAAGTAAGACCTTGTCCAGCAGTGGTCAGATACACTAATGGATAGATGGAAATCACTGACCAAAAAAATAGTAGCTCTTACTTATACACTGGAACGACACGCTTTATCAATCCTCACAAACTGATTCAAAATTGGTTTGTGGGAATTAGTACATAGATTATGATATGGGCACATATCTGCCCTCAATAATTTGGGTTCCTCATAAAGAAAACTAGCAGCTGTAGGTATTTGTGTTGATTGTGATATATATATATATAAATGATGACCATCACTTATTAAAGAAACTTATCCATTAAAAGGTAGGTATAATAATGGAATCAAGAGTTAATATTTCAGAATTACGTTTAAAACAATCATAACCAAACCTCATTGTGATGATCCTATCAAAGTTTATAAAATCGTAAAAATATTGATTCAATTTTTCTCTTTTTTTGTTTTATGATGAGTCTAGCATAATCTTACAATAACCTCTATTTATGTATTTTATATGTTATATTTCGTTACTTAGGCAGCTCTATACATGAGAGTTGGTACAGCTGGCGAGCTCGGTTTCTGTGGGGGAGCTCTCGTCCATCAAGAGTGGGTGATCACGGCTGCACACTGTTGCTTCCATGACGGGCAAGAAGTGGACCATGTGCAGGTATTACATTTATATCTACTCGTAATTTCTAATTAGCAGATGAGTCATCTGAGGGAGGAACGGCCAATTTGAAGTCGTCTAAGAAGTAATGTACTAGGTATATCTAGGTAAGTACGTTAAAATATTGACATAGGAAAGTAACTACACTTCAGCTGATGATAAGTAATATGCAGTCCAAATATAATGATCGGAAAACAAGTTATAACATAGACATCAAGATGTAGGTACTAAAAAGATAATTAATAAAAAAATATGGCTGCGTGTACTTATGTACGCGCGTGAGAAGTTATACTTCTTTGTTATTTATTCAATTTAATAGCAAATATTAAAAATTAATATTATTATTTGATGTTCAATTTTAATTTTTATCACAAACTTTTTATTAAATGTTTTTTAAATTTATTTCTTTATTTTGTGAATATTAAATAACCAATAATAAGTATTTAACATTAATAATTTAATAATATTTAGTGTTAATTATATTAAATAAAAGTATTTTAATTTATATCAATAAATAATACATACGGATAGTTAACCTCAATTATATTGGAGCACTTGAAAAAGTATATAAGCACAATTTTTTTCACTAATATTCACAAATAGTAAGTAATATCAATCAAAATATAAATAAATAAATAATACATACGGATAGTTAACCTCAATTATATTGGAGCACTTGAAAAAGTATATAAGCACAATTTTTTTCACTAATATTCACAAATAGTAAGTAATATCAATCAAAATATTCAATTTAAATCACTACTGAATATAATTTATTAGCACATATATAAATTATAAAGGACATTGTCAAAAATGGCCTATGAATCAACACGCATGAAACATTTACTATAATAATAATTATTATTTATAATGTACATTATAATTATTATTATAGTAAATGTTTCATGCGTGTTGATTCATAGTTTCAATAGAACGGACACTTATTAATTTCGAAAACAATTTAAAAAGTATTCACTTCCGTCATAGTCCTCGGTATTATAATTTTTGGTTCAAATTCGGGTTTTTAATAGGCAAAGGTATTGTAGCTCATACAGCCAAGTCTTTGTAACAACACTCTTAAGCTTCGCATTGTTATGCATTTCGCCAAAGACAAGTGTAATTTATTCTCAAGTCTTCACAACAACGATGAAATATCGTAACATTAATAATTTAATAATATTTAGTGTTAATTATATTAAATAAAAGTATTTTAATTTATATCAACATATCCACTCGACATGATAGAAGTACATTCTACTCTCTTCGCGTTTATGCGAGCCTGGTACTTTTTACGGCAACATGTTCCGAATAAGAAAAAACCTAAAGAGTTTTTCTTTGTCTAAATCGTCATTTGTTTATTAATTACGGCTACTTTCACTCTCATCATTTTTTCTTAACGCGCCTAACTTCATACTGTTAATTTTTTGTGTCACAGGTGCGCGCGCATCTTAAAATTTCACTCTCATCATTTTTTCATAACGCGCCTAAAGAAGTATAACTTCAAAAATAAATTAATGTTATTGATTATTTTTTAGTTTTCTGAAGTAATTTTGATTAAACTTACTACTTGGTACTTCAGTAAGTACCAAGTAGTAAGTTGTAAGAACTGCGAGCAAAAGCCAGTGCTTTTGCTCGCAGTTTTGCCTGCGTGAATGTTTGTTTCTGGGATAACGTAGCAGCCCATAGTCTAATTTTATGACATGGATAAGGACTTATATAGGTCATTGCGATATAGGAAATTACTATACGGCGGTGATTGATTACAAAATATCCAAACTTTCCAATTTATAATATTAATAGGCTCTAAGTTAGAGTACCTAGGTAAGTTGATCTGTCTCTTGAAGTAAAGCTCTAAAATAATTTAAAAAGGTATTTGATACAAAATATATTTACAGCACAAACATTTGCCCAAGTTCATCTGATTTTGTTTTCAGGCGATATTAGGCGCTCACTCACTGTACGACCGCTATGAAAATGGCCGACGTATCGTGAACGTGATTGAAGTAGTGGTGCATCCAGACTACGACGCTTCCACATTCGCCAACGATCTAGCTCTGCTGCGTCTTGCGAATGTCGTACAAGTCACTGGTCAGTACTGAGTCCCCAATACTTACATTTTATTTCATTTTAATTTTAAAGGAAAACTAACAGCTAGGTTATTAGACAATTCTTACAAATTATGTACTTAAGGGGTATTCTGGTCTAGAGGCAGGAATTTAAGGCAATTTTTGAAGTGCCGTAAAAATACCGTGTTATGATGTTATAGGCAAACCTATTACCATACCAGGCACTTATTCCAATCCCGTGGACGCCGCGTCATACAATTATTTTCTCAAACTGTATTAAGTGACCTCTTAAAAGAGAGTTTTCTATGTATTATATTCTTGTCTTTTCCTGCGATAAACTCACTCCAACTAAGTGGTGCTTAATTCTCCACCATAATTCTATATAGGTAAGCTACATTCGTTGAAAACGATGAAATTCGATTCACGAAATAAAAATTTGCAAACGATAACGATATCAGTATTCTAACGTTAGATAAGTAGGAGAAACAAAATATATCATGGCTGGAAATTATCACATATTATTTCTAGAAAACAAACAGTATACATACTTAAACTTAATTGATTATTGAATGATGATGATGTATGAATCGAATGATAAACAAAATATGCACTGTCACCAAAAGTTAGTGTCCCAATCCAGTAGTCACTCCATGTGACCTAGGTCGGAAAGCCGGGGACTCCGGTATAACCATCCCTCCCCTCCCAGGCTGCGAACGTATGACGTAAGATGGATTTGCCCTGCAAAAAACTTACGATAGAATGTGTAAGTTGTATATGTTTTAGATATTGTTACCATTCGACAATTCAATTCAAATCAATTCCAGTATTTTAATAAAATTCTCTTATTATTAAAAAAATCAATGAAACCAACCTGTAGGTACTTAAATAATAAGGGGTGTGTTTTATACAGGTATTATGTATTTTATTGATTTAAACTCTAGTGTTTCGTGCCTACAGTATATAGGTATATTTTTTTAATGGGATTACACATTCTGTATTTTTTTTTGGTAATTCCAATTACATATCTATCGATCATTTAATGATAAAGTTATTAAGTTAATTGAGTTAGATATAGAATCACTACAATAGCCGGTTTATTGTCGCAAATATCAGAAAATTTAAGATAAAGGCCTATAATTATATATCAAACGTGTTATATTTTTTCCATTTGGCAGTCTGGAAATATTTATTTAAATATATGAATGACTTATGAAAGTACAGTGAAAGCTGGATAAGTGGGATCTGAAGGGACTTAATTTTTTTTATCACTTATAGAGATTTTCATTCACCCAGTTTCCCAAATAGGCAGGTTAACATGAAAGTTGTTTTATTTATAGAGGGTCCCACCATGAGACGTCGAAATGTAAAAAAAAATCATATAAAGATTAAAGAGGTCTCAAAACAAACGTGTCATAACTTGTCTACATTTGATGAATTGTCCCACTAATACGGGCTATCGAGCTACAAAGTTCCAATTATAGAGGTAGATAAACATCGAAAAAATTTAAGAAATCAAATCTCACTTACAAAGGTTTGTAAATCCCCAGCAACAGAAGTATTTCAATGCAAAATGATCGGGACCTCATTGTAATTATCAATAACAGAGGTTTCTCACATATCCAGGGCATACTTATCCAGGTTTGTCTGTATATTGTTGCAGATACTATAGGCACGGTACGTCTACCGTACCTCAGTACAGTTTTATTTAACTTTGCCGGTCTGGGAGCGACTGTTTCAGGCTGGGGGATTGCTGCAGAAGGTAAGAAGAGTACTTTTAAAACGATTTTTTTATAGAAACCCAGTAAATTTCACTACGTGAATTACACGTATGTGAGAGGCCATCTGGGTTGGTACTACCGCTGCGTCTATCTCTCCAGCTAAGGAGCAGTGTGTAAGTATGTTATATTGCACTTTGAAGGACATTGAAACCAGTGAAATTATTGGGTATTATCAGACTTAACATGTAGGTGACGAGTGAAATCCAGTGCTATATAAATCAAAGTTTTGTGTGGTGTTGCTTCTGTTTATAGGTATGCAAGGTGTACACCATCAGGCGAGCAATCTGCTCGTACCATTATTCAAACTATTAAAAACAATGGTTAAAACAAATTAAAAATTAAGTTTAAAAAAAATAAAAAAATGCACAGGATATGTTAAGGCCTTTGCAATCTCCCAACCAAAATTGAGTACATAACTATCTGGTAGTGATGTGCCTAGGATCTTAAAGGGCAAACCCAATAATTTATTTGATAAAATAATCAGTCTTTCTGGTCTTCATACTCCATAGAATAAATTTTATCGTGATTTCCACATACCACCTTTCACACTCTATGAAAAAGAAATCTAGCTATGGTTATGTGCTCATATATTTGATTCTATATTATTTATCGGTATCGATTAAATTACCGATATTCGTCAGACAATTCACGTACAAGTATATCAGCTAAATCTTCTTTATCATCGTAAACTGTGTGGACGCGACTTCGTACTGGTCTAAGATCCCGCGGAACATTGACCTTCACCCATCTGTTTACCGGAAGAAAATAATATTTTAGGGTATAAAAGGTGTTGCTGAACACATACCAATAGGGTTGCCTAAAAAAATATGGTCAAGGATAGGTTTTGCGAATATAAAAAACAAAAAAGATATTATTTCACTGACTTGCTCACCAAATAAATTAACCTTCAATGAAAACCTACAATGTATACTACCTGCAAAAGCTAGGAGCTAGATGAGCGCAATGACCACTTTTGGTTACCTGTTTGCACACGGCAACCGGGTAGTAGTGGCCAGAAAAAGGTAGGCAACCTATTTTTCACAGATAGTATACATTGTACACTTTTCGTTGAAGGTTAAATTTTTTTGGTAAGCAAGTCAGGGAAATTATAAAAAAAAAATGTTTTTTAATGTTAATTAATCATATCCTTGACCATATTTTTTTAGGCAACCCTATTGGTATGTGATCAGCAACACATTTTATACCCTAAAATGTTATTTTGATCCGGTAAACAGATGGGTGAAGGTCAATGTTCCCCGGGATCTTGTACTATACTAAAAACTTTCAAGATCGAAGTTGGAATATCCGTTGACAGCCTCCGTGGCGCAGTGGGCGAGTAGCTGACTGCGAAGCGAGAGGCCGTGGGTTTAATATTTGTGTGGTCCAAGGATTTTGGTATTTTCGGGTCTGGGTGTTGTTTTTCGTAGTTTCTCATACCCATGACACAGTTTTAACCTAGTCTGGGGTCAGAACTATGTGTATGACTATTGGGTATATTATTATTTAGTGATTGTCTATGTTCTCAAAGTTGCATTCATATTTGTCCAGGTGTTACATTCGTCTCGCCGACACTTCGTGAAAAGTTGATGACTGTGATGACGGACCCACTCTGTAACACATCTTATTTTAACCAACTCCCGGAAAACATCATATGCGGATTTAGTTCTGCTGCTGGCACGTGCAAGGTGAGTATAAAGCAGGTCTTTGGCACTTTTATTTATACTGTTCAGACTTCAAAAGATGGGTGTAGCCACTTTTTATTTATCATTTTGGACTCCTATAATCTGGATTCTGGAAATTACCGTGATGTTATAAAAGTTCCATCTTATTTAACAGTATGTACCTATAATCAAAACACGCAGAGAAATTCATATCTCATAATCCTAACCTAGTTCACTCTTTTGTTATTATTAAATGCCTGTTATTTATAAATGCTTTAATAAAAAAATAAAAAAAACTATAGTGGTTATGGTGTAACAACAAAACTGGCTAATTATTAAAATGTGGTTATTTGTATGTAGGTGTCATTTTAAAAATATCCGCCTTAAACTTTGAAATAAAAAGGTGATAACAAGTGAAAAAACGGATGGCAATTTCGCGTTTATCTATAAAGCGGATTTATACCTACATAATTGATAACATGAGTTATTAAGTCTAAATAAACTGGATAAAAAGAATTATATCAATGCATATATTTATTAATTACAATAGGCAAAGGTCATGTCTTTAATGACATTATTTATTGTTAACATTAACATTGTCAATAGATATATAAAATTAATTCACAACTCGTAGAATACGAGTTTTTCTGTAGCTATGATTTAGCTCAATTTCTCGCCCCCGAAAACCTGCATAGTATAAACTTTCTCGAAATAGAGTCTTTTTAATCGACTTCATAAAGGAGGCGATTAAACGTTCGGCGTTTTTTGCTCATTAGTTTGGATGCTAGAGCCATGCTGTAGACAGTTTTTTCTGTTATTTTTGTGTTTTGACAGTTCTGTCAGCATGAATGGGCCGTCTCGATCGGGACGTTACCACTGTCTCACAGAAAACCGCCGTAAAGTAGCGGCTTAATGTTGCGTTTCGTACATTCAGTGACTCCCTCTACCCTTCCTAATCCCTTTCCTTGGCGGTCAGCAACGCCCTATGATTCTTCTGGTATTGTGGGCGTACATGGGTAATGGTGATCACTTACCATCAGGTGGCCCACTTGCTAGTTTGCCAATCTATGCTGTTAAAAAAGCCTACCAATGTACATCGGTTTATCCGTCAATAGGACCAGATCCGAACCGAATTTGTTGGAAAAAAATTCGGTTGATAGAGTTTAATCAAACATAATAATTACAATTATGTATGAATGAATGCGTTTTTCATTTAATACCATATTAAGCATTAACTTTGTTTTCACAGGGGGACAATGGTGGACCAATGACAATATTCTTCAATGCCACTGAAGAAACAATTTTGGTTTGTATTGACACTTTATATTTATGATGCTTACTGTGGAACACAAAGACATCAGTTAACTTCAATTTCCTCGGGCTATTTAATCTTTGTGCTCTGTCACTGAGTACATAAAATGAAGTAGCTAATTAACAATTAAAATCATTGTCCTTGAAATTCAAAGAAATTACTATTGACGTCTCAGCTCGGTATTCTCACTATAGTAGTTAATAGTAGTCGCCTGATGGTAAGCGCCACACCTGCCCATAAACAGAAGCAACATCACACAGAAATTTGAATTACAAAGCACTGCATGGTACTGAACTGCGCTCGTCACATCGAGACATACGGTGTTAAGTCTCATAATGCCTAGTAATTTCACTGGCTTCAATGTCCTTCAAACCGAAACACAACAGTGTTTACACAATGTTGCTTCGCGACAGAAATAGACAAAGCGGTGGAATCAAGCCAGACGGCCTCTCGCATACGAGGGACCTACCACCTTGTAAATCATTATTAAATCTTTATCGTCATAATATGTACATAATATGTTTATTTTAATCAATCTCAGAAAATGATTTGCAATCAGGGAATTATATATTTTTTTGTATTAAGATAAGCGTTTTCTGTAATACGATATCGATAGATATATTATTTTTAAAATGTATCCATATCTATTTATTCAAAGTGTAGTCGATCGAAAATAATGAGTCAGTTACGAAATTTTTCTGATAGACATTGAACCCCATGTTATGGGCGTAATTAACCGAGTAAACTTCTTCCCTCTGCGAAGAGGGAAGAAGCATTTTGGCCGGCATGATTCTGGTGACCACCGATAAACTCATTGTTTATTGGTGGTTGCTGGTTTTTTGGACTGCACTACGCTTACCATCGGGTGTAGTGCAGTCACTTTGCCGTGCTTGGATAAAAAAAAAACAAAAAAAGGTAAGCACCTATTGACAAACCGCCTAATATAATGGTAGCATGCTATACAATTAGAAATTGGAATTATAATGTACTTCATGGGATTGGACTGCGAACGTCACCCCACGGCCCAGATATAAGATTTTAAGTCTCATAATGCCCACTAATTCCACTAGCTTCAATATCCGTCAAACCGGAATACAACAGTGGTAATACATTGCTGCTTGGCGGCAGAAAAGACAAAGCATACGAGGCATCTCGCATACCGCCTAGTATCCAACATTCAATTTAGATCCTTATTTATTCTGCATTAAATAATCACGCAGTTCCCTAGCGAATAAAATATTACCTTTTCTCTTCTGTTGATCAGGTCGGGGTGGCATCATTCGTGAGTTCCAGTGGTTGCAATGACAATGTACCCTCAGTGTTCACGAGGACGCAGCGATACCTTGGCTGGATCAGTGAAGTCACCGGCATTGAGCTTGATTAATTTGTTATTTTTTATAAATAAATATGTATCTTATTCAATATCTTTTATTTACTTTGTTATTAATGTAGACATTTTTTTTATAGCATAGGCCGGCAAACGAGCTAGTGGGTCACCTGATGGTAAGTAATCTCCACCGCCCATGTACGCCTACCACCAGAAGAATCATGGGCGCGTTGCCGACCTTAAAAGAAAAGGATAATTAGGGATTGGGAAGGGGAGGGAGGGAGATTTGGGCTTCCGGATATCTCACTCACCGTACGAAACGCAGCAGCAAGCCGCTACTTTACGTCGGTTTTCTCTGAGATAGTGGTAGCGACCCGGTCGAGCCAGCCCATTCATGCTGTAGACAAAACTGTCTACAGCGTGGCTCTACCACACAACATCACTTTACGATATTAAAATTGGCACAATCGAATTCAATTTGTGCTCCTGCATGGGTGTGAGACGTGGTCTGCCCCTAATCGCCATGTTAAGGAGACCCGTGTCGCGAAAATGATGTTACAGTTGTGTAACGCAGAGGCGGCGTAAGGCGTGGGTGACGTGGGCCACCGTCTACGGCCTCGCGGTCCGAGAGGCCTTAAAAGCCGTGAACGTGACGAAAAGAATGACTCGTCTTAAAACGATGAATATTATTATTGAGACATCTTTGATCATGAATGGAATTGTAGCTGTCAAAAATTAGTCGATGCATGTACGCACGGAAAGGAGAAGGAGGGCCTCGTGAAATGTACCTTGCCCACATCAGATCAAGGTCTTACCTTGCTAAGCCACTGGTGTAGCGTACGCGATTGAATCATGTACGCAACGAGTATATATCACCCTTGATATCCGCGACGTGGTGGCTTGATAACGTTTTGAGGAAGCCACAGGGCACGCCGGTCGCAAATGCCTGGGCCAGATCGTACCAGGAATAGGAATCCTATCATAGGATCCCGACGACAGCGCCAAAAGCGCTGGTTTTAAGACATCAGTCTTAGAGAGAAAGATATGAGAGCCAGTGTTCTCACTACGAAGGATGCTCTAAACCAGCGAAGTTCAGTTGAAAGGTGGACCCTGGCAAAAGACCGGGATAACGGCAAGCAGAAGAAGAAGTAGTGATTACAAAAACAATACTTCGTAGAACAGCCAAGGACTAAGTTGATCTAGGTAAGGGGAATTCATTGGAACAGGAATCCTAGATTCTCCATGTCCAAATTTAAATCAATTATAACGTAGGACCTTAAACATGCGTAACAATAACAGAAGTATTATGTAAATTGTATATTTATACAGAACAATAATCTATGATTATCACTACTGTCAGGCAATTAATCATTCTATAATGAGATAACGTAATAAATTATGTATAAATGAGTACGTGTGCTTCAAAATTTCGTCAGCAAGTTGCCAAAATGCGTGCAGTTCTTGTCGGGTTGGCGCTTGTCGCTGCTGCTTTCGCGGATGTGAACATCCCAAGGTCCTATCACGATGAGGTTGGGATCCCTGAAGCTCAGAAGATCAAGAGCTATGAAGACGCCATTCTTGCCAACCCACAAGCAGGAGTAGCGACTGATGATGTGAGGATCGTCGGAGGAGTTGCTGCGCCTGTCAATGCACACCCTTACTTGGTAAGATTCTGTTATAGATTTACCACTGTTTGATCAATCAGTCATAATTTAATTAAATGTTATGTTATATATAATAATAATATTAGATGTGTGTCCCGTAAAACGGAATAAGATAGTTCTGTGACGAGTTCTTCGAGAGGGTTATGTATTTTGTTATTGATAAAAACGTTTAGTGGAATATTATTCTCTATTCTATTTCCTCACAAAATTAAACCATCGCTTTCCATGCCAGATTGTCTGGAAGAGATCATTTAAGGCGATAAGACCGTCCATTGTGCATTTTTTTTTCTATCTTGTACCAGTTTCTTTTTATTTTCTGTTAGTGTTTTTTTTTGTATTGTATAATAGAATGCTGGTCATTTATATGTGTCTGAATGACAAGCCAATAGCGTAATTAGAAACATTATAGTCACCACTGTCTCACAGAAAACTGACGATATCGTATCGTACGGTGAGTGGGATATCTGAAGACACAAATCCCCTCCCCTTTCTAATCCCTTAATTACTCTCATAAGATTTCTCAAGTATGCAAACTTCTTTACGACATTTTCGATTCAAATTGTTAAATCGAGCGATAATTACGAATTAGATAGGTACTTATGCTGATAATTATAGGTACTTTTTACCCAAATTAATAATAGGTTTTGTCCAATAAGAATAACATTATTTGAATGATTTTACAGGGTGGTTTGGTGATTAGCCTGGTGAATGTAGCTGGTAACTCGGTTTGCGGGTCCTCGTTGGTGTCGCCGAACCGCCTCGTGACCGCAGCTCACTGCTGGTTCGATGGGTTCCGTCAAGCATGGCAGTTCGTCGTTGTGCTCGGGTCCCAATTCCTCTTCCACGGTGGCACCCGTATCGCCACCAGTCAAGTCATCATGCACCCGCAATATTCTTCGAGCATGTTGTTCAACGATGTAGCTGTCATCATCTTACCGACTAGTGTGGCTACCTCCAGTGAGTACAGGCATTGGCACGAGCCATGAGTACAAATATCACGTCCACAGTAGTTTTTCAAGAATGAAGGAGGGCGTGATGACGACACCTCATGCGATTGGTTTGTCACTAGATGCTCATGTACATGTCATTCGGCTACTGTACACTCCCCCCAGTACTATCCTTCTGGACTCATGACTCGTGTCCGTATTTACAACAACCAACGTGTTTACTAACAATTTACGTAATACACGATAAAACTGCACATCTTTATCAACAAAAAAAATATGTATTAGTGGATAACACATTTACTGTGCCCAGTTAAAACAATAGAGCTAGAGTCAACTCACTACCTCTGATAGTTTTAAGAGTGCTTCAGTGAGCTCTCTCTTATAAAAAGCAACTTAGGTAACTATTTTGAGATAAATATGTGATGAATGTGAATAGGTATTTAAACTAAGTAGATACTGTAACTTTCGGAAACACAATTCCGTAAAATTTTCTCGATGGAAAAAGCTATAGAGTTATTCCAAAAATTATAAATACCACGAACCACCATACCCTCCCTATCCCTGATGTTTGCGGTCCGTGCTGCAACAGTCGCCCATTCCTAGCGGCGCGGCGAAAAGTAGTTAGTTTCTTTGAAAGTATATTGGCAAGCGATACTTTCACCATGATCGGAAATAATTCCACTTAAATACTAGTGGTAATGTCGCTGCGGTGTAGATCAGCGGTTGGGCAATACTGTCGGATACAGTCTACCGCCAAGCTCAAACTCATACTATAACTAAGACTCAGTACAGCGCCCATAGCTTGACTTAGTACAGCTGCCGCGCACTGCACGGAGTTCAGTATTTTTGCGAGCAGTAAAATAGCGGAGGTGGACATAATTAAATTTTTATCTGAGTTATAATGGCTTTTTAAAATAAGTAAACTTTATACTTTTGCTTAGTAATAATTTCTCTAAGAGCTATATTCCGTACATGAATATGAAATGACCACGTATAAACTTTCTCTGCGAACCAGGATTCCACCATAAGTAAAACATAATTTATAATTTCCAGATGCTATCCAGCCCGTTAGTCTTCCAGACACATGGGAACTGAATGACAACTTCGCTGGATCGTGGGCTGTGGCTGCAGGATATGGAAGAACCAGTGACCGTTAGTAAACATCAGTCCGAATTTTATCAGTGTTGAAGTATAGTTTTATAATAATGTTTTTCGAGAGCCACAATGTCTCGTCTCTATATAAATAGCCATAAAGTAGCCGGTAGAAACTGCCTTTCAAAATAATGAGATTAGTTCATCAATTGTTTAAAAGAAGCAGAAAGTATGATACCACTTAAAATGTCGGTCATGAATAGTCAGACACACATTGCTTTGTTGACAAACTCCCATTGTGCTTGATATGCCGAAACCATATATTATAGCCTTATAGGTAACAATTCCAGTATCTGAGTAAGTTCTTTTTATAGCATATGCCGGCAATGAGCAAGTGGGTTACCTGATGGTAACTGATTTCCACTGCCCATATAGGTCCACCATACCAGCAAATAATGGGCCGCCTTAAAGGAAAAGGATAATTAAGGGATTGGAAAGGGGAGGGCGACGAAACGGAGCAGCAAGCCGCTACTTTACGTCACTTTTCTGCGAGACCAATGAAACTTAAATAAATCTACGCTTAACAAAGAGTTTATATTAGTATTGTTCTTGAATACAGGCGTTAGTGTCGGCTATTGTGATTATGCTCTTGCTTGTGTCCCACGTTTTCATTAATCATTTGTTTAGCGAACCGTCTTCAACTTTCTAAAATTTCTTATTATTTTAGAGCAAATCGGTGTCACAATCAACACATTAGTGAGCCACGTGAACCTTCAAGTCATCACCCAGGCACAATGCCAGTCGATTTTCCCAGTCAACGTTATTGCGAGTACTCTTTGCACCAGTGGTCAAGGCGGAGTGGGTGTCTGCGGTGGTGACTCTGGTGGTCCACTTGTCGTAGACCGCTGGGGGCGTAGAACCTTGGTAAGTGGAGTTGACACAGATATTGTAACTAATTTATCGTTTATATTGTGATGGTTTGTGTAAGTTTAAATTTCTTGCATCGCGGCACATGCTAGCTACGCCG
The DNA here is from genome assembly GCA_949126905.1 of Amorpha juglandis. NCBI lineage: Eukaryota > Metazoa > Arthropoda > Insecta > Lepidoptera > Sphingidae > Amorpha > Amorpha juglandis. Next base: position 5,055,743 of record OX421380.1, read on the forward strand.
CTGGTCGTTATAGTCTTGGATGACAATGTCATAGCCTTCTGCGGTTCGCCGTCCGCGTTTGGAGTCACACTTACTCTATTGCTGAGATTTAATATCGAAATTTTATGTGGAGTTGTTTAGATATATTTTGATGACTCTAACAGATTTGAAGTTATTTTGATTATTAGTTTTTTAATATTTTCGCTTATCACCACCGTGTTAAGCAATCATACCACCTGCCTGATGATAAGCGTTTATTACAGCCGAAGCATCACTTGGTTTTGCTGACCTGATAAAAACCTTGTTACACTGTATTTTTAAAGCTCAGTGCTCTAGTCCTTTGAGAAACTCTTTGAAAATTATAAACGAATCTTACTCTTGACTGCCCTTTCTTTCTCCTTCTTTCATCTCTATCCCATGGTTGCCTGTAAGACATTGTCCTGAGCAATAAGGCCGCCAATTGTACTTCTGAACTTAGTTATATTTTAGTGTTCTGTCCTGTACTCCTTGTGTACAATAAAGTTCAAATAAATAAATAAACGAATGTAGTTAACATTTTATTTTTCTCATCAGATCGGAGTTACATCTTTCGCGGCACAAATGGGAGGTATGTCAGCCTGTCAAATGGGCTTCCCTTCAGGCTTCGCTCGTGTCACCAGTTTCCATAGCTTCATCACACAACACATGAACTAAATAATATTTGTTTGAATAAAATATATTTCTGTTTAATATTATATATTACTTCCTTTATCCTTTTCTTTATCTTATACTTGTTCCTTTATATCGTAAGTTATGGTAGTAATATGAAGAAAGGATTTGGTACCAACTACAGCAGTGAACAATATCAACGTTCAGAAGCCAATGTCAGGCAATTCATCCTAACGTGCTGAAGGTTTTTCGGTTCATAGCTCATATAAAATTATGATCTTATTAGACCAAGGTGATAATTTGCCTTTGCAAATAGTTAGTGTAGTGAGGGAAAGATCCTGTAGAATAGGGGTTTAATTAGATAATTTCGCCACGCTTTCCCCTATCTGTCTTAAGAGCTTACCCCTGAATTCATAAACGTTGCTATGAGGCCTCACAATGAAGGCGAAATAGTGGGATTTCTTTAAACTTCATTGGTTAGTTTTTGGTTCTACATAAAAACAGACCAATCATGTGCACTGAATTAGATACTTGGCAAAGAGGTAACTTAAGTGTTTTTGTGAATACGGGCCATTGTGGAACTACTGGGAGTCACCACCGTTCCGTGGTTTGTAGCCTTCGTACTTAATATGGCTATTACTAGAGATGAAACGGATAGTAGTTTGGCCGGATACCGGATATCGGGGGAGGGGAATTGGGCCTTCAGATATCTCACTCGCCGTACGAAATACAACAGCAAGCAACTTCACGTCCGTTTTCTACGAAACAGTGGTAGCAACCCAGTCGAGCTGGCCCATTTATGCTATAATGAAAACTGTGTACAACGTGGCTCTACCACTTAACAGACAGGATTGAAACAGAAATATGCTCGGCGAAATGTGGGTGTCCCATGTACACCTCAGCAATTCGATGATAAAGGCATGAGCTTATGTATGTAATTCAAAAATTTAAATTAGCCTACAATAAAAATAAATATACTATAGATCCGTTGTAATGCGTAGGTACAACAATATACTTTTACATTATCAGTGCTTATTCATATTGTAACTGATAATATTCTAATGATTTATGTTTTATTAGAACTAGTACATATGTACACTGTTTAACATTATTTGCTCTGCGTCATATAATTTTTTTTTTTTTTTTTTTTTTTTTTTTTATCCTGGCTCGGCAAAATGACTACGCCACACCTGATGGTAAGTGTAGCGCAATCCAGGAATAGTGTCGACCAACGACAAACAGTGTGTCTATCGTTGGTCGGCACGATCATGCCGGCCTGCCTAACTGCTTCTTCACACTCCGTTTAAAGGACCCCATATTATAGGAAGGAGGGAACACGTGCGCCGGCAAACTGTTCCACAGCTTAATGGTCCGGCAGAAGTAAGATTTAGCGAACTTTTTAGTTCGAGCCGAGATGGAGGAGACCACGAAGCTGTGGCTCCGCAAGCCAGCACGCGTGGTTCTGTTAAGGAAGGGTGAGGATGGGATAAGGTCAAACAATTCTTCAGAGCACTCGCCATGATACAAACGATACAAGACGCTCAGCGAGGCAATGTCCCTCCGCAATTGTAGCGGTTCTAAGCGTCCTGTAACGTCTGCATCATTCACAATGCGGACAGCCCGTCGCTGCAATCCGTCCAAGGCATCGAGTAGGTACTTGGCGGAACCGTCCCAAAGGTGCGAACAGTACTCCACACCCGGCCTTGCTTGCGTTTTGTATAAGCGGTAAAGCTGGCCGGGTGTAAAATACCGACGCACCTTGTTCAGGATTCCGACCCTGCGTGATGTGGCTGATATTACGCCCTCGATGTGGTTCCTTGGATTCAGATTGCAGCAAATATCCATGCCCAGGATATTTAGGCTATTCCGCATTGCGAGCGGGATACCCTGAAGATTGGGGAGGGGAGAGAACGGGGATTTTTTGCACGTGAACGCGCACACCTGAGTTTTCTTGGCATTGAACTCAACCAGATTCCTTGTACCCCATTCCGAAATGAGATCCAGGGTCCGGTTGAGCTCAATGACAAGATTCTCTCGCTGCCTCTCAGTGACTTCCCGGCAACCAGGAGGCTTACTGCAGTAACGCCCATGCACTGTGCTGTCATCTGCATAGCAATGGATGTTACCAAGTGGTAACATATCATTGATATGCAGAATAAACAAGGTGGGCGAAAGCACAGAGCCTTGTGGGACTCCAGCATTAACTGACATGAGCCGTGAAGCATGCCCTTCAACAAGGACACGCATTCTACGCTCATGCAGAAAGCCGGAGATCCACGTGCACAGGTTGTCGGGGAGCCCATATGCCGGAAGCTTGGAGAGAAGACCACGGTGCCAGACCCTATCAAATGCCTTAGCAATGTCGAGGCTTACGGCTAGAGCCTCGCCATGCTTGTCAACCGCCTCCCCCCAGCGATGTAGCACGTACGCTAAAAGATCACCCGTTGATCGTTTAGACCGGAAGCCGTACTGTCGGTCACTGATCAGCGAGTGATCCTCCAGGTAGCGGATCAGCTGTGCGTTTATGATCCGCTCCATTACCTTGCACATCACTGAGGTTATGGCGATTGGACGGTAATTGTTAGGGTCCGACCGATCACCTTTCTTTGGGATCGGTTGCACATTGGCCTCTCTCCAAGATTGGGGCACAATACCTGAGAAGAAGGAAGAACGGTATAGGCGCGTCAGCACAGGAGACAACTCGGCTGCGCACATTTTAAGAACCACCGCTGGGATACCATCGGGACCACTAGCCTTGCGGACATCGAGGGTCTGCAATTCACGCCGCACATCACAATGCCTGATACGAACATCCGGCATGGAATATCCGCAATCAGGCACCGTGGGCGGCAGTGCATTACCGACCTCGAGCCGCGAATTAGCCGCAAAGAGTTCTGCCAAAAGAGTGGCTTTCTCTTGCGGCCTATGGGCCAGGGATCCATCCGGATATCTCAGCGGTGGCAACGAGGGGCGACAGAAATTAGATTGGACGGCTTTGGCAAGACTCCAATAAGCACGACTGCTCGTCGGATGATCCGCCAAAGTCCGTCCAATCCTGTTGACGCGCTGGGCATCCGCTCTGACGTACGCCTTCTTGCAGGCCTTGGTGGCTTGGTTATAGGCCGCTTTGAGAGAACTTATGTTGGGATCCTTCATGGCGCGACCCCTAATCCAATCGCGATACGCAGCCTGTTTCTCACTAACAGCATCTGCGCAGTCGCGATTGAACCAGGAGCGTCCGCGACCACCACCGACGACCTCCGAGGAAGGAATGTAATATTCCATTCCTAACCGGATCTCGTCGGCAATAGCGTCGGCACTCGCGGAAGGATCGTTGCCCTCAAAGCAGCGCTGCCCCCAAGGGATGGATGCAAGATATTCTCGCATGCCATCCCAATCTGCCGACGAGTAGTGCCAGATTCTGCGCCTGATCTTTACAGGTGGTGGAGGCGCAGCACCAGGCACTGTGGATCCAACCAGACAATGATCGGAGGTACCCAAAGGGGCACCCACCGACACACTGTATCCGGCTGGATGACTCGTCAGCAGAAGGTCCAGCAATGAAGGCGTGTGACTTGCCACATCTGGGATTCTGGTGGGCTGATTCACCAGTTGTGACAAGTCGTGAGTCAGAGCAAATGCATGAGCAGTACGTCCAGCATGGTCAGTCTTGGAGGAGCCCAACCACAGCTCATGGTGCGCGTTGAAGTCCCCCAAGACCACCAGTTCCGCTGTCGGATACTGCTCCAGCGCATCATCTGTCGCCTGGCTGATATAATTAAACAGCCGAGTTGTCTCGTCATCCCCGTTATGGGATCTGTAAAGGCACACATAGATCCGGCTCTGAGTGCCAAGATCCACGTGTACCCACAGTGTGGAAAAGGAAGGATCCTCCATGCAGTGCAGACGGCGACAGCTGACGTCCGACCGGACATACAAACATACCCCGGCCCTTGGCTTGAAGCTCTCTTCAAGTAAGTAGCCGGGATAGTGCAAATATGCCGTGTCGGCCGGACGACAGATCTGCGTCTCCGTCAAGAAGAGCATTGCAGGCCGGGCCGTCTCAAGATGGTGGTGGACGGCACTAAGGTTCGAATGGAGTCCACGGATGTTAGTGAACCCCATTGTGAACGCGGTGGTGGGGCTGTGCACCGCTGTAGGACCTGCTCTCTTATTTGGCACTGTCATGGTTGATGAGAAAGGAAGGAGGAAGAAGCAGCTTGCGGGACCTGCGACAGGACAGATGGATGACCGTGACCGGCACATGGTCATAGGACGGCCGAACGGAGGCAGACTGATTCGCCGGACGGAAGGGCCCCCGTACCCTCCCGGGATAGGCCGCCGGGACCCCACATCCGGTCACCAACCGGCACGACGGACCTACCCAAGATTATGCGTGGCATGGTGAGGCAGCCTCTCGAGGTGGTTAGCCTCGATTGGGCCCCTGTACTGTACCACGGGCGGCCAGCGGAACAACCGTTTCTACAGGTCTCCCTGGCCGGCGAATCAATACACCTCCATCCGACAGTAGACCGACATACACGACCCTGCCAGCCATCATGTCACGTCGCAGGCTCCGCAAGAACCGGATGTACACTAGCTGATCCTGGAACGCGACCCACACAGTATGTGGGTCACTGTGGCAAGTTTTACGCCATGTGTACGGTGGTCGCTATCCGGTCGGATGTAATATCCTACCACCAGGTGAGCGGATGTTAGCTCATAGATCCCTCGGTCGCCTCTTACGACCCCCTCGGGAAGGATAGGGGAAGCGGTTTGTATTCTTACGCCGCCGCTCCACGGACTATATTGACATAATTTCGTCGGCAACAAGGTTTTTACATTAATTATAAATTAAAAACTACCTCGGTGGTGCAGTTGTAATGCGTACGCAGTGCGACTCTGTGCTGAGGTCTCGGGTTCGAGCCCCGGATAGGGTAAATGTGATATTGGATTTTTCTATCACGAAACACTTAGTATCAGAAGACCGGAGTCTGGAATTGTGCTCGGTATGGCGATAGATTCACCTTCTATCATATCATATGACGCAGGTAAGCTCGGCGGAGTGTGAGTGTACTGATTACATCTCTGCCTACCCTTTCGGGGATTACAGGCGTGAGTGCGTAGGTCTTTCATCAGATTATAACCTATTTATCATTATTATATGGAACCATCACTGAATTAGACCCTAATACAAAAATAATCGTGCAAATCGGCCTACATTTGGCGGAGTATATTATTATGATTATTTATGCAATACGCATTATTTGCAAAAGCAGTTTAGGAAAATATAACAGATTAACAGAAATATAACAGTCCTATTGTTTTTGCGAGTTAGTCCTCTAAGATTTGCAATAAAATAATTTGTAGCTTCGGGGTCTTGGCAGTCTAGAAGGGGCATATTTTATGACCAAAATTTTCGCGACTTGTTCGAGGCAATCTATTTCCCTATTACAGATCTTACGTAAGAATCACGTATACGTAAGGTCTAATAGTTTTCGTCTATCGGAAATTGACATGGGATTTAAATAATCCAACCTATTTCGATGTGAATTTAGAATTTTTAATTTATGCATGCCGTAAGTTAAATGATACAAAAACTTCTTTTCTATTCTTATTCTTTCTTCATGAATCTTATAATATGGACTCCATACTTACACTGCTCACAAGCAGTGTTCGAGAATACTTCTTACTAGTGATTGGTAAAGGAGCACCTTAGTTTAAAAGTATTTCCTTATTATAAAAGCCAGCATTTATAATCCTATTAAAGTGGTCTCATAATCATCATCGTCGTCATCGTCGTGATAATCATGGTCGATAAGAACATCTGTATCGATAAGAAGTCCCTTATGCAGTTCACTTTGAGTTATGTTTGGTCATACATTCTATATTTTATTTCTATTCTCTTCTTATTTCTTGAATAAGTAATGTGTTTGCATTTATCCAAGTTGAGCATCATCTTATGACACATCATTCGCTTAGATTACTTTCCATACAATTTCATACAAAGTAGACATGTCGCTATCGCCTGAGTGCCTGTCTTCTAAAAGGTGACAGAAGGCATGTAGGGCGGGTAAAGTGAATTTAAGTTATTTTGCGTGTATCTATTGTATGTCGATGTCTTTTTATCCTGGGAATGTGCAGTAATTATTATCTTAATTCTTTATCTGGATCTATAAAGTGCATCGTGAAGGCAAAAACACCAAAATATAGGTACAATTTAAATTCGGCAGCTTATGAATTGATTTGTTAATGATAACGCGATTAATAGTATATAATTGTAAGTTGTATGAATAACAATTCAGTCATACTAAACAAACATCATGCGTGCGGTTTTGGTTCTTGGGTTGACGTTAGTCGCTTCTGCTTCTGCGTATGTGAGCATTCCGAAGTCATATCATGATGAGGTCGGTATTCCTGAGGCGCAGAGGATCAAGGCCTACGAAGACAGCATCATGTCTGACCCTAAGACGAGGCCATCAACTGCACTGGGGAGGATCGTAGGAGGAACCGCTGCACCTCTCAATGCTCATCCATTCTTGGTAAGATAAAAGTCTTGTCAAACTTTATGGCCGGTCCGAAGTGAGTCACTTTCCTTGGTATGTAGCCCTCCTGTAAATTCAGATTAATTGTCGATAAAACTGGAAGCAGCGAACTCCGAAATGAGCCTGCTAGATTTAAATGACCATCCTTGATCCAGAAAATTAAATGTAAACAAATATTTACCAGCTTTAAAATAAATGTATTTATAGTAATTGGTGAATTAATTATTATATTGGTTGAATTATTGCAAATGTTTACATTTCTGGAACAGGTACGGCGAGTAGACTAGAAATCATACTTTGGTTCCCAAAACTGTTTATTAACCAGGCGCGGCGGATCAATGCCGTAGTCTTGTCGAGTAGTCCATTGTAACCTATAGCGGCTTTTAGGTACTCACGCTAGAGTGTTCGAAATAAATATTGTTGTCACTTGTTGTCACTTCACGAAGGTAGCAGGATTGCTGTGTTTATTTTTGAAACTACGTGCATTTATCAAAATTCATAAAAACATTTTTTACTGTATTTAACCGTTTTAGGGTGGTTTGATCATAAGTCTGGTGAACATCGCCGGTAACTCTGTCTGTGGCTCTACGCTTGTGTCGCCCAACCGTCTCGTGACAGCAGCCCACTGCTGGTTCGATGGATTCCGTCAAGCGTGGCAGTTCATCGTGGTGCTCGGCTCTCAGTTCCTCTTTCATGGCGGCACACGCATCGGCACTAGCAATGTCGTAATGCACCCACAATACCTACCCAGCATGTTGTTTAATGACGTTGCTATCATCTATTTGCCGACCAGTGTGACTTTCACTAGTAAGTGCTGCATACAGACTCATAGGAATTATACGCAAAGAAACTATATCGTTGTTTCCGACTTTCGATACTACATAGAGATTGCTCGCCACTATAGTTAGCTATATCACTAAAGCCACGTTGTTGACGATGAATTCCGTGGACAAAACATAGTGTGGCGCTTAAGCCTGAATAGCGAAATTCAATTCAAATTTATAAGATTGTTGAGACCTTGTTATTAGTTAGAATTGTATAGCGCGTTACAAAATAGAGCAGAATTTCAGTATTTAGGCTCCTAATGGCTCCTAATAAACAAATCCTTTACCAAATAAAATCCTTTTTTTTATTTATCAGTATTTGAGATAAAGATATTAGGTATCTTAACTGAGATTGCATATAATTTTCTCTATATGACTGTTCAATGGTTTATTGCTTTGATAACACAGAGATTTATGTAGAATAAGGTACGGGCGCATAGACCAATAATTGCCTTAATTGAACTTTATGCTAATTGATTTATTAATTTCAATATTTTTAAAATATTATATCAATATATTCGTTATGATTTCAGGTGCCATCCAGGCTGTAGCTCTTCCAAACTCCTGGGAATTGTCAGAGACGTTCGTCGGGGAGTGGGCCGTCGCTGCTGGATATGGCAGGACTAGCGATCGTAAGTAATAAATATACCTTATCCAACCCTTGATTTTAACAGAATTTAAAAAAGGTTTAGGTTGTATTATAGAAACATGTCTGAAAGGTACCAAGCTGCGCAATTTCAAGAGATTTATCTTTTTCACCGTAAGAGTGAAATACTGCACCTGATACCAATCCGAGAAATGTTGGTCCCAATTAATTATATACTATTTCATATTTGTATGAGCGGTAGAGCACTAGATCTAAATTTTGTTTTCTGAAGTAGAGATTATCCTCAATAGGTCTAGTAGCAGTTTTCAACATCGATTAGCAATACCTACCGAAAATTATGATAAATTATAATTGATATTATTATTAAGTTTGACAGCCTACGTGGCGAAGCGAGCGAGTAGCCGGCTGTGAAGCGAGAGGCCGCGGGTTCAATCCCCGCACCGAGACAAATGTTTGTGTGATCCACAAATATTTGTTTCGGGGTCTGAGTGTTGTAAGACCGAAAGTCTCTCGTAGTTCCTGATGCCCACGACACAAGAGTAAGACTCATATTTTACTGTGGGGTAAGAACTAGTCAATTACAAAATTCGAGCGATTCTTTTTTAACACGCTTTTTTAGCTTCAGACGTGTGTTAGTATGTTTGTATGTAACGGAATCTTTAAACGCGATTTTGACCTCCTTCATTTACAATATGAATTAATAGATTGACCTTTCGACAATAGTAATTTAATACGAATTCGAATACTGTGAAAGTATTTCTATCTCGTATTAGACCTACAGATCCGCGGATCATAATCTCAAATACGGATCGAATGCAAACTCCAATAGACACACAAGTTGGTTGTCACAAATTATGCTGTCACCATTTTGATGTAAGTAAGCTAAGTAAGCTGTTATAAATTCCAGAACAAGTCGGTGTCACCGTCAACACGTTGGTGAGCCACGTCAACCTTCAAGTGATCAGTGAAGCAGAGTGCAGGTCAATATTCCAAGCCAACGTCATCGCAAGTACTCTCTGCACCAGTGGTCAAGGAGGAGTGGGCGTCTGCGGTGGAGATTCTGGTGGTCCTCTTGTCGTCAACCGCTGGGGACGTATAGTTTTGGTAAGAACTGTAATTTAACCAAATCCCACGAGTTTTCCCACTAGGGCTGGTGGTAGGATATTCATATCCGCCGGTTAGCGACCACTGTACACATGGTGTTAAAACCTGCCATAATGATCCTCGCTGCTTGTTAGGACCGCGTTCCAGGATCAGCCAGTGTATACATGGTACACCAGGCCGCTATGATTCTGGTAACCACCGATATACACTCATTGTTTGTCGGTGGTTGCTAGTTTTTTGAACTGCTCTATTCTTACCATCAGGTGAAGTGCAGTCACGTTGCAGGGCTCGAATAAAAATAAAATCCAGAGGATAGAGCAAAAGCGTAGCAATAAGGTTTTCCTGATGTAGCCCAAATTTTTACATAATATGTTAATTAATTTAGATAGATTAAGATTGAAATCATCAATCAAATATAAGCAGTGATAGCTTAGCGGGGAGTGGTATGGACTGTCGAGACGAAAGTCGCAGGTTCGAAACCAGCCCCAAGAGCATACACCACTGACTTTTCTCAGTTACGTGTATATTAATTGTTAATTATCGCTTGCTTTAACGGTGAAGGAAACATCGTGAGGAAACCTGCATACCTGAGGACTCGATAAGATTTTTCGATGGTATGTGAAGTCTGCCAACCCGCATTAGGCCAGCGTGGTGGACTAAGGCCTAATCCCTCTCATTCAGTAGAGGAGGCCCGTGTTTAGCAGTGGGACGTATGTAAAACAGGACTAGTAAAAAAAAAAATTGATTGAAATGATTAGTTGGATTCTGGAATATGCAAGATTTTGGCGTGGATCTGGCTAAATCCATGCTACATCTATGGATTATAGCAACAATGCCATGTTAAAGGTCAAAGACTGTCCGAAGTAAAATATGTAATTGGTATAATGATATGTGCCGCTCTGGTCTGAAGATTTGTTTCTATAATATATAAAGTATTGAAATATCATATAATTTTACTGCAGCATTTTTTAAATTGTTAATTTTCAGCAAATCCCAAAATCTCTTGGCTACTTTTACACTAGGAGTTGAGTTTCTCTACTCACTAGAACCTTATTGGCACATTTATTAATATATTTTTACGAGTAGGTTTTTTTTATTATGCTATTATTATTTAAAAAAAAAACGAATAGGTAATCTAGGTAATTATTAATGTTAATCTCTATGTGGAATGGTTTTTCCAAATTCCATTTCAATGACATTTCATTCAGAAAATATGGCCAGATAAAGAGATTAATTTAAGTACTATTCACGTGAAATCACATGTGTCTGTATGAGTGATTAAACGGATTAAAATAGATGTAGGTACATAGTTATGTGATTAATTGAAAATTGTTTCAAGGCATACCTACCTGTTTATCCTCGCGACTCCGCCCGCGTGATCTGCTTTTTCTGGGATAAAAAGTAGTCTATATTCATCAGGGATAATATGGGATTGGTATAGTGAAATATTTTTTCAAATCGGTCCAGTGGTTTTTAAGTTTATTCGTTACATATACAAAAATAAAAATCTTTTCTCTTAATAATATTAGTGTATATTGAGTCTAATGCCTGCTTAAAATTTAACAAATAAGTAAGTAAATAACAAATAAATAATTAGGTACTCTGATTGTGTTATTATGTTAAACTTTGTGCGGACTATTTACAATCATCAATTTATGGTTAAAATGTTATTAACAAGCAGTGGGTCGCGTAGTAGGTAATTTCATTACTTTTACTACTAACAATACGTAACAATATGTGGATTACTTGGGCCATTGTTTTTAGGAACATTTAAACGATGACAATTTGAAACCTATCTTAGTAACCTAAAGGCTGAATAACGCATTATGATATCTATATTTTCTTTGTAAGAAGAAGCTACTAAAGCAGACCAAAGGATTTATATTTGTGTTTCACTACCAGATCGGTGTGACTTCTTTCGCTGCACAAATCGGAGGCATGTCGGCGTGCGAACGTGGTTTCCCTTCAGGCTTCGCTCGTGTTACCAGCTTCGACAGCTTTATCAGACAACATTTGTAATTCACCACCAAATCATCTTGAACACCAGTATGATATTGTGACATGTATATCCGTGAAGGTATGTGAGGTAATTTACACCGATGCTTTATTTCATTGTCAAGTATCAATGAAAGTCAATAAAGCGGTAAAACGTTAAAATTATTAATAACTTTTTTATTTATTTATTAATGTATTGATTGTTATGCACCCCGAATCTCCCTAAATATAAGTTTATTTGTAATTCTCTTCATTTAAGAGAATTCATTGCGATGCTGAAAAAAAACTTTTTTTTTAAATTTATTTTTTTATATTTTTTTATTTAAATGATGACGAGAGGGGAAAGACGCTCGTCTGATGGTAAGCGCCATGCCTGCCCATAAACAGAAGCAACACCATACAGAACTTTGAATTACAAAGCACTGCATGGCACTGAACTGCGCTCGTCACACAGAGTTAAGTCTCATAAAGCCCAGTAATTTAACTGGCTTCAATGTACCTTCAAACCGAAACACAACAGTGCTTACACACTGTTGCTTGGCGGCAGAAATATACAAAGCGGCGGTACCAACCCAGACGGCCTCGCATACGAGGGACCTACCACCCTGTACTTTAAAAAAAAGTGTTATTAGTTAATTTAGATGTATAATCGATTAGAGACATAATAAACGCAATTTATAATATCATGAAAGGATTATTAAAATCACAAACGACTAAATTCAAATGAGATATCACAATATGAGTTATGACGAATATCCCGGATTAAATCAATTCTGGTAAGCTACAATGCTATAACTGATAGCGCGATAAGAAAACGTTAGTAAATCAATCAACAACAATCAATAATGCTCTCAACTTTGAGTATGTATAGTAATAATTTTATTTATAAATAAAGGAATAATAAGGTAGTTTTCAATGTTTTAATATTATACATTATTTTATATGTAAGAGAAAATAATACGAAAGCGAAACCTTTTTGTTATACATACTCAAAATCGATTAAAAGTACTATTTACTTTGCTGATGACACCAAACGATATGCCAATCCACTGACCGATTACGGCAGTCTTGAAGCCGATCTAGACAGTATAGCAAACTGGTCAAAGGAATGGCTCCTAAATCTGAATGCCCCTAAATGTACTGTATTACAAATAGGTACTGGCAATCAATTGACTTACAAACTAGATGACTTGCAACTTGCGGAAGTCAAGGTACAAACGGATTTGGGTGTGAAGATTACGGAGGACCTGAAATGGGAAGAGCATATAACTTCGATCACCAAGAAACCTAAAAGTTTGATACACCTTACTAGGAAATCCTTTGAAGTTCTTACACCAGATGCTAAAGATCCGTAAATGTTTATAACACCAATTCTAGAGTACGCATTTCAAGCCTGGAATCCTTATTTTGTTAAGGATATCGAGAGGAGGATTTTAGAGGGAGTGCAGCGTAGCTTTACCAAAATTCCAAGTATACTATAAATGACGATTATATAAAAAATAATAAAATAAATATACACCCAACAGTCACATACATAGTCCTGACCCTACAGTAAGATACGAGTCTTGTGTCGTGGGTATCAGGAACTACGAGAGACTTTCGGTCTCACAACACCCAGACCCCGAAACAAATATTTGTGGATCACACAAACATTTGTCTCAGTGCGGGGATCGAACCCGCGGCCTCTCGCTTCACAGCCGGCTACTCGCCCGTTGTGCCACGGAGGCATTATATGAGGAACGCTTAAGATGATTCGGATCAAGATTGCTTGTCTCGAGGTTCGGCCATATTATGCCGGCTTGAAGTTGGGTTTGAGGATAAATAAGGACACGTTTTTTACTCAAGCTCCTTTATTCCAACCAGGTACCACACAGCCGCTCTTATCCTCTTTACATTTACAACATCCACGATAAGCGACGCATCACACAGTACGATGTTTTGGCATTGATTTTTTAAATACAAATTTGCCAACGATAATTCAGTATTGCTTAAATAAAAAATTACATTTTTAAAACATTTTAAAATCATGAAATGTACATAGTTCATTTAAGAGACTTGAATATAAGTTAATTAAAATGTATACATAATTATTAAATTCTTAAAAATAATGAACAACACACATATTGCAATTACGAAACGAATTGATCCGAATGTTGAAGTTATGAATAAGCCAAAATTCTAATGCCGTTGCTTATTTATTTTTAGTGACACGAGTATATTATAATCAGATTTTTTTTTATTCGGGCACGGTAAAATGACTACACTACACCTGATGGAAAGCGCAGTGCAGTCCATAACCAGCGACCACCAACAAACAATGAGTTTATCGGTGGTCACCAGAATCATGCCGGCGTATAAATATTATGCTTTTTCACACTCCGAAGCCGAAGCCCCTCGGGAGAACTGGATATACACTGGTTGATCCTGGAACGCGATCCGCACATGGTGGGTCACTATGGCAGGTTTTAACACCACGTGTACGGTGGTCGCTATCCAGGCAGCTATGAATATCCTACCACCGGAATAATATTTCTTTTCCGAATCTCATTTAAAATATCTTAAATAATAAGAGCAGCTATAATTTTACAATTGCTAGGTACCATATTGCATTCCTTAACACGTAACACATTTGCACAACAAATAGGGTGTATCACTAAGTAAATTTCAAAATGTGCGGTAAAAGCATCCACATTATACAGGGTTACTTTTAAACACCAACAACCTCACAAGACTAGATAGCTAACCTCATAAGGAACAACTTTTGTTCTACGACTTTTGATAATTTGCTAGATTTTATATTCATACAAAAATACGTATTAATTTAATTTCCGGCTTGAATGTTTATAACTCTACGCGCTTTGCAAAGATTACGTTAACAAACTCTTGCGAAGCGTGAGGAAGGGGGTGCAGTGCTAGCGTCTTTGAACTTGACCCATTTATCTAGCCGCTGGTCATCTGACGTTCAATCATTTTTTATCATGTATTGAGTTGTCCGAACTCGTACAACAAAAGTTGTTCCTTATGGGGCTAGCTATCTAGTCCTGTGAGGTTGTTGGTGTTTTAAAATAAACCCAGTATATATTTGCGAACTGATTAATTAAACGTTCTCTGAATCACAATAATAATATCATTTTACACATGCCATTAATTATAAGTTTTGTTTATTACCCCGATATTGTTTTAAAGTTAATAACAAAATTATGACTACGAAATGTTGAGACTAGAGATATACTTAAAAACTATGATTGTTTTACAACTATTAACTATTAGTATCATGATTACTGGAATAATATCGATAGAGACATTAGCTGGTTTACCTCCGGCTGCTTCACTAAGCTACAATGCTACGCTACGATATCTAAAAATAAAATAAGTATAACAAAAACTTATTCGATGTTCATCTTAAAATAAAAAACCTGACAAGAAAGTACTGTTGTTAAAGATCTAAGCTAGAAATAAAAGCGGATTTTACAATTATTTACAAGCCTCTGCAACCTGTGTTGCTTACCTTAATTTTAAATAATGAGAGGACAATTCCATTTTATTAATTTTTTAAAAAATATGTACAGTAATGTTCAAATTCACATTGATCCTGAGACAATTGATTAATGAGAAAAATATTGATTCACGAATAATATATTCAACCCGAGAAACAACAATTCATAGCCTGTTTTATTCCACCCAGCGACAAAATACTTGTGACGCTCATTCTTGATTCTCATTTGTTTCTGAAGCGAAAATATTTTATAACAAATAAAACAGAAATATGTATTTAAAGGAAGAATTCATTAACCAACTACCGTAATTATATCACAGTTCATTTATGCAAATAATATACAATAAAATATAATGCATAGGTACACTTAAAATATGTTTACAGTTGAATTATTAACGATAAAAATAATATTGTTATGGCAATATCGACTTTACATTTCAACATAAACATTATTCCTTGATAATTGATTAAAATGCATTTTTAACAATAAAAATATCAATTGTCTGATAGAAAAATGTGCAAGATTTATAATACAGTGAAACCTGGATAAGTGGGATCTGAAAGGGCCTATTTTTTTTTATCACTTATAGAGGTTTTCATTTACCCAGTTTCCCTAATAGGCAGACATGACAGTTGTCTTATTTTAGTACAAGATCCCGGGGAACATTGACCTTCACCCATCTGTTTACCGGATCAAAATAACATTTTAGGGTATAAAATGTGTTGCTGAACACGTACCAATAGGGTTGCCTAAAAAGGATGGTCAAGGATAGGTTTTGCGAATTTAAAAAAAAAAGAAGATATTATTTCACTGAAATATTATTTTCATCCGGTAAACAGATGGGTGAAGGTCAATGTTCCGCGGGATCTTAGACCATTTATAGAGGGTCCCACTATGAGAGATCGAAATATACCATTTTTCATATAAAGAGGTCTCAAAACAAACGCGTCATAACTTGTCCCACTTATACATGCTATTGAGCTACTAAGTTCCAATTATAGGTAAACATTGAAAAAATCTACGAAATCTCAGTTACAAAGGTTTGAAAATTCCTAGTAACAGAGGTATTTCAACGCAAAAGTGTCGGGACCTTATTGTAATTATCAATAGCAGAGGCTTTTCACATATCCAGGGCCCACTTATCCAGTTTTCACTGTAGTATATTCAGATCGTAAAATAAATAAATAAACATTTATATCAATTTATCTATGCCATCATAATTTTTAAACATTTTGGGTGATTTTACTACGATTTATAATATCATGTGCTTTACGCATATCTATGTGAAGTTTCATTATGATATGACCTAAGTATAGGGAATTCATTTTAATATATTTATTGTGTATGTGTAATACAATAATGTGCAAATGTTGAAATGTTGTATATGTTGAATTAGCTAGTTGTGTTTGTTTGTTTATGTTGGACACAGCACCTTCAGGATGTAGTCTGTTAATAGTGTGGGCACTGTAGGGCTGTCTTCGTTTATTGCCTTTAGTACTGCAATAGAAAAAAATACTCGTCAGGTAAAAAGTTATATACAAGCTAATTCATTGGGTATGAGTAACGTGACTATACGTCCCGTTTTGAACGGGACTGTCCCTTTTTGATACTTTGTCCCAGTGTTCCTGAGGAAAGTATGGGCGAAGCAGAGTGAGCCCGTTTTCAGCAAATTTGAAAAAAATATTGAGTGGGAAGATTTCCATAAGGTATGATTTGATTGAAAAAAATAATAATTTTAATAAATATTTAAAATCATCGACAGCTATATTATAGCAATCAATTAGTAAAATAGCAAAATAATTAGGTTTTGCTTTTTGTTTATTTTCCTTGGTATTTTTTATTGCATTTATTTTTAACGTAATTTTCACAATGTCGACTAGAAATAAAAGTGGTTACTTTAGGTATGAGATACAGTATAAGGGTCGATTGCAAAATACTTAAGCACAATGGTCTTGTACTTGCTAACTACATTGATTGTAAAAAATAAAAAGTCAATTCGAAAGAAATCCATAGCGCGCTTTGGACGGACTTTGCGAAATCTGATAGTTGAGTTATCATGGGAGGAAATAAATTCAATAGAAAATGTGGTATGATTGAAACAAATATGGAGTACTTACTCTTAATGAGGACTTGAAGCGACTGGTTGTCGGGTGGTCCATTGTCCAGGTGGAAAGGTATGACAGTCGTCAAATACTGAAACAAAATGTGTATAATTAATAACATAAAAAAATATCGAGTACTACTTGAATAGAAAACTCAAATCAGTTACGATGTAATAGCGACACGTTGTAGTCAATAACAACGAAGTTTTTGTATCGTTGAATCAAATCTGAGTTTTTTCGGCATCATTTTATAATGAAATACCACTAACCACTTATTTAAGTGCAGATTATTAAACCCGAAGAATTCCAGCCCATATTTAAATACAAACATAAAAAAACATAAACAAATTAATCCCAAAAATACTTAAACAAAATTTATTTATTCTAAAGAGGTTTACTCTTCGAATTGCTTCTGACCCTTAGCACAGGGGTGAGAAGCGTTTCTGACAAAACCTGGATATTAATGAAAATCTAAAAGAAGATATATTTTTAACATAACCATGTACAAGTTAATATTTAATACACAGACGACCTTGATTAATTTCTGAAGGACCGGACATCCATATCACAGGACAGGGACAAAGAGAAAGTGGGTAATAAATGAGGCCTTTACCCTGCATGGGACACGTGACCCACTGGCTCTTCTTCCACCTGCCATGCGTTTTAACACATGTTACAGAGATATTTGGCATTTAGTTTTTACCGGCCGCCGTACTAACGTAAACCATGGTTTGTCACCTTAGGTGGCTGCTGAAATTCAGCATTGTGTTGTGGATCTCTACTCGATCATCGTGGGAACGTGCAACTTATTAGGTTAAGTATACATTTATTATCAAAATTGTACATCATATTTAAATTGCTGCTGGTGGGAGGATACTTGTATCCGACCGGATAGCGACCACCGTACACTGGTGCTAAAACCTGCCATAGTGGCCCACCTTTTGTGGGTCGCGTTCCAGGGTCAGCCAGTGTATATCCGGTTCTCCCCAGGGGCGTTGCCCCCTGATGCTAACCCTTTTCCCACCCTTTTTTCCTTCCTCTCCCCCTTGGCCCTGATGTGATACTGCGGGGTCACCAGTATTCCGTTGGTAGGGACCCCGTAGTTCATCCCGGGAACTTGGCAGGCCGGCAAGATCTTGCCGACCTACGATGGACACATTGTTTATCGTTGGTCGACATTATTCTTGGATTGCGCTACGCTTACCATCAGGTGTAGCGTAGTCACTTTGCCGAGCCAGGATAAAAAAAAATGCATGTTTTAGTGTTGGCAATAAACGTTTCTTCTTTCTTTAAACGCCTTTGGTAACCTCACTCGCTAATAAAATACTATTAATATTTAAAATCTTACCTTTGATTCGGAAGTACTACTGCTGATGTTAGGCGAGCGCTGCTGGCCTGGTCTCTTCTTCTTCTCGATGTGATACTGACGTCGCTTGTTCTGGACAGCAAGCAGCAGCGATATGAACGTGTTCTTCTGCTCCTTCTCATACTCCAGCTCGTCTCGCAGCGCCAGCTCCGCAATCAAGGTTTCAGAGAACTCGCGGATTAGTACCTCCAGCTCCATAAAGATCTCATTTAGTTGAGCCAAAGATAGTGTGCGAAGTTCTGGAATACGTAAAAGTGAATATTAATAGTGAATTAATGGCCGCCTTTGTAGTGCAATAGGCTAAAATTCGGCTGTGAAACAAGAGACCGCGGGTTCAATTCTCGCACCGAGACAATTGTTTGTGTGATACACTAATATTGGTTTCGGGTCTGGGTGTTGTGAGACCGAAAGTCTCCTAGTTCCTGATACCCACGACACAAGACTCGTATCTTATTGTGGGGTCAGGACTATGTGTGTGACTGTTGGGTGTATTATTATTAAAAATTCCCGCATCGAGACAAATGTAAATGTGATCTATATGGATTTGTTTCTGATCCGAGTGTTGTGGGGCCATAAGTCCTGATGCCTACCATACTCGTGCAGGTTAACATGATGTATTTAATCTTGTTTATTATTTTATAAATGCTAAAGACCGGATGAAGGGAAGACAATAATGCAGGAAGGCGTGTAGAAGCAATACAAGGTAGAAAAGAGTTCTAGGCAAGACGGTTGAAGGCGAAAATCAATCAATAACAAGGTGGTAGGTCCCTTGTATGCGAAAAGCCGTCTGGGTTGGTACCACCGCTTTGTCTATTTCTGCCGCCAAGCAACAGTGTGTAAGCACTGTTGTGTTTCAGTTTGAAGGACATTGAAGCCAGTGTTATTACTGGGTATTATGACACTTAATATCTTATGTCACGGGATGACGAGCGCAGTTCAGTGCTATGCAGTGCTTTGTATTTCAAAGTTCTGTGTGGTGTTGCTTCTGTTTATGGGCAGGTGTTGCGCTTGCCATCAGGCGAGCGCCTTGTAGGTTTCGTTATTCAATCAAAATCAGTTGTAAATGCTATGCCAGTGTACAAGGTTATTGGACTAGCAGAACAAAAGCCATGACTAACAGTAATGGCAGAAGGATTAGGAATCATAATATATTTCCTAAACATCCACTGGTGTTACAATAAAACTCGATTTATTAACACTATTAGCATAAGTATTCATAAGATTAATGTGAACAGGAAGAATTGTATCGCCCTAAATTTGAGAATAAAAATATAGTAGCAATTTGGATAGTTTACGTTCGCCTAATAGTACGCATGATCGATCGTAAACTTTCAAAGCATGTTAAGAAAACAAATTGCAAATTAATCGCAAGCGTGAGGTGAATGCACTCCCCAATTTGTGGTTACTGTGGCTCAATAGCCTCTGGTGACCATATAATAACGTAATGAATTGACTGTATTAGTTTGAAATATTTGTTTTATTTAATTGAATGACGTAGACGAGCAATTCGCTCGCCTGATATTAAGCGGCATGTCAATCCATAAACAGAAGCAACACCACACAGAACTTTGAATTATAAAGCACTACATGGCACTGAACTGCGCTCGTCACCCCGAGACAAGATGTTAAGTCTCATGATGCCCAGTTATTTCACTGGCTTGAATATTCTTCAAATCAAAATTCAACAGTGCTAACACAGTGTGTAACCAAGCAACAGCATGGTGGCAGAAATAGACAAGCCACTAACCCAGACGGCCTCTCGCATACGAGGGACTTACCACCTTGTGAAATTTTATACCGTTATAATGGTGTCCTAAATATTATACGTCAACGATTCATTGTAAAGACCACTCGTAAATATGATTAATGATAGTGGAAGTTGTAATTATTGCCTATAGTAAGTAAGTACGTATTTATCAATTGATATTTAAGGCCTATTTAGCGCTGTGCGTGTAAGTTTTAACCATCGAAATTACGTATTTTTTTTACCTATCTACTTTATTAGATATCTTTCTTTCGGTATTAAGTCAGTGTGACTTTTGTATTTGAACATATTGGTCCGTACTTAAGGGCCTTCCGTGAGCAAACGACCTTGACTGTCTCGCGCCATACTAAATCGTGTACTTGGTGTGTGAGTTTTCGTGCAGAATATGCACGTATTTGGCGAATAATTGATTTAAAACATCAGGTTTTGGTCTTTTCGAAAATTTAAAACGGGCAAAATATTCGTTATTAAATTGCCTATCTAGTGATGTTAATCTCATTTGAAAATATTCTGTACTTTAAAAGGAGACGCACGGAATCTTTGCATTTTTCTCATTTTTATGGTTCATTTATAACGACAATTTAAAAATATGAATTTGAATCGAACAAAGTAAAGCTGACAGATTGTAGAAATATATTGTATATTTTTTTAATCAATATTTATTTTAAGTAATGACTAGATAGCCTCTAAAAACATCGATCGCGCGGCGTTTTGGTGGTGGAATGGCCTTAAGAACGTTACGTATTGATTAGTTAAACAATCTTTTATCTTTCTCTGTCAACACGATTTATAAAATGGGTAGAAAGAGACGAAAAGTTTACAAGTAAGATCCATCATATTATAACTGGTAAGTAGCATTTACATACAGATGATATAATAGGCGCTTAGTACCTTTTGGATGAATAAATCTGCTAGAATTAAAGTAGAAGATAAGAGCGAATATTACTCAATACCAATTCAAATATGAATAAATGATAGTATAAGTTTGAAACCACACCTTAAATAATACATGTTCTTCATAATTCAAAATGGCATAAAAACTTTCCTTAACAAGTTAATTTGATAATTTTGTATCCACACCGACAGAGATACTCCAATTTATCAGAGGTCACTCACCTCGCAAATGATTCGAGTGTCAGGGTTGTAATTAAGCACTCGCGATATCGCAAACATTAATTAAATAAAAAGTAGGTATATTATCTTTATGCACCCGCATTTAGCAAACATCGTTATGGACGATTTAAAACCAGTAAGTAATGAAATTCAGGAATAACATTGTAAGGCTGGAAATCCGAAAAATAGGTTCTTTATAAATCAAACCTGCTATAAAACAAAATCCGGTAAAAAAACAAATGGTAACTGATCTCCACTGTGTAGGACCTTAAATGAAATTGGCATTGGGAAGAGGAAGGGGAGTTAGGCCTCCGGAATTGGATGAAACAATAAAGAACTTAGAAAGAATCTAAGTACCGTTAATTTTTAAAAGTGTAATTATTTTAGTATAAGACTTTTCAATATAATGTTTACAGCTGCAGCTTACTTATGTGTACTATGAAGGTACTACAATATATAAGTAGGTATATAAGCAGTTTGTTGTTTAATGCATACGCTGTTGATTTTAGAAAGCAAACATATATTTTGTCTGTTTATCTCGATGTTAACACAAAGTATTGAATAATAGCAGTTACATGTTACGTACAATAAGTGGGTGCGACAAAAACTTACAAAACGGCATGAATTATGTCATTCGCAACCATGTTTTACGACGACAATTTGAGATTAGGACCTGTTCCCACGAGACTTTTGTTGTTCTATCTTTGTATTAAATCACAATTTATAACTTCCTCCTAATTTTTTCCTAAATTATCTGTATTAAAAGCTATTTTATAACCAGTATTTACAACGATAATTTTATTAAAATGAACACCAAATTTTTTACAGAAATAGATGTCAGGTTAGCATAATACATTTTTATTAAACCAAGCGATTTATGCGTTTTATATTTGGCCGTTTGTTTATACTGTTATTATCTATAACCCGTGTTATGCAATAGTGCATCACGATGTCATTATTAAAAAACAACAAAAAATAGGAGTGTCGATATCTTAATAATGTTATATTAAAAACTATCAAGCTAGAGCAATTTAAATGATAAACAAGAATCAAGACTATTCACTGAGTCATCTTCCAACATATAGGTCACTTTTGAGTAATAAGCGCGTCTGAGACGTTAGTTAATGCAATTCTGCTTGTTGTCTACTTACTGTCTTCATACAGAGGCGAGTTCAGAACTTCTTTGCCTTTCTCCAATGCTTCATTGTACTCCAGAATGTCTCCTTCGGATGAAGGCGTGTCTTGCATCATATCGTCTATTTCTTGGATCACCTGGAGACAATATTAAAGTGAATAAGCAATCGAATGAGTTGTAGAAACATATAACAGGAGATAGCAGAAAAACTAGACTTTAAACAGGTTGTACGATTTGCATACTTGAAGTTTTATCTTGCATTTATCGTCGGTCTTAAAAACTTATTAACCCAAACTACTATACTGGTGTTATGAGCTGGTGATAGGAATATTTTTATTAAGTTGTGTTAGATTTCTTACTACTGTCACCGGTTACCAGTTAGTTAGAGATAGGGCTTACTCCATATTAACATCTAGGTGGTAAGCGGGATTCTCACGTAATCCGACAGGTTTGGGGTGTATCCACATCATAACCATGTGTATAATGACCGTCTGTGACTCTCAACGACCATAGTTATAAGTGTAGTAGTTAGACTACTGGCTTTTAAAAGAGCTAATCTTTTATAAAGCTAATCTAGTAGGTCCTCAACGGACACCGGGATTATTTATAGCCCTACCTCATCTGCAGTTTTGACGGGACACTCATGGTCCTGATGCAACCCGCCTAGTATGAGCGCGTGCATATCTAAGTCCGAGGCGACTGCTTCGTCCTCTGAACTATGGATCTCGTCGTCGGGGGTCATCGCACTCTGCAAACATGGAACAGCATGTTAGATATCTATGGCTATTGTATAGCGAAGAACCTAAAATGGTTTAGCTACTTATGTAGTTTAATAGTACCTATGCTTGATACAATGTTGTTCCCAAGATGTAGCTGGATATGCTATGCGACACCGTATTATTAAAGATCATAATATAAAATAATAACCAGTTTTGCGGAACATAAAAAAATACTTTGTTCAAAAAGCCTCCAATATTGCATTGTATTCTCACATTTTCATACGCTTTGAAAGCGTTTTTAATTAGAGCGCAGCTATTTCATAACTGCAACAATATTTTTAATGACACAAGTGAAATAATTAGTCGTTCCCACGAAACAAAAGTCGTCATCCGAGAGCCACTCGCTCTTTTGTGGCAGCCATCGCGCGGTGTTGTGTTACGAACAAAAAGAACAAAAGCCAGCAAGCTTCAAGCTGTGAAGGCTGCACAAAACGGATACCTACCAATCCAGTGACGTAAGCAATTCTGGCTAGTAAAGCCAAACCAGTAAAATAGTGTAATACAAAGAAGTAGTTATTATTTATTGAAAGTATGAGAGAGTAGTACAGAGTTCTTTAAGGGATGTATTTTATAAAAAAGAATACATGCAAAGTCTTTGGATCCAATAGTTTTGAGACCGTAAAAGGTATTAAATTGCAGAATCTACTAGGATAGATTGAAAATCAGCGAATACTGGTTGGCAGTTTAATTACTAAAGAAAACAAAACGAACAATATACTTATTGACATATTTATATTGTGAATGATGCTAAAATGATTCAAAATAATTGTACATATTTTATGATCTATGATAATATTGCATATTAGTCAATAATAACAACTGCATGATCTCATTTTAATATTTCATATTGCAAACATCTGTAAAACTCGTGCAATTAAAATATGACAAAAGTACTATATTTAGACCGGGTTGCACAAGAATCCTTAATTTTATTTAACCACTAAACATCTTTAGTAATGTCAGTATTTAATACGATTAAAGGATCGTCTAGCAAGTCGCCCTTAATCGTAAAGGAAATACGACTTACTATATCAAAATAAAAGAAAATAACAATCACAAATACAGTTCCACAATAAACGTTTAATAACGATCCCAAGAGTTGATTTGTACGCCTATTCGGATTAATTGTGTACTGGGAAGAGATAATGAACCTATGATAGTATTTCTTATAGCATTGAATCATCGCATGACGTCCATGTGGATGATAATAAGAATAGTTAACATGCACTTCATATCTCTGGACAGCTATGGAAGCAAAAAATGTATTCCGTATTTAGATGACTTGCGCTTTGTATCCTTCGAACGCTGCTTTGTTCCATGTTAGATATAATTTTTTGCATTCAATGCAATAATATAATTAGTTAAAATAATGGATAGTAGACCTCGCAACCACTGTGATAGTGTAGTTTTTAAAAGATTTCATCTTCGTTTACGGCTGTGTGTAATTGACACAAAAAATTCATCAAATTTTTTGCGTTTATTCAAATAGCTTTTGAATTTAGGTTGTATAAAAGAAAACGGGAAATATACGAACGCTTATCTCTTAGTGGTATATTGGCACTAACTTGATTAAGATCAAGAAAAATATTAGGAAAGGATTTTACCTTCTTGTCGCTTAAATTTAAAGTCGGGATGTGCATCTTCCTTGAGAAAGACTTGGTCCAATCAATTGGTAGTATGTTGCCAAAGTTCCCGGTGATTGTCCACCACATTCTGGAAGAGAATAATACATATGTATTCCATAAAATAATACGCCCAACACCCAACGGTGTCACGCATAGTCCTGATCCAAAACCAATATTTGTGGATCACACAAACATCGGTCTCGGTGCAGGAATCGAACCCGCGGCATTTCGTTTCATAGCTAGCTACTCGCTCGCTGTGCCATAGAGGCATTGTTATGTTTATTCAAATGTAATGTGGCTACATAACGTTTAAAATTTTAGTCATCTCATACTCGTGATTTATGGATAAATTAACATTAACTTAACATTTCTTATACGAGGGCATTGGCTTAAATACCTAAACAACAGAATACCCTAGTAAAAATAAAGGCGGTAATAAACGTAAAGGTGAAAATTTAAAAACAAATCTTCATTCATTTTGTATCGTACACAAGACCAGGTATTAAAAATATACAACAAAAGGGTAGACAGGTTTATTAGCTTAAAATTATAATCTATAAAAATAGAAAGCGTAAACCTTTACCATCACCGTATGTACTTTTATTTCTTTGTACACTCGAAAATGTTAGAATTTTAATACGTCGCTGAAGGCGATTATAATGGACAAAGATGCTTTTAGTTTTATTCTCCGATGTTATCTTTAAACTATTTGATTCATAAAATTTACTGAAGTATACAAGTCTTGAAATTAACGACTAAGAACTTGGAAGATTATGATCACTACTTATCAGTATAATAAGTGTTGTGTACCTTTTTGTTAAGTCAATTGACATTACCAATAAATCACATATTAAGCTGGGGCCCGAATTCTTTTCAACCTTGGTTAAAGGTTGACTCAAACAAGGTTGCGGCGTGAAGCTAGAATTTGGCGAGGTCTGACTAACATCCCGTTTGACGCATCCTCACTTGGGATGAGCTCAATTGCGTTAGTTCAATTATTCGCGAGGCAAGGTCGACGGGAGCGAACTCTGTCCAGGTTCCGATGTAACCATATTGTTTTATTTGTGCGTATCTCTTATTATTCACTAGTTTTGGCCCGCGTCTTTTCCATCATATTTACAGAGTAAAAAGTAGTTTATGTCACTCCTGAGCTAAGATACAAAATCTCTATACAAAAATAATATCGATCCTCAAGCTGTATTAAAAAGAATCAAGACTTGCAAAACAAAGGGAATACTAACACTATTATTAACAACAACAATAACAAGTTCCGTGAGGGCTGAAAACCGGTAAATGATATAAAGGATTGACGCAGTGATAAATGAAAGAGACCATAGTCAAGGTCAGTATAATTGATAGAAGGATAAAACAAATTGCAAATTACATTGTTACGGATTCACTAAAAATGTATTTTATTAAACCCACGTTTTTCATTACCATTTTAAACTATCGTAAATCGTATATGTTATTTGAAAAATTGATATATCTGCCTATTATTATGGTGTGAGCTTGGATGACTGCCAATGTATCTCAGTATGATTGAAAGCCTTTTAGTACAGAATAGATACTACATTACCATATATCTTATTGAAATGTTGTTCACATAGTTAAATCCATTATTCCATTGACACGCTGATACATTCACAATGTCATCTTTCATCGTAAATGTGATACATATGTAAGTGTTTCGTATCCGACACCTTTGCATATAAAATGAGATATATCATGGAACAGAATTAAAGTTAACTTGAAAATCATCCTTTCCTGTAAAACTGTTACATTTGTTTTTTGATCAAGAGTCAGTAACTATATGACCAATAATCTATACTAATAATAAAGCTGTAGAGTTTGATTGTTTGTTTGTTTGTTTGTTTGAACGCGCTAATCTCAGGAATTACTGGTTCGAATTGAAAAATTCTTTTTGTGTTGGATAGTCCATTTATCGAGGAAGGCTTTAGGATATATAACATTACGCTGCGACCATTAGAAGCGAAGCATCAGTGAAAAATGTTGCAAAAACGGGGAAAATTATTCATATTTGAAGGCTTCCGTTGCTAAGCTACCTAAATAATATTATTTGAAGGCTCCCGTTGCTAAGCTACCTAAATCTATACTAATATTATAAAGCTGTAGAGTTTGATTGTTTGTTTGTTTGTTTGATCACGCGGGCGGAGCCGCGAGCAAAAGCTAGTCTATACTAATATTATAAAGCTGTAGAGTTTGATTGTTTGTTTGTTTATTTGATCACGTGGGCGGAGCCGCGAGCAAAAGCTAGTCATTCTAATAATTTCGAAGATATTAAATCCTATAGTTGATGCACAATTGCCAAAGTGACCGTGGTTGTCAAGACATGGAGGGTCGACAACGTTGTCAGTCATGACGGCGATCGGAGATCACACAACATTTCTTTATATCCACCGGTTGGTGTATGCAGTTTGTCTGGAATGATTCGGGACAGTGTGTAATTGAAAGTATATTCTCATTTATCTCGATGCGGTACAATGTCTCAACATACTATTGGAAGTCATAGATGTTTGTTAATCTTATATAACACAGTACTGATATTAAAATAATGTTTTGCTGTACTAGTATACCTGTTTCCCTCGTTTCGTTTCATTGTGTTGACGTTGATTCTTTGCATAGTTCAGTCGGTGAACAATCAAAGAACCGAAAATAACGATTGATCTAGGACTTGCTTCCGACGCGGACGCCTTGATGTGAGGTTTTGTTAATGTTTGTTTATGTATACATATGTGGAAGAAATATTGAACGTATCGTAGTTATAAGCATTCAAAACAACAGATAAAATATGTTTTACTGTAGCTTCGGAAATTGGTCCCACTTATTGCCTCTCTGATATCCAGAAAACAAATTTTTCAATTTCTAATATTGTTTCAGAAATTGGTTTTGTTTGAAGTTTTTTTTGTTATAATTAGTGAACCGTAATCAAAATTCTTCTGTGGGATACATGGGAACGAAAACACCTACTAGCTGTCTGTGAGTCACCGGAGGCACAAATTGGTGCTAATTCGAGAACTCGCATGGCGCGCCGCACCACCGCTCAATTGAGGAATGTGTCACTTTATATTGCGTACTCTGTTCACTGCTGCATATGATGACGATACTGCACTGACTTCTTTATGGTGATTTTTTTTGTTCTTGAAGAAATCATAAGAATATCAGATTTGAAGGTCATATTTATTTACCTTCTGGCAATGATAATAGCAGATTTGTTTACTTATGTACGCATTGTACATATTAAGAATACTATTCATAGCAGTAAGTCTTATCAAATTTTATTTATTACAGGGTCTGTTAAAGTTATCGAGATAGAAATTACATTTGAAAATGAACAAATTGTGTGACTCAAGAAATTTATATTAATATTCGTATTGAATCTTCAAATAGTGAACAAAAATATGGCGTTGGAGAAAAGTAGAAGTGGCGAAATGAAATAGCGAAGATTATATTTCTAAACCTAATTTCAAAATGCTGTATCAATATTACTTTCAACTAATTATCACTCTAGTGGCATAGAAAAATTTGGTCCGTAACAATTTCGTAATGAAAAAAGCTAACGTCATTAAATAAAAACAAATGATTTAACATCTCGTTCACCGAGTTATTAGAACAAAATTACCATAACAATGTTAAAATATTATTCATTAACACGAATAAATTTACATAAATGCTATGAGCTTGATGGATTATATTGTTAATCATCAATGTTTTGTAAATTGGCTTTTGTCGGCAGCTCAGCTACCTGTGCGGCCTAGATTTTAAGCTAGACAATGAGAACCGGTTTTTATCAAATATCTCTTTCAAGCAGATGATCAAAATTAGCATAGTCTGCTAGAGAAATTACATAAATATCGAGGAAGGCACGACGTCAGTATGTGCTGGCAACTTGAATTTTAAGCTAACTTACAACTTTTCTATGGTACACTACTACAGTAGGCATATTAGTTGAATGTGCGGGCGTATGTTATGTTGATCTAATTGGTCTTTTTGCTTGCTTAACTTCTTGCTCATTCAGACCAAAATTGCTAATCTTGCTATTTTGGTTGGTGGAACCACGCTGTAGATTGTTTTGTCTGCAGCATGAATACAGCTCGACCAGCCTACCAGAGAAAACCAACGTAAAGTTGAAGTTACTGTTACTTCATGGGCATGTTGCCGACCTTAAAGTAAAGGGATAATTAGGGATTGGGAAGGGGAGGGGATTTGGGCTTCCGGATATCTCACTCACCGTACGAAACGCAGCAGCAAGCCGCTACTTTACGTCGGTTTTCTGTGAGACAGTGGTAACGACCCCGTCGAGCCAGCCCATTCATGCTGTAGACAATACTGTCTATGGCGTGGCTCTACCACTCAAAAATTGGCGTGGCCCTTCCTTATTCCTTCATTATATCTTTCCATTCTATCTCCTTTAAGGTCGGCATCGCACCCATGATTCTTGTAGTATTGTTACATGCGCGGTAGAGATCGTTTGCCAGCCTAAGTGCTTGATTTAATATTTAGATTTAAGAGTTTGCAAGTTATTTTTACTGCAAATTTAACAGGCACACTGCCGGGTCTCGACACAAATATTTGTATTGTCTGAGAAATTACGAACCTCTACTTCCTTAGCCGCTGCCGTCAGAGGTCGTCGATCTTCAGCGTTCACGATGAAATGAGATTTACGAATTCCTTACGCTATTACACCTTTGCTCTTAAAGCTTAAGTATGACTAATGCTCAATTAATCACGGATCAATACTGGCTACTGAAATTTTACCGTAACTCCTAAACTCAATGACAATGTTTAATGCTATACATTATATGTAATACTACTGATAGTTGTGAGAAACTCCCGCCGATTGATTTGTATTAGTTGGCGCCAGATTACGTATGTACTATAAAACATTCTACATTCGTCTTATAAGACGCCGACGATGTTTTTCATTTATATCTTAAAATTTGAAATGGTACACCATTGGCGTCTAATACGTCGCAAATAATAAATTGTGTCATCATATTGCAATCTTTATCATTTTGCAGTTGTTGTTATCAATGATCGACTTTGGATAGGTATCGGTTGTTTTGGACTGTATCGCACTGCATTTATAAATGTGATTCAAGTAGTTTTCAATCAGTGTAATCGCATAATTTAACATACGGTCTAGTATATTACAAACGCATATATCTATTGGATTACAATTACAAAGCTACTCAATATTATGTGTTCACGCGTCTTAAATTGTAATATTATGTTAAGCAGATTGATTATGTAATATACATAGCACATGTATAATGTATATATGTTTAACAGATTATATAAATTGATTTCTCTCAATAAACTTCACAATCTGTTCACAGGTTAGTACAGACGTATTTGAGACTTAACTTTGCCTCATTAATTCAAATCCATATCGACGTACAATACGAAGGAACTTCACCGGACTAAAGTTAGTTACGAGCTGCGTTACAAGATTTTTTTTTATAGACTTAAAGATGGCGGGAGGCGTAGAGGGCAGATTATGTGATCGATTACAGTCTGGCCAAGCTATTTCACACGTATTGTGTTTGTATATCCTTGTTTGTCTCCGGATTTGGATTTTCATTCTAAGTAGCCTTATGCACTTTCTCATGCAATAATTCTATTTTTTTATTCAATTATCAATCCGTTCCTATTTTGGATGCGTAACCTAGATCAACATCTGTAGTGTGCTTGCGATATTAGTGTGCCTTAGTTTTTTTACCTCCCACTGCTGTATGGTGACAGAATGAGCTGTCAGTTTTAGAAGAGATATTGTACTTTGAGTAGAATGTTAAACGACGTTACTGAAAAGTGAATTGATTTGTTACAACAGTTTATGTCATGGCTTCTAAACGATTTATTTTGTATGTTCATGGTGAGCATTAAGTTTTGTAAGATGTATGGATTGAAAAAAAGATAATCAAAATTTATTTATCCGGTTTAATTAATATTACAATAATGTACTGTGTACTATGATGGCTACAGTAGGTCCAGCCAAAGAGAATGACACAGTCTGTATCGTGGTCGTCGTAAGTATTGTAGATAACATATTTCGTGGATATAAAACCAAAGCCTATATCACTTTACCGTGCCTATACAGTGTACCTATTCCTGTTATAGACATATTTTAATTAGTGCGTCTCGTAAAACTTGATTGTAAAATATAAATAGTATTAATTACAAGGAAAAAGCTTAGTCAATTGTGTAAATAAATTAATACTTGTATACTAATA
This sequence comes from Amorpha juglandis, assembly GCA_949126905.1. NCBI lineage: Eukaryota > Metazoa > Arthropoda > Insecta > Lepidoptera > Sphingidae > Amorpha > Amorpha juglandis. The sequence continues at coordinate 5,087,078 of OX421380.1, forward strand.
AATGGAATTGCGTTATTGGAAAAATCCGTGCATTCTTGGAAAACATAGGTTGTAATATAATTGCTTGTAATTTTATGAATGATTGGACTACTATAATCGATGACTAGTCTAAGTCCTAAGTACAGTTACCGTCGCACCATGACCACACACTACCTCCTTCATTGTTTGGCGGAATATAGACTTTGGATGTAGACGCTTTATCCGACTAAATCATCACTCGATGCTCGTCGCCTATTGGACTATCAATATCCCCACCATTGTCCATTTGTACTCACGACTAGTGCCGGGAATTATAATACAAGAAATCACCAAACAATCGCTCACACGATCCTTATTCCTTAAAGTACCTAGAGTTTATATTGCACCTAGATCTTGACAAATATTTGCGAAGTACACCAATATTTGCTCCACCGTTGGCATCACCTCTATCGACTGAAATCAGTCACTAAAAGCGACGCGTCTGTATTTCCGTTGCCTTGCAAACGTGCACACATTTAGGTCTTATTTGAACTCGCTTCACGGCTTAATTTCCAGATGAGGCGATCAACAGTCTATTTCGGGACTAAAGTTTTAGATTCCAGTCATGCTACTAAACTAGATGTTTGTTACTCTGGTTATTTGGAATGGAATTCACCGGTTCTTGACCTAACACCTGACATTTTTAGGGTAAAATACTGGCTATTTTATGAGGTGCGTGAGTCGGGTGTTTATTTTTTTAGTCACGCTTTTAAAAATTTATAACACTGTTACATTTTTATTTTATTATTTAGATATAAATGTTGTTTATTATACCAATTTCATCGGATATCGCGTCAATCGCCAGTGACGCCGCATCTGATAGTTTGTTTTGTGCGTACATAAATCTACGGAATCCCTACAATTCGACGGTAGCGTCACGACGGCTTCGGTATGGAGTCGATAAATGAGGATGGTACAGACGACGTTCCCATTAGAAGTCTGCTTCTACATTAGTTACAAATTATAAATCGAAAATAACTACTAACGATAACTATCAAAACTAAGTTTTCACATAACAAAATAGGTGACGCCTTTACGGTTGAATCATATGTAAGTACCAACACTATAATTTGTAATGCGACTTTTTTATGCGTTTGGCTTGAGTTTGGCCACTATCTCACTTCATAGTGAGTGATGACGTGGTCTAAGATGAAGTACGAGATTATTTTTCGCAACTTCAATAGCTCCCTTATACTGAGAATATGTTTTATAATTTGTAAAATAAGAACCTATAATGATTTCTTATGTTTACGCGAATATTACACATTGAAATACAACTAATTTAAAAGGATTTTATCGGGGTGTTTTATTAATTTTGATCCTGACGTTTCGAAAGCCTTTCAGCCTTCGTGGTCACGGGGTGGACTCAGTCAATAAAACCATGATAAAATCCATTTAAATCAGTTTTATTTCAAAGTATCTATAATTTAAGTCGGTTAAGAACTCAAGAAAGCACATAACTGTGTAAGAAAACTTTGTCTACTTGAAAGTTCGGGGCCATAGAAACTAACGGTTTACCACATTTGTAAAAGGCCCATACTTAAAGCTACCAACGTTGTTTAGGCAAAGATCCGTGAGGCCGCCCATCACTTTATAAGGTCTTGGGTACAAATATTACGTTCCCACGCAGACTATGTGTCATAGACTTGCTTAGAGGAAAATGTGAAGACAAAAAAATACACATTTATGCATATATGTTTTATAATAAATACACCCAACAGTCACAACAGTTACAAGGTCGTAGGTCCCTCGTATGCGAGAGGGCCGTCTGGGTTGGTACCAACCCTTTGTCTATTTCTGCCACAAAGCAACAGCGTGTAAGCACTGTTGTGTTTCGGTCTGAAGGACATTGAAGCCAGTGAAATTACTGAGTATTATGAGACTTAACATCTTATGTCTCGGGGTGTCGAGCGCAGTTCAGTGCCATACAGTGATTTGTAATTCAAAGTTTTATGTGGTGTTGCTTCTGTTTATGGGCAGGCTAGGCGTGGCGCTTACCATCAGGCGAGCGTCTTGCGCGTCTCGTCATTCAGTCAAATAAAAAAAAACGAACATAGTCCTGCTGGGCTCAGTATTAGTGTGGGCACTAGGTTAAACTGTATCGTAGGTCTCGGAACTACGAGGGACTTGCGGTTACACAACATCCAAACCCGAAACAAATATTTTGGATTTCACAATCATTTGTATCTGTACGAGAATCGAACCCAAGGCCTCTCGCCTCGTAGCCAGTTTACTCTTCCACTATGCCACGGAGGCTGTAAAGTTCTCCTTTTTTATATAACTAAATGGCGAGACGAGCAGATCGCTCGCCTTATGGTTAGGCGTCACGCCTGGCCATAAACAATAACGCCCCTCAGAATTTAAATTAAGAAGTACATACTGCATGGCACTGCACTATATATTTTCGTCACCCAGAGACATAAGATGTTACTTTTCTAGATTTTTGTCTGCTAAAAACATAAAATAACTACTTAATTATACAAATCCCTGCTCTATTTGTGTTAATGTCTAGATCGTTTTAGTTGTTTCTATAACAGTTATTTTGTTAGTGGATATCAAATTCCTTAACGTCGTTGAAAACCGCAACAAAATTTGTTTACTTGAACGACCTGAACGCAAATTTTAGGTGGACTGATATTTGATATAGTAACAAAATAATTGAATGGATAGAGTTTCGGTAAATAATGCAATGTATGTTTTTGATATCGCCTGTTTATTAAACATTAATGTTTATTTTAACAATAAAGCAAAGTAAAAGTATGTCAGTTTATATTGTTTTGTTAATGTCTGAATTTTTTGTAGTGTAAATGAGCAAAAACAACTTTCTGTACTTTCGTATATTCTATAGTAAAAATACCAGTAATTTCTAATGGGCATAATCTCGATGGTATATTCATAAGTACTCTACGAAAGATAGTCTTTCAAATTAACATACATATTTAATGAACATGGATACAAGAAAGAATGAAACCTAGTTTCGATCGATTTTTAAACTCCGATAAAAAAGGTGGTGTAATAAGTTTGACTCCTTTGTCTGTTTATCTTTCTGTCAGTTTATATTTTTTTCTATATTATGTTGCGCCGAAACGAATGGACCGATTTGAATTTCGAATTTTGAAATTGGAATGTTTTTATTCGAAATATGGTTTCAATAATACAATTTCTTAGTAATGTTTAAAGATTTTTCAGGTATTGAATTATCTCTATCTTATTGATCTAGGGGACTTTCAACAGTGATCAGTAATCATTCATTACGTATCGGTCACACCTACATGTGATTTACGAATTCCTCAACTACATAAGATCACTTCCAATGCCGAAATTAGTGTTGATATTACATAAATGTTTTTAACACGGGAGAGGCGTGTGTGGGCATCTGACCTCTATTACTCAAGGCGAAATGACATCAATAATCTGAATACCAGAGGTCTGGTGGGATCGTTACTGTCACACGCCATATGGCCCTCGAATCATAGAATGCTTGACACTGGTGACATTTTGCATCTGTTTTTAGTTAGAGATAATAAGAATAAAGGTGAATTGAAAATGTCTGAGTTATCAAATTTCAGACAGCTGCTAATGGATTTTTACGCGAAATATGCTTTTAATTATTCATCAAGATATTAGAAGCTTAATATAAACAAATAGGTAGGTATGAATTTCATTAGCTTACATAGAATATCGCAGTATAAATGAAATACCTACACTCTACATGGAAGAGTTTACAATAATAAGAACAACAATGGTAGCATAATCACTTACATTTTTTATTCTTTAACTTTACGAAGAGTATGCAAATATTGTCATTGGCACAGATTAATGATAAAACTAAAATTATTTTTCCATGAAGAGAGTTTCTGGTACAACATAGGCGAGAATAGAGCCGAAAGCTAGTTTAAGAGTCACCATCATACGTTTCTCACTGCCAACTACAAGACGCGCTATTTTCTGTCCTGAATTATGCGATAAACTGTCGAAACCCTTTACTCCAGTCATTTTAGGACGTTCACCTCGGAATTCGAGATACCCGGCTGTAACTCTGTAAATACTTGTGTATTGACACCCTAAAAGTTGTCTCAAAACCTACATATGGTAGGATGTGCGCAACTATTAAATTTCAAGGTCAAAGGTCACAAAAATCGCTTTTTTTGTAAATATCTCATTTCCTATGGGTTTTTTGCTATTCATATCCATTATCAATATTGTAGAATACAACATTCTCTACAAATTTTGTTTAAAACTATACGGTGAACCGTTTTCGAGATAAAGGGCGGAGAGCACGCGGTCACAAGTCCGTCATTTTGAAAGTTACATAAACGAAATTTTGTATTTCGGTTATTGACGTAAAATAAATAAATACGTGTTTCAGGAATTTTGGAAATTTTATTTATTAAGGGATGAAAAAGGGGGTGAAAGTTTTCACGCTTTCACGCCTAAATCACTAAACCGATTTTGATGAATTTATCTACAGAGACAGATGGAGCCCTGCAGACGGTTACAGGCTACTTTTATCCCGGAAAATGCTGTTCACGCGGGCGGAGCCACGAGCAAAAGCTAGTATAACATAATAGTTAATAAAAATTGACAAATATTTATAATCATTGATTTATGGATAGTTCATCAACTATATATGGCGCGTTTTCGACCGGAGGCACCGTTTGACCTGAACTGATCCTGTGACCGCGCGCTCTCCGCCCTCTATCTCGAAAACGGTTCACCGTATGAAAAAAGTTTTAAATAAAATTTGTAGAGAATTTTGTATTCTACAATATTGATAATAGATACAAATAGCAAAAAACCCATAGGAAATGAGATATTTACGAAACGATTTTTGTGACCTTTGACCTTGAAATTTAATAGTTGCGCACACCCTACCATATGTAGGTTTTGAGACAACTTTTAGGGTGTCAATACACAAGTATTTACAGAGTTACAGCCGGGTATCTCGAATTCCGAGATTCTTACCTAATTTAAGCTAAAATGACTGCATTACTTAGATGGAAAGAGTTTAGGTTGGAGCCAGCGTCATGTAATTTGAAATTAAAAATCAGATTACGCGTTTTCTTAAATGACAGTGTTTTGTGATATTCGTGCCTGTGTCGTAAAAGAAATTCTGTCCATTAAAATATGAAATAAATGAGACAATATACTCTAATTTAAATTAAATAAATGTATCTAATAACAAAGTGAAGGACACTCGTAGAAAGCAGAAATACCTGTTGCTGCTATAAGTACTATTTATCTAATCTGTTAAAGAGACCCGTTTTAATAGCATAGCTGTTGTTTTATTGTCACAACACATTGTGGTGTAAGTTTACTTTTGTGGGTGATTTTTATTATATACATATTTATAAAATTTACATAACTTTTTGGTCTTATCAAATTAATCATTCACTCAACTTACCCAAAGAAGGCATGTTACCTTCCAAAATGTCGTTGAGGTAATGTCGACCATTTTTCTTCTAATTAAAGTAGGCCTTCGCCCACTTTTTGAATTGTAACGATCAATTAAATTATTTTTATGTTACTCTAACTTTCGATTACAGATTAGAATCGGGCGGAGACCTATTTGAATCCCATCGTTAAATTAGCATTTTACGTCTGATCTTCATATGACTTTTAAATTTCTGTAACATCTGTTGGTATGAAAACATAATACAATAGATCAAACCCTGATTGTATTTTCTCAATACGTAAAACTATTCAACATAACCGTACACATCATCATCATCATCATCATCTTCAGCCACAAGACGTCCACTGCTGAACATAGGCCTCTCCCAAAGATTTCCAGACCGACCTGTTGGAAGCGGCCTCCATCCAGCGACTTCCTGCGATCTTTATCAGGTCGTCTGTCCACCTTGTAGGTGGACGTCCAACGCTGCGCTTGCCAGTACGTGGCCTCCATTCCAGAACCTTTCTGTCCCAGCGGTTATCGGTTCTGCGAGCTATGTGGCCTGCCCACTGCCACTTTAGCTTGCTAAACGTACACACTTGATTATTAATCATTTGTTGTAAGTTTTGCACGGTTGTTTGGAAATTGCCAAACAATAGCTATCAATATGCGCATTGTACAAACAGAATAAATAATAAACGTGCAATATATTAATAGGTATTTACTTAGGTGGGTTGTAATGTAAGATATGTATGCAAGGACGAAGTTTGACTTGATTAAGGAGTTGATGACTTAACGCCTTACATGACAGCGCTTCGAGACTGAACTATGTAATTATAGTTTTAATGCCCGTCTGCACTAAATATTGACTACTCCTAAATACATGCCCAACTTGATACTTAGAATTGAATTATTTTGGGGGATTCTTATATAACCCCTGACATACTCCTCTCTCGCTCACCATCAGGCGAAATAGTGGACAAACGCAAGCCTATTCCGACAAAAAAATGATTAGCAAACCTTAGTGCTGACTGCACATGGCTATTACATTTTTGTTGGTGTAAATAATTATTATTCTTATTCTGTAATAAAAGAGAGACCTATAGTTGAGTTATATGCCTGTGAAGATGCATTTATCATTTTCAAACTGCATTAATATGATGATGTTGTCTGACCTAATAAATAAAATAAAAAAATATTTAACTGTTAAATTCTACCACGACTTTTGCTGACAATTCCCGACATAATATATTTTCAAACAAAAGATACAGTGCTTCAATGTTTTGTAATATAATAGTTCAATTATCGACATAAGGTCTCTATAGAATTAAGATAGTATTGTTGTCATTATAATCGATTTAATCGTAAGTAATTGCTGTTGTGTTGCGAGGGCTATTATCCGAAGAGCTTAAATGTTTAAAGATGATCAATTCCAAATCTTCTTTAATGATTAAGGTTGTGTAATAAGTAATAAATATGATTATTATAATCTTAATAACACGTTATACAGATGATGGGTATGTGTAAGTTTCATAACTTAGGAATTTGGATATTCAACATCAATTACCTCGATTAAATGAGTCCAATCGAAATGATTATAATGGCACATCCCTACATACTATAATCTTATCAATTTTTAAATCTGATTTCGCAGATATTGGGATTGAAAGAACTAGTTAAGTAGGTTTGTCCGTTAGACAGTAGTAGGGCGTGTCAAGATTACTTCCTACTGTACAAATAGTGATTGTGACGTGGATGACGAATAGGTATCGGGTGACGTGAAAAAAACATAAGGCTCGGGTTTCCCGGCACTCCGCTGCAACTGCGTTTTTGTCACCAAAAACCATAACTTTTCGCCTTCTCTTTGTTGTTCAATTTGTGGATATTTATATGATATTAAAATAATGTGTAGTTTTGATTCAGTCTTTTAATGTAATTTTCATCTCAATTCTTGGTTACGGAATTAAACTCCTTTTTATATTCCTCACCAGAATTAGGTCTGCAAAGGGCTGATTCTGGCAAGTTCCGATTTTTTTTTATTTGTATATTGTGTTTACAGGGCAATATGGTCGCACAGCGACAAAGCCCTTATTAATAAAAAAAGCCTCACTGTCGAATTCCTGGTTTCCGCGCGTTTTATATCCCAAATAACTCTAAAATATCAGCGTTTACAAACCGTTAGTATGCACAAAACTTTATATATTACAATTGAAGACAAAAATGGTCGGTCTACTGGCCCCGAACGCGCGGTTTCACTATATCACTGCATTTGAACGATACCGTTATGTGTGTATTGCACGTTAGCGAATCAGATTTGAATACCGACTGTTTGTTTTTTTTTCGAAAGGTATTGTATTATGCCATTGGGAAACTCATCTTCGGTTGGAATACTTAGTGAGGTAATTGTTTTGTTGTTTAAAAGTGACGTGAGGATGGTTTTTGCATTCTACTTTAATCAATGGACTTAATTTATACAAGAAATTCTTTTTCAACTTAACGCGCGTTTAATTAAAATTAAATTACATTTTTTATTTAATCAATAAAATTTATTTCTATGTTGCGTTTCATTCAAATACTATTGGTAGTATTCTATCTTATCTTCCTTTCGCGAAGCTCTCGTATTTTGTTACTTCTATTTCCATAATAAACTAATGAGTAAGAATAGTGATTCAGTTAGTGGGGCTACAAATAGACATAAACCCATAAAAATAGACAAAAACGAGTACGCTACTTTCCCCAACTCCTCCACAATCGTGTAAACAAGTTTGAATGGCCTTAACAAATCTGTCAAAGCTAATCTGTCGTGAAGTAAAGAAACATTTTACGGTAGGTCCGATCATAAATCTACTTTTAACAAACCAATGGATACCATTAATAGTAGGACTGTTAATTATTCGAATTCGTTCAAAGAAGTTGCAGTTTGTTTAAATTTTTATTATTAAAACCTTTTAGTCTTTATTGTAGTTATGTATTTAAAGTAACATTTATACAAATTGAAATAACATTAAAATTTAATTATATTGCTAATAATTGTGTCGTACCACTAAAATTTGCTGCGGAGTTGTACAATTCTGTGCGAATAGGAGTGGTTCATTCGGAATAAGTTTTGCAAACATTGCCCCATCTTATGGTACATATCGACAATACTACTAAGTAAGTACATATCTGTTGATTAATTAACTGAATTATCTGTTGGCCGATTCCTCTGTTACGGATACGGATTTACGGACATTCCCTCTGTTCTATTTACAGATAGATTTGCTTAATGGCAGTATATTTTTGACATATTTTGTATGAAAGATATGACAAAACACTATTGGTAGTAAACAAATATATCTGTAAATAGAATATAGGGAACATCCCTAAGTAGATACTACTTAATCCCAGTAATTAATAGTGCATAGGCATAGTTGTTGTAAGGCTACTGTCATGTGATTTGAATAATGTTCGACGTAATTGAACACTGATAGAATTACTTACGTTATCCTTTTATGGACTTTTTTTAGGAAAACATCTTTTTCCGTCTACAAAGATTATGTGGCATTCGTTGCAATTGTTATATTAGTAATATATTTTTGTGTAAAAATGACATAGGATTGTTACCCAAGATGATTTTTTATAAAAACAAAGAAATTCAAAATAAGTGCAGTTCATATAAAAATATTTTTTATTTATTTATAATCCCCGTGCCAAGTGTGTGTTGTGTACCAAATGGGACGCAGGCGCTACCGTGGACACTATAACAGCTCATAAAGCCCGGCTTAGAGGCAAAATGAGAATTGTTTCACTGCAGATGATGCCGAAGATTATGCAAGGTGCTAGAAATTGAGTATGAAAGCAAAAAGGCTGGGATAACGTCAAACGAAAAGAAAAAAAAACTAAATGCAATGATGACGCTTGATAAAAAGAAAGCACACATTCTAAAGAGGTATGTAATTCTAGTCTTTTGACACAAACTTGTCGGACCACGCAGTTAAATAGTCCAACCTCCTACCTAATAAGGAGGGAGGTTAGACAAAAACAGTTGCGATTAGAATTTACAATGTGAAACTTATTTCTAACAATGGACAGTTTGTGTTTACGTCATCGCGACATAAATGTTAATAATGTTTTATAGGCTTCTGTTGCAAATAGAATATGTTTGTGGTCAGAGGGCTTGCCATTTGACTGCTGCCTTTTATGGGAATTTTGAAGTGGTGTGAATCTAGCGTTTACCTTGGCGGATTGAAAATTAGGGTTCGCAAAATAAGCAGAATTAGTCTAAACAAAGCTATATGGACAGAGTAGCTAGTTATCCTTAATTTAAATAATGACTAGCTGTCCCTCGCGGTTTCACCGCAGGCATTTTACTGCCTTACTGCCATGTGTCATAGCGTAATATACATATAAACCTTCCGGAATAAATTCTTTAGATGATAATGAAAACAGTATCTAAATCAGTTTCATAGTTTACGAGAAATAAGAGGACAAACATACAGACAGACGCAGATAGCGAGCTTTGTTTTATACTATGTATTGAAAAGAAGCATTCGTAAGTTCCTATTTTAGTCTTTAATACGTAAAATTATGAAGGACTCTGAATCACTTACAAAACATTTTTTCCTGTTCCAGTAGAATTAACACTAACTAATTCATCAATTTGTGTGTTAAATTACCTTTGTATTTCCTATTAGAATTTAATTAAATGCATTTTACTGAAACAACAAATGAACGATACGTCTTGATTTTAAAACATCATAGTTCGTCTATCGGAATGAGGTTGCATAATGATTTTTATTTAGTAAAATGCCAAACAAAGGAGCAAATAAATTTTTCAGTTCCAAGAAAAGCTTTCTCATTTACAAAATCAATTAACCATGAACAACTCATTAAGAGCAACGCAAAAAGCTTCGATCGAAGAGAACTATACACACAGACATATCAGTGGCGAAGGCTACCTACACACAACGATTCCTTTTGGCTTCCCTTTACAAACTTTTCAAAAACTAAGTACCATGAATTTCAATTCTTGCATCCCATAAATTTGTTCGTGTTATTGAAATTATTAGTGAAGTATTAATTGGTAATATTGATGGCAATCTGCTACAAAAAAATAAATTCTGCGCAACAAAGTCGCTATCTGTCTGTATGTTCACTTGTTTCTTCTAAACTATGCAACGGATTTAAATGCCGTTTTCACTATCATTTAGATTTATTCCGCAAGTTTTATATGTACGTCTTGCTGTGAGCTATGGGGGTAAGGCAGTAACATGCCTGAGGTGAAACCGGGATAGCTAGTATTATTATAAATTGAGCTGCCCTAATTTCAATTAAATATGCGCTCAATAATTATTTTTAGAGTTTTAAAAATACGCTGAAGTTTCTTGCCTGTCCTCTTGCCAAGCAACCTTCCGAACTAGCCAAGGGTTTTGACAGCATTTAAAAAATGGATACATTTTATTCATTACATAAATAAACTCAAAATATGAGTTTTCCAAGATTTTGTAAAAAGTAGAACATTTTTTATTAGGCTCGAAATCTATTTCGAGTTTATCATAAAATGTCTGGCTATAATTCATTAATGCTAATTAGACTTATTAAAGTGATGAAAGGTATGACGGCCCACATAAATCCAAAGCTAAATCCGTCCAACCAGATGAAACCAAAAAGGAAAATATGAAATTTAGTTTGAGCCGCTTATAAACAGACGGGTGTATACTTACATCCCGAGAATTTGAATATCACATGTGATTTATTTGTGTTACCTACTGATGAACTCAGCAAATATACTGGCTTGTTTATCTAAGATTTAAAATATGATAAACAACAATAATAATTTTGATACATATTGCGTTGTTGAGAGTTATGCATGTATCGCAAAGGGGTAGGTAGAAGTGCAACTAGTGCACGCAGTCGCTAAACTTATGATGCGATAGGAGGTGAGCCTATCGCCATACCGAGCACGAATTCTAATCCTGGGTAACTCATGAGATATTTTGAATTGAAAACTCAAACACTAAAATGGTCGCCCCACCTCGGTTACGATTTCTCAGCCTAGATACGCTGCCACCAGACCACGGAGAAAAAAGATTTTTTTTATAATGGCAATCTCTCAGATGCTTGACATGGCAAACCCATCGATATTAAAATGCCCAACGGTGATGCGGACAAAGTCCGATCATGATGCCATATCCTATCCTGCTAATATTATAAATGTGAAAGTTTGTTTGTTTAGATGTTTGGATGTTTGTCCGTCAATCACGCTGAAACTACTGAACGGATTTTAATGAAATTTGGTATACAGACAGGGTATGAGCTGACTTGGGTGATAGGCTACTTTTTATCCCGGAAATCCCGGAAAAAGCAGATCACGCGGGCGGAGCCGCGAGCAAAAGCTAGTTGATATTAAATTTAAGTTTACGATCACATGTTAACGAGAGGTACAATTTTCAAAAGGTGTGTCATAAGATGAATGAGATAACAATTATAAATTCAGACTGCATGCACGTTTCATTTGCATATTCGGACCAACGGCGATTATGTTCTGCTGAATTAACAACACGACGGATAACAAAAACATATTATCATGTTACCATTAGATACAATGTTGCAACTGCATAGTTCCGAGAAGCACGAGTCCATCACCTTTCGGAAGGTTATTATAAAATTAATACATGTCGTATAAAAATGGTTCAAAGACACCTGTTTTTTGTTTCATTAAATGAGGAGGCGAGCAAGGCGCTCGCTTGGTGGTAAGCGCCACGCCTGCCCATAAACAGAAGCAACACCACATAGAACTTTGAATTACAAAGCACTGCATCATGCATGACACTGAACGAGGGACCTACCACCTTGTAAATATTTATGTTCAAATCTTCAGGATCTATCCGATGGTTTATATTTTATGGCAATATTGTGTCAGATTGTTTTTTATTTGTAATTTATAGAGTTGACAGACTACGTGTAGTGGGCGAGTATCCGGCTGTGAAGCGGGATGCCCGGGTTCGATTCCCGCACCGCGACAAATGTTTGTGTGATCCACAAGTATTTGTTTCGGCCCTGGGTGTCGGTCGTAAAAACTACAAGCCAAATCTTTCTGTAACATGTGTTAAAAAGCATGTTGCGTCGACCCTAATGCGAGTGGGACAAGGGCAGGTGGGTTTGTCTTTGTAAATAAACTCTTGTTCAATCAATTGATCAATGAAGCCCTACAAAATTTGGCGTCATGGCATTGGCCTATTTCCTGTGGACGGTGGTGTAAGCAAGCCCCAATACTAAATTATATGTTGTATGCGAATGACTTCATCGGATACATTTATCAATTCGGACTCACGCAGTGCTACGCAAGAAAAGCTTTTAGGGAAAATAATTTAATCAACATGTAAAAATAATGCGTATTTTTTTTTATTTTGACATAACAGTAACTATATCCCTAACCTTCTATCTGATTAATTTCGTTGCGGGACAAAGACATTTAGGCATCCCAGAGACTCGCCGAGCTTCACTGCTCGGTGTCGACAAAAATGCGTGCCACTGTTGATCCTGGTGCACAGGAATTACAGTGGTGGGTGTGTGGGTGGGATAGTCTCTAAAAAAATTACAGTAACTATGCTGCGCAATGTTATGTAATGATGGTCGAAGTCGAGGTGGAGGTGAAATATTCAGGTGGTACACCTACACGGTAGTAGTATCGTATGCGAGAGGCCGTCTGGGTTGGTACCACCGCTTTGTCTATTTCTGCCGCCAAGCAACAGTGTGTAAGCACTGTTCTGTTTTGGTTTGAATGGCATTGAAGCCAGTGAAACTACTGGGCATTATGAGACTTAACATCTTATGTGACGAGCGCAGTTAAGTGCCATGCAGTGCTTTGTAATTCAAAGTTCTGTGCGGTGTTGCTTCTGTTTATGGGCAGGCGTGTTACTTACCATCAGGCGAGCGCCTTGCTCGTCTCTTCATTCAATCAAATAAACAAAATTATAATTATTAATTAATACACTGGCTGATTCCGTAACGCGACTCATCAGAACAAGTCACTTATGTTTGGTTTTTCATTGTTTACAGTGTTCGCCATCCAGTCGTATAAATATGTATAAAGTAACATCCCAAAAGCAATAAATAGTATGTTACTACATAGCTAACAAGGGCTTAGGATTATCTAGTAACAAGACCAAATCCTACCGCTACATAAATTACCTATACCTAGCGATAGTTCTCGACAACGCCCAGCAAACTGTTACGTCAGACCTGTACTGTAAGGCATACAAATATATTAAGTTTGCCTAACACGATTTCATGACGAGGTTCTCTGAAGAGGGCACCACGCTCGAAGCGTTGACATTTCAGGTTTAAAGGTTAATGTGGAAGATTAACTGCGTGTCCTTTATAATGCTAGACACAAAGGTTATTTAGAAGTTATCATTTTTAGGGCTAATATTTCAAATCGCCTTCGTCGCGCAGGGGCGAGTAGCCGGCTGCGAAGCGAGAGAGAAATATTTTTGTGATTCACAGATATTTCAGGTCTGGGTGTTGTGGGACTGTAAATCCCTCTTAATTAATAATAGTAAAAAATAATAATTAATATGGGAGTTAGTGTGTAGTACTAACGCGCAGATGCGACGCGGCGTGACATACCCTTGACGCGACTATAGGAATTCTGGCCAACTCTACGTCTATCAAGAAAATTAAATACCTACTAAACATACATAAACAAACCTAATGATTTCTTATGTCAGTTCACACCGAGAGCACGTACGCTGAAAAGCTTTCGAAATGTCCGGAACCAAATTAAAAATGAACCACGATAAAATCCGTTCAAATTTATTTTATTTCAATATGTAACTATCTTAACATACATAATACTTTCAACTTCCTAACTTTCTTCTATTTAATTAATTTCGTTGCGGGACAAAGACAATGTATCATTCCCAGAGTCAGAGACTCGGCGAGCTTCATTGCTCGGTGTCAACAAAAATACGTGCCACTGTTGATCCCCGTGCACATGAGTTACAATGGTCGGTGTGTAGGAAAGATTCTCGCTATATACCTATAATCTTCTCATTTATTAACAGAATTAATGAGGTAAATATTGATAAATACGTTATTTATACGTTACTGGACTCAATTAATATTTATTGCTTTTAAGTGTTATCTTCTTTGTTATTGTTTCTCTATACCTAACCATAATAAACTGCAGTTTAGATATTAAAATAAGTGTGGATGAAGAAAGTTTGGGTTCAAATCCCAGTTAGGGCAATGACTATTTGTATTTAAGTTGTACGATTCGCAAAATGAAATAAAAGTTGCTGGAGTTGTGCCCTCTACCTACCCTACCCTTCCGGGGATACAGGCGTGAGATTATATAAATAAATATATTTTAAAATAAATAATAATACAATGTAAGAATGTATGTGTAGTGCGACATAAATCTAAGACTTATTTGAACAGAAAATCGAACAATGTAGAAAACCAGCGTCGTAATTGTGTACCCAACGCTCGAGAGCTAACTTCCAAAGAAAAAAAGCATGAAACACAAGCTGAGGTTTTTAAGGGTTCCGAGAATCGTTTCAAACTGGATTTCGGACCTCAGCATTCCGTAGTCTGGCCATAAATGGAGCCAGCGCGGCTAACACAAAGCGAAGAGTGATCGATAAAACGCTTTTAAAAATTTTACATGCCGACCCTATATGGTGAGTTTAAATGAATTATCATTGTAACTAGTTTACCGTACTTTTAAGTTCTATTTCTAAACATTGAACATAGATTCTTAAAGTTATATTTACGAGACTTCCGAACTAACGGTACCTAAGGTAAATTTTAATCATATAGAAATGATTTCTGTAACATTATATGGATTAATAAATATTTTGATTTCATGGTGTTTTTTTATATCAAACATCCGATAGGTCCTCGTAAAATTTTAAATTAAACATTACCTAGGTTCCCGCCAATGTCAATCCCGGACAACTCATGTGTGAATTGAAACAATCAAGCATAATTTGTGATTACCGGACCAGATTGCGTAACCCAGAACCTCTGTTTGTCAGCCTAAGTACGTTACTGTTAGACCAATGAGGTGATTCGATGCAAAATAAGAATTAACAGAAATTCATTTAATTAAGTATCTGTTTATTTTCATATCAACAAAGTTTCAAAGTCATATGCACCCCCAATCAAATGATAAGTAGTGTGAACGAGGTTAACATTATCGCATTCTTCGCTGATTAGTAGTTGTCTATCATTAATGGGTCAGAGTTTTATTGCTATTGTTGATGTTATTCCAATGAGTTACGTGAAAATTATAGCAAATATGACCTAAATATAAGAAGCAGATTATTGATTATACCTTTAGATTAGCTTGATGCTTTTTGCTAGAAAAAAAAACATAAGAAATATATTTTCTGTACAGTTTTGTGTAGGTTAGCTTGGCATTAACTGGC
Organism: Amorpha juglandis; assembly: GCA_949126905.1. Taxonomy (NCBI): domain Eukaryota; kingdom Metazoa; phylum Arthropoda; class Insecta; order Lepidoptera; family Sphingidae; genus Amorpha; species Amorpha juglandis. The sequence goes on from OX421380.1 coordinate 5,102,906, forward strand.
AATAAATAACATGGCGCGAATGGCAGTCGGTGGGCTGTAAGTCATTGTTAAATGTCCGCCATTTAATGGCGACTGGCGTAGCCTGGTAGCAAGGGAATTCAAGGAAAGCATAAAAAATAAATATTCAATACATAATGTGGAGTTTCAAGAAACAAGATTTAATACGAAACGTTTAGACTTTGGTTCATGTTACTTGCCATCTTCGTCTATCAATAGGATTAGACAGTGTGATCTTGATATAGTACTCCGATAAAAGTAGAGATAATATTTAATCTATTTAGGTACATCATCAAATTGGGTGTTCATATAGTGCATCATCATAAACGTTATCAGCTTGATATAAAACATAATATATAAAACAGCATTTCAAACTCAGCAAATACTAGGCGAAGATCCCCATCTTAATATAATCAGAGCATTGCGGCAAATTTGAGTTACATCACAATGTAAGGCTTCGTCAATATATTCTACTGTCACTTTATTTTGCACTTATACCAAAACCCTGCTGTTTGCAGCAGTAGCCCCGATAGAATCCGATGCGTTATCGATCCGCGTCGACTCCCCGCTCGCCCGACCGCAATACGCGTTTACCCCACTAACCCCGACCGATAGGCGCCACTGCTTTGTCAATTGTTGCCCTGCTCCTTGTATGGGACCTGCTCTTGATATAGATAGTCTTCAGTTCTCAAGCTAGCTTCTTTGTACATAAAAATGGGATAAGTAAAAAGAAAAGATCATTTTGTACTGTCAGTGCTTTAAAAGTACAGTGGTTTAACTCTGACACTGTTGAGTCGGCCTATTTATGCTGCAGATAACACTGTCTACAGAGTGTCTCTATCACAAAATCGATCAACAACCATTGCAGGAACAAGATGTGTGGTAAAAGCATTAGAAGAGCAACCGCGTTTTATAGTTAGGTCACTTAGGGAAATACTACGGGTCGATTATAAGACATTTTTGAGATATTTTGCATGAATGGACCGGTTTGACCGCGTTGTTACCACAACTTGTTAAAAATCAAAGTAAAGTTGCAGTTTGCTGTTGTATTTCGTACGGTGAGTGAGATACCCGGAGGCCCAATCTCCCACCCTTTATCAATCCCTTAATTTCCTTTAAGGCCGCTTGCTTATTTGCTGGCTTCTGCTAAAAAATCTATTGGTGAAATAATTTTTAGAATCGCATGAGTAATTCATGAGGGCAGAGATTACCCGTAAAAGCAAACTCAGTTAGAAACTTCACTCTCTTTAATCTATTTAAATTAGTCCTTACGGTAGATATAAAATAATAAACAAGTAGTACACAAGATACACATAAGGAAGATTTAAGACTTGCAATATTTCAACTGAAAGAGGCTTACCTCCGTTTTTAGGTCAAGTATAACTTATGTATTTACGCTTCTAGAGCTGTCTCTATATTTTGTTTTCTTTTTAGCATTACCTTTTTTTCTTTGAGCTAAGTATAAAAAATGGGTTTAAATAAAATGTGTAGGTAATCATATATGATCGATAACAGTACCTTCGTGCTTAATTAGACTTATCACAATATTTTTTAATAACGAACATGTTATCTAGTAGCAAAAATAAAAATAATACGTCATCCTTGACACCATTGGATCGATCAGTTCAGGTGTATTTTAAAATGACCCATAAAAGCGTGGCTAGGATCCATATAAAGCGTCCATTGTACTGCCTTCGAAACCTTGAGATGAATAATGGTGTAGATATTCAGTTGACTTGTGGCAGTAAGATAATCTTAATTGAATGAACATCGACACAGATTCAGATAAACTTGTTGTTCTAAAACACTAACGTTACCTAATATTTTAATTGGAGTATTTTTTATATAAGTAGCTCAAAAGATGTCATCGAAACGTTTCGTATGATATAATGGCGAGACGAAGCGGCTGCGATTCAAAATTAGAATTTTATATCAGTCCCGCCGTGTGAGTGGCGTCCACTTTACTTTTTTTTTAATTTCGCCGGCCGATGTCACTAACCGAGAAGTGTGAATGGGGACGACGCGAATAGAAACCAACGGCATGGTATAATATTAATTCTCATCCACAGATTATAAACATTGCGGAGATCTAACACGTCTTTGGTAGTAAACTCACAATTAGCATCCAAAGAGAGTCTTTTAGTAGTATCATAAAAACTTAACTTAAAAACGAGACTTCGAAGTAATAATTTATGGTACAGCAGCCCGTAATCCAGCGTGTGGTGCGGGGTGCCCGAAATAGAGGCCAGTGTTTGTATATTTTTTGTGGAAAGCAGGTGTGAGGTACCATGGATCCGGATGGCAGGTAGTGGCCAGACTAACCTTATTGCCCACTTCCTTCATAAAAAAAGTTTGAAAATAAAAATGGAATCGTAACCTTAATGGCGGGGTGTTAAAGTCAGGGACGAGATATATGGTTTTATTTTTAATATTATAAAATAAACAAGCCATGGAAACGGTGTAGCACCTTCAATATTTCAACAAGAATTTTAGTGGGAGCTAGTTCTGTGAAACATAATATTTTCTAAGATCTTCCTATTTTTTGGATCTTGTTTATGTTAGATTAATTTATTTGGAAGCGGTAACTTGGTGTCAGAATGAACGTCTCATCTGATTAATGACATGGACTTGGGTTTATTTTTATAAAGAACCGTGGATGAAAGTCGTCTTTGGAATTTTATTTAATTGGATGACGCAAGGGAATCACGGTGAATAGCGTTCATTAGGAAGAAGGGCGAACAGCATTGATAAAAAAGCACCAAAAAATATTTGATTAATTTAGTTTCACCCACTTTGTGAATGGTAATTGAAAATATATTAAAGATAAACATTGGCTTAGGTAGTCCAAAAACCTCAGCGGAATTCTAAGAAATGGGGCGTTTCTGTATTCAAGAGAATTAGACTCGAGATAGTTTTATAAATGAAAAGCTTATAAGAATTTATTTATGCTTTTATCATTCAACAATTAATGACAAGCGGGCAGTTAGCTCCACTGTTAAATAATAATTTTAGTGATTAAATAACAAGTTTATATATTATAATTCATCACACGGATACCTTCCCAAGCTGGATGTGGAAAGATGGCTATGCCACACTCGCCCGGCTTTCAACTTAGTTCACGCTCGAGTGATTGCTCAATTGGGGCTTTAGCCAGTTTTCTTACGTCGGTGTACCATCTAAAAACTCCGCAGTGGCTTTCGACGCAAGTGGGACGGTTCCTGGTAACCATAGTATACTGGATTGCTGCTGGTACCACCGCTCTGCCTTTATAGTCTCATTTAGAGTTTGGAAGCCCTTCACAATCATAACACTATCGCTTTTTATTTGCATACACGTAGAAAGTCTCTGAATAAATTTTACCGAATCGACTGCGTTTGAACTCATCAATTATGCACCATTTACCATTAGTTCAGAGATAACTGACTAACCTTACACCCGTCAACCAGTATTTACTTTCTTTAAAAACTTGTCAATATAATTATGCGTAAACAAGCGTTGAAAGGAAAAGTAGCAGCTGTTAGACTAAAGTAGCCCACTTGAGACAAGACCAATCCATTAGCATACGACCTTTGAGCAACCCGACGATCAAACTTACCACTGGTTTGTTTGTTGAGCAACCATTTAAGACAACATTTGATATTTGTGACACGAGAATGCTAGAAGGCACTGTCGCCTTATTGGGTTGCATGATTTGGCTAAATAAGGCTTATTCATGGAGCAATATATTTATATGAGACTCGCTTTTGCTCGCGACTACATTTGCGTGATTCGTATTTTAACGGTATCAGTTATAAATAACAATAATAGTTATGACTCATAAATATTTACAAAAATTGTCTTATGGCTATGATACCGAGAGTCAAACCCGCTATCGGGGTAAGAAGAATCCTATGTCTTAATCCAGTTAATGGTCTACCTATGTGCAAAGTTTCATCGAACTCTATTCTGGCGGGCGTGGTTGATTTACGAATATCCAAATATACAAACTCACAAACATCCATACTTTTTTAGGATTATGAGAGCGTCTAAATTTTATTTCAGTGCGCAAAAGGCATTTCATTATCATTGCTTTTCTATTTTGTTAGTTCATGTACCTATTGGTATCTACTATTGAACTCTTGATCAGTTTTTACTAGCATTCTTTATGCCATATAAGAAATCATGTGGGTTATTTAAAATTAGCCCCAAGTCGATACTTGCCTCCAACAACTGGCCCGCATTAAATATAAATACAATAATAAAGTTTGACGTAGGACAATATATCTATTAGAAAACATCGGAATACTGTATCGGATCGTAACCTGGAGTTTAGTAAGTATACCTGTTCCAAATTTGTAAACAAATATCCATCCATCAGCTTGAATTCATCCATTGCTGGACATGGTTTTTCTCCTCTCCAATACCCATTTTTCAAATAAATCTTATTCGAAAATGCATTTATGCACTTTTATTTTTTCTTTGATAAGGCCTGTCAAATACGTGATAATTGAAAAGTGGGTAAATATTTATTTACATTTCTGGAACAGGTACGGTGATTACACTCTAGTATCTGAGGGTAAAAAGAAATCTTTAATCGTTCAAATAATGATTCGTGTATAAAACTTATACGATAAGATATATACCTACGATGAAATAAAAGATTTATCTTCATTTGATATTTATTAGATCACCTTATCTATTATCTTTTCTTCCATTTCGAAGTCAAATACTGGTTACATTAGCAAGTAAACATCCAATATTTTTACACCCACACAAGGTCATACGAAATCGTTGTGCATGTATTAATATAACTTAACGACTTGACTGTAGGTCGGACGGCTGTTTGGTATTGGTTTATGTACAAATATTTATCTACAATCAATGACAGACGAGTAATTGTGATGTGATGATGTCAATCGTTATGTGGAATTGAATTTTAGAGATGATCTATTTCAAGTCTCGTTTTTCGACATTTCTGGATCAGGGATGCAGATTTTATTAATGCAGAATAAGGAATTGACTGGAATAAGTATTTCGTAGAACATGACATGTCATATTATGACCAAAATAGCAGTGTTATTGATTGTATATTAAAACATTTTCCAAATTAACCGATTTTAACTGAAGTTATAGCCCACACAATAAAAACCATTTATCACGATATTAATAAAAATTAAATGATGTTAATAATTACTACATCATATAATGTTTCGGATGTAACGATTAATGGTGGAGACCCCTCCATCTCTTACAAACATCGTTTTAATCGATTACACGCTCCGATGGTTGTGAATGACAGTCCTTTCAAGTCTGTCTTAAACTTAATTGTATGGGGTATAATAAATGCAGCTAGAATCAAAAGATATGACTTTATTTCAATGTAATGTGTCTTTAGAACTATTTATTTCTTTCGTTAACTGCCTCGTACACCGCGACTGATTCAGTGCAGTTTAAAATGGGCAATGACCAAGAATTGACACGTTTCTTTCTTAATAATGTTCATTAAGAACTGGACCATTTACCATCACGGTCACCAACATGGAATATTAACCCTAACCTTGGAATAAAGGGCTATTTTATCTACCAGTTAAGGCTCGCACCTCCGCCCGCGTGAATGTATTTTCCGGGATGACAATTGGCTATATATGTAAACCTATAATTCTTTCAGCCGTTAAGGCGTAATTGGTTTAACAAACATCCTAATTCACAAACAGAAATCCAACATTTCATATTCATAATGGACTTGGACTTGGAATGGAATTGGACAGTAGGAAGTAGGACGGTCTTTCAGTAGTCCCACAAAAGTAATATGGGAGCTATAGAAATATACAATAGAAAACTTTGTCGAGACCTAATAATAAGTTGTAATAGATTTTCAACTAAATCACAGCTGTTTCACCTACTTTTTGTTACATTTGTGGCGAAAAGCCAGAAGTCGCCCGCTGGGGTCGATAAAGTTGAAAGCCTACTGCCCTAATATCGAGTGCTCGTTTGAAATTAGTTTTTTCACTTCATTCCTAAGTTGGAGACACAGTATTAAAAAGAGGATTGTCGAGTAGTAAAGACACACTGTAGGCAGTTTTGTCTACAGCGTGAATGGGGCGGCTCGACTGGATCGTTACCACTGCCTCACAGGAATCCGATGTAAAATAGTGGCTGCTGCATTTCGTACGGTGAGTGAGATATCCGGAGTCCCAAATCGGGAAATAAGAGAGACTTGCGGTCCCATAGCCCTTAATCATGACACAAATAACTGTTAACTATGAAGGACATATTGTATTACGTAAGTATGTCCATTTTCATACGCATTTGGGTCATATGTACGAGGCTTGCGACAATATTTAATTTGTAGAATTGACAACACGCTGCGTCATCCAAGCAAGTCAAGAACATCACTTGTTATTCAATAGCTATTTCAGATCACTTGTCATGGGCCATGGTCGTTAGTTGTGTATAAAAAAAAAGGTAGACTGCGAGTTGAACTCATACACTGAGGGTTCCATATGCATAACAGAAAATTAAATTGTTGTAAAACAGACAAACAGACAATTAAATGAAGTTCCCGAAGAAACGATACCCTAAAAAGAAAAGATTACCTGTCTACATTCCGAACGGGTTAAAAATAAAAGGCAATAGAACAGCATGGAACAATGTTTTAATATTTTTTTAAATATAACGAACCTCCATTAATCACAGTTTAAAAACGAATAAAGAAATTATATAAATAAAGCTGGCCAGTCAATAACTGCTTAACGTTTTCCTAAATCGAATCTTTTACAACTTTTGATAGACAGACAATCATTCGGGACACGGATGGGTGTGCAAAGACAGATCAATAAGTCTGAAGGACGGATGTCTGTGAAACAGCTATCATAAAAGTAGGCGTGGAAAACTTTATTACTGCTGAACTCGACCTGTTCATTGTCAAATGGCTAAACAGGTGTCGGAAACATGGCTAGTAAACGCGAGCAAAAGGTTACCTTATTTTTAAGGAAAATGTCTGATTTTTGAACAAGTAACAATACTTCATAATCACATTATTGGATCTTAGCTTCTTGATAATAGCTATACATGTTTCTGATTAAAGAATTGTGCTGCGTTTTTTTTAATCTTAGCACGGCAAAGTACACTGGACCTGATGGTAAATAAGTACAGTGCAGTCCAAATATAATATCGAACGTCAAGAGTTGCCGTAATGGTTGCCAGAATTATACCGGTCTGAACTTACTGACTGACGACAGAATGAGCCATTCAAACATATTGAAAAAGTTCTGACTTAAATTCATAAGGATCGATATAATAATATGACAAATATGAGCCTCGCGTAGACTTTCTAAGGTAAAGAGGCGTAGGCAAACTTAATATTAAGTTCAATCTTTATTTAAAGATGGGAACATATTGCAGCACCTTACAGAATGTGCGGAAATAATATTACTGCTTCTCTCTTTTGAAAGTTGCTGACTTAAAGCTTATTGAAATGTAGATTGCTAGGGTTTTTTTGTATATCAATGATTGCTAGACTTTAATTTCGTGCACCATATTTCCATGTGCCACTATAAATTTGTCCTATATTATTCAATACACAAATGTTTGCTCTAAAATTAAGGATTCCTTTTAGTGTTTTAACTGAAAGCTTTTTTATCGATAAAGATAAATAAATTCGGTTTACTGAAACGGATGAATTTCATTACGCAGTCGAATAAAGACAACCCAGTGTCTGAAAATGCTATTTTCAGAAAGGCCTAAGTAAATTAAGAGCAGAGAATTGTTTACTACAGTTGGTTAAAATAGTTGTCTAACGCCTCTTCCAAGTTAGTTAACAATATCCATTTGACGTTTAAATGAAGTTTCACGATGAAGCACTAATGTTTAGTACGAGTAAGACTTTCGCTATGAACTGTGAGTTCCTGGCTTCTGGGTTACAAATTACAATATTACATTGCGGAATAACGATTTAATTGTGTGAAGGGTTCCTTTATTAAAGAGTGGACCTACCCACTTTTCAAATAAGTCTTGGATAAATTAGGATCTGTCAATTACACAAAATAGATACATATTGTTATATATTTGTTTCTATTTATGGGGCAGGCACTATGATTAGACTTTAAGTTGCTGCACCGTTAAATGATAACATTGGATTTTCCCGAAGTCAACCCCTTTGCAAGAACATCGGCATTGTACGACTCCCGCCCCCTGCGGGTTTTCCCAAAACACTAGAAACGTCAAACTGGTAAAACCTGAATTGTAGGTAGGAATTAAAAGACGTTTTATAAAGTCATAGAATCCATTATACATATCAATTTACATTAACAGCTTGGAACATGACCACGGCTAGTTTCTCCATTATCTATAAAAAAACTGTAAGATAACTCAGCCTCATATAGCCTCTATACATTAAAGCTTTAAAATACTTACTGCTTATAGGCTCAACAACTTTTTTTCGTCCAAGCAATATATGATCATAAATTATTGTTTCTAGTGCAATAAATCAATTGTATTGATTGACAATCGTAGATGCAGCGATTGAACACGAGTGTTTATTGTGTAATAAATGTGCGTCTGCGCATCTTTTATCTACATGTCGTAAATTGTATGGTACAAGCGGATGGCTACCTTTTGTGATTTATGTAATAGCTAACTCGGAAGAATTTGTATGTAAAACTGTGTTTGAGGTAAATATAATATGTATATACAAATCTCAACATGACGCTTGTTATAACATTAAAAGCCTGCTTCACCGCCTCAAAGTAATTGCTATGTATCAAATAAATCTAGATATGACACAAAATAGATACAAAAGTCACACATAGTCACCGAAAGAAAGCTGTCTATTAGATAATTTCAAATATAGCTGTGATATACGTTAATTGATGGATAAATTTCAACCGAACATTATGAAATAGACCCTAAGTTTTATGCATTTTAATTTATTTAAAATGGTAATATTTTTTTTAAACGGTAACAATTTGAGATTCATATTATAACCTCCGCTTACGTGATTAGGTAGATACTAGGCAACCTAGGGGACAGAGCCCTACTTTTTAAAGCTCCCATTTTGTTCCGTAAGAATATTTTTCTCGGCGCGAGAATCGAACCCGCTACCGTAATAAAAACTACAATATGTTGTAATCCAGATGATGGTATGCCCGTGTGCCTAATTTCATTCAACATACTCTAGATTTCGCGTGATTCTCAAATAAACAAACCGGTACAATTTCTGAATACTGGTTTAACAATGTTTGTATGCACCTCATTAAACTGCCGAACTCAGTGCCGCCAATTAAACACACCCAACAGTCACACACATAGTACTGACCCCACAGTAATGGTGCTGCCACACCGGTGTTATAAAATGTTATATAACATTTTCTAACATTAAACATTTATTAACATTAACTAACATTGTTATAAAATTTTAGAAAATGTTTGTTAACAAATGTTGTATAACATTTTATAACATCGGTGTGGCAGCACCATTTAGTAAACATTTCTTAACAATTTGTAACATTTTGTAACATTTTTGAACATTCTTTAACCGCGGGCGGCGGTACTTTTGAGAGCGGCGCCGTCAAAGAAGCCGTCAAAGAAGAAGGGCCGATGTCATGTTTTCAAATGTTATAAAATGTTAAAAAATGTTAGAAAATGTTTGCAAACATTTTCCGTCGGTGTGGGAGCACTTAAAACATCTAGCAATTCTTAACAAAATGTAACAATTTTAATGTTAGAAAATGTTTGTTAACATTTTATAACATCGGTGTGGCAGCACCATAAGATACAAGTCTTGTGTCGTGGGTATCAGGAACTACGAGAGAGTTTCGGTCTCACAACACCCAGACCCAGAAACAAATATTTGTGGATCACACAAATATTTGACTCGGTGCGGGGATCGAACACGCAATTAAGTTTTAATTGTCATTAAATCATTTTAGACTGTATTTTTTTCCACTGTCAAAGCCAGTTAATGATTTATGGTCTGTTTTAAATACAGAAAAGGCTTTAAATCCGGTTACTGGGTACAGATGTAATCTTAATTGATAGCACTGAGGAATAATTGGATTCTTAGAAATGTATTAGTGACATGTACAATTAATTGACGTCTCTAGGTGCGGCAGTAAGCGTTTACATCTATATTTCTGAGTCTAAATATACCTAGAATGTTCTAACATACACAAACCATTCACGCATTCAGTCATCTATTTCCTACTTCATGGTTTATTCACGAAGACACTGCGTGTGAGTATACAAAATGTTTTGTTTTTATGTATATTTGCTTATAATCTACAAGTCTTTTTTTGCGGTTGTTGCACAGATATGGTTATCGTTCGTTAACAAAGGAAATGGACCTAGAATTGCTATCGCTTTCGATACGAGTATGGGAGCGACGACCTCGATTATGTTTGACTAATCATTTAACACAACAACATATGTGGTGATTTTGAGAGATAAGATTAGCGATTTGTTTTTTTTTAAGTGGACAAAGGAATGCATTTCGCCCCGCGTACACCTAACTTATGCAATGTTTAATTTACAGCATTTGTAATATTTCTTTGAAACAAATCTTTGGACACATTGCATTCCACATGTGTTGTTGCATTCGTATTTTTAATGCAACAATATTTGCTTTTCGCTTTTAAACATACAATGTCGTTACGAAGCCTTCTTTCTAAGGTAAACATTACACGTTTATATTTATATTTACAACTTATCGGTCCGTATATACTATTAACAAGAAAGTCGTAATAAGATACTAATGGACACAATTAAATATTTTACGACGCCACAAATATCCAATACGTGAATTGTAAATCAATAAATGCATTCGAAGAAGACTTTCTCTTTAAGAAGAGATGTCACTTTGTATTGTGACCAAAATAAGTAAAAGGCAAATACGTGCAGAGGAAAACTGTTACGCAAACAATTTGAATAATAGGACTCGATTGTTTTTTTAATCATTAGTTTACGTTCCTCAAAATTGATTACCGCAAGAATTATATAAATAAATTCAAAAATAAATAACTTAGAAGCAATTTAAATATGTTAAAAGGGGTAGCTGTCAAATGACTGAAAAAGGATGCACGACATGTCGTGTTACGTCATATAACAGGTTATGCCATTACAGTGCACGCGTACGAGAGAGCTACCCTATTATGCATTCAATTATGATTGTTTTTTTTACTTTTTAATTGGCTATTATATTTTATCGTGTTAATTACACTGTAATATTATTCAAATATAGCAACTCAAAAAAATTAAGCAGAGATTTGTTTTAACGATTGTTAAAAAGCACGATCTAAGTTACAAATATAGGAGTTCTCAAACTGAGATTGAACATTATCTTCCGTAATACCCTAAATATGTACATGAAGAAATTACCAGTACCTCAAGTTTCTAACTCAGTCTTGTAATAATGTAAACCTAATGGTTACTACGTAACCAGTAACGTGAAATATAAACGAGTGATTCGCTTCAATTATGTCGCTCTTTGATCTGGTGTATTCCGGTGTATTGCAATGTTTATGGATATACCCAAAGCGGGACTATCGAACAAATGAAACGAGGAAACCGCACGCGCATAATACATATTGATAGCCTCACTTTGCGACGCTACGTGTGTACTCTATTATCGTCTTTATTACGCGGTAATTTACTCTATGTCTACCCAAAATTCACAACGGTTTAGTCAATACTGTGGTTTAGCTGTCTGAAATATGTTTGTTTGTTTTTATTTGGTTGAATGACGAGTCCTGCACTATGGTGTGTTCGTCACCCCGACGTATAATGGTCCTGCCACATCGGTGTTATAAAATGTTTACAAACATTTTCTAACATTAAACATTTACTAACATTATCTAACATTGTGATGAAATATATCAAATTTTTGTTAACAAATGTTTAATAATGTTTTGTAAACATTTTTTAACAGCGGTGTGGCAGCACCTTTTGATGTTCCTGATGGAGGCTAGTAATTACACTGGTTTCAATAATCATTCTTCTTGAAATAGGAACATAACAGTGCTTACACACTGCTACTTCAGAAATAGGCACATCCGTGGTACCTACTCAGACTGCCTCTCGTATACGAGGGTTTTACCACTATCAAGTATCAAACAACCCACCATATTAAACTTTGTCATGGTTCTACGGAAAAAGGGTAGGTAACTAACTATTAACCACATTGTAATTTTTGATACAAAATAATTGGGCCAGTTAACTGCGATAAATTATATTACCTATTGGGTTACGCAGAGACAAATTAAGACGCATTATCCGTATGATGACCGGCCTACATATTTATCAAAGTCTGGGAAATTTCATCTTTTGTTCACAAAGTATGTTTAATTTTACCACTAGGAGACCAGATTACATGCCAATCAGTGCATGTGACGGTATAACAGACATTTCAAGGGTTTCCTAAGGCACGTGATGTATGCACGTAGAGCGGTGTTTCCACCAATAAACCATTCAGAGCTCTATGACAATTGTATGCCTAGTGCCTACACGATGATGTAACCTCGTCTGCTTTATTACCACACTTGTTTTTGTAATCATCATCTCTTGATTGCTTGTCTGTTATTATTACGTAAACGTCAATGCTAGTACAATAAATAGATATGTATAACGATGTGATTTAACGGTAACATATTGGGAATGTGGCCTATGCTCTACACATGAAATTAGTTTCATTAAAATTTTCCTCTTTATAACTTTTTAGAATTGTATCCGCTCTTCTTATTCTTCCCCTGTCTTTATCTCATTCGCAGTGGGGTCGGCGCAACGTGCTTTTTGTAGAATTGTGTCTCCTACTGAACTAAATGTATTTTATTTTTTAAATTACGAGATTTATATGTGTATCTAAATTCATTTAAATCGGTCCAGTAGTTTTTACGTGATGCTCGAATAAACAGACGGTTACACTTCAATTAAATATGATTAGATCCTTAAGTTTATGTAGGTCTGTTCAAATTATACGGATCCGAGATGGCCTATAATTTTCAAAGCTATAAAATAATGCACTACAAATACAGGCACTTTCATTTAATGTGAGCTATTAAAGCTAACAGCTTATTACCTAACAAATTATTATCTACCAATCAAGAGCCACATTTATATAATTATAGATTTAAAATGGACATCTTCTAATTGGTAGTCGCTTTATCCATGAAATGTGCTACGCATTATGAGCAATGATGTATTTTATAATATTTTTAATAAATAGGCACAGTATAATAAATTTTAAAGTGCCAAGACTTGATCGCATAATTCGTCATTGATTTTTGTCATGTAAATTGTAGTCAAAAATATAATACGTATTTTTAATTTCCAGAAAAGTTATTATGTGACGAAGAATTAAAATATTTGAGCATAATACTAGTAAGTATATTATTAAAATTATATATTTTTTGCTACTATTCAAAGTGTCTGTATGTGTTAGTTTATGAATCTCTGTAAAATTATGTTTAAAATTTTTATAAGTCATGTTTCTTTCACACAGTTTTTTATTATTTCCTTTTATTTCAATTAAATATTATGTAACTTGTTACAGTAACATAAAATGTACCTGACCTTATCGCGGTCTTACATAGCGTGTTAAGATGCCGGAGGGAATTCTGTTCATAGCTTATAATGGAAGAATAATGAATTAAAAGATGCCATGGTTATGGTGCTGCCACACCGCTGTTATAAAATGTTTACAAAACATTATTAAACATTTGTTAACAAAAAATTGATACATTTTATCACAATGTTAGATAATGTTAGTAAATGTTTAATGTTAGAAAATGTTTGTAATCATTTTATAACACCGGTGTGGCAGCACCATTACACCTAAGTCATCAGAATTTCCCAAACTATTCCTTCAACTCTTAATTAAATTAATTTATGCAAGTAATGTTCCGTTCTGTTATTTCGCTATATATTTTGAGCATCAGCCTAGGAATATTCGTACGAAATGACGGTGAAGTATTTATAGTATTTGCTACATATTTTTTTATATTCATTACCAGTCCGTGATTTAACAGCGCCCTCGTGGGCGAGTCGCAGACGGTGTTAGCGCCAGGATTCGCGGCGGTCAAACCGGTCGACGGAGAATGTAACGATCCAGTCCGGGCGACCGCCGTGACCTGACTTTCTTTGGCTCCTAACACTAGTGTACACCATCATTACAGACCATTCTCAATTTGTCTGTACATTGTTAACACTGGTCTACAGTGGTTTTGTTGCCCTAGATATCAAAATGATTTTGGGTCTATTTATGCACACAAATCATGAAACTATAAATGGTTTTGTAAGATTTGCTCAATTTTTTTTAAATCCTTATTTTCATTTTTCCATACAAAAATAAAAAAACGAGAAACAAAATAACAGATATATTACAATTCAAATAAAGCTTTTTTTTAAACCATTTCGCATTCCAGTCTAGATATGCAGCCATGATGTGATATCTCATTTCCTAGTCGTCTTTCTATTTTATTCGTACTTTACCTAGCCATGTTATTAGTTCGGTCACTGTGTAAGCTGGATGATTGCGTGTAGTGATAGTGCCACTTTCTTCAATTTGTTACGTCGATTCAATCAGCACGAACATAAAATTTATCACTATTCATATCTCAATGAGCAATTGATGCAATTGTAGAACTGGTTTTAAAGAGACACAATTTATTCTTATTGTTGGGATCCTCATTACTGTTATCGTCAATGTGATTCAAATACAAATATCAACAAATTTACAAACAAATGGGGCAATTTTCCTCTTACTGTTTTTGTAGCTACCCATTATTTATAGTAGTAAATAATGTAAAAAAAACTCCGCGAAATGTGGGTGTGTGATGTGGTTTATCTCTGCCTACCCCTTCGGCGTTACAGGCATGAGTATGTACGTAAGTAGTTTTTTTATGTATTTAGGAATAAAGCCACAAAATTTCCATTGCAGCTGTGTTCACTTCGATGACTGGAATTGATTAATGTGCAGGGAAATTCCGGTTTATATCAGGCAAGTTTCAATAAGTAGTGTTCAATGACTGAACGAACTCTGGTTAATTTTATGTCATGCATCATCATAGATTCAAGTATACTTATACATGAATCAGGTATTTACGACACGGATTAAATCTCAAGCGAGAGACAGAGATGACCATTACTATCCGGCCGATTCAAAAAGGTGGTCTTCAATGTCGAATATCTAAATGTGGAAGACTTCGTAAAAAGTAGGATTATGCGAGTAAAAAGAATGACCTGTGCGTGGCAGCGCTGATGCTTCGAGGATAAACATGAATAAATCGCAATTCAAAAGCATTTACAATTCAACATAATATAATACATAAAGCGTATGTACCCACTGTTACACCAATGACACTTACGGCAGGGTGCTTTTAGTGTATAGGTTTTTGTCTTCGACTTATTGAGCATACTGAGCATGCGTACTAGACTGGGTCAGCTGGCGGAACCATGGGCGGGGCAACCTTGACGAAGGTCCGGATAAAACAGCATCTGCCCTTGATATTAAATTTTGGCAAGGTTACACGCGTACGCAATTTACTACAAGGATAAAATATGCTTTCTTTCTACCTCGCGTTATCCCGGATAAAAGATAAAAGTCGCCTGATAAAAGGTAATTAACTAAACATATTATAATGTTTAATATACTTTTATTAGTTACTAAAGATACATACGTGTTCTGTATTATGTTATTTATTGTGTCTGGACTTCCCAATGAAGATAATGATAAAGCAATAATATTGTTGAACATAAAGCTTCATCAGAATTGAATATCTGTTACGTAGTGAAGGACGACGAAATGGCATAAATTCTACAAGTTGTTTTAACCGTATAATTAAACGCGAACAGCGACCGGCCTTGGTACGAGACTTCCAAAAATATATTCTGTATAATCTTCGGGTATCCAGTGAGTATGACCACATTCCTTATGTACATTCACAGAGTTTTATAACCTCAGATGAGGATTGCTGGCAACTTAAACTAAGTATTTCTAGTGCAAACCCTATAATTAAATTATGAAGATGGTAGTCTACACAGATTGTCGAAATCTTATGAGCCTGTAAGGCTGGATTGCACCATAATGGCAGTTATAGTTAAGTTTTATGTCAAATTTGACTTGTTTGTCATTACTAAAGTTGAAGCAATCTAGCATTACTGTAACAAACAATATTTGTCATCGATTTTACCATTCAAATTAGCAACTTTAATAGGTTTGTTACAAGCTTTTTACACTTTCTAATAGCTTCTGATTTCTGTACTGGTGGAATTGCTTCTAAGATATTTTTAAGCCGTCATTTATTACCCATTAGAGATATATTATCAAACGATTTACATTAACGTACATATAAATCACACTTTTACTTCGAATAAACACTTCCGTCGCAGTAATTGTAATGAATGAAGCATAAAATAAGAACTGAAAAAATTCCACATAAATGATTACTCATTCATAAGACCGGCAATGAGTTTTAGTCATACAATATGGAGTCATACAAACAATCCAGACCGGATGACGTGAATCTCGCGAAAATAATCTCAGCCCGAGGGCTGTATTTATAAACAACATTGAAAAGTGTGAAGTAACCGGCGGTAATGGAAGAGAACCATTCCAGAATACTGTTGGGGTTTCTAAAAAACACAGTACGGTAGCTGGATAAACAATTTTATGGTTTTACTCTTTCGGCGCGTGGGCAAGGGCTCGTGTCGTGGCTGTCGGAATACTGATTAACTAAAATAAGTAAATAAACATTTTTATACGAAAGTGGCCGCATCGCCGGTGAAAAACTATTATTTTATCTATATCTGTCACGCCTGTGTTTATAATACTTGTGTACTGTTTATGTTCTATTTATTTTTGTTAGGTGCTGAAGTCTATTATGAAACTTTTCATAGGGTAAGCCGGTAAGTGTTTACTACGAGATATTTTTAATCCAATTAGAACACCGCATTTCGCACCGAAGTGAAACATCATTTATGTTATGTTTATAATAAATATAGATTTTGTGGTCGGAAATACGGTTCATGTGCTAGATGGTCATCGTAATGATGTCTAACTAGTTGGCTTTCATAACAGTATCGGGTTAACGGATTGTGGTAACCGGTAGAGACAATGGTGAATGTGCAAAAGCAATGTGCGTAGGCCATCTCTGCCATAACTATCGTAAATCACCGCAAATGCTGTGACTAGCCTGTTCTAGCGATAGAACAGTGACCGATAGAAACTGGTTTGCTAAGCCTGCTATAGGTATGTTTGAGCTTATATTTACATAACGAATCAAAGCAGACTTTTATTATTGGATCGATTTAGTCATAAATATTTTAGACATTAGTAGGTATTTAAAAACGTTTTTGGAATGACAATAAATATTTTTTGAAACTAACTCGATTATGCATATCCAATTTATGTGGTTAACTTTCTACTTGTCATAAATACCGTACACATGTTTATATTTACAGTCCTTTAACAGTAATAACTTTGTAATAGATACGCTCACTATGTATTTATTTGTCAAAGTGGTAAAAAGATCATGTTTCTTCAATTACAAATCACACAGTAGCTTCGCAAAGAACATAATTACTAGAGAAATCTTTACACCTGCTGCAAGAGAAAAATAGTACTAGCCAATGATTCCCACGGCACATGAGCTCACCTCAACGTGGGACGCTCAGCCACTGCAATAAACTGTTTTAAATTAGCTAAGGTCAGCGTTTTGCAGAACATTAGTGCGATAGGATAGAAATTATTTTGTATGACATGTTAATGACAGAATTTCTAGTACGGTTTCTAACGTAGTTCTACCGTTAGAGGATTAATATGTTCCACGTAGCAAAGAAACTATGTACATAGTTGTGACGGTATTATTACAGTGTCTAATTTGAATATATTTTACCAATTCACAATTCGTACAAAGATCGTAAAATACAGGTTATGGAAAACGTTACATTTCAAAACTTATGTTGACACTTCATGAGCAACACATCAACGTAATGAAGACAGAATTCTAGCTAAAAAAACATGACAGCATCGAAATATGGGAGCCTCATAATATTAAAACAGGTTTTTAAGTATTACACGATGAAGCGGGTCTTCATTCTTAATATATAAATAAGTGTATGAACGTAATCATGTAGTCGCTATTAGCGAAGAATCCGCACATAAATTAGACGTAATATCACTGTGGTCCCCTCATATTGAAGTAGAACTAAAAGACAGTACAAAAATCAATATCAATACGTCTAAATCTCGAAGTTTGTTGATATACTGACTGTCAAAGAATATAAAGCTACGATATATTTTAATAGTAGTTGGGGATTTATTTGAGTGGGTTATGGACGATGCCCGAATTTAATAGATGTTGCCCATGACCTTGATTGAAATAAAGCATGATAAATCACAATGATTAGAAGCCTCAAGAATATTCAAGAGCTAGATGAATAAGATGCCTAAATTTAACTATGAGAGGACGTTGAATAATGAGAGCTAGCTGTGAGAGACTAGAGAAAGACAATAATAAATCTGAAAAGTGGTGTACTCGACAAGTCCAAGGTATTCACTTCTTAAATGATAGAACACTAAAAATATGAAAGTAATATATGTACTATAGGCCATTCCTTCAAGCAACTAAGTAAGGATCTATTTTAAGATTTTAAAATAGTTATTTAATTTAATTCATAAAGAGCATTCTTTACACGTTACTTGATAAATTTTAGATAGAATATTAACTACAATACAACAAGTAGAATACAGATGTCTACAAGACTATTTCTACTCTTTATCTGTGTTTATATAAGGCGTAGATAAGAGTTAGATTGCAATGAGATAAATGATACATTAAGTGCATATTGAATATCTAGAAACTATGGAAAATCATTGAAGTGGCGAACGGCAGTTCCACAGTTAATGATTTTCTATCTAAACAACATACTTCAGTAATACACTTTAATTATACAGTAATACAGTTTCTATGCAAATTTTCAATTTCAGTTTTGTCGTTTGTTTTGATTTAGTCGTGATACTTCATATGAAGTTACTGGCGAAATTTTATGAGATGTATAAATGTGGAAGAGGCCAAAAAAGGTGTCAGGATCGTAGCTTGTGGCACTCAATAGTCTTTGCCTGCCCTCATGGGGTATATTGGTGAGTGTGATGTAGGTGTATATACTTCAAATTATTTTGAAGATGATCAATTCTAATAGTTTATGTAATAGAAATGACGGATAGAGCCAGTGCATAGTACGTGCAAGGTAAAAGGATTAGTAACGTACAGCAGGTTTTTAGTCATAATTTCGTAATTGTACAAATTGAACCACGCCCCAAATTACGTATTAGCTAATTACGTACTGATTGATATGAAATTACAGATATTAATGTATGTCTGCAAACACGTACAAAAACAAAGTATTATACTATAGATGAAGTGACTAGAAATGCAAAAAATAAGTGCTGCTGTTTGGATGAAATCACTTTTTTGCATAGTTGATAAGATTAGATAAAATACATGATACTTACTTAGTTATACAAATCTATTTAGAATGCGGCGATAATCGTGAGCATCTTTATACATTATATAATATTCACTTTACTTTAAAGGAGAAGTCTAATAAATTAAGTATTATTAAAAATATAATAAAATTAGTAAATTATATTTCTATAATCATTTCTATACTGCTAATCATTTATTGCAATCTCAGTTTCTTAAAACACACAAGTTTCGATAGTCGTAACTTTTGATTTCCTTACTAGGTTACTAAGCAATACGATATTCGTTTATACCTAGTATTATAATAAAAATAATAAAAACACAGTATTCAGAGAAACCGCAACATATGGCCCGCGATGCGTCATATGAATCTGTCCACAGTGTTAGGATTGATGTTTACGTGTTAAAATTAAAGTATAATAAATAAACTACATATGTGGTAATGACGTAATACATTGGTTGACACTGCGAGTGATGATTATGAAATAAAAAAAAATACGGGTTGCACTCCGAAAGCGCCGACAGAAGTGAAAACTTATCAAACAAGATGCGATCTCCCAGTGCGGTCCCCAGTCCTGTCCCAGTCCGACCCCAGTCCGGCCACAGTCCGACCCCAGTCCGGCCCCAGTCCGGCCCCCAGTCCGGTCCCCAATCGGTTCACCAAGTCAAAAGTTCTGAGGTAACAAACATAACAAAATATGCGTACCGCGCTAAAAGAAGTTTTTACTTCATGCGTCTCGGTAATAGTTCAAGCGTCTCACGCTGTCGCGAGTTCAGAGATTTTGTCTCATTTAAAAATATGCCTATCGCGCTAAAAGTAGTTTACACTTCAATAAACGGAAGTTCGATTTCAAGAATAACCTAGCCATGATTTTAAATAGTTACGATACTAATGGGCATTTCGCAATACACAAGTAAATTACATTTATCGGATAAAATTATAACATTAACAAAACACAAAATTATCACACTCGCTCGTTAAGGGGAAAGCATAGGACATTAAAGACGTAACTCCCAAACGAGTCAATAGAGCCATCAACAACAATGGCATCTGACAGCAGAATGGCACGTGCCATTCGTATTGTATGTCTATTCATTAACAAGTGGTTAACAGGATTGTATTCAGATCTACAATGAAGCTATTATGGTCGTTGCACTCGGTTTACTGGACCGTGTAATTAGGTAGGACTTGCTATTATAAGACCCTTTTAGTATCATGATCTTGGCATTGTTTGTTTAATGAGAGGTAATTTTATTGTCTTGGTGTTTGAGTCGAATTGCTTTTTTAACCTTTCTATTATGGTTGGTTTCATTTTTCAATTACTTTTATCTCACTTTTTAATTGGTATTTTACAAAATGATGTCTCATTATAAATAAAAAGAGGTGCAAAACAGTCGACGATACACATATAATTATAGACCAAAGTGCTATTGGAGCAAGTTATAGATTCGTTTATTATTGCGACTGAAACTGAAACTATCAGGTCCCTCGCCTGATGGTTAGTGTACCGCCTGCCCTTAAACAGAAGCAACACCACACATAACCTAGCTTTAACACAAATTGTTCGATGTCAATTTGTTTTATTCCTAATCCTATAAGTACATCATCCAAAAGAAAACGCTTGCAGATGCACACATTATATGCAAATTAATACAAACCGTCACAACCCAGCCTATCCTCACGCTTACATGTTAAACAATAAACATACATCACTTTTTGCGTTTTGACGTCACATGTGGGCACCGCATGACGTTAAAGTTCGTAAGATTAGTATTACATGTGTTTTAGTAAGCACTTCGCTAATATTGGATTTCTTTCAAACTTTATTGTATTCCGCGAGGATATATTTAGACTTATTTAGGTACCTATTAAATAACAATATGATTGTTTTGTTATTTAATGAATACAGAGTAAGCTTTACTAGAACATCTATTAAAATCCACCCACATTTCGCCGTGACCTATTTCCATTCCAGAACGCGACACAACAAACGATTGATAACTAATATCTGAGTTCGCTGCTTTTATTGTATCAGTTCATGCCAATTTATGGAATTGCAGAAGCACATTTCAGGGATATAATGGATATTGTTATTCCTAAGGCTTTCTGAGATCGTTATCTTATTCTTTTTCGAAGTAAGTTTGTGCTGGCCTGTGCCAAGACGCGTTTCATTTTTTATAATTTGAATTGTTCCCTTACAAAAGAAAGAACCAAATCCCGGTGTATTTTTTTATCAATTTTGATTAACTCAGCTTTTCAACGGTTTTTATGGCAGATCAAGGTATCCGTTCCTGTTGTATTATCGTTTATTTATTCAAAACAATATTCGACCCACATATTAGCAGCAATAACATTTTCTGAACTCTTGTTCTACTAAAATCATATCTATCTACTTAAATGCTTTTGTTTAATGAATAACTTGTTGCAAGGTTCCTAATAATACAGATAATAGTTACATATTATTATATTTATAAATCACGCTATTGCTAGAACTCTTACTAAATACGAAATACTTATTTGTATAGCACCTAGTTTATACGAAAAAATATTTGTGCATGTAACAACAATAACTTCATATTCGATCGACGCTCTTGCAAAGGTACATTCATTACGACCAATAAAGCAAAAAAAGATTCTAACAGCAATAAACACGTATCTCAAGACTGTTGTACATTTAAATGGAGGCAGAGTACCTTTGTGTAATCAAATTAGTTTTTATCGATGCTCAAAGTGCACATTTCGTAACTGCCATTTGTTAAACGTTCATGTTAACGCTTTACCGATAAACAGTATTAAATTTGAAAGCATTTGTGCTTGCAATTTGTACTTTAGTGTTTTATTTATTGAGAAATTTAGTTGATGCTTTCTATTCACTATCATTCTCACGAGATTTCTGAAAAATCAACTCATTTATTCCTTCCTTCCTTCCTCTTTTGTTGCGCGCATCCGCGGCACTGTATATCCGCGGTGTACTAGTATAATAATTAATTTATTTAATTAATGGGCAGCGTTTCCCTAGTATTAACCAATAAGAAAGTGTTGAAGAGAAATCGCCAGTCTGTTATTATGTATTATATTTAATACTTTATTATAACTGTATTGCGCATGTGGTGCTCTACTACTTACAAATTAACTTTATTTGTCATTAAGTCATTCGTCAGCTGCCTTAATGGCGCAGTTGCATTGCGTATGTGGTACGACTGCCGTGCTGCGGACTCGAGTTCGATTTCCGGGTCGGGTAAAAGTGATATTGAGTTTATCGTTACGAAGTACTCAGTGTCAGCCCGGAGTCTGAAATTATACACGGTATGGCCATAGGCTTGCCCCTATCACATCATGGGAGTAAATAAGCTCGGCGAAATGTGGATGTACTAGTTACACATCTGCCTACCCCTTCGGGGATTAAAGGTGTGAGTGCGCACATTGTAATTACGTTAATGAGACGTTTTATAGTACCTAAATAAATATGGAGCACTAGTAAGTAGTAATCATTGAGATACGTTATAGATGAACATAAAACCATTTATTGGCAGTGGAGCAGTCCAACATCATTTGTCATAATTCTAAATTGATGTTTCATGTTGTGACTTGAACATATGTGATTAATGGTACAGTAACCATGGTGAAATCTCCAGCTTTTAACAGTTAACCAGCATATCAATTAAAATGACCTTAAGGTATTTATGCTACATGGTTTCTTTGATTGTTTCGAGACATATTTCAAATTGATTACCTATAACAAAATGAACAAGAAGTAGTTCTTTATTATTATGAAATTATAAAATATTTTAATATACACAGCAGGAAATATTTTAACTAGTATGTCTGTGTGTCAAAAACTTTTTACGGCCTTGAGTAAAATGAATGGGAAGCTAATGATTCCCAAAATGATAAATTCCAACATTTGCTTTGATTTGATTGAAAAATGAACTCGGGCATAGAAACAAGATTTTTTATATCTGCGATATATTCTAAGATGCTTCAAAAGTAAGGAATCCACCCATTTACATCCAACACCTAAAGAATAATTTAAGATTCTTATTTGGTCGAGCAAAGATGTCAAAATACTTTAGCATGCCGAAACGAAATTACTGTTTAGAATCAGCAATTGAGTTGACGGAAGGAAAGTAGAGTATTAGCTTTACAGTGTCAAAATGTGTGTTCATGTAAATTGCAAGCGGCTTGCAGCAGACAAACATTATGCTAATTTAAATATATCGCCACATCTAGGGCACACTTCCTCTGTAGAGGAGCTGATAAACTTGCAAATGATGTGGCTTTACAAAACAGACTGATATACTTGACTCAAAATTACTCCATAAATGTTTATACTGATGATTTTAATTTGACTGCAACTACGGCGCTATCGTGTCTCCGTATATTCGAAGAAGTTTAAATGTAAATACAGTTGACCTTTATGATTGAACATCATCCCACAGCAAGAAAGGTGGGCGAGTATTGAAGCGGGCAACGTTTAATATGATTATCTAAGTATTAGTTTTAGAAAGCGGACCCCGGGAAGGCCGCGTCGATTAACTTCGCTTCGTGATTGAGATAAGCACGCTAGCTCAATTTGAAAACGAGAATTAAAGCATATATGGCGCCTTGAAGCGTTATGGTTATGAAATCAGTTCTGTACACGCAAATATACACATGTAAGGTCACAGGTTACATGCAATGCAGTTGTACATATAATTTGCAGTTATATAATCGGTTAGCAATTAAATCATGTTCATTGTTGGAAAACGTAACGCGATGTATTCAAGGCTCAATAGTACGGAAACATTACTTGTTAGCGTTATAAAATAGGAATAAATGGAGTTTGGTTATCTTTATTATGAATCCTTACAAGTCATTGCGTATTCCAAATGTGTGATATAAAGACGGACGTGAGTCGTGTGCCGCCGCTGATGCAAATATTCAAAAGATATACTTACAATGAATATAAAGTACAAATGTGCAGAATTTTAAATGCTTCTAATTATATTCAATATCAAGTATGTACAGGAGGTTTAGTCGAGAAAAATGAAAGTGTAAGAAATTCTCTCTCTAATCTATGTAAGAAAGAAATGCATTGTATTATTTATGGGGAGAATTTAGATATCGTTCATTTAGCCATAACCAATGGCCCTATAATTAGAAAACAAATATTACGCTTTATATTTTTTTCTAGCAGAGGCCGGCAAATGAACAGATAGGTCACCTGATGTCAAGTAATCTCCAACCCCAATAAATACACACGATGCCGACCTTAAAGTAGATGATTTTTTACAATATAGCTAACCCGAATTCATATTAACGTAAGTTTGTAAGGTTTACCTTCTTTGTCGTCACTACATTAGCAGATTTGTGAACTGTAATAAGGTTTTTCTTGGTAGCATAACATAAAAAAAAATCATTAAAATATAAGCATAATAATATTATGTAAACTCAATGGAGTCCACGTAAGTACAGTCATAAGATTAAAAATATGTCTTGAAAGAAATCTATAAAATTATTTATTAAAGTTTTGCCATTATGCACAACCGTTTAAGGCAAATAACATGCAAAATGTTATTTGGGTAAATACACAGTGGATATGTAATTAAATTAAATAATAAACAATTGAAACATATTACTTTTGAAGACTTTAGGTGGAATAAAGTGTCTACCAAAGCAATCGTAATTTACAATTTAAATTACGAACTCATGTAGCAAAATTTCAAAAGGAAGTGCAGATATTGATTTATATAAGGGCCCCATATGTCGGCTATAATATATTCGGCAAGGTGTTTTGCGGGTAAAGCAAGCTGGTCTGGCATCTGCCGAATCACAACTGAATCAATGCTGACCACCTGTCGCGATCGCTTTTTGTTTTTTTTCTTGAGTTCTTTGATACAGGTCTGGTTAATACATCCATCATCCGCCTTATTATAGAACATGAACGCTTTCATAATGTAAATTCCATACTTCGTTCTTTAGAATTCTTTGAAGGTAGTATGTCTTAAATTGTATGTCCTTTGTTCATTTTCTTTGCGAATTGTAAACTGTCAGATGTAATAAATTATCCACCTTAATCATGAACCTGTTTTAAGCAGTATAATGCAGTTGCTATTTTTAAATATCAAAATTATTATCAGCAGTCGTTTAATAAACTATAATTTGGAGCAAAATGTGCTTCAAGATATGTACCTATAATTAGATATGAAGTAAATTTTATAAGCGAAATAGTATCATGCCCTTTTGAGTATCTTTAATACAATGTAAATATCACAATGAAACCAGCCATAATTACATGAAAATAAAGTATAGTGTTGACTTATGAGCAATTTATGCTAACAAACGTCCTTTATTCGCATAACCTTATAGTAGACGTAGGCTAAGCGTGTCCTTTAAATTAGGTTAATTGTTCAGTAATCCATTCTAAATGGATCCATTACAAATTGAGCACACCCCCGAGTTTGCGAATTGTTTGTTCCCTTTTCAATTTAACGTGTTTCCCCAACGTACCGGCATTTAGGTCATCTGGATCGACTCCAAAAGATTGTTTGACACGTGAAGAACAAAATTATGTTTACAAATGCATCTGTAATAAATATCAGGTGTTCGATGATGTGCTTGACAATCGTGATGAATGAAATTTGCCGTAACATCATCTTTATGTATGTATTTCATAATATTCCTGCGCTATTTGAGCAGTATCGGAAAAGTTTGTTTCCAGGGGATTCAATGGGTATTATATTATATCAAAATTCTTATAGGTACGTTTTCTCCTAACTTACTTCTAGTGGAATTGAGCTATTTTTAATCCCCGATAAAAAGGACAAAATACAAACTATGTTACAAAATAGCCTGTGGTATAGTAGCACCTAAATTCTAAACGAATGGACCTATTTGAATGCGTTTTTTTATTCCAAGCTGGTTTAATAAAGATAATTCCATAGGTGTTTGAAGAAAATCTATTCAGTAATTTAAAAATAAGAGGACTTTTCTGATGGACGTGGGGGTGTTTGTAATGGTTAGGTTATGTTGTGGAATCGTCAATCTTTCTAAAATTGAAATTGTATTTTCTTATTCCACGCTCATTCAATAGCTATATTACCTACGCCACAAAGAAAGCACTGGGAAATTTTTCCAGCAGTTGAATACAATGTTCTAAGGTAGAGAGAAACCTAAGTGCATTGTGATATTCTAATCAAACCTCGTTAAATCGTTAAAATAAACTGAGGGAAAAGATTCCATAGCAACAATAGGTGAGAATATTTCAAGACAAACGTTGTGAACCCTTAAGAACAAATTATTTGCAAATATGTATATAGCAGCGGTTTTTGCGAGTTCTACTATTACTAATGTCTATAAAACATTTAGGTTAAAACATGTATTTAATCTATGTAAATAAACATAAGTGTGTGATATTTAGTATGTGTAGCTCTAACAATGTCTACCTTTGAACTTATTAGATTACCAACAAATTAGTGTAATTATGTTTGAGTGGATAATTTGATAAAGTCTGTACTCGCATGCTATATTTTATCTCAGTTTGTCAAGCCGTAGTTAGAAACAAAGAGGGAGAGGGCCGTATTTGGGAGGGGGTGCGATGCGTCATGCGACCACCCTCCGACACGCACCCCCTGCACCCTCGACCCGTACCATCGATCGATCCCGCGACCGAGAACGCCATGCGCGAAGCCCGCCCTTTTTTGTTTATATTCACTGATTATATTTCCAAGATTTGTTTGCAGTTTTGTTTGAATATACGTCCTATAAAGGAATATTTGGGATAGGTATAATAAGCATTTGGGAAATCTGTTTGCAGGAATGACACGATCGATGACATCACTATGATTAACAGTATTAATAATTTCTTCAGTAATACATTCTGTACTTACTGGCATTCGTTCATGATTTCCTCCTGCGTGCGAACCTGCACCGGTGCCAGTTTCTCCACACTCTCCTCGTAGTTTCCGAAACACTTAGTGATCTTCTCGTCGAAAGTGTTCACCAAATCTTCCAGAGATCCGGAGAAAGTCTCCGTGAAATTGTCTCCTTCACTGTTTTGCATGTTGTCCTGTTTACACTTCACCGGTTTTGGTTCATCATTATCGTTTATTTTATTAGAGTCAGTTTTCATTTTGACCATTTCACTTTTAATATTGTTGATGTTATTCAGGTGTATGTCGTTGCCGTTGATAGTTTTTTGCGGGTAGTCCGCGGTCGAGAGGCAATCGTCAGCCTCTTCGATTTGCGCGAGCGGCGCTTCGAACTCGAGCTCGGCCATCCTGCCTCCTGCTTCTCGCATGACCGTACGTCCGACGGCGCTGTGTACTGCGCGGAAACTGACTGTCGGGCACCGTGCCCGTAGAGCTGACTCCAGCTTGTCGAATCGAGTGACGCACCGCTGTCGCCGCGGCGCCGCGCCACGCCGAGTGTAGGCACTAGAGGTGTGTACCGGAGCCAATTTTATCCTCCGGAGATTATGCGGAGATTTTATTGAATAACCGGAGATTCTCCGGTTATTCTCCGGATATTCAAAATAATTTAAATCAATATAGTTTAAGAGAAAAAAAAACAATGCTTTCTGAAATATGAATTCACTTTATTAAAAAAATCTAATAGAAAATATCT
Organism: Amorpha juglandis; assembly: GCA_949126905.1. Taxonomy (NCBI): domain Eukaryota; kingdom Metazoa; phylum Arthropoda; class Insecta; order Lepidoptera; family Sphingidae; genus Amorpha; species Amorpha juglandis. Next base: position 5,130,962 of record OX421380.1, read on the forward strand.
AACCTACTAGGTAACAAATAATTAAAGTAAAACAAATCAACATACATTTATACTTACCTAGAACCTTAATTCTACTTTTTGCACGCACTCCCTTGAATTACCTAATACTCATTGACATATGTAGACGACCAACAATTCCCTATGCGAAAATTCTCTATTGTGGTAGCTAACAGAGGTAGCAAGGATAGAATATTTCGATTTGATTAGGATTTTGATTCAGTTAGTATAATCATTACATACATTTGGGTTAGGTTAGGTTAGAACTGTGACTGTGTATTTTTGATGTTTCGAATCATCATTAATTCGGACTTTTTGTTATTCGATCGATTGAAACTCGGTATTTTGAGAATCGTAATTAGGTATATACGTCAGGCATATTGAAATTTTGGAATTATAAAAATAGGATAAATGATACATCGGAGTTGTTATATTCGGAATTTAAAACCAATCGGAATTATGAAAATCGGTATTTTGACATTCGTATTTGTGACTGTCGGAATAAAGTTTGTCGTATTATTGTAGTGTACCCGTAATAACTTAAAATAAACAATTTTATTATTTTCAGATAACCTTAAATCAAAATAATTTTTATCCCAGTAAAATCTCCCAATACAAGTAAATAATGCGATTGTAACATATTATAATAATTACCTATACAGGGTTAATTTTAAAACACCAGCAATCTCGTAGGACCAGATAGCTGACCCCATACGAAACAACTTTTGTTCTACGAGTTTGGATATAACTCAATATATTTAAAAAAAAATGATTTTACAAGTTTTTGTTGTGTCGTGTTTTTCTTCGTAGACAGCGGCGCGGCGCGGCGTGCGCGCGCGACATCAAAGCCACCGCTCAGCTGCTCGGGCGTTGACCTTCAAAGCCGCTAGCCCGGTTCCCCACGCTTCGCGTGTTTGTTTACGTAATCTGCGATGCGCGTTGTAACTTTCAAGACGGAAATTAAATGAATACTTATTTTTGTATGAAAGTAAAATCTAACAAATTATCAAAAGTCGTAGAACAAAAGTAGTAGCTTATAACCTTAGGAATCTACCCCTGCGAGGTTGCTGGTGTTTTAAAAATAACCCTGTAGAAGTAAGATGAGATACGATTATTATTATTCTTTTAGGATATTCATAAGAGTAGTATCGAACAAAGATACATCCGTAACCGCGACTTAATAATTCGTTCAGACATTTTTACAATTCAAATAACCGGTAGTTAAGAGAAACACCGATTAGGCTCCGGTACTCACCCTAACCGGTTATTATCCGGTTTTTTAAGAACCGGTACACATCACTAGTAGGCACTTAGTAAAGCGGTTCACGACTCCCCTATGTGTTACTACACTTATTTAATCCTTAGTTGTTATTTTCTTTCAATATAACCTTTATTATGGGTAATCACGCTATCTAATTGTGCTTAAGGAACTAAGCATAGGTAGTTAAAATCCATGAACCTTGGCACATATTAATAAACAATATCGAGTGCATATTTTACTGGGTCGAAACCGGTGTACGATTAGCGTTTTTGTTTTATATTGCAATGTATGTTATAGAGTCCTTTCAAAACTTACGGTCTAAAATTAAATATTGGTAAATAAGTATTTATCTATATACTTACTTACTACTGTTTTAGTTTTGCCGAGTTATTAAAACGACGTTTTATGAAATGGGTTTACAAGAATGTAATTATTTAACGAAACCAATTCACAAAAATATGTATTTAAGTGTACATATGTATGTGAGCAATTAGTACGCAGTAAATTAAAATCGTCATGAAACAATAAAAACAAAGTACCTATTTGTGCCAATTGTAAAATATTTTCTTATTTGCCAAGAACGATAAAATATGGTTGTGATGGACTTGAAGGTCTTGCTGGATTTCTGGTGTTAATTCCTTTCAGCATAATGCTTCTCATATGACTTTCTTCAAGTGAATCGAACGCAAAATAATACCCTTGGTAAAAAATCACCGGAATTCAATTAATTCAGTGTTCTCAGTGGGAACTTCCTATACACCGTTCATCACTGTTAATGTTTAATGCGTAAATAAACATCACTTTTATACAACAAACATAACTTTGAACTTAAATAAGAGATCAAAGGTTGACTGGGAGAGAATGCCTTTGGCATTAAGTCCGCCTTTATACAGTGTATATAAAGTGTAAATAAATAAATAAATAAATCAACCGCACTATCACAATTTTCGCCAAAACCCCCATTTTGTATTTCGAATTGTGCATTTCAAATCACCGCGCTGGTTTTAACGTGCTATATTGTGTGGCCAACTATAAAAAAAAATATGGAATTAGTACATTGGTTAAAAACCTTCATAACAGTACACTATTTTGTAACAAATGTTACATTGTTTGCTAAAATGCTTTATAAATGTATATCAAAGTGCGACTTTTTTAAGAAAGGACACTATAGCAGCTAGTAACATTTCTAAGCTCCATATTTTTTTAACAGTAGTTCTGTTTCTTTTTAATAGTAGTTATTCAAGAATAATATTGTATGTTTAGTTACTACTTACTTACTTAGTTTACTACACGTCATTATTTGGTCAGTGTTCTATACAATAACGAAATAATATATTATCTAAGATTCTTTCGTCATGGGTTCTATAATACATTGTATCTCTAAGTAATTAGTGGTTCTACACCACTGAGTCAAAGAGCACATACAATGCCAATAGTTCTACACATAAAGACAATGCAATGTGATTCCCTAAAAATTTGAGCTACAGCCATTATCTACTTTAGGAAAAAATCATTGTGTGCCGTCTGTAACGTTATTTATGTTGTCAATAGCACGTCAGCAGGTATAATAGGTGTATGTGCGAAGTGCGAACGTTGTGGTAGATACATGTTTATTTATTGGATACGTTAAGTGGGTGATAGACGTACGAACTTAAAGTACGCGGTTTTTAAGATCGCGAACTTACACGGCTCGACGTTAGTGACGCACGTGAAGCTTACTCATTCTGTATTGCGATGTCGTCGACAGAAGAAGCTTTGTGTTATTTAGGAATTATATCGTATTACATTTTAAAAACTAAAAAAATAGACGAAGTTGAAAAGTGTGGGTAAAGAACTGGCTTACGAAAACAGAGCGTTTGTCACATGTGAATTTAGTAAGAGTTACATGAAGAGAAGGAAGATTTCCATAATTATATGAGAATGCCTGAGGCGGTGTATGCATTTCTGAATCAAAATTAACAAAAATTGCAAAAATCTAAACACGACAAGCGTGCGCGTCCACCAACTGGCGAAACAAAGCCGGCTCGCGGCTCGCAGAGCTGCCACACGTACGAGCCAAGACGAGGCACGAGCAAGATTTCAAACCGGTTGGATCGAAGACGATTTTGCGCGACGGTTTTAAAGTACGCGTACTTGCGGTGACACACAAGCGAAAAAGGTCGTCGAGCCATAAGTACGCGTAATTGCTCGTACGTCTGTCACCCTCTTTAAGAATTAAAATTCCTGTGTAAGTTGTAGACGCTGACCTTGAAAATAAATAAATACGCTTATTTACGTATTACGGCTTAATATTTAGGTACTGAAGAAATATAAAGCCTCTATTGTTTATTAAAAATGTGGTCTAAGGTTAAAATTATGAATAATATTGTGAAGAAGCAGTTAGGCAGGCCGGCATGATCGTGCCGACCAACGATAGATACACTGTTTGTCTTTGGTCGACACTATTCCTGGATTGCGCTACACTTACCATCAGGTGTGGCGTACCTAGTCATTCTGCCGAGCCAGGATAAAAAAAAAAAAAAATATTGACAAAGAAATAAATTAATGTGTTACATTGAGCTTGCAAATAAAAGAAAACGATCCACGATGTGGACTTGTGACCTAAATATTGACGTTGAAAAACAGTGTACAGACGTATTGAAATAAGTAAATTTGAGTGACTTTTGAGTTTGACAAAGTGTATTGATCGACTTTGCGCGTTCGATTTGCTTATTAGAAAGTCATCTAGGAAGTATTGTACTGAAAGGAATTAACTCCAAAACTCCAGCTAGACCTTGCAATCGATCACATTCGTATTTCATCATCTTGAAATACCTATGACATATGACGAGGCTGTATATGCTAGATCCCTTTGCCTTCATAAAATAAGGGAGAATTTAAAACAAAAAATATAATAAAAAAACTACAATTTTGACATGTTTTGACAATGACATTTCGGCGCAAATAAAAATTTTATGTTGCCAAAATAATAACATGAATATATTTAGGAACAGTTTTAGGCAAATTGATTTACATATATCACTATGTACCTCATCAGACGCAGTCCTGATTTCAGGACTTTAAAACCCCTCACTAGATTTTACAGGTGTGTGTAGGTTTTTCATACTATTTATGACAACAAGTATATTTATCTTAGATTGTTTTTCCAGCCTAGCGAGAAAAAGCCACTATGAAATTCTCAATTTACATAAAAATTGTTCAGATAAAGAGATTAAGGAAGCATTTATCAAGATGAGTAAAGAAGTAAGTGAATTTTAGTTTTGTATTCATGCTTAGTTGGCAGAGTTGTTGGCCGAGTTAACCTTTTAGATGTAGATTAGATTTATGACATAACAGTGTGTTTGTTTATATAAAATTTTGGGTATGGAAAAAAAGTAGCTGTGATACTTAGTAATGTACTTAGAAAATAAATTGAAAGCAGTGTTAGATCTACACTGCAGACAGCTTGTCTACAGCATGAAAGGGCCGGATTCGTTGGCGTAGTACCAGTGTCTTACAGAAAACCGATGTAGCGCCTTGCTGTTACATTTCATATTGAGAGAGATTTCTGAAGAACCTAATCAATAAACCCAGCCTGCCTAAACCCTATTCCTTTACTGCAATGTGACACAGACAGTGGTGATGGCTAATCCAAAGCCACAAATAATTGCACATTCAACTTGAAAACTTTATGTGCATATGACATCAGTTGGCATCTAAAGCATCAAATCAAGAATTTGTTGTAAAAAGATTTGAATTACCTTTAAGAATTGAGCATAGCATAGGTGCCACCCAGTTAACGTAAAAAAAAAAGATTAAATAATTCCTGAGCAAGTATACTTACTCTTTGTTAGTCTAATATCCAATAACGGACACTTTTTGAATAATAATTAACTGCTGGCTAATAATGAATGACTATGTTTTTCCAGTTCCATCCAGACAAAAATAAAGATGCAAAAGCTCAAGAGAAATTTGTCCGTATTTTGGAGGCATACAATATACTGGGCAAGCCAGGCAGTCGTGCTAAATATGACAGTATGAGAGAGGTAGTTGCAGAGTCTACACAGTATGCATATAGACCACATACACCTTATAAGTAAGTTTATAAGTTGATATTCTAAAAATAATATCTGCATGTTCTCTCGGACTGCTGGGCATAGACCTTTTCTACTAATGAGAGGTTGGCCTTTGCACCACCATGCTGGGCAATGTATACCTGGTCCACTCGAAGCTGTGGCTCTTTCCTCAAATTGCCATTTCATAAATTACACACAATTCTGAAAAAATGTCTGAACTTTAAAAGACATGATCCTTAAGTTTGTTGCTGCATTTCTCAAAGGTAGTGAAAGTATGTCTGCATCATGCAACTGCAAAATGTATTGACATGTAAAAGTGTCCTTTTTAGATATTTATCTAATAATTTAAATTCAGAATAAACAATTTGAATTTAATGCAGGTTTGTTGGACTCCAAGTCCAACATATCCACCATTGGTATATTTTTATTAAGCATGAAATATTAGGTAATTTTATATCATTTGCAGTTTAGTCTAGTGTAAAAACATGATAATCAACTACAATATGTACCTGTCTTATTGATAAATATTGATATCTGACAGCAAAATGTCTGTCAATAACATAGCAAACTATTTTATTTCTAGTCAAGCAAATAACCAAGTGTTCTTGAGTCTGTTACTGGCCTTAACATTTACTCTATTCAGTATGTTTTCCATACAAATAAATTTTAGGTGTTAATTACTCCACAGTTTGAGATCATACACCTTATAATGATTAATCATTATATTGATTCAGTTTGCCAGCAGCGACACAGGCACTGTCTCCAATGATACCTATAGAAATTGATATTTTCTACTTTTCCATGTTATTTTTTTGAGGTCAGATTTTAAGTTATGCTATGTATTGTTCTTATCAATTGCCAAACCTCTTAGGTATAATCATAGTGTTGATATTACATATTGGATCAATATCTGCGACATTTTATTTTTTATGTAAGCACTAAATGTCTTATTCTAGATCTTTTCTAAATCTAAATCTCTTAATTTACACATGTTTGTATTTGGCTTGTTGCCATTACCCCAGGAGTGAACTGAACAGTCACTCTTCTATAACATGTTTTGTTTGCGAGCTATAAATATAGAATTCTTATATGTAAAAAATTTCAAAAGTGGTAATAGAACATTGTATGTATAGTACTTATTTTTTAATTAACGAATATAATAAAAATTAAAATAGTGTGTGTTTACACATGGCAGAAGTGAAACTTCAGAAAAGTAGCCTACAAGAGAATGATATAAATTAATTATTTTGATTTGTTTATTATTTTTATAATATATTTACCAAGCTTAAAAATTATTTATACTACTAATATATAAATAGTATATTGCTACCACTTATTGTAAAATAGTGTTTTGTGAACATCTGCTACTATTGAATTAATGTTTATAACAGTTGTAATTCATTTATGATTTATAACAATAGTCAATTAAATATTTAAGGTATTGTTAATTTTTACAATATTTATTTATTTATTTTGTTCTGAACTAGTATCAAATAAAAATCATATTGTAACAACAAAACAACTAGCGCCACGTTTATTGCATTTAAACTACAAGTTGACAAAAAACAGTCAAGAGATTGCGCCACTGCTATAGAGCAATCCATATTGTAGTACAATGATGGATGTACAATATTGTACATCCATCTACTCTGCGATGTCAAGATTCTTCAGCGAAACATGACCTCCAACACCTTGTATTAACATAGGGTATTGTACGACCAACCAGATAAAATTAAACGAATGGCTTGTTTCTTCCCAGCTTTCTTAATATTGCTTATTCGTTTCATCGCATTATTAAATAACAATGATCCTAAAGAAGTTTCACTTCAATAAAAACAGCTATAAACCTATTCAAAGTCAAATTTTAGCAACATTACATGAGTAAATTATATGCGATTTGCTATTTTTTAACAACACTAAATCATGAATGAATGAAGCTGTTACAATTTGATCCGATGTGATCAACCCTAATAAATCTTTGTAAGACGTTATTTATTTATTTATTACCTTTAAAAAGACTACCGAATCTTATTGTCTTACCAACATAAAAACTCACTGTCATGGGTATGTAACAACTTTGAATACTTATATCTCCACACTTTCTGTGACATGTTTTATATGATATTTGGTTACGTTAATGCATAGCTGCGACATATATGCACCCATTTGATTTTTCTTTTAGCCTTGGGTAGGGTATCCGACATTGGATTAATTATGGGACCACCATATAATTTGGTTAAGATCTGATGATAGATTTTGGGGAAAACTTCATGCATAGCGGGAACGCACTGCGATTCAAGTTTTAAATTTTTAACTTTGGGACTTTTTATACCAAAGAACATTTTAATTTTAACTAGGTCTACAATAATTTAAAAACTGTTTCAGCTTAAGAAACAACCCACAATACAATTACTATTACGACACTGCTGCTAAAGGACAGGGAGCGAAGGCGAACAGAAATTCGTATTATGGTGTGGACGGCGTCAAAAAACTGCCGAACTATTACATCATTATCATTTGTTTTGGTGTTGCATTTATTGGTGTGCTGTTACAGATTTTTGTTATCAGGTATGCATATACTTTAAATTACTTCTATCTCCTTCTCTCTCTATTTTTTCTCTAGTTGTTTGACACATTTTAACAGCGCCGTATTTAGAGACTCGCCAGGTGCGCAATCAGCAATAATATTATATTACTTTATAATTTATTTTAACTAACAGAAAAAATAGGGTGGAGGTACTCAAATAGTCGCGTATCATTTTTCCCTCGTTTTTTGAGTGGTAGACCCACGCTGTATATAGTTTTGTCTACAGCATGAATGGGCTAGCTCGACCGGGTCATTACCACTGTCTCACAGAAAATCGACGTAAAGTAGCGGCTTGCTGCTGCGTTTCGTACGATGAGTGAGATATCCGGAAACCCAAATCCCCTCCCCTTCCCATTCCCTAATTATCCCTTTCCTTTAAGGTCGGCAATGCGCCCATGATTCTGGTGGTGGGCGTACATGGGCGGTGGAGATCACTTATCATCAAGTGACCTTTTTGCTCGTTTGCTGGCCTATGATATAAAAAAAAAAGCGCTTTCGCCTTCGGAAAGGCGGAATCTGGATAAATTAAGTTAATAATATAACATTTTTGAATGTAAATTCTAATGTGCACTCTTTCAGAAATACGTATATAATGCAACAGAGACAGGCCCGAGAGAAGTCGAAGTATTTGGCGGAGGAATTGGACCGGGTGCGTGCTGCAGCTCAAAATAACGGGAACGAGGTGAATACACGAAGAATATTCAAGGTTTTCAGTGATTAACGACTAAACTAAACACAGAGTTATTAGATTGTTTTTACTAGGGTGTCGTTGAAGGTAGAAAAAAAATATTTAGGTATCGTTGTGATGAAGATAAATTATATCTCGATTCGTGAAAGATTTCGATTTTTAAAGTAAAATGGTATGTAGTCTAATTAATGGCCCTTTATTCTATAAGTATGTAGTGGTGTACTTTTAATAAAATAAGTACTAATATTTTTTCTACCTGGCGTAATGCCGGGATCCTCACCCCATCATGATTTGATGGTGGATTTGGTATTATGTGGAGCGATCCATCGGATCCATCCCTTACTTAACCCGCAACGGGAACCAACTTTTGCCATTGCCTCGTCCGTTCAGCAGAGTATACCATGAGAGTTGAGGTTGGCTTTGGCCTTAAGATATTGGTGGTCCACTTACACTCCAAATTAGTTAGTAATCATTCCAATAATTTGACGCTTAAGTGTTTCCATCGCTAAGCACACAATCGTTCCTTATTTCCACTTACTTTACCATTGTCATGTTAATTTGATCTAGTACTTTATCAACAACTGCAATCTAGTCGATTGCGGTTATTAACTTACACTTCGTCCTACACTGCTAGGAATCTTGCTTGGCACCAGCTTATTTTTCATACAATATTTTTCTTTTTGTTTTTAGTTGCAAAGTCGTTTAATTTTGGACAAGATTGTATCAGCGGCCAATCCTACAATTGCTACCGCGTCCCTCGGACAAGCGTTGGCAAACGAGAAAAAGTGATTATTTTCAATAAATAAATATTAATAATAAAAACAATAAGTTAATAGATTTTGTACACATACATTAAAGCGCGGATTTAGGATTGTTTTGGGATTAAAAACGAGACGGTATAATGTTTTTGCCATTGGATTTGAAGAATGCAAGAAAAGTTGGTAAAAGAATATTCTTTGCATATAAACAAATATTATGGAAGTAAAAAATCATAACCATTCCCTCTCCGCCAGATACCGTTTTCTTGCCTTATCATATTCACCTAGTATCTGGCCCCGCATTTATGTCGGTGAGATCAATTCTAAGGTAAGAGCTTAATTAGCTCAATATATATAGCTTGGCTTATATAGCCACGAAAGTGACGTCCGTAAATAATTTTTTCTCTTATTTTTAAAACTTTATGCATGACCCCCATGTACCTGTCCTGAATCCGCGCCTGTATTTAATTGACACCTACTTACAGTACAACGTTGTAATATAGAGTAAAAGTTGTTATATGTTTTGTAAATCTTTTGACTCTTACAATAACTGTAGGTAATAGCATAGATATTTTGTTTTAGTAGCAAATACGTTTTGTAGATAAAATGTACATATACGAAATGGCAGATCTTTTGTTAATTAAAGTACAAATATTTTTGTAATTTGTTGCAATATATTGAATTATACAGTTTTAGCAATGATGTGTAGTTATTTTGTATAATCCACGTGGAATAGTTATAATTGAGGCTGCTAGAACCAGAGTGGCCTAACTGCATTTTGATGACTTTTGACCTGTTTGTATTTTCGTAATTTAAAAATGTTAATCTACAAGACCAGACCGGCCTAAAATTGGTAACATCATCTTGACATAGATGGCAGTACAAGTCCATTTCGGCCGTGGTTTAAATTGACGAAAATACAAATAGGTCAAAAGTCATCAAAATACAGTTAGGCCACTCTGGTTCTAGCAGCCTCAATTATTATCAGAGGTAAATGGCCGTAAGCCGGTGGCCAGTAAGGCTGAAATGAAAAGACAAGCAGGTCGCTCGCCTGATGGTACGCACCATTTTCATGAAAAGTGTGGCAACACTATTCACAACGTTGGATTACAAACTACGACACGCCATTGCAGTGGGCTCATGTCTCGTTATGCTCAGTAAGTTTACTGGCTTCAATGCCAACCGGAACACATAGTGCTTGTACATTGTTGCTTGGTGGTAGAAATAGACAAAGAGGTGGTACCTACTCAGACTGCCTCTCTTATGCAAGGAAACTACCCGTAATCCTGACTCCACTAGTACAGTCCAGTCCATATATAAGGTACCGTTAAGAGATGATACACGGCATAGAAAAGTCAGAGATGTGTGCTTTGTAGGCTGGAGGCGAATCTGCGACATCCGTCTCGGCAGTCTGTTGCATATTTTTTTTTATTTAATTCAATGACGAGATAAGTAAGCCGCTCACCTGGTGGCAAGCGCCACGCCTGCCCATAAACAGAAGCAACACCACACAGAACTTTGAATTACACAGCACTACATGGCTCTTATCTGCGCTCGTCACCTCGAGACATAAGATGTTAAGGCTCATAATGCCCAGTCATTTTACTGGCATTCAATTCAAACCGAAACACAACAGTGCCTAATGCCTAATGCTAATCTATCGTTGGTCTTTTGAGACCGACGTAAAAGTATGTGCTTAGATGGATTTTTTTAGTTAGATTATTAATATTTTCAGAGAAACATCAGATGTATTTGTGTCAGATTGTGAAGTAACTGAAGAGGCTAACGACTACGGGTACAATGTCTACATGAAAAGTGACACAAAGCTATTACGTGGTGTAGTTAAAAAGATCATGTCTTACATATGTTGAAGTTTGTAATCAATCTATACAATAAAAAGTCTCATTTTTATAGCAATATTATCATTTTGAAGTTGGTTTAGGGTATTTGAATATATTTAATTACCCTATATGCAATATAATAGGTTTTGCGAAAACATAATTAAAATTGGGTAAAAAATGAGACCGCTGTTCGTATTTTAAATATGGGTATGAGCAGAGCTGGGCGCGTAGTAGGGAAATCTCACTATCTCCCTCGCACGTATACCTCGTAATGGCGTGACATATCTTGTGACGCAACTCGATATGTCGTGCATCCCTTTTCCGTCATTTGACCCTTTTCCTACAGATTTAAATGGGTTCTAAGTTATATATTTATTTTTGACTTGATTTATATAATTCTTTCGATAATAGATTTTGGTGAACGTAATTTATTAATTGAAATCGTAAAAATTATCGAGTCGACTCGATATTAGGGTATTATCGAGTCGTAAACACAGATGGACAGCACAGCATAAGGAATAGTAGTCGAATGTGACTCACAGTATGTAAGACTACCATACAATAGACGAATAGCATCTACTGATGAACCAATCGTGTGATGCGTCGACAGCTTGCGCTCTTCTAGATCACCACTCAGAACAATAGATGTATTACTGCATAGCAGTAGGCCTAGTAGAATTTTTGATAGTTTTCTAAGACGATGAGAGTTTTAGTTTACTCTCCACAACATACAATAGTAGTAGCCATTAGTGGGAACTATGGTGAATTAATTGATAGTATGAGTAATTTTATATCATGTTAGTCGAATACGAAATTAGTTTTCGAGCGATTCTTTCCTTTTTTACAGTTTGACAATTCGTCAGTAGTAATTTTATACGAATTCCAAAACTGAACGTATTTGGAACTCGTACTAGGCTTGCTGAAGTCTGTTGAATCCATTTTGGCTGACACATTGCCGTGTGAAAATATTGATTTTGCAATTGATATATACCTACCCAATGTTTGGGGAATAGCGGCCATTAATAAAATTATACATGCTTACATTTATTTATTTCAACTGATCCTTGCATGTCTTACTTTTTTTTTTATTCCTGGCTTTCGCATTATTAAACATTTAGCCAGTGTCAAGTATAATATTTTATTCTCAAGTTATTTTTACAAGAACGATGAAACACGGGTGCGGTCGATTTCAAGGTCTTGCCGGAGTTTTGGTGTTAACTCCTTTCAGTACGATGCTTAATTCACTTATTTCAATGATTCCCATACACTGTTCATCACCGTCAATGTTTATTGAACAAATCCACACCACTTTTATACAACAAACACAACTCTAAACTAGTTTATGAAATAAATTAAAATAAGCGATGAACTGCATTGTCAGAATTCCCGCCAAAACTCCGCATGTCTTACTATATGTGGACTGTGAACGATGTGATTATTTATGGTTAACGACTGTGTTTGTTAAAATAAGTACAGAAGGAGGCTTGCCGCGTCACTGTCACATTATTAATAACTTCTTACATATACAAATGATAGCAAAGCGTGCATAAATGAGACCATCTATCATATAAGGTGCTGTCTGAAATCATTCGTTAGATTCCATTTAAATTACGCATAAAATAATCCTTTTCTTAGTCATGGCTGACGATCATTTCTATTTATGATTCTGGATCATACATAACAGGATCTTTTAATAATTAATCCTACAGGACTGAATGTGTAATACATACACACTTATGTACCTACCTACCTAGCATGCTATTCAAGGCTTGCGTCACCTTTATTTTCCCGCCCTGTGGATTGGGGGCGTTTGGAGAATTCCACCACGGTATCCCCTGCCTGTCGTAAGAGGCGACTAATAGGGGCCATCGGGGGGTCGCGGGCGCGCAGCGGGGGGCTGTCGTAGCGCCCACTCAGTACGCTTTTGTACACGTATTTTTGTACGTGCGACCCCCGAGATGGACGGCAGCACGGGTGGTTGGCCTCGACGCTGCCGTTGACGCCGAGGGCGTCCTTCGGTGTGCGGGGGCTTCTGAGCCCCCCCCAATTGGCGTCGGGCCGCAAGGCGGCACCGCGCAAGGGCAGTTCCGGCTGAAGCCGGGGTGATTTTCGCCTCGGGAAACCCGGGGCCGTCCCTAATGCGCCGAAGATGGTCACCGCGGGGTTTTAGTTGGTAGTTACCGGCATAGGTTGTAGTGTTAGGGACTCGGCCCAGCGGTCGGGTGGTTGGGTCGTAAGGCCGGTAGAACCCAACATAACCGTTCCACCTTCCCTTCCGGTGGGGCGGTAGCAATAAACGGCTTTCCCCGCGAAAACAAAAAAAAAGAAAAAAAAAAACCTTTATTTATATTTATTCATATCTACATCTGGATATAAAATCCTGTAAAATATAATTAACTAGCGACCCGCGCCGGCTACGCACGGGTAAAAATATGTTTGTTACGGCATCGCATTACAAATCTTTGAATTTTTCTGCTTTTCTGCACTATAATATGTATGTATTATACATATACACCTTCCTCATGAATCATTTTATCTATTGCTGAAAACGGCATTAAATTCCGTTGAATAGTTTAAAAGATCTAAGCAAACAGACAGCGGAAGCGACTTCATATATTCATCATATAATATGTAAAGATGTTATAAAGCGACGAAAATATCTACGTAGGTATGTAGGTATCTTTTGCAAAATGTAGATTTATTTAGTTTTTCTTAATTACTGTACCTACAGTTAAATCCGAAGGTCATTGAATAGGTAAGCCTGTATACTAAGAACTGTAAGACCTACATCCTATGGAGATAGGCAGAGACTATTGAGTAAGTACAACAAACTACGAACCACAAACTTCTTTTACCTCTTCCACATTCGTGAAAGATGCTCATTGGTACCTAATTGTATATTTATTTAGATGAACTACTGTTCGTTGGTAACAATATCACTTGACAACGGGTTGGCTATTATTTTTCATTGTATAATCCGAATAAGGCTTTTATGAAAAGAAAAATTGAAAATGTTGCCCTTGTTTTTTTAATCAATTATATGTATGTAGTATAAGTGCTTTATCATATCCGCTCACTGATAGTATTGGCACCTTTACTGTGGTATTGGTGTTAAGAATATTGTTCATTACGAATAAAAACCCAATTCATCTTGAACTTATTAAGGTTTTACAAACAATGTCTTTATATAAACTCTATCATCAACGTGTGGCGGTTCTGGCACTATAATAGGTTGGCCGTCCATCGTCAAATCTTTGTACAAAGCTTTGTAATAACATGTGAAGCCGAGTCTCTCGGCGGACATCGCGGAGTAAGCACTAGAAGTGTCCATGCGGAGTAATCCAATGCCTTGTCGTAACGTGGCGTTTCTGAAAGGTAAAAAAAAACGGGCTACACTGAGTGCTGGCAGAAGTGAAAACTTATTTTGGCGCAACATTAGTTTATTAAAAAAAAAATTATTAAGCGGGAGTTAACAATTGTTGTATTATCGGTTGTTTAAATACTAGGCAAAACAGTTGTTATAAATTTTATAGCAATAAATGTTTTTATTATCTCATCTAAAAATATGCGTACCGCGCTAAAAGAACCCTGTTTTCCAATTACAGAGCATAATGCGACTCAGTGGCGCACAATGCCGAAGTGTGCTTAATGCTAATTGGAACGTGAATTAGTTTTCTAGTGCACCACCGGAGTGCGCTAAGTTCAGTGTTGAGAATAAAAATATAAATAGTCAATGTTTATACCTTCATCCATCTTTACATTTACTTTTTAACAGGGTCTGAATTAACTTTTGAATATTTCGAAAACACTACGATAAGACGAAAGATTAAAAAAAATTCTCAACAATAAACAATATCAATTACTAACGATAATATAAATAAAATTTCGATCAATGCCAACTTAAAGAAAAAATACTTGTTTATTTTCTGTTACTGAGATGGTATCGATTGCATGTATCACCCGAAAGCAGTACTTTTGAGAGTGCTTGATTGTGCGTAGCGTTGCTGTAGTTGAAACATTCAACGTTAAGCATTATGCCGCATAATGCGCTTTAGTGCTGTAATTGGAAAACAGGGGAAGTTTCCACTTCAAAAAAGCGTGTTAAAAAAAACATTACGCTGGTCGTATACAAAGCGCGCTTGAAAACAGAAACTTCAAATATTATTGCAACCCGTCCTACGTCCCTGCGTTGTAGTATGCATACGTCTCTATACATAGTAATCGTCATAACTTCACTCCTGTATCACCGAATGGGTAGGCAGATCTACAACTAGTGTTGCACTCATGTTTCGATTCTAATCCTAGGCCAACGTGATTTTTCGAATTTTCGATTTTTTTAACCCACCGAGCGGGCCTAATGCTGGTTGGTAGACACGATATAGATTTCTATCGAAATTCTTATAAATTCTGAGGTATGTAGGTTTCGTCGCGATTTTTCCTTCACCGTCAAACCAAGCGATGGGTAATAAACACATACATGTAGTATGTGCATTAGAAGATATAAAGATACATGCTCTTGGAGCTGGTTTCGAACCTACAACTCTCCTTTCGAGAGTCTGTATCATTAGCCGCTGCGCTGCCGTTGCTTTTTGCTACATTATTTAAAATTGCCAGCCTCCGTGGCGCAGTGGGCGAGAAGCCGGCTGCGTAGCGAGAGGACGTGGGTTCGATTCCCGCACCGAGACAAAAATTTCTATCATCATCATCATCATCATCGAGACATCAAGACGTCCACTGCTGAACATAGGCCTCCCCCAAAGATTTCCAGACCGACCTGTTGAAAGCGGCCTGCATCCAGCGACTTCCTGCGACCTTTATCAGGTCGTTGTCGTAATATTTGTATGACCCATAGTTATTTGTTTCGGGTCTAGTTGTTGTGGGACCGCAAATCGTTCGTAGTTCCTGATACCCACGATACAGGTTAACCTAGTTTCGGGTCAGGACTATGTGTGTGACTCTTGGGTGTATATTTTAACAATTACATATTTTTTTATAGCATATGCCGACAAACGAGCAAGTGGGTCACCTGATGGTAAGTGATCTCCACCGCCCATGTATGCCCACCACCAAAAGAATCATGGGCGCGTTGTCGAGCTTAAAGGAAAGGGATAATTAGGGATTGGGAAGGGGAGAGGATTTGGGCTTCCGGATATCTCACTCACGGTACGAAACGCAGCAGCAAGCCGCTACTTTACGTCGGTTTTCTGTGAGGCAGTGGTAACGACCCGGTCGAGCCAGCCCATTCATGCTGTAGACAAAACTGTCTACAGCGTGGCTCTACCACTCGAGAAATTATATTTTTATATTTTAATGTTCTTACTCAGTCTCTTGAAGTAATTTGTTCATGATCCCTCGCCGCCTCCAGCTTGGGTCTGTGGCAGCCACTTTCACATCAACCAGATACTGGTCATTAGGAAAGTGTTCCCATAGTTTTGAACCTTCTTCTCTTCGCGCTAATATGTACAATATCTTCTGGAACTTGGGGTTTCGACACCTCTGAGCTTGGCTGATGAGGTCGTTGCCGTTGTCTTCCTGAAAAAAATTGTGTGTTTTCTAGTGGGTGTGATAGATGGCGTTACTAGCCTTACTAGACTCCAGTATAAATAGAAAAGTGAATATTTGCTAAATAAATGTAGGCAGCCATTGGCTATTGCCTAATAATTTATGAAGCACTGAAGGACCTATAGTCCTTAGAAAAAAATGTGAAAGGTGCCAAAGTAAAATAAACTTCCGTAAGGCAGAGTCTAGACTCTAGATTCCTTAGGACGTATTCGTATGTAGGGGTACCTATCTACCAAGTAATTTCATTAATGAAGAGTTTCGTGTAACGTGTACGTTACACGTTAGAAGGTCGCTAAACCATACGTGTATAACTTTTTTTATGAAAGAGGGGCAACTGTGCAAGCGGGTTACCTGATGGTAAGTGATCATTGCCATCCCCAGAGACCATTAATACCAGGGGAATTGTCGGATATACAAAATATTTCTTTTAATCATGCCAATAGCAAAACACTGGCATGCATGTACCTATACATTCTCCTAAAAAATATGCTTGTTTGCTAACTGCTGACATAGTTTATTCGCGTTTCGAAAATACTCAGTGAGCAGTCAGTCACTGAGCGTCAACACCAGTAGAAGACTTTCTGATACATATGTATCTACCCACTTGTATATATCAGGAATGCCATGTTTACACCCATATAAAATAGGCGAATGAGTAACTACTCCCTATGACTAAAGTAATAATTAATGATGACACCATCAGTCACACAATACGTACCTCTTTCAAAGGACAGACTCCACTAATCATAACGCCTATTATGTTTCCATCGACGTCCACTGCTTTGTACGACAGGCCTTTTAGTAAATATTGTGAGCAATATTCCTCTAACTCTGTACAAGTGTTGTTATCACACAGCCCTACCGCTTGGTTGAGGGGCTCGTCTATGAAGAATGTTCTGGAAGGACATCATATTAATAAGAATTAGAAATCTAAAGAATAGTGAAGGAGTACATAAACATGAATCGTGCTGTGATTAAAATTATGGTCTGAAATCTTCCTTTTTATGAATTAATACCATTATGCAATCAATGTCCGTTATTCCGCTCTGGTATAACTAATATATAGTTTAGTGTTGTAACAGGTCTGTATCGGGTCATTTTTTTATTAGCTTAAATGACGAGACGATCAGGTTGTTTGTCTGATGGTAAGGACCACGCCTGACCCGTAAATAGAAGCAACGCCACACAAAACAGAATTACAAAGCACTGCATGGTACTGGACTGCGTTCGTTACCCCGAAATATAAGTTGTTAAGTCCCATAAATGGCCAGTAATTTCACTGGCTTCAATGTCCTTTAAACTGGAATATAACAGTGCTTTACACTGCTGCTAAAAGTCGCATATATTTGGCAGGAAGTAAGTACCTACACTATGAGCAAATATTGCAGCAACGGCTACTTGTTCTATACTAAAGTCGTAACGGTATGTTCAAAGGTTGATTGAAACATTAAAGGAAAGATACTACAGTACCATAGTACTATCATAATACAAGTTTCGCGGTTTGGATATCAACTTTTTTTGCGATATAGTACGAATATGGGAACCATGGCTTTCCAGGCCTCGTCAGACACAAAATATGAGAAAAATAAGATTATAATTGTTTTGGTAATTTGCATTAAGTTAAGTTGGTTAAGTAAATAAATCTTTATTAAGTTATTGGATAATCGTCATTTGTTTTCGTATTTCCCGAGATAAACGTAAGTAGTAGAGCCTCGCTGTAGATAGTTTTGTCTACAGCATGCATGGGCGGGTGGAGCGGACCGTTACCACTGTCTCACAGAAAAGCGACGTAAGTAGCGGCTTGCTGCTGCATTTTGTACGGTGAGTAAGATATCTGGATGCCCAAATCTCCCTCCCCTTCCCAATCCTTTAATTATCCTTTTCCTTTAAGGTCGGCAACGCGCCCATAATTCACCTGGTATTCATCCTTCACCTACTTGCTCATTTCCCGGCCTATGGTATTAAAAAATATTACCGAAGAGCATAAATAATTTAAATCGTAGACCGTAGTACTGTACCTACATACATAGGTTAGGTACTTAAAAGGCCTACAAATACAATAAAGTTGTTGATGTCATACTTGTGGATCGCTAGTAGTTACTCGTCAAACAGGTAAGATGCTTGCTGACTTCTAAGTACTTATATTAATAAGTATTATCTGTACTTGTGTTTATCGATATAAATCTAAGACGACCGTGGCTATAAATACCGTTTTTCCGACCGTTTACGGCGATACTATTATCAGATGCTGTTATTTATCCATCGATATGATTAGCTTAGACCTTAACCATCCTCTGTTCCAGAAATGTAAACAATTATCTACTTTTCACTTATCGGTTTTGTCGACAGATATATGGGCCGGCTCATCCGGGTTACCGCAGTCTCAAAGAAAATCGACATAAAGTGGCAGCTTGCTGTTCCGTTTCATACGGTAAGTCATATATCTGGACGCCCAAATCCGAGGGAAAACTTTCCGAATCCCTTAATTACCTCTTTCCTTATAGGCCGGGACCATATCCATGATTCCCCGGGTATTGTAGATGATCATGGGCGGTGGAGATCACTTACCATCAGGTGACCCACTTGCACGTTTGCCGGTCTGTGCTGTAAAAAGTATTTTTATTGTATTTAGCTTATTTGGCAGCTTCTAATAAAGGCATTATTTGAAAGGAAAACTTACTACAAAGAGTTAGCTCGCCAAAAAATCTGTATACCTATATGTCTACACTAGACTCTACTTGTCTCTACCAAAGCTTCACGCACGGATAGTTACGGAAATATCATTTTAATAAATTTCTAGCAAATGTTCGTCTCTGGATTCAGACTACATATAAAAACCTAACTAATATTAAATTATCTATTGTAAATATGTTATTCTTCTGTATAACATTTGCCAGCAATTGGTTTTAAGCTCTAGTATTAAACAGTAGATTAGCTGGAGTTAAAAAAAGTGATCCCGGTCACTGACGGAGTACGATCTACTCGTGTACTAGACGCGACTCGTCGGGTACTAGCTCTAGTATTGAACAGTAGATTAGCTAGAGTAAAAAAAACGATCCCAGTCACTGACAGAGCACGTTCTACTCAAGTACAAGACGCGACGCGTGTGCAAATGAATCAGAGTTTTGAGAAATCACTGTGAATAAATGGTGTACGGCATCTTGTATAGGAAAAAACTGAGCTTCGTTAGTAGCTCAGTTCAATCTTCCGTCTGTAAAACCTCGAACTAGTCTTACTCTATAGATTACAAAAATTCAAGGTTAGTGACGTGATGGTATTGTTTACCTTCTCAGTAAATCCATGACATCGTCGACATCTCCCTTCTGCACTGGTGCTATGGTGTAGCTCGGATGTTCCGACATTGCAGTTCGAATCTTCGCACAGAAAAATATTTAATTAATTTTCCACTTAATACTAATGTGTTAATCCCGGTCATTGCATTAGGTCGCGACTTACGTGATCTAAACTATATTCTAGATACAAAGGGTTTGAAAAATATATCTTATGTGTATATATTTTATTTCATTGTTAAAACTGGTAGGCTACGATTCCTTGCAATACGTTGCATTGGAGAGTTCACTTTACATGAGCCAATAAACTCTGTAGAACGCAATTATCTATTGGCAACTAAAACTGTTTTGGTAAAGTTGCCTTGCTTCCAATTTATATCACACTAATTAACGCTAATTGAAAATGAACTCATCCAGTTAGGTAAACGTAAAATAATTTTAATTGGATGCAAACAAAATGAAAACAATAGTCCTCACTCCTCAGGAGCTCTTGTTTCGAAACCACTTGGAATTGTTTGAGTTTCTGAGTTCGTACAATTGAGAATTTATTGATTAGCATTGGTATAATGAATAATATTTGTTTGGATCGAAGAAGGTTTAATAACGTGATATCAGAAGTGCGGGTCCAAATATCTGCAGTACCAAAGTATTATACTTTTACTGGTAAGACCTATGTTAATGAAAAGGAACATTTCCAAAGGCTCGTTCGCGTCGTAATATTTTGTGATGAAATGAACACTTAATTATCAGCATAAATAATTAGTAACGGACTTGAAGCATATTATATTTATATCGGAAGTACTGATAAACATATTTATATAAAATACTAGCTGTCCCGCGCGGCTCCGCCCGCGTGATCTGTATTTTCCGGGATAAAAGTAGCCTAACAGTGGCGCCATCTGTCAGCAATGTGTCACGCACCGACGCCATCTACTTAAAATATTGGTTTGTAGTACATGCTATGTATCAGAGATGGCGCTGTATTTAAAAAATGATTTTCCCTATTTTCCCGCTTTTCTATTGAAATTTTTCCTAGATTTTCGTTGCTATAAACCTCACGGAGCCCGAGACCTTTCCAACGAATGCAAAACCGTGGAAATCGGTTCGTGCGTTCTGGAGTTATATCGTCAGGAAGGAAAACCCGACTTATTTTTATATAATAGATTACCGGCAATAAATATCATAATTGTACTAACAGTTTATAATTCATCTCGCCCTTTACAATCAGCACTACAATTTCCCAATAAGTAGTTATATTTTAATAAATAAATCACAAAATACTGTTTTGGTGAAAGAATTTCCTAGTATTTATACCCTAGCTATTTATGTTTATTTTGCAACACGTAGATTACATTATCATAAACACATAGATTAAACAAATTGTTACGGCGCTCACCTTTTTGATTAAATAATTCGGTCAAAAACAATACATATTCACTTTACATCCACATAAAAAAATACAATCTTACACTATATTTATTTTTGCAATATTTAAAGACACACGTTTTTAATCGGTACAGGAAAATCGTTAAATAAGTTGAACCGTATTGGACGCCCAGGCGCAACTGATGTTTTGTTCAAGCATACATATTTACATAATAACGGTGAAAGATAAAAATACAATGTTTAGAGGCGCATATACACGATCGGACGCTTAGCGATTAATTTTCCGATATAAAGATATTATTTGCAATCGGTGTTAACCAAATGTTAATACATTATGAGTAGGTATGTGCCAAATGAAAAATAAAATTTTCTTCAATTTCGCATAGATAGATACAACTTTTTTGATGTCGCTCTATTGGCACGGCATATTGACTACACTGTATCTGCTGTTAGGTACAGTACAATCCAAATATTATAATGTATCTATAGCAAAAATAAATTTAAACAACACAGATATTTTCCAGAAACGGAAAATATAACTGTCACACGAAATGTGTCGAAATCTGCACGAAATGCGAAGTGCGAAGTTATGAGCAAAAGCTAGTCTTTGTACATAGTCTATGTGTGTCTGTTAATATATGGAGGATGGCTGACGCGCCACTGTCATACATCGAAACTAATACATAATATTTACGTGCTCACGCACACGTAGTAAGGTTGGATAAATGATCCGATCTATCTCAACGTTTCGGCTTGAGTCGAATGTATGTTTACGCCTTTAGCACATGTGTTCGACAAATGTTGACATATTTTTATCCGCAGAGCTGTGTTAATCATTGTTTACACACCAGGCTAATCATTGTTAGGAATAGTTAGAGAATTTTTATCGTATATATACATTATTTGTTTTTTTTTGCGCTAAGATTATTGGAGTAGATTTAAAACTAATAAAAACGACTTAACTGCGTATTATACCTATATACTTAAGTCATGTGACTGCCTTAGTGGTGTAGTTGTATTGCGTACGCGGTGCGACTTCTGAGCTCAGGTCTCGGGTTTGATTCCCAGGTAGGGTGAAATGATATTGAGTTTTTCTGTCACGAAATACCCAGTATCAGATTCTGGAACTGTGCCCGGTATGGCGATAGGCTCGCCCCTATCATATCATGCGACGGAGATACGCTCGGCGAAATATGGGTGTACAGGTTGCACCTCTGCCTACTCCTTCGGGGATTACAGACGTGAGGGCGTAGGTGTATATGTACTTAAGTCAAAATAGCCTTGTAAATGTCTGAGTAATGCCGTGTAAAATGTATGTACGGTAGGTACATACATTTTACACGGCACACACATTACACATTTTACTTAAAATTATGTGTCATTGTTTTCATCAAATGTTTGTGTACGCTACGTCTTATTATTGTTCAATTCTACGCCTGAGTAGTTGGAAAATTGCCGTATCATTACGATGGTCGTTGCTGTTTTGTTTGTTTTAATTATTTAACGAATACTACGTTTATCTTTCCAGTCTTTATCCAGAGCTGTTGGACTCATTTTTCGGTATGTGTACGAGTCATCATTTCAAGATTGGATATAGGGGAAGGATGCATTTGCCTTGCAGTGGAAAAATAAGCTAGTAATAGTAATATTGCCTGTCTAGATATATACATCCCCCTGTCTAGATAGATATCTCTCGCGACAGATATCTTGAGAAAACTCTCTTGATATTAACAGAGAAAATAACTTGTGTCTGATATTTATTAGTTTCTCCGAGCTGGCATACAACATTCGCACGATTTATTTCATCCATTCTCTCCGTATGCCCAAACCATGTCATGATATTAGTATAATTATGTGTGTTGCTATGATAATAATATAATTATTGTAAATAAAAGCCCAAAATACCTCAGTGCCTGAAGACTAAAGTCTTCGATCAATGTGTGTTACCAGTGATGACATACGGCACTGAGACGTGGCCTCTAAATATGGGCCGTATAAGACAGCTCACAGTCACTCAGCGAGCTATGGAGAGAGCTATGCTCGGTGTTTCTCTACGTGATCAAATCAGAAATGAGGAGATCCGTAGAAGAACGAAAGTCACCGACATAGCTCAGCGGATTAGCAAGCTCAAGTGGCAGTGGGCAGGCCACATAGCTCGCAGAACCGATAACCGATGGGACAGAAAGGTTCTGGAATGGAGGCCACGTACTGGCAAGCGCAGCGTTGGACGTCCACCTACAAGGTGGACAGACGACCTGATAAAGATCGCAGGAAGTCGCTGGATGCAGGCCGCTTCCAACAGGTCGGTCTGGAAATCTTTGGGAGAGGCCTATGTTCAGCAGTGGACGTCTTGTGGCTGATGATGATGATGAAATAAAAGCCCCGTATTATTCTATTATACATATGTACTATTGGCGGGCACAAGGCTCCTCTATTAATAAAGGGGTTAGATCCCTAGTCCTAATTTGGGTTGGCAATTTAACATAGCTTCAAAATTCTTAAAGAGAATTTCTCAGTTATGCAGGTTGCCTCACAATGTTTCCTTCACCATTAAATCAAGCGATAATTAACAATGAATACACACATACTCAAAAAAGTCAGAGGTTTATGCCATTGCAATTGTTTTCTTTTTAAAGAATAGTAATGTTGGTTTTCTCATAACGGTATCCAAAGTAGGGCAACCTTGCTCCACCGTGGGTATGCCTATGGCCTGAAGGAGCAATAATCGTGACAGATCTCAATCTGTACGAACCTATTTGAGGCACAGGTTTGGGATTGGCGAAGGCAGTTCAAGGATTCTATGTAGATGCAGCGACAGATGATTTTAATGAACGACTTCAAATAACGGGGTTTGTTTGATTCGACAGCCTGCGTGGCGCAGTGGGCGAGTAGCCGACTGTGAAACATGAGGCCGTGGGTTCGATACCCGCACCGAGCAAATATTCGTCTGATCTACAAATATTTGATTCGGGGTCTGGGTGTTGTGAGACCGAAAGTCTCTCGTAGTTCCTGATACCCACGACACAAGACTCGTATCTTACTGTGGGGTCAGGGCTATGTGTGTGACTGGTGGGTGTTATTTATTTATTCTGCACTTCGAATCCGAAAATCAACAACTAATTTACCTATAGTTTGGCTTATTTGTGGTATCGAGCTAAATACTTAATCTAAGAACGTTTATCGATATCGCCCTATTATCCTATCGTGGTAGAACAAGTTGCTTTTCTGGGACTTACAGGCCCTTTTGTGTGTGGTAGGACCCATATAATTTTCTTTTCTTATGGCGCCTATCATTCTCGAATTAGCGAAAATGCCAATAAAAGTATTTGCAGTCACAATTGAACCAGTCATAAATATGATCAAAATGATTTTTCCTATACTCATGTACTTAGGGATATTTTTATACCTTATGTTGAATCTCCATTATAATGTTGCAGATTTGATGAGAAAGAAAATAAAAATACTATCACAGCGCCTATTAAATAAATAGCTGAAAAAGATAAAGATAAAAAGACACGGATATTTTTCAATTATTTATTAACGTTACGTAATCTAACGTTACACTGCACAACTTTTTAACATTTTGATTACAGTCTACAGTTAAATTGACAAGTAAACTTTACAAAGTAAAGTTTATAACAGGTGCCAATAAATAATCGATGAAACCATGACATTCAGGCTAAATAAAACCTACTAATAATACTAGATAATTAAAAGGAACTATAAATAAAACAAAACCCTGATAAGTTTGTATTAGCAATGGTAATTTTTTTTTAAACTTTGCTACAATTTTTTTTTGTCAGGCATTATAATTTTTTTTATTGGAATGTAGTTAGACTATTCAAATCTTTAAAAACTATGTAAAAGATATATTTCGACAGCATACAATTGAAAGCCGATACAAAGTTGAAGTCTTTAGTGAGAGATCGTATATAAATCAAATCGAATTTATATATAATTCAAGACGACAAACTATTCTTATTTATCCACCTTCCCTTATCGCACTCGCAGTGGGTTCGGTGAAAAATGCTTTTTAACATATTTTACAAAAACATTTGGCTTGAAGTTTTTACGACCGGCCGGGCCGCCTACCTGTCGTCAACTCATTTGGGGAGACAACACATCTAGATCCGAAACAAATATTTGTGTATACACAAACATTGTCTCGCGGTGCGGGAATCGAACCCGCAGCCTCTCGCCTTACAGCAGACTACTCGCCTACTGCGTCACAGAAGCTCAAGACAACAAACTTTGTATTTAAAAGTTTGTTGTAAAATAAATTGTTGTAAATTGCTGTAAATATAAACAGTGGCATAATTTTGTGTGTAAAAAAAATCCAGCGGATATATTTTTATAAAACTCTACAATGATAAAGGTCTAAAATAAATCAATAATTGCAAAATCTCTAGGTAGAGCTACTTTTCCTACATATATTGTACAGTTTTTATTTTTAAAATAATAAATATCCAACGATTTATTAATATCGTAGACCTTAATATATTCTACTATATATCTTTCCTACAATTTAGACCAACCGATGGATGCTAATAATTATTATTAGTTAACACTTTTGGTGTTATAATATAACATTAAACACACCTAATGCTTTAGTTTAGAGCTCACACATTATGTGTGACACATACATATTTATGATGTGAAATAAATCAGCGATGATGGTATAATACAAAGTCATTAGTAAGTGTCTGATTTGTTCCAAGTTTCTAGATGTGCTTCGGTAAAATATATTACAATTTATAAAAGATTTTTCATGTATAGTTTTTGATGGCCACTGCCAATTGACAACACGTGACCGCAATATTGTAACATCCACTAATAGTATAGTCAATAATGTGCGCGAGTTCTAAGCCTATAGGCATCTAGGTCTGACATTATAATACATTTAGAATACAGCTGAGAGCTCATTAACACATTAGGTAAATACCAGTATCCTGGCATTTATCGCAGGTACATATTATGCGTTACTTGATCAGACTAAATTATTCCATGTTTTATACATTTAATTGTATTCACAGGCATTCTGTAGGTGGGCTGTATTTATCTGAAATAAAAGAATATATAAAGATTAGATATAATCAAAGCACTAGTAAGGTAGGTTTAGTCTACAATTAAATAAGATTATTTTTATAATTGTTGGACGTCCGCCTACAAGGTGGACAGACGACCTGATAAAGGTCGCAGGAAGTCGCTGGATGCAGACCGCTTCCAACAGGTCGGTTTGGAAATCTTTGGGGGAGGCCTATGTTCAGCAGTGGACGTCCTGTGGCTGATGATGATGATGATTTTTGTAAATCGGGAACAGTAATATAAAAATATTGAACTTCAGTAAATTCTTAAGATAAAATTTAAAAAACATTAGAAAAGTTAAGCCTTTTAAGAAGTTAGCTTTTGAAGTCGTAGTATATAACGCAAACTTTTTGTAGAGTATAATCCAAATGATAGAAGTAAAAGAGAGCTACCAGGAAATGTATTGTTTATGTCTTACTAGAAATTTCATCCCACGGTTTCGTGTGCTGTATTCGCTGGGTGCGTAAGGCATAGTGGGGGACACAAAAGTGATGTCAGCGCTCGCTGCGGACAATACAGAACTACCGGTGGCTCTTTATTATCTATGACCATAACAATAACACGTGTGTCAGTTTAATTAAATAAATAAAATTAAATGGGTCATCAAAGTTGTTGTGTAGTCGATTGCAAAAATACTAGTAGGAATAGTAATTGTAAATTTTATAAGTTTCCGGTTGCCAAGTGGAAATTAAATCAGCGAAAAAAATGGATAACTGCTGTTAAAAGGCAAAAGTAAGTATTACCTACAACCGTATTCTATAGAATAATGTCATATACATGTGTATGTCGTGTAAGAAAACGGAGTAATAATTTAATTAATATTTTTTTGTAAAGTATTGATGGATCGTTATGGTCTCCAAAACCTATGGATGTTATATGCAGTGAACACTTCATTGGTGGTGAAAAATCAGATGTTGAATCAAGTCCTAATTACGCTCCAACTATTTTTCCCTCAGTTTATAGAAGACGTAAAGTCAACCAATCCACAGTTTTGAGTAGGTACGTAAAAAAATTAAGTTTTGATTAAAATATTTAGATTAATAGAAATAATCGACTAAAAAATGTAGACATATTATTTGATATAGTTAATGATTTAGCAATACCTGTTTTATTTAATTTAATTTTTATTTATATTATCGTAATTTATTTATTTAGACACAAACGCTTCATGGACAGGAGAATAATAAAAAAGTCAACGGCTGAGATAGATCCGGTGATGAATATTACAGAACCGTCTGAAATAACTGATCAACCTAATACATCCATGAATCAAACGATGGATCAAGCCTGTGAAGCGAATATATATTTTACCTCCAATGTATCATCAAAAACATTTATTTGTAATCGTTATGTAAGCAGTAACAAATGTGATGCTGAGACACAAAGAGATATTCTAGAATCGTCGACGTCAAATATCATTACAAATAAAAAATTAGTTAACAAGGAGTGTGGTACACCTCATAGAACGTTTGCTGACCAAGAAACTCAAATAACCAACACGTTTCACGTTCTTTTTTTCAATTTTTCAAGTCTTAACCTAATTCACTTATTGAGACTTGTTTTAGTTGTTGTATTTATTTTACTTACTGTTTTTAGCTGACCCACGGAATTTTTTTTAATTTAATATTCACTCTGTGTAATATATCACATTTCACATTGAAAATATTTTTTTTTCAATTTGATTTTATTTTTTCAATAACTATTTGACATCCAATACATGTTTATTTTCTCAAAAGAGCCACCGTAAGTTGTATCGTTAGATGGCGCTGGAGTCACGCACCCAGCGAATAAACATCCCAAATGTCTATAATGTTAAACAATAATTACCTACTAATACTTAATAAATGCACTGAATGCAGCTATAATCAGTCAAAGGCCAAATCACAATCAATTTATTGTAATATACATAAGGTAGTGACAATAGTTTTATTTTATTAGAACCCTAACGCCAATTCTAAGTCAGCGTTAGCGTCTAAACTGGGTTAAGGTAATTACATTACGTGATTCTCGACAAACATTGCATATTAATCTTTGACCGATCTAACTCCGTTACTAGACTTCCTAATTACGTGAAAGGTGCGTTCTAATCACAAGGTC
Source organism: Amorpha juglandis (assembly GCA_949126905.1). Lineage (NCBI taxonomy): Eukaryota > Metazoa > Arthropoda > Insecta > Lepidoptera > Sphingidae > Amorpha > Amorpha juglandis. The sequence goes on from OX421380.1 coordinate 5,159,569, forward strand.
ATCTTCTCATATTTTTTATTCTATTGAAAGACCAGATAAACAAAGAATGGGAGTATCAAATTTTAAATTGTTTACTTCTTGAAAATATCTTTGACTAATTTTGTTAAAATCGTAGTTTTTTTTTATCCTGGCTCGGCAAAGTGACTACGCTACACCTGATGGTAAATGTAGCGCAATCCAAGAATAGTGTCGACCAACGATAAACAATGTGTCCATCGTAGGTCGGCAAGATCACGCCGGCCTGCCAAAGGGCCAAGGGGGAGGGGAAGGAAAAGGGATGGGAAAAGGGTTAGAATCAGGGGGCAAGGCCCCTGGGGAGAACCGGATATACACTGGCTGACACTGGAACGCGACCCACACAAGGTGGGCCACTATGACAGGTTTTAGCACCAATGTACGGTGTTCGCTATCCGGTCGGATACAAGTATCCTCCCAGCAGCAAAGAAATTGTTAAAAAGATTTTAGCAAAAAACGCCTATTAGGATTTATTTTATTTCGACATAAAAGTGAGATCTTAGTTATCGTTAAGTATAAGTAGATCATTTATTTTTAAAATTACTGTGGTTTCTCAATTTGGCGGCAGATACAAATGACTGGATAGTGAACACTGTTATTATTATTATTATTATACATATTTTGAAAGCCCTGAAAAAAATAGTGGCTCGTTCCGGTAAGTTCTTGGAACTGCCAGAGTTGGTAGACCAACTTCAGTAACTTCAAGCCGGCATAATTCTGCCGACCCTTTGTATTTGGGATGCACTGTACTTGTCATCAGTTACAGTGTAAACGCTTTGCCGGACTCAAAATATATCCACTTTTAACCAACTCCTTTCAATCACCTTACTCACTTTATAGTTCCTTAAGGTAGACTCTAGCATCGAGGTGTGGCGGTTCAGGTTGCGGCGCGAACGGCAGATCGGCGTATTGGGTTTTGTAGACCACCTTATACCCGAGCCTTTCAGCTGCTGCAGCGGAGAAAGCCGATGTTGTGTCCATACGCATTGCCCCAGCTCCGACCACTTTAGCTATGCGTCTGAAATAAAAAAATGCGTTATTGTAAAGTAATGAAATGGCCAATGTATTTCTACTATTACTTATGTCTTCTAGAATTTTGCTAAGTCTATTTTACTACCGTGTATTTTGAATGAAGGCGTACACCCTTATACGCCTTGACAACACGTCAGAAGTTTACATGCCTTCATTTTACTTTCTACTAATATTTGAAAGTTAGTATGTATGTCTGTGAGTTCGTGAATCTGAATTTATATATAATTAAAATATATAATTTATTCGTGAATTTATATGGAAACTTAAGTGACATACATTATAACAGTACCACTGCAAATTTGTATAATAGCATCAAGCAACAGTGTGTAAGATGTTCCGCTTTAATGAATATTGAAGCCAGTAAAATGACTGGGTACAGTCAGACTACATCTCATGTCTTAGGATGATCTTCAATAAAGTACAGTAATTTGCAACCCAAAATTTTAAGTGGTCTTGCTTCTGTTTATAGGCTAGTGGCGTCAATCAAGTCTGCTTAAATCGTTATTTAAAAATAATATAGTATGGTTGGTACGAAGCACCTCCGAACTAGGATTGGTATCTTCGCCAAACCAAGCCTTTCAAGAGATTTGGCAGTATTTTAGATCAAACACTGCTGATATATTTGTGAAAAGAAAATGTTTTTTCAAACATTTTAGGATCATCATTTTTATGTCACCTAAATTGACAAATTAATTACGGCTAGTGAAAAAAACGATCACAAAATCATTTGACGTGATATTTACCTGTGTTACGTTATAATTATTATTGACGGTATTTTTCCGTTGTGTCAAATTAAAATTAATGAGTTATAAATTGTAAACAAAGGAGTTATTTCAATATAGTTAAATGCAATTTTTTATGTCAATTGTAAAAGTTATTTTTTTTTATTTGATAAAATAACGAGACGAGCAAGGCGCTCGATTAAGCGCCGTGCCTGCTCATAAACAGAAGCAAACACCACACATAACTTTGAATGACAAAGCACTGCATGACACTGAACTGCACTCGTCACCCAGAGACATAAGATGTTAAGTCTCAAAATGCCCAGTAATTTGGCTTGGCTTTAATGTCCCAATATGTGTATGAATATAACTTTTTTTTCATTATGAATGTGTGGTGTGACGTGTGACAGAGAAGAATAACGATGATGGAACGGTGCGGAATGAAAGACGATGTAGTGGCAAGATTGACAAAGCCGTGATGATGCGATTTAGCTACATGTAAAGGATCTGTTTTTATGAATATAATCGAATTACAAAACACATACCTACACAAGGCGAGTGTCGATGGGTCGTTAAAGGTCGAATGCGCCGAAATGTCACTCAATTTAGTAGCATCTTGTTACTATTGGACCTAGTTACATAAAGGAACCAACCCAAAGCAAGGTCAAATGGAGATACTGATTTTGTTTTGCTAAATTCAATAATTTAAATTGATTTTAATACTGCATGTTTTTGTAAAATCGTACATGGAATAAATGCCCGATTTTCAAAAAAGTTATGTACGAGATAAAATGATTATATTAAAATTATTAGGTCTTATTATAAATGTGAAAGTTTGTGTGTTTGAGAGTTTGTGAGTTAGAATGTTTGTTAGTCAATCATGCTTTAACGCCTGAACGGTTTTGTATGAAATCACACAAGTGGACCATGACATGGCCTAGGATAAAGACTTTTATTCCGAAAAACGACATTCATGCAGCCGGAGCCGCGAGCTAAAACTAGTGTATTTATAATTATTACACGTCGTTGTTGCTGTAAACGAGTTATTTAACTCTGTTACTACGCTAATTGTTACGTATTGTAATTGAGATGCTAGTTTGTGCAATATGCGGAACGTAACGAACGAACACTTTTAATGCAGGCTTTAAGGATTTTATTTCTTCATAACATTTTTTTATTGTATTGATGAATTAAAACTAGATTATTTATAATTGAGGTGTTGCTGTTGTTTACGGAAAGGCGTGGTGCTTACCATGAGGTGGGCAAATGTACCTAGTACGTAGTTTTGTGACGGTAGCTAAAGGGTTTTTTTAACTACCAATTCAAACAGACAAAATAATATTAAATTAAGCTCTTGTTTCACTATTTTGCTGGTGGATTATACATGCCCGCCCGGATAGCGACCACCGTACACATGGTGATAGTGACCCACACACCTTGTGTGGATCGCGTTCCACGATCAGCCAGTGTATATCCGGTTCTCTCGTGGGCTTGCGACATGACTTGATGGTTGGTTATGGCAAGTATATGGGTACATCCCTGTATCACTGTGCCTGCAATTGTCAACCGCCTGTCATGTTGCAGGCATCTCGATTTGCTTTCTTCCCTCTTCGGAGTGTGAAGAAGCTTTTATACAGGCCGGCATGATTCTGGTGACCATTTGGACTTCACTGCGCTTACCAACAGGTGTAGTGCAGGCATTTTGCCGTGCTCGAATAAAAAAAAATGTAAAGTATCTGTCAAATAAAAGACATAAAAATACAAAATTATTACCCTGTCAATATACACAGAGCTTCAAAATTGTACTTCTTAAATTGACATGCGACTCATTATTAAAATGGCATTATTACACGTACAACATAATCGGTCCGCGAAGTAAGGGTTAAAAAACCTTCACGCTATGAGGAACATGAATATACGTATAAAGAGCCGTGACGTTGATTTGACATTAAAAGAGACACAACAAGAATACGCTTCATAATATGACGAATTAAATAATGATAAAAGATTGTTCAGAACATCTTATGATTGCCTTAAACTATTAAATATTTATAAGAAGGTAACGCGTAACTGAAAAAGTATTCCTACATAATCAAAATAACTATTTTCCCCGGGTTCAGTTTACATAGACACAACAAAACTGTGGTACTAACCCGGTTGGCTTTCCATATGCGCAACATACAACCTAGTGTGAGTGATAGAGCTATGCTGTTGGCAGTTTTGTCTGAATGGGCCGACTCGACCGGGTCGTTACTACTGACTCACAGAAAAACGACGTGTAGTAGCAGCTTGCTGCTGCGTTTTGTGCTGCGAGTAAGATATCCGGAGGCCACCATCTCTCCTTCCCAATGCCTTAATTATGCCTACCTTTTAAGGCGGGTAAAGCGTCCATAATTGTTATGGTATTGTGGAGGGCAATGGACTTCACTCACAGGTGGCCCACTTGATATAGGATAAACAGTCATCAATGGCGGTAAATATATTTTTAAAGGTATTTTTATTTAAATCGGTACTTAAAGTATTAATCAGTGATTGGAAATAAAAGTTGTTTGTAATAAAAATCTTTGCTAAATGTTGCATGTTTATGACTGGTAATAAAACTATTTCTTGTTTTATATTTTATTGCATGTGTCCAAAACAAATATAATTAATCGGGATTAATTACTATTTATTTGCCTATTGGCAACGGCCGAATTGATTTCAAAAGGTTTTTCATTGGCAGAATCAACTTTCAAATAATAATTTAGACTACATTTATCGCGGAAATATGACGGACAGACTTCCACGCGGGCGGAGACAGAGCAAAAACTACTCAAAGCATAAATTTGAATATATAAATAAAGACGGTGATTCCATTATTTTGTAGTTTTTTTATCTCATCATGGGTTTAGTAGAACTGACTCTACCGTTATTTTATGTATTTAACGAAAGCAAGAGTTATTTTTATAGATCAATAGTTAAAATAATCTATATACTTTAAGGTCATTATTATACTAACCTCTTACTACAAAATACAGGTTACACAGGTAGCACGTTTAGTATCTAAATATATAAAACTCAAAGGTGACTGACTGACATAGTGATCTATCAAACCACTGGAGGGATCTGGCTGAAATTTGGCATGCAGGTAGCTGTTATGACGTAGGCATCCGCTAATAAAAGATTGTGATAAATTCTATCCCAAAGAGGTCAAAATAGGGGATGATAATATTTAAATGCTGTTCACGCGGGCGGAGCCGCGAGCAAAAGCTAGTAACACATATGAGGTGACTGGCATTGGAATTTGTGCCCGGTATGGCTTTATGCTCCTCTCTATCATATGTCCATTATAAGAGCGACGAACCGTGGGGTAGTAGTTGCATATCTGACTGCCCCGTCAGAGATACAGGCGTAGCTTATGTATTAGTCTTGCTGATAACAAAATAGATACGAATGTTTAGTTATTTTTATTGGAATAAAACATTAATTATAAACCACAACCTATTATAAACTATAATCAGAAGAACAATGCTATCTTATTTATCTACATAAACAAGCCAGTAATGAATCGGGTCGTGCTCAAATTCAATACAAATAGAGACGCGTGTTATGCAATTGTAGCGTCTTCATTACGGCATACAACGCAATATTACACGAAGGGCATATAATACAGGGATCGCCAACCTTTGGCACATTAAATGTTTTTTTTTTCTTTTGTGTTGACGCTTGCCGTAAGCCTGACACTAGTCGGCTGTATACAGCTTCACCGGACTTTCGGGTGAGCGCTTTAGGCGCTCTTAACCCTTAAATTGAATGGTGAAGAAAAACTACAGTATTATGATTTAAATTATGCGTTTCGGCAATGCCTACGAAGTATTACGAATAGGCAATGAGGTCCCGACCATCCGCGTTTAGTTAGTCACTTGTGAGTAAATTAACATTTTAATGTTATATCTGCTCTATACTGGACCATTATTTTGCTGGTGGTAGTATATTCATAACCACTCGAATAGCAACCACCGTACACATGGTGTTAAAACCTGCCATAGTGATCCACACGCCTTGTGTGTATATCCGGTTCTCCCGAGGGGCTTGCGACATGACTTGATGGTTGGTTGGGGCGGGTATAGGGGTACATCCTAGTATTATTGTGCCTGTCTCGGTCATCAGCCTGTCCTGTCGCAGGCCCCTCGATTTGCTTCTTTCCTCTCGAAGAGGGAAGAAGCCCTTCTCTACGACCTGAGAAACCCGTGACCTTAGCACAGAAGTCGCACTGCGTACGCAATACAACTGCACTGCCAAGTCAGTCACAAAAATAACAATAAAAAGAAAGAAAGTACAGAGTGTAAACGATAGTCATACAGACATGAGCACCATGACTAATGGTTAGGATGAAAGATATAACTATATACTTATGGTGTTTTAAACCCATACCTTCGTGACCTTTACGTCTGAAAGATTTTGATTCATTTTATAATACACCGCATACTCACACTAAATTAAACCTGTATCGTGTTTTTTGCCTGGTTCTGTATCCTGTATTGTTTATTATGTTATTTTGATCACTAAAAAACTCGGATTTTTTTTAAACATTAACCTTGGTTGCGTAGTTATTTACACTATTTAAAAAATAAATTTCCACGATTTTTGCTCTGTTACTAGGTGTGCACGTATTTTGGAATGGAATTTATATTTTATATTCCAATAATAAATTATATTTGCACTTAAAGGAATAATATAATTTTATGAGCTAGTCTTAGCCTATCAAAGTAAAGTTTCCGGGTGTCATTTATTAAAAGTTTTTGTCGTTGCCCGTCACATTTAGTTCTTTTCCGAGTATCAGATTTAGATTCTATCTTGTGTCGCAAAATAAAATTAATTTCGCAAAAGCAAGTTACGGTTTTACAACAATCATATTACTCTACAACTGAAAGTTGAGGCTAAGGCTGAAAAGTCTTCGAAACGTCAGGATCAAAATTAATAAAAAACCGCGATTTTCCGTTCAAATTAGTTTTATTTCAATGAGTAATATTCGCGTAAACGTAAGAAATCATTACTCTACAACTATTCACTACTACCTCAATTTCTTGGCCGCGCTGCAGCTACTCATTTCAGCCTCTACACCTTCTGATACCCTTAAGCCCCAATAATGTAGAGATGCTAGGTCGCACGATCGAGGTAAAGATTTAACACAAAACTATCATATATATAATATCATAGTGATGACATACGCCACTGAGACGTGGCCTCTGAATATGGGCCGTATAAGGCGGCTCACAGTCACTCAGCGAGCTATGGAGAGAGCTATGCTCGGTGTTTCTCCACGTGATCCAATCAGAAATGAGGAGATCCGCAGAAGAACGAAAGTCACCGATATAGCCCAGCGGATTAGCAAGCTGAAGTGGCAGTAGGCAGGCCACATAGCTCGCAGAACCGATAACCGATGGGGAAGAAAGGTTCTGGAATGGAGGTCACGTACTGGCAAGCGCAGCGTTGGACGTCTACCTACAAGGTGGACAGACGACCTGATAAAGGTCGCAGGAAGTCGCTGGATGCAGGCCGCTTCCAACAGGTTGGTCTGGAAATCTTTGGGGGAGGCCTATATTCAGCAGTGGACGTCTTGTGACTGATGATGATAATGATATCATCCACCAGGCCACGACATGCGATCCGAAAATAGGAATATTATGAGGCGTATATTGTTAGCTTTCTATATTGTTCTTCCCTGTGACGAAAAAATCTATCGAAATGGGTGTTTAGTGTTTTATATCGTTTCTGTAATTTTATTTTTTTTTGGTTGCCGACCTGAAAGGAAAGGGATAATTAGGGATTGGAAAGGGGAGGCGATTTGGGCTTCCGGATATCTCACTCACCGTACGAAACGCAGCAGCAAGCCGCTACTTTACGTCGGTTTTCTGTGAAACAGTAGTAACAACCCGGTCGAGCCAGCCCATTCATGCTGTAGGTAAAACTGTCTACAGAGTGGCTCTACCACTCAATAACGCTCTCTTTATCGCGCGTACCATATCTCGTGGATCACATCTCATGCCAAGCAACCGGGGCGCTTGGATAACTAAAGCCGGTCCTTTGTTATTTCCATTATGTCTAAGTAATGTACGTTTCTTATAAAAAATAATAATATTGTCATTAAATTAGCAAAAACCATACTTATGGTCGTAAAAAACTTGTTGCATAAAGTTTAGCAGCGGGTATATAAATTGCTAACATAAATAATCTAGTTAGGGATGTAATTTGTGTGGTTTGTTTGTGTTTGAGCAACTATGTGCAGTACAGTGCCATCCAGTGCTTTGTAATTCAAAGTTCTGTATGGTGTTGCTTCTGTTTATCGGCAGGCGTGGCGTTTACCATCAGGCGAGCGCGTCACCGAGAAAAATATTTGTGTGATCCACAGATATTTGTTTCGGGTCTGGGTGTTGTAGGACCGTAAGTCCCTCGTAGTTCCTGATACCCACGATATAGGTTTTATCTATTGCAGAGTCAGGATTATGTGTGTGATTGTTGAGTGTATTTATTTATTATTAACTAGCTGTCCTTCGCGGTTTCACCAGTATGCTACTGCCGTGCTCCAATTGAGTGATATACATATAAACCTTCCTCATGAATCACTCTATCTATTGCTGAAAACTGCATTAAAATCCGTTGAATACTTTAAAAGATCTAAGCGAACAGACAGCGGAAGCGACTTCATTTTTAACACGCTTTTATTAGCTTCAGACGTATGTATGTTGGTATGTTTGTATGTTGGTAGGTTTGTCTGTAACTTGTCTTTGAACGTGATTTTGACCTACTTCAAAACGTCGGATAAAATCTTGACAGCGCGATGTAGATGTGCCAGTGGCGCCATCTCATGATTTTTTCTTGTCAACTTGTAGCTTAAATGCAATAAAGGTGGCGCTGGTTGTTTTGTTGTGTTATTTTGATATGAGTTTAGAACAAAATAAATAAATATTGTAAAAATTAAAACTTCCTTAAATATTTCATTGAATAATTGTTATAAATTACAAATTTATTACCTACAACTGTTATTAAAATTACTTCAGTAGTAAGGGATGTTCGCAAAACACTTTTTTTAACACGCTTTTTTATATTATTTACAATTAGTGGCAGCAATATAATAGAACATTGGATTATAGTCTACATGACACATTAAAATAAAACAAGAAAAATCAAGAGATGGCGCCACTGGCACATCTACATCGCGATGTCAAGATTCTCCAGCGAATCATTACCTCCGACGCTTTGTATGAACTCAGTGATGCCAACTTGGGGGTTTTCTCCCTAAATTTAGGGAGAAAAAATCACGACAGGGAGTTTTGTAGGGGGAATAATTTTTTGGGGGTATTTTTAGGGATAAAATTTTAATTGAATTTTTTTTAATTGCACTACTGCAAGGTATGTTATGAATAAGAGACCTTTGTCCATGGTACTTGAAAAATAAAAAGTTATTATTAAACCAGTTTCCCGCGCAAATAGTTGTTTGAATTATCACTCTTAATATATAAATATATATTAATTGGCGACGAGTACCTACTTAAAACGATAGTAATGTCTAATTTCATTGGAAATTTGAACACCTTCGATTACAAGGAACAGGAATGGCATATATTTATATTTTTGGCCGTCAGGGGGTTTTACTTTGAATTTAGTGGGTTTTGAAATTGCTTTAGGGGGAAAGTTTTCAAACAGTTGGCGACACTGTATGAACTATGGGTGTTGTACGATTGATCGGGTACAGTTTTACAAATGGCTTGTTAAACAAGCCATTCGTAAAACTTGTTTCTTTCCTACCTCCTTCGTGACATTTTTGCGTTTCAGCGAATTTTCCAATCACAAAGATTCGAAAGAAGTTTCACTTCAAAAAATGGTAAAAAAATAAATACACAAAGAAAAAAAAATAAATGATAAAAAAAATGAAAATACACCTTTTTATAGAAAATCAAACTAAAAAATTAAAAATAAATAATAGTTTAAAAAAACTAAAAAACACGCTTTTACATAAAATCCAACTAAAAAATAAATTTTAATGAATTCGAATTAGGAATAGTGTACAAAATTTAAAAATATATATAAATTAATAATAGTGTAAATAAGAAAAAATATGTATTTTATTGTAAAAAAGCGTGGGGTGCATGGTGTCAATAGTTATAAAAATATTTTATTGACAGATATGAGTAGAAGGATCATCATTTTGATAATGTCTTAAAAAGCACCCCACGTTTTTTTACAATAAAATACATATTTTTTCTTATTTACACTATTATTAATTTATATATATTTTTAAATTTTGTACACTATTCCTAATTCGAATTCATTAAAATTTATTTTTTATTTTTTAGTTGGATTTTATGTAAAAGCGTGTTTTTTAGTTTTTTTATTTTCTATGAAAAGATAGCACTTAGATGAATTTTAATTAATGGAATTTACTTAATGATTTCTTACGTTTGCGCGAATGTTACTCATTTAAATAAAACTAATTTAAACGGATTTTATCGCGGTTTTCTATTAATTTTGATTCCGACCAGTGGACCAGTGACCAGGTCAGTCCACCCTGTGACCACGAAGGCTGAAAAGTCTTCGAAACGTCGTGATCAAAATTAATAAAAAGCCGCGATAAAATCCGTTTAAATCAGTTTTATTTCAATGTGTAATGTACTTAGGATGTCGCTGGATGCAGGCCGCTTCCAACAGGTCGGTCTGGAAATCTTTGGGGGAGGCCTATGTTCAGCAGTGGACGTCTTGTGGCTGATGATGATGATGATGATGATGATGATGTAATGTACTTACTCAGATTCTTCACAAAGCACCCTCATGAGCCCGCGTCCTCGCCACGCAGAATGTGTCGAAGCTATCCTGACCTCTAGTACAGTGTTGCAACACTTTGGCAGTTTTTCCCAGATTTTCGCCTCGCGGTCCAAATGTCCGAGTACCCGCAGTATGCGACGGAATTTTGGATTGTCACATTCATCTGACTTGTCTGTGTAGTCGACCTCCTATAAATAAACAATAGATATTGATACACGAAAATAAAAGATTAACAGTGAACATTTTTCTATAATAGATAGGTACAAAACATTGGACTATCTATCTATATATTTTTTCACTTTTAAATTAAGAACGTATGTCAACCGATACCTAAATCCGTTTTTTTGTATTTAAAATAAAAGCTCTAGGTACAAATTATTATCTGCATTCAGAATATATCACGTCGGTAATAATATTCAATTAAAGTGAAAGTAAAAGGTTTTTATACAATGATGAGGGTATGTCAATGAAAAGGTCAAAACGTCAGTATATGGTCATAAATCGATTGTGTTTTATATCGTGTTGTTTTTTAATCACGGAACAATTTATAAGATCGTTGTGCACGCATTTTAATTCCCGGAAGCATTTTTTGCATCGCTTATTTTAAACAATCATGTGTATTCAGTTGTTATGGTAGAATAATCTCATGATAGTTTTTTGTTAATGATGACTCTCATTATATTCAAGTAGAATTATTATAATCTGAAAGATTACTCATCGCTAGACATGGCAATAGTCTGTTTAAAATTTATTTGAAACCATCGAAGCCTGACGACATGTGATGCATCGAGATATATCTCAAAGCTGTGCCTAGGAATTCTGCTATTCTGTTAGTTCTTATAATTGTTTCATCAAGTAATATTGGTCTCATATATTAACAAAATTACACGACATTACAATACATAAAATTATTACAGACATTATTTAACACAAGATTAAGGTAGTAAACTTTATAATTAATCATGTAAGAGCCAAAGTCGCCAGATAATTAATTATTTTTGACAGCCTCCGAGGAGCAGTGGGCGAGTAGCCGGCTGTTAAGCGAGAGGCCGCAGTTTCAATTTCCGCGCTGAGACAAATGTTTGTATGATCCACAAGTAAGCGGTTCTTCAAAGAGGTTGAACTTACACAAGCAGGCAGTCGTAAAAACTTCAAGACCTTTCTTTAATATGTGTTATAAAGCATGTTGCGCCGATGCCACTGCCAGTGGGATAAGGGTACGTGGAAAAAGAAAACAAAAGATTATTATTTATTGTAATGTATCTGTAGTTTATACTGTGCTATCTTTCGTATAGAATCAGTTGGGAGTTCATTTCTTTAAGTATTATACGAAACACGTGAGGTCATAAGCCGTATATAATTATTAATGTAGTATCTTATACAGGTATCGCGACCACATCAATAAAGCCCAATATTTTCAAATTGTTAATCTACGAAACCTTCAAGAGATCAAAAGAAACAATTCATCAATATAATATGTTTATAGTAAAAATATATTTCTAAATTCTGTTCCATCCATAATATAAGAAGTGAAAGGTGTCTAGAAAATTTCAGTAAATTGATGACACGTCAAAACGACGTTATTTTACTTGAAGGCTACGGCTTTGTTATGAAGTCTTTATTGTGTATTGATTTGCTGTCATTTTCGGAACCAAGCGCCAGGAAATTTTGTAAAGGATATTTAATGATCGGAGAAATTACATAGCGGTGAAGTAGATAGAACACAATTTATATGTAAAATAGCGACTTTAATACTGATACCACTGCTCTGACGGTCTTAAACTTCGCCGGAATAGAATTTTAAAAAGCCACATCAAATCCAAGTGTTTTTTTTAGTATACGCCCGCAAACAAGTAAGTGGGTCACCTGATGGTAAGTAATCTCCACCGCCAGTGAATATTCATAATACCAGAAGAATCATGGACATTTTGTATACGTGTATAAGGAATAATTAAGGGCTTGGGAACGAATTTTAGCCTCGGGTAAACTCACTCCACGTACGATACGTAACAGAAAACTATATACTAATTGATAATTTCCATAAAGTGGTCTACTACTAGTTTATTAAAGTGCATTATAATACCTTGCTTCTAATCTCTAACGGGACGAAACACTTTCTTTGGACAATAATAAGTAACAATTATTATAAAAAATCCACAGTATATTTACACTATACTTAAATTGTAACCTTAGAAAAACCTTTAGGAATAACAATATTTTTATCCTTCTTCACTAATACGAGAAACGAACGGTAAACACTCTAAGAAATAGTTGCGAAGTTTACTTTACTATTATCTCATGCTCTATATCGGTGAAATAAATATCAATGAAATTGAAAATAAACACTGCACACCTGGGCGGAAGTACATTATCCTACAATACAATCGTTTCTATACCATTCGCATATATAAGGACACAGCTCACTCTAACAAGGAGTTGGGTTTCAGACTCCCTTATGGGGAAGCACGTTCGCTTCGCAAATATATGAAGGAAATCAGAGATGAATTTCTAAGTTATATCACGTTTGGTATTGATTGAAATTACAATAAGGATCATTTCATTTTTGTTAAGTATACTTTATGTGTATGAAGCAATAAACATGGTATTGGCATAATTCTATGATATCGTAAATTAAGAACGTTGAGAAACAAAGGTCAAGGAATCCAGGGAGACCCATTTCAAGAGGTTCAGCATTTTGTAGGTAAACATAGGGCAGCGATCATTTCATTTCACCCATTGCTTAGTTTTTTTTTTGCTTTATTACTCATCAAATATAACCTACTAAAAAGATAATGTTCTATAAACGTACCTCTCTCCTGGCAATTCCATTGATGATGAGTCCAACAAAATCGCCATTTTCGTCGACAGCGGCCACGGATACTCCTTCTTCTAGGGTTCCCGCAGCGTAATCCTCAAGTTCCATGCATCTAGACTCCGCCGTTTCCAGTAAGTTGACAGCCAAGTTCATGGGCTCGTCGCGGAAGAAGAATCTGGTAATAATAAACATACCGATTAAATAAAATTATTAAAAATACATTATAATACGTAAATAGCGTTTACAATCAGGCGCGATTTCAAGGACAGTTGCCCCCTACTAAATCTATCACTCATCGTTTCAAAGAAAAATAGGCCCGGCCCGCTCTCGCTTAACATAATTCTGGATCCGCGCCCGGCTAGCATTGTGAAGTGTAATAGGCTATATTATAGGACACTGAGTCCTGTGCTTTCGGACCTTTTTATAGAACAAAATATTGCGTCAGAACCTCCTACATTTTGTAATTAAAGTCGTGAGTGACGCGATAAGCATAAACTTCTATTTCTGTGTCAACGGATGAATGCAAGAAGTTATACATATAAAACGCCCCACAGTTTTAAACTAAAAGTTTGAGATGCTAGATGGTTGGAACCAGTTCTACAAGATATATTCTTTGATTCTCGAAAAACTCATTGCAAAAAATTGCTTACATTCATTTCATGCTATGGTAACACTTATATATACATTACTAAGATTTAAAATAGGAATAGGTAAACGACGGGTTCGTATATCTGTACATAATGGTAAAATTGAAGATTGCCGGATGTACATAGCTTTAATCGCACATTATAATAAAATATCTTTTAAAAACAAAACTAATTTGTATTGTCTCTCTAACTTCATATTTTACGATAGACGATTTATGAAAATTACAAATTGAAGCAATCTCATACTTGTGTCAATTATCAAGTGCCACAGAATTTCTAATAGTACCTACTCCTGCATAATGTGACTGTGTGGATCTTCCTAGAATTTCTTCATTTTATTATAATTGGTTGAAATATTTGGTTCTGACATTAACTTATGTTTTTTATATTCTGGTTAGATTTTATTGCTAAACTTTATTATAGTCTCTTCTTTCCAGTTTTGATAAGTAGGCCCGTGTTTCGTAGCCGGTACTGTAGACGCGATCCCTAATAGATGATAATTCATTTATCTATACTATGATAAAATTCAAAAACCATTTGTACATTGAATATTTTATTCAAATTTCGATTGCACATAACGTTTTAATATCGATATAAAACACAAATCATTACATTAAAAACACAATAATTGTTTGTACTTAATTAATTTTATTGGGTTTGAATCACGTATTAAGTTTATGTAACTTTGCATAACTCGACCGATTTAGGTCATATTTATATATTTGTTTTGTGGAGACGATGGTTCATAGCTATATATCATCATGCTACGACCCACGGGAGCGGAGCAGTATTGACGCGAGTGTAATCGCGCTGGTCAGCTAGTTCAGGTCTAAATGTTATAATTTCTGTAACTGTTCTAAAAGTATCATAATATATTTAATAGCCTGTTATTATAAATCATTAGACATTCTATTACATAGCCACGCCTAACTTAGCCCATACATTAGCAGTGCCTAAGATATTTACAAGAGTTAATCGTTACCACCCGGGGCTATTTCACTATCGCGGTCTTAGTGTAGGCATTCTAGGAATACTGGGCCTTAGCAATGATATCATTGTTCTAACCATTGTTAAATGTACAGGCGTGTTAGATAATTATATAGATAAGTGTTTTTGCTGGTATATTTAAATGCCAAGTTGGGTTTTGAAGGTCGACAAGGCGGCTGCGGTCGTTGAGATCATTTCATTGACGTCCTTTTGGCACTGCAGTGTACATTAATTTCAACTAAATAAATAATAATAATACTAGCCCTATACATGTTCCACTGCTGGGCATGGACCTCCTATACTGAATGAGAAGGGTTAGGCCTTAGTGCACCACGCTAGCCTAATGCGGGTTGGCAGACTTCACATACCTTCGAAAAATCTTATCGAGTTCTCAGGTATGCAGGTTTCCTCACGATGTTTCATTCACCGTTAAAGCAAGCGATAATTAATAATGAATGTACACGTAACTTAGAAAAGTCAGAGGTGTATGCTCATGGGGCTTGTTTCGAACCTGTGACTTTCGTCTCCACAGTCCGTACCAATATCTGCCGAGCTATAACTGCTTGCATAAAAAATAAATAACAAATATGAAAAATAAACGGCTGAACAGGTTTTATTCAAAAATATTTAAGATCTATTCTGATTCCAGCATTCAATTTAAAAAAAAAAACAAAACAAACACAACCATATCACACAAACAGAGAGACAAAGAGGTCAAAGTTATAAAATTTTGTTTCTTCATTTTGTGGGGAGTAAAAAACGTACTAAAAATTAACTTAGAATATATAATACAGTTATACCTATATAAAGTAGATATTTGAATGTTTGTGAGTATGTAATTTAGGATATAAGTTAATCAATCACGCCTTAACGGCTGTACAGATTTGGAAGAAATTTGGATCATAGTCTGGATTAAAAACGTACTAAAAATTAACTTAGAATATATAATACAGTTATACCTATATAAAGTAGATATTTGAATGTTTGTGAGTATGTAATTTAGGATATAAGTTAATCAATCACGCCTTAACGGCTGTACAGATTTGGAAGAAATTTGGATCATAGTCTGGATTAGGACAGATCCCGCGAGATTAGATTTTTATCCCACTAATACTTTCCTTTAAATGAGGTTCTTTTAAACGATGGAAACAAAATCTAGTTTTTATTACCTAAAAAATATCTAGCGTAAGCATAAAAAAGTGAAAGTCTACCTCACAAATCTACCTCACACTTTAAACTAGTTTTTATGAATGAATGCAACTAGGAAAAAGTTTACAAACTAAAGGAGGTCAGCCCCCCGACCGCCTATTCAAAGCGATAGCGATAGCGATAGCAATGCGCGATAGCGATGACAATGTATTGTCTTAATTACTTAAAAATTACTGTCTGTTTACTGTCAAATGTATGGATAAATCATTCGGTCAATTTTTAAGTAATTAAGATCGTTAATTTTTAAGTAATTAAGACAATACATTGTCATCGCTATCGCGCATTGCTATCGCTATCGCTTTGAATAGGCGGTCGGGGGACAGGTCCAATTGGATCCAAAAGTTGTGGGCGATTTTGTGTGTTTATAAAGTTGCGTTTCTACTGAAGAAGTTATTAATATATCTGTGTTCGCAAATCATGTTACCAACACAAATATAGACAATTTGGGGGCGGTGAAATAGCAACTTTATACATATTCGGGAACACATATAATCAGATAATGGTTTGCGGCGATTTCCAAAGGCCCAAAATACCTATCCGTCTCAATTCATCTCTTTTCTTCGTACTGTGGGGTTTGCCGACCTTTTGTATGAAAAATCAAAATTTTGGGTCTATTACCGATGATTACAGATGATTTCTGACGGCAAAATCACGCAAAGTACATGAATTAGATTGTTAAGGCAATTGAGTAGAAAGGAGTCAGACAAAGTCAGTTTTCAAGGCGGTAGGTCCCTCGTATGCGAGAGGCCGTCTGGGTTGGTACCAGCGCTTTGTCTATTTCTGCCGTCAAGCAACAGTGTAAGCAATGTTATGTATCTGTTTGAGGGACATATTTTAAGCCAGTGAAATTACTGGGCGTTATGAGATTTAACATCTTATGTCTTGGAGTGACGAGCGCAGTTCAGTGCCATGCAGTGCAAAGTACTGTCTGTCAGTCTGTTTATGGGCAGGCGTGGCGCTTATCATCAGGCGAGCAGTTGCTCGTCTCGTCATACAATCAAATTAAAAAAAAACAATTATGGGAGGATTATTTACTTTCTGAGGAACTTCAGCGTGAGATCCCTGTCATTAGGTGTGATGCGGCGAATGGTGTAGGTAGCCGGTGTCATGGTGCGCGGCCGCAGATCAAGCTCGGCCAGTTGCGCCGGCAGCTTGTCTGCGAGCTGTAGACAAACAATAACAATTTTATAATACTCTGTTTATTTTCTACGCTGGAAATCTCTAAAGATGGGAATCAATTCTGAGTCTTATAAATTATGCGTTATTTTATAATATAAAATTTAAGACAACATGTAAACAGAAATAAACAAAATCTCTAATAATTTAAATTCTATCAACGAGCAACGACAGTATGCTATATATGCTGATATATAATAATATATCATGAAGGAACTCTGAACTCAAAATTAAGCGGGTGAGATCTAACTGTTGGAGTCCTAGGGATATCAATGATACTTTATATAAAACTTGAGAATAATGAACTACATTACAATGTTTGACGAATTCTTAATGAGGAGTAATAAATGAAGGGTTCATAGCATGTTTTAATTTCTTTCTAGAAATATTTTTAAGATGTTTCTAATTATTTTACACGCCTTTAATAATTTACCTTTTCCGAATAAGAGAATCTTGCCTAACATAGTCAGTTTTATTGGGTAATTGTCAATTAATGAATTTGGCTTTGTTTGACTTTCATGACCAACGGTTTTCAATAATTATATTAAAGACCTTTTTTTGTTTCCGAATTTTACAGCATGTATTATGCCATGCATATTCTGATTTAACAAAGGGTGACTATCAATGGGCAAACTAACTCCTGAAGTCATAAACTTTGCTATGATGTGGATTATCATGTTTTGATGACATGAGTATATAGTCACGCTTCTAATCCCCGAAGGGTAGGCAAAGGTGTAACATGTTATTGCCCAGCTTATTTCCGTCTCATGATGTGATAAAGAGCGAGGCTATCGCGATACCGGAAACAATTCCAGTCTCCGGAATGATACTAAGCATTTCGTGATAGAGATACCCTTGATAACTTGTTGATAACATGTAGTGATTAATGACGATCACTGATTGATGATGATGAAAATGGGATTACAATACTGTCTTAGTTTCATAGATAAATATAATTGTACATTCTAGTTATACCTACAAGGTAGGTCCCTCGTATGCGAGAGGCCGTCTGGGTTGGTAGCACCGCTTTGTCTATTTTGGTTGTTCGGTTTGAAGGACATTGAAGCTAGTGAAATTACTGGGTATTATGAGACTTAACATATTATATCTTGGGGTGACGAGCGCAGTGCCATATGCTTAGTAATTCAAAGTTCTCTGTGGTGTTGCTTCTGTTTATGGGCAGGCGTGGCGCTTACCATCGGGCGAGCGCCTTGCTCGTCTAGTCATTCGATCAAATAAAAAAAAACAATTTACTCTTAAGCATTTTTTTTTAACAACCAGGAAATTGTTCGTGACATCGTGTACGCCTCGTTAATTATAAAGGAAGTTTATTATTATTGCAACGGCCGTAGGCATAGATCTAATATACGACGTAAGAAATAATACGGAATCACAAACACACGCACGCGTACGCGTACTCTAATATAGGCACACGGAAAATAG
The DNA here is from genome assembly GCA_949126905.1 of Amorpha juglandis. Taxonomy (NCBI): domain Eukaryota; kingdom Metazoa; phylum Arthropoda; class Insecta; order Lepidoptera; family Sphingidae; genus Amorpha; species Amorpha juglandis. Next base: position 5,178,417 of record OX421380.1, read on the forward strand.
CAAATCGCACCGTAAAGTATTGTTAAACTCATTAAAATAAGGCAATTTTTCTCACCACTTACACATAAAATTGCTTTTGGATTTATGTTGCTTTTAGGCAGACGGTATAACAATAATGGCAGGCTTTGTTTTTAGTCAGATTTGAAGTACTTGCGTGGTCAATTTACTTTTCTACTGGCCCTTTGAAATCAATTCCATTATAATAATGGTGCCTGATAGAGATCGCTCTTAGCAATATGATATCCTCTTTACATGTAATGATTAGTGAACGGTGTCTTTTTTATCCGAGCACAGAAAAGTGACTGCACTACACCTGATGGTAAGCGTAGTGTAGTCCAAAAAACTAGCGACCACCGACAAACAATGAGGTCATCGGTGGTCACCAGAATCATGTCGGCTTGTATAAATGCTTCTTCCGTCTTCGGAGAGGGAGGAAGCAAATCGAAGGGGCCTGCGACAGGACAGGCGGATGAATGACGCAGGCACAGGGATACAAGGATCTACCCCTGTACCCGCCCCAACCAACCATCAAGTCACGTCGCAAGCCCCTCGGGAGAACCGGATATACACTGATCCTGGAAAGCGATCCACACAAGGCGTGTGCATCACTAAGGCATAGATATAATAAAAAAAAGAAGATGCGTTACGTTCAAGCAAACGCTTACTGAAATACGGTCTTAATACAACTACATGCAAACCCGCTCACTACTACATAAATAATTATTTGCGTGCAATACACGCAAAAAAAGGGAGAAAGAAATACGGCAAAAAAGAGAGTGTGACAGAGACAAGCCTGTGCATCACATTCAATTTGAAACAAAAGATTCGGTCATCGTTGGCCGATCACGTGATCGTTCGAGTGCCGGGCTAGCGTCAACCAATTATTAAATAATTCCGTCTTTTAATTTGAGAAATAAAAATACAAATAAGGTAATAAGAAATATATTGTTACAATTAAATTGTATAATTTACAATTAAGTATTTGATTCAAACACTTGTCAAATGAACATGAAGGCATTGTGATCGAAATCCACTATTTTAATCGTAGGAGACGACACGTCCGCACGGTAAACTATTTTCGCATACACTGGTGAGAAGTGTGTCCATTGGACCTGGTTTGGCCGTCCTATGCGCTGTGAGCCGCTAACGTATCTTCCTTTTTTACTTATATCTATGCACCAAGGCAGGTTTTCGGTGGTCGCTATCCGGGCGGATATGAATATCTTACCACCAGCAATGTCTACCAGCAGTGTTTTGTATTATCCTTTAAAATTGTCAATAATCAATCTATTCAGATCTACGTCTGTGGAAGCGGCACTACTAAATTGTAATATGTGTCCTAGTAAATAGTGGCGACTAACAAGATTATATTTTATCGCCACAGCCTTGTCTCATATTGATCATATTTCTGCCATCTGGCAACAACAATGGAACATTACTCACTACTAAAAACGCTAGTAAATAAAACTGTAAGCAATTTATTTTATGTTTTCTTGAATAGTGTTTTAACAATGAAATAGCAAATTTAAAACATCGAAAAATTTATCATCGCTGTTGCGAATAATTTCAACAGTCGCATATGTGAATATGGAAAAAATGCTAATTTGCAATTAACTACTGTCGACTGTCTAATTAAATATCTATATTAAGGACAAGTTGAGATAAATCAAATATATATGCCTAAGTTATATGCATAATATTTTTTGACAGATTTGAATAAATCGCCATTTCCTGTAGAGATATAATAAATGTTGCCAAAAACTTGTTAGCCAAAATAAGACAGTCATAAATACATATAACAATATGAAATAGGTTTTTTTTTATAGCATAGGCCGACAAACGAGCAAGTGGGTCACCTGATGGTAAGTGATCTCCACCGCCCATGTACGCCCACCACCAGAAGAACCATGGGCGCGTTGCTGACCTTAAAGGAAAGGGATAATTAGGGATTGGGAAGGGGAGGGGGATTTGGGCTTTCGGATATCTCACTCACCGTACGAAACGCAGCAGCAAGCCACTGCTTTACGTCGGTTTTCTGTGAGACAGTGGTAACGACCCGGTCGAGCCGGCACATTCATGCTGTAGACAAAACTGTCTACAGCTTGGCTCTATCTACCACTCATAAGGTTTTCAATACAAATCCATCACGTAATAAGAATTTGTGGAGTTATGTGTCAAATTCTATTCAGATGGTTTGATGTGGGTTAAATGGCTAGAATTCAATAGAAAATTCACTCTCCGCATTTCACAGAATTCAATTTGTTAAAGGAATCCCGGTACTTAACAAATACTTTTACATTTCCACTCCTTTAACATTAATGAAACCTTTTACACAGAAATTGCTTTCGTAAATGTGTCATAATTTTTCTTTTAACCGTCGAGCGCAATATAAACCAGTTTGCGTCGAGAAATGTTAATATTTTTTACATTTTCATGTAATAAATTTTACTCGTATTTTAGATTTAATTTCTTCCACGACGCCTTTTTGTTGAGTAAAACTGTCTTGATTATTTCTTTTATTGTGTATCATTTTTGGATCTTTCTCTTTTTTATAAGACGAGATATTATAAATGTGTCAGTGTTATTAATATTATCACGTTTTGAAACTTATAATCAGGCTCCGGATGAATTTAGCTGTAATTGTTATGCTGTTGATATTAGTTGGGCCTCCATGGCGCAGTGGATGATTAGTCGGCTGCGAAGCGAGAGACCGTGGGTTTTCGCACCGAAAATAATGTTAGTGTGATCCGCTAATATTTGTTTCAAATCTGGATGTTGTAGGAGCGCAAGTCCTTCGCCGTTTCTGATGGGTATCAGGTTTTATATAGGTGATATAGATTTTATATCGAGTCAGGACTATTTCTAATTGAATTATAGATCGGATTACTTATTCCTTCTACATCTAAACATAAGTAGGCAGATACGTTAAAGATAAGATAATCTTGAATGTATACAAGTCCTTTTACTATCCGTTCATTTCCATTCGTGTCCGGTTGCGTCGCCTTGGTCGAGCCTACAGTTTAGCATAAACCTTTGTCAGCTAACAACTATTTATGACTTGATACATACACGGTTGTATATATATACGAAGCAAATTGTTGTATAATAAAGATTATTACATTTGTTATAGTATAGGCCGGCAAACGAGGAAGTGGGTTACTTGGTAGTCAATGATCTTCAACCATGGACGCCCATAATACCAGAAGAATCATGGGCGTGTTACCGACTTTAAAGGAAATGTATAATTAGGTATTGGTAGTATTGGTAACGTGAGGATTCGATTGGGCCAGCGTGGTGGATTAAAGCCTAGTCCCACTCATTCAGTAGAGGAGGTCCGTGCCCAGCAGTGAGACGTATATAATACAGGGCTAGTACATAGTAGTATTATACAGGGTTAATTTTAAAACACCAGCAATCTCGCAGGACCAGATAGCTGACCCCATACGGAACAACTTTTGTTCTACGAGTTTGGATATAACTCAATATATTTAAAAAAATAATAATTTTACAAGTTTTTGTTGTGTCGTGTTTTTCTTCGTAGACTGCAGCGCGGCGCGGCGTGCGCGCGCGACATCAAAGACGGCCGGTCAGCTGCTCGGGCGTTGACCGTCAAAGGAGCTAGCCCGGTTCCCCACGCTTCGCGTGTTTGTTTACGTAATCTGCGATGCGCGTTGTAACATTCAAGACGGAAATTAAATGAATACTTATTTTTGTATGAAAATAAAATCTAACAAATTATCAAAAGTCGTAAAACAAAAGTAGTAGCTTATAACCTTAGGAATCTACCCCTGCGAGATTGCTGGTGTTTTAAAAATAACCCTGTATAATTAAAATTAGCTGCCGGTATCATACATCTAACGTCGCGAGATCTTATCTACTGATCAGATACAATTAATTGCTTTTATAAGTTCCGCTGTCAAGTTCGGTATGAATAGATTAATTAGTGGAGTTATTTTATACAAGCAAGTACGTCAGCTAAAAGATTTCCACCGCCCGCATTAACACTCACACTACGACAAAATTACGATTGTCGACCTTAACATGATATAAGCTCACGCCTTTATCCCCGGAGGGGTAGGCGGAGGTGCGACTAGTGTTACACCAACATTTCGCCGAGCTTATTCCCGTCCCATGATGGATAGGCGGCGAACCTATCACCATACCGGCCACAAGTCCAAAAGCCGTGCAATTTTTGTGTCATTACGTAAATTATATTGGGAATTTATAATTTATACATTGTATTGGGAATTATAAAGAGGAAGAGGGTGTGGCCCTCCGAAAATCTCATTCATCGTACAAAACGCAAAGCTACCTACCACTACAAGCTCGTTTTCTGTGAGACAATGGTACCGCCTCGGTCGGGTCGGCCATTTATGCTGTACCTACACAACTGTTTAGATCGTAGCTCTACCACTTTGTTACCTAATCTTTATTGTGCCATTGCATGGTACTGTCGGTACAAGTGTGTAATCTAAAAGTGACACGTTGGAACATTGGTATCGAATATTGGATACAATATTGGCTGTTTGTTTTAAATCTAACAAGTATTTTGTGAAATGTGTACCGGTCCTTGCTTAGTCCATTTAAATGTCACGACTTGAGATATAACTCTAACTGTAATCACGATCGGACTAATTAAATACCTACCCGCTATCTTTGTTTCGAAATAATGTTATTTGTTGTTATTAATATTATATTTAATATTATATGACAACCGTTACGACTTGGAAACCTTTAAGAAGAGAGCGTATTCTTTCCTTAAAGGCCGGCAACGCATTTGCAAGCCCTCCGGTATTGCAGATGTTCATGGGCGGCGGTGATCACTTTCCATCCAGTGAGCCTCCTGCCCGTTTGTCCCCTTATTACATAAAAATAATGAAAAAAGCCTCCGTGGCGCAGTGGGCGAGTAGCCGGCTGCGAAGCAAGAGGCCGTGGGTTCGATTCCCACACCGAGACAAATGTTTTTGTGATCCACAGATATCTATCCCGGGTCTGGGTGTTGTGAGATCGCAAGTCCCTCGTAGTTCCTGATACCCACGATACAGGTTAACCTAGTGTGGGGTCAGGACTATGTGTGTGACTGTTGGGTATATTTATTTTATTTTATTTAATGCCTCACAAAATTAAATCATCTCTCTCTATACTAGGTGGTCAGGAATAGTTTGCTTAAAACGATAAGATCGCCTATTGTGCATTACTTTTTGTATCACATATTTGTCTTGTTTTCTGTTAATGTGTGTGTGCGTTAAGTGTTTCTTGCATTGTAATTCTACGTTTTGAGTTGATGGTTGAATGACTTGTTTGTATTTCATTATATTTTAAACACATTATTATTTACACATTTTAAATTTCCTAGTATTCATTTTTAAAACGTGTTTTGTCTTTAAATCCTTTTTATTTTAATTCTCATATGATTATATCTAATATCTATTGTCTTTGATTTTTTAATGTATAAGCCATGTCATTGCAATGTCATTGCCATTCTATCAGTCGCGTCGTTTTAATGCTTAAAATTTAAATACAATTCAAACTATTTTATGTCTACTTCATTCACATATTAATATCAAGTTTAGTTTACGTTTGCGGAGAATATCATCATAAACAAACAATAATTTGCATCTGCATTTGAACAAACGCAACGATACCATTATCAAACACAAAATATAAATATGTACAGCAATGTTGGTTATATCATATTATTTATACAGGGTTATTTTTAAAACACCAGCAACCTCGCAGGGGTAGATACCTAAGGTTATAAGCTACTACTTTTGTTCTACGACTTTTGATAATTTGTTAGATTTTATTTTCATACAAAAATAAGTATTCATTTAATTTCCGTCTTGTATGTTACCTACACGCATCGCAGATTACGTAAGCAAACACGCGAAGCGTGGGGAACGGGGCTAGCGTTGAAGGTCATCGCCCGAGCCAGCTGAGCGGCTTCTTTGAGTCGCGCTCGCACGCCGAACGCTACGAAGAAAAATACGACACAACAAAAACTTGTAAAATCATTTTTTTTTAAATATATTGAGTTATATACAAACTCGTAGAACAAAAGTTGTTCCGTATGGGGTCAGCTATCTGGTCCTGCGAGGTTGCTGGTGTTTTAAAATTAACCCTGTATAGTACGTAGTAGGAGTCTGGAATCGTGCCCGGTATGCCGATAGGCTCGCCCCCTATCACATCATGGGACGGAGATACGCTCGGCGAAATGTGGGTGTACTGGTTACACCTCTGCCTGAGCTCTTCTGACCTGGCTCTTGACCCAACGACCAATTGAGAGCCTCTGGAGGTTTTTTTTTTATGGCATAGATCGGCAAACTAGCAAGTGGGTCACCTGATGGTAAGTGATCTCCACCGCCCATGTATGCCCACAATATCAGAAGTATTATGGGCGCGTTGCCGATCTTAAAGGAAAGGGATAATAAGGGATTGGGAAGGGGAGGGGTATTTGGGCCTCCGGATATCTCACTCACCGAAACGCAGCAGCGAGCCGCTACTTTACGTCGCTTTTCTGTGAGACAGTGGACAAAAGTGTCTACATCGTGGCTCTACCACTCATAAGGTGTTGGTCGAGGCTCTTTGGTTTCAACCCATTAGCAATAACGACTATCGGTACAGTGATTGTCGAGTCTACATCCTCAGGTAGGTAGCCTCGTGTGCCAGATCCAGATATTTAATACATACATCATACAATATATACGATATAATACATACATAGACTCACGCCTGTTTCCCATAGGGGTAGACAGAGAGAGGTATATATAGGTATTACGGTTATTACAGATATCGATCTGAATCCTGTAGAGTGTAGTGAATTCGATTCTAAGAAAAATTACATACAAAATATTTTTAATTGACATTATATGATATGCAGTATATGCAAAGAAAGATTGAGAGATTATCTATTAGAGCTTCCGGCTCATGACATGATAGGTGAATGTCTAATTTATTGAATCGTAAATTCAAATAGAGATTGTGATTGCTGAACCTTGGATTTCCACTTAGGATCTTATAAGTTCCTCAGCCATAATACGTTCTGACAATGCGATATGTAATTATTATTGCAACCGAGTTCTTTGATTCCTATGTTCCTTTCTTCGTTCCCAGTGTATGGAAGGGAACTGAAATAAACTGGTTGCTATTACGTATCTAGTATTCACTTGTTGTAGCTAATTGAATTGCTAATGGCCATCAACATAAATATCAAATCCAGTTTGTATCATAAATAGTTGGTTGGCTAGTTTGTACGTCTGTCACCCTCATTATCAGGAATGAGATTTAGTTTATATTTTACGACCGGCCGCCTGCCTGACGTCAACGTCTCTGGGCAGAAAATATACCCAGACACAAAATTAATATTTGTAAGTCACACAAACATTTTGTCTTGGTCCGGGAATCTAATCTGCAATCTCTTGTTTTACATTCGGCTACTCGCCCACTGTGCCGACGGATACCAGAGATCTTAACACAATCGATATTACGAATAATCGAAATACATGTCCGTCGCCCCCCATGTTCACCGACAATCGAAGTACCTTGGCTGTCATTCAAATAAATCGAACTGATTATCATTTTAATCTCAATCAATTACCGATTTAATTTAATAATTCATTAACACAGTTTTAATATCTTACTAATTTGAATAGGCAATTCATAAATTTGAATACATTTTCGTTACGAGATATAACGATCTATTCTTTTCGAAGAACGCTTAGAGCGTATCGCGTATGTGTTAAGACCTTGAATGTTATTAAAGGCTTTATTCCTATGTTCGACAACATAAATTTGTTTTTTTTATCCGAGCACGGCAACGTGACTGCACTACACTTCATAGCAAGCGCGATCCAAAAAACTAGCGATCACCGCCAAACAACGAGTTTACCGTTGCGGTTACCAGAATCATGCCGGCCTCTATAAATGCTTCTTCATACTCCGAAAAGAGAAGAATCAAGTCGAGGGGCCTTCAGGATAGACGGATGACCGTTTTTTTGTTGTTGTTGGGACGCTTGCTGTAAGCCTGACGCTAGTCGGCTGTATACAGCTTCACCGGACTTTTGGGTGAGCGCTTTAGGCGCTCTCAACCCTTAAAGGATGACCGATGGAGGCGCAGGGATACTTGGTTGTCCCACTATACCCGTGCCAACCAACCATCAAATCATGTCGCAAGCTCCTCGGCCCTGGCTGATACGACTGAGCATTATGAGACTTGTCCTCTTATGTATCGGGGTGATGAGCGCAGTCCAGTGCCATGAATTGTTTGTAATTCAAAATTCTGTGTGATTTCTGTTTATGGGGATAAAAAAAGACACGCGGACAGCGACTTTGTATTATTTTATAAGATTAATTAAAATGTTTAAGGTTATTTTTTAATTTATCTAAATTACCTATGTGTTTTTGCAAACACGTATGTATGGAACAATGGATACTGTAATTCATTATTATCATATTTAATTAAGACAAATCCTCAAATTACTTATTCGTAAGTATGTTAGAATTTATTAAATAAAAACAGTAACGGCTGAACAAATTTTCCTCAAACATAGTTAAGAACCATCTCGATTAAATAACCTTTCAAATAACATATAGCCCCATTCCAATCGGTATACATTTTTAGCCGCACACACAGACAGACAAAGGGTAAAATTTACGACACACCTCTTTTTTGTCGGAGGTTAAAAAAGATTCTAATCATTTCGGTTTGATTTAATTATAATTATACATAAGTACATACATACATGTTTTTTGAGTGGTAGAGCCACGCTGTAGACAGTTTTGTCTACAGCATGAATGGGCTGGCTCGACCGGGTCGTTATCACTGTCTCACAGAAAACCGACGTAAAGTAGTGGCTTGCTGCTGCGTTTCGTACGGTGAGTGAGATATCCGGAAGCCCAAATCCCCTCCCCTTCCCAATCCCAAATTATCCCTTTTCTTTAAGGTCGGCAACGCGCTCATGATTCTTCTGGTAATGTGGGCGTACATGGGCGGTGAAGATCACTTACCATCAGGTGACCCACTCGCTCGTTTGCCGGCCTATGCCATAAAAAAAAAGAAAATACATATGCTTACATTTGTAAGGGTAGACAGAGGTGTGACTAGCGCAATCACGATTCACCGTGCGTAAGTCCATCTCATGATGAGTGATGCGTGTCTATTGCCATACCTGGCAACTTATGTGTGTTTTTCAGATAAATTGTGATAGCTGGACATGGGTTTTGAACTCATGACTCCATGGTTTCTCAACCTAAGTAATACTGCCACAAGACTACTACTTTCAAAGTATTTTCTATTTGGATATCCGCTTGTAAAAAAATAATTTGAAACCATTTGAATTTGTCATAAATTATGTAATAACCTTGAATTAAAGACACATTTAATTTCTTATCAGATATTTTGCATTGGCAATAATTTATTGATTAGTTAATTGGTAGGTGTTGTTTGTTCTATTTTTAAATTTAGGAATAATAATAAATATCGATTACAATAAAATTATTTGGTTTGATTCTTCAGATAGATTAAACAAAAAACTAAGTGATTTGTAAGCTTTCAAACTGTATTCTTATTGGCTCATTTGTTGGATCGATCGGAAGATCAAGATCAGATCCAATCTGAGATCGTTTATTAAAATTGGCCGTAAATCTCTTACTGGATAGGTCAAGGTTATTTCAATGTAAACATTTAATAATCAACATATTCCAACCTACTGGTACTGGTTGGTATTCCGGAAATCTTAAAGGTAAACAGTTTGCGACAAATAAGTAACCGGAAGGTACGTTCGCATTAGATATCATGCATAATTTATTGCTTGTATAAAAATAGTTCCGCATGCCCTTAATACGATTAATAATAAGAGCATGTTATGTTATTTTGTTCTTAGTGACGCTGAGTATTAAAAAAAAATCTAAAATATAATCCTTAATGCGATTCGATATTCAAATTTTTTCGATAATTGCTTTATTAATGACTTCTTATGTTTATGCAAATGTTATGGTCAGGAGTCCCTCGGCTAGCTGATCCACTTGATTACTATCAAGCTCATTTTCCGTGAGTAGCTTCGTTTCGATGAGACGCCCAACAATTTCCTATGCGAAAATTCTCTATTGTGGTAGCTAACAGAGGTAGCAAGGATAGAATATTTCGATTTGATGATACTCAAAAATTATTATTTTATTTGTAGGACAATATGACAGTTAAATTATATAAATATTAACTAAGTAAAATCAAAAAAATCAGCTGGTTAGTAATCATTCTTATGACCTCGTTATCGATACCTATTGGAAGCCCCTCCTTCCAATAGGTATGATTACTAACCAGCTGATTTTTTTGTTTTTACTTAGTTAATATTTATATAATTTAACTGTCATATTGTCATATATTTAACAAATAAAATAATATTTTTTTGAGTATCATCAAATCGAAATATTCTATCCTTGCTACCTCTGTTAGCTACCACAATAGAGAATTTTCGCATAGGGAATTGTTGGTCGTCTCATCGAAACGAAGCTACTCACGCAAAATGAGCTTGATAGTAATCAAGTGGATCAGCTAGCCGAGGGACCCCTGACCATTACACATTGAAATAAAACTAATTTAAACGGATTTTATCGCGGTTTTTGAAGTGATCACTTCTTATGGGAGGGTAAACCGCTTCATAACGTAACTACGGCGCCACTCTGTCTCGCTTCCCTTTGTCTCACACATACGACAAACTTATCCTCTTTCACTTTAACCCACATTAGTTTAAGTTATCACTTCTGTCGAGCATCCCGAGACACACACGTTTTTTTATTTTTTATTTAATTTTCGTTCCGACGTTTCGAAGGCTTTTCAAACTTCGTCGTCACGGGGTAGGTAAATAAAAAAACTAGTTTAAATTAGTTTTATTTCAATAGCTTTATTAGTTTATTACCTAAAAAATGCGGTTGTGTGTTTGATTCGCAATCTTTTCCGTACATTGCTCAATTCAATTGATATTCTTTTCCGCCATGTATTTGGTAATTTGTTGAAGGACTTTTTTGGCTATTTTACGACATCGTGTTCCACGTGTAACAACGGAACGTTTGTAATTTTAATTACAACATAACAAGATTTATATTCAAAACGTGCCACGCTTGGATCTAATATATTTACATTTTATTACAAAATACTGGTAATGTGCGTCAGTGATTATTTGTTGTATAGTTTCAACGACACGATTGAACGAACCGAATGTCGTGTTGAAATGAAAGTCCAGCTTATGAATCTATTCATAATTTGTGTTCCGTGTTTGGCAGAGTTTGTGTTTGTCTAAATGCCGCAATAGTACACGATTTGGGCATCCGAATATCTCACCGTACAAAACGTACCAGCAAACTGCTACTTTACATCTGTTTTTTTTTTTTTGTGGGGCTCTATGCCCCACTCTCGTACCTCTGATATTATTTTTCAGAGTTATTACCCATCTATAAAATTCTCAACATTTTTTATTATAAAAACCCCGTAATAATGCAAGAGTAAAAAAGTATATATAAAATATAAAAGGTACAATAATAAAAGAATAAAAGAAATGCACACATTATAGTGTTTGTCTGCATTAATACGGTTATAAAAAGTACAGAGACATTAAAATTTTTAATTTACACAATAAAAACATACAATTGTAAAAACAGATCACACATCTTGTGATTGTCAGTGTCTCTGTACTATCTGAAAAATCTTTCGTCCGACAACTACACAATAAAACAAAGTATAAAATCATTATAAGTATGCCAATAAAAATACATTCTTAAAAAGAAGATTAATCAGTCACAATGCATACTTATTACTAAAACATTATTTATACACAATTATTAGGATAACTTTACGTCTGTTTACTATGAGACAGTGGTAACAACCCGGTCGAGCTGTTCCCTTCGTGCTGTGGGTAGACAAAACTGTCACCAGTACCTAAAGGTTGTAGTAGAAATTAAAGTTAGTAGAGGGTTTAGAAATATAAGAATTAGAGTTCGTTTCTCCTAGTTTTTCCGTCCTATGGTTTGATAGGGGGCGAGCCTATGATCATAACGGGCGCATACTCCATACTCCGGGCTGATACTGATCATTTCGTGATAGAAAAACCCAATATCACTTTTATCCGACCAGAGGATTGAACTCGAAACCTCAGCCCAGCATTCGTAACGCATACGAAATACAATTGCGCCTCCGAGGCACCTCTCTACCAATCAGGCATGTGATTTTCATGTAAAAGTTTTCACGCATATTCACAAGTTATATCTTCTTATTAAGGTACGTACATAATTGGTGAAATTTTAAGTTTTCATGTAAACTTGTACTTATTACAAAATACACACGAACTGATAATAATATTTTACAAAAGAAAATGACTAAATATTCATGAAAATACACTTGACCGCCTTCGTGGCGCAGCGGGCGAGTAGTCGGCTATAGAGCGAGGGACCGCGGGTTCGATCCCCGCATCGAGACAAATATTTGGGTGATCCAAAAATATTTGTTTCGGGGTCTGGGTGTTATGAGACCGAAAATCTCTCTTAGTTTCTGATACCCACGACACAAGACTCGTATCTTACTGTGGGGTCAGGACTATGTGTGTGACTGTTGGGTGTATGAAAAAAAAACGATTTATACAGTATATAGCACTGAATTATTCATGCTCATTAAGTCGTCTATACCTTGTCATTTTTAATTTAGCTATTTTTTATTTTTGACATTTGATTCATTCATATTCAATGCTAGTATGCCGCGTGAAAAAAATTATACTTTTAGATAATTAATTGAAAGTGTTTGTAGTTAATTAGTCTTGTGCCGATTTTGAAATCTGGATATAGAAACTGTTCTTTTTATATTTAAATCCCGGACTTCGTTTTAGAATCTATGTGGGGGTGTGGCCTGTCATCTTTCAGAAATCATATATAGGTGTTGCTTTGTATAGGAACCTATTATTTTTCTTACTTACTTGTAATATTGTTTTATTATTTTCAGTAATGTTATATAACTGTCTATTACTGGGCACGGCCCTCTTAATGACAGGGGTTAGGCCTAGTTCCCCACACTATGATCTTATCTGATGATCTGGGTTGGCAGACTTCACATACCTTAAAAATTCTTATGGAGAACTCAGGTATGCAGGTTTCTTACGATGTTTCCTTCACTGTGACAGCAAGCGATAATTAACATTGAATTGCACGTAATTTAGAAAAATCAGAGCTGCATGCTCTTGGGGCTGGTTTCTAACCTACGGCTTTCGTCTAGGTTTCGTCCGAACCACTTCCCGCTGAGCTGTCGCTGCTATGCTCCTTGTAATCCTGGATGGATGTATGTATGTTTGTTACTCTTTCACGTAAAAACTACTGAATGGATTTTAATGAAACTTGGCAATAATATAGCTTATACATCAGAATAAGACATAGGCTACTTTTTATCCCGGCAAAAGTAGATCACGCGGGCGGAGCCGCGAGCAAAAGCTAGTGTATAATTACTCTAAAATTACAAAAAGTGAATATTTACCGCTAACAGCGAGCTAAGATGATCTACATTTTATTGGCACAATTATTTTTTCACATAAACAACTGCGTCCTTCAATATTTTAGCAAATCCAATTATTTATTATTTAGAAAACGCAGCAGCTTCCTTCACAAACTGCATTCGATGCAAAGCTTTGAAATCCTGTAGTGTGCATTGGCTGGCTATCCGCAGTGCTATAATTAGCTGTTCAGTGATCTAGTTCAAATTTAGAAGCACCAAGGAAAACTAAATGGAATTTTGGTACACTTACGCTGTATACTGCATGGAACCCTTCTATATTTGTATACTTTTCTCATACAGTTACTCCCACTGATCTAAATATTAACTTTAGGAGCACTTTTAATATTTTTTTAAAAGTTTTGTCAATTGAATGTCATTTAAAGAGCAATATTTATGCAAAACTAAAAAGCTTTTAATTAAATTAAACCATATTCATGAGTGCCCCATTTATGCTTATTTCCGCCATTTCTATTTTGAGTTTAGATTTCTAGATATTAAAATCTCTATATAAATATTTTTGTTTTATTTGTGAGAATGATTAAACCATTACGTCGTTCGACTGAGGATGCCCAGAGGCAACATCGCACAGAACTTTAAATATCAAAGTACTGCAAGGCATTGAACTGCGCTTGTGACCTCGTGAAATATTAAAAATGCCCAGTATTTTTATTGGCTTCAATGTCCTTCAAACAGAAACACTACCATAGCGGTGGAACCGACCCGTCCTTTTACTTTCGAGGGAACTGGAAGAAGTGAGTTAAGTGGAAAAGTATAAGTATTTTTATCCTGATTTTTTTTTATAGTATAGGCCGGCAAACGAGCAAGTCACCTGATGGTAAGTGATCTCCACCGCCCATGTACGCCCACCACCAGAAGGATCATGGGCGCGTTACCGACCTTAAAGGAAAGGGATAATTAGGGATTGGGAAGGGGAGGGGATTTGGGCTTCCGGATATCTCACTCACTGTACGAAACGCAGCAGCAAGCCGCTACTTTACGTCGGTTTTCTGTGAGACAGTGGTAACCCGGTCGAGCCAGCCCATTCATGCTGTAGACAAAACTGTCTACAGCATGGCTCTACCACTCAGATCCGATCTCCTGATGCGATAAATTTACTATATCAGACCGAATGGTAACCTTGCCATCCTGATTGTGGACTTGGATGTAAGGTATAGTCCAGCCACCACCACATATAATGTTAATGGCGGAGGACATGGTTGCAATAATTATGCCGGCCTGAACTGACAATAGCTTTCGCCATAACACGACCCGCCCGAAGGAGTCACTAAGGTGACTTTTGCACTTTGTGTAAAGTGACTATTCAGTCGGCTATAAAATGTATCCGGTATCCTTTCAAACTAGCAAAATTGTCTTAAAAAATATATAAAATCAATAAAAATACGAGTATATAACTCCACCTCAAATACCTGTTGCAGTGAAAGGCGAGCATCGAACTCTAGACCTTGGTATTGAACGTGAGCAAGGCCTGCTCACTGAACCGTGCTGAAATATTTAGTAATTATCGTACTATCGTAGACAATAAGGTTACAAAAAATATATAGTAAGAACAAGTCGCAATTATGTAATTATTTGTTTATCTAAGAACTTTATTATGGACCGCATTTTTTTTAATGAAATTCTAGTAAATTATGTAAATCTTAAGTAGTTTGTTTTGCCGGATTGAATGTGGACTACATTTTTCTTCTTCCACCTGTTCTTAGCTCTATCATCTATTTATAGAGATAACCCTATTGCAACCATAAATATACGTAACTTAAATTGCCGGTGCATAGATAGACCTAAATTGTCGCAAAAATCATCTAGATTGTAAATATTAAACTTCCAACATTATGTCTAACTAATGGAAAATAACACTAACTACCTTTGGCCCCAATTTTATGTGATCAAACTCAAATAAAAAAAGGAATTCAATAAATTATAAATTAATATAAATCACTGCTATCTTGTTACTAACTTGATGATAAAATAAATATCATAAACACTAAATAGTGCTTAACATTAATGCACTTAACGAAAATCGTGCGCCAGAAAAAAACAATCAAGGTTAGACGACTTTTTACGAAGAAGTGGCGACAAGTTTTTTGCCACCTACTAATCTAATAGAATAAAAAACCAAAAATATGAATGTTTGTGAGTTGGGATGTTTGTCAGTTACGGATTTGAATGAAAGGTAGATTGATTGTTTTATCCCAAAGGCCAGAAGAGGACATTCTCGTGGGCGGAGTAACCAGTAAAATCAAGTAAAATCATTATAATACTGTGTTGCACTATAGTTATTAAGACTACATAACAACAAAGCATGATAATTAAAAGTTGCCAATGTGTTTCCATGTTCATTGTTTATTAGTTTATTGTCTTATTCATTCGTCGACAGATTCCCCCATTGTATGAGGATAGTCTATAGCACCGCCTGACCTTGCACCACGCGTTAATTTCTTGTTATTATGATTCCAACCGATCGCCAAGATAGCTTAATCGATTTCAAGATAGTGGAGATGGAATTTGATAAAGTTTGCAAGGTTCGTCGTATGTGAGAGATTGTCTGGGTTGGTATCACTGTTTTGTTGAGGTACATCTGCTGCCTAGCAACAGTGTATAAGCAGTGCTGTGTGTCCGTTTGAACGCATTTGGAGACTCAACATCTTATCTCGGAATGACAAAGTCATTTCAATGTTTTGTTTTTTTTATAGTATAAGCCGGCAAATGAGCAAGTAGGACACCTGATGGTAAGTGGTCTCCACCACCCATGTATGCCCAATACCAGAAGAATCATGGGCACGTTGCCGGCTTAAAGGAAAGGGATAATTAAGAGATTGGGATGGGGAGAGCATTTCTCCCCGGATATCTCACTTTGCTAAGTTTATTTCTGTCCCTTGATGTGATAAGGGGCTATCGCCATACCGGATACAAATTCCGATCCGGGGCAAATCAAGAGTGATTTTGGAAACTGAATTATTATTATTAGATGAAGTGTACGCAAAATGTGTACGCTTTTTGCAGTTGTATTCAAAGTATCGGAAACACAGAACATATAAAAAAAATCCTACAACTCTAATCAATGCACACAATAGATCCGCCAGCGCTGGTTTAATTTACATATTTAGCATCTCGTGTGTTGTATTCTACTTGTTGCTTTATATTATTGTGTGTGTTTTTAATGAAATACCTATTTCCACTATTACAGATAACGTTGTGCCAGAAACTATGTAAGACACATAATTGTGTGATGCAATAAATAACTGGAGTGTAAGTGGGCCAACAACATCGTAGGTCAAAGCCAACCTCACCTGCACGCGGTACACTACTGATTAACGGAGGAGGCAATGGCGAAACTTGGTGCCTGTTACGGGTTGTGGGGGTCAGAGCCGCCGGGCTTGCCCCATCATCATCATCATCATCATCAGCCACAGGACGTCCACTGCTGAACATAGGCCTCCTCCAAAGATTTCCAGACCGACCTGTTGGATGCGGCCTGCATCCAGCGACTTCCTGCGACCTTTATCAGGTCGTCTGTCCATCTTGTTGGTAGACAACGTGGTGGCTTGCCCCACATAATATTAAATCTACCGTCAAAACAAGAAGGGAAGCAGACCCTGGCATTAAGGTATAATGCGTGATAATTAAATGCGTTATTTAATTTCGAAATCTCTGCCTTTCAGTAATTATGATTATTTTTAAGTAATTTCTTTTCAGAATTTGATTATTTTCACACTCAGAACCAGCTATTACTTTATGCTCCGTTACTGAGTACAGAAATAAACCTAATGTACGTCTCTGAGATGTAATCGAATTCCAAGAAATTACTAGTGTCTTTTTTCTTTCTGTCTGACGCTATCTCAGCCTAATGTCACGGTCAGCCTTTTTACTAAGACGCCTCCACTTCGCTCGATCTTAAGCATCCTCTGAAGTGAGACCATTGGCTCTCATGTCTCCAATATTTCAAGCATTAACTCAATATAGATAAGAGTAAAAAACATAATACCGATCATAGAGAGAGCATCATTTTAAAACAATGAACCTCTAGATCTAAATCTAGAAGTGAAAGTGAAATCTCTAGAGAACAGAGATACTTTCACTTTGTAGGTGAAATACGGAGGTTAAATTTTATTTTAATCCCTATTTAATTCTTTTGTATTCCAAAAGGACATTGAAGTCAGTGAATTAGTAGTGCATGATATATTCTACGTCTGAGTGCCTAGCACAGTGCAGGGGAATACGGTAACTACTTTGTATTTGAAATTGAAAACTTCCAATTGTTGTACTATTATTTATGAGCAGACGTGGCCTTAACCATTAGGCGAGTGAGTTACCCATCATTTATTATTTATATCTAACATGCAATGATGATGCAAATTTGCTGTGAATACTTAATTCACCACTACAGAGCCTTATAATACGACTGTCCGTATGTCACGTCGATACGAGAGTGCTCAGCCAGGACAAGGTCACTCGTTCTGGAAAGCAGGTGGAATTGTATAATATGCCATGACGGTATGAATGCGAGTGCATTAATTATTTAACTAGGTAATTTTATCCACGGACTACGTCAGACTGTCTACAGTAGACTGTTGTATTAATAATACCAGCGCTGTATTAAAAACGTCTACCAATGAGAGCAGTTAGACATTAGTCCTACACGCTGGCCTAATACGATGCGGTAGACTTTCGAACAGGGCGCTCGTCTGATGGTAAGAGCCACGCCTGCCCATAAACAGAAGCAAAATAGGAAAATTGTTATGGACAATTGTCAGGTTTGGAGGTTTCCTCATATTGCAGCGTGAGGCAAGTGTTAAAGCGAGCGATAATCAACAATGAGTACACACGTAACTCAGATGACAGAGGTGCGTGCCCTTGGGGTTAGTTAACTTGCGACTTCCGTCTTAACAATCCGTACCACTCGCCGCTGGGTCATCGCCGCTTTAGAACAGTGTATCAGTCACATAAAATGTCACAACGTTGTCGTAATACGCGCTTCCGTATTGAGGATGCCGGAATATCAAGGAAGATCTTTAGGTTCATGGCAACGGCTAGGATTTTATCTGTTGCTATATAATTACATACAGGGATTACAAAAAAATCTTAAAAATAAATATTTACTAACATTAAGGGCGTGTTTCACAATTTGCGATTACATTTTAACCGACACATAACAGGCGATTTAGAAAGAAGTAATTTGAAATACGCATCTCCATTTATATTTCCAACGAGATAATTTTAAAGGTTACTTGGAAGTGGTAAAGTAAGCGCCAATGATATAAAGACGAATACTCTAACAGTTGTATAATACAAAACTGACAGAAAGTACTGCCTTATATTACTTATTTTTTTTATTCGAGCACGGCAAAGTGACTGCACTACACCTGATGGTAAGCGTAGTGCAATCCAAAAAATTAACGACGACCAACAAACAATGAATTTATCGGTGGTCACCAGAGTCATGCCGGGTTATAAATGCCCTCTTCCGAGAGGGAAGAAGCTAATCGAGGGGCCTGCGACAGAACAGGCGGATGACTGATGCAGGCACAGGGATTCAAGCATGTAACCCTATTCCCGCCTAAACCAACTGTTAAGTCATGTTGCAAGCAATGAATAACAAAATATGGAGTAGTAAGACTTTTGAAGGTAAGCTTGGACTTAAATCTTTTGATTATAATTTATGCTTATGAATGCGGAAGATCGTTATGTTAATTATGTTCCGAAAGACTTATGGTGTGTTGATTTAAACCTTAAGTAATAGTTAAAGGTTTTTTAAGTCTTATTGGTCTAATGATGTCCTTCAAATCCCAGGATAATGACAATTTGTGTTTCAATTTTATATTTGAAAAACCACTCATGAGTTGCTTGGGATTAGAATTTATGCCCGATATGGCGATAGGATCGCCCTCTATCAGATTATACGACGCGGAACTGGGCTCGGTGAACCGAGGGTGCAGCACTAATTAGCCTGCTGTCTGCTCCTTCGGGATACAGGCGTGGACTTATGTTAAGTTCCTAAGAAGCAATAGTTCTCGAGTTTTTGATGTATTTGTAACCAAAACCATTGCTATTAATAGTTGTAACGAATACTTTAACGATTACTGATGATTTGAATCATCTCACGTTTATATTAGGCCTATCAACAATTTTATCTAAATGTATTCAACCTTTACGTTGTTTGTATTCAAACATTCACTTTCATTTAAAATCGTTTGCATAATTTTAGGACATTAATTATGTACTTATGATTATAGATTTTCTAATCGAATGAATAAATTTGTGCCAGGTGGCCAAAATACGCGTTTAAAAGTGTATTAAGACCAGAAGTTAGTATTAAAGGAAAACAGCTTAAGTTTGAGTAGTTTTGTTATAGCAGAGAACAGCAAACGAGCAAGTGGGTTATCTGATGGTAAGTGATCTCCACATCCACATAAGCATCCACAATACCTGAAGAATCATGCACGCATTACCTTAACGGAAAGGGATCCATGAGACATTGGAAAGGTGATGAGGATTTGGGTCACAGGATATCTCACTCAACGTGCGAAACGCAGCAACTAGCTGATATTTGCCGTCGGTTTTTTGTGAGATAAGTATAACAACCCGGTTGAGCCGGCCCATTCATGCTGTAGGCAACATTTTCTACAGCGTGGCTCTATCACTTGTGTTTACCTCCAGGTGGCATCGACTCAGATACGTTTTATATATAAGGTTGATCAAACTGATGCCAAATTATGTTTATCAACCTGTATAAACCAAAGTGGAGTACCAGAATATGTCAGCTTTGCATACAATATCAAATGGCATGGGACTGAGAGAAAAGACGGCGACGTGCGACAGTTTCTATACACATACAAAGTCTTGCAAGTCGTCGTGCATATTCGTTTTGATCGCGCACCTCAAAGTTTACCTTCAAAACATTCGTGTCATATCCATCCTTGCAGTAATATTTGTGAGTTACATATGCAAACAGTTGTACTGCCTTATCTGCGAGATCCCATTCAATGTCAGATTACTGTCTGCATGCGAGTCTTTTGTTTACATACAAAACCTCGTTATAAGGCTTTAGATTACATGAACTATTAGATGCATAATTTTCCTTGCTGTGAATGTGACATCGTGAAAATATCACGTCATAATGAATTTTTAACCCCCGTTATTTATATTTTATATCTCTGCTAATAATGATGAATAGATTTGGCTGCGGATTTTTTTATTTAAAAGCTAATTTAATCGACATTAGCTAAGTAATCTCACGCTGATGCTGAAACCAAACCGCCTACAGCGTCGAATTCTTCGATAATTAATAGCAGATTTGGGCTTCTCGAATAGGTTTCTATGAGTAATTGGCATACGGTTGGTGATCAGGATTTGATGTAGAAGCAAAGTAGTCAAAGGAATTCAGCTTTAATTTAGTTGTATGGGGTTTGTAAAGTTTTGGCGAGGTATGTACAATTCCCTTATTGGTCTAATGGTAGCTAACGTAAACTGTCTTGAACGTGATCTAATGTCAATTTCATACATTTATCATTCTATTCGATTGGCGTTTATGCCACTTATCTAGGCCCACTGGTAAAACTGAGACAGTAAAACAGACGTAAATTTCGACTGATTTGGAGCAATGGCAGTTTATTGGTCGTTGATATTGACAGCACCGACGTGATAGTAGTTAATTATATTTTTATCATTTTTAAAATATTATTTTTGTATAAGTATTCTTGATGGTATCCATTGTTTCATTAATAGTTGATATTTATTTATTACTATATACCGTGCTTTGCGTTAATAGTAATCGTAAACATTTCGAATACACATTCGTGATTGTTGATATATTTGTTCTCCTCTGTTAGGTTTCCAGTGTATAATGTATGTGCACTGGAATTTGAATTTGTATGTATATGAATCACGATTAATTTGGAGTATACTAGTCACACGAATTAAAGCCAAGTTATAAAATAAACAAATGACTGTTATGGTGTTTGGTTTAATTAATGACATGACACTAATCACTAACGGCAAGAAGAGCATTTTATTGCAAAAGAAGAAAAATGTCTACGTTTTGATCTTTATTTTTAGTAATTGCTATATAATAAGTACTCGACATTGGTGAAATCATAGAAAATCTACGTAGTCATAATCTGAAATTAGAATAGAAAAAATAGACTAATGGCAGAAGTCGCAGTGGCATCAAGCGTCCGACGCATGCGTCAGTGATGTCGACTGTCAGTGTCCAAGGTAAACGTGACGTCATACATAGAGACGTGACCGAGACAGAGACCACGACGTGACGCAAGTCAAGCGTTAGCGACACGTTCGGTTAATATGAAAATGTATGAAAACTGTCGCGCGTCGTGGTGTACTTTTTCAATGGCATACTTTGTAATGTGCATTTAGTGACGTTTTCATAGAATATTCTGTCATAGATTTATGTATTGTGCAGTAAAATATAATGGTCAGGGATCCCTGAGCCATTTTAATCATACCTATTAGAAGGATTATTATTATTATTACCTTCCAATAGGTATCGATAACGAGGTCATAAAAATGATTACTAACCAGCTGATTTTTTTGTTTTTACTTAGTTAATATTTATATAGTTTAACAGTCATATTGTCCTACAAATAAAATAATAATTTTTTGAGTATCATCAAATCGAAATATTTTATCCTTGTTAGCTACCACAATAGAGAATTTTCGCATAGGGCGTCTCATCGAAACGAAGCTACTCACGGAAAATTAGCTTGATAGTAATCAAGTGGAAAATGGCCCAGGGAACCCTGACTATAAGTAAGACAACATTTCCACATATTTATGAGCAAATAGTTTTTATAAGTGTCTAAATTTGGCATTAATGTAGGAGTAAATATCCGCCTTGGCGCAGTTGTATTGTAGACGCGGTACGATTGCTGTACTCGGGTGTCTGGGGTCTCGGTGTCTTGGGTTCGATCCTCGGGTCGGTTATAAGTGATATTGGGTTTTTCCATCACTAAATACTTAGTGTTAGCCCTGAGTCTGGAATTGTGCTCGGTATGGCAATACACTGGTCCTGGTTACACCTGTGCCTACCCCTTCGGGGATTACAGCAGTGCGTATGTATTAAATGTCTAAAAATAAAGCAAATTCTTAAATTGAACCATTTGCTTTAATTTTGAATAATCATTCACTTATTTCCATTAACAACATAATAAGTTTTTGAAAATTTAAGGCGATTTCGCGGTCAATTATAGGTTAAAAAAATTACATCTATTTTCTCTTTAATCGAGCTCACGCACAGAAAAAGGAGCTAAAACGTTTTGCTCATAGTTTCGGATTTGGCCATATAAACCCATCGCACAAATATGTATCTATACTAATAATAAAGCTGTAGAGTTTGATTGTTTGTTTGTTTGTTTGTTTGTTTGTTTGAACGCGCTAATCTCAGGAATTACTGGTTCGAATTAAAAATTCTTTTTGTGTTGGATAGTCCATTTATCGAGGAAGGCTTTAGGATATATAACATTACGCTGCGACCATTAGAAGCGAAGCATCAATGAAAAATGTTGCAAAAACGGGGAAAATTATTCATATTTGAAGGCTTCCGTTGCTAAGCTACCAAAATAATATTATTTGAAGGCTTCCGTTGTCAAATCAAAATCAAATCTATACTAATATTATAAAGCTGTAGAGTTTGATTGTTTGTTTGTTTATTTGATCACGTGGGCGGAGCCGCGAGCAAAAGCTAGTACAGTATAAAAAGGGAATAATAGACGGTTTAAGGTAAATACACATTTAGTTGGTAACAATTTTAAATGCATATTGACTACAATGGAAATATTAATTTGAGGAAATATTTAAATTGAATTATTATGAAAAGCATTGAATCATTTCATATCATTTATACATTATATTTCTTTCAACCGATGTGAACATTAATCGAAGCATGTAATATTAGTAATATTACCATGAATTGTAGGTAAATTATAAATGAGTTATGTGTATTTCCAACCATTTATAAGCTCACGCCTATGCCTCTTAAGGGTATGCAGGAGTCATTCACTATTCGCCGAGCTTATTTCTGTTATTTAATTAAACTATCTTAGTTTGATTCTCCGGAAAAATTGCACAAATGAGCCAATTAAAAAAACAGTTTGAAGGTCACGCGTACTAATTACTCAGTTTCTATCGATTTCCAGGACCTATCTGGATAAACAAATCAAGACTATTTAAGTCAGCCTAAGCGGCGAGCCTGTCGCCATATTGCGCACGCAAATTCCATTCCAGGCAAGTCATGGGTAATTTATTACATCGAAAATTCAAACTAATTGTGATTGCCTGACCTGGGATATATGGATGGTTTTATTGTCATTAAAATGTGCCCGAATAGATGTGTATGTACAATTGTACGAATAAAATTATATGATTGACAGCCTCCGTGGCGCAGCGGACGAGTAGCCGGCTGTGAAGCGAGAGGCCGCAGGTTCGATCCGCAGACGCATCTTTGTGTGATCCACAAATATTTGTTTCGGGGTCTGGGTGTTGTGAGGCCGGAAGTCTCTCGTAGTTCCTGATACCCACGATACGAAATTCGTATCTTTCTTCAGGATTATGTATGTGCCTGTTGGGTGTATTTATTTATTCGACAATCTTTGTTTGAATGTGTACGATTATGCAAACATTGTTGCCAATTCTGTTGTTACAAAACTCTCTAAGCTACGCTATAAATCACTAAAATTAAGCATCGTTTTGTAAAACGGCTTTCGAATTTCGAAATCGTCTAAACTGGATACAAATACGAAATAACATTTCAACCAACATCAAATAAAATATAGGTATTCATTTTTGTTTGCTAAAATCAATAATTTTGAGTTCTAAGTTGCATAATTGGACATGAGTGGTTTCATTTGTGATAAAAAATAGGGAATTTAAACTACTTAAATCGAGTGAATTTAGCAGTAGTATCGAGTGAATTATGTAGTTTGCATCCAAATAGTCTGAAGTGACAGAAATGAATCTATTACTGTGACATGATTAAAATTGCTTAACTTGGTACACATAAATTGCATATTTGTTAATCTGTTATTTATTTTCTATTTGTTTCTTTTTTTAAATATCTAATTCAAGTACTGGTAGCACTGTGTTTAGTAACTTTAGAATAGTGATGTGATGATTTTATTGCAGAATATATAAGCTGTTGGTGTACTTAAAAAGTAAATAAACAAATAACTGTCGTATTGTAGACAAAATATTATCCGATATAACAACATAATAGCAGAATTCAAATTTCTGGACCAGATTTAAAGAATTTTAGAGATAGTTGAATTTAGTGAGTTGCATTTTCAGTTTTCGGCAATAGTTAGTGAATTATACCAATACAGTTAAATTGGTATAATTGACGCCCAGTTAAGAGAAAAAAAGGTCATAATCTAATGAGTATATTATATCATCATCATAGACCGTCGTGTTTCCCAAGATAAACGAAGATTACCGAAGTGCATAGCTTAAATCGTATTGTCCTATATTATTACTATATACTTCATAAAAGTTACGCGTTCTCTTGAGTAAAGGATGTTTAAATGACAATCGTTATACAATCTTTTTATTAGTTTAAATGACGAGACGAGCAGGTCGCTCGGCTGATAATTAGCACCACGCCTGTGCATAAATAGAAGTAACACCAAACAGAAATTTGAATATTCTAGTCTAGTGACTCGCTAATAATTTGTATCACAAATTTTGCATCAGCGCAGCCGGATATATTATATTTTTAACTCAAGTTCTATTTCGATAATTTATAGATCTTATACCATTGTTTCCAACAATTGTAAAGAGATATTATCTGACTGTATGGCAACATGGCACTTTGAATATAAAAGGCAGGACTGTTTTAGTTAAATACTTATTTTATTCTAATCTCATATTATACGTACTAATTATTTGTAATGTACTAATTGTTGTTTGTGACGTGCATATTATAATTTAGAAACTAAATGGCCTTTGTTTTTTTCCTAGCACGGAACGATTGTACATTGATATGTTGATTTTATTTGCTAAATTAATTAAATTAAAAATATGGCTCGCTGCGGGCATCGAACATGCTACCTTTCCTCCTTTTCACTGTCCAAAAGGAGTTGCCTACAAAATCGAGTGAAATATTTTTGGTTTTGATAACTCAAATAGGTCGTCAAGATAATCTTAATAATAGTTAAGACATAGCAAGCCGTACAGTAACAGATAAAATAAAGATAAGTTATGGTCTCTTAACCTATTTTTACGAATTAGGTCCTTTTCGACATAGATATCATAAAAACAAGAACGTCACAGACAAAAATAGATAACACGTCTAGAAATAGTGATTATTGTTTCTTATTTCGAAATGAATAATAAAAGAAAGCTAATAGTATGTATTATTGTCAGTATATTAATTAATCTAAAACCATTATCAATCAGTAGTTTTTTTTTACAAAATTTTGTTAACATACAATGCAAAACTAACTAAAAAAATTAATATGTGTATCTACTATCTTACATTATCAATTTTTTAATGTAAATATGACGTACATTAATTTTATTATTAAGTGATCTACACCTTGGATACTTTAATAACTAAAATAATCAGAAAATATGTTATGGTGATTGATGTGTTTTGTACATTAAAACATCAATCATATATTAAAATTATTGTAATAATTTAATAAATTTACTTAATTATTTATTTTGTTTATTTTCATTTAAACTGCTTTATGGATGTGATATTTATATTTTTAATTTTTACTTTACATAATATAATTAATTTTATTTTTCAAATAATATGTTTTTAATTTAATGTGTTTTCACTTCATACTTCACTTTATTTACTTTTTAACATTAAATTTAAAAAAATATATTAAAATTTACCGTATATTTTTCAATCCTGGCATTTTCACGTTCAAAATGTCCCTTCTCCTTCAAATTCACAATACTGGCACTAGTAACAGCCATTATGAAAAAATATAAGATCTGTCACTTTTCCCGCGAAAATAACGTTCCGGCTCTCCCGCGTTCCTAGATGGGATCGCGTCGAGATTCCAAGATCGAATGGTGGCGAAATATCGCGCTTCTTTTATATAAAAGCTAGCGTAACGCTATAGTAGTAGAACGCGCCCCCGCGCTCCTATTCCTTTCATATCCGTCCATTGAGTTTATGCAAGTGAGCGTGTTCTATTCACTTTGTTGTGTGTCTGTAATGGGATACCTAGGTTCATAAATTGACACTGAACCTTCAAAGACGTAATTAATTTTATCGTTTTTGTCATGTGACTTTTAATCTAGATTGTCACCAGTGTCCTTTTGTATAGCTGGAATAAAAAAGCACGTTTTCAAATTCTACATTAAAATAGTTGAGCCGGAAATTTTCTTTTGTGAAACTTAATATCGTATTATCATTATTTATTCTACCAGCAACGCTAATAAAGTGTTACCTACGAAAGCAATTATTGTGACTCATGAAGTAATAATAAATACTGTATTGTAATACATATTTCATGCGCGTATGATCTCACACATGCGTTATATTATAAGTAATAAGCACTAATTATTAATTTACAATGTATAATTTCAATTAATAATGCTAATGAATCATGATAGGCATATTTAGTTCTTTTTTTTTTTATTTATCGCTTTCGCAATATTATGCATTTTGCCAGTGTCAAGTATAATTGATTCTCAAGTTATTTTTACATGAGCGATGGAACACGGGTGCGGTCGATTTCAAGGTCTCGCCGGAGTTTTGGTGTTAACTCCTTTCAGTACGATGCTTAATTCTTATATTACAATGTTTCCATACACTGTTCATCACTGTCAAATCTACACCACTTTTATACAACAAACACAACTCTAAACTAGTTTATGAAACAAATTAAAATAAGCGATGAACTGCACTCTCAGAATTTCCGCCAAAACTCCTATGTTTAGGTTTTATTTCATGGTCTGTAGAAGGTATTTTCTTCTTTTTTATTAAGGCTTCGTAGTATTATGCATTTCGCCAATGACAAGTATAATTTATTCTCAAGCCTTCACAAGAATTATGAAATATCGGTGTGGACGTTTTCAAGGACTTGTTGGAGTTTTGGTGTGAATTCCTTCCAATGCGATGCTTAATTCACTTATTTCAATGTTTCCATATGTTAATTTCCGTCAATGTTTATTGCACAAATCCACCCTTTTTTTGTAACATACATAACTTTAAACTAGTTTTTGAAGTAAATTAACATAAGCGATGAACCGCACTGTCGGAATTATTTGAGTGGTTGAGCCACGCTGTAGACAGTTTTGTCTACAGGATGAATGGGCTGGCTCGACCGGGTCGTTACCACTGTCTCTCAGAAAATCGACGTAAAGTAGCGGCTTGCTGCTGCGTTTCGTACGGTGAGTGAGATATTTGGAAGCCCAAATCCCCTCCCCTTCCCAATCCCTAATTATCCCTTTCCTTTAAGGTCGGCAACGCGCCCATGATTCTTCTGGTGGTGGGCGTACATGGGCGGTGGAGATCACTTACCATCAGGTGACCCACTTGCTCGTTTGCCGGCCTATGCTATAAAAAAATAAAATCCCGCCAAAACTCTGTAGAAGGCATCGCTTTTAGCAATGTTGAAATCAAATTAAATCCGAACACAAATGATATACATACGGATATTGTGTATTTAATTCAACTGCAAAAATTAGAAACAATGGATATCGATTATCTTCTTTTAACACGCGTATGAATTCGTAAACGTTATTTATTTAATTTAGGTAGGTACGAAAATTTATTGCTATTTAATATTTCTTTAGCTATTAAATTAAATGAATATGATCGCGACATTTTATGGATTAATTATTTAATCAACTTAAACTGCAGTCTTATGACCAAGTTTACGACTATTCATTTCCACGACTTATTGCGATCACGAGTTTTTATCAGATGTTATAAAAACTACATACAACTTCACTGTTCCAGTTTTAATTGTTCTAAAGGGGAACACCCAAATACTCCGAAATATTTTATTCCGAATTTCGATGTTCCGATGTTCAAAAGTCGGAATTTCATAATACCTAAAAATTATAATGTCTATTATTCAAATTTACGAAAATGATTTTACCGAAAGTTGTAAATACGATGTGTTTGTTTTCCGATTTTTATATTTTCGAAGAGTCAAATGCTCGATGGGTTCTCGGTCCGAAAAACGACATTCCGATTTTCAATATTCCGAATAAATTGCTAAAATTAGGATTTGGATTCAGTTAGTATAATCATTACATACATTTGGGTTAGGTTAGGTTAGAACTGTGACCATTAAAGCGCGAAGGCGAGCGAGCGCAGCGAGCGTGCCGCGGCAGCGGCCGCCGAGCGCCAGATCCCCTCTATTGTTGGTGAATCATTTGGGTAAGGTTAGAATTGTGACCAGCGAAAAAAATATTTTTATAGGAAAGAAAATATTTTTAAAACACATTTGATATGAGTTTTTTAAATCTATCTCCTCATACTATCATACTTCTCTTTGACAAGCAATTATGTGTTGATTTGTCGTTCTATTCAGTTTAACAAGGCGTTTTTATTTCGGAATTTTAATTAATAGGTATTTTAATAATCGGAATTCGTATTTTTGATGTTTCGAATTATCATTAATTCGGACTTTTTGTTATTCGATCTATTGAAACTCGGTATTTTGAGAATCGTAATTATATACGTTAGGAATATTGAAATTTCGGAATTATAAAAATAGGATAAATGATACATCGGAGTTGTTATATTCGGAATTTTAAACCATTCGGAATTATGAAAATCGGTATTTTGAAATTCGTATTTGTGAATGTCGGAATAAAGTTTGTCGTATTATTGTAGTGTACCCGTTCTAAAGGCATAAACAGAGGATTCGCTGGCCACAATGTGTTTTGAAAAAGGAAAAAAACAAAGTCTGTTCACGATCTGTATTAATAGCACTGCATCCGCAGATTAATTCAGACCTTGTACAATAAACGATTAGTAAAAACTTTGTAGTTTGATTATTGACACTTGAAGGCTACGTGACTAGACCAAAGCTGTATATCAAATAACTATAAATTCGAATTGTTGTGAAGTGTTCTAAATATGTGCTAAATGATGATGAATATAGGGGTGTTTCAATGGTTAAGAATTTAAGGATTTACTTGGTGGTAGATCTGTGAGGCTCTCTGGGTTGGTAACAACGCTTTGTTTCTTTCTGCCACCAAGCAGCAGCGTGTAAATGATATGTGTTTTGGTTTGGAGGCTATTGAAACCAGTAAAGTTACTTATTATTATTTATTATGAGACTTAACAACTTATATCTTGGGGTGACGAACGCAGTCCAGTGCCATGTAGTGCTTATAATTCAAAGGTCTGGTGAGTGATATATCCGGAAGTCCAAATTCCCTCCCCTTCCCAATCCCTAATTATCCCTTTCTTTAAATGTCGGCAACGATTTCGCCCATGATTCTTCTGGTGGTGGACGTACATCGGCGGTGGAGATCACTTACCATCAGGTGACACACTTGCTCGTTTGCCAGCCTATACTATAAAAAAGACACTAAACCTAAATCCTAAAATGACGTTTGGTTACAATTTTGAAAAACCTGTATAAATTGCTGTATATTGCGGTCCCATGAAACCTCTATTATGACAGATTTTTTTATGATGCATATCGTCTAGGTTACTCTAGGTCATTGGCGTAGGATACAGTCTTAATAGTTTGATACTTATACAAGGTAGGTCCTTCGTATGCGAGAGGCCGTCTAGGTTGGCATCACCGCGCCGTCTACAACCAAGCAACAGTGTGTAATCACTGTTGGACATTAAAGCCAGTGACATTACTGGGCATTATGAGACTTAACATCTTATGTTTTTTTTTTTACAGCATAGGCCGGCAAACGAGCAAGTGGGTCACCTGATGGTAAGTGATCTCCACCGCCCATGTACGCCCACCACCAGAAGAGTCATGGGCGCGTTGCCGACCTTAAAGGAAAGGGATAATTAGGGATTGGGAAGGGGAGGGGATTTGGGCTTCCGGTTATATCACTCACCGTACGAAACGCAGCAGCAAGCCCCTACTTTACGTCGGTTTTCTGTGAGACAGTGGTAACGATCCATTCATGCTATAGACAAAACTGTCTACAGCGTGGCTCTACCACTCTAACTCTACCACTCACTCTCTGTCTCGGGGTGACGAGCGCAGTTCAATGCCATACAGTGATTTGTAACTCAAAGTTACCACCAGGCGAGCGCCTTGCTCGTCTCGACATTCAATTAAAAAAAGATATGGAATAAAAGCATACATCGGGAAAATACAATTGCATTTCCTACACATGTTTAATATAGTTATAGCCCTTATGTGGAATAGCATATGCTTTTAGAAACGTGTGTAGGCATTGTTGTGTTCCGGTTTAAACGACATTGACGCCAGTGAATTTACTAGTCAATATGAGACTTACGCCTAGTAAAAAAAAATGATCATAATAAAAAAATATTAATCACTGTTTTGCTGGTGGTAGGATATTCATATCACTACATACAGATATTCACATGATGTTAAAACCTACCATAGTGACCCCAGAGTGACACCTTGTGTGGTTCGCGTTCCAGGATCAGCCAGTGTATATCCGGTTCTCCGTAAGGGTTTGCGATATGACTTGATGATTGGTTGGGGCGGGTATAGAGTTACATCCTTGTATCCCCGTGCCTGCATCAGTTATCCGCTTGTCCTGTCGCAGGCCCCTCGATTTGCTTTTTAACTATTCGGAGTATGAAGAAGCATTTATACAGGCCGGCATGATTCCGGTGACCATCGGTAAACTCATTGTTTGTCGGTGGTCGCTAGTTTTTTGGACTACACTACGCTTACCATCAGGTGTAGTGCTGTCTTTTTGCCGTGCTCGGATAAAAAATATCTCATGTCAAGTCAAAATTGATTTGCTAGAAGCGTGGTAATGCTTTTGATTTAAAACACTTGTTGAAACTAATATCACACACATAAGAGATCACTTACCATCCGGTGACCCGCTTGCTCGTTAACTGGCATCGTTATAAAACACTTTATTATTTGAAGAGAATAATGGCAGAAATAAATGCTACGCGAAGTCGTTGCGCTCACTACGCACGATGCAACCAGATTTATAACAAATTGTGGAATAATCCTGTATAATCACGTGGGTGTAATTTTTCCTATTTATTATTTCAAAATAAATGACACCAGTATGTGTGCTCGAGTTATTTTGGGTTTGCCCCCTAATCCTAACCTTTTTCCCATCCCTTTTTCCTTCCCTTCCCCCTTGGCCATTTGGCAGGCCGGCATGATCTTGCCGACCTGCGATGGACACATTGTTTATCGTACGTAGGTCGACACTATTCCTGGATTGCGCTACACTTACCATCAGGTGTAGCGTAGTCACTTTGCCGAGCCAGGATAAAAAAAATCTAAATTGTAAAATCTTTTCTAAGTATGTAATAGTGACGGAAAAATAAACGAAATCAATTCAATAATGGAAACGGTGATGAGTATAATAATCCTTCCGATGACGCTGCTTATTCTTTGATTCTTATTTATTGCTTATTTGAGATGGAATTGCCTATTCCAAGTCTAGACTCTAGAACATTCATCTTGATCTAAATATGTATAAAAACGTGAATAAAGACAATTACTTAAATTGATTTCATTTTATAGCACCGGTTTGTATATAGGTACAAAGTTTGTTTTTAAATAAATACACCCAATAGTCATATATGTACATATTCCTGACCCCATAGTAAGTTA
Source organism: Amorpha juglandis (assembly GCA_949126905.1). Taxonomy (NCBI): domain Eukaryota; kingdom Metazoa; phylum Arthropoda; class Insecta; order Lepidoptera; family Sphingidae; genus Amorpha; species Amorpha juglandis. Next base: position 5,210,700 of record OX421380.1, read on the forward strand.
CCGAGTCTTGTGTCGTGGGTATCAGGAACTACGAGAGACTTTCGGTCTCACAACACCTAGATTCCGAGACAAATATTTGTGGATCACACAAATGTTGGTCTTGGTGCGGGGATCGAACCCGCTGTGCGCTCACGTCTGTATCCCTGAAAGGGTAGGTATAAATACGTACCTCTGCCTACCTCGAAAGCAAGTACTTTTCGCCGAGTCTAACTCCGTCCCATGATATGATAGGGAGCGATCCTATTGTCATAACCGGCGCAGCAATCTCAGGTAATAATGAAAACGCTCTCTATCTAGATTCTAGAAAATATTGCTATAAAATAATATGGCCCATGAAAGAATGTTGGTCGCTTTTTACGATAGATACTTCGATAGAAATGATGGATTTTCCCATTATTCAGAAAGCTGACCCAAATTCTCACGTAATTGTTATTTTATTTTGCACGACGAAGTGATAGGTCATATTATCACACGGTATCACAAGGTGGTAGGTCCCTCGTATGCGAAAGGCCGTCTGGGTTGGCACCACTGCTTTGTCTATTTCTACCGCCAAGCAACAGTGTGTAAGCACTGTTGTGTTTAGGTTTGAAGGACATTGAAGCCAGTGAAATTACTGTGGCATTATGAGACTTAACATTCTATGTCTCGGGGTGACGAGCGTAGTTCAGTGCCATGCAGTGCTTTGTAATTCAAAGTTCTGTGTGGTGTTGCCTCTGTTTATGGGCAGGCGTGACGCTTAGCATCAGGCGAGCGCCTTGCTCGTCTTGTCATTCAATCAAATAAAAAAATACTCAAGATGCTATGCAATCAACAATTCCTCAACCGACGAAAAAAGTAGGAGGTTCTCAATTCAACGTGTTTTTATTTGTATTTATAACCACGCAGAGCTCAACCAAATAAGGACTTGGATGATTATTTTTTCATTGGAACAAGTATAGCTTAGTCTCAGTTTGAGTGGTAGAGCCACGCTGTAGACAGTTTTGTCTACAGCATGAATGGGCTGGCTCGACCGGGTCGTTACCACTGTCTCACAGAAAACCGACGTAAAGTAGCGGCTTGCTGCTGCGTTTCGTACGGTGAGTGAGATATCCGGAAGCCCAAATCCCCTCCCCTTCCTAATCCCTAATTATCCCTTTCCTTTAAGGTTGGCTACGCATGATTCTTCTGGTGGTGGGCGTACATGGGCGGTGGAGATCACTTACCATCAGGTGACCCACTTGCTCGTTTGCCGGCCTATGCTATTTAAAAAAAAGTCTCATTCTGATTATAACAAGAAATTCCACTCCTAAGAGGTGAGATCGGGGATAAAATACTAAAACTTCGTTATTAATACACCGATTTTGATGATTATTTCATTACAAATAGTAAATTAAAAACTTTTTGACAAAAAGTAAATCCAATAAAAAAACTAAAATGCTAAAAATTTACTAAACAGACTGAGTTTGATGATATTAATAATTGGCTACAGTGCCAAGTTTTTTCTACTGTGCTCGAAAACATAATCATCATAGAATAATAATTTCGAATCGTGATTAAGTTTTTTTATATAGCAATCAATAATAACGGAAGATTTAATGAAACTGGTAGAGTCGTAGAGTCAGTTACATAATATTTTGGATTTTGTATTAATGATGCCTATATATTGTGATACCTGTATGTTTGGATTATTATTTATGGTCTTTGAATGCAAATGTAAGATCAAATCCAAAATCAAAATCTTTATTAATCATGTAGGCTAAGAAAGCGCTTATGACAGGTCAAGTACATTTGTCATTAATAAGACTAACTTAGAATTAAGGGAACTTTGGACTAACCGCTGCGCTAAAAGCTGGCACGAAAAGGCACACCAACAAGCATGGGAAAAGGGAGGGTATCCTTAAGTGAAGAGGAAAGTAAGAGTACTGGCGTTTCACGGCTCCACCCGTGTGAATGTCTTTATGCGGATCAAGTCGCTCCTTAAAACATTTCAGCTCCTAAGGGGTTGTTGATTTTCTTGAAATACGTATTTACTTGTTTGATTTAAGGAGTATTCCTAGGAAGTTTTGAGTGATAATAAAGTCTATGTAATATTGTTTCTTCATAGAAACTTTGAGCCCCCATTTGACCTCTTTAGAATTTCGAAATAACCTTCTTATTGTTTTGTATATTTCTTATGAGGCCCTTTATATTTTTTTATCCAAGGCTTTGGGCTGGGCGTTGATGAGTCAGTCATGACTTTTCTTTTTATTTACATTGTTTTTGTAACGCTGGCAGGCAAACGAGCAAGTGGCTCACCTGATGGTTAGTGATCTCCACCGCGTCGTCGACCTTAAAGGAAAGGGATAATTAGGGATTGGGAAGGGGATGGGAATCTATATATCAATAACTTCGCGGGTTTTAAGCGGAACAAAAAATACGTTTCATAAATTTAATATACACATAACATATTGTTTGTGCACTAGCTAAAAAATATCTCGTTTATTCAGTCTACGACTTACGGGCCATCACAATAACTTCAGTTGAAAAGGAATATTGAGGTATAGGTCAATGTTGCTATAAAGCATGCGAGCACACGCGAATATTTGCACGATTTATTGTATTTATTGTATCCATATACATGCGGTTTCCGCTGATGTGTTTAATCCTTCATTATCTTGTCAAATTAGCGAATTTAACGCAATTCGGAACGTGTTAATTACAGTTGTAATTAAATGTTTACTTTGGTATGTATTGAATTGTATCTGTCTATATAAAGACGCTACAACACACAGAACTTTGAATTACAAAGCATTGGATGGCATTAGACTGCATTCGTCACCCTGAGACATATACTTATATGTGTCATAATGCCCAGTATTTTCATTGGGTGCCCTTCAAACCGAAATACAACTCCGCTGCTTAACGACAGAAATCAAAATAAAGTTAAAAAGATCTGGAACAATAAGTATTTTGACCTATTCCGCACATACAATATTAGTTATGTATTCCCAATTAATTTATATCGATTTCTACTCAATTCATATTTTTCATAAATTTATCGTTTGTATCAAATGATTTGGAGCAGTATATAAATGTAAATACAAACACAAATAAACATTAGTTTAAATAAATTTAAAATAAAACGTATAAGTGTACGTTAAGAAACTACGCAAGGTCTTCTCATCCAAAATACCTCAGTGCCTGAAGACCAAAGTCTTCGATCAATGTGTGTTACCAGTGATGACATGCGGCACTGAGAGTGCATTGCTCACACGTGATCAAATCAGCAATGAAGAGATTCGTAGAACAAAAGTCACCGACATAGCCCAGCGGATTAGCAAGCTGAAGTGGCAGTGGCAGGCCACACAGCTTGCTAAACGGATAGCCGATGAGGCAGAAAGGTGATGGAATGGAGGCCACGTACCGCAGCGTTGGACGTCCATCTACAAGGTTACCAGACGACCTGATAAAGGTCGCAGGAAGTCGTTGGATGCAGGCCACTTCCAACAGATCGGTCTGGAAATCTTTGGGGGAGGCCTATGTTCAGCAGTGGACGTCCTGTGGCTGATGATGATGATACGTTTTACTTTTTTAACTAGTTAATCATTTCACACGGAAATTAACATCGCGACTTATTATCAAATCGATATATTTTTAACTACATATTATCTGTCAACGAGTTTTTCAAATGTTAATCGATTTACTTCCGTGTACCTATTGTGTGTGAATAAGATCTCAGTTTATTTTTTCCCAACGCTTGTAGTAATATAGCGCCGCCGCGCCGGTCCAGTTATATTAGAAACAAATAATTTAGATTAAACTGATGTCATTATTATTAATTACTGGTTTAGTTTCTTTTCAATATAACATAGCAAATATCTATTCGTCGCCGCATTAGGCTAGTGTCAGCATACTAAAGCTGAGAGCCGTGAGGTGCTGGGTTCAATTCCCAGGTTGGGCAATCGCGAAACAGTTATTGAGTTTTCGGTCCGAAAAATCACACTTGAATTGCTCGGGATTTGTGCCTGTTATAACTATATGCACGTCTCCTTTTACATCATGAAAGAGAAATAATCTTGGCGATTTTTTTTTATTTGATTGAATCACGAGACGAGCAAGGCGCTCGCCTGATGATAATCGCCACGTCTGTTCATAAACAGAAGCAACACCACACATAATTTTGAATTATAAAGCACTGCATTGCACTGAACTGCGCTCGTCACCTCAAGACATAAGATGTCTCAAAATTACCAGTAATTTCACTGGCTTCAATGTCCTTTAAACCGAAACACCACAGTTCTTACAGACTGTTGTTTAGCGGCAGAAATAGACATAGCGGTGGTACCAACTCAGACGACCTCTCGCACACGACGTACCTACCATCTTGTAGAGTAAGGAGTCGTTAATATTATTCCGATGTCATTCTCACGATATTTAGGTATTACGTCCGTGATACAAACTAATTTACGTGTATTATGAAACTCCGTAGCACATTTCTTTTGTCAACGTCTATAAAAAGTGATCCCAAAATACAAATTGAAATATAAAATATAAATGAATAATCTAATGACGCACACGGTTTTTTCATGACGAAAAATCCTGTTCATTTTATATTGGCGGATGCACGCAGTCAGTGCCAGTGTGGCTAGTTTCTATTACTATAATATTCAAATTTATTCAAGAGTTTTATGCTCATAAACATTTCTATAATCACGCGAGGATTAAATTAAATGAATTACACAATAATTCAATGATCACTGAGTTTACGACTCATGTATGTTTATTTTTTTAATGCTTTAATGACGAAACGAACAAACAGGTCGCTTGCCTGAAGGTAAACGTTATGCCTGCCCATAAATAAACACACAACAGATTCAAATTTCTGTGTAGTGTTACTTCTGCTTATGGGCAGGCGTGGCGCTCACCATCAGGCGAGCGCCTAGCACGTCTCGTCATTCAATCAAATAAAAAAAAATAATAATAATAATAATGACAGTGTACATAATCTTAAACGAAGCAGAACTTCGATTTTTTAAGTACTGCATGGCCCTGGACTGCTTTCGACATGTCAAGTCTCAATGCTCAGTAATTTCACTTTGATAAATGTCCTTTTTTAATTTTTGGGATAAACTGCAGGGGTCCCTGCTAATGGTATACTGGCGACCCCTGCAGTATCTCATCCCAGTATTAAGGGATTTGGGAAGGGACGGATTTAGGGAAAGGTAAAGGAAAAGGGTGCAAGCCCCTCGGGAGAACTGGATATACACTGGCTGATCTTAGAATGGTCGCTATGGCAGGTTTTAACATCATGTGTAAGGTGGTCGCTATTCGGGCAGTTATGAATATCCTACCACCAGCTTGATCAACGTCCTTTAAACCGGAAGACAACAGTGCTCACATCCTGCAGCTTGTGTTGAGTTTTTCGAATTCTAAAAAAACACCAGTTGCCTGGGCTTTGAATTTGGCCCGTTGAGGTGATAGAATCGCCGTCTATCACGATGATGATATCTGACCGTGATGGGACAGAACTGAGGTTGGTGACTCGTAGGTGCACTAGTGATAGGTCTGCCTACCCCATCGATGTAGGCGTGAGTTTATATTATGCAAGAGACGACAAGGCGACAAGCCTAATGATGTACAAATATTTGTGTTCTCTTTCCTGCTCCTACCTCATTATGCGAAGTTGGCTCAACGTGTTTTATGTATACTATGTCGGTCATTCTTTCGAGTCCTTGTAAGTGGACTTCATCATACATACAAGGTACGTCTTTTCAAGGTGGTAGGTCCCTCGTATGCGAGAGGCCGTCTGGGTTAGTATCATCGCTTTGCCTATTTCTGCCGCCAAGCAACAGTGTGTAAGCACTGTTGTGCTTCGGTTTGAAGTACATTGAAGACAGTGAAATTACTGGGCATTATAAGACTTAACATCTTATCTCTCGGGATGACGAGCGCAGTTCAGTGTCATACAGTGCTTTGTAATTCAAAGTTCTGCGTGGTGTTGCTTCTGTTTATGGTCAGGCGTGGCGCTTACCATCAGGCGAGCGCCTTGCTCGTCTCGTCATTTAATCAAATAAAAACTGGACTTCATCATATACGGTTCTTGGAAGACATAGGATGGTGATCTATCTGTGTGTAAATTTCACCCAAATTCGTTCAGCCATCCGATTTCATAAACGACCCGACTTTCACATTTGTAATGTAAAATTTATGCATATTGGGATAGAAAGTGAGATAGTAGAATTTTCAAGAAATAGACAAAACATATTTTGGTAGATTTCCTGTCTTGTCACTTAACTAAACGTAAACAGCCTGTACTTAAACAGAAGCAATACGATTCAGAATTTCAAATTATGAAGTACTGCATGGCACTGGACTGCGCTCGTCATTCCGAGACATAAGTAGATAAGTCTCATAATGCCAAATTCATTTCGCTTCATTTAAATGTAATTCAAATCGAAACACAATAGTGCTTACACACTGCTTTGCGACAGGAAACGACAAAGCGCTGCCGCTGGTACCACCTCAGACGGTCACTCATATACCAGGGGCTTACCACCTAGTGGTAGGTCCTTTGTATATTACGACACTAACGAAAAGATAGATATCCTATTCTGCAACCAACAAGCACGACAATCGAATAACACTCCTAATTAGTTATAATTCCAGTAGTGTTTAATCAATGACGTATTAAGGCTATAACTAAGGCTAAATTGTAAAAATTATGTCGAGTTAATTTACTGAAATAATCGCTATACAAAAAACACTTGTGTGACATAGTATCTTTATGGAATATTGATATTCTATAATTTTATCGAATTAGCTTATCGATCAAAATAATCCTTTTGATCGAATAAAAAATTCGACGTATTATTTTTATAACATTCTACACAACATTTGAAATAGCAAATATAAACGCTGCCGTAGAGCCGCATTTCGTTCTCACGAAACTTCTTCCATGGTACAGTGGGCGAGTAGCCGGCTGCAAAGCCTGAGGCTGTGGGTTAGCTGGCTGTGGTCCCACATCTAGAGAAATGTTTTTGTGATCCATAAATATTTGTTTCTGGTCTGTGTGTTGTGGACCACAAGTTCCTTGTCATTCCTGATAACCATGTTACAGGTTAACCCAGTATAGGGTCAAGACTATGTGTGTGACTGTTAGGTGTATTTATTTATGTATTCCATTTCGGTCGATCTTTGCACGGCGCAAATCTTCAAGGTCGTTGGCGTGGGGTACAGTCTTAACCACAACTTTGCCGTGAAATAGACCTCGGTGCGAAATATAGTAATTTGTATGCGTCGGTAACAATTCTGTTACCGAAGCATACATTAGTTTTACATATAAGGAATATGAAGATTGCATGAAACTATTTATTTGACTGTATCTGTATTACTAATTGCTATTAGTGAGTTTATTTGGAGTTATGTTTATATATAACGAAATTTACAAAGAAGATTCTAAATTCATCTATACTATATTATTTTTGAAATGTGTTTTTATTCGAAGCGCCGCGCCGCGCCGTAACTTCCATAATTATTCAAATTTATTAATACAAACACTATGTAAGCTCATTTTTGCCGCTATTGATGAAAAATACAACCATGACAAACGTTTTATTATTATGGTCCGGGTTCCCTGGGCCAGCTGATACACTTGATTACTATCAAGCTAATTTTCCATGAGTAGCTTCGTTTCGATGAGACGCCCAACAATTCCCTATGCGAAAATTCTCTATTGTGGTAGCTAACAGAGGTAGCAAGGATAGAATATTTCGATTTAATGATACTCAAAAATTTATTATTTTATTTGTAGGACAATATGACTGTTAAATTATATAAATATTAACTAAGTAAAAACAAAAAAATCAGCTGGTTAGTAGTAGTAGTCGCATTACGCTAGCGTGGTGAATATAAATAGACGACGAAAAACCAAAACTTCGATATTTATGCATCTATTTCCATATTTTTTGTTCATTAACAATAATAAAATACTAGTTTGTATACAAAAAATAAATGCTAGAAATAAAATTAAACAACTTTGAGTACCTACTTAGGTGGTATGAATCATAAACCATTATACAGAAATAGCACCGGCTAAAACTAGCTTCATTATTAGCTTTTTTTTATTTATTTATTTAAACTTCATTGTACACAAGGAGTACAGGACAGAACACTAAAATATAACTAATATTAGAAGTACAATTGGCGGCCTTATCGCTCAGGGCAATGTCTTACAGGCAACCATGAGATGGAGATGAAAGAAGGACAAAGAAAGGGCAGTTAAGAGTGTACAATAAGCTAATTTTAAAATTATACACAAATATAATTAATAATAAATTAATAGCTTAAATAAATAAATAATATGTAGCTTTTTTGATTTATTTATTATATAAGCGATGCGTGGCAATTGCGACACTTGGTTATAGTTACGGGTTGCGGGGGTCGCCCCACATAATATCAGATCCACTGCCAAATTATAATTGGAAGGCGACCCTGATTTTTTTTTTATTTGATTGAATGACGAGACGAAGGCGCTGGCCTTATGGTAAGCGCGACCCCTACCCATAAGCAGAAGCAACACCACACAGAACTTTGAATTATAAAGCACTGCATGCCGAATGGCATTGATCTGCGCTCATCACTCCGAAACATAAAATAACATCTTATGTCTAGTCTCATAATGCCCAGTAACTTCTCTGGCTTCAAAGTTCTTCAAACCGAAACACAGCAATGCTTAAACACTGGTTAGGTCTCAAAAAAGAACAATTAAATTGACCCGTATATAAATACAGTCTATTTTAAACCATTGCATGTTTAGGTTCATGTTTTTGTTTGGAATTCTGGGTATCAATTGATTTAATTACACCTACATATTGTAGTCATAAAATAAATTATATCTTTTTTGGTTTCCCAAGAAATATTAACGCTGGAAAGGTGGCCGACAGGCTAGCAAAATTAAGCCTGATTTATACGAGATGAATTTCTCTCACGACTATTAAATTAATAAGTAAAATACATTTCTCCGTGCCGCAGTAAGCAGGTAGGCGAGGCGAGAGGCCGTGGGTTCGATTGCCGTACTGAGACAATTGTTTGTGTTATTTACAATTATTTGTTTCGGATCTGGGTGTGTGGGACCGCAAGTCCTTAGCGCCTGATACCTACGATACACGATGCCTAGCGTTGGGTCAGGACTATGTTTGTGACTGTTGGATGTATTTATTACTTCTATAGTGTAGTGGTGGATATTCGACCTCTCTAATGATATAATTTTGATCTAACGTGAGACGCGAGCTTTGGCATTCAGACATTGATAGTAAAAACCTTAACAATGAATGTGTTTTTGAAATAAAAATAGCCCTGTAACATATACGGTCCATTGTTTCCATCTTTTGCGTTATTTTTATTGAGAACAAGACGTGGCTGCGAGAATCGCAATAGCTTTCTGCTAAAGTCTAACCTCCATATTGCGAGAAACTCTTCCCGTGTAAATCAGGCTTTAATTATGTACTACCATACGCTTATCGGCGGCAAAGAGATAGTGACATATTTATTTTATTATTTCTATTGTCTTGTATTCAAGGCTTTATAAAATATGTATTATTTGTTTTGGTTTCGTTTATGATCAGACGTCCATATTATAATATTATTATCAATACATGATCAGCGCTGTATTATACACCAACCATGGATTAGTTGTTAGTGTACCACGCAGGTCTATGAGGAAATTTTTATAGAGAGTTCTCAGATGTTTACCTTTATAGTTAAACGAGTTATAATTAACACTGATTAAATATATAACTAAAAAAAATATTTTTTTTATAAATGCACCCAACAGTCCCATACACTCGTATAGACTTGACCCTTCGTTAAGATTCTTATCTTGTGTTGTGGGTATCAGAAATTACGAGACACTTACGGCCTCACAACACCCAAACCCAAAAATATTTGTCTCGCAAATTTGGCATCTCTTATCACCCATTGCGGAGGCTGTCAAATTTGAATATTCGTAAGTGTATGCTCTAGGGGTGAGATAAAGAGGTGATCCACTTGGTTGTTCGCCGTCCTCCACCTACATGAAAATTAAATCTGAAAATACGTTCAAGCTTTACCTAAACCCCGTGCGTGTAGGCAGAGGTGCAGTTAGAGCACTCACATTTCGCCAAGGTTATGTCAGTCTCATGATGCGAAAGGGGGCAAGTTCCAATATCGCGCATTTTATGTTTGATTTATTGAATCGACAATAATAATTAAAATAAACATTTTAATTGCCCGACCTGTTAATTAATCCACGGACTGCCACCAGAAATTAAACTTGTTACACACCTTAATATCTAGGTAATTATTTATTTGTTGAGGGGTCAACTTAAAATGGCGACTGAAACTTGTTTAAAACGAGCCGAGTCTGGCAAAATCTAGTATCCAATAAAAAATAATGGTTTATGCTAGATTTATAACAACTAATGATAGAGGTGAACAAGGTTAATACAAATAAATACAAATAAATAAATACGTTGTGAATAATATGCATTTATTACTGGGTCATTAAAAAATTACACAATGATGGCTACAATTAGGGTTACAAAATGACGTTATTAGTCTTGATATGTCAGAATTTTTAAGCGTTCTGGCTGAACTTTGAAATGTCAGGATTTTTGAAAAACGAATACTTATAAGGAAAGAAATCTATTTTATGTAACTATTTCTCTTCTTTAGCAACATTCCTACTTTAATTTAAAGAATAGTCAACCCAGTGCAATATACCTATATTTACATACCGTATGTGTCAAAAGTCAGAACGGATTTATAGACATTACGCTTGCTGTGAGGACTTTTAAATTTTTCATCTGGTAACCCTACATACAATTCCATTGGTGAATGGAAGTATGGTAATATGGACTCAGTCTTTTATAGTCAAGGAATATATATAATTATAGTCAGTGAAGGGATAAGCCCTTGACGGGAATTAATATATTATTAGGGAGCTGATGATCTTTTCCCAAAACCTTATCGACAACGAAAACCCTTATGCCAGTTATCACCGACCTATGAATAACTTTTTTACTCTCTAATTCCTAATACACTTAAAGAATGTGCGAATTTGGTCTATTATGTTGCAGATAAGTGACGCGTGCTAGCGTGAGCCAATCTACAGAGGAAGCGTAACCAATTAGATTTACACGACAAAGCATACGCTTCATATTCGAGTTGTGACAAACACTACAAGTAACTACTGTTTAAAAAATAATAAAATAGTGCACCGTCCATGGAAACTTGTCTTTACCACTCAACTTGTCCATATTTGAGTGCGAGAGCCAAGCTGTAGACATTTTGTCTATAGCATGAATAAGCCGGCTCGACCGGGTCGTTACCACTTTCTCATAGAAAACCGTTGTAAAGTAGCGGCTTGCTGCTGCGTTTCGTATGCTCAGAGATATCCGGAGGCCCAATTCGCCTCCTTCCCAATCCATAACTATCAATTTACTTTGACGTCAGCAATGCGCCCCTATGATTCTTCTGTTATTGTTGGCGTACATGGGCGGTGGAGATCACTTATCATCAGGTGACCCACTTGCTTGTAGGCCAGCCTATGCTATAAAAAAAGGCAACCAGCTAGACCATATCTAAAGACGAAACATGGACATCTTACGTAGCAAGTACCAGCATACATAAAAATATCTTCTAAATATACAGTGTCATTTTGACACCCTATACTTAAATGAAACCATGTGTAGTGTTCGTTAATACAAGTACTTTGAGCTAAGACACTTTCTTATTAAAGGCAAAATAAAAAAATAATATTTCCTAACAAATTAAATGCCGTTAACATTAGATTAATTTTAAACAGTCTGTATACGCGCGCACACACATATAAAAATCAACATACACACCCGTCATCGAATGAATGAGACACACACACATACATTACCATTAAGCCTGCAATACATGTTGGACGAGCTTAGGCCAACACGAGTGTAGGTAAATTAATACAAGGCAAGCGCTAGTGCCTAGACGTTCGGCAAGTTTATCGAAAACCAATCGAGTAGCCGGCTGTGAAGCGAGAGGCCGCGGGTTCGATCCCTGCACCGAGACAAATGTTTATGTGAACCACAAATATTTGTTTCCCGAAACAAACCCAGACCCCAGGCTGGGTGTTGTGAGACCAAAAGTCTCTCGTAGTTGCTGATACCCAAAAATACTATCTATACGTTGGTGTTAGTCATCACTCGGCAACACTCGTCCAACATGTATTGCGGGCTTTATACCGTCAAGGTCAATGTGCCCGCTTTATAAAAACGCCAAGCATACAGAAGGCAAACGGCTCAAAATAGTAATTTAGGAATTGAAATAAATATTAGATTACCCTATGAAATGTAATAAAATCCTAAGTAAAATCGAATCTTGTAACTTTTATAATGATTATTTGTTTTTAGTCAAATTTGTGTTACCTATTTATAGATATGTGCATTTCCCAAACACATTTTTTTTACATTTTGTCATTATCAATGAACTAAGTAATACTGTCGCAACTTTTTCAGTGAATGTGTCGAGAGCGTCTTTGTGAGTCTGAGACGTATTTTCATATGTATGGAGTTGCCCTTCTTAAGCGTTTGTGTTTTATAATAACATCGTCAGCTGTGACATTTTATTCAATAGAGTTAAGTGCAAAAACCGTACAGCGTGATTTAAAAGGCTCAAAACTTAAATCACGTTTTTTGGCAAAACTACTACAAGCTCAAGCCTCATGTTTGGTACAAGGTAAGCAGAGGCGATGACGAATATGTGGTTTCATTTAGTAACAGGGTGTCAAAATAACACTGTATAAAACTCAAAGGTGACTGACTGACATAGTGATCTATCAACGCACAGCCCAAACCACTGGAGGGATCGGGCTGAAATTTGGCATGCAGGTAGATGTTATGACGTAGGCATCCGTTAAGAAAGGATTTTGATAAATTCTACCCCCAATAAAATAGGGGATGAAAGTTTGTATGAAAATCACGCGGGCGGAGCCGCGAGCAAAAGCTAGTTAATTCATAAATCTATGAACGTATTTACATGAGTGCGCAGACACGAACCGACACCGACACACTCTCGGTGTGAATTGACAATTCTGTGGTGGAGCGTGGCTGTAGTTATTTGCATTGCACTGTAATACACACACACACATCACACAGTATTTTAGAATACCCTAAAATAATACGCCCTCATCCTCGCCACCGAGGACCGCGCCGCGTTCCCCGAAACCCCCCTGACCCTAGTACCGGCCCGCGAGCCGATGATGATAACCAGTAGTTTTAATACTCCCCCAAACTAATAATCGCAGATGTCTGCCCTCTCCCAGTGGCCGTCCTGAGCCGAGGTCCGTACCCCAAAGGGGGTGCCCTCAGCGTGGTCACCTAGTCAAGGGTTGAGAGCGCCTAAAGCGCTCACCCGAAAGTCCGGTGAAGCTGTATACAGCCGACTCTCGTCAGGCTTACAGCAAGGGTCAAAACAAAAAAAAAACGCATACTCATTATTTTCCAAGTATCGACGCAGGTTTATACTAGAAATACAGAAATAAAACTCTCGCGGGACAATTCTGTTCAGTTTAAAAACAAAGTTGAAAATTGGACATTTTTGAGGAACCGAAAAATAAAAGTAATTCATAAACTAGATATTATTATCCCCAGAAGAGGTCTCACTAACAAAATATTGCTGACTGATATTATGTAATTTTAACATAACATCAGTGTAAAATGCATAAAAACTATTTCTGTTTCCTGTGAGTGAGTCGCGAGTCTACCTAACCTTTCACTCTTGAGGGAAAAGCAATTATTTTTTCATATACACGCATCAAAGCCCGTGAGTGAGGGAGTACCACCCTCCGACTAATAACCTGGATGACTTTATGGAGCTACGAAGTTCAAAAGAAGTAAGGAATTTTTATGTATCAATTTTTAAAGGCGTCAAGAGTCCATCTGATTTTTTTATTGGCCTGAACAACTAAAAGTGTTAATGTAATGCGAAGACTGTAAATCAGTTTTGAAAAAAGCAACATTTCTTGCCCGTTCCTTTTATATTTTACATATTCAATATATTTTTTTATAGCATAGGCCGTAAAACGAGCAAGTGGGTCACCTGATGGTAAGTGATCTCCACCGCCCATGTACGCCCACCACCAGAAGAATCATGGGCGCGTTGCCGACCTTAAAGGAAAGGGATTGGGAAGGGGAGGGGATTTAGGCTTCCGGATATCTCACTCACCGTACGAAACGCAGCAGCAAGCCGCTACTTCACGTCGGTTTTCCGTGAGACAGTGGTAACGACCCCATCGAGCCAGCCCATTCATGCTGTAGACAAAACTGTCTACAGCGTGGCTCTACCACTTAAAAAAATACTTACTTACGCCTATTTACCTCTAAGCCTTGTACTTATGTTCATGTTACAACATATAATTTATTTTTTGTTCTTATTTTCATCCTATGTTAATTTTTAGACGGAGGTATCATATATAATAAACCCTTTTGTTAAAACACATCAATATTTATTCAAAAATGAGCCCGCAATAACGATTTTAAATAATCTTTCCATCAAATTTGAATGGTTTCTAACACATTTATGTTCGAATGGATTTATAAAATTCTTTCTCCAATTGGTTTTGAGTAAACATAATTTATCGATAATAATTAAATCATAGCCTTTTATAGATAGCCACAAAACATAGTATTTAATTTACCATGTCAAGAGTTCTGTATTGAGAACGGCTACAATATTGCAAATATGAAAATAAGGTCGTGATCATATAATTAATACATTATAATTAATTGCAAACAATAACAATTAATAATCGATATATAATTCTATGACAAACTGCTCATTGCCTCTAAGGTTGCTGGAACAAAAAACTGATTGAGGTTAGACTATTAACAACATATTACATAAATTATGTCCGGGCTTTTGTAACATTGAAATACGTAATCAAACAGTTTTAGGTTAAATTAAGGGAAAGTTAGAGAAACAAAGTTAAGGAAAAAATAATCTTTTTAAAATTTAAGGAAAAAAATTAAGGATTTGTTTAATTTATGGAAAAAGATTTCATTCGTGCGCGTAATGTCTCGTAAAGTGCAATAAAAGATAAATAAAAAATAAAAGGTGGTGGAATAAAAGGATCCAGGATGAAAATACCTTAAAAAATCATTAAACTTATGAGAAAACATCTAAAACTTTTCGTAGTTCCATGATTATTTCTCCATCCCCATTGAGTTTGTATGCATCGTAGAGCACTGTGAAAACAAGCGCCTGCACTCTGTTAGCGCAGTGTTAGGGTCCCGTCGGTACTTACTGTAAACCACTTGACGTCATGTTCAGTAGTCACGTGCACCCGCGCTTAAACAAGGCAACTGTGAGTGGTGGTTTGTGAGTGGTAGAGCCACGCTGTAGACAGTTTTGTCTACAGCATGAATGGGCTGGCTCGACCGGATCGTTACCACTGTCTCACAGAAAACCGACGTAAAGTAGTGGCTTGCTGCTGCGTTTCGTCCGGTGAGTGAGATAACCGGAAGCCCAAATCCCCTCCCCTTCCCAATCCCTAATTATGCCTTTCCTTTAAGGTCGGCAACGCGCCCATGACTCTTCTGGTGGTGGGCGTACATGGGCGGTGGAGAACACTTACCATCAGGTGACCCACTTGCTCGTTTTCCGGCCTATGCTATAAAAAAAAAACTGTGAGATTTATTTGTTGTAAAGGATTGCAAAACCCGAATTACATTTTTTTTTAGTTTGACTTAATGTGAATCCTGCTTCTATAACAATATGATTTTGTGGGCGAAATACGTTCTAAAACTAAATGATACATATTTGTAGTATGTTGTTATTTGATTTAATTTTTAGCCGGTGGTGAAGGTATCTACACGAATATTATAAAGAGGAAAGATTTGTTTTTTGTCTGTAACGAATAAACTTAAAAACTACTGGACCGATTTCACTAATTCTTTTGCCGTTAGAAAGTTACATTATCACTGAGTAACATAGGCTACTTTTTATCCCGCAAAAAGCAGATCACGCGGGCGGAGCCGTGGGTAAAAGCTAGTATTTTATAAATTATATAAATTTAAATTTCAGCCGATGTGAGAAAGTTTCTAAGTTTTCTTAGTAATTATTTATTTAAAAATACCGATATAGATGTTAAAAGTAATACGGAACCATTTTTTTAAGCAAGCCAATATTCAGCTATAGAAATGAAAAGCTTGGTATAATAATATAGAGGTACAAGTATATATAGACAGCGCAAACTATCTTTTTAAATTGCAAAGTTCAGTTTCATGACTGTTGCTGAAAATAGAGGCTTCATTTCATAGAACATTGTTGTTTATTTAAAGAAAAATCTAGGATGAAGATTTTTACATGAAACAATAATGTTAGAAAATGCAAGAAGGAATCTTTCGATATTTATATAAGAAAAATCTTATTTAGCAAGTTTTATTAAATATAAAACGACCGACGACCTTAAAGCGGTAGCGGGAAGCGGCTGGATGAGGAAGGCGGAGGACCGTCAAGAGTGGCGCGATCTTGGAAAGGCCTATGTCCAGCAGTGGACGAATACAGGCTGATGGATGGATGATGGATGATTAAATATGTTCACTGTTGCCAAGGGTTGGCGGGAGGATACCTGATAAGTTGACCCTACTGGGTAGCGACTGCCGCATAAATTCTGAAAAACCTGCCTAGAGACTCGTTTCGGCTACTACAGGCCTGCATAATTCTGACGACCACCGAGGACCCAACCCGACGCTCCCCTTTATACCTATTTGGATTGCATTGAAATAAATATCAGGTTCTCTATAGTCACTTTGCCGTACTAATATAAAAAACAAATATTTTATTTATATCATTGAATCTTGCCCCTGTAATATGTGGTAAGGCTGGGTTGGTACAACTGCTTTATTTACTTCTACCGATCAGCAAAAATGTGTAAGCACTGTTGGGTTTAGGTTTCAACATGAGACTTAAAATTTTATGTATCGGTGTGACGAACGTAGTCCGATGCCATTCAGTGCTTTCTACGACTAACTTCTATATGGTGTTGCTTCTGTTTATGGGCAGGCGTTACGCTTACCATCTGACAAGCGACCTGCTATTTAGGCTAATACAAAGTGGAATTTTCGACATTGAGGCAATTAGGTACCTATCTACGTAATTATAGAAGGCGTTTTATTATTTTTTATAGGCAAACGCACGAGGAACTAATTACGATTCAGTATCAAATTGTTCTCATTATAATAGTTGTTGTTTATTGTATACGTAGAATCGCCGTCGGAAAAGCCTCACCCGTTTAACTTGAATTATATATTGAAATAAAATTAATTTAAACGGATTTATCGCAGTTTTGTATTTTAATTATACCGCCTCCGTGGCGCAGCGGGCGATTAGCGTGCGTAGTTGTGTGATCCACTAATATTTTTTTCGGGGTCTGGATGTTGTGAGACCGAAAGTCTCTCGTAGTTCCTGATACCCACGACACAATACTCGTATCTTATTATGGGGTCAGGACTATGTGTGTGACTGTTGGGTGTATTTATTTATTAAAATTTTGGTCCCGACGTTTCGAAAGCTTTTCGTGGTCACGGGGTAGACTTGTATTATAGACTAGATGACCCGGTGAACTTCGTATCACCTACATAATATTATATTTGTGTAAAATGTGGTCAAAACTTAATACAAATGTTTCATTTACATTAAATGCAATTAAGTGAGGTACTGCACCATTGCACGTGAGGTAGCCCGTCGCACATTTAATTGACTTCGACGACCTAAGTCAGGTCGTCTTCCACCTCCCCCCGGTGGGACAGCCCTGTCCCTGTCCCCGTCCCCGTCCCCGTCCCCGTCCCCGTCCCCGTCGCCGTCCCCGTCCCCGTCCCCGTCCCCGTCCCCGTCCCCGTCCCCGTCCCCGTCCCCGTCCCCGTCCCCGTCCCCGTCCCCGTCCCCGTCCCCGTGGTACACTTTGCTGATTAACGGATGAGGCGAAACTTGATTCCCGTTGCTGGTTGTGGGGGTTAGACGGCACGGCGGGTCACCCCACTGTCAAATCATGATGGGAAGCGGACTCAGGTTGGTGGTAGGTCCCTCGTAGGCCGTCTGGGTTGGTACCACCGCTTTGTCTATTTCTGCCGCCAAGCAACAGTGTGTAAGCACTGTTGTGTTTCAGTTTGAAGGACATTGAATCCAGTGAAATTACTGGTCATTATGAGACTTAATATCTCATATCTCGGGGTGATGAGCACATTTCAGTGACTTGCAGTGTTTTGTAATTCAAAGTTATGTGTGGTGTTGCTTCTATTTATGGGCAGGCGTGGCGTTTACCTTCAGACGAGCGTCTTGATCGTCTTGCCATTCAATCAAATAAAAAAAGGCTTCAAAACGCATATAACGCCAAGCAAAAGAAAGAGTTTTATTAGTCGTAATCATTTTTGTAAAATAAACAGAGCACGGAACATTATCATTATTCCTTAGTCAAAAAATGGCCGCCAAATGTAGTCAGGGTTATAGCTAGCATATAATATTTTCTAGCTTCTTACGTTAATCCAAATTACCTACCTGTTATAAAACTGTTCAATATCCATTTATTTAAATAATGATACGTGCATAACATGCAAATATTAAATTGTAACAATGCTTTTTATTATACTTCCAGGTAGGAAATGTTAATTAATTATAATCAAATTGTAGTAATAATGTAAAATTTATAGTTACGATTTTAGATTAGATATAATATTATAATTTTTATTTTACATAAGTTTTACAGGTGAAATATAATAATAAAGGATTAATTGTAGGTGTAGTATACATGTCGACATTTAAAAATATTTAATTATTTTATTTTTACATTAAACAGATCTACAGCTAGATTACAAAATAGATATCAAAGTGGTACAACAGAATAAACCATTCACAGCCACAGATCCATACGAACAGACAATTGCTTAAAAGCCATTACACGTAAACAAATATAGGAGAATCACAAAATATGGGCGAACAAAGTGATTCACCATTGATGAAAAACACTACACCACAACACTATTGTAAGAAGTCAAGGCTTAGCTGTCCTCTAGACGATCTAACACTGCTAAAGAACAGGTCAAAATCAAACCGCTTACTCAACTTATTAAACTCCCTGCCTGTTCGCACAATAAAACTGTTTTGTCTGTAAGTAAGGGTAGTAGAAATGATGTTAATCTGTGTAATTATTAATAATCCTAGTAATATCAGAGATGCGATGGTTTTTTAAAAATGTATATCCGCGCAAACGGATCCTGATTAATAGTGTCTAAATCCGCGAATACGGGTACGGTCCTTGGACCGATAGTTGATGCTTTGTGTTATTACTATACGGTTAATTTACACACACGCACTCACATCTGTAATCCCAAAGGGGTCGGCGGAGTAACCAGTACATCCATATTTCGCCGAGCTTATCTCCGTCCCATGATGTGATAGGAAGCGAGTCCATCGCCATACCGGGCACAATTTCAGATAGGGCTGATACCAAGCATTTCTTCTTGATAGAAAAACCTAATATAACTTTATCTTACCCGGGGATCGAGCCCGAGACCTCAACACAGCAGTCATGCCGCATTACGCATTACAACTGCGCCACCGAGACATTAAATGGTAAAAAGATAGAAAACGGTCGAAAGAGTCGGAATTTATGGTGGGCCGCTACATTAAGTACATAGGGCTCATCCGTGATGGTTGCTAGGGCTTTGAGGAACATTTAATTTCTTCTATTGAGGATAGTAGGAGCCATACGCAAACTGCTACCTAATCTTGGGGGACCAAGGGAAAAGCGTTCGCCGTCTCTATGCCGGGGTCGTTCGACCGATGGCCTCCTACGGGGAGCCTGATTGGTCTCAAAGACTGCACGTCCCTACGGACGTCCCTGCAGAACGAAGTTTTATCGACTACACCGCAAGATGACCATCAGAATCATACGAGCGTACGTGCAATTCTTTTAAGGCGGCGACAATCCTGTGCCTGTGCCGCCCTTGAACTTTCTGGCGGATACGAATGCAAAGGTGTAAATTAAATATTGTCCGTCAGGTGGACGAAGGCCAGGCTACAATGGCGTTCGAGATGGCTATAAGATGACAGGAACGGCTATACGCTATTCATGACGTTGTGTAGAAATCGTAGTGTTTTTTTAATCGATGTCGTGGTTTCAATAACAAGACCTTTGATTTCTGAGGCTGTATGATAGGGTGCTATTATAGAGGGATATCTGTCAAAATTCTCTCTGACAAAAGTTTAGCTAGTAAAAATATTCACACAAAATTGTAACAAGTTATTCAAACTATTAAATCGAAATGCGCTACCAGTTTTAGACTAATGACGTGTGATTTTATTTAATTGGCTATGCATATGCATAATCAACACCTCAAACTGATAAGTAGGTGATGTATTAATACTGCATATGTGCTTGAACACTTTGATGTCAAAGTGAAACAGTGCTGATAAAAAGTCGTTAACTTATCGAGACTTATCGCGTTACTCATTTATTCACCGAAATATATATTAGGAAATCTAGATGCCAATTTTGATATAGAGTAGTCTGATGTCTTATATAGAAGATCGGTAAACACCAGAGTCACCTTACACCATCAATGAACAGCTACAATACTCGAATAGAAGAATAATGGATGTGTCGCTGATCTTAGAGGAGAAGAATAAGGATAGCTAAGGGGAGGGGCGATTTGGGCTTTTGGAATTCGCACTCACCGTACGAAACGCAACAAGTTGGCACTTTTATCTTGGCATGGCAAAGTGACTACACTAGAGCGGGTAAAAAAGCAATGAGATAATACGCATATAATCAAAGATCTTACTATTTTTATAAATCTAATGTGTAATTTACAAGGCTCGAGACTCGTACTCGAGAGGCCGTCTGAGTTGGCACCAACGCTTTTCTGCCGCCAAGCAATAGTGTGTTTTTATTTTTCCGCAAAAGTTTCTCTCAATTGCTACCAACATTACCTTGTAGTCTGATATTCATGACAAATGTCATTGGCGTCCCGATGTAGGTCAAGATTATGGTGTGATTGTACACAGTTTAATTTATTTCCTTGCCCCTATGATAAAAGAGACTTGATTACTTCCCATACATACTACGTGTTGTAATTAAACGATTCTGTTCCTTCTGAATACCTCCGTTCATTGTTTGTCAGCCTCAGGCGTTAAATGTCAGAAAAAATATTGCAAGTACGCAAATCAATCAAATTATGCACGTAACGACAAGTCAATTATAGAGTCAATTTTATTCTATTGCTGTATTAAGTATACCTACAGTAAAAAGAATATTAATACTCATTAGCTCAACTGCATTTTTTATACAGTGTCTTAAGCGTACCTGAAATTAAAGGTGTGAGGGGTCACAGCATTTATAATTCTTAATAGAGTAGTCAATGAGTTTGAGTGGTAGAGCCCATTCATGCTGTAGACAGTTTTGTCTACAGCATGAATAGGATGGCTCGACCGGGTCGTTACCACTATCTCACAGAAAACCGACGTAAAGTAGCGGCTTCCTGCTGCGTTTCGTACGGTGAGTGAGATATCCGAAAGCCCAAAGCCCCTCCCCTTCCCAAACCCTAATTATCCCTTTCCTTTAAGGTCGGCAACGCACGCATGATTCTTCTGGAATTGTGGCCTTACATGGGCGGTGGAGATCACTTACCATCAGGTGACTCACTTGCTCGTAGGCCGGCGTATGCTATAAAAAAAAAGATATATAAAGCGACATAACCTTCAAATATCTTCTAGCTACAACGCGATATTAATTTTACCCAAGTACTCGTGCCACTTTTTATACACAAACATAGTGACTGCTCCTATTTCCGCATTCCATAGTCACAGTTATTGTTGCATGCTTTCGTGATGAGAGACGTATATTATTTATTAGCCTGAATTACAAAACGAGCAGGTCACTCGTCTGGTAGCCACACCTGTTCATAAACAGAAGCAACACCACACATAGCCTTGAAAAAGCACTGCATGGTATTAGACTGCGCCCGTCATGTAGACATGAGATGTAGAGTCAATAGTAATCCCAGTAATCCCTAGTAATTTCACAGGCTTCAATTTCCTTAAAACCGAAACAATGATGTTTGTACACTGCTGCTTGACGGTAGATATGGAAAAAGCAATAGTACCGCCTGTTTACCCAGACAGCCTGTAGCGTATGAGGAACCTACAAATAAATAAATAAATAATAAATAGATTTAGTGTAATTGCCGAGTGTATTTTTCAAATTCAAATTCAAATCATTTATTCTGTAAATTGGATCATAAATATCACTTTTACATGTCAATATTTTTATATTAAATTACATATTTATATTTTTTGTAATATCTCTTTTTTCTTTTTTTTATGATGTTATGTATGTATGTATACATTAGTTGATACTGATTTCTATATATAAGTTTCTTTTACTTTTGTAATGACTTGTCATAAGCGCTATTTCGATTGCCTACATGATTAATAAACGATTTGATTTGATTTTTGATTTAAACGTATGAGGTACGTGTAGTGACTACCTACAGGCTAGCCGAGTTTAAAATTTTAATGTGCGTCGGTCATACGAGATCTTTAATACTAAATGAAGTCCTCTAAAATAGCGATTACTAAAGTGGGGTTCGCGAAACCTGTGGAAACATCACTAGGGTTCCGCGAATAAGTTACATTAAATGTATTCATTTAATGTCATTGAATTGCGGTGAATGTATTATCGGAATTACAAAATATCCAACCATTGTAGACGAACTTATACACCGATTAATCGACCGATTATTCTCATTTAATGTAGGGTAATGATAATTTAATGTAGCGTGCGGTAAAATAAAAGGAATTGGTTGAGTGCAACAAATTCCTTTTTATTCCGTATGTTTAAAAGTTTGGGAACTGTAGCTCTAGAAAGTGACTTCGCTATGATCTCACCAGAGTCAATTTTGCAAGGTCAAGTAAGGAATGCTCGCTGTTTATTATTCGAAAAGCATTTATTATTCATAAATACTCTAATATTACTTGTAATAAAAGTAAAAATAAACGACAAAATACAAATAATTTGCAATAATTGTAATCTGTAAACTGTAAAATAAAATAAAACAAGGGAATGAAGATGAAGTGGGTTGCAACGGGTAAAAAATATAATATTTTACGTACATATCTTAATTCCATATTATATTATTATTAAAAATCGATAAACTGATCTTGGAAAGTGTGTAAAAAAACTATGACATGACATGAGCCAAGCATATTATGCCTAGCTTAATGTTTAGATTAATTATAATGTATTTATGAAAAAGAAGAATAAAAAGAGTAGTTTACTCAAATAAAAGTTGGTTTTATTTATGATTACATTTTATAAATCTTTATTTTTTTCACTTTTCTTATATCCGTAAAACGTTTTAGTTCTAAACAATCATTTCAATATAATTATCACTATTGTCTTTAGATTTGTCGCTAGGCCTGACAAAGTATGGGTTATTAGTTGCCAGAGTCTTTTGCTTTATAAATCTCGGCCTAAGAGGATTCAAGTAAAACTAAGCTGCTATGTGAGTGACCAAGAAAGCGTACAGCGATGTTGGTCAACACATGGATAGTAACATTATCTTTTAAAAACCTGTTCTAGCACTGATCATTGTTTAATATTTGTAATTGTGTTATATAATTGTTTATTCTAACACTTCCTGCAATTGTTAAGCCTATTTCCTGTTAATTATCTGTGCTTTAATTGACATAAGTTGATACAATTAAATTGCCGACTCGATTAAATCGATACGTTAGATTTTAATTCATTTATATGATACTGTATACTGTTACTTCCTAAATGTAAAGTATTTTATACATATTGATATTATGTATCTATAGTTAGTTTTAATTGTGTTTTACCCTTTGGGTACGGTAGCCTATTACCGGGCTTATACAGACTGTCTTTCTGTCCTACCCTTACACGTTTTTATCTCGTTAAGCGTAATAGATACCCTGCTGAAATTTTCACAAAATAGATGTTTTTATAAGGTATATCCTAACAACTACAACATTAATATGCTGGAGGCAGGATATTTATTCGTCCAATGTACACATGGTGTTAAAACGTGTCATAGTGGACTAAACATTTTGTATGGATCTTGTTCCAGGATCAGCCCGTGTATATCCGATTTCCCGAGGGGCTTGCGACATGACTTGATGGTTGGTTGGGGTGGGTATAAGGGTAAATCCGTGTATCCCTGTGCCTGTGTCACAATCAGGATCAATCAGGAATTCATCGGATATAAAAACATCGCAGCATTGGTCTAGTGGCTGCGTATTAAGGTTAAGAACCGTTATGTCCTAAGTTCAACCCTCAGGTCGGGAAATCGTAATTTGTTTGAGTTTTCAATACGAAAAATCTAAATCAAATCAAATAGAATTTGTACCCGGTATGGCGCGAATATGACTCGCACTTGGAAATTTATTCTTGCTTGAATTAAGTAGAAGTCATTGACCAAGTACGATAAGATAGGTTTATTTTAATATAGTGTGTAAAATATAATATTTTTTTATTATAAGTTTTTAAGGATTATATTTCCAAATAGTATTTCCGATCTACTAAGCCGGTCTGGGCAGTTTATTTTATAACCATGAGCCCTTAATTCCGTCCTCTGATTGTCATAAAATAATATTGTTTTCCGTATATCGTAAATGTTCAAACGTATCGCAATGTGTTCATTTATCAAAACGCTATTCAAAAAACATTAATTATAATTTAATGACCACAACAAGTTCTTGATTAAATGCCTATCGGAATTTAGTACAAGTCTGCTCTATTCATATGATTAACATAATAAATAATACATGAATTACACCTAGCAGTCTCACACATAGTCCTGAACCCACACTAGGTTAACCTGTAACAGGGGTATCAGAAACTACGAGGGACTTGCGGTCCCACAAGACCCAGACACAAAACAAATATTTGTGGAATTCATTGAAATGATTTCTTACGTTTACGCGAATGAGTAACATTCGCGTAAACGTAAGAAATCATTAAGAAATCATTAAATATTTGTGGATCAAACAAAAAATTGTCTCGGTGGGGGAATCGAACCAATGGCATCTCGATTCACAGCCGACTACTCGCCCACTGCGCCACGGAGGCTGTCAATAATATCCAATATGAACAGTATTTTTTTAACCGACTTAAAAAATAAGAGGTTCTCATTTCGTCTGTATTTCCTTTTTTGTATGTTACTCGATACCTATTACCCGCCAAATGTGGACCAAATTTTGATGTTTTTTTTTATTTGGTAAGATTTACTCCAAGTATGGTCTTATACAAATTTGGTTAAGATCTGATGATGGAGTGCGAGGGAACATAGGCCACTTCACAACTAAAAATAGCAAACGTACTGCAATACGGTTTTTGATATAGGTTTCTTTAAGTTTTCAAGTGAAAACTTCCGTGCTTTCACCTAAAACCTTAAGTTTAGGTGAAAGTGGATTAGGAGAAACAAGCTAGAGGTTTTTTTTTATTTGATTAAATGACTAGAGGAGCACGTCGCTCGCCTGATGGTAAGCGCCACGCCAGCTGGATACCATAAAGAACTTTGAATTACAAACAACTGTATAGCATTGGACTGCGCTCGTCACCCCGAGACATAAGATATTAAGTCTCATAACGCCTAGTAATTTCACTGACTTTAATGGCCATCAGAACGAAACACAATAGTGCTTCCATACTGTTGCATAACGGACAACCCGACGGCCTATCTGATAATATAAGAATAAGATACTATAAATATAAGTAAAGTGCAAGTGAATGTGGGTTAACAGAAACAAACAAGAGAGATTAATCAGGGTATTAATTGCAATGAACGGGGTCAATAATATCCGTTAGTCGAATATAAACTAGATCAAACAGTTACACGTGTAAGTGCAAGGTCGTATTATACGTACGTAGAACCTTGTGTGAATTCCGCATTAGCATAATATTTGCGTAAACACACTACATTATTCTATCTTGATCCTTTACTTACTGATTTTTTGCAAGTCTGTTTATATTTTGTAATAATTTCCCGTATAAAATTCACATTGTACATACATATGCACTTACGCGTGTAATCCCGGAAGATGTAGTACGAGGTGTAACCACACCACACTTCGCCGAGCGTATCTCCGTCCTATGATGTGATAGGGGGCAAAACTATCGCCATACCGGGCAAAATTCCCGACTCCGGGCTGATATTTTTTTTTTTTTTTTTTTATCCTGGCTCGGCAAAGTGACTACGCTACACCTGATGGTAAGTGTAGCGCAATCCAAGAATAGTGTCGACCAACGATAAACAATGTGTCCATCGTAGGTCGGCAAGATCATGCCGGCCTGCCAAAGGGCCAAGGGGGAGGGAAAGGAAAAGGGATGGGAAAAGGGTTAGGATCAGGGGGCAAGCCCCCTGAGGAGAACCGGATATACACTGGCTGACCCTGGAACGCGACCCACACTAGGCGGGCCACTATGGCAGGTTTTAGCACCAGTGTACGGTGGTCGCTATCCGGTCGGATACAAGTATCCTCCCACCAGCAATATTGAGCATTTTGTGATAGAAAAACCTGTTATCATTTTTATTCGATCCGGGGATCGAACCTGAGGCCTCAGCATAGGCGTCGTACCGCGTGCGCAATACAACTATGCCACCCAGACAATGTCACAAAATTCACATTTTGTGTTGTTTAAAATTTATAGTTATGGCAAATCTGTGTACATGTATAGCAGATGTAGCAGAAGTAGCAGGTTTTCAAAATTGCCCAAAATAAAATTATCAAACTGCTCTTCAACTGGTATTGGAAATATAACAACGGCTGTTTGGGATTGACAACTTATAATCATTAACGTAAGATTAATACTATTCTCAAGGAAGTGACATATTTTGTCTTATTGAGAATAAGTATCTTTAAACCTTAAACCTATAAGGTGTAAACCTATAACTTTCAATATAGGAAAATATAAAATAAGTATAAATATTTAAAACAAACAAGGAAACGTTAAATGAGTCGAAGTGACAGGCGTCTATTATTATTTTAGTGGCCGCGTAGTGGTCCAAATTCGTCCTGTATAGAATAATATATTATGTTACCTACTATGTAATGTAACGGTATAATTATATATTTTTTGTTCTATTAAATCACCTGCGAGATTTGACATTCAGATGTTGACAGTACAAACATAAACAATCAATGTTTTATTTAATTTATATGTTTTTGTTACATATGGTCTAAGATCCCGGGTAACATCGACCTTCACCCATCTGTTTACCGAATGAAAAATATATTTTAGGGTACAAAATGTGTTGCTGAACACATATCAATAGGATTAAAGGGTTAAGGTTAAAGGGTAAAAAAATATGGTCAAGGATATGTTTTTATTAATATTGTAAACTAAATACTGTTTTCTTCGCTTTGAGAGAGAAAGACAAAAGAGTGTTTATCTCATCAATGCTTAAGTAACGTTTATAAGTTAGGCCCATAGACTCTAAAATTCTGCTGTTGCTGACAACTGAACTTTTTTTTTTAAATATGGAGGCCGAACCCCTCCCCAATCCCTTAATTATCCCTTTCCTTTAAAGTCGGCAACGCGTCCATGATTCTTCTGGTATTGTGAGAGTACATGGGCGGTCGAGATCACTTACCATCAGGTGATCACTTGTTCGTTTGCCGTTCTATGCTATAAATGCTGGTGGGAGGATACTTGTATCCGACCGGATAGCGACCACCGTACACTGGTGCTAAAACCTACCATAGTGGCCCGCCTTGTGTGGGTCGCGTTCCAGGGTCAGCCAGTGTATATCCGGTTCTCCCCAGGGGGCTTGCCCCCTGATCCTCACCCTTTTCCCATCCCTTTTTCCTTCCCCTCCCCCTTGGCCATTTGGCAGGCCGGCATGATCTTGCCGACCAACGATGGACACATTGTTTATCGTTGGTCGACAATATTCTTGGATTGCGGCTACACTTACCATCAGGTGTAGCGTAGTCACTTTGCCGAGCCAGGATTAAAAAAAAAAAAAAAAAAAAAAAAAAAAAAATATCAGCACACAGCACTGCTGGGCACAGACCTCCTCTGCTAATAAGTGGAATTTGATCCTGGTCAACTACATAGGCCTAATAGGGTTGGTGGACTTCACATACCTTATAACCAACACGCAGGTTTCTCATCATGTTTTCCTTCACCGTAAAAGCGAGCCGTAATTAACAATAAATATCACGTAACTTTGAAAAATCATAGGTCTGTACCCTGGCGCTGGTATCAAACTTGCGACTTCCGTATTGACAGGTACGTGCCACTCCCCGCTACGCCAATGCCGCTCATGAAGTATGAACAAATATTTTTTCATTATAGGTCATGGGCAACGAAACATTGACCTGTCAGTTCGAGTCTAGGAAGTAAATAATAGTGACGTCGGTAATGATTAATTTACACTGTGGTTTCTTTTAAAAATACATAAATTAATTAATTTGGTAGTTATAACTGTGTAGTTGCTAGTGGTAGGATATTCATATCCGCTCGGATAGCGACCACCGTACACATGGTTTAAAATCTGCCATAGTGACCCACCTTGTTCGGATCGCGTTTCAAATCAGCCAATGTATATCCGGTTCTTTCGAGGGGCTTGCGACATAATTTGATGGTTCGTTGGGGAGGGTATAGGTGTACATACTTGTATCCAGCCTGCATAATCATGCAGGCATGACCGTACACGCCTGTCCTGTCGCAGGCTCCTCGATTTACTCTTTGGAGTGCGAAGAAGCATATCAACAGACCGGCATGATTCTGGTTTTATTGGACCGCACTGCGTTAACATGTGTAGTGTAAACACTTTGCCGTGCTCGGATGAAAAAAAAAATTGTATATTGGCCCCCAACAGCAGTGCGTAAACACTGTTCCGGTTTGAAAGTCATTGAAGGCAGTGAAATTATTGGGCGTTATGCGACTTAATATCCTATGTGACGGAGTGACGAGTGCAGTGTTGTGCTATGCCGTACCCTTTGTTATCGTGTTGGTATTGTTTATAGGCAGAATAAGTACGACGCCATCACGTTTTTCACGCACCTCATTTACATTGAATTATATATTGCATATTTGAATAAATAATGTTATATACTTTATGTAGACATTACACAGCAAAAATGAAAACCAAAGAGAAATACAATCGTTATACATAGGAAAAATAAAAATTTATAAAATAAATTAAAATTACCCATCATAAAGAAAAATAGACAATGAAACATTACCATAAAAATACTTTATTACATTACTTAAGTAATATTTAAATATTATTATGGTGAGCACAGATTACTTGTTGAATTAAAAATCTAGAGATAGAAATAATATTTTCGAAATTGG
The DNA here is from genome assembly GCA_949126905.1 of Amorpha juglandis. Classification (NCBI taxonomy): domain Eukaryota; kingdom Metazoa; phylum Arthropoda; class Insecta; order Lepidoptera; family Sphingidae; genus Amorpha; species Amorpha juglandis. The sequence continues at coordinate 5,240,056 of OX421380.1, forward strand.
TTTTGAAGGTGATTATAATTAAAATAGCCAGTTTATTCAAAGTCAATCAAGATTTTTTTTATTTTTACTGCACTTCAAAACGCATTATACATTTAATGCGTTTAGTGGTCCCATTTACAGAAGAATTAATTTTTGGATATCATAATTAGTAAAGTAAAGCTATGCGATTCTAAAATTGAAAGTGGTCAATATTTTTACGACGTACCTTATCTTAATCACACTAATGCTTCATCATGCAAATCGATACTCTAATTAAGCTAAAGTTCTTAAGGCCATACCCCCAGCAAAACGCCTCGCGATCGAAATTTTTAGAGGCTATCGAGTCATTACCTAAATAAATATTGATTAAAAAAATATACAATATATTTCTACAATCTGTCAGCTTTACTTTGTTGGATTCAAATTCAAGTTAATGTTGATATATTTTTTTAAATTGTCGTTATAAATGAACCATAAAAATGAGAAAAATGCAAAGATTCCGTGCGTCTCCTTTTAAAGTACAGATTGATTTCATATGAGATTAACATCCTAGTGAGTGATTTGAGTGGTAGAGCCACGCTGTAGACAGTTTTGTCTACAGCATGAATGGGCTGGCTCGTCCGGATCGTTACCACTGTCTCACAGAAAACCGACGTAAAGTAGCGGCTTGCTGCTGCGTTTCGTACGGTGAGTGAGATAACCGGAAGCCCAAATCCCCTCCCCTTCCCAATCCCTAATTATCCCTTTCCTTTAAGGTCGGCAACGCGCCCATGACTCTTCTGGTGGTGGGCGTACATGGGCGGTGGAGATCACTTACCATCAGGTGACCCACTTGCTCGTTTGCCGGCCTATGCTATAAAAAAAAAAAAAAAAAAAGTGAAATAGGCAATTTAATAATGAATATTTTGCACGTTTAAAATTTTCAAAAAGACCAAAACCAGATTTTTTTAATCAATTATTCGCTAAATACGTGTATATTCTGCATGAAAACTTACACGCCGAGTACACGAGTCAGTATGCCGCGAGTCAGTCAAGGCCATTCGCTCACGGAAGGCCCTTAAGTACGCGAAACAACTTTTAAACAAAGTTTCATTCGCATTACATATGTATGAATACATATAGACTATGATAGTAGTTGTGCGCTTCAGCAAAAACTATTTATTTTAGAAATACAAGTGAATGTAGATCAAGGATTCCCAAAGTGGTCGAAATTGATTTCCAGGGGTCGGTATAAACGAAAACTGATTTTGGAGGTCGACGAGGTCTAAAAATCGACCCCAGTACCACAAGTTCTTATTTGAAACTTTCAAAATATTGTATAGGTTGTGTTACGTGTACTTGTTATAAGAATGACTAATATTTTAGTAGTACTCTTAAAAAAATATTTTGTTCAATTTTTATGAGAAAATGATGTCAAGTTTGCTCACTTAATCAACCGCAAAGTTTTTAAATTGGCAAATTTTTATCAATAGGAAAAAAAGAGATAGGATTTTGAAGGGGGTCTGAGGTCCTACCAGTTTATTTTGGTAAAGGTGTCTCTTGCCCAAAATAGTTTGAAAATCCCTGATGTAGATGATCATATATAGATTGTTACGAAATTACATTTTTCTCTTGATAAACTGACTCAAAATCAAAATCATTTTTTGATTTTGATTTTTGATTTGACTGCGACCGGAAAGCCGTACATTGATTGCATATTTGTACTGATTCGTAAAGAATGGTGCTTGACGAAAATTAGATGAACATCTTTATGGAAATACAGCATGTATTTAAATCATTGTCGACGTGCAATGAAAGCAGAAATCCCTTACTTTACATGTTCTTTGCTTTTAAGGTACTTTATTTGGTGTGCAACAAAAAGAATATTCTAAAGCTTAAGTTGTAATATTAATAGAAATAAGTGCACTGCCTGCGAGATCTATTAAATCACCTAACTGTAATAACCTACTGTGATAAACCCCTGGCGTCAAAACAAAAAGCAAACATCTATATATTATATAATAAAATATAATAAAAATGTAACGGGTCGCTGTCTGTACATGAAAGATATATGAGACATAATGTTATAAGGGACCTTTATCAACGCAATAGCACCCCATACAATGATTTTTAGAAATTTTGTCTGTTTGTCTGTGCGTTTGTGCACGATGATCTCAGAAACGGTTTATCCGATTTAGACGTAGTTTTCACTAATTTATTATGGTAAGCTTCACTTAACATTTAGCGTTTATTTCATGTCAATCGGTTCATAAATAAAAAAAGTTATGCCAATTTAAAGATATCGGTAATATAACGGTGCAGAACTTCACGCGGGCGGAGCCGCGAGCGAATGCTAGTCTTTAATAAAACTATAAAAATTTATACGGATTAATAATCTCCGCCCGTGACCACGAAGGCTGCGAAACGTCGCAATAAAAAGTAAAAATTAACCGCAATATAATCCGTATAAATTATTTATTATTTCAATGTGTAATATCCGCGTAAACATAAGAAATCATTAAACATCTGTAACTTTAGCATGAATGGGTCGGTTCGACCGGGTCGTTACCACTATCTCACAGAAAACTGACGTAAATAGCGGCTTGCTGTTGCGTTTCGTGCGGTGGGTGAGATATCTAGAGGCCCAAATGAAATTTTATATAAAAATCTCAAATTGCTGATTAAACGAGCAAAACAAAACACATTTAAATCCGCCCATTCGCTATGATATCACAGATAAATAAATAAGCACACACAGACAAACAAAGGGGCTAAACTTTTAAGGTTGCGGTTAAAATACTCCACTATTAGTACTTCCGCCTTTTTTAAGTTAATTGTTAACATATCTTTGTCAGCCGGTAACAGAGTAATACCTACTGTTATGCTTGGTATTGCAATTGATATCATGAGTAAATACGACACGTTCTATTTAATCACGGTTAAATGTCGTATTGAAATATATGGTTGGTAGAATTATATATTTTATTGAAGCTAGTACCTTTTGTCGTGGATATCATGTCTTTTAGGGTACCGTGCCCGAAGTGTCTATGGAACCGTATAATAAGCCGCGCCGCGCCGCGCTGAGCCTTCTCTAAGAGCTCATCGCTACCGACTTTGTCTGATATTTTTTTTTTACTTTAGTTAGTAGACAGCTGAAATTTTCACGGCATATACCTAATAAGTCTTTGTTATTTGAGGATTATTTCTTAAGTATGCGTTAGAATTTTTTTTTATTATCCGTGGTTAAAAGACATCAGTTCAGACTGAGAAAAGTAATAGTTATTGGATCTATTGATTGATAGTTGGATCGTAGCCTCCGAAGCATGAATGGCACTTTCAAACGCTTCTTTTATTTTTAAGGTTCCGGACTCCTATTTTTAAATCCGAATCAAGCAACGTAATTTGGAACGTACTCGTACATAAAGTAAAGTAATAAAAGAATAGTCATTACAATAATAATATTTTTGATATAAATTAGGTACTACCAAAAATATTTAATAATTTTTAATTGTAAAAACCTATATGAAAAATGTTTGACTTATTTTATTTATTGTTGTTTCCTAGAATATAGTTGTTTAAGTAACTCATAAATAAGAATTAAAAAATACATAAAAATTCCAACATAACACGTTTTAATAATAAAACATATATCCCCTTTATAAACATGTTTTACTGATTGCTTTACATATATAGTAAAAGTATTTTATAGTAGAAATATTATTATGTGATTGATATTCTATGTTATATTATGCCTACGTTTTTGAACTTCATCACTTTGTATCGTTTTAATACCCAGTTTTGATACACAAAGGTATAAAGTATAAGGTATAAGTATACCCTTTGCGCTCCAGTCGCAAAGGGTGTCAACCGAATCCTATTTTCAAGCCTACGCGATGTTACGGCGCGCGTCATTTTTCTGTCCATCTGTCAGTTTATCAGTCAACCATTCTTGTCAATCTATCAGTCTCGGTCTGTCAGTCCGACCTGACTTTAAATGACTTTATCTCTTAAACAATAACAGCTAGCTGTTCGATTTTTTTACAGAATATGTGGTAGTATCGGATGACATAAAATATAAATCTAAGGGGGGGTGATACGGAGCTCATGGTGTACGATTCCGACTCGAACTTGGCCGGTTTTTACAGCAATGACCTCCCGCCGTGAAAGGTTCGTATATCGGGTTTACCTTTTAGTGTAATACTGTAATGAACATAATATCCAATAATTCATAATTTATCTGCTCGTTTAAATGCATACTGTTTTGACTAGACCACACACGTTTTACATTTTATTTGTATAAATAATTTAATAATGACAATTGCACATGAAGCTACTTATATATAGTTCCGCAATTACGTATCGAGAAATTTTAACAGATTTCAAACAAAAGAGGTTCTCAATTTTTTTCCTTTTTTATATATTTACACAGATTTCGCCATCAGTTGTATACCTTGTTGGAAAAATAATTATTCGATAGAATTTAGCAGCGACAATTCTTCCAAAACACCTCAAACCATTGTTTTTATCGACTGACTTTACATTAATTTTTTGAAGTCGGATTTTATATTTTGTATTTACAATTACACTCGCGAGACGAAAGTTGCAGGTTTGAAACCAGCCCCAAGAGCATCTTTAACTTTCAAAGTTACGTGTGTATTCATTGTTAATTATCGCTTGTCAAAACGGTGAAGGAAATAGCGTGAGGAATCCTGTATACCTGAGAATTTTACCATAAGAATTTAAAAGGTATGTGTAGTCTGCGAACCCCCATTGGGCCAGCGTGGTGAACTAAGGCCTAACCTCTCAGTAGAGGAGACCTGTGCCCAGAATTGGGACGTGTATAATACAGGTCTAGTATTATTTTTACTATTGTATTACACAAATTAACTCAACTTCGTCTATAAAATAATGACTAAGTTACACATGTTCGTGACGTGAAATCCGATAGTTACCGAGCTATTTAAAACTCAATAGATCAATTATTACCAACGTGATTTACATAGACCGTGATGGATTAAAATTGATCACGAACGGGATATGATTAAGAGTATTGAGTGATATAGGTAATACAGTGATATTGTTTTTTTTATCCTGGCAAAGTGATTATGTTTACAACGGGTGGTAAGTGTAGTGCAGTCGATATACAGGGTTTCTTTTAAAACACCAACAACCTCGCAGGACTAGATAGCTAACCCCATAAGGAACAACTTTTGTTCTACGAGTTCGGATATAACTCAATACATGAAAAAAAAATGACTGAATTGAATGGCAGACGACTGGCGGCTAGATAAATGGGTCAAGTTCAAAGGCGCTAGCGCTGCACCCCCTTCCTCACGCTTCCAGGGGTTTGTTTACGTAATCTTTGCGATGCGCGTAGAGTTATAAACATTCAAGTCGGAAATTAAATTATTACTTACTTTTGTATGAAAATAAAATATTATAACAAATTATCGAAAGTTGTAGAACAAAAGTTGTTCTTTATGGGGTTAGCTATCTAGTCCTGCGAAGTTGTTGGTGTTTTAAAAGTAACACTGTATAATGTCGACCGTAAAAGTGGCTTGTTGGTCGCCAGATTAGCCGGCGTCACGGCCTGAAGTAGCTGAATATACATCGTCTAATTTCGGAACGCGACTCGCCAGAAGGAGCCACTACTATAGCGGGTTTTACACCTAATGTACGCTGCTCGTTATCCAGTCGGGTCAAATAGTCTTAGGTACCCTTCCACCAGCTAATTAGGTCCAGTTTGGTAATCCATATTGGGTGAACAGACCTTGAGATTTGTCGGTAGGTACTTGACAGGATGTCTTGTAATTTGTTTATTATTTTTCTCATAAGAACAACTATAATTATATTGCTTAAGGTATTTTGGAAGGCAGTGGCGGTGCCGGTGCTGGTCAACTAATATTGCATTTTTTAGCTTACAATTTTATGTTAAACTTATTGAAACCTGAAGTGAAACCTCTTTAGCACCGTTGTTATTTGAAAAAACGATGAAACGATTTAGATGAAACGAAAAAGTGTCAGTAAAAAGAGACAAACATATTCATAAATAGCATTTAGCCTGCGAGAGAATGAGATAGATTATAAGCATACAGTGTTTCCACAATCTTCGTCTCATCTCTGTTTTTTCCCTTTATTGAAAAGGCAAAAGCCTGCATATTATACAGCCTCATCGTCTTACTTTTGAAGTCATCTCTGCGTATCTGTAGCTATACAGGTGACGTATGGAGTGGAGTCGAGTCGAATCGAGTTGAGTGTGAGTACTAAATAAATATACTTAAGTTATAAGTTTTCACTGCCATTTTTTTTATTTTTAAATGGCATGTAAACTCCATACATAATATAATCCATATAACAAGAAAACCGCGACGAATGTGCTAGTTACGGGTTGAGGAGTTAAATTTTTTACTCCGTTATGAGATCTTAACCATTTTTATATGGGACCACGTCGTTGCTGCTAAACTCTATCAAATAATAATATTGTTAACAAATTCGGTATACAACTGGCGGCGAAATATATAAAAAATAAAAATACGCGCTTAATTCAGAATCTCCAATTTTGAAGTCTCTTAAAATTTCTCGAGACGTAATTGCGGAACCACATATAAGTAGCTAAATGTGCAATTGTTATTATTGAATTATACAAATAAAATGTTAAACGTGTGTGGCATAGTGAGAACAGTATGCATTAAAATGATCAGATAAATTATGAATTATTAAATATTATGTTTATTACAGTATTACACTACCTTTCTGTAATATACTTACAAAGACCTTTGTAACAAACTTACAAAATCGATGACGGAACAGCCGTAAATCCAAGAATTTAAAACTATTTAATTTAATTTATTGTAATGCATAAAACAAATTGATATTTAAATGTATGAGCTGTTTTATTTGATTTGTTTTGTAAGTACCTATGTAGAAAAAGGTGCGACCATTCTACAACATTCAACACATTCAACAACAATTCACAACCTTGGAGATACACGTGTCTAGATTTGTAAATTTACGACCATATGTAAGATGGAGCAATGACCTACCAAAAACTTGAAATTGTGTTTAGTAAAAAATATTTGTAAAAAATAGTTGCAATAATAAAAAGATACCGAATTAAAGAACTCGTCCTTTTTGGAAGTCGCTTAAAAAATTTGAAAGACAATCAAGTCAATCTCGGACCTTCGAAAATAAACGACGAAATCCCTTTAATGATCTAGATTATAGAATGATATGGAAGAAATCTAGAATAAATTGGGAGAATCCGTGGATTACTAATTTGGAATTAATTGTAAAGTAACGCTTATTTAAATTTAAGTGCAGTGATAGCTTAGCGGGAAGTGATATGAACCGCCGAGAGGAAAGTCGCAGGTTCGAAACTAGTCCAAAGAGTACCTATACATATACTTGTGACTTTTCTATGTTACGTATGTATGTACACCCAACAGTCACGCACATAGCTCTGACCCCACAATAAAATACGAGTCTTGTATCGTGGGTATCAGGAACTACAACTGACTTTCGGTCTCACAACATCCAGACCCCGAAAAAAATATTTGTGGATCACACAAACATTTGTCGCGGTGCGGGAATCGAACCCGCGGCCTCTCGCTTCACAGCTGGTTACTCGCCTGCTACGGAGGTTGTCAAATCAATCAACTAACACATGCTTTTCCGGTAAATGAAACATCGTGAGAAAACCTGCATAGCTGAGAAGTTCCCCATAAGAATTTTGAAGATATGTCTTGTTTACCAATCCGCATTAAGCCAGCGCATTAAGACCTAACCTTCTTTTACTGACGGTAGGATTCATATCCACCCGGATAGCGACCACCGTACACATTTAAAACCTGCCACAGTGATCCATATACCTTGTATGGATCGTGTTCCAGGATCAGCCAGTGTGTATCCGGTTCTCCCGAGGGGCTTGCGACAGGACTTAATGGTTGGTTGAGGCGAGCATAGAGATACATCTTTGTATCCCAGTGCATGCATCGGTCATCCGCCTGTCCTGTCGCAAGCTCCTTAATTTGCTTCATCCCTCTTCGTAGTAAACTCATTGTTTGTTGGTGGTCGCTGGTTTTAATAGACTGCACTGCGCTTAACATCCAGGTGTAGTCCAATCATTGCCATGCTCGGATCAAATAATCGCCTTTCAAGTATAAAAAAACATAAACATAAAGCGGTTAACTATACTGGATTCTACAATATCACAGACAGATTGACAGACAAAGCGGTGGATCATAAAGCATCACTCTTTTTACCCGACTTCATTTAGTCTTGGCTTAATAAAACGTACTTCAAAAACGTACAATACTTTGCTTACAAATCTCGAAGTCAGGCGAACACGTAATAATCGTTTAAAGATTATCTTTATTTACTGGAAATACATTTTTGACACATTTTATATGATAGATCTGTCAAAAACCTATTGATAGTGAGCAAATTTATCTGTAAATATAGATAGGCAATATATATTAAATATTGTATAATTATAGGCATCTAAATATTACAGGCAACGGTTATTAGGCGTTAGGATACTACTGATAAATACACAGAGAAATGGGTCAACCTTACAACACTCTTCTTTTTGGTTGCAGGTTAAAAATACGTCAACCTAGAAGATTATTCGATGTTTCCATATTATTTAAAATTGAGACAGGTATGTACGCCGTTGCTAATAAAAATAAAAATTCAGCGGAACAAAAAGCCGATTAAAAAAAATCCAGGAAGACAGAATAAATGTTCTGTAACGCTAATTTGAATCTGGTTGTAATGTATTTTTGTATTATAAAGTTTGTAAATTGTGAACATTTTGGTCTTACGATTTTATATTCATTATATAGCGAATATATAATAGCCTACATTAATATATTATGTATTTAGAATTTTTCTGTCGCAAACGCTACCATAATTTTTCGGAAGTCTATCCGTTGTCTCATAATGCAAAATATCTATATAATATTTAAAACTCAAAGGTGACTGACTAACATAGTGATCTATCAACGCACAGCCCAAACCACTGGAGGGATCGGGCTGAAATTTGGCATGCAGGTAGATGTTATGACGTAGGCATCCGCTAAGAAAGGATTTTGATAAATTCTACCCCAAAGGGGTCAAAATAAGGGATGATAATATTTAAATGCTGTTCACGCGGGCGAAGCCGCGTGCAAAAGCTAGTAATAAATAAGTTTCAGATGTTATCATAATCTATACATATAAAATTACTTATACTGACTGACTGAACAACTGGTTCCTGGGGCTACAAACTTGAAATTTTGGCAGTTGATACCTTTTAGGGGGTAAAATAAGGGATAAACGGTGGTACAGACGTCCGACATTTTGAAAGTAAGAAGCACGAGATTTCATGTAGTAACTAGTTGTGGTTAGAAATCTAGGTTGAGTTGTCTGTGATTTTAAAGCATTTGTTACTTCAAAAGTGAAGAAATTCCCATATAAACTTTCAGCCCCTAATTCATCCTTTTAGAGGTACAATTTGCAAGGACGCTGATATACATTTACATTTATTTCTAATACAGACAACTCACCTAGTTTAAAATATATTCATACGGCTGGATCCGTGGCTAAAAGCTATAAACTTATAAATCAATTGTATTCAGATACCTACAACTAAGTTATTTATTAACCAAACCTGAGAATAAAACTATTAATCTAACCGGTGTTTAATAAAATTTTATTATTAAATATTTATTATTATTAAAGGGGAATGCCCATCTCCCATACAAAAAAATGCCTAAGATGAACAAAAATGAATTATACACCAATTTGTATTAAAAATTAAAGTAAATCTATTACAATTAAAATTTCTATACAAAAACTTGGAGGAGACTGGTTAAAAACATTTTGCCTAAAATATATTTTACGTGTTGAAATTGGGATCTGACAAGTGCAAATATCGGTCATTTAAATAAGTTAAGGATACATCATCATTCATAGATAAAACAATGAGGTATTATATTGGAGCGGACGTCGAATCGGAAGCAAAAAGTTTAGTACTTACGAATAACTTAAACAGAAAAACTATCTGTCAAATACGATTTGTATTTACTAATGTCAAATTCGACATTCATGTACATTAACGACAATCAAATTAAATACTATAATAATAATTATAATACTTTCCCCCTAGTGCGTAAAACTTGAGAATAATACAACTATTCTTATTTTAATCTAAATAGATTATATGACTATTTCAAGTTTCTGTCCATTTCCAGGCATTTTATGGGCGTTCCCCTTTATAATTCAAATTACATTATGGTTTATTCCAAGTTCAAAGTTTTAGTTATCAATGAATTGCGTTTAATTATTTCTATTTGACCTTGGCCAATAGGCTTGTGATTATTTTGGCAGAATGCAATGCATTGTCATTGTTTTCCTACTAACCAGTTGGCTACATTCGTTCCGGTTTGAATAATTAAAAAAACATTGATTTGTATTGATTTTTACTGGCTGTAAATTGATTTTTTTTTTAATTTCTAGTCAGTTATATTTTTAACGGCCGGACGATTTGAGCTCTGATACTCTCTCTTATACAAAAGAACTACTATGTCAATGTATCGAATGGCTGAAAACCAGCGTGGCGGCAGTCGGTAATAAATAAATAAATAAATAAATAACATAAATAAACCCAAGTCACACACATAGTCCTGACCCCACAGTAAGATACGAGTCTTGTGTCGTGGGTATCAGAAACTACGAGAGACTTTCGGTCTCACAACGCCCAGACCCTGAGACAAATACTTGTAGATCACACATTTGTTTGTTTTGGTGCGGAAATGGAACCCACGGCCTCACGCTTCACAGCCGGCTGCTCGCCCGCTGCGCCACGGAGGCTGTCAAACTTGAAATTTGAAACGATGTTCAAGGTAATGGTTACTGAGTGTAGATAGCCGGTTGTATTTTGGTGTAAGAACTCGTTGGTCTTTCACCTCTATCCGTTATATTTAATTTATAAAAGTGTATACTGGAATTTTGTAGTTCATTCTACTGCGTTCAGATAAAACAATAACTTACGCAATCAGAAACGTCAATTAACTTAAATTGGCTTTAGGTCTTTTGAATTTAGAATGTTTTTATTTCATTGAATGGCGAGACGAGCACGACGCTTGCCTGATGGTATCGCGACACGCCTGCCTATAAACAGAAGCAACATCACACAGAATTACAAAGCACTGCATGACACTGAACTGCGTCTGTCACCCCGAGACATAAGATGTTAAATCTCATAATGCCCAGTAATTTCACTGGCTTCAATGTCCTTCAAACCGAAACACACTGTTACACACTGTTGCTTGGTGGCAGAAATAGTCAAAGCGGTGGTACCAACCAAGACGGCTTCTCGCATACGAGGGGGGTGGAAGAAATTAGATTTCGTGAACATTGCTTCGAATGCGAATGCTTTAACTGTTACTGACGTTTTGAAACAATGCACCCATCTTACGATTCCTGATTTTATCCCCATATAAATGTTATCTTAAAATCCGACGATTTGGGGTATACTAATCATATCGAATAAAATAATCAACAAATTAGAATCACTTTGACAAAAAGTACTCGTATATTGTGCGTGGACATAGTACCTTCTCCTTTTGCGACAGTAAAGTGGAACTAAAACTTAAAGACCGTCTTTAAAATTAAATAGATGCCGTAAAAATCTTGAGTCTCGTATTTTAATAAATATTTAAATTAGTCTTTTCAGGTCTTGCTATGGTAGAGCTACGCTGTACACAGTTTTGTCTACAGCATGAATATGCTGGCTCGACCGGATTTTTACTATTGTCTCACTGAAAATCGACGTGAAGTAGCGGCTTGCTGTTGCGTTTTGTATGGTGAGTGAGATATCCGGGGTCCCAAAGTCCGCTCTCCTTTCTAACCCCTTAGTTATAGTTATAGAGAATTCCACTCCTTGGCTGTGCGCATTATAAAAATTCACTCAAGTGCAAACTCCTAGTGAATACAGCGATAATATTTTTTATTTGTGGGATAAAATAAAAACCTATAAGGGCTCTAATGGCTATACCATAAAAGCATTCTATATCACACAATGTATGCATTTCGTACACTTTACATAAAAACTATCACAAGTCTAAATTTGGAAATTGACATAGTAACTATTATCATTATTGTATTATTAAGCAACAATTATTTAGAAAAAAATCCACTACTAACGCCATCTGTCGGAAATTACATATTTAATGCTTTATTAACTAGAGTCTAGACCAGTGTTTCCCAACCTTTTTTAGGCCATGCCCCACCTTAACATTTTTTTGTTAAATTTGTCACCGATATCTAGCATTCCGACAATTAACTAGGCGTTGTAGAATAAGAATACTAAGAATTGTTATTATAAAAGATGTACTGCGAAGTCGTACAATGCTTCTTATTGGTTTCTTATATGATAATGTATAACGTTCGTAATTTTTAAAACATACGTAAAAGCGGGATCTTGCAGTCTATGGCTTATACCAGAGGTTGCCCAGACTTTTTCTCATAGACCACTTTCAAAATTTAGCTGGTTCTGGTGGATCCACTGCAGTTACATTTCTACCATATTCCCGAAGCTAGGCATAAAATGTGAAGATTAGATCTAAAATATTATCTGCCTACATTGATAGGTGAAGTCAAGCCAACATTTTAGTTCTTCACTATCGAAATCAATTAAATTTTCGTGGTCCCTCGCTTACGAATTGTGAACCTCCATTTCTTTGTCACGTCAACGTAGACCCCTGGGGGTCCACCTGGACCACTTTGGGAACTAATGCCTTGGTTAGAGCATATGTATGCCCTACCTAGAAATGTTACATAACCTATTCCGTTGCATTCTAAATTAAATTCAATTATCATCAACCTTAGAATATTTTTCACTAAATTTAAAGCTATATTTTAATTAATCTAATAAGTATTAAATAGCTCTGAACGTAACAATGCAAAAAAACACTGATGTTTGCAAAAAAACACACATTTTATCCTTACACGCTTTGGGGTAGTGACATAATTTCTTCAAAAGTTAGAAGTATGTCCTATGGGGTTAGGGATCGAATCAACATTTTCTCGGCAGTACAAATAAACCTTCTATAATGTAAGGGAAGTGCTTGCAATACGTAACAATAATAAAGTTCAGATATAGCTGCGCCTATTACTTTAGTTTCGGCAAAATAGCAGCTCATGTATTATGCAAATGGATAACGATGATAAAGAAATAACTTTTAAAATAGACTAGGTTAGTTTTTGACAGTACACTAAGTACCTACCTACATAGGTATAATATTAGGTATATAATAATATTACTTTACTAATCACGCTCGACTAATGTGTAATTAAACTCTCGTAAAAAAGTAGTATTGGGTATAAGTATTTTTAATTTGTCTAGTCTGTAGCCGCTATTTAAACGGCTATCATATAGCGAATGCAACTGGACATTTTTTTTATTTGATTGATTGACAAGACGTGCAAGGCGCTCGCCTGATGGTAAGCGCCACGCCTGCCCATAAACAGAAGCAAGATCACACAGAACTTTTAATTATAAAGCACTGCATGGCACTGAACTACGCTCGTCACCCCGAGACATAAGTCTCACAATGCCCAATAATTTCACTGGCTTCAATGTCCTTCAAACCAAAACACAACAGTGCTTACACACTGTTGCTTGGCGGCAGAAATAGACGAAGCGGTGGTATCAACCCAGACGGCCTGTCGCATACGAGGGACCTACCACCATGTAAATGTATCATTTGACCCTGTCATTACGTACCGACATAACTAATACATAATATATTACTAAATAACTTATAGTATCTAATAATTTACAATATGTGTTTACAATACGCATTATGCGTTTTGCTATTATTGGAATTATCAGATCTTGACCAATGAACTTTAATGCCTATACTGAAACTAGCGCTAATATACATATCTGCATTCAAATAAATAATAGTTTTACATGTCTATTAGAGACCGTAGCACAATAATAAATAGAATTGAGGTTTAAATTTAAGATGTTTAAGTACGCTGTGGCTTTATAATGAGGGTACCTACATATACATATTTTCAATTATCCAAAGCCAAATTACATTTAACGAAAAGAAAATTTGGATAGGTACCTCTACCTATGCAAGAGAAAATTCGTGTGAATGGTTTCTTTTAAAGGATGTAAGGTTTCTTATCACTTTTGGTTCGAAATAGTTTTTTTATTATTTATTAAATAAATTCAATAATAAATTAGTGCAGTAGTTTCAACTTAGAAATATATGGTTTAACACGTTAATCAATTTTAAATCAATCAATGATGCAAATTAATATGCAATGTAACATCATAAATGTAAAAATTAAAAGCACTTACCGAAAAACTGTAGAATATTTCAAATTTGAAAAATGTATTCGATGTGTTGATACAAATCGTTCGAAATGTCTCGTGGTGTCAGTCGAGTCGGTCCCTCTGCTGTTGGGAGCGCAGTGCGAATGAATCCGAATGATTATAGGATGTGGCCAGACAGATGGTTTACAGCCATATATTTCAAACGCGACTTACCCTAGCGTATTATGTACTCATTCTGTTTATTTCCTCCGTTCCCAGAGGGCCTGATGCTTCAATTCCTACTTACATGTTTAAACCAGATTATAATACGTTTAATACTAAACGTGTATTATATACGTCCCACTGCTAGTCACGGGTCTCCTCTACGAATAAGAGTGCAGACCTTAATCCACCACGCTGGTAGGTTGGCAGACTTGACATACCTTCGAAATTATTAGGGATAACTACTCAGCCCTGTAGGTCCTGCTTGTCTCGAGTCTAGAAGTTCGAATTTTAGAGTACCTATATGCCTTTAGAATATAAGTTACTTCAGTATAGAAACCTATCCGTTTAAGATTTTCTATCCAATCTATTATAGCTTTGCAATAATGTGCAAAATATAATATAGTAAATTATTAAATATAGTAAATAATTCCATATTTTTTAAAGTGTTTCAGTTTTCATACGTGTACCTACTAGGTATGTATATATTATGTAGGTACAATACGCGAAAAATAACTGCATGGCTGAATTTACCAACTTGGCTTACGCCATAGCCGCCGCTCATTGAAAATCTAAAGGTTAGTTATTTTATGACTTTGCCACTCTGTGGAATAAAATACTGAGGAAGATTCTATCATATTAATATTAAAAAAATTGGTGTGTGTCGTGGGACACCAGGTAGGAACGAAGTTCCTTCGGCTAATGTAGAATCGACACAAATTGCAAAAAAAGTCGTGCTCAATTTTATGTAGGTTTTCTTGATTTTTCTCTTAAATTTTGCTGATTAGTTTTTATTTAAGTACAAGAAAGTATTTAGGAAATTCAGTATTTTAGGAAATAATAAATTATGTACTTAAAATAAAAAAAACATCGTAATTCAAATTATCAACTAAAAAAATAGAAATAAAATAAAGACGTGTGGCACTCGGAGACTGCCGCGGTAAAGCTATTGTATAGCATTTTTTATCAATTTATGTAATTATAAATAATAACAAGCTAGCGTAATCTTTTAAAAATCGAAGGAGATATAAAAATACTTCAATAACTGGCTGAATGAATTTCATTTTAAAAAAGGAACTAACGCTGGCTGGTTATGCGACTGTCGCGCATGCGCACGTCTCATTTAACGCTTTTATTCCACGCATTTTTTCCACGCATTATTCTTACGGTTTTACTATCACATTTTTTTCAGTTCGGTCACGCAGCGAAATCCCTATCCCCTCCAAGCCTGCCGTAAGGAACTTCGTTCCAATAAAACTATTAGAAACAATCACACATCCTGAAACATATCAACAAGTCTACGTACTGCTATTATTTGGTATATTGTTCATCTATGCATGTAAACAGTACCTTATAATAAGTTGATATTACGTGTGTACTTCCAATCGGGTGATAAGGCACGCGTGTAGCCATTAATTTTCCGTGTATGTAGTAAGTGGATAGACATAATTATAATCTTTGTCGAATTATTTCACGGTAGTGTTACAAACGAACAACGTCAATGGTGACTTCAGTAGGGCTTTGTCAGACGAAGGCGTTTTTAACGTTCGACAACTCTACAAGGCGGTAGGTCCCTCGTATGCGAGAGGCCGTCTGGGTTGGTACCACCGCTTTGTCTTTCTGTTGCCAAGCAACAGTGTGTAAGCACTGTTGTGTTTCGGTTTGAAGGGCATTGAAGCCAGTGAAATTACTAGCCATTATGAGACTTAACATCATATGTCTCGGGATGACGAGCACAGTTCAGTGCTATGTAGTGCTTTGTAATTCGAAGTACTGTGTGGTGTTGCTTCTGTTTATGGGCAGGCGTGGCGCTTACCACCAGGCGAGCGCCGTGCTCGTCTTGTCATTCAATGAAAAACTTGGCCATCGGAAGTCTATTTAGGGAAGTTGCTCCACGACAAACATTATGTATCCAGCTAGAAGTAGTAATGAAATTTGTTCCCGAAACATCGCCTACGCTACAATTGAGCCGAATTACTGACCAACCTTGATCCTTGCTCTTTAATTTCGGGCCTTGATTGTGTAATATGAAAAAATTGGCTAGACGAATTTTATTCGTAGTCTATAAGATCCGGGAGTTGATTCTCATATGCATATGGTTTTTTAGCATAGACCGGCAAACGAGCAAAAGGGTCACCTGATGGTAAGTGATATCGATCGCCCAAGTACACCCACAATACCAGAAGAATCATATCCGAGTAATCCTTAAAGGGAAGGATAATAAAGGAATTGGGAAGGAAAGGCGGATTACAGCCTCCGGATATCTCACTCACTGTACCAAACGCAACAGGAAGCCGGTCCTTTACGTCGGTTTCTTGTAAGACAGTGGTAACGACCAGGTCGGGCCGGCACATTCATGTAGACAAAACTATCCACAACGTGGCACTCTCTTCCTATTTGTTGGTCAGTTAATAAAAGACAATAAACACCAAACTTCATTGAACATTTATTTACAAAACATTGTATAAGTACATTATACGGGATATCTCCATTTCGCCGGCACGTCATTATGGTAGAAGTTGCACTCGAGTTTGTTGGCGCAGTTCTTGCCGTAGCGGCACGGCTTCGGGTGGTAGTAGTGACATGATGGGTTCGCACAACCAGGGTAGTACTTGCACATCCCCGGCACGCTCACTGACGAAATCGTCTTGTAGTTCGCTGCCGGCACCACGTGGGACGCTGTGGGATATCATTTGAGTTATTGTTATTTGAGTAAATATTATGGTTGATCATTTGCTCAATCTGGTAAGATTGCGTCACACTGTACATTGTACAATAGTCGAAGTGGAAAAAAATCTATTAGATTATTTCGTTGCGGGATAGACAGTTTACATGCCCAGAGACTCGCCGAGCTTCATTGCTTTAATTGGTGTCGAAATAGTTGTTGTAGGGATGTTGAAAAAATACCGATACTTCGATGTATCGATATTTTCCATGTATTCTTTGTCATCGATATTTTTGGCGATCTAAATTAAATTGATTGGAATATCGAAATCAAGTCTAAATCAAATAGGATGCCATATAATGAAAATCAAACTTGGAGCCGATGTGCCAATATTTATTATTATAATTTTTAAATCAAAATCGATACCTATACTATTGAAAAATATCGATAAAAAATATCGTCGCGTGCACGCCGCCAGGAACTTGCAGCGCGGGTGAGTACTGAGTGTACGTACAGGTGAGTACATACCCAGCACAGGCGACACACACGCTTGTGTCGCTGCGGGCGCGTTGTGTGCGTGCGAGTACACGCACGAGCGTCGCGTGCACGCCGCCAGGAACTTGCAGCGCGGGTGAGTACTGAGTGTACGTACAGGTGAGTACATACCCAGCACAGGCGACACACACGCTTGTGTCGCTGCGGGCGCGTTGTGTGCGTGCGAGTACACGCACGAGCGTCGCGTGCACGCCGCCAGGAACTTGCAGCGCGGGTGAGTACTGAGTGTACGTACAGGTGAGTACATACCCAGCACAGGCGACACACACGCTTGTGTCGCTGCGGGCGCGTTGTGTGCGTGCGAGTACACGCACGAGCGTCGCGTGCACGCCGCCAGGAACTTGCAGCGCGGGTGAGTACTGAGTGTACGTACAGGTGAGTACATACCCAGCACAGGCGACACACACGCTTGTGTCGCTGCGGGCGCGTTGTGTGCGTGCGAGTACACGCACGAGCGTCGCGTGCACGCCGCCAGGAACTTGCAGCGCGGGTGAGCGAATGCACATGCAGCACCGTACCGGCATAGAGGGAATGCGCGACACCACACCAACTTGCGCTCTGCTTGGGACACTGTATAAAACGACACTACTGTCAGTATTTATAACGCATGATGGTAAGTTGCGGATTGTCTACATAATTTATGAATTGATCTAAACAAACATGCCGATCGACGAAAGCAGATCCTTTATTAACCACAGTGCGAATTAGTTTATTTCGGATAGCTTTAAAAAAATAAATAATTTTTGTTACTACCCATTTTAACCTATGCTAACATTTCTGATTTCTAACCATTGTTGTTTATAGGAAGCATTGAAAATATAGGAAAACTATATAAAGGTTTATCTAAAAGTCAAGAAAAAACAAAAAACGGAGTGAATAGAAATGCAGGCAGCAGAGGTAAATAGGGATAAAACTAATATTGAGATTACTACACAAATAGATCGGCCAAACAGTCCAGCTTAATTGATAAAATTTATAAAAGATATTTTGTTAGTTGATACCAGGAAAGTTTATAGTATATAGTATACTAGCTATTCTTCGCGATTTTATCGCAGGCATGTTACTACCCTACTCTGATGGCTCATACGAAAATATATATAAACTTTACAGAATAGATTCCCTAAATAATAGTGAAAACGGCATCTAAATCCGCTGCCACAGTCAAGGAGAAAAAAGCGGACCAAAAGACAGACAGACGCAGATCACAACTTTCTTTTATACTGTGTATAGATTGTATACAAAAGTGAAACCAGTTTTGTTGCTACTCATCCTGTTTTACCGTATAAATCATACTTACATGGTGGCACCGCATCATATTTGTGAGTGTTAGTAGTAGTGGTCACTGTGACGTGGTTATCGCTACTAGCACTCTCAGTTCTAACTCTCTCTCGTTCCGGCTCCTTCTCTTTCTTTCCCACGTCGAACACAATCGGTGATCCTTTCCTTTTCTTTCCTTGAGCCTCTTCTTTTATCTTTTCTTCTGTTGTCTTAGGTATTGGTACTTTTTCTTCTTCTTTTTTTATTATCACTTGGGTGTCACTTTCTTCACTTTCATTACTGAGACGTTTTTTCTGAATTGTAGTGGTTTCTGGTAATACTTCAGTAGTATCTTTTTTCTCTTGTGGTTTGTCATTGGTTACTTCCTTTCTTTTATCTTTTGTTTCTTTTGGTTTATTTGCCTCATCTTCATTCAAAAGACCTTCGTTTTGTAGTTTTTTAGTGAGAAATACGTTGGGATCGTATCCATCCATTGTTACTATGAATTGTGTATTTCTGTCTTTGTCTATTGTGGGGTTGTGAATGTTGCTAAAAAGAGGAGAATAATAAATGACCATCTACGAAAGTTCAAGGGGAAAAAGGCGAAATGACTTAAAGACTGTGGGAGCAATATAATCATATGACTAAAAACTAATCATCTAAGTGATGTTGCTACGTAGATGGGGTAGATAGTTGGTAGGTTGATGAGACACATATCAGGTTAAAAAACTATACCCTATATACCTGTACAGTGTGTACACATACATAATGTTCACCCCTGTATGTCTTAAGGTGTAGGCAAAAGACTACACCTAGTGCACCCACAGTTTGCAGAGTTTATTTTCGATGCACAATGTGATAGGTAGTGAGCCTCACCATATTAGGCACAAATTCCAAACTTGAGCAACTCATGTCTGAATGTATGGAACAAAATAAATTAAAACCCAGGACTTCACTGGTTTCTCAAACACATTTATTTTGTTATACAATACCTACGTGGCCATGAGCGGAGCTCACTAACCATTCATCTGGTGACCCTCCTGCTAACTTTATAATAACAACTTACATAGTTTCAATTATGAGAGTGTCGTCTTTCACGCTAGAAGTTCTGCCTTCGTTCCGCCGCGATGGTACATACTCAGTGTTGGTAATCATCTTAGTTATGGGCGCTGGTATGTATTCCTCTTTCTCTGTGTCGCTTGGTCCCCTGAGAAAGGGATAATATTTATTAAATTTTGAGGATATTTAAATATTCTATTGGCGCGTTATCTTACCACCTGATTGGCCTTGCTTTTAAGAATCGAAGTGGTATTTCAACATTCTAAATAGTGTTCAATAATTTATGATTAAGCGTGGCGTTGAACATCAGACGGGCGACTTGCTCGTCTTGTCATTTAGGGTTCATCAATAGTACAGGTAAATAAATAAACCCAAATTTAGGAAAGTGGGGGAATCTGAACCCGTAGAACTTTTGTAAAATTAAATTTAAAACAAAATACAAAATTAAATTAAAAAACTAGTCTATTTCCTAATCTAGATCATGGTCTGTGAGCAAAATAATATGCACAAACATCCAAACATTCACATTTTTATTATTATATTTTCTTATTTCATAGAATGACGAGACGAGTAAGGCGCTCGCCTGATGGTAAGCGCCACGTCTGACAATAAACACAAGCAACACCGCATAGAACTTTGAATTACAAAGCACTGAATGGCACTGAACTGCAATCGTCACCCCGAGACATAAGATGTCAAGTCCCATAACGACCAGTAATTTCGCTGGTTTCAATGTCCTTCAAACCGAAACACAACAGTGCTTACACATTGTTGTTTGGCGGCAGAAATAGACACAGCGGTGGTGCCAACCCAAACGGCCTCTCGCATACGAGGGACCTACCACCTTGTAGCATCATACATAAATTATGCGAGGGATCGATAAGTACTTCATTATTCAATTATTAGTTTATGCTAGTAGCCCTGCATATTAATGTCTTTTTGCAGGATAAAAACTACTCTATTAATCTGGGTCATGACCCATGACCATGGTCTATCGGTGTGCAAAATGATAATAATAAATAAATAAATACACCCAACAGTCACATACATAGTCCTGATCCTACAGTAAGATACGAATCTTGTGTCGTGGGTATCAGGAACTACGAGAGACTTTCGCTCTCACAACACCCAGACCCCGAAACAAATAAATGTGGATCACACAAACATTTGTCTCGGTGCGGGGATCGAACTCGCGGCCTCTCGATTCGCAGCCGGCTACTCGCCCGCTGCGCCACGGAGGCTGTCCAAATGATATCCAGAAACATCCAAACATTCACATTTATGATATTAGTATCCACTTACTTAAAGCTCTTATCGTCATCACTATCCATTTCCCCCAAGCTAATGGTATCGCCGTGCCTGTCCACGTCCGTCTCCGTGTCCGCGTGTGTGTGTGCGTGTGAGCTGCGCGACGGTACTTGTATCACGATCTTCTGCGGTTCCACAGTCCTGCGCATTGGCAGAACCAACGCGCGTTTCACTTTATGCGATTCCGGTTCCGGTTTTGGTGGTATCTGTGTTTTAAAAAAGTTTTTAGTAAAAAAAAAATGCAGATTTAAAAATCTGTATAGTTAGCACAACCTTTATTAAGACTTGTCTGTAAATAAATTACACAAACATTTGTCTCGGTGCGGGGATCGAACCCACAACCTTTCGGTCGGTTTCGGTCAATTCATCACAACTCAATATTACCATCTGGCTTACTCTTATCTCGAAACAACATTGTTTATTTAATACATGCTTTTACTATTTCGTACGGTGAGTGAGATATCCGGAGGCCTAAATCCCCTCCCCATCCCAATCTTTTAATTATCCCTTCTCTTTAAGGCGGTTATGTTTCTTCTAGTGTTGTGGGCGTACATGGGCGTTGGAGATCACTTAGCATCTGGTGACCCACTTGCTCGTTTGCCGATCTATGCTATAAGAAAAATACATACATTCAACAAGCTCTTATGAGCATCAGCGACGGCCCTCAGCAGTAGACTGGAGGCGGGCGCGCCCACCCTCGGCCGCGGTCTCACGCGCACCACGCTAGCGCATGTCGCGCGGGGTGGCCTGCTCTCCAATACCGACACCCTGACAATGATGATGATTTCTTATGTTTACGCAAATATAGCAAGACGGGATATTTGACATGTGCCATTTAGTTATTATTTGTCAAAATAATATGTGATTTAGCGACATGAAAGATTATAATTATGTTAATTAAAACTTTGAGAGTTCCTTTTGTTGTAATAGATTTTTAATAAACAGTTTGATTTTCATATTATGACGTTTTTTCTCTTAAGTATCCCATCTTGCCCCGGTCTCCCCTGCGTCCCACTGCTGGGCACGGGCCTCCTCTACTGAATGATAGGGATTAGGCCTTAGTCCACCACGCTGGCCTAATGCGGGTTGGCAGACCTCACATGCCTTTGAACATTTTTATCGAGTTCTCAGGTATACAGGTTTCCTCACGATGTTTCCTTCACCGTTAAAGCAAGCGATAAATTAACAAGTAATATACACGTAACCCAGTAAAGTCAGTGGTGTATGCTCTTGGGGCTGGTTTCGAACCTGCGACTTTCGTCTCGACAGTCCATACCACTCCCCGCTGAGCTATCGCTGCTTCACATGTTGAAATAAAACTAATATAAACGGATTTTATTGCGGTTCTTTATTTTAACTTTGGTCCCGACGATGATCCGGATGATGGTCAGTCTTGACCACGAAAGCTGAAACGTTTTTAAATCGTCGGGTCCGTTTAAATTTGTTTTATTTCAACCCTGAAAAATAGCCAAGATGAATCTTAAAAATATTATTGACAAACCTAATTAAAAACAAAAACACATGCCATTTATTTCAATTCTAACATCTATTATTTGCTACCATGGACCTATCCACATATCGGATCTTATGTAAACAGTCTTAAAATCAAGATAAACACAACAGCAGTCACTTTTTTAAATACCATATATTAATTGCCCAGCAATCTTCGTATAGATCTAATTGTCAAAGTCATGGGCACACGGAAAAATCTTAAGATCCATGGTCCAATGAACGGTAATCATGAAAAGGGCATCACATACTACCAGATCCTAAAAAGGCACTGTTTATTTATACATGCAAAATACTATGTTAATAACACTCACCTGGATGTCAGTTTCCTAGAACTGTTATCACATTTATCAGCAACATTGTCATCTGATGTTGAACTTTTCCTCGATTTATCATGCATGTCTAAACGATTCTTAATAGATTTCGAATAAGGTCTTGACTCCGGCTGTCTCTCGGGTGTGAACCTAAAAGTATTTGTACAGTATTTGAAACTCGGTATGGGCACCTCAAAAGGGTTGGTCAGGTGACAGGTATTTTGTTAAACTAAGAATCGAATTGTATTTAGCATTTTAACATTGGTATAATCTGAAAAGCTAACCTTCTCTTGCTATATCTACACTAATATATTATGAAAGTAGAGACATATAGATAGCGTGCAGCAATTAGGCGCAACATTCTGCGCAAGGCGCCAACGCGCACTAAAATAATATGCGTATCCCGATGATAATGTCCATCTTAACAGTAAAAATCGCACGATTGGTTTCTATACAGAGCAACATAATATGTCATATCTAAGACATTACCACTGAACATCTGGAATTACTGACCCAATTCTGAAAATTCTTTCATCAATGAGAAGCCATAGCTCTCAGAGATGTACTCTGAGTGCTATAGGATATTTTCTTTGAATTAAAAAATATTTTTTTAACAAATGTTAACATATTAGACAAAAAAAAATTAAACATATACCTATGTCATACACACTCCTAGAAAAACGAAAGCTAAACTTATATAAAATGTTATAACAATGCTAAAATTCGATTTGTGAATTCCATGGTTATAATAATATCACATTTTACTGACACGTTTAAGATAGTCATTAATATGATACTTACATCAGAAGTATATGACTTACAAAATACCATCACCCACCAACCAAGAGGCTTGATTAATAAACATTCGACAATAATACAATATGGTTACATTAATTATTTTTTCTTACTACCTCAAATTTTTAGTAACTCAACCTTTCAGGACTCTCTGTCCGTTTGTCTGTCTCCATGTGTTTTGTCTCTTGTGCCTTCTTTGTTTCATCCCGTGTCCCCAATCTCTCCCTTACTGTCCTTTTGGGTAGTTTGAGCTCAATTTGTGGTAAGGTCTCAACTGGGTCTTTTGGTGGTTCAACAGGATCTGTAGGCTTCATTTGTGGTTTTGGAGATGGTGATTTTGGTTTTAAAGGAGGCGTGGCTGTGATTGGGGGCTGTACTGGGGGTTGTGATACCTCCTGAAATTAAAGATACATTTTTTTTTATTCTAAGCAATTACTTTACATTGCTCTACATTGTCAATTCTTATTAATTTATTTAAAATTTATATACACAATACATATAAAGGCAGACTTAATGTTACAGGCATTCTCTGCATGAAATGATGAGCTTAATACATCCCACTACATGGCAATGGTTCTCTTTTTCTTTCCATTTATCCTTATCGAGAAGTTTAGTAGATAAGTCTTTCCTATGGGAGTCTAGTTCATGTACTTTTTTATAGCATAGACTGACATATGAACAAGTGTACCACCTAATGTGATCTCCACTGCTATGAACCCCCACAATAGTAGAAGGATTAACAAGCCATTACCAAGCTGAAAGGAACGAAACAATGAAAGGATTGGGAAGGTGATTTGGGCCCCCAGATACCTCAATCACAGTATGAAACGCAACAAAAGTCTCATAGTTTATGTTGGATGTTTGTGTAACAGTGGTAATAGCCCAGGGTGTCTGGCCAATCAGTACACATTTAAAACTCACCTGGAAAACATCCTCTGCAAAATCATTCATCAGTTCATCAGCTTCAGTCCTGATATTTAAAAAATCATCATCTTCTTCAGACATTGCTTCCAACTGCTCAGCCAATTTCTGTTTCAAACCTTCCATTTTATCCTCAATCATATTCATTTCTTTCAAATGTTGTTCTCTGCTTAATGAGGACAAACTGGGAACCACTGATGTTGTTTCTATTGCATTGTTACTGTCCTCTGCTTGACTTGGTTCAGATTGAGATGGTATAGTTGCAGGGTCTATTATAGGAAGTATTGGTCTCTTAACTTCTTGAACAATAGGCTTCTTGTCAACCTCTTTCTGTTCTTTCGGCTCATCCAGAATAATTCCATGGTTTTTTAATATCTGTCCTGCAAATACATCAGTTATTGATGGTTCAGCATCTTTCTCTATGTTCATAAGAAGTGGAGGTATGTTTGGACGTATCATTTCATGATGTTTACTTTTCTTCTTGCTTTTATGAGCTTTCTTGTCTATTTTCTTGTGTAACTTTATCTTCTCTTTCTTTTTTGCCTTTTTAGTGTCACCTCTCTTTGATTTGTCTTTTGCTTTCTTTTCTTTCGTTTTACGTTCTTTTGACTGAGATCTTTCTTTTATTTCTTCTGTGTCAATAGCTTCTGGAATATTACATTGGATATTAAAAAGCTAATCAACATTGCAATAGCAATTAGCCTAGGATTTGCATATATCTGTATTACTATTTTCTATTGCACCTACAAGGTGGACAGACGACCTGATAAAGATCGCAGGAAGTCGCTGGTTGGAGCCTGGTTCCAACAGGTCGGTCTGGAAATCT
Organism: Amorpha juglandis; assembly: GCA_949126905.1. Classification (NCBI taxonomy): domain Eukaryota; kingdom Metazoa; phylum Arthropoda; class Insecta; order Lepidoptera; family Sphingidae; genus Amorpha; species Amorpha juglandis. The sequence goes on from OX421380.1 coordinate 5,265,756, forward strand.
TTGGGAGAGACCTATGTTCAGCAGTGGACGTCTTGTGGCTGAAGATGATGATGATGATATTAATTTGTTACTTATGCAACAGAATATAACTTAGCAGTCACATATCAACTGTCACATACAATAAACAGCAAATATAAATACTTCATTAAATAATGCACTATTTTTCCAGTTTTACTAAATTGTAACTGTAGTTGTTCTGTTGTAAAGAATTTGGGGTGATTTCTAAGTTTATTTACTAATTTTACATTACAAATACAATATCTTCAATACAACACTTACGGACAGGTGCTGTAACTGTCACTTCCTGAAGTTTCTTTAGCACCTGATGCAGCCAGTTCACAAACAGCTCTGTGTTATCACCAAGGAACAGCTGTAGATCATCTTCCATCTGACTCCGTGTACGCTTATTCGCCACCATGACCATAACATAGTCTGGTAACTCATCATCTGTTTATATAATATCATTTACATATATTATTTGGGCATGTTAATCTTCACTGGGGCTGCATGGATATTTATGTAGGTTTTTTTATAGCAAAATTCAGTTAACACGTTCATCGCCGACTAATATTTTACAAATGATTACATTCAGGCCGTGCCGGTCAGCGTACTTATGTATATCCCCATTTATGTCGTCAATGTTTTGACAAATGCCACTAAATTTTCAATAATCAAAAAACCAAGTGGTTACGGGTGTTCATTGGGGCCGCGCCGGTCATATTGTATGGTTGAATACACAGCTTTTGCATTTTGCGGCGCGAACGGGCTTCGCAAAGTAGGGTCTGGCGTGCCGGTCATTTTGACCCCCCATGGCCCCAATGGGTAGATCAAATGCCGGTCATTTTGACCCACCATGGCGATGAACGTGTTAACAGGGGATATATGTGATAGCAATCTTCACTATCCATAAACAGCCATAACACAAAAAGAATGATGGATGCATTGCTGATCTTAAAGGTAAGAAAGGGGGACTGGGAAGCCAAGTGAGGATTTGAAAAATACTTTCACTGTATTTTCAAAGTAACATTGCCAAAGTACATGATATTAATTATTTTACTGAATATATGCAGGAAGAAATGATTATTTGAATCCACTTTGCAAGTTAAATAATTTGTTAGAAAAGTAAGAGACTAATACACGGATGGATAAAATATTTCAACACAAATGTATGACAGATTTTTCTAGTATTGTTGGTCAATAAAGTTTATCATTCCTTTAAGTTTCTACACTAGGAGAGTTCAAAATGATTTGTGGATACAGGTGTAAATAATATAAATAAACTAATGCTGGTGACTCAATCCACATTCTTCTATGTAGTAATAGACTTAGGTACGAATCTTAGTGGTTACTCTTGTGGGAACTATTGATATATAAAGGCTAAAAATGTTATGATAGTAGTTTAAAATAGCTCAACACTGCATACTTACCAACATAACAGCCTAGCTCGGTGAGTTTAGCCTTGATGGCTGACTAAAACAAAAACATAAGTAAATCAATATTCACGCGTCAAGACACCGGTGATTTTAAAGGGGGCTTTCGCCATTACACTATATAATTATTGGAATTGTTGCAAGACACATAGTGATTTGTATGAAATGCGTCTATATTATGATTATTTTTCTTTAAATTCGCTAAACTTGTCGAAATATTATTGAAAAAGTAGATTATTCACCCTCATTTTCTGTCCAATCTCGCTGCCGACCACATCCATTTTGATTAATCTATATACTTCACTTTATTCTAATAGTAAATTAAGTATAGTTAATGCAATAAACGTGAAACTAATCTAATGTTGATACATTCTTCAATATAGATAATTAACTATGAAAAATCACAAAATTCAACAACCAATTCGCCTTAGTTTACATTTGACAGACGACTGACATAAGCACTAAGCAGTGCTGCCAAAGCTGAGATTGGAAATTCCCCGTGCTATGTCGTAAAATTCCCTTTTTCCTGAAATTCCAGTCAACAAGTTTAAAACCAATGTGTGTTAGTGTACAGGTAAATTTTCAGGGCTAATAATAAAAACACCTGTATTTAAAATATCAACGATATTTAGTGTCGTTTTTAAAACTAGTAAAGTACGATAATTTAAATCATGCGCTTTGACGATTGTAGAGGGAGAGAAATATGAACGTGTGATGATGTCATACATAGACATTTTACAGACAGAATGCGCTCTTGCGTTCAAGCAGTCAGGCAATCTGTTCGACGTTCTCTGTTTTCTGTTGTCTCAAGAGATTAACCGAAGCGGCCAGAACACCTCCTTTAATCAAATATGTACCTGTTTATTTGACAAAATACAAGACAAAACGTCAGACGAACTGTTTGAGCGCGTGACTACATACTTTATGTCTGTGAAATTCCTTATGTATTTCATGATCACACATTCGTATTTATCTCCGCAGATTTTTTTTGTTGAAAGGGGAATTCCCGGAAACGGCAAGACTGAGAAAAACACTACATAAACCGTAGAATAAAACCAAATCTCCGGCTCATGTTTATATCTACATACTACAAAATTCATCTACTGAAAATAAATACTTCGTTCCTTGTTTTCCTTTACAATTTTGCAGCTTATTTATGGAAAAAGGTTTAGTGGGATAAAATGTAAAATTGTAATCAACCGACCTGGCACTTGAACCCTGAGTAGTGTTGCTTTTCAAAACTCATGATATTAATGTTCCTACTAACCGATTCTGTGTAACCAACTTTTTCAATCACACATCCCCACACACACAACCGAAGGAGTAGGCAGAGGTGCAACAAGCGCTCCATCCACTGTTCACCGAGCTTTTTCCGTCTCACAATAAGGGCGATCGTTATAAATTATCACCATAAGGGGCACAAATTCCAATCACGGACAATTCTAATTTCAAATTAACTGCCTAAGTAAGCAGCTACTACACCTAGAGATGTGCCAACTCGGGATAAAACACACCTCGAGTTAGCTCGAGTTGAAATTCATGTAACTCGAGTTAACTGGATGAAATTGAATGAATGATTTGTTTTGTTTTTGTTTTCCAATTTAAAGACTCTGTTTCGCGAAATATTATTCCGAAATATTATTTCATTTGCTGACGATAAAGTCTGATTTAAGGAATTCGTTTCTACGATGACAATGCTTGGATACTTCTTTTTAATGTGGTTTAATAATGTATGTAGTCGTTTTACCAGTATATATTTTTTGTTGTATAGATCGGCAGTGGATCAAGTGGGTTACCTTATGGTAAGTAATCTTCACCACCCATGTACGTCCACAATACTAGAAGAATCATAGGCTCGTTGCCAGGCCGGCGATAGATGGGATAATTAGGGGATTGGGAAGGAGAGGGGGATTTGGGCCTCCAGATATCTTACTAACCGTAGGAAACGCAGCAGCAAGCAGCTACGTTGGTTTTCTGTGAGACAGTGGTAACGACCCGGTCGAACCGGCCCAGTCATACTGTAGACAAAACTGTCTACATATACATATCTTGGATATCTCCAATAAAAGAGCATTTTTATAAATATGTATTTTAATCCATAAAAAGTTTATCGAATAAAATATATAATAAATAACCGCTGACATATTATTTACAAATAATTTATTACAATTTATTATGGTTAAAATTAATTAAGTTTAAAATTATTATGGCATGTTGATACATTGAAATCAATTTCATTGATCGGCTTAAAATAGTTAAAATACTGTTTATTTAGACAAGTGAAATACGTGAACGTAAAACTAAAAATATCTTTGGCCAAATTATATTGAAATTGTTAAAACCACGGTGGAATGTCAAAGTATAAAATTAAATTAATTGTCTAGTGGCGTAAAAAATTGAATTGACAAGCCAATTTTGTAAAGCTTTGACGCCTCGCGCCCCTCCATTCCGCCAATTCAGAACTTTATATGGACTGTGACGTCACTTGTATAAAATTTTCTTCTATGTTTCTATATTATAAAATAGGTATACAACAGGATACCCAAATATACTCATATAAAGAGAAAAATATAGAATAAATTACTCATAAAGTCTGTTTATTATTAAATAAGTAACGGGGTCTATTCTATATCCTATATCGAATGGTTCGTGGCCAAAGTAGTCAAAAATTTTCAAGCCCCCCACAGGGCTCCGACACGGCTTCACGACTGCTGTCAGTTGATATGAGCCGGGACCAACTTTTTATGTGCCTTCTGAAGCACGGAGACGCTCAGTTAAAATTCCACAAAGCAGTCAGCCATCCATATACTGACCACGCCATGTATTGCTTAACTCGTTTACCGTTAATTAGTGAGGGTACCTGACTACACGTAAGTGGGCACATATAATTTATTTAGCTTTGTTAGAAATTTATTTCTAGGTTCCTGATTTTTTTACGCCACTAAATATTATTTAGTAAGATCTTACTCTTTATTCATAAAACTATTGAAAGTGAACACACATAGTACAATAATTGTATTTTTATGATTTTTGCTGTCGATATGGAATGTTTACGTATGAATTTTAAAACTGATTAAAATACAACCTTTCACAAATCATTGACATAATAAATCATTCGTGGAAGACACGCATATTACAAGAACATTCATAATAAATAATAATGTCTTAATTTAAAAGGGCACCTGTATTTATTTACATTTTAATAAGAGCTTACTGTCGCTCGCTTGTAGGACGGACTTACTAGGTATTTTGATTGTTTTACTTATGTAAATATTTAAATTCTAAATAGAACAGCACCTTTTCTATAGATAAATAATGAGAATTACCTTCAATTTAATAAGTCTTAACATAAAATATTTGGTATAAAACACAGACCATGGATAGGTAATATAATAGATTTTTTAAATACTTCGATCTGTATGGAAATGAAGCGCACCGATTTTACAACAGTGCGACAATTATAAGTTGGCCAGATGAATGGCACTGTTGCCAAGCGCTCATTGGTTGAATTTCGGATTTGACAGATTGATCTATCTATACATTTTCAATTAGTTCTAAAACTTGAAACCGCCAACATATAAATGTCGCACTCTACGTATCATGCTGATGTTCTAATCGCTGCATAGATTCCGTTATTGCGTGATGGCGGATTGCAAACGATATCGGCACCCGAGATAGTATGTCATACGACGTCTATTAAATCTTTGGTCCGTGGTATAAAGTCTTTAGTCTTTGGTACGTCTTATAAGCGAACGACAGGAGCTAAACATTTGTTTGTTTGTCATGTTTATGCCCGTAACTAACTATATGGAACCTGGTAACTTTAGGTGGTCCGCTTTTCTCCTCCCTTATACTTTGTAAAGACCCTGTCTTGAAACCTTCTTGAGCGAGCCTCTGACCCGTGGTTTGCGAGGGTCCTTCGGTGCGGAGGTCTATGTCGATTTTCCTCCATTGCCTGCTGGGAGCTGAGAGGCCCGATGGTCGGCTCTCGACTCCCCCAATGACACTTGGCTGAGGGCCGTTCGTGTGTTGCTGTAGCTGTAGCCGTGACGCTCGTTCCATTTCTCTAAAAAGAATGAACGACTAGTTAATTGTCATTATATTTCTTGTCGACTCGATGATCCATGAATCTTATATGAGGATACTAGCTTTTGCTCGCGGCTCCACCCGTGTGATCTGCTTTTTCCGGGATTTCCGGGATAAAAAGTAGCCTATCACCCAAGTCAGCTCATACCCTGTCTGTATACTAAATTTCATCAACATCTGTTTAGTAGTTTCAGCGTGATTGACGGACAAACATCCAAACATCTAAATAAACAAACTTTCTCATTTATAATATTAGTAGGATTAGCGAAAAGTATAATAGATATGACATTTTATATGTGGTAAAGTTCTATTGTAGATAGTTTTGTCAACAGCATGACTAGACCGGCTCGGCCAGGGTTGAATCTTTATCTATGAAAAAACTGAAGTGAAGTGGCTGTACCATTGTTTCGGATGGTGAGTGTGATTTCCTGAGACTCAGATACCTCCCTACTCAATTCCTATTACCTTCCTTAAATATTTTTTTTGGTATTGTGGATGTGGTGAGCGGTGGAGATCACCTACTTTCAGATGACAAACTCGCTCGATTGTCGATCTCTTCTATCCAATTTTTTTTTTTATTTACTTAAACTGATGGATGTTTTTTTAATGTTCAACACTGAAAGTCATAGAAAACCGTAATTCAATCTTTGCTTTGTTTTTGACTTTCTTACGGTAAGTGAAATTACAGGACCACCGGCAAATTAAATTGTGTAAGAAAGGAAAGAGTTATGGCTTTGGTGATCAGAGATACTTGTTCAAAGCAAAGATCGAACCATTACAAACAAAAACCATCATAAATTACAATTACCACAAAAACAGGCAGTTAACACATGGTTAAATTAATGATTAGACAATTTAATGTTAGTAAGCATGTGCAAATGGTTCGAGTTATAATTAATGGCCATTAAAATGAAATGTTCCGCGCTGCATAATAAATTATACGTAGGTAGTAGAATTTGACATAATTGTTTTTATTAAAATACTATTTCAGTCATGCAAGAAATCGTATGTGCGAGCAAAATCTTACTTTTTACGATTTTGAGATGAACTATTTAAAACAAATCACCATGACATTTTCTTGAATAGATTGAGTTTTTTATACCAGTGATGCATGTTCGAATTATTTCCCGGAGTCTGGAATTGTAATTTTTGTTGAATCCGGTATGGCGATAGGTTCACCCGCATATCACATCATGGGACGGAGAATGAATATGATCGGCGAAATGTGAGTATACTGGTGTAGTGTACACCTCTACCTTGTAAGTTCACGACAAGACACAGTCACGAAACAGGAAACCTAAAGACCCTTTTTGTACTTGCTACAATGAAATATGGTCATAAGGATTTTAAATTCAAGAGAATAAATAAATATATGAATAGATCAACAGTCAGTATTGAGGGTATCAGAGACTATTAGACGTCACAACCATAGACTCGAAATAACTATTTGCAGATTGCCTACACCAGAGGTTCCCAGACATTTTTTTCTTATAGAACACTTTTAAAATTGAGCTGGTTCCGATGGACTATATTCCCAGTCCTCCGCTTATCAATTGTGAACCTCCATTTTCTCAGAGTCTCCGGTGGACTCCTGGGTCCACCTGGACCACTTTAGGAACTAAGGACCTACATAATAATTATAATTTATCTCTGCATGGATCGGACTACTTAACTGCCGCTCGTTTAATGGTGCTGCCACACCGGTGTTAGAAAATGTTATGTAACATTTTATAACAGCGGTGTGGCAGCATCATTTAATACCTAAACATTTCTTAACAATTTGTAACATTTTGTAACATTTTTTAACCGCGGGCGGCGGTATTTTTGAGAGCGGCGCCGTCAAAGAAGCCGTCAAAGAAGGGCCGATGTCATGTTTTTAAATGTTATAAAATGTTAGAAAATGTTAAAAAATATTAGAAAATGTTAGAAAATGTTTTTGTTAACATTTTATAACATCGGTGTGGCAGCACCATAACAGCCGGCTACTAATCGGCCATAAGGGCTGTCAATCGAAATAACGATATTAACAAGTGAAAAAAAGCAAAAAATTGAAAGCACCACCCCTATGCAGCGCGTATGAACTCAAGCAATGATGATACCTTCACGGTCTGATATACGAGGCGAATGCTGACGTACGCTCGGACTTCCTGACGGCTTGTTGGCATGCGATCGGTGAGGATGGATACGCACCGCTCGTGAGACCAGACAGCCGCGCCAGAGGGCAGCACAGCGCGGCTGCGTACGCGGCGCGGTACTGCGCGTTCATTATTACGTAGATTATAGGGTTTACACACGCGCTCGCGTATAACAGGAGGTAGCCGGCGATGTGGAACACTGAAATGTAGGTTTGTGTTATTAGAATTTGTAGTGATCATTATCTTTCCAACAAGACACACATTCATATTATTATCATCATTTGCCTGTTGCTTCTGTTTATGGGCAGGCATGGCGCGTACCATCAGGCGAGCGAATTGCTCGTCTTGTCATTCAATTAAAAAAAAAACATATAATCATAGACTCATGCCTGTTTCCCATAGGGATAGGCAGAGACAACCAACGATAAACGTAAGTTTAATCAAAATAAAAAGAACTCTACTTCAATAGCTGCTATTATATTTTTTTCAGTCGTAATCCGTTATTAGAGTTTAAACACATTTATATTGGACCACTCTTGATATAAAAATATCTCTTCAAAATAAATCGTCAAAATCGGTCCGCGTTTGAAAAATATATCATGTTTATATCAAAATAAAATACGTTGTTGCCTCACTGAATGAAATATGTATAGTACTTATATATTATATTTAATGACTTACCTGGATAATGCACATGATTATCAGCAACTTTCGCGATAGTGATGGGAAGGTAGCAAACTAAGAACGAAAGAAAGATGGCTAGCACCATTTTTGTGATCCTCCATTCGTTGCGTCGCGCCTTCGTCTCCCTGTTGTCTTTGATTGTGGAACGTTTGTCAGCCGTGCTATTGTTTAAAGTTCTGGGATTGCTGTGTTGTGATCTTTGGTGCTCACGCATTCTTTGTTCTGACCTGGAACATATGGAGATTCCATTTATTTATTTTTTATTTCATCCTGGCTCGGCAAAGTGACTACGCTACACCTCATGGTAAGTGTATCGCAATCCAGGAATAGTTTCGACCAACGACAAACAATGTGTCCAACGTAGGTCGGCAAGATCATGCCGGCTTGCCTAACTGCTTCTTCACACTCCGTTTAAAGGACCCTATATTATAGGAAGGATGGAACACGTGTGCCGGCAAACTATTCCACAGCTTAATGGTTCTCTTGAAATGTTGACTGCACGCACGTGCGTAAGGGTCGCCCTACAATTGGTTGACGAATATTAACGCATTTCACAACAAAGTTCGCCAAAAGTGTACACCAACTTTATCTACAGTTCTAACTCGTATGATTTTGATTATTTCGTAAGCATAACTCAATAACAATAAATAAACTCAACAGTGAAAAAGTGTGTAACACCTGTATCGTAGGTATCAGACACTAAAAGAGACATGCGGTGCCACAACACCCAGACTCGAAATAAATATTCGTGGATCACAACAACATGTGTATCGGTGGGTGAATCGAACCCACGGCCTCTCATTTCACAGTCGGCTACTCGCCGATATTAATATGATGACACATTCATTGATTTGATATTAATGTATAATATTATATTATTTTCTATTGCCATAACAAAATCTGTGACACTGATTGATTACTTTTCATAAATTAATTAAAAGCCAGTTTTAAATTTCAAACGTCGAACTCAAAATAGATTAAAAGAATAGCCAAATCTAAAATCAAACGTAGTTACATTTAAAACAACATTCTTCTTCATTTTCTTTATTCGCCTTCAGTGTTAATGTCGGACGTCGTTACATTAGTCATGTCGTCGAAATATGGAGTTAATTAAGCTTTTTACGAATTGTGAACGGATGTTCATGCGACACGTTTATGAAAACGTTAATGGTCAATTAAATTTAAGATGTTCCAGTTATAATAAGGAAGAATGTAATTTAGGAATATAATGACAATTTAATGAAATAAGTGTGTTAAAATTGTATCAAAGTATTAGACATTAACAAATTAGATCATGACGTGGAAGTGTATACTCTATGAATTTTGAAAATTATTTAGTAATGAATACTAAAAATTTGTTTTATTATATTTTATTGTGCAATAAGTAGTCAATGGTAGATCTCTGCTGTAGACAGTTTTTAATGTATGATGTATGGGCTTCTCATTCACAGAAAACCGCCATGCAGTGGCAGCTTGCTGTTTCCTGTGGTGAGAGATTTCCGGAGACCGAAATCTCACCCACAGTCTCCACTCCTTTCCTATAAAATCGACAACGTACTTGTTCTGGTATTCGTGGGCGACGAAGATTACTTAAAATCCGGTAAACTACTTGCTCTTTTGTTGTTATTGCTATAAAAAACTTACTTGTGTACAACCCAGAAGATCCTAGCGTAGCATATGAAGATAAGCAGAGCTGGCACGATGAAAGCAATGACGAAGAGCGCTGTTTTGGCAGAATTACCAAATTCATCCGGAACTATAGAGCATGTGCCCAATTCTGGATCATAGTCAAATTTACCTGTAATGCAAACATATTTAAATTGTTTTGTGTTTAGGCATTTATTTATTCAGCGGCGGTTTATGCTGTATGACATAATATGAGTTAGTTATTGAAATAAAACTAGTTTAAACGGATTTTATCGCGGTTTTTTATTTATTTTTCCCGACGGGGTGGACTCCACCCCGTGACCACGCGTGAAAACTTTCGAAACGTTTCAAATAAAAAAAAAACTATAATTCGTTTAAATGAGTTTTATTTCAATAAGAATATTCGTTTCACGCATTTTTCAAAAAGCGACAAAATTGAATTTGTATAGGAAGAAAAGAGAATTGAAAAATTAAATGAATGTAATTATAACGTCACTTTGAAACTTGACTGACTATAACACTTTGTCATCGAGTCGAACGTCAACGGATTGTTAATTTAGACTGTTTGCTTTATAGATCACAGCCTAAATGTTCTGCTATATCTCAAAAGATTTTTGCTTCTGTTTCTTTATTAAACTAAATATAACTAGCAGCGTTAACTTACCCCACACCCCAATCAGCGTCGGTATCTGCATTCCATATGAGAACATCCACGAGAACACAATCATCAGCGCAATATTGTGCTTTCTGTACACGCGGCCGTACCAACTGTGATGTGCTATCATTATATACCTGGGAAAAATAAAAAGAATTCTTATTTATTTTATCTTAACAGGTTCCCTGTCCCCATACAAACCACTTTTTTCCATCATATATGTCCCACTCTTTTTTTTTAGTAAATTGTTCAAATGTATTTTTGGAGGGTACGTCCATTTCAAATAAAGGCATGAATTTGACTCTAAAATTGAATCATATATAATTCATGAACGTATAATTCTTGGTACAAAATATATCCAATGAATCATATATGATTCATGGGACAGGGAACCTGTTAATCTAGTTCATGGTCCACCTGTGTGCCAAATTTCATCTAAAACCGTTCAGCCGTTAGGCGTGATTGACTATCAGGCATCCAAATTCACAAACTCACAAACATCCCAACTTTTACATTTAAATAGTTAGTTAGTTAGTTAGTAGTAGGATACATGATATAATGAACGACGTTTGTATACATTACTTATTCTTCCCGCTAAACGCGCAAAAGTGCAACTAGATACTGTAAAGTCAGTGGTACAAAATATGGGCCGGGTTGGTACCAGCGCTTTATCTATTTCTGTCGCCAAGCAACAATGTGTAAGCACTGACACAGAGTATATATTTATTGTTATTGAATAGCCCAGCCAACCTGTAATTATATAAGTCTACTAGCTTTTGCTCGCGGCTCCGCCCGCGTGATCAAACAAACAATCAAACTCTACAGCTTTATAATATTAGTATAGATTTGGGTAGGCTTAGCAACGGAATCCTTCAAATAATATTATGTGGGTAGCTTAGCAACGGAAGCCTTCAAATATGAATAATTTTCCCCGTTTTTGCAACATTTTTAACGGATGCTTCGCTTCTAATGGTCGCAGCGTAATATTATATAGCCTAAAGCCTTCCTCGATAAATGGACTATCCAACACAAAAAGAATTTTTCAATTCGAACCAGTAGTTCCTGAGATTAGCGCGTTCAAACAAACAAACAAACAAACAATCAAACAATAAAACTCTACAGCTTTATTATATTAGTATAGATTTAGTACGTTACGGCAAAAACAAAACTTGTCATAATTCTATTCCAAGTATTATAATAACATACTTATTTCTAAACAGTGACATATCAAATTGTAACATGTTACTGGAACTGATTGGAGGTGTGTATAAAAACAAATTTATCCAAAAGGGAAATCTTTTCCAATAAATCTATCAAAGAAACCCGATTTGAAATTGTTGAAGGCAAATTATTTGATTTACCACACGCACCGTAGAAACACGTAATTGCTTCAAAGAAATTTCTATATTTCCTGTGTTTTGGTTAAAAGGTTCCTTATACAACGTGGTGTAGAAAGGTGTGGTCATAGTTAAGGGTCTTGGGTTCAATCCCCGTGTCGTGTAAAAATTATATTGTGTGTTTCTATCACGAGATACATAGTATCAGTCTGGAGTCTGGAATTGTGTCCGGTATGGCAATAGGCTCGCTCCTTATCACATCATGGGAGGGAAATAAGCTAGGCGAAATGTAGATGTACTGGGTACACCCTTTGCCCACCTCTCCTCTATACTTCGGTCTAAAGGACATTGAAGCCAATGAAATTACTGGGCATTATGAAAATTAACATCTTATATCTTGGGGCGACGAGCGCAGTCCAGCGTCTTGTAGTGCTTTGTTGTTCAAGGCTTTGTGTGGTATTGCTTCTATTAATAGGCAGGCGGCCAATTACCATCAGGCGAGCGACCAGCTCGTTTCGTCATTCAGGCTGATAAAAACATACTTTCCAATCGAATACCAAAGGGATTATATCAAAACCATTGCTAAATAAACTCACCTGTTTAATGTAATCAGGGCGATGCTCAACAATGAAACGCCAACGTTACCGTACCGCAAGAACGGTACCAGTTTGCACAAAGCACCCCCATGGGACCATGTCCTGGTCCAGAAACCAGATATGGCGAACGGGAGCACAATGGCGCAGAATAAGAAATCCGCTATGCATAGACTGAAATTTAAAACAAAAATAAGTTGATGATTAATCCAGTTCCTTAGGATCGAACATCAGCACTAGCCTTCCAAATTCAATTTCTTTTTTGTTTTTTGAAAATTGCAGCTCTATCCTTAGACATTATATCCATAAAAATTGTTTTGTGACAATACAATGGATACATAAAACAATAACAAAGAAAACTTTAAATAATGATTCTAGAGTTATTGAATGTACTTACCTAAATATATTTTCTCAATCTGGTGCGTTCAATAATTCTAGAAGCAATATTTATAGTTTTCATTGTTATTAATTTATGTATCTATTATGTCGCAATAACAAAAAAAAAATGAATTTCGCGGGCAAGTACTTATGTTCGATCTAAAAAAAAGAAAAAATCACACCAGTAGTGTTTTGGGGGAGTTCTTGAAAAGAATGGAATACAAGATAGGTTAAAAAAGTTTCTTTTGCAGTCTAAATATTATTTTTTTCAGTGTGTGACGTTATGTTATTACCCTGACTGCGAGTCGGCGTTTGACAGCTTCAACAGACTTTCGGGTGAGCGCTTTAGCCGCTCTCAATCCTTAAGTCTACATCAGGTAATGTAATCCCGTTGAGAATTTAAGTTTATTTTTGATTATTGGCTAAACAAAATTCTCAATTTCTTTCTTTCAATAGCTTTCTTCTTCTTTTGGCTTTGCATCTTCTTTAATCCTCTAATACTTTACCATTTCCTTTTGATGAAGTATGTTATTAATGGGATAAAACATATTTTAGTCAAAAGATGTCTACAATAAAATGGCCATTAAAAGTTTTAAGCAAATAATTTACTACTTTACAATTCAGAAGACTTTAATCATAGTGTCTGCTTACAAAGTTTTCGCATTAATGTGAAAATTATCTAGGCCAGTAAACTCAAGTAAAGTTTAGGCGTATTCCACTTATTTCATCGTTAAGTATGGTAAGTCACATTTTAAAGATATTTAGGAGTATCCGAATATTGGAAAATGCTATATCATTGTACTGGGTAACGCACATAAAGGAGACATTCCTGAACTACAATAAGGTAGGTAGAAGCGCACAGGGTTGTATTTAAGTTGAATGTTAAAGAATAAATAAATAATGGGGAGACCATTTTGCTTAATATTATTATGCATTATAATATAATAAATACATCGATCTACAATATTCAAGGCATATTTCATGATATTCGGGTAAGACACTAATAACGTATAAGACGGCAGATTTAGAAAGTAGGACCGACCATGTTTCTGTCATTATGTCAAACCGTGACTTTTGAATTTGTATGTGTTATATTGAATTGTTGCGAAGTAATATGTATCTTAGATATGGGAAACCAATGATTATTTCATTTTTATATTTACTTTAAACAGGTTTTCTATTGATTTTATGAATGCCATTGTTACTAAAATGTGTATTCTTTTTGTCGGTTTTGAGGTGAACTCAGACTCAATAATCGCCTAGTGGCTAATTTCAGTAAAATATCTATGTTTGATCCTCCGGATCGATACCACAAATAAATCAATCAGAATATAGTTTGAAGGTCACGCTGGTTACTTAAATTGATTTACGGATTCCATAAAAAAATAAGATCGTTAAATGAAATCTATCACAAATCGAAAGTGACAATCTTATTACAGGAAATAAAGCGATCCATGTTACTAATGTAATATTATTTTCCCGCATTAAATTCTAAACACGGCCCTGTCATACCAAATTTAATATTGCCTGTAATCATGGTAGGGTCTTGTGACGATATTAATACGTTTCATGGAGTAATAGGATTTATTAACTCCTGAATATTCAGTAGGCATTACATTCGGTCACGGTAATGAAGCTATTGTTTATGGATTTTAAAACGAAACAAAAGGGGGATTACATCACTTGTCAAAACATTGTTGACGCTATTTTATCAGTTGTTTTGTATTAACAAGGTCATGCGAGCGATGGCAATAATAATTGAAGGTAGAATAATTCAAAATGGTATTTATTTATAAACGTTACGTAAGCATTGCTTAGTTAAGCACTCTTTTGTCTTGCTCTGTTATGACGATTTATAACATAGGTAAAAAGAGACGAAAATAATATTTTAACTTAAACTTTATAGCGTGTTAAGTGTATTATTCTACATTTTAAAGCGTCTATTCCATGTTCTAAACGTCTTATATTATACAAGAGCCTGAATCATGTTTTCCAAAACTGACATAAGTGCAAATATTTTAATTAACTGAATATAATCTTTGCATGACGCAAAATAACAAAGGAAATTGTGAAGTGTGTGTAGAAAATAAATGGAAATCGTCTTATGATTTTTTCATAGTATTCAACCTTTACTCTTGATGAATATGCGAGTCATTGCTACTTTACTTACTCCTTCCTCAAATCCTTGTATAATTACCTGATAATAAATGCTGCTGCAACATTTCTTACTTTGGGACATTTGAGGAGAGCTACCACTGTGAGTAAGTTACCGAATAGTCCTACTAACATAATGATGCCGGTCACCACGGCTGCAAACGTTAGCAGCCCTGGAGAGAACCTGGGAAACAAAAGAGGAATATTACATTTTTTATTACCCGTTAATTTATTTTATTAGCTTAAATGATGAAACTAGTAGGGCTGATAGTAAGCGCCACGACTGCCTATAAATGAACAGCGCCAATCAAAAAGCGGTGGTACCAACCCACACGGCCCCTGCAAGGGGAGACCTACCATCTAGGTTACGAGAGACCTACCATCTAGGTTATCTGACCTACCATCTATGCTCGGTGAAATGTGGGTGTACTAGTTCCTCTGCCTACCCCTCCGGGGATTACAGGCAAAGTGCGTACCTATGTATAAATTTAATATTTACTCGTTTAGTTAAGTGCTTTAACTATATCAAATTATGAAAAAAATATAGCCATTCAAAATAAGTACAGAGAGTTTTGACGCCAAAGTTTATTTTTTAGGGCATTCTGAGTTTTTTTTTTGGAAAACCAAACGATTTTTAAATGATTCTGTTCGTTAATATTTTGCTTTAAATCTTCTATAGGTGTATTTTTTCCGTAATTATAAGTTCATTCGTTTCGCCAATCACTCGGACACACTTAGAGTCCAAAAATAGTATTTTAAAAATACGTACGACTGTGAAATTGAGCACACAATATATTGCTTAACAAAAATAAGAGATACGTGTTTCAAAATTATTCAGGAAGTACTTTAACGCGGGCAGAGCCGCGAGCGTAAGCTGGTATGAGATCTTAATATAAAAAATGGGCTATAAATTGAAAACAATCTTAGAATATAATTCCTTTAATTTCATTAAATACAGCATACATTTGTGGCTATAATAAAGTATTTCATTTTCCTTACAAGCATCGCGTGGTGTTTAATTCATTATGATTTGAATGGTTTTGGCACAAAGAGCGGCGAGGAAGGCGCGTGAAAGGTTTTCCGACGTGTTATTTCCAAAGACTATTGTGCCTTGTACCTTTGTTAATAATTAATTCTATTCATTAAAACTCTGGTACAATATTTTATTGCTTGACGCCGCGGCCGTGGTTTTCTTTATGCAAATCTTCCCTCGGGAGTTTAAAGGCTGAGATTTTGTGTGTTATATCTGTTAACATTAATAAAAGTGATTCAAAAAAGCTAAAAATAAAATTTACGTTTAATTTTTTTTGTGTGGGTGTTATTGTAATTATTGGCCATTAAGGTCAATGGTTAACAAAAAAGATCCGACCCAAAATTGATTAAATTACTTTTACCTTATTTTGTGTTTTTTTTTGTTAAAAGTATTTATCTTTATATATATAATTCTTCTGTGAGTGTGTATGTTCCTGAACTTCTCTTAAACGACTGGACCGATTTTGATGAAATTTTTTGTGTGTGTTCAAGGGGATCTGAGAATGGTTTAGATTCACAATTTTGTCCGCTGGACAATGTTTTTTTTATTAATTTTTAATTTATTAGTAGTTGTTGATTTTGGAATGTTTTAGTATAAACCGGATGGTTGTCGTTGCGAAGCTTGCCGTGATGACGGGTCGTATAGCGTCTAGACTGGACAGGGACAGGACAGGGACAGGACAGTGGACAGGACAGTGAGACAGGAAAGTGAGACAGGACAGTGAGACAGGACAGTGAGACAGGACAGTGAGACAGGACAGTGAGACAGGACAGTGAGACAGGACAGTGAGACAGGACAGTGAAACAGGACAGAGAGACATGACAGAGAGATAGGACAGTGAGACACGACAGTGAGACAGGACAGTGAGACAGGACAGTGAGACAGGACAGTGAGACAGGAAAGTGAGACAGGACAGTGAGACAGGACAGTGAGACAGGACAGTGAGACAGGACAGTGAGACAGGACAGTGAGACAGGACAGTGAGACAGGAAAGAGAGACAGGACAGTAAGACAGGACAGTGAGAGGACAGTGCGAGGACAGTGAGACAGGACAGTGAGACAGGACAGTGAGACAGGACAGTGAGACAGGACAGTGAGACCGGACAGTGAGACAGGACAGTGAGACAGGACAGTGAGACAGGACAGTGAGACAGGACAGTGAGACAGGACAGAGAGACAGGACAGTGAGACAGGACAGTGAGACAGGACAGTGAGACAGGACAGTGAGACAGGACAGAGAGACATGACAGAGAGACAGGACAGTGAGACAGGACAGTGAGACAGGACAGTGAGACAGGACAGGACAGGGACAGGACAAGACGGGGACAGGACGGGGACGGGACGGGGACGGGACGGGACGGGGACAGGACGGGGACGGGACGCGGACAGGACGGGGACAGGACGGGGACGGGACGGGGACAGGACTGTCCAACCGGAGGGAGGTGGGAGACGACCTGACTTAAGTCGTCGAAGTCAATTAAATGTGCGACGGGCTACCTCACGTGCAATGGCGCAGTACCTCACTTAATTGCATTTAATGTAAATAAAACATTTGTATTAAGTTTTGACCACATTTTACACAAATATATTATGTAGGTGATACGAAGTTCACCGGGTCATCTAGTCTACTATATAAAAATAAGTCGGGTTTTCCTTCCTGACGATATAACTCCAGAACGCACGAACCGATTTCCACGGTTTTGCATTCGTTGGAAAGGTCTCGGGCTCCGTGAGGCTTATAGCAACGAAAATCTAGGAAAAATTTCAATAGAAAAGCGGGAAAATAGGGAAAATCATTTTTTAAATACAGCGCCATCTCTGATACATAGCATGTACTACAAACCAATATTTTAAGTAGATGGCGTCGGTGCGTGACACATTGCTGACAGATGGCGCCACTGTTAGGCTACTTTTATCCCGGAAAATACAGATCACGCGGGCGGAGCCGCGAGGGACAGCTAATCAACAAAATCGATACATGAAAATCGATGTTTTAGTCTTTTATTCCCGATTTGAGCCCATTGAATTTTGCATTTGGAACATTCGAATGAAAAAAATATCATCAACGTCAGATCAGTATACACCCAAAAAATATATAGTCAAAAAATAAATAGTAAAAATATATTATGTGAGATTGATGAAATGAATCCGTAGAGCAGTGTTTCCCAACGTGGGGCCCACGCCTCACACGGGGGCAAATAATTTTTCATCTTTGTCAGATTTTGAAAAACGTGTTGCTAATATGATTTACAGCAGCCAATATCCTTTTGCAGTAAGAAATAAAGTAAATTGTTTTATAAAACTTCTGCATTTCTTCAAGTTTACTATAAACTTAATGCATTTCTCTTAAGGAAGTCCACTTTTTTCCTTACCCATAAAATCTACCACGCACGGATACAACTTTACCGCGGCTTTTTGTGGCGTATCCCGTTTACTACTGTAGTAAATCTCGGAGTTAGAGCAGAAAAAATATATGAGAAGATTGTACCTCTGATTGCGTGTAATAAATGCATTTGTACCATCTGGCTTTGTTTTATTTATCTGTTTGTTGGTATCTGAGGTGTAACTAATATACGTCTTTTATATGTTTTCGTTTATTTTTGTATACTAGATTGTTTCCCAATCGTTTAGTTTGGATAACAATTAAATATATTTTGGGTGTAAAATCCAGCTTTTTTAATCTAATTTATAGCAGTAATTAGTAAATATTATCACACTGTATCATTGAAATACTGTATGATTTTATTGCGTTTTTTTTATGAACATATATAATTTCTATAACATAAATAAGAGTTAAGAAAGTTTCTTATATTCGCGCAATATTTTATTAAATTAAGCTCAGATTTTATTATCATAATATCTGTTATGATATAGTAGGAACTAAGGATATTTTCGCGGGTTCTCTTCCCGAGACATGTAATGAAATTGAAATTACCTCTTCCTGTCGAGATTTTCAGGGATGCATTTCTAAACAAACTAGAAAACAATCTACGGCTACCTTCAATAAATATTGGTTATCAGACCTACCAGAATAGACTAAAAAAAAAATGCAAAAATAGTAACAAAGACTAAAAAAAAGGGATATAAAAATGGGTGTTCAATATTTCCGGAATTAAAATTAAATCAATATTCCCGACAATTGAGAATTCCCGGGATATCTTTTTTCCTCCTCCCAGGTTCTGAAAAGCCGGGAAAATAAAAATGGAGGACCATCGCAGCAGACGACAAGCAAATAAATTTTCATTGAAACTTACTTGGATAGTTCGCTCGGTCCAAGGCTAGATGTCACTTCGTCTGTGAAGTTAGTGCCGTCGTCAGACATTGTGATGTACCTGTAACAAATTTGATTTATTATTAAAAGTGAATCTTTCAATAACTATAGCAGCTTGGACTTAATTTGTAAAACAATTATGGAAATGTTACTGAAATGAAATGAAATAGTTTATGAAACGAAATAGTGTATTAATCATGTAGGCAATTGAAATAGCGCTTATGCCAAGTCAGTACAAAATTAAAAGAAACTTATATATAGAAATCAGTATCAACTAATGTATACATACATAGCATCATCAAAATACACTCGGCAATTACACTAAATCTATTTATTATTATTATTTTTCCATATTTTTACTATGGAATAGTCCAGAATCGTTATATATTTTGGGGGGTCGTCGATATGGACCCTGAGGCTGCTACTATTACTGCGAAGATCAGATTTAACAAAACGTACAGGGGTCTTATTCTCTATGATCGTTTCGATACTTAACGTATCCACGTTACGTTAACACAACCACGTTATGTTGACTTCGTAAAATTGGCACTGAGTGGTGTTAAATTTTATAAACGCGATCAGGTGCGTTACGTCCTTGAAATGATCATTCGATATTGCCATAGAGAATACTATTCGGTATTGATTTCGCTAAGTTGGGGTAAATCAGTCATATTACGAGTTTATAGGTACTATCATAAAAAACAAGGCCCCTGGTTTCACGAAGTTAACGTAAAACGATAGAGAATAAGGCTCCAGTACTAAGATTGAAGATAATCGCTTTAGCAATATGTCTATTTCGAAAATAAGAACGCGTGATAATGATCTAATACGAGCTGTTACAACAGTAAATTATGAAACTTTTTCTTTCGAGTAACGGGCCAAACGAGATGGCCGGAAATTTCTTACTCACTACAGATTCTCATGAACTACTTCCAAGATTTCATTAACTAGTCTTTAGTACGCGGGAGTGGTGAGTTAAGTTCTGGCCTGTCCCAAAGAATGCCATTAATTCATTTAGCACGTCTCTATGTTGACTGTCTATCATACATGTCTGTATCAAAATTACAATTGGCTGCAATAGGCATTTAAATAATTTAAAACTATCAAAGTAAAGAGCCTATCAGTAAGTGTTTTTAATTCACGTTAAAAACGTTCCTATTATTGTTGACTATGATACTTAAAGGGAGACTATAATAGTCTTCTTTCTTTCTGCATGCTGTTAAAGATAGGGGCCGCCTTCCTCATAGATTTGACGATATTTAGTGTTATGTGGGACGCCGCCTGACCCCCAGAACCCGCAACGGGAACCAAAGAACGCAGTGTGAAAGAGTGAGGCAGGCCGGCATGATCGTGCTGACCTATGATAGACACATTATTTGTCGTTGGTCGGCACTATTCCTGGATTGCGCTACACTTACCATCAGGTGTGGCGTAGTCACATTGCCGAGCCAGGATAAAAAAAGTTTCGCCATTGTCTTGTCGTTAATCAACAGTGTGTACTAGTAGGTGAGGTTGGATTTGGACCTAATAGAACGCTATTTACACTGCTACTGCTTTAGAGACTACGTTAGTCCTTATTGCTTTTAATAAATTATATCTCAAGTTACCAATTCAAAGCATACTAAAGGAAGAGATCAAGAAGTTGATTCATTATGCATCGTCTCTAGAGGTTACGGGGCCGTTCACGGTGACCTCAGCAATTAAAGGTCAACTCACTACCGTCGCTAGTGACTCACAATATAGTAGTTATTGAAGAAATGAATGATGAATGTAAGTGAGTAAATTATTTCTAGGATTGAGACTGACGTTTTGTGGCATAGGCACGTAGAAAAGTCACAGGTAAAGCATTTGGCCATTACGTTTTACCTATTGTAAGTAATTACTCATAACTTAATAGTAATAATCTCACGCCTGAAGTGGCGGAGGTGGAACTAGTTGCTGCACCCATACGCCGAGCCTATTTCCGTCTCATAATGTGATAGGAAACGAGCCTATCGCCATATCGGGCACAAATTCCAATAGTCAGATACTCATGTGTGGTTTTTTCAATTGAAGGTCAATCACAAATTGCGATTATCGCTGGGATTTGAACGCAGGACCTAACGGTTGAATAGCGTAATAGTTGATTTGAGGCGATTTGTCTTTTGGCCGTTGCTTATCCCACCCGTAAAGGGTCGGCACAAAACATGCTTTTTTAACATGTAACAATTTGGCTTGTAGTTTTTACGAAAGGTCGTCTTCACAGCCGACTACTCGCCCATTGCGCCCTGCAGACTGTCACAGCAGATTTAACATTTGACGTTATTAAAACGACAATTTGATTTAAGTTTACCCTTTCCTTTCTTTCGAAACAAATGCTTTTAATATCGCTGACTATTATTGAAAATTAGTAAACCCATAATAAATCATGTAAGTCTTCTAGTGGTTTAACCCGTATCGTAATATAATACTGATGAAATGTATCCTATTTGTTAGATCGGGTCAAACCGATCTGATGCCACGATTTATCGTTTCATCTTATTCAACTGGACCGTGCTATTTTCTGATACTATATTGAACATTTATTTTGGTTGTGTTTTATTTTAACGGAAACAATGTTTGCACAACTAAATGTAAATACGCAATAATATTTCAACCCATATCAAGTGAAATTGAGATATTAATTTTATTTTGATTAAGTCATTAGCTTAAATTAATAATTTAAGGCTTTGCAGTCGGCTATTCACTCACTGCGCCACGGAGGTTTGATTCAATACATAGTGAGATATTTCTCTCTCTCTCCCTCTCTCTCTCTCTCTCTCTCTTCTCTGCTTAAAGTTCTCCATAAGAACTTCTTACATATGTAAAGTCTACAGACACCCAAGGTAGGTCCCTCGTATGCGAGAGGCCGTCTGGGTTGGTACCACCGCTTTGTCTATTTCTGCCGCCAAGCAATAGTGTGTAAGCACTGCTCTGTTATGGATTTAAGGACATTAAAGCTAGTGAAATTACTGGGCATTATGAAACTTAACATCTAAGTCTAGGAGTGACGAGCGCAGTTCAGTGCCATGCAGTGCTTTATAATTCAAAGTTCTGTGTGGTATTGCTTTTGTTTATGGGCAGGCGTGGCGCTTACCATCAGGCGAGTGACTTGCTCTTCTCGTCATTCAATAAAATAAAAAAAAAATCCGCATTAACCTAGCGTTATGGTTTAATGGACTCGTCAAACAGCGGACGGGGCGGGACGGCAACGCGACGCTGACGGGACTTTGTATAGATAATCGAGCGTCGCGTCGCGTCGAGCGCGACGGGTCTGTGTGACATCTTCTATATTGACTAATGCATTACAACTGCTGCATGTCCCGTCAGCGTCGCGTTGCCGTCCCGTCCCGTCCGCTGTCTGGCGAAACCATAAGACTTGTACCATCTAGATTATTGAGGTGCCCGTAGTATACTAATTACAGGGCTGATATTTTTTACTAATACTTTACTGCATAGGAATTATTAAGACCAGTGGGTATAGGACCACCATAAACAAAGACTTTTATAGTATAAAGTGAATGGTGAGATTAAAAGTTATGTATCCGGGATGTCAATGATTTCAATGCACTCTTCCCCTTCTCACTGAGCTCCCACGTGAACATAAGTTTGTTTGAATGATGTACTGCTTCAGGCAGAGACAAATGTTATTTTGAATTTTTAACCGACTTTAGAAAGAAGGAGGTACGTTTGTATTTTCTATGTATGTAATGCGACGTCTCTGCCACACGTGGACCGATTTTGATGGTTATTTTTATGTTTGATAGGGTTTACTCCGAGCCGACTTCACGCCTTTGACAGCCTCCATGGCGCAGTGGGCAAGTAACCGACTGCGAAGTGAGATCCCGCGGGTTCGATTCCCGGACCGATACGAGTGTTTGTGTGATCTACAAATATATGTTTCGGGGTCTGAGTGTTGTGAGACCGAAAGTCTCTTGTAGTTCCTGATACCCACGACACAAGACACGTATCTTACTGTGGGGTCAAGACTATGTGTTTACTGACTGTGTATTTTCCCCAGAGGTCCTAAAGACTAAACAAATCTAAACTAGCCAAATCTTTTTTCAATATGTGTTAAAAAGAATGTTGCGCCGACCCCACTCCGAGTGGGATAAGGGCAGAGGAAAGAAGAAGGGTATACTCCGAGAGTGGTTTATTTATTTGTTTTATAACTTTATTGTACATCACACAAAACGTATTGAAAATACACAACAGACAATTTAAGATAACAAATAGAAGTACAATTGGCGGCCTTATCGCTAACGGCAATTTCTTCCAGGCAACCTTTAGATGGACTGGATTGATAGGTAAATGAGCGGGCGGTCAACGTATAAATGAAACTTACAGAGAATAGATGTACATATTTTACAAATCCCCCTCCCTTTCCCAATCCCTAATTTTCCCTTTCCTTTAAGGTCGGCAACGCGCGCATGATTCTTCTGGTGGTGAGCGTACATGGGCGGTGGAGATCACTTACCATCAGGTGACCCACTTCCTCGTTTGCCGACCTATGCTATAAAAAAAAAAATTACTAATATGTATATAAGTATATACATAATATATGAATAAATATTATACATAATACAATCTCAACATAAGTGCTTTACTCCCATATAAGAGAAACGATCTGATTACGGAGTACGAAGGAAATAAGAAACTCCTTAACGGAATACAGCAAATGTAGGTACTGCGATTTGAGTTTGAATACAGTTTTTGAAGTTATTAACTTATAATAAAGCATCGAAAATCCCAGTGGTCTACTAATTCACCATTATCTATCCAGTAAATTTAAATTATAATTAATGCCAGCATTATGAATAAAAAACAATAGACGAATATTATGTTTGTTTGTTTAGCATTAAGCACATATATCTAATATTATTTTGTTTTGCTATCCGTGAAATTCTAACTAGAAATGAAAATTTTACTTCGAACATTTTAAGGATAATAATTTAAATTTGGACGAAACGAACCATTATGTTGCAAAGGGGAATGCCCATAAAATGCCTGGAAATGGACAGAAACTTCAAATAGTCATATAATCTATTTAGATTAAAATAAGAATAGTTGTATTATTCTCAAGTTTTACACACTAGGGGGAAAGTATTATAATTATTATTATAGTATTTAATTTGATTGTCGTAAATGTACATGAATGTCGAATTTGACATTCGTAAATACAAATCGTATTTGACAGATAGTTTTTCTGTTTAAGTTATTCGTAAGTACCAAACTTTTTACTTCCGATTCGACGTCCGCTCCAATATAATACCTCATTGTTTTATCTATGAATTATGATGTATCCTTAACCTATTTAAATTACCGATATTTGCACTTGTCAGATCCCATATATTTCAACACGTGAAATATATTTTTGGCAAAATGTTTTTAACCAGCTTCCTCCAAGTTTTTGGATAGACATTTTAATTGTAATAGATTTACTTTGATTTTCACTACAAATTGGTGTATAATTCATTTTTGTTCATCTTAGGCATTTTTTTGTATGGGAGATGGGCATTCCCCTTTAAACTTGCCTTTGTATCCAATCCACACCATTTGCATGA
Source organism: Amorpha juglandis (assembly GCA_949126905.1). Taxonomy (NCBI): domain Eukaryota; kingdom Metazoa; phylum Arthropoda; class Insecta; order Lepidoptera; family Sphingidae; genus Amorpha; species Amorpha juglandis. Next base: position 5,290,741 of record OX421380.1, read on the forward strand.
ATTATTTGTTAATTACTATGTCCAATTACAACTTCTGCCGTTACATTTATTCTAGATATTTCTACGCTACAATTTCATTCACTACTCTCCTGAGAAGGCTAAAAATACGGAGTAACTCATTAACTCCCGCGCATGTACGATGCAATTGTTTAAATTGCTTAAAACACCAATTTAGATCACTTAACACAAGCCACGCAGAAGATAAAGCGCTCACTGAATCATTTTAGAACGTGCTCTACAGCAACAATTATAGCGGAATTTATGGCTTTTATCTAAAAAAGCAAATTAAATATCCCATAAAGATTACACAAAATATTATTCTCATTTTTTTGAGGTAGCAATTTGAATTTAATGTGGTTTATGCAAAGGAGTCTTTAATACTTACGTATTTAGCCAACCAAATCTTTATTAATACATAATACTAGCCCTGTATTACACATGATATCCGGAGGCCCAAATCTCCCTCTCCTTCTCAATCCCTAATTATCCCTTTCCTTTAATGTCGGCAACGCAGCCATGTTCTACCTGGTATTGTGGGCGTACATGGGCGGTGGAGACCACTTACCATCAGATGACCCACTTGCTAGTTTGCCGTCCTATGCTATAAACAAGAATATACTTAGTTTACGTTTTACATCAAAACCCAGATGATTTAAAATTACTATAAGCATTTAGCTTTCCATTTAATGCTACAACGATTTTGTATTTTTACAGGATTAACTGATTCATTATTTAATATTAAGATTACACTTAGTCAATGACCTGTGCTTACCGATTTAAAAAAGTGTCATAAATAATATGAGCACTTGGTTTTTGAGATTGAATATATCAATCGAGGAAACCGTTCATTGTTACCATGACCTGCATTTTAGTAATTGAACTACATGCACTGCATATAATGTCAAATATCATATAGCATTTCAGAGTTAAATAAGTTAATTGCTGAGTCGTTCCTGGTTTTATATTTCCTAGTATTAAATGTTCAGTTCTGTGAAAGTCAATGTTGTAATATTTACATTCTGGTGAGGTATGTTTAAACGACTGTGAAGTATGAGATTTTTGTCTCGGGATGATAAATGTAGCGGTTTTAAATTCATAATTCTGAGTGGTATTGCGACTGCTTTTAAGCAACCTTACAATCCATCAGACGACCGACCTGCTCATCGTTATTCAGCTGTATAAAATGAAGTGTAATATGTCAGTACGCTTCTGTAGGCTTAGTTGGTAACTTTCTTCAAGCGAATCGAATGCACAAGTTCCTTGGTCACAAATCACTTAATTCACTAATTTCAATGAGTTCTATACACTGTTCATCACTCTAATCCATACCAGTTTTATACAAAAAACACAACTTTAAACTAGTTTAGGAAATAATTAAAATAAGAGTTCGATCAATATTAAAAATGTAAAGAACATAGTGGTGAAGAAATAAAGACGTGGTAGAAAGAATAATATGTTTCCACATCTAGTATAATACTCTTTAGGTACTAATGTCTTTACTAACGTTATAAGAGTATTTTTAATGAATAATAATTATTTTACCAGGTGACTTACTTGCTCGTTTGCCGGCCTGTCTTAAAAAAAACAATATTAAAACTATTATAAAATCCTAGACCGAAAATTTTCATTCTTCAAATTCTATTCTCTAATTTTCTTCTTTCGTACATACTGTAAAATTTAATGCTTAATATACTAAATGCTTTTTACAAACACTGTCTGTAAATGTTTTTCACTTCAAAAATAACAGAAAAGGTAAGTGAAAACATTCAGCGGGGTCCTTTACCTACCCTGGGGAACTATCAAGGGCAGAAGAACTAATTTTAGTAACACTACCGTATCCAAGTTTAGAAACAACCTTCGCTAATGGATAACAATGAGATTTTATTTGCGTTACCTTTGTAGCAGATGTCACTTTTTTGTCGATCTCTTTGTATTAATGGGACTAGATGTCACTTTCTTATGACTTATAACTAATAAGTTTGAATATTACTTTAAATCTACTTCCAATGCTTTTTAATTGAGAAGTATATAAGCATTTTAACCAAAGATTTAAGGGAGGTAAACTACAAAAATATTTTTCAAAATATATTTTTCTCCGTCGTCAATATCAGTATATTTACCAACTACCCTCATGATATTTATAATACCGAAAGTATGCCACTATCACATCATGAGATGGAAATAACCTCGACGAGTGGTTGAACTTGTTACCCCTCTGCGTTACCCATCAGGGATTACAGGCGTGAGTGCATATACTTAACTATATTTTTTTAATTAGCTTCTCACTATGTTTTCTTTATCCTGGATCGTAGGATGATGTATATACAATCCAAACATACTGTCGACAGTCAAGAGAAACTGAGCCCCTCAACGGTCGGCAGAATTATGCCGGCCTGAAGTTACTAAAACAAATGTCTACAAAATAAGCGTGATGTGTCTTTGTGTATCATAGTAGGTCCCGTTTAGAGGAAACTGAGCGATGTTTTGGGACTACTTGGTCTCTGAACAATATGTGCGATTGACTTGGATATCCTTTGAAGTCCGACTTTGACTGTCCATTTGGAAGCAAACTTGTGACGGTTACTTCCAAATTTTGCGGCAAATTCCATTACGAGTTTTAAATAGATAGTTTTACAATGTAAATCTTTTGGGAAGTTTATTAATGGATATCGATGTAACGTAAATTATACCTGATTAGCACATACTAGATATAGATACTAGATATAGAAAATAAATATCATTACTAAAATAGTGTATACCTTAAGGCTATTAATAAGGCTATATAGTTAAAAAGATATTTTGTTGCAAAAAGTTCTGCGAAACCTGCCGACTCAATCGCTGTACAAAATTAGGGTCCTATACCAAACAATCCAAGAACTTCCGAGTATAACGCGACATAATCTACATACTTTTACAAAACTTTTAAACAAAAAGTTAAAATCCTATCCTACTACTATCATAAACATAAAAGTTTGGATGTTTGTGATTAAGATTTGTAGTCACATTAAAAATCATTAGAATACAAGAAACATAAAATTAGTCACTTATATAAAACTAATTTAAACGGATTTTATCGGATAAAACGGATTTTAACCGCTATAAAATCCGTTTAAATTATTACTATTATTTCAATAAAATTAGTCATCATACAAAACACAACTTAAAATTCCATTTGGAAAAACGAATTTATCGAAATTCGAAATAAAAAAATTGCAATAAAAATATAAATAAAATCACCGCGGCTGAGCCGGGGTTCATGCAATGTAATGTGCATTTCTATAAATTATAATCAATGCAATAACTACAATAATATAAAGTACCTGGGCGACCGAGCTCCGCTCGGGTGAAAAAAAAATTAAAAAAAGTACTATTATTATTCGCCAATAAATGTCAGGAATTAAGTCTAACCTCAAAGCAAACACTCATTGACTTCGTGTTACTTAACAACGCCATCTGCTGTTGTGCTCACAAAAAAGTAGTATTCGCCAATAGATGTCAGGAAGAGTCATATTTTTCTTCCAAGTTTATGTTTAAGTTGATAAAACACGAATAAAATGTCATTTTTTTAAAAATGATTCCTAGCTAGATCGATTTATCGCCCCCTAAACCCCCTTTATACTGAATTTCATGAAAATCGTTGGAAACGATTCAGAGATTCCAATTATATATATACAAGAATTGCTCATTTAAAGATATAAGATGAGATATAGGAAAACAATATTTTTATTATTTTGACGAGACAGTAATAAAAAATGTCGCGTATGTAAGAATTAAATTTTAATATACAATGATATATTGTATATTATTAATTCACAGAAGTGGCGCAAAAATGTGTCGAAATTATTTAGATTAGGTATGTATATAATTTAATAGATATTGTTAAATCTGTTTATTTCGATATGTACTGGATGACAGTTGATGTTAATATAACCCCGCATTGGCCTGGGCTGTTATGGCGTTATATTTACTTTTACAATAAATAAATAAAAAATAAATAAATAATAAATATTATTATTATCATTAATTAGTACATATATAATCTATATACAAAATTAAATTAAATTAGGGTCAGTTTCCAATGCCATTGTTATTATATTTATTTTAATGATTTCCGCACTTTAGTAACATATTATATTATTAATTTCCGCAATCAATTCCATATGTTTCTATTTAAGTTTCAAATAAAATAGCTCGAAGGATAATGCTCTTCACAATTTAAGATACATGTAGTTTAATGCGACAGTTCAAACTATTATGTGGGCGTTTATAGAAGCCACAAATTGTCTGATCAAATCCAGTACGATGTAGTATAAAGTAACGTGGCACTAATTCTTAATCATCCGACATTTTGTTACATATTTAAGATGCCTCCGCGTCGTCTGCCATGTGTTACAGATTAAACAGATAATAGTTGGTCTAATCTTATCCTGTATCTTGTATGTATGTATTCTTTATTTATTATTACTTTATTATAAACAAAAAATATTATTTTCCATACAATTTTTTACGAGAAATCCCTTCTTGAAATAAAAGTATATTGTGGGATCTTCCTAATTTCTCCAGAGACAGTAACTAGAGGATACGAGCAAATGTTATGTAGATTTTAATAATTTGCTCATCCTTTTCCACGCGATAGAAAACTAAAAAGAAAACTTGGTTTTATGTTGTATTGTTAAAATTATAAGATATAAAAAATAGAATAAATACATTATTCATTCAAAAGTGGACAGCAATAGGCAGATATGATGTTAAAGTAAGCTAAGTTAAACGATAAACGTTTTTTTTATCCTGACTCGGCAAAGTAGCTACGCTACACCTGATGGTAAGTGTAGCACAATCCAGGAATAGTGTCGACCAATAAACAAACACAACAAACACGTAAACGTTCTTTTAAAAGAATCATAAAACAATACAACTACTATCTTACTAACAACCAAGCTTTTTAAAAATTATTATATAACTTTTGAAAAACCGACAAGCCACGACCTATTGTTATTACATTTACAACACTCGGTAAAAAGATCGATATCCTCAAACATAAAGGAGCTTTAAAAGACACCGTATACTACATAAAAGAAGACTGCCCTCAGTCAGTTCTACAAATAAGAAGAGAGCTTCAAGAACAAGTAAAAGCGGAAAGAGAGAAAGGAAACACAGCCATAATCAAATACGACATGCTTATCTTGTTAAAAAATACATCCGCAAAGGAAAACAACAAAAAAAGAAATCTCTCAAAATCACCAGAAAATAACTCAAACACATATACCGAGAAAAAATCTCAGGCGAGCAAAAAGAATAAAACCTTATCCACTCACACAACGCAAAGGTCTTCAAGTTTTTCAGAAGGTGTAGTAAAACCCGGAATGCTAAATTTTCTAATACACAAAAACAACAATACAAGTACACAAGTCAACACCCAGAACGCATAGCAACCAGCACGCCAGCCTTTCCCAAAGATCCATAAACGAACAGTAAAAATAAACGGAACACATGATAAACATCTTCCAAGCCGGTTGGTCACCGAGGAAGATTACGACCACAACCCTCCAGAAAAACTAAAAAATCCACTCCAAAACCATACTACTACCAAGCTATATGTGGCTACCTACAACGTGAGAACACTATCGACATACGAAAGATTTATTGAATTATCTGAAGCTATAAATAATATAAAATTCGACGTCTTAGGCCTATCAGAAGTAAGAAAACTCGGAAACAAAATAGAAGACTATGGTGACGTATTATTATGCTATACCGGAGAAACAGCCGGACATCATGGCGTTGGCTTTCTAATAAAGAAATATTTAAAAAATAACCTAGAGAGCTACATTGGTCTATCAGAAAGAGTAGCTCTAATAAACTTGAACATATACAACTACAAAACAACACTAATACAAGTTTATGCACCTACAGAATCAGCCAACGAGGATGATATTGATAAATTCTATTGGACCCTCAACGAAGCCATGAATCTAGCATATACGTCATAGTTATGGGTGATTTTAATGCAAAGATAGGGCAGCCTCGTGCCAACGAATATATAATAATGAAAACAAGCGGATACGGAACATGAAATAAACGAGGAGAAAAATTGATTGAATTTGCGTTGGAACATAAACTGTCAATCATTAACACCTTCTTTAAGAAGAGGCCCGGACGCAAATGGACATGGCAATCACCAAACGGACAGTATAAAAACGAAATAGACTTTGTCCTATCAAACCAACCTAAATCGTTCCATAATTTAGAAATACTAAATATAAACTACCCATCAGACCACAGAATGATTAGGTCGACTTTGACACTAACCAAGCCTAAGAAAAATAGAAGTAATTACACAAACAAGAGTTGCAAAACATTAAAAAATGAGTCAGAAATAAAACAATTTAAAGATAACTTATACAAACATACTTTAGAACTAGAAAAAACTAAATCCACAGACACAATTCAAAACTTCTACGACAAACTACTTAGCGCAATTAACAAAAGTCTACAGCAAATAAACACCACAAACAGAGATCACAAAAGAATGAAATTATCAGAGCGCTCTATGTGCCTCATAAATAGAAGACAACAGATCCAAAGAACAAAATTTAAAACAAGAGCTATGAAGAATGAACTCAAAGCATTATATAAGCTTACCAGTAAATATATAAGAAACGACTACATAAATTATAGAAAAAATACCCTACAAAAACATCTCGAAACCACTGGAAGCCTAAAGAAGGCTTACAAAGAACTGAAAACACATGTAACTTGGATTGACAGCTTGAACAAGTTAGAAAAAACATCTCATAATAGAAACGAAATCATACAAATAGCAACTGAGTATTACAAAAATTTATACGATATTCCAAGCACACTAAATGAAGAACACTGGGCGACTGGGGTAGATACAAACGTCAGCCAGACTTCTGAAATCACACCAATAGACGAAGCAGACATATTAAGTAACATCAAGAATCTAAAATCAGACAAAAGCCCAGGCCCTGACGGCATAACAAACGAGGTACTAAAATACGGAATGTCTATATTATGTACTCCATTGTCATTTATATTTAACCGTATACTAGATACAGCTTCCATACCATCACAGTGGTCAAACTCAAACATAATATTAATATATAAAAAGGGGAATCCGAGAAATATCGCAAACTACAGACCTATAAGTTTATTACCAAGTCTTTATAAATTATTCTCATCAATAATGGAAAAAAGAATAAATGTTACTATACAAAAACACCAACCTGTAGAACAAGCTGGCTTCCGCAAAGGTTTTTCAACAATTGACCATATACATACTCTAGAAGTACTTATAGAGAAATACCAGGAGCAACAGAGGCCGTTATATGTTGCCTTCATAGACTACCAAAAAGCCTTTGACACTTTACTGCACTCAAGCATCTGGGAAGCGCTTAGGTTACAAAATGTTGAAAGACAGTACATCGAAGTCTTAAAGAATATCTACCAAAAATGCACAAGTAAGGTAAAATTAGAAATCTCAGGTCCACAAATAACTATTAAAAGAGGGGTAAGACAAGGAGATCCGATATCCCCAACAATTTTCATTTCTGTGCTAGAAAATATTTTTAGGAAGCTCGATTGGAATCGATGTGGCATACTCATAAAAGACACCTATTTCAACCATCTGAGATTCGCAGACGACGTAGTCATAGTGTCTGAAAGTTCGAGCCAACTACAACACATGATCACGACACTTCACTCTGCAAGCATACAAGCGGGCCTTGAAATGAACTCGACAAAAACAAAAATTATGACCAATAGCTTACAAAAACCTATATATGCTAATAACTTACCATTGGAGTATGTAAAGGAGTATATATATCTTGGAAAACAAATGTCATTTGCTACAAATAGCAATCTACTAGAAGTCGAACGGAGAGTTAAACTAACATGGAATAGATATTGGAATTTGAAGGAAGTATTTAAATCTAATCTCTCAGTAGAACTAAAGAAAAAGGTAATGGACTCGAACCTTCTCCCATGCCTAACATACGCATGCCAAACATGGAAATTTAACAACGCTGTCAAGAATAAAATTATTACATGCCAAAGGGGATTGGAGCGCAGCATGCTTAATATTAAAAAACAGCACCGAGTTCGTCACTCAAAAATAAGATCCACAACAAAAGCGATTGACGCCCTTACACACGCACAAACCCTCAAATGGAAATGGGCAGGCCATGTTGCAAGACTGCAAGACAACAGGTGGACCAAAAAATTGACGTCTTGGAAGGGACCAATTGGCAAACGTAAACGAGGAAGACCACATACACGCTGGGAAGATGAAATCGTACGGATAGCGGGATCGTGCTGGTTGGAAGTAGCGAGGAACAGAGAAAGCTGGCACTCTCTGGAGGAGGCCTTCACCTTAGGGGTTCTCAAATAAATATATATGTATATCAAAAAAAAAAAATGTAATAGGTTAAGATTGAGAAATAAAAGGTTTTTTTATTTTATTTTATTTTATTTTATTTTATTTTATTTATTTATTTATTTATATAACTTTTTCAATGCTTCTTTTGTCAAGAATCTTATTTGGATTATTAAGAACAATAAAAAACATGCCAAATTGGTCCAGCCGTTCTAAAATGATACCGTTACCAACGAACAGTACTTCATTTTTATATATAGATATTTACATATAGATTAGAAGAGAAGTTAGGAGAATAGTACCGTACACCGTAGCCGGAAGATGCATCAGCAATTAACCAATTTAACACCACAATGGATGAAGCTCGCTGTCTTAAATAAAGGAAGCGCCCACGTATTGTCGCTCCTTGATAGATATTTCATTTTATAAGGAAATTACTGTTTATTCTGGGTTTGGGTTTTGTTGTATATTATATACTTCTTAAACTTTCGACTATACTCGTACTTATGCATTTTATTTCATTGCTACAATTCATAAAGGTATTCTGCAAATCAATTATCCCATTACATTATTATCACACTTTTTCCTTCTATGTTTTGATTTTTATCTCCCAGTCTGTTTGTTTGTTTTGGCACATAGTTTTTTCAGTTGATATCATTAAGGTCTAACATAAATAATATACGTCGATAAGGTTTCTCATAAGATAACGTTTCATAACGCGACTCAGGTTGCGTTTGTTGGTTTCCATTGAGAACTTTCCCTTTTTTTTTCTCTCACTCCCTCAGATAATAATAATGAATATATTATGTATTATGATCAGTAATTCAACCATCATTTTTACAAAACTAGCGAACGCGCCGGCTTCGTACGGGCATAAATATGTTTGTTACGACATCACATTACAAATCTTTGATTGTTTCGGCTTTTCTGTAGTATAACATGTATGTATTATACACAGAAACCTTCCTCGTGAATCACTCTATCTATTACTGAAAACTGCATTAGAATCCGTTGAATAGTTGAAAAGATTTAAGCGTTCAGACAGCGGAAGCAACTTCATTCTATACTATGTAAAGATTATCAGTAAACACGGTACAGATTCGGTGGAGATATCGCATAGCATAAAAAATACAGATGAATTGAGGAACCCCTTTTTGAAGTCGCTTGAAAATCAATATTGTATAATCAAATTGCTTTGTACACGTTCAAGTCATTCAATATAAAATTATTTTTACTACGTTTTCCTATTCACAACCAAAAAATGTTAAATATAACAATAGAAAACGTTTAGATCCACTGCGGGAACTCTTGATAATGACACCGTGGTGAACCAATTTGTCGGTCGTTGACTGTGGCCCATCCTACACAGATAATTGTTGCTTTCTGTTATCATGCATTGTGGGCATATTCAATCTCCTTGTATTGTGCTGTCAGGACGGATTACCATGACGCATTCCATGGTTGCGGTCATGAGTCGGCGTGGTTACTGCTAGGTATATTCTTGAATAAGTATTACTTTTGAATGTGGCTAATGAATGTGGAATATCCTTAAATATGTTTTAAGAAAATCTGTTTAGAGTTTAAACACTAACAAAAGGTGGTAGGTCCCTCGTATGCGAGAGGCCGTCTGGTTTGGTACTACCGCTTTGTCTATTTCTGCTGCCAAACATCAGTGGGAAAGCACTGTTGTATTTCGGTTTGGAGGACATTGAAGCCAGTGAAATTACTGGCCATTATGTGACTTGACATCTTATGACTCGGGGCGACGAGCGCAGTTCAGTGCCATGCAGTGCTTTGTAATTCAAAGATTTGTGTGGTGTTGATTCTGTTTATGGGCAGGTGTGTTACCATCAGGCGATCGCCTTGCTCATCTCGTCATTCAATGAAATAATAATAATATAAAATCTACAGATGTTTTTCTACTTAAAGTCGATGATTTTAAGGGTTCGCTTATTCATGGTACGTTTGAGGTACGGAAGCGAGAACAGAGATTACGACGCGACGATTACGATTTATATACAACTAGCTGTCCCTCGCGGTTTCACCTGCATGTTACTGCCCTGCTCCCATGGGTCATAGTGTGATATACATATAAACCTTCCTCATGAACCACTCTATCTATTGCTCAAAACCGCATTAAAATCCGTTGAATAGTTTAAAAGACCTAAACGAACAGACAGTGGAAGCGACTTCATTTTACATTATGTAAAAATTTCATACAGTAGCTATCGCCTGATTCACGTCACGCACCATTTTTTCATTGCCCTGCTTCAATGGCATACCAAAAATAAAGCTATAGGTCAAAATATACCTTTAGGCTATGTAATTGTGCTATGTAACATAGTCCTGTCACTAGACTGGCTATTAATCATGAATGAGCGAGCTTATAAAACCTATAATGCTTAAATCCTGACCTAGATTAAAAGAGAGCCACTTTATAAAACCCGTAAAGCTGTTTTCTGCTGTAGGTATATCCCGATTGGTGTATGAAAAAGAATGTTTTTTTTTTGTACAATAATGGTTCATTAAGGCTTTATTGTAATTATTATACTGTAACGGAATTTCCGTCATATTGTTTCAGTACTTTTGTGTTGAGTATTGCAAAAGTAAAACACAATGGTACATTTAATCTGACAATGCGGGGTATTTACAATGTAGATGTATGTAGCAATTATATACATAAACATAATTATTTATTCTTTCTGGTATCCTGTCTTACAAAAACTAATGTTATGTTTTGTTAAATTGGATGTTTGTTAATCATGCACGATTTGCCGTTAAAGCTTAAATGCAATTGGCTGTATGGCGCTCAAGATATACCATGAGCTGGACGGCTCAACGCAGGGTCGTAAGGTCGGCAGAGCCCAACATAAGCGTCTCGCCTCCCCTGGGGTGAGGTGGTAGCAATAAAACGCTTTTCCCTGCGACAAAAAAATATAAGTCATCTATCGCATCATAAGACACAACCTTTAAACAGTGGTTGCATAGGTTTTTTATTTTACTAGCCTGAATGACGGAATAAACATATCGCTCACGTTATGTTAAGCGCCACGCCTGCCCATAAATATAAGCAAAAACAACATTTAAAACTTTTAATTACAAAGCATGTATGACACTGGACTGCGTTCGTCACCCTGAGGTAAGTTGTTAATTCTCATGATGCAGTTATTTACTGGTTTTAATGTCCTCCAAACCGAACCACAACATTGTTTTCACATTGTTGTATAATCACCTTACATTGTTGGTATAAATGGATAAAGTGGCGGTATCAACCCAGACGGCCTCTCGTATGCGAGGGTACTTGTAAAGTGGTTGGTGTACTTAGCGTTTACCCCTTAGGATACACATGCGCTGGGCGAAGTTTATATGTCTATGTGTATCAATCAACCAATCTTATAGGACACTCGGCATCCTTCATTCCATTTACTCGTCTCGTCCATCAATTGTCACTGTATTTACTTGTGGAACAATTATGTATTATTTTCAATAGTTTTTTTTCCGTGTTTAAAGTGAACGAGTCAACAAAATGCTTTATGACAAATCCCAAATGATTCATAGGTTGGGCAAAAATTTCAAAGAGAGTTTTTGCTTCCAACAAAAAACGAAACTTGTCGCCGGTTAGTCATTACCAGAAACGAGTTCATGTATTGGTAATGCAACAAAGGTTTATTTAAACACTATTAACTGTTGTTATATAGCAGCGATTGCTCAGCGGGGAGTGGTATGAACTGACGAGACCAAAGTCGCAAATTCGAAACCAGCCCCAAGAGCATGCACTTCTGATTATTCTAAGTTACGTGTGTATTCATTGTTAATTATCGCTTACTTTGACAATGAAGGAAACATCGTGAGGAAACCTGCATACAATAGGTGTTCTCGATAAGTATTTCGAAGGTTTGTGAAGTCTGCCAACGTGCATTAGGCCAGCGTAGTAGACTAAGGCCTAACCGTTATCATTCAGTAGAGAAGACCAGTACTCAGCCGTGGGGTTTATATAGTAGCTGGCTGGAATGATTATATTATTAATAATACTAATGCACTTACCATTGTAGGCCAGAATGTGATTTAAGGTACTTGAATCATAAAAAAATGATAAATGCAAATATCGGATTATTGTCCGGACATAATGGCAAATCCACTCATACCTTTGTAGAAAAATAACATTTGTTAATGATTCACCGGTTACCTGACACGTGTGGAGAGAATGTGTGGCTGAATCAGCGTTATGACTCAGACGGTCATGAATTATGCAATTATCGGATTTCCTCGTAGATCTCGGATCGAGCCAACTTGTACCAAATGTATTAAGTTTTGACGGATACTAACGAGCGTGAGTCTGCTAGTTTCATGCAAGTGATATGTTAAAGTTGGAGTTAGGAACCATAATATACCGCAAATCTTAAATGTGACGATTTTACTCGCTGTATAATAAGCGACACGAGTCCTGAGCACACATGGGCAGTAGTGGGGGTTGAAAGTACAATAGGCGACGAGCATTGATTAATGAACCAGTCGCATCGGCGGGGTGACGATCACAGTTCAGTGCCATGCAGTGGTTTGTAATTCAAAGTCCTGCGTGGTGTTGCTTCTGTTTATGGGCAGACGTGGCGCTTACCATCAGGCGAGGGCCCTGCTTGCGTCATTCAATAAAACAAAAAAAAATGGCCCCCAAACTAGAAAGACCTCCTAATATATATTTATTGAAAATCTAAGATCATAAGAATCCTAATATACAGGGTTATTTTTAAAACACCAGCAACCTCGCAGGGGTAGATACCTAAGGTTATAAGCTACTACTTTTGTTCTACGACTTTTGATAATTTGTTAGATTTTATTTTCATACAAAAATAAGTATTCATTTAATTTCCGTCTTGTATGTTACCTACACGCATCGCAGATTACGTAAGTAAACACGCGAAGCGTGGGGAACGGGGCTAGCGTTGAAGGTCATCGCCCGAGCCAGCTGAGCGGCTTCTTTGAGTCGCGCTCGCACGCCGAACGCTAGGAAGAAAAATACGACACAACAAAAACTTGTAAAATCATTTTTATTTAAATATATTGAGTTATATACAAACTCGTAGAACAAAAGTTGTTCCGTATGGGGTCAGCTATCTGGTCCTGCGAGGTTGCTGGTGTTTTAAAATTAACCCTGTATATTTATTGAAATAAAGACCATTTTCGTGTTTATCGCGTAAGAAAAGTGTTGAAGTTTTGAAATACCTTGATTAATACATCTATACGTATGTTTTTACGAAATTACACCTAACGAACATAGAAACTAGAACATTTATGACATTTATTTTCTTCAGAAGAACTCATATCTTACATTAGTTTATATGATAAGTCACGTTCACATTGAGCGATGAATTACCTCGACTCTACCGAAACAAGCAACCATTAGCAATATTAAAACCTTTCGCCTTTGTCTGGCAGAGAGTGTTTTTTGAATATGTGTATGAAGGAATGGACATTGTAGCAATAATGTTGAGTTGGCACTTGAAATAAAGGGGTAGTTTGCTCTATTAAATTGTATACGTTATTTTATACGCAACAGAAAATAATAAGAAAAAGAAAATCTTTGCTTAAAACACAATAAAAAATGAGCCCGCAACCTAATTGAATTAATTTTAAATATATGTTTAAATATTCCACTTATTGTTTGTATCATCATCATCATCATCAGCCATAGGACGTCCACTGCTGAACATAGGCCTCCCCCAAAGATTTCCAGACCGACCTGTTGGAAGCAGCCTGCACCCAGCGACACAGTATTGTTTGTATGTTATAATTATATTATGTATCCCGTTATTTTTTAATATTCCTTGTTATACTTGATCTCTCTTGATCTTGTCTATCTCTGTGCCATCCTAAGGTTGACTGGTAGAGAATGCCTCTGGCATTAAGTCCGCTTATATACATATTTTTGTATATGAAGTGCAAATAAATAAATAAATAAATATTGGTATGAGCAAAGGTGGGCGCGTAGTGGAGATGTCTTACTATCTCGCTCCGCATGCGTGCACCGTAATGGCCATTTTAAACGGTGACGTCAAGGTTCGCGTCGGCTGTTATTTGACAAGTATCCCTTCCATCAGGTTTTAATGACTTTTAACATATTTATTTTTGCACTTATTTATAAAGTTCTTTCTTCAATAGGTTTTAGGTAACGTAACGTAATGATTTAAATAATAAAAAAAAAAATTGGTGTGTGTCGTGGGACACCAGGTAGGAACGAAGTTCCTTCGGCTAATGTAGAATCGACACAAATTGTAAAAAATACAAATTATCAACTAAAATAACAAAATATGTCTCTTTTTTTTTGTTTGACAACATAAAATTACATAGAAATAGAATAGAAAAATAGAAATAAAAAAAAGACGTGTAGCACTCGGAGACTGCCGCGGTAAAGCTATTGTATAGCATTTTTTATCAACTTATGTAATTATAAATAAAAACTTATTAATTTAGACTTAGACTGGCTACTAAACGTTGGACGGCCGTGTTCTATAATCAAAAATTCAAATTCAAATTTCAAACCGCGTCTACATTTCCAAATGTCATAAGTTATCTATCTGTTTTATTAACGGAATTTCTACTTTAACTTTTTGTGCTAGATATCAAATTAAGTTTAAAAAAAGTCTCATTTAACGGTTTTATTCCACGCATTTTTTCCACGCATATTTCTTACGGTTTTACTATCACATTTTTTTCAGTTCGGTCACGCAGCGAAATCCCTATCCCCTCCAAGCCTGCCGTAAGGAACTTCGTTCCAAAAACAATCAAGTCAACTACACCATTCGTGAAGGACCTTTTTATATTGAGATAAGTTATCGGCGTTTTAGCAGACTTTTTACAGAACAATTCCGAAATACATTACAATAGTTTTTTCACCGAAATGTCCATGTATTCAGACGCTAATAGAGAGACAGATCACTTTAGATATTGAGCTCATAAAATATAAATCTTATTTTATAAAAGAGCTCGAACCTCTTTGTATCCCCAGCGGGACGGTAACTCTTCAGCAACTTTTTTAAGTGGTTTTTAGCTTGAGGCAAGTTCTACCGATATTTTATGTCGCCCAAAAAAATTGCGTTGAAATGTATGTAGACAGGGTAATACGCAATATGTGAACAAAATCTCATGGGTAGTTATTTTTCTCAACGATTGATTAGATTACAAACATATGGCGTTTATTTTTGTCATTTTTAATAACGTTTATAGAAATTTGGTTATCAAACTCGTAATATTACAGTTTCGTTGGTGGACAAATATACAGGGTTAATTTTAAAACACCAGCAACCTCGCAGGACCAGATAGCTGACCCCATACGGAACAACTTTTGTTCTACGAGTTTGTATATAACTCAATATATTTAAAAAAAAATGATTTTACAAGTTTTTGTTGTGTCGTATTTTTCTTCCTAGCGTTCGGCGTGCGAGCGCGACTCAAAGAAGCCGCTCAGCTGGCTCGGGCGATGACCTTCAACGCTAGCCCCGTTCCCCACGCTTCGCGTGTTTACTTACGTAATCTGCGATGCGTGTAGGTAACATACAAGACGGAAATTAAATGAATACTTATTTTTGTATGAAAATAAAATCTAACAAATTATCAAAAGTCGTAGAACAAAAGTAGTAGCTTATAACCTTAGGTATCTACCCCTGCGAGGTTGCTGGTGTTTTAAAAATAACCCTGTATATTGGAACGAAGTTCCTTACGGCAGGCTTGGAGGGGATAGGGATTTCGCTGCGTGACCGAACTGAAAAAAATGTGATAGTAAAACCGTAAGAAAAATGCGTGGAAAAAATGCGTGGAATAAAAGCGTTAAATGAGACGTGTGCAGGCGCGACAGTCGCATAACCAGTTTGATATCTAGCACACAAAGTTAAAGTCGAAATTCCGTTAATAAAACAGATGGGTGTGACACTTATGACATTTGGAAATGTAGACGCGGTTTGAAATTTGAATTTGAATTTTTGATTATAGAACACGGCCGTCCACCGTTTAGTAGCCAGTCTAAGTCTAAATTAATAAGTTTTTATTTCTATTTTTCTATTCTATTTCTATGTAATTTTATGTTGTCAAACAAAAATAAAGAGACATATTTTGTTATTTTAGTTGATAATTTGAATTTTTTGCAATTTGTGTCGATTCTACATTAGCCGAAGGAACTTCGTTCCTACCTGGTGTCCCACGACACACACCAATTTTTTTTTATTTATAATATACACTGTAATGTCCTAATAAACTGCATGTGTTTTAGTCAAAATATTAACTGTGTTGCAGTTTCATACCATAGTATTATTAAGAATTCAAATAATGTAAGTAACATTTCACGTAGTCTAAGTATATGAACTATGTGTGCTCTTGTAACATTTTAGTTGGCAACTTCAGTAGTGCAGTGGGCGAGTTGTCTGCTGTCCGTCTGTCTGAGACAAATAATCCCACATCGAATGTCGTTTAATCACACTATAAGAATCTAATTAAATCAATTGATACTCAGATGTTAATTTATAAATATTTATATTATTTATATATAGTTATATTTATAAGAACATTGCTAATGTGAAATTGTTTTATAAACTGTTAAAGGTCCTCTAATCGGTCAAAGATAAGGCACGGTTCGATTAACCTACATTATAAATGGAACGATAAAAAATATAGAAAATGTAAATTATTAGAGACGTAGTAAGTGATCTTGGATGTAATTAATAATAGAATGTTAGTATGAAAATGTGTGAAAAGAAGCCGGTGTTTACACAATATATTACATAATGAAGAGTAACACACAAGATGTACATAAATGATGAAAATGATGAATGACGAGGCAATGGCGAAACTTGGTACCCGTTGCGGGTTGTCGGGGTGAGATGTCGGGTTGCCCCACATAATATCAAATCCACCATCAAATCATGAAGGAAAGGCGGTCTATGGCATAAAGACGGGATAACGCCAGCCAAAAATAAATATCTATATAAAACCTTTTAATATTAAAAAGTGATATCAACACTTTCTCTTAATAAGCATGTAATAAGCACTTGAATAACTTAATAAATTAAGCCATTTTGAATTGTCTATAAAAAGTGCAATGTATTTTTATCGATAGCAACATCGATAAACACGCAACAATTTAACAAAAGATTATATTCTGCGTATGATTGAATATTTAATTTTGTTTCAAGCATCCCTATTTTTATAACCGTAGTGTTCAAATTGGCGTGCCTTCAAAAACATAATTTCCATAAAATATACTCTTTTGTTACAACTGCAGTTTTTGTAAAAGCTTTTGAGCCTTAATCCTGGGTATTAAGGATCATATTTTCGTGAATTTGCGAATTTCAATTGTATTGTTATATTTGTGTATCGACGATTGAGGAATGCCCATTGGCATAGCAAATGAGAAGATTAACGATGTGGAAACGTCATGGATTAGTGGAGTGATTGCTGATGGCAGCGTTGAAACCACCACCGATTCCAATTACTTGTTTTCTTAGTGTAAATAGATTCTTGTAGATTCTTGTAGTGGTAGAGCCACGCTGTAGACAGTTTTGTCTACAGCATGATTGGGCCGGCTCAACCGGGTCATTACCACTGTCTCACAGAAAACCGACGTAAAGTAGCGGCTGCTGCGTTTCGTACGGTGAGTGAGATATCCGGAGGCCCAAATACCCCTCCCCTTCCCAATCCCTAATTATCCCTTTCCTTTAAGATCGGCAACGCGCCCATAATTCTTCTGATATTGTGGGCATACATGGGCGGTGGACATCACTTACCATCAGGTGACCCACTTGCTCGTTTGCCGATCTATGCAATAAAAAAAAACAAATAGTCAAATATATATACGCACTGTTTTAACACCAAATGTACGGTGGTTGCTATACGGGCGGGTATAAATATCCTACCACCAGCAAAATTTACCACCTTTTCGCGGAATAAAAATCATGCCTATACCGGTGTGCTAAATTTCATTAAAATCTGTTCAGTCGTTAACGTATGATTGATTAACAAATATCTAAATTCACAAACTCACAATAATCTAAATTTTTACATCTATAATATTAGTAGGACACGATATAAATATTAAAAATTATTTATTGTAATGAATTTCGACTTATTGCCCTCGAGGTGTCTTTGAGGAAACCATTATATAAACAAGATGCAAATGCTAAGGCTCATAAATTTGAAATAATCGTCGAAGTTAATACTGAATGTAATCGAAAGTCAGGAACTGTCTTAGTTTATATAAACGATCTTGTAATTTACATAACACTTGCTTTACGAGTACGCAATAAAGGTAAATAAACGAGTATATCAGTAAATCATTTCCAATCTAATACATAAGTACATAATTAACTTCCTAGACGCAATAAAGATGAATACAATAACAACCCAGTTTATGAGTGGTAGACCCACTAGACAGTTTTGTCAAAAGCATGAATGGGCCGGCTCGACTGGGACGTTACCACTGCCTCACAGGAAACCGACGTAAAGAAGAGGCTTGCTGCTGCGTTTCGCAAGATGAGTGATATATCTGGAGGTCCAAATTCCCCTTCCCATCCCAATCTCTAATTTTCCCATTCCTTTGAAGTCGGCTACGCGCTCATGTTTCTTCTGGTATTTTGGGCGTACATGGGCGGTGGAGATCACTTACCATCAGGTAACCTTTTGCTCGTTTGCTGGTCTATGCTATTAAAAACCCTTTATTATACTGTCCTACTGCTAGGCACAGCCCTTCTCTACAGATTAGAAGAGTTAGAACTAGTCCAACACGCTAGCCTAATGCGGGTTACTGAACTTGAATATACTGATCCACTTATTTTTATAGTCAAGCAAACTAACTGAATGAATGACTGGCGTCACTACAATATTATGCTACTCACACAAATGAATGAATGAGCGCCAATTGAAACCTCAATAGATACAATTCAACTCGTCGCATATTCTCACGGACCATCAATGGTAGAGCGATGTATTTGTCAAAGATACTGTAGCAGTTTTTAATTACGATTAAAGCGTAAGGAATGTAAATACGCCATCAACATCTTAGGTCAATAGCCAACCTCACCGGCAGGAAGTACATTCTGCTGGTTAACAGACGAGGCAATTCGTAACTTGGTTCCCGTTACGGGTTGTGGGGGTGAGAGGACAGGTCGCCCCACATCCAAAACCACCGTCAAAACGTGATGAAGGAAGACGGACCCTGGCATTAAGCTGGGGTAACTTCACACAGGAAGAAAGATCACGATTAAAGTAATGCGTTTCGGCAGTTTTCGGGAATATGTACGCGTGATAATGTTACCAACCTAGAGACAAAGTAGTTAATTTAAAAAAACTCTATTTTGTCGGGGCTAAAAATGACCACTCCCCGCTCCGCTGAAAAAATCATGTTTTCTTTTTATCATGGCAGGGCAAAGTCACAACAATGGAGCTGAGGGCAATACAAATATAATGTATTCTGTCAAGAGAGAATGGGTTCCTTGACTGTTGGCAAGATTATGCCAGCCTGAAGTTACTGAGTATTCACACTGACTGATCCCGGAACGCGACTCGCCTGAACGAGTCACTATGGTGGTTTTTTGTATGTGCGTTATGTCTGCTGACCTTTATATGGTGCCATCTATACAGGGTTATTTTTAAAACACTGACAACCTCGCAGGAGTAGATTCCTAAGGGCATTTGCTACTACTTTTGTTCCACGACTTTTCATAATTTGTTAGATTTTATTCTCATACAAAAATAATTATGAATTTAATTTCCGTCTTGAATTTTACCTACGCGCAGATTACGTAATACACGCAGCGCGCGCGTCAGTTCAATGACCGGCCGCGCCGTCTCGATCGATAATACCTACACGGAGACGTACGAACAAAAACACTACATAACAAAAACTTGTAAAATCATTTTTTTTCTTATGCATTGAGTTATGTCCAAACTCGTAGAACAAAAGTTGTTCCTTATGGGGTCAGCTATATGGCCCTGCGAGGTTGTCAGTGTTTTAAAAATAACCCTGTATAAATTCCATCAAATAAATTTTATACTAAACAGCATTTACGAATAAGTGAGAGCAGACCGTTGACATGTGACGGGACGAGACGATCCGTCACGGACCGGTTGTATTGGATGTCGTAGAATTATTGGAGCGAGACAGTCTGGTCGGTTTACCTTAGCCTAGTTAACGGGCATTACCAACAAAATATGAACATGTATTGTTTAACAGATTAATTTATATAGATTAATGAACGATGCAGATGGTCTATCTGTTTTACAGTTTGACCTGACGAGTTATGATTTAAGTAGACTTTGATAAAATTTCTGAAAATAAAACTTGATTGCTACTTGGTCACAGAAAGAGAAAAAGCGGTGGCATAGGCGACCTCTCGTTTATGAAGGCTCAAGAAAGAGAGACGACGAAAAAATGTGTAATAAGTAAACCTTAAAATAGGTTAGTAAACAAACTGAGTGCTTATCATTTCTGGGTAAATAAGTAAACATTTTTATTCAAAAGTGTATATCTAATCGGGGACTGTGCCAGACAGTGAGTTTGTTGTGTTATTCTTGTTAAAGTTTGATAAAAAATATTTCACTTTTATAGGTTTATATTTGTGTAAATGTTTTATATGTTTAACATAATGCTGTAATGTAGAAGTAGTTTGATAATATTTCTTTATTGCAGAAGACCGACAGATCGGCAAGTAAGTCATCTAATGATGTGTGGTCTCCACCGCCTTTGATTATCCACAATACGAGAAGCATCTGGAGAGCATTACCGATCTATAAGGAAGGGATTGGGGATTGGAAAAAGGAGGAGAATTTGGGCCTCCAAAAAATCACATTCTAAGTACGAAACACAACAACCAGCACATCAATTCGGTAAGCAGCTCATATATGCTGTGAAAAACATTGTCTATAGGGTTTCTCTACCATTTACAAAGTATCTATATGTACGGTTATAGAACTTTTAGAAATATAAGATATTTTTAGTAAATCAGTGTGATTTTGAGATAAAAAGAGCCGTCTTATGCAGACGTCATTAGACTTCATGAAAAAGTCTAATCTGTGTGGATTGAAGACAAAAAAAATTTAAACTATAAAGTAGTATGTAATCATTCGCACATTCTGTATAATGGACCCGGCTTGCCACTTCATTAACTTGATGTTTAAAGAGATCTGCTGGCTATGGAGCCTATTTAACTTCTCTAGTTTTCTAATCGTCTCTTGAAATATTATGAAATTAGAATATAAAGTACTATTGGTGTTTTGTTTAATATTTACAACCACAATGCCAGAAAAATCATGGACGTGTTGCCGATCTTAAAGGAAAGGAATAATTAAAGGGTTTGGAAGCGATGGGCGATTTGGGCCTTAGGATATCTCACGCACCATACGTAACACAGCAGCAAGCTACTGATTTACGTCGGATTTCTGTGAGACAGTGGCAACAACCCGGTTGAGTCGGCTCATTTATGTTGTAGACAAATCTGTCTAAAGCGAGGCTTTACCATTTAGAAATTTATATTTTGAACATTTTTTGCATTACATAAGAATACGTGCACGACAAGTTTGGCTTGAGTCACTTATACTGCTACCGAATTCTTAACATTATTGTCGATTTCCTTGAATTGGATACCGGTCCATGACGCATAGTTTATGAAGGTAAACATACTGAAGTAACTTGATAATGAACTCAACACAGTTATCCTAAGTTATAATGTGGTATCAGTGGTTTATAAAAAACCGCACTATAATCAGGCCAATGACACGACAGCTTTATTTATATAATGGATATAAGAAATTATGTCAGATCAATTATACCACAAGCTGTGTAAAATAAATAATTATTGAAATAAAACTAATTTAAATGGATTCGGTTACAGGGTGGACTGGACTGACCACGAAGGCTGATAAGCTTTCGAAACGTCGGGATCAAAATTAAATAAAAAACCGCGATAAAATCCGTTTAACTTAGTTTTATTTCAATGAGTAATATTCGTGTAAACATAAGAAATCATTATAAATAATTATGGTAGGTATATTAAACAGTAGTGTGTAAGCCATTGATCATAATGTCACCGATCTCCATGAATATTGAAAACCGAAAAATCATTTTATGATGTTACAATAAATCTTATTGTAGATATCGCATGTATTGATAAACAATTGTATGTAAATGCAACATGTTTAATTTAAATAAATGGTAAATGTACAAATACCAAATGGCTGTTACAACTTTATGAACTTATACACGAAGATAAACATGAAGAAATTTCGATAGACCTCTCTAAACAATAAGTTTGAAGTCGATCGCTAAATCTTCTTTTTGGTTGTCACGCCCCGTCTCAGTAGATATTTCCCAGAACTAATCAATTCGGGAAAGCGAATTTTGTAAGTTAATCAAACTTGGAAGTATCCATCAATGTTACATACTACGTCATGTCAATGACGTAAATGATGCATGGAGTGAATTCTTACATTCCGCGATTATATAAAAAAGTATAATGGAGAAAGACATAATCATTTCATTCATCTTATCTTTCCTAAAATGTGATTTCTTAGGAAATCGAATACTACGACTAACACGTCGCCTAAAAGCGTCAATGTTCGATAAAATTACGTCGTCATGTTAGGGTTCACAGAAAAAATACCACAGAGAGTTTGAAAGAGCTTTTTCTAGTTTTGATATAACAAACCCAGGATTCTATGCAACCATGTTAGCATCGATAGACATAGAGATAACTAGATAAAACTCGATTTCTCATAACAAAACGAAAATTATCTCATGTTGCATAACAGCAAGCGTACAGCGATTCGTGTTCCGTAGTTTAGTTCCGAAGTCGGTTTGTGAAGTATGTAACTAATAAGTATGACATTAATAATGGCATCATTATGCCTTTCCCTATATCTGGCAAATCCTCTCTCACTCTTCCTAATTATGCGTCTCACGTGTTGGTTGGTTGCATTCCTAATACTTTTCCATTTTGGTCTGTTCTCGACGTCATCTTCGTAAACTTGACACTATTATTTTTAAATAAATAAATAACACCCAACAGTTCACACACAGTACGATACGAGTCTTATTGTGGGTATCAGGAACTACGAGAGACTTTTGGTCTCACAACACCCAGACCCCGAAACAAATATTTGTGGATCAGACAACGATGCAGGAAACGAACCCACATTTTCCACTCTACATTAGATTGCCCTATCTGAGAATCACACATCTTCGTGCACAACAACATAGTCACTAGACCAAGGAGGTGATTATATAGTTCTAGCAATGGATGGGAATTCATCCGTCCCCAACGAACATGTGTACAATAATAACTAATAACTACGTCCGCGTGAAGGTAAACATCGCGTAGTACTCGTAATAGAATAATAATTTATAATGGTACATACATTCTCATGCAGTGACAGTGCCTGATGGCTTGTAATCGACCTTGTACTTCCATTGTCAGGCAATCCCCATATTGTGAGGGTTTGAATAAGGACGTTTATTGCAGACAATTACAGTACTAAGTAGGTATTTGATCCTTTTATCGCAAAGCAACCGATTGTGGCGACAGTACATAATAATAACAAAACTTTATTTAAGCAACATATTTATATTATGTAACTTTTATCCTCTTGTAAAATTACATAACGTGTAATTTTTATCCTCTTGTAAAATTACATAACGTGTAATTTTTATCCTCTTGTAAAATTACGCTACGCCTTATTGATCTAATGGTAGGATATAATGTGGACTATGGACCGGGGAGGTCTTGGATTGAACTGCTGGATCGGGCAACAGTTTGCGTGAGTTTTCTAATAAAATTTGTACGGTATTGGATATTACAAATATATATATAACGAAACAATAGCGTAAATTATAATGCAACACATACCAAGAGCCCTCAACCGAAATATTTGTCTCCAGTTTGATTAAAAAAAATAGTGGCATATGGGCAAGAGGATGAGCTTATACGCTTATTAAATTACATTCTTAGGGTAGTACCAACCTTTGATTCCAATCTAGGGCGCTTAGCTTATCCGTTGAGATGTTTCTCAGTTTCCCACGTACTCCTTCATCAGATCTCAATTCATATGGCATTGATAAGGTACAGCAAATCAAACATAAAAAAAATCATGGCGCAATTTGGCGAATATGCATAAACATACGTATGTAAATTTTCACATACTAATTAAAATTTCTCATTATCGAAATCAATAAAAAATCGTGTTATTATTTCGCGCCGGTTCATACAGGGCGTGTATGCATTACTATGTAACATTTGTAAAGGGAAACTCATTTTTAGCTTGAAGATTGCCTTATGTAAAATATCTATATTTCAGTTAACATGCGAAATTTTGACTTTAAAGAGCGCCCTAAAAGCGGTGGAACTATATTACTTTGGAAGCCAATTTTTTTGGTGACATAATGAGTTATTGATTCAATAAGATAAGTAATAAACATTTATATTAATTTTGGTTGTTGATCTATATCGCTATAACTTCGGTGTGTTTCGATCACAGACTGAGATTTAGAAAAACGCAAAGAAATCTTGTACATTGAAGTACACCACAATGACAAATTAGTAAATAATCAACATATGGAAATATATTCGCAACGGGGCGATGGTTTAAGAATACAAATTTCTTTGATCCTTATCCCAATAGGCTATGGAGCGCGACCGTGCCTCTGGAAAGCCTACTAAGCTTGTGGGTTACATGCATGAGCGTGAATAACAACCGTCTTCCACAACGCGCTTCCATTGGTGGCTTTTTATTCTTCGTAAGCAAGCACATTTAGCTATCAATGACTATGTTTCATTGAAAATCGTGTTGGATTTTAATCACAAAAGGAATATATATCCTTCCTTCCTTTTCCAAGCAACAGTGCGTAAGCATTGTTGTGTTTCGGTTTGAAGGACATTGAAACCAGTGAAATTACTGGGCATTATGAGACTTAACATCTTATGTCTTGGGGTGACGAGCGTTCAGTTCAGTACCATGCAGTATTTTGTAATTCAAAGTTCTGTGTGGTGTTGCTTCTATTTAGGCGTGGCGTTTACCATCAGACGAGCGCTTTGCTCGTCTCGTCATACAATCAAATAAAAAAAGGAACCTTTAGTCCAAAAATAGCGCGAACAAAAAGGAGACGGTTGCCAAAAGATATTTAAAAGTTTCGTATCATCATCATCAGCCACAGGACGTCCTCTGCTGAACATAGGCCTCCCCCAAAGATTTCCAGACCGACTTCCTGCGACCTTTATCAGTCGTCTGTCCACCTTGTAGGTGGACGTCCAACGCTGCGCTTGCCAGTACGTGGCCTCCATTCCAGAACCTTTCTGCCCCATCGGTTAAAGTTTCGCTTATATAAACCTAATTCAGACTGATTGCTCAAGTATACCTAATAATGTACTAGGATATCATAACCTAGAGAAATAAGGCCTTACATAGATCCTTGCCTTATTCAGCCCACGATGAGTCAACGCGTGTTGATGCATTAATATTCACGGCGATATATAAAATCCGTGACGGACAAGCTTATTTGAATATCCTGTTATAATATACGTTGTACCGCTTAGGACCTACTGATGCGTAGAAAGGTCGGCTAAATAACGCTGCTAAACCTAGGCGTGTATAAAATTAAAGAGGCAACTTTATTTTTTTACTAGGTCTGTATTATACACATGTCCCACTGCTGGGCACGGGCTTCCTCTACTGAATAAGAGGGGTTAGGCCTTAGTCCACCACGCTGGCCTAATGCGGGTTGGTAGACTTCACATATATTTGAAAAATCTTATCGAGGTTTCCTCA
This sequence comes from Amorpha juglandis, assembly GCA_949126905.1. Taxonomy (NCBI): domain Eukaryota; kingdom Metazoa; phylum Arthropoda; class Insecta; order Lepidoptera; family Sphingidae; genus Amorpha; species Amorpha juglandis. The sequence continues at coordinate 5,316,932 of OX421380.1, forward strand.
CGATGTTTCCTTCATCGTTAAAGCAAGCGATAATTAACAATTAATATACACGTGACTTAGAAAAGTCAGAGGTGTATGCTCTTGGGGCAGGTTTCGAACCTGCGACTTTCGTCTCGATACCGTACCACACCCCGCTGAACCATCGCTGCTTCTTTATAATACACATTGTATATCGTGTGAAATGAAGTGCAGGTATATTGAATATTGCAAAGGAAGTATTGCAGAACGTTATAATGATGAAGGACCAATGATGGGTAAAGTTAACAAGTTTGTTTTAGAGTTGAAAGACTATAAATGAAAGACTATGAAGTGAACTGCAATCTAGTTTCAAGATTTTTTTTTAAGGTGTATTAAAAATTTATTCTGTCCTGTAATTTTATTTCCCGTAGGAGAAAAGTTCTGCCGTTAATAAAATACCGTAGTTGCATACCACTTATATACATAATACTTACTACTTAGGTAATCAGAACCCTTAGTTTCTGCTTTGCTTATAACCAAACGTTGTCTAATTAATAATATTTTTTTTTTTTTAAAGCGCTGGTAATATGTGACTCCGCAGTAACATCTATAATAGAGCTAAGCCCATGGCTTATACCGACTTTAAAGGAAGGACAGGAAAGGAGATTGTGGAGGAGTACGGACTTGCCCCCTGTGGACTAGTGACATTTTAAGAATTCTACCACGGTATCCACTACCTGTCGTCAGAGGTGAGGAACAGGAGACATCGGGGTTGCGACAGCACAGCGGGGGATGTGCGGCCTATATACGTATACTCGTTCATTTTCTTGTACCTTGGACTTGGCTTATTTGCGACCCAGAGACTGACGGCAGTGCAAAAACCTCACGCTGCTGAAGACGCCTAGAGCATTCCGAATTCGAGAAGGCTTCCAAGATCAAAAGGAGCGCAGGGCTGGTACCGACAGCAATCCAGATATGCCAAGATCTCTAGAACTACCCCACTAGCGCCGAAGGATGTCACCGAGGGAATTATAGTCGGTGTTTACCGGCGTAAGAATTGGTTAAGGTCTCGATCTAGCAGTTAGTCGGGAGTGAACTAACCTTTCGAAATGCAACAGCAAGCCGGTTCCGATGGTTTTACGTGAGACAGTGGCCCTACCCCGATCGAGTTTGCCCATTCGCTTTACCACCATGAATACGCAATTGTTATTGTCTTTTATAACATAAAACTGACTATTTTGTTAACTTTAGATATTAAAACGAATCAATATACCCAGATGCAATAATCTTAAATAAACAACACTTAGTCATATGCAAAACGTGTGATTTAGTTCTTTGACAGTATACGAGTTAATTATACTCATTATTGTAACAACCTCATATTTTGTACTAGCGATTAATCGACGGAAAGCGATCTTACGACAAGTAAAAGTGGTAATTTGATAATTGCTCATTGGTAACGTAATAGATACGATAAGATGAGTAATGTAGTCAACATTACTCAAAGTAAAAGTATCAGTTAAAACATCTATAATTTCAAACAGTATTAATTATAGAACTATAGAACTAAACAAGCTTCCAAACAAAAAACATATTCTAATCGCTTCATTCGTTTAACCGAGACGATACCACACACATGCGCGCACGCACGCACACCCACACTCACGAACGCACGCATGGATCAGACACGCTCACAGACAAACAAGCAAAAGGGCCAAACTAAAGTCCCTTTAGCTTAGTAACCTTTTTCAATTCAAGTAAAAATTTTGTAGATAGTGAGAGTAATTTTATAAATATCTGCTGTCTAGCTAACATTCTACTACCAAAAGATGAAAACAAAACGATATCTACTGTTAAGTCCGATGACAACATTCATGACGTAATCAATGAAATAACGGTATTCATTACAAGCCCACGTTAATCAGGCGCAAGTTAAAATAGCGTTGCCTTACTCGGCACAATGGAGCAACGAACTTTGGACTTCCAATTACAATTGAGAAAGATTCCGAGTCTCGAAATGGGAATCTATTTTTTCACGCATTGGGTATGGAACTAATTGTAAACGATTAGATTTGGCTCATTTCGTTTCAACTATTTTGGATTAGTACAGAGTGCTTAATGGTTTCTCCGCAAGAAAAGTGCGTAAATTGAAGTTAAGATTAAGAAGTCCTACTAATAATATAGACATAAAAAAGTTGTTGTTAATCAATCACGCCTTTACGGCAGAACGGATTTGAATGAAACCTATAACATAGGGGGACAATGACGTGGATTACGAGAGATAAGCTACTTTTTATCCCGGAAAACGACATGGAGGAACCACTAACAAAAGCTAGCAATATCAATAAAATAATGAATAATCCGAAGAACAAGATGGTTTGATTAAGCAGCAGATCATGCCAATGAAGCATCATATTTAGGAAATTGGGAAGTCCTCACAGACATCGTCATTAAATTTGTTAAAGAATTAACTACATTTATTGGTTGAACAAGGCATTATTAATTTGCATTTTTACGATCAACGATTTTATGTAACATTCAATTAATAATTTTATATACTTTTTTGGAGTTGGAATACCTCTTAAATATAAAACTTATTAAACAAAATTTCTGTTGTTTGCCATTTTATAAGTGTTTAAATATCTTCTATCTTATAAGTCTTTACAAACTTTGGTAATAGCTGATATACTACTGTAATGCATACTAATTTATAATACAGAATTAAAAGAAAATTCTGAAATCTGAAAAAACAAATCTCTATATGTGTCTACTAAAACTCGTAACTAAGTCTGCAGATATAAAGAAAAGAAAATAAATATGTATTGTAAATGTAAATATTTTAAGATAGAGTCAATTTGGAGATACGACATTTTAAGATGAAGTCATTTTGGAGATAGGTGTAGAATAAAAGCAAATGTCAACCACTAAGGGATTCTAAGCAGCTATCATATCAAACAATGCATCAACCTATTCATCATCATAAGTGGGTTAAAAACTTCATACACCAATTTCAAAACCCGTATCCCGGTGCGTTTACTGTTTTCCATTTTTATATTTTTTACCAAATTATAACCAAATTGGTATGAGACTACTACGAAAAAATCCCTTTAAAGAAAAAATAATCTTCCACATCGGTGCATATTTGTCGTACATATGCGCGACCATACTACAAAAACATAACAAACAAATGGAAAATCTCATGTTTGAAGTCGGTTAAAACCAAATTCAATTTATTAAGACGGTGGTCTGTTAACAACCCTTCAGGGATCAAAGATACACAATGCCAACTGTTCGTTAACTATAGACGCCACGCGTGTGGAAAGTTAACGGACAATTAATTCTAATTGGTTCATTTGACCGACCATCGCAATGCGGGCATTCTGCTTGTGACCGGTGAAGTGAAAGAGGTTTCCAACCTTTGATATGAGTTAAAGCTGGATATTTTCTTTAAGCTAACTATGAGAGATAAATTTACAGAAATACGATTTTCATACCAAGCAGACGGTATCTTGCAGAGTTGCTAGTTCTTAAATCAATTCTTCAACCCTAGGAACTGCTTAGAATGCTACTGATAGAAAGGTATTATGGTTCTTACAAGCGAAATAAAACTGTTTGCTGATGGAAGGCTACTTGAAACATATTTGTACTCAACTAGACAGCGACCACCATAGATATGGTGAAAAACCCGCGTTTCGGGACCAGCCACACAAGGTGGTAGGTCCTTTGTGTGCGAGAGGCCGTCTGGGTTGGTACCACCGCTTTGTCTATTTCTGCCGCCAAGAAACAGTGTGTAAGCACTGCTGTGTTTCGGTTTGAATGACATTGAAGCCAGTGGAATTACTGGGCATGAGACTTAACATCTTATGTCTCCCTGACGCCAGGAAAGCATTTAAGATTATTAGGAAGTTGCCAGTGGATCACGTTCTCACGCAGGTTTTCACGGGCCATGGAGGATTCTCTGAGTACTTGAATCGCTTCAAGTGCAGGGAGAGCCCCTCATGTATCTGTGACCCTGCGAAGAACGAAGACGTTTTACACGTGTTGACGGAAATACCTGTATGAGCGAACAAACTTCGAGATTGAGAACAATATCTGTGTAAATAGTAGTAACCTAAGCGGTATGTTGGAAAATGTTGATGTTAGACATAAGTTTTTAAAATATTGTAAACATGTGGCGTGTAGCGTCTTGAAGCGGAATAAATGAACGGGGCAACTACAGCGTGTAATATAAGACTACACGCTTCTAGTTGCCACGGAAAAGCTGGATTTTGTGAAGAAGGCACGCCTACAATATTATATGTGTAAGAATATGTAAATTAGATTTATGATTTTAAAAAATGTTATGACAAGATTTCTTTTACAAATCGCGTGTATGTGTATTGACTGTGATAAACTTAGTATCTAAGTAAGCGATTTTATTAACAGAGTTTTTAAGTGTAAATTTTTAAATAAAGGCATGTGCATTTTTAGGTACCAAAAATACTCTGAAAAATAGTATCAGAGGCACGAGAGTGGGGCATAGAGCCCCACAAAAAAAAAAAACATCTTATGTCTCGGGGTGATAAGGGCAGTTCAGTGCCATATGTCTCGGGGTGATAAGGGCAGTTCAGTGCCATGCAGTGCTTTGTAATTCAAAGTTCTGTGTGGTGTTGCTTCTGTTTATGAGCAGGCGTAGCGCTTACGATCAGGCGAGCGCCTTGCTCGTCTCATCAACCAATAAAATAAAAAAAGCCAGTGTATCCTGTAACTTCGGGTCGGCATAACTCGGTATTGATGGATGTATAACTCATGACCATAACGTTCGAATCCACCACATGGGGCAAACTCTACTTTTATATACTGCCTGTATTATCCTCTCATGTTGAAAGTCTCAAATGTAGAAACAAGTGCAGTTTATTAAGAGGGTTCCTTCCTTGTTTAAATAATTAATTCCCAGAGACAGTGTTTGAAGACGAAGTTTAGTTAATTAATCTTGCTAATGTAACTACAAGGGAGTAAACCTAAGCAATTGTCTGAGCAGACTATGATACAAACAAGGTTAAAGCCCTTTTTAGATTGATAGAGGTTCTTGTTCCATATAAACGAGGTTATAAAAGAAAACATATTTAAATTACGAGGTCGCGTCATACGATTCTTTTTCGAACTGTATGGCACAGCAAAAGACTTTTTTGTTATTTTTTCTGTCATGCGCTAAACTATCTAGATGGGAATTTATATTGAAAATTACATTCAAAATATTTTTAGGGTTCTTTTCCCAAAGTGTATCACCGAACTGTGTTAAGCCTACCCCATCTGACTGCATACGCTAAGAAAGAATTTTGATAAATTCTAGCCCCAAGGGGATAAAATACGGGATGAAAGTTTGTACGAAAACCACGCGGGCGGAGCCGCGAGCAATAGCTAGTAAAATCATAGAACAAACCGACCGAAACCGACTTAAAAACCTGAAAAGCAAAAAGAAATAAGAGGTGAGTTTTCAATCATTAACTTCCAAATAAATTGCTGTAACACCGACTGAACATTAGATAGACTTTTTAGGTTAGTTCCGTTTTTTTAGAAAAGTACTCCAATGGACCGGATGAGAACGCGTAAAAATATATGAGAAACACTGATAATGTGAAACACTGAAAGAAGACATTTTATGGTTCTAACCAGCCCATTAAATGGAACGGTTATTTCCCAATTTCGTATAAGGTATTTACTATGTACTGAGTCGAAATCGTGAAATACATTTTTGTTTATAAGCATCGCCTCATTGGTCTCGTAACAGCGAACGTAAGCTGAGAAATCGTCTAGATCTTGTGTTTAAATTGCTCGAGTTGCCCGGGATCGGAATTTGTGTCCAGTATGGCAAAACTACGTAACATTTTAATTTTAACATTTTTTCGGGAAGCCACGTAACATTTTAGTCGTCGATCCCTCAGTGTTTAAAAACGAGAAGTTTTAACCAGTGCGTCCTACCTCTAAGGACCTACGGAGCTGAAACATGGACACTGACTAGCGGACTGGTCCATAAGTTCAAAGTCGCTCAGCGTGCTATGGAGCGAGCAATGCTTGGAATTTCTCTGGTGGATAGGATCCGAAATGATGCCATCCGTCAAAGAACCAAAGTCATCGATATTGCTCGCAAAATTGCGCTGAAATGGAAGTGGGCCGGTCATGTCGGACAGATGGTCGGTGGAGCAGACAGGTGCTGGAGTGGAGACCACGCTTAGGCAAGCGTAGTGTAGGGCGCCCGGCTACACGGTGGACCGACGACTTGAAATAGATGGCAGGTAGCGGATGGATGCGGGTTGCCCAAGAGCGGGATGGTTGGCGCTCACTTGGGGAGGCTTACGTCCAACAGTGGACGGCAATAAGCTGAGATGATGATGATGATGGCAAAACTTATCACGTTTTGGGATGGAATTAAGCTAGACGAGACCACTAGTTGTATTTCTACTTGGGAGATACCTACCCCTGGGGATAGAGGCGTGAATTTGTTTTATTATTATATCAAAAGAATCAGATTATCCAGCGTGGGTTTAAGATCACGTGTGTGACTGTGATGTGTATTATTATATTGCACTAGGGCACTTGATTTGTTTGCTTTTGCTATTTCAATCAATTTATTATGTTATCCAAAATCTATGGAAGAAATTTTATAAATTCCTCCATTCAAATCTGTTGGAAGGTGTGCTTGTCAAATAATAGACGAGGCAAACCTTGAAGTCACTGTGCAAAATGGACAATAGACAGTATGGTGCACACGTACGAGCGACATAGTGAGATGTCCCCATTACGCGCCTACCTTTGCTAATACCAATATTTAAAATCATAATTGCGATTTTATTTTTGATTATGTTTTAATAGTAGCATTCCTTTTTCGGATAATTCCGTTGTATTAAAGTAATGTATAAGATTGAACAAAGGAAACTTTACCCTATTTGACACAGCACATCACATGCGATGAGTTGAGGGTTAGTGAACTAAACAGCACAAAGTATAACATCCATAATTGTTATGGATCATCGAACCCGCTAATCGATTGTATATGTATGCAATCAATGTAATTTCAAATATTCATCGTCAAGGAGAATTGAAAGCAGGGTTGCCTACTTTTTATAAAACATAATGTATATTAGGACCGACGAAGGAAAATAAAGGATATTTTGAATATTTTTGAAAGAATAAAGTTATTTGGACTACATATTCATAGGACTCTGTGCCCTAGCATATTCATATTTTCATTTATAACTCTGGGTAAAAATGGTGATGATACTAATACTATTTTGTGTAATTAATTATTATAGAACAGTAATGGATATTATAGATTTAAATATAGTCCTTTACTGTTTTAACAGTGTGGTTGGTGGCATCCCTAATTAAAATTAAAGGAGTAATTTTATACTCTTTATTAATAGCGCATTGTTAACATCAATAACAACAAACATGTTGCAATTAATTACAACATAAAATTTCTTATATATGTTTCTGCTAGAATCATTCTTCATTTAATATGCCCTATCATGCAGTTCAATTTAATTAAGCAATAAAACATTAATATTTTCCAATAGTTTGTACATATTCCAATCGTTGTGATTCAGAGTTCAATTAATTAAGGAAATAATATTTGAAATATTAATTGTATTTAATGTCATTATACATGTAACCACATTTCTGAAAACAGCCCGCAATCTACAACTGGATTTACGTAATAAATTACGTGTTTTTGTTTGTCCATTGTTTGTCCATTTATTTACTTGCGTCAACGACTTTGGTAAACTCGAATAAATACAACAAATGCAATTATATCGTTAATATAAAAGGAATATATTATTTACTTAGTGTTACAATTTATTGTATCCATTATTGGTTATAGCATTTTCTCAATTTGTGTATTCAAAAGTATAGTAATAACAAGGAAATATAATCATTAATAATAATTAATTTGATATTATTGTGTAAAGATTTGCTTAACTGTTTTTGAAAGATATGGGTTTGGTAGGTGCATTTGAAGAAAACGTGTGATTCTTATTGAAATATTTGAAGTATTGTGGGACCGCAAGTCCCTTGTAGTTCCTAATACCCACGATACAGGTTAACCTAGTGTGGAGTCAGTATTATGTGTGTGACTGTTTGGTGTATTTATTCTATTTTCTATTTATTTTCTATTGCAAAGTAATATGAAGCATAATATCTGGTATACAGCTATATTGTAGAACTTAATTCGTTTTTTTTTCGGATCTGGGTGTTGTGAGGATCTTAATGGCTCCTGATACCCACGTTACAGATTATACCTACTGTTGGGACATGACAATATGTGACTATGTATATGTTAAAATAAAGGGCTGATGAATATTATAAATGTAACTATTTTAATAGCAGCGATAGCTCAGCGAGGAGTGGTATGGACTGCCGAGACGAAAGTCACAGGTTCGAAACCTAAGTTACGTGTATATTAATTGTTAATTATCGCTTGCTTTAACGGTGAAGGAAACATCGTGAGGAAACCTGCATACCTGAGAATTCGGTAAGATTTTTCGAAGGTATGTGAAGTCTGCGAACCCGCATTAGGCCAGCGTGGTGGACTAAAGCCTGATTTCCTCTCATTCCGTATAGGAGGCCCGTGCCCAGCAGTGGGACGAATATAATATATAGGGCTAATAAAAAAACTATTTTACGAACAATATCTACTTTAGTGTCTCCATTCTCCTACCATACCCGATTTATTTATACATACTGTTACAAAACTAAAGCCAATAGAATACTATTTGATGTACGAAGGATATAACAATCAATAATGATCGTGCATTATTTTGCCTTTTAGTATGATTACAATATTTCCATAAATAGAAGATTGTAGACTTCAGTCTAAGTATAGAATCAACATACTTAGTTTAAATATAATCTAGGGTTAATTATTAACCCTGTTACACCGCACAAGACGTCCGTATCATACAAATTGACCAGAGAAATACAAATGATATTACATTTTAAAATAAACGCCACTATATTATGATAATATTGCCTCTGTTTTCCATATCAACGTGTCTTGACAGGCAGCCGTTTGTTTATGAGTATTGCACGATATCCATTCGATAAAAAACTCTATTTTATGATAATCAGAGTCGAGTGTAAGTGTTGGTACCGAATGAGAAAAATATTCGGAGTATCATTAATGGTGTTTTTTTTTATAATTATTATTATTTGATTAAACGACGAGACGAGCAAGCCACTCGCCTGATGTTAAGCGCCACGCCTGGCCATAAACAGAAGCAACACCACATAGAACTTTGAATTACAAATCACTGCATGGCACTGATCTGCGCTCGTCACCCCGAGACATAAGATGTTAAATGTCATAATGCCCAGTAATTTCACTGGCTTCAATGTCCTTCAAACACAACAGTGCTTACACACTGTTGGTTGGCGGCAGAAATAGACAAAGAACTAGTTCAAGTTACATCCAAATTATGGCTGTTATCAGGTATGTTAATTTACATTATATGTATGAATAAACATATTGTAGTGCAATATAATCTATTTTTATTAAGAAATAAAGAACTAATAAATATACCATACAGTCACACACATAGATATTACCCAACACTAGGTTTACCGGTATCGTGGGCATCAGAAACTACAAGGGACTTACGGTCCCATAACACCCAGACTCAGAAGTTCACTTCAGTTCAGTCCAGACTTCAGTTTCGGTAGGGGAATCGAACCCACGGCCTCTCGCTTAGCACGAAGAAGATTCTTTTCATAAACTGAATATGTCTAATCAGCAAGTAATAGTATAAATTGTTATTATCCAAGAATAGTATAGCGCGTTCCTTAATCTTTTTGAGTGGTAGAGCCACGTTGTAGACATTTTTGTCTACAGCACGAATGGGCTGGCTCAACCGGGTCGTACCACTGTCTCACAGAAAACCGACGTAAAGTAGCGGCTTGCTGCTGCGCTTCGTACGGTGAGTCAGATATCCGGAAGCCCAAATCCCCTCCCCTTCCCAATTCCTAATTATCCCTTTCCTTTAAGGTCGGCAACGCATCCATGATTCTTCTGGTGGTGGGCGTAAAAAAACACGACTTAAGATTTCAGATTGAAAAAAATATAATCTTATTTATAATCGTTTTACCACCTGCAAAAGGAGACTCAATCACATTACAAGCATTTCTAGGAAATGTACACTCAAGACTTGTTTTTTTTCATTGCTATAATCAAAAAGTTAATTTGTTTTAATAAGATCCGTCCCGTTATTGTGATTCATCGATTTGGTCACTGTTTTTAATTTTATACTTATTGATCTTTTTTTTTATTCGTTTGAATGACGATACGAGTAGGTAAATCACTCGCCTGATGGTAAGCGCCATGCTTGGCCATAAAAAAAAGAAACACCACACAAAACTTTTAATTACAGAACACTGCATGAAGACTGTGTTCGTACATAAGAAGTTCTTATGGCTCATAATACCCAGTAATTTTATCAATGGCCTTCATAGGGAAACACAATAATGCTTACACCCTTGTGCTTGGCGTTAGATTACTTATAGACTCTATGATTTACAGATGAAGCGATGATCACTTACTATGAGGTGACCCACTTGCTAGTTTGCCGGCCTCGGCAATAAAAAAATATTTCAGCCTGAAATAGATTGTGTCTGATGCCCGATTGGTCCGTTCTATCACATTATCATGGGTCGAATATAGCGGTCGGGAAATGTGCGGTCACTTGAACCCTTAGACCCTTCGGCTATACAGGGTTGGTAGGTATCCTCAATAAAATTCAATCAACAAGCACGCTTCAGGGTTGACATAAAAACCGCTCTAAAACTAGCGATAACCCTATCTACATGTCATGAATATTCATTATCGCACACGACGTAAATAAGAAGTCATTTGTCGTAATTACTCACACGACATTATCTCGAGAGGTCGCGGCCTTCACGAGGAATGTGCTTTGTTGCATATTACTAATTGTTTTTTATGCAACTATTTGCGATTTATGTTTAGTTGTCAGTAATTGTTTTACGGTTATGTAATTTATTATATTTCATTATTAGTGTTATATCACTTTCTTTCTTTTAAACTGGCTGAGTTGACTTTTTATATCAAACTAGCTTTTGTTTGTGGCTCCGCCCGCGTGAACGTTTAAAATTGACAAAGTTTCATACAAACTTTCAGCCCCTATTTTATCGCTTTGGGGTTAGAATTTATCAAAATCCTTTCTTAGCGGATGCCTACGTCATAACATCTACCTGCATGCCAAATTTCAGCCCGATCCCTCCAGTGGTTTGGGCTGTGCGTTGATAGATCACTATGGCAGTCAGTCACCTTTGAGTTTTATATATTTAAAGAGATATCTTTCATACAATATCAACGAGCTAAGCGTTTACATGTACTATGTATGTCTATATAAGTGAAGAGAGTGACTTACTAAAAGTAGATTACAATTAGTAATAGGTAACAAAATATAACTACAGATTGGACAGGAATACTGAACAAGCGTAACAAAAATATTTATATATTTTTTCTAAATCGTCTCACGAATTACGCAGTGTTCTGTCTGAACCGACCGTATGTCATACATTTATCATTTTAGAAATAAAAACAATGATAAAAATATATTTTTGAATGCGGAAATGTTCACATTTATTTATTAAGACGACTAATGTGGCGTGTTTTAGTTGACTGGATTTTTTTCACACTGTGCCCATAGTGCAATATTTTGTGTATTATTCGATAATAGTATTGGTCAGGGATCCCTGAGCCATTTTTCCACGTGATTACTTGATAGTAATCAAGTGGAAAATGGCCCAGGAAACCCTGACTATATACATTTTTTTGTATGTAACAGATATAATACGAAAAAGAAACCCTTTTGTTAAAACACAATCAAGTTGTAATTATTACATCCACGGTAAGTGATAGTTGGGGAGCCTATTGCTATACAGGCCACAACTTCCAACCACAGGCAACCATGCGTGATTTATAAATCCAACACAAATTATAACTGTCTAACCTGGGATTTGAATTTAGGACTTCACGGTTTCACAGCCGATGGGCCTTTTACTAGCTCCCACTAGACCAATGAGGTAATTAATCACCACCGTAACTTTCTTAATCCTTAGGAGTCTATAAATAAAGTCTACCCACCAGCAAGTATAAGCGAAACTATATCAGGTCTGAAACCATTACCACATACCATTACTGCGTCGCTTTGGGAATTATTTAACACTTTCATTTGCAGAAGTGCTGCGTGAAACTCGTTGGTATGACACGTGCAGCATAAATTAAAATTTTTAAGGATAGGTAAGTACGCATATTATGATATGCGTACTTTATACTTATACATATACATGATTATATTATGAGCACAGTCCAGTTTAGGAGTCATTTGGAGGACAAAGCCAAATTGGCTAGTAAAAAGCTGGGTATCCTGAACAGAGCGGGGCGGTACTTCACGCCGGGCCAGAGATTGATGCTCTATAAAGCTCAGGTACGGCCCCACGTGGAGTACTGCTCCCACCTCTGGGCAGGAGCCCCCAAATACCTGCTCAACCCACTTGACTCCTTGCAAAGGCGAGCTGTTCGAATCGTCGATGATCCTGATCTCACGGATAGCCTGGAACCGTTGGGACTGCGGAGAGACTTTGGTTCTCTCTGCGTGTTCTATCGGCTGTTCCATGGGGAGTGCTCTGAGGAACTGTTTAAGATGGTGCCAACGTCACCATTCTACCATCGCACCACCCGACACCGCAGTAGAGTTCATCCATACCACCTGGAAACAATACGGTCTAGTACCGTACGTTTCCAGCGTTCATTTATACCACGCACGTGCAAGCTCTGGAATGAACTCCCTGCCTCGGTGTTTCCCGAGCGCTATGACATGTCCTTCTTTAAACGAGGTTTAAAAAGAGTATCCCTTCAGTGGTAGGCAGCGGCTTGGCTGTGCCCCTGGCATTGCCGATGTCCATGAGCGGCGGTGACCGCTTACCATCAGGCGGGCCGCTTGCTCGTCTGCCTATCAAGGCAATAAAAAAAAAAAAAAAAAAAAAAAAAAATGTAGAATGTTCGCCTAATATTGTACCTAAATGTGAAAATTTGCATGCTTGAGAATTTGTTGTTTGTAAATTTAGATGTTTAATAATTAATTAAAAGACAACAATTAAATCATTTACAAGGTGGGTAGGTCTCTTGTATGCGAGAGATCGTCTGGTTTGGTACTGCTGCTTTATCTATTTCTGCCGCTAAGCAACAGTGGTACAACTGGTTGGTGGTACTACATACAACTGGTTGGTCCGACCTACATGATTATGCATGACTAATATCTTTCGAATTACCGATACAATGGGAATACCCTAACAATTGTGTAAACTTCCCTTAATATGTAAACAGCATTCATTGGCATTTGCTGAAATTAGCTAATGGATTCAATTATATTAGTTACAATGACGTCAATACAGAATAATTGAATTGGTCAAATAAGCGCGAATGGATAACAAGTGGTCGCCTAGTGGTCGACTTTCAACCACAATTTACACATTTTTAAAGTATGAACGATACACCGAGACAAATGTTTGTGTGATCCACAAATAAGCCGCCAAGCAACAGTGTGTAAGCACTATTGTGTTTCGGTTTGAAGGACATTGAAGCCAGTGAAATTACTGGGTGTTATAAGACTTAACATGTTATGTCTCGGGGTGACGAGCGTAGTTCAGTGCCATCCAGTGCTTTGTAATTCAAAGTTCTGTGTGGTATTGCTTCTGTTTATGGGCAGGCGTGGCGCTTACCATCAGGCGAGCGCCTAGCTATTAAAAAAAGAAAGAAAAGGAAATACTTATTTCGGGTCTGAGTGTTCTCTCCCCAAAGGGATTGACATCAGGCAGCCTGCCGTTCGTAAAAACTGTAAGCCAAATCTGTAACAAGTGTTAAAACGTATGGTGTGCCGACCCCATGGTATGAGTGGCACGTGGAAGATGTACCGCATAGATCTAGTGTTTTTCGACTCTTAGGCCTCCTTCCTAACGACCGTCTTGAGCCGAGGTCCGTACCCTATATGGGGTGCCCTCAGCTAGGTCGCTTAAATGTAAGGCTGCGGACTCGGAGTCAGCGGCAAGCGGCGGCGGCGCGGGTGCGGCGCGTTCAAATGCATAGATTTAAATGGACCCGGTCTCGAAAGCAGCGGCGCGGCGCGGGCGCGAGGAGCGACGTACGAGCGGTGCGCGCCAAATGAGCGGCAACTGCGCGTCCGCATTGACGTAGTGCTGTGTATTTTCAAAAATGCCCGCCGACGTGGTGGAGCAAATTATTTCAATGATCTTTTATATGGAACATCATATTCACATCAACTTCGTTCGCGAACAGACACTAATTTCTCATAGTACAATACTACGCCGCTCTAGCGCCGCCCCGCGCCCGCTGACTTTGAGTCCGCAGCCTAAGGGCTGAGACCGCCTAAAGCACTCATCGAAAAGTCCGGCGAAGCTGAAAACAGCCGAGCGTAAGGCTATCAGCATAACGTCCTCATAAAAATAAATAATAATAATTAGTCCTCCTAAAGTGAACCTCATAGTTCTCAGTCTTAGTACGTGCCACTAGGCCAATGAGACGACATTCTTGAATATTTAAAAATGGTTAAAACATCGAACACGAATATTATAACGCTCATGTTTCATTCATAACCACATATAGATTATTTATCTACATGTTAGTAACACACCTTGGTTTTAGAGGCAACGAACACGAATAATTTTACAACTGGACAAACACAATTAGCGTATGATCATTGATATACAAAAAAACCTAGATGCACGGTCCCGTATAAAACTAACTCTCGAAACTGTCCCCAAACACTCAACAATTATACCTATATAACACATGTGTGTATGTTAACATATGTTATTGCAAATTCAACCTTACGCGCTTTGTTTTAAACTTGGTTTACAAAGCAATGTACGAAAAGCAATAAAATTTTACGACCGACGGGTGGCCGGTAGGACAAGGCATGGAGTGGAGACGAACATTATTATTTTTTTATAAGTTATTGCTTAAATGTTGTGTTTTGAAATGAATAATTATACTTTTATCTAAGCGTAAATAGATTTTTGGTAAGACATGGGTAAATGAATGAAACAAATATTAACTGTTAAAATTGTATGTTTCAAACTCAAAGTTAAAGTGATTTATTCTGCACATATATGAAAACTCTTTTATAGGGCTAGATTGGAGCCAGTATTTCGAAGTGACATACATATCTTTGTCCAAAAAATGCTCAGACCAAACGACGCTTGATTTATTTGGCTTAAAAAAATTACTGACGATTAATATCCATTCTAGACATCGTATCAGACCACAAGGAAAACTAAAGTAAAAAAGCGTGTTAAAAAGAAGTTTATTTAGACGTGTTGCGCCAAAGGGACAATCACAGACTACGCGACTCTTCTGTCATTACATTAATCATATTTTAGCATGCCGCATGTCGCGAACCCATAAGTTGGTCCATAATTAATCAATATACATTATACAGGGTTATTTTTAAAACACCAGCAACCTCGCAGGGGTAGATTCCTAAGGTTATAAGCTACTACTTTTGTTCTACGACTTTTGATAATTTGTTAGATTTTATTTTCATACAAAAATAAGTATTCATTTAATTTCCGTCTTGAATATTAACAACGCGCATCGCAGATTACGTAAACAAATACGCGAAGCGCGGGGAACCGGGCTAGCGGCTTTGAAGGTCAACGCTCGAGCAGCTGACGGCCCGCTTGCCGCGCCGCAATCTACGAAGAAAAACACGACACTACAAAAACTTGTAAAATCATTTTTTTTAAATATATTGAGTTATATCCAAACTCGTAGAACAAAAGTTGTTCCGTATGGGGTCAGGTATCTGGTCCTGCGAGGTTGCTGGTGTTTTAAAATTAACCCTGTATATTAATATTTAAGCACATTAAAAAATACAACAAATTGACTACTTCTTCTCTTACATCATATTATATAACGCAAACATATTTGTTAATAACTAAATACATAAAAGTTTAAAAGTACATGAATTTATTAATAAATAAAATATAAACACAATAAAAAAAATCGACTCCATCAAAAACAGAACAGAGTCTTATTACTATGTGACTAAAATAAAAAGATGGCTGTAATTAACGCTCATAAACTATAAAAGCGGCCATTGAAATTTGCCGTATTATACTTCGACTGCTGAGAGTAATTTTTAGACAAATTAAATCAAAATCACATATTGCTTCCTATATTCAGTCATAAAAACAACATAAACTAATCAATAAACTTTTCTACTTACCGAAAATACGATATCCCATCTTTTTTTAACCTTATTGACGTGATATTTCTACAATTTCTCAAAGAGCACTTTGGCATTTTTGACGTGTGTGTCTAGACGAGAGCGACGCGAGACTATTTGAAATGAGCGCACATTTTAGAATTGTGCGCTCATTTTTTGCGGACGTTTTTCAGACACTGATTGTGCATCTTGGGATTTTTTGTATATCAATGCGTATGATTCATGCATTAGTGTGGTTTTCTTAAGAATATTTTATCTATTAACTTTATACGATGGATTATAATGTCAATGGATTGATGAAGATTAAGCTACTATATTTAATTGATACCAGTGCATGATTGATACCACCGAATTAATTGGCTATATAATTTATTTTAGCATTTTATTTCGGATTGGTGCAAAATGCTAGAATTAAAAAAATATGCCCTAGAGTTGGAATTTCTTATTAAAAATGGAATAGAACCCACTTTTGAGTTTTTGAATGAAAGATGAATTATCGTAATTCAATCACTGTGAAAAGTAATTAGTGGAGCGCCTGGGGGTTTTCACCTCGGATTAGAGTTACAGTGAATGAATTAATATGATCGATGTGGGATATTGTTTTTTAGACTATCAATTGCAATGTTTACCCAATTTTTTTTTGTGCAAACCATTGTTTCATTGTTTAAAAAAAATATTATGAAAAATTAATGTTTGACCATATATTTTCACTTTAAACAGTAATTTTTTTATTTATATGTTAAATCTTACCTGAGTAGACATATAGGAACATTTTTCAAAGATACCTGTGTATAAAAATAGCAGTAGGGATCTCGAACAGGTAGAAAAACGTGGAGGGGAGAGCGGAGCGACAGCTGCTATGTACAATGGAATTTCTCGGCCAGTTTAATTATAAATGAAACGTACTCTATTGTGTACATTTAAAAAATAAGGTAATTAATTACGACTAATGAAAAGAAAAAAAAATTAGTACAAAATCAGTTTATTTAAATATATTACACTAGCTTTTGCTCGCGGCTCCGCCCGCGTGAACAGCATTTTCCGGCATAAAAGTAGCCTGTAACCGTCTCCAGGATCCCATCGGTCTATGTAGATAAATTCATCAAAATCGGTTCCGTGATTTAGGCGTGAAAGCGTGAAAACTTTCACCCCCTTTTTCATCCCTTAATAAATAACATTTCCAAAATTCCTGAAACACCTATTTGTTTTTTTTATGTCAATAATCGAAATACAAAATTTTGTTTATGTAACTTTCAAAATGATGGACTTTCATACATATTATCATCCCCTATTTTGACCCCTTAGGGGTGGAATTTTCTAAAATCCTTTCTTAGTGGATGCCTACATAACAAAATGAATATACAGTCCGAATTTCATGCTTGTAGCCTTGATAGTTTTCGCTCGGCGATGATGAATCAGTCAGTCAGTCAGGACATGTTATTTTATAATAATAATTATAGATTGTTGTCTACATCAAATGTTTTCTTCTACTTCATCTATCTGTATAATAGGTGAAGTATTGGAACAACTATTTCCGCTGCACTGTAAACATGCTACACTGCAGTATAAACCACTTTTTCGGCATCCACACGCAGCTCCACATCCCTTTATGCAATTACAAAATAACATTTGCAATAAATTATCCGGAGCAGGTAATTGATTCATTGTTATTGGGATGTACATGTTATTGGAATACTTCCATCCCCAATTTTCAATAACTACGTCATTTCCTAGCCATATCTGAATTTGTAGGTACACTCTTTTAAGGTGCTCAAACGCTGCGTCAGTTGTTGGAGGCAGTGATGACAAAAGAACACTCGTATTTTTGCCTGTTGCTTTTATGAAAGAATTGAACCTCAATGTATTTAAATCATAAGTTTTAGACGGAGCTCCATATAAACTCAAAAAAAATACATGCTACACCTGCTTGCAATATATTATTGGGGTCTTCATTGATATTTTTAAATACTTTTACTGAATCGTGTAAATCAATCCGTAAAAAGACAAGATAAGATAAGATAAGAATACTCAGGTAAGATTTATCATATAAATAAAAAAAAACTGTTTAAAGTGAAAATATATGGTCAAACATCAATTTTTCATAATAATTTTTTTAAACAATGAAACAATGGTTTGCACAATTTTTTTTTGGGTAAACATTGCAATTTATAGTTTAAAAAACAATATCCCACATCGATCATATTAATTCATTCACTATAACTCTAATCCGAGGTTTTACGGTTTTGAATGCTCCAGGCACTCCACTAAATGTATATTATTTTAAGTACAGTGCAGTCCGAATTAATGTTGACCGTCAAGAGACATTACGTCTTCGTCGGTCGGCAGAATTAAGCCGACCTAAAGTTACTGGATACACACTGGCTGACCCCGGTATGCGACTAGCCTGTATAAGCAATCATTAAGCAATTTACTATAATAGCATGAAAACGAAATTTTCAGACCTTAATATTTCCCAACTCACATAATGTTTTTATTATAAGTTATTATAAGTAATTCTGATAAGTCATTAACTAAGTGACATATTTAAATAGCTCGAGAAGTGCGCTTAAATAAAACATAAATTAATTAGGTCTCGAAACAGAAACGTAATATTTCACAAACGTCCGGCATTTTTAACGACCCGTTAACTGCTGCATTATATATGAATATTTTATTTCTTTTGCTTCAAGGAAACCTTTGATAACAGGACGTCCTGCTTGCGTTATTGTTTTACACGGAACATTCTAAAATTATAATAATTGGTTTTGTCATAAAACGGCATATTATTCGTAAATCAGATTATCATGAACATCGATTCATCAAACAATTCGAGGCGCTCATAGCCAGCGAGTTAAGCAACCTTTGGCACGGTCAGTCTATGGATGGGTGACCGCTTAATGGTTTTTCAATTGAGTGTCCCCGTGCTTCGTAGGGTACGTAAAAGTCGGTTCTGGCGGATATCAACTGATAGCAGTCGTTAAGGGCCTTCCGTGGGCAAATGACCTTGACTGACTCGCGCCATACTGAATCGTGTACTTGGCGTGTGAGTTTTCGTGCAGAATATGCACGTATTTAGCGAATAATTGATTTAAAAAATCAGGTTTTGGTCTTTTCGAAAATTTAAAACGGGCAAAATATTCGTTATTAAATAGCCTATCTAGTGATGTTAATCTCATTTGAAAACATTCTGTAATTTAAAAGAAGACGCACGGAATCTATGCATTTTTCTCATTTTTATGGTTCATTTATAACGACAATTTAAAAATATATATCAGCATTAACATGACTTTGAATCGAACAAAGTAAAGCTGACAGATTGTAGAAATATATTGTATATTTTTTTAATCAATATTTATTTTAAGTCATGACTAGATAGCCTCTAAATACATCGATCGCGCGGCGTTTTGCTGGGGGTATGGCCTTAAGCCACGTCGGAAGTCTTAGGGCGGCTTTAAAACTCGAACAATAGGTTGGCCCCTAACCATTCGATATGATAGAATTAGATCAAACCATTTGGCTTGTCATAGAAAATGTATTATTGAGTGTTATGGCCTATTATTTGTTTAAGATATTTCATGGGTTTTTTCATCAACTTAAATGTAACAACGATTGGAAGAATCAATATTATTTATATAAAGATTGCTTCATTATGTTCAAGTACTAATATACCTAGCTGGTAAATACCTCGTATGCAAGGGGCCGTCTGGGTTATTGCCACCGCTTAGTATTTTTCTGCCGCCAAATAGCAGTTCTAAGCAATGTTGTGTTTCGGTTTGAAGGACATTGAAACCAGTGACATTACTCAGCGTTGTGAGACATACGCTTCTTAAAAAATAACTTATCATCTGTCAAACCTCTCATGTCAAGAAAAATTGACAAAATGGAGTTGCTAGAAATGATTTGACACACCTGTTAGTTAACTATATATATTTCAAATTAATATGAAAAATCGTATCTCAAACGCTATTTTAGGTTTCTGGAGGTTTCATGGTTATGTCTGTCGTCAAATTGTGTATCAAGCGATTGTTACCAAATTAAATCAGATATTAATACATAATTGTTTCAATAAATAATGTTTCAGAGACTAATTGTTTTGACAGTTTTGACACACAGATAAGCCATGAACTATGTCTAGATCATGGCCTATTTGTGTGCCAAACTTCATTCAAAGTTGTTAAGGCGCTAAACATTGATTCACAAAAATCCAAATTTACACAATTATAAATCCAAATTTTCACAGTTAAAGTAATTTATTTTTTATGTAAAACTGCAGTTGCCTATTCGCTCTTAAAGCTTCAAGATTCATCATCACGAATATAGTATTGTGAATTTAATTACAATAATTTCATTCAATACTAAGTATTAGATATTTTATTTCTTTTGAACACTTCATGACTCAGACTTACAACAATGTTCTTAAATGGACATAATTAGAAATTAGTTACGATTTCTGTATGATAAAAAGATTATAATTAAATAACAGTAGGATTGAAAATAAAATGAGGTGATTGGATTGCAAGTGTAGTGTGTGCGTAGCCAGTTATTAAACTAGAGTTTACGGATTGAATTCCCGTATCCGGATATGTGCTGTGACGATCGTTCGTTGCGATTTTTTTTTACTTTTGCTAATAAAATATTATTAAACAATATTTAATACAATTATTATACATATAATTTTATTCTTGGGTAATGACAGAATACTCTAAACATTTAAGATTAGTATTTTTATGCTAAGTAAGAAAAAACATAACAAATAGTCCAAAATATAACAGGTTTTTTTTTTTAAATACCGCTCGACTGCCTTGGTGGCGCAGTTGTAATGTCGATAGGCTTGCCCCATATCACATCATGTGACGGAAATAAGCTCGGCGAAATGTGGTAGTACTGGTCACATCTCTACCTACCCTTTCGGGAATTACAGGATAAACATAGGGCGTGAGTGCCTATATGTGTATTTAAAAATAAGTGAAAACATGAATGAAGAAGAAATATTAAATTAAAAAAAATGAGGGTATTTGTAACACTTACCAATTTCCTCGACAATCCAATAAAATCTTCAATCGTACAATTCACCACCAACAAAATAGTTTTTGAGTTGTTTATAAACGCACAATAAAACGTAATAAAACAATGTCATACACGCAATTCTGACGATATATCGTGTTTTTGACATTTAGTCATCACTTAAAATCACTCTTCCACAACTTTCATTAATTAAGAATTTATTTGATTTTAGAATGAAATTCCCGCCAAATTATAACAGCGCCAGCGTGCGCCCACCTTAGCTGCATATGTCACACTGACAACTGGAAACTAAATTGTGCTTGTATTGCGCGCACGCATTGTCAATAAAATTGTATGTGCCACTATCACATCCTACAAGCGATTTTACACAGTATTTTAATAAAAATAAGAGTTATATTGCCGTGCAATAGGTCACTAGTTGAGCAAGGGTGTGACTCATTCAATGTCCACAGCTGGCTGCGTCATTCATAAGTTCGCTTCACAACCTGATTTCAACATTATGACGTCACATTAAAGATCATGTTCGCATATATTACGCAGCTACCTGTTTTTCGGAAACACATATGTTTTGGTCCTTTTTAGCGTTGAAGTTAAAATTAGTGAACTTATTTATGTATCCGTGTCAGTTTGCCTAGTTATAAACCTTTCTAATAACATATAAGAATGTATAATTTGTTTAAGTTTTCTTTAAGAAAAATCACACGCGGGATATATGTACACGTGTTTATAAGCGGTAGAGCCAAGCTGTAGACAGTTTTGCCTACAGCATGAATGGGTCGGCTGAACCGGGTCGTTACCACTGTCTCACAGGAAACCGATGTAAATTAGCGGCTTGCTGCTGCGTTTCGTACGGTGAGTGAGATATCTGGAGGCCCAAATCCCCCTCCCCTTCCCAATCCCTAATTATCCCTTTCCTTTAAGGTCGGCAACGAGCCCATGATTCTTCTGGTATTGTGGGAGTACATGGGCGGTGCAGATCAGTTACCATCAGGCGACCCACTTGCTCGTTTGCCAGCTCATGCTATAAAAAAACGATGCCCGGGGTTGGAATTCGTGCCCGGCATGTCGACAGGTTCACCCCTATCACACCGTGAGTCGAAACTAAGCTTGGCGTATTGAGTGCAGCACTAGTTTCATCTCTGCCTACTCTTTCGGCGATACAGGCGTGAGCTTATGTCTAGAAAAATATTTCTGAAATTGCAATTTTTGTTGGAGTATTTAACCAAGCGATTAAGGTAATTCAAAATAATAAGTATTTCAGTGCTTTGTAATTCAAAGTTTTGTGTGGTGTTAATTCCGTTTATGGGCAGGCGTAGCGCTAACCATCAGGCGAGTGCCTTGCTCGTCTCGTCATTGAATCAAATAAAAAAGGTAGGTTCTCATTTTGACGCGTTTATGTACCCATTTATTTTGTGTTTGTATGTAATAATTTCACAGAACGAACAGATCTTGTTGATTATTTTATCAACGGTCCGAAAAATAACACATGAGTTACTCGGGATTCTGTGTGACTGTTGGGTGTACTTTTTATTGGAACGAAGTTCCTTACGGCAGGCTTGGAGGGGATAGGGATTTTGCTGCGTGACCGAACTGAAAAAAATGTGATAGTAAAAGCGTAAGAAAACAGCGTAAGAAAAAAGCGTTAAAAGCGCCGCATAACCAGCCAGCGTTAGTTCCTTTTTGCCTGCACCAAAATTGTGTGCGAATTTCAGCTCAATCAGTTTTTAAAATGAAATTCATTCAGCCAGTTATACTTGAAGTATTTTTATATCTCCTTCGATTTTTAAAAGAATTTTACATAAGTTGATAAAAAATGCTATACAACAGCTTTACCGCGGCAGTCTCCGAGTGCTACACGTCTTTTTTTTATATTTCGTTATTTTAGTTGATAATTTGTATTTTTTACAATTTGTGTCGATTCTACATTAGCCGAAGGAACTTCGTTCCTACCTGGTGTCCCACGACACACACCAATTTTATTTATGTTATCACTCACATGGGACGAAAATGAGCTTGATGAATCGTGGTAAATAAAAAATCGTGGTGACCCTACACTAGTCACAGTCACAGTGACACATAGTCCCAGTGGCGTAGCTTGCATACATGAAGAAATGATTTGAATTTGTATTTAGTATTTAGTTGTGTTTAACTTTAATTAATTTTAAGTACTCATAAATAAGTATAATCTACATTAATATTATAAAGAGGACAGATTTGTATTTTTGTATGAACGAATAAACTTAAATGGACCGATTTGAATAATTCTTTCACCATTAAAATCCTGTATTATACCTGATGAGCATAGGCTACTTTTTATCCCGAAAAAAAACAGATCACGCGGTTGGAGCCGCGAGGAAAAGCTAGTTTTAATAAATGTTGAAAAAATGTGAGGTTACTTCTGAACTAGCGGCTTCTCGAGCAGGGGGCCCGTCGGGTCGGTCCTGACCCCGCACTACGTTATACCTGTATCGTGGGTATCAGAAACTATGTGGTCTCACAACACCCAGACCCGAAACCATTATTTGTGAACCACACAAACATTTGTCATGGTGCGGGAATCGAACCCACGGCCTACCGGCTACTCGCCCATTGCGCCACAGAGGCTATCATAACTAATCATACTATCAATTTTAATTTATCATAATTCACGCTTTACTGCTACTTGATGTATGGAGAGTGTATGAAAACTGTCATCGTTTTAGAAAACTATCAAAACTTATAGGTATACAACTTTATTACCATTGTGGTAGGTCCCTCGTATGCGAGAGGCCGTCTGGGTTGGTACCACCGCTTTGTCTATTTCTGCCGCCAAGGAACAGTGTTAAGCACTGTTGTGTTTCGGTTTGAAGGACATTGAAGCCAGTGAAATAACTGGGCATTATGAGACTTAATATCTCATATTTTGGAGTTATGAGCGCAGTTCAGTGCCATGCAGTATTTTGTAATTCAAAGTTCTGTGTGGTGTTTCTTCTGTTTATGGGCAGGCGTGACGCTTACCATCAGGCGAGCGCCTTGTTCGTCTCGTCATTCAATCAAAAACAAGAAAAACTTCTAGGCCTACAGGTGACTTACTTGCTCGTATGCTGATCGCTATTAAAATATCATTTGCAACCGTGATAAGTGCAAATTACATTGCGTTATGCGTGAATGGGATGAGTAAACCCTCATTAGAGTTTAGCATTATGTACGATGTATGGTTTTCAAGCTCGTTAAGATTCATTTAATGTTCGAATTAGTCCCTAAGATATAATTAGTATGGACATTAGTGCTGATTTTGATTTTATTATAGCATTAAAACGTGTATTTTAAGTGTAATAAGTTTTGTCCGGTAATTAGTACAAGTTCACTAATCTCTTCATTGTAATTAGATGCAAATAGGCAGTAAAATTCAATCCACATCAAGTTAGATACTGTTTTTATTTTGCTAAATTCATTAGATTGCATTACGTTAAATAGGTCCAATTAAAGGTAAGGTTTATCCAAGGTAAATTGCATTTCGATACCCACATAGATTACATCACCAACAAAGCGTTTCAACATTACGGGTTCATAATGAGAGCAAGTGCTGATTTCAAACAACCACTAACTTATATATTGCTATTCAAGTCCTTGGTTAGATCACAACTAGAGTATGCTACAGCGATATGGAATCCCCATTACGACAAGTACTCGGACCAGATTGAGATGGTTCAGCGCAAATTTCTACGTGTTGTAAACTATAAATGTTTTCGTGCAAGGTCTTCCTATGAGAATTTGCTAGAAAAATTTTCTCTCTCGTCTCTTAAGGCGAGAAGAATCCTCATAGACCAAATGCTGTTGTATAATATTTGTCATAACAAGTTCGACTGTATCAACTTAAATAATGAGATTTATTTTTCAGTTCCCTCACAAGCTCCGCGTGCATGCAACAAATATTATCATAACTTATACTTCCCTAAATCCTGTCGAACCAATGCTGGTGAGCGTGCACCTTTACATCGTTTGATGAAGATGTATAATGAATACTTCACTGACTTAGATTTATTTATGTTATCACATCGCATGTACAAAAAGTGTGTATTGGAAATATCAGCAGAGTTATAGGATAAGCAGAAATATGTAAATATGTATCGGTGATCCATGATCAGTATTAGGCTTATTTGCATATACTCCTCACTACTTGTTATTTGATGTAATATTTTTTAACTGTTGTAAGTACAGTGGGTCTAGTGCAAGTTTTGATATATTTTTTTTTTTTTTTAAGTAAGTGGTATTCTATCGAATTTTTCCTTTTTTTTTATTTTGTTTAAATTACCAGCTTGACACTTCAACAATAGTAAATAATAGTACTATACGAATTCGAAAACGTGAACGTATTTGTAACTCGTACTAGATCTACAAGGCCTTGACCAGATATAATCCTAACATCATAGTATAAATAAGTGCTGTAATAAAAGAAAAATAATAAATTGTACAAAATCTTGTATGGGTATGTGTGTATGTACCTGTATGCGTGTATGTGTATGTGCCTGTATGGGTATGTATGTGTGTGCCGGTATGGGTATGTTCGTATGTGCCTGTATGGGTATGTATATGTGTACCTGTATGCGTATATGTGTATGTGCCTGTAGGGGTATGTATGTGTGTGCCTGTATGGGTATGTATGTATGTGCCTGTATGGGTATGTATGTGTGTGCCTGTATGGGTATGTATGTGTGTGCCTGTATGGGTATGTATGTGTGTGCCTGTATGGGTATGTTCGTATGTGCCTGTATGGGTATGTAATTCGGGAACAACGGTGTGGGTTGTGCAGTAATTTATATTAGGTTTAATAACTGTAATTTTAAATATAAGACACACTGTACTACTGTTTGTTGTTCTAAATAAAATATAAAATATAAAATATGCAGGCCGCTTCCAACAGGTCGGTCTGGAAATCTTTGGGAGAGGCCTATGTTCAGCAGTGGACGTCTTGTGGCTGATGATGATGATGATGATGATGATGAAAGGTAAAAAAACGTAACAATAAAAGTGCGTTTCCACTTGTGACATTTCACCGCACTGAGAGACGTGACTGTGACAAACACGCGTTAGAGACTTTCTAGTGTGGGCGGTTATTAAATATTACGACCTAATGTCACGTAGCAAGCGCTCTGAGGCCCCGTGACATTTCTCTGTGGCCTGGCGTTTAAGGATTTTTCATTCATTATTTATATGCCCGTATTCACAAACAATTGAGTAAACTCTTTGCTAATTATATTCTATGTACACGATTGGTCTATTTTTATTTAGCGCCAAAACTAACCAATGACGTTTGGAGAAAACTGCTTCTCAGATGATATTAATAATGCGGTAGTACATACCCAGGCGGACTCTCTTATATAGATTTCTACATCCTAGAAATGCATTTCCTGGTATCGAAATTGCCCGTATATCGATAGGGAGGCCCGCTATCGTGGGCCGGAAATAAACTCGACGAAACGTGGTTGCACTAATAGAACCTTGTCCTATACCTTCGGATTACGGCGTGAACTTACGTATGTACGTGTATTATTAAGACTGCGCCCCATCTCACTGACCTTGACGATTTATACCATTTAAAAATCTACCAGAATAGAGGTTTCGTGCCTCCTGTAACGCGACGGCAGCGTTTTTATTTGTTATTTTAACGTTTTGCTTAGAATATTGTAAATGTTGCAATTTTTTTATATGATCACAAGGTTTAGTATGATAAATGATCACAAAGAAATGTGCTAAAAATAGCAGTAAAAAACTTTTTGTATGTTGAGCTAATTATAAAAATTCTACTTCTACAGAAACCGTAAGGAAACTATATACACATATATTTTGTGTACAGCGATAGGATAAGCAGATTTCTAAGAATTTTCTTGGTACCGAATCCTACTTTTATGATTTAGCATTAGATACAGCCTTTACCAAACTGAATTATATACATCAATAAATCCAAAATTAATTCCTTAATTAGACCCTCTATTTACACGGAAATCAAGTGACACACATCCCTATATGCGCAAATTAGATTTAATTTGGATTTAATCTTGTACTCGTAATTAAGCGTTGATTTTGTAAGAGCTAATTATACATCGTATTATAGAGAAATTAGAACAAGGAAGTGAGTTTCAAGCCGACTAAAGATGAGAATTTATGAAGTATTTTGTCCTTGTTATTATCGTAGTTTATAGTTTATCATTTATAAATTGTTGTATGTACTAGAGTAATGCGACTCACATAAAGTACCTAATTAGAATATCTAGATAATAATAAGATTTGGTACATACACACTCACTATTAGGTGCATATAACGTAACCTATAAATATGACCGTACCTTTCTGTCACGTGTATAACATCCATATTGTGAATAACATTTTATTCAATGCATTTATAATATTCAAATCACAAATTAAAAAACAAAAACACAATAAATCATAACGTTTACCTCAATTTACGATTTAATAACGAGTAATGTATGTACACACTGGTGTTTACATGTTGTAAACATTTTTCGTTTTTGTATTTCGAACACGAAACGTAATTAAATAAATTTTATACGAGAGGAATAAAAGTTTATTGTCGTAGATGCATCGCACTTTATGAGACCTTTAAACGCTATTAGTTAATGTGAATTTAAATTATTGCCGTCAAGAAAACATTTCAGACGAATTGGTATTTAATATAACGCTCTCTTGATGTTTCGTCTAGTGTATATTAAATGGAAATTTACGGGTTCACAATGGCATATAAAATTACATATTTGGGTTCTGTATCTTCATAGAATAAATCTGACAGTAAAATTACTGGACATTGCGAGATTTAACATCATAAGCCTCGGGGTGACGAACGCAGTCCAGTGTCGTACAGTGCTTTGTAATTCAAAGTTCTGTGTGGTCCTGTGTCTGTTTAGGCATTGCGCTTACCATCAGGCGACCTGCTTGTTTCGTCACTCAAACTAATAAAAAATGATCTTTCTCAAAATAAGATTTTTAAAATAAAAGGCGTAGATTAAAGTAAAGAAATACTTAAGTAAAGGTGGGCCCCAATAAAGAAGGAAATCATATTTTTATGACATATTTTTTACAAACTTGTGTAAAATATTTAATAGAAAAATTAATAACAACGAGTAAAATCGGTCAAGAGCTAGTTAGACTAGTACACCGAGGCTTCCAAGGTACCGACCACCCTTGCTTATTTGATATAAAAGTTATACACAGACAACTTAGGCTTTGGGTACGAAACTCTAAAACATATGCTATTACTAGTTTTTGCTCGCGGCTCCGCCCGCGTGATTTTCATACAAACTGTCATCCCCTATTTTATCCCCTTGGGGGTAGAATTTATCAAAATCCTTTCTTAGCAGATGCCTACGTCATAACATCTACCTGTATGCCAAATTTCAGCCCGATCCCTCCAGTGGTTTGGGCTGTGTGTTGATAGATCACTATGTCAGTCAGTCACCTTTGAGTTTTATATATCGCACCCCCGGTGCAACACTGTCACTTATGCAAAAATGTAGTTTTTCAGGAGAAGCATTTAAAACTTTGACACCTCACAAAACAATGACTTAAGAATATTATAGATGAGATGCACAACTTATACTACAACGTCAACTTTTAACTTTACTTGTGGATAAATATTAATCACTTTATATTGTTAAAAATATACTTTATCATTATCTAACTAATTTTTGCATTTTTTGCAAAAGTGACAGTGTTGCACCGGGGGTGCGATATTTAGATGAGATTTTAAGCACTCATCTAACAGTCACGCCAACAGTCTATGTACACAATAACTGCCATATGTATACAGAACACTTAAATTGCGAAGAAGTCGCGCCTGCCCCGTTTTATCGTCTCTCGAGGACAATGTTATCACATCAAATGTTAACGACATCCATCAGGATAGGTATAAGATGAAAATAGAATTATTAAAGTTTTATATTTATTATGAAGTATAAAACGCCGACATTCACATTTTGAACAATTACAAATTACATTTTTAATTATTGTTGTTTTTGAGTCGTAGAGCCACGCTGTAGACAGTCTACAGCATGAATGGGCTGGCTCGACCGGGTCGTTACCACTGTCTCACAGAAAACCGACGTAAAGTAGCAGCTTGCTGCTGCGTTTCGTACGGTGAGTGAGATATCCGGAAGCCCAAATCCCCTCCCCTTCCCAATCCCTAATTATCCCTTATTCCCATGATGATGGGCGTACATGGGCGGTGGAGATCACTTACCATCAGGTGACCCACTTGCTCGATTGCCGGCCTATAAAAAAAAACATTGTTAAGACAATAAGTGGTAATCCATTTTTTTTGGAACGAAGTTCCTTACGGCAGGCTTGGAGGGGATAGGGATTTCGCTGCGTGACCGAACTGAAAAAAATGTGATAGTAAAACCGTAAGAAATATGCGTGGAAAAAATGCGTGGAATAAAACCGTTAAATGAGACTTTTTTTAAACTTAATTTGATATCTAGCACACAAAGTTAAAGTCGAAATTCCGTTAATAAAACAGATAGATAACTTATGACATTTGGAAATGTAGACGCGGTTTGAAATTTGAATTTGAATTTTTGATTATAGAACACGGCCGTCCACCGTTTAGTAGCCAGTCTAAATTATTAAGTTTTTATTTATAATTACATAAGTTGATAAAAAATGCTATACAATAGCTTTACCGCGGCAGTCTCCGAGTGCTACACGTCTTTTTTTTATTTCTATTTTTCTATTCTATTTCTATGTAATTTTATGTTGTCAAACAAAAATAAAGAGACATATTTTGTTATTTTAGTTGATAATTTGTATTTTTTACAATTTGTGTCGATTCTACATTAGCCGAAGGAACTTCGTTCCTACCTGGTGTCCCACGACACACACCAATTTTTTTTTTTATAATTTTTTTTGGGGCCCTATTCACTTTGTGATTCTTCTTCTTGGTCGTCCTCTTCATTTCTGAAGGTCGTATCCATCCTGAAGTTTCCTTCGAATATGTTGAATTATTTCCTTCCAGGTTTGTCTGTCCTTAGCATGTCTCATTGCTGTTTTTAATGAGAGTCCCGTGAGTAGTTTTATTTGACAGACCAACGGCTAGGTACGCGCCCTTGCGATCGCCTCCCCTCCACCTTTCCAACCATTAGGAGTCTTCAAGATTGGTCGGATCCCTACGGCAATAGCTTACATTATATATTATACTTGCTATATTTGTGGATCAAGCAAACATTTGTTTCGATGCTGGAATCGAACCCGCGGCCACTAGCTTCACAGCGACTTGACTACTGCGCCGCGGAGGCTGAAATTTCGTAATTCAGCCTAATAAAAAATGTAACATCATTACGAATAATAATATACATCATTGAAATAAAGTAATGACCTTATTTCATATCAGCATACAAATCTAGGCGCATATGTTTTCATTTATATTTTTATATTACAGACCAAAAACTTCGCAAAAGGAGATAAATGTTCAGTAACCTCAGAAAACAGGCAGAATGTTTTATGTTAATACTTTGTTTCATTTTTTATAATATTTATATGTTTTTAGTTATTTATTATATCGCGGTATAAAGTCGGTATTTAGTAAGTAGCAGAGCCACGCTGCAGACACTTTCATTTACGACATGGGTCGGCTCGACTTTATTTATTATCACTATCTGAACCTGACCAGAAGTGGCAGTCCACTAGTGAGTTTTGTATGGTGAGTGAGATATCCGGAAGCTCAGATCTTCACTCGCCTTCCACATATTTTCTTAACGAGTAAATTCGAAAGTAGTATGACAGGACTCCCTAAAGTGGAATAAATAAAATCCATAGTCTTTGCCTAACTAAAGGGACTTGTTATTATGCATGGAAAGGAATAATTTGGTTATTGGTAAGGGAAGGAGGATTGGGGTTTGGATATCTCACTCACTGTACGAAATGCAGCAGTAAGCCGCTACTATACATCGTTTTTCTGTGAAATCAATCAGTACCTCAGATCATTCACCGTGATACTGACGATAAAAAAACGCTAAGCGAGACAATGTCCTTACGCATCGGAAACGGTTCTTAGTTCTTGGTAATATTTGCATCGTTATAATTATAATTCAATTATGTATTATAGTGCTATGATCGTGAATGAATATTACGATTTATGAAGTTTGAAAAATGAATAAATGTTTTATGACAATAAGGGACCTTTTCCATTTGAAGGGTGGGTTATACCCTGTTCTGAAGCATATGGGCAACCAATATTATTTTTATGACGACAGTCATTCTCACTATTTGTAATATGAATATTTTATGATTGCTACAGAATATGTGAGGATGCATCTTTAATATTATCGGAGCTATGATCATTGAAATATGATAGAAGTTCAAAAATATATACTTAATATTTATGAATTACGTGCAAAGAATTAAAACTACTTATATGGGAGATCTAGATGCTTATTGACAATGATTATAAACTTGATTAGTTTCAGAACTGACACTAAACAACACGTATCAGTATGTAGTCTTCTAATGACAAGAAACTTTACTGGGTAAGTAAGCTGTTCAAACCGAACACAAAAGAGCTTACACACGGCTTCTTGGTGGTAAAAATAGACAAAGTGTTGGTAATCAAATAGACTAAGGTAATTGGTAGTTGGTTTCATACCCGCATCTAGATAAATATTTGTGGGATCCACAGATATTTGTTTCGGGTCTGGGTGTTGTGGGACCGGAAGTCCCTCGTAGTTTCTGATACCCACGATACAGGTTAACCTAGTGTGATGTAAAGATTATGTGTGTGACTGTAGGTGTATTTATTTATTTACAAAATCTACACTCTCTCACACACTCACAAATCTACACTCACTCACATACGAGAAGCCTCTAGTAATATAATATGTCATAATATGTACAGTACTCTTTATTTTAAAAGGTTTTTTTTTTACATTTTTATGTATAACATTTGTCAAAAATAAAACATTTAAATACATAAAAAATATCACCCTCCAGTGGCGAGGTCTAGGACTCAAGCCACCGGTGGTTAGGACCCCAGTGTGAGGAACCTCCTCACAATGCGTGCCGTGTCCAATAATACCGCTTTCTGAATCTGGCCCTTGACCCAACGACCAATCGAGGGCCTCTGAAGGCCTTTGTCATAATATTATATGTCCACGAACTTGCCGCGAGCCAACCCGTTTCCTCAACAAGGAACTAACTCACAAGTAGGTACATAAAATGGCTTCGTAATTTGAAAATGTACTTATATCAAAGAGTTAGCATCTGTTTACAACTCCGAATTCATATCTAGGTCCCAATCAGTTATGAGGACGAGGGAGTCAACTGTCGACATCCTCATTTCGAACCGAGGGGCTGAGCAAATGGCGTGTAACACATCGCTCCAAGGTGACACGCATTTCATCCGATCTAAATGGGACAACACTTCATGTTGCCACTAATAAGATCTGAGTGAAAATTTTCAGATGTATTTTTTTATATTTGATTGAATGACGAAACGAGCAAGGCACGCGCCTGATGGTAAGCGCCATGCCTGCCCATAAACGGATGCAACACCACATAGAACTTTGAATTACACTGCATGGCACTGAAGTGCGCTCGTCACCCCGAGACATAAGATGTTAAGTCGCATAATGCCCAGTAATTTCACTGAATACAATGTCCTTCAAACCGAAACACAACAGTGCCCGGCAGCAGAAATAGACAAAACGGTGGTACCAACCCAGACGGCCTCTCGCATACGAGGGACCTACCACCTAGTAGGTGAATAACAACGTAAAGCGTAATAGTCTAGCAAGGAGTGATATAAACTGTTGTGCCTGAAGGCGTGGGTACGAAACCAGACCCAAGCCACACATCTTTGACTATTATTATCTATTTAATTACATTTTTTATACTTAAAGGGCTTTACTAATAAATGTTGTATACGAGTGTCATACTTATACAGTGTTTTGTCTCGCTTCTTCTTATAATAAATGTCACTCAACATAGCAAGACAAAGTATTGTATAACTATTACCAACATATACAATGTTTATTAGAAAGGGCTTAAATGTATAAAGGTGAATTTAATACCAACGGCATTACTTTAGAGTAAACATGGTTTGGTGTTAAATTTGAGAACAGATATGCGGAGGCATCATAAATTGGGGATTGAGCCTCTACACAGGGACACCGACACACCTACCGATATGGAACGAACGCTCCATTCGCTGTAACGGTAAAGCCACCCTGATTTATTTCCCAGAAGAGTCAGCTACAAATGCAAAGATATAGATTTTATTATTTTTATCTTTCTATCTACCTGGCGTTATTCCGGCTTGGTATCGGCTTGGTGCCAGGGTCCGTCTTTCTATTATGACGCCTCCACTTCGCCCGAACTTGAGCATCCTCATGTCTTCCTCTAATAGATTTTCACTACATCAGTCAATAATCATAAATAGATAGCAGCAGCGATAGCTCAGCGGGGAGTGGCATGGACTGTCGAGACGAAAGTCGCAGGTTCGAAACCAGCCCAAGAGCATACACCACTGACTTTTCTAAGTTACATGTATATTAATTGTTAATTATCGCTTGATTTAACGGTGAAGGAAACATCGTGAGGAAACCTGCATACCTGAGAACTCGCTAAGATTTTTCGAAGTTATGTGAAGTCTGCCAACCCGCATTAGGCCAGCGTGGTGGACTAAGGCCTAGTCCCTCCCGTCCCTCATTCAGTAGAGGAGGCCCGTGCCTAGCAGTGAGATGTATATAATACAGAACTAGTAAAAAAAAAACATAAATGTTTGAAAAACTGAACTGCCGTTCGTCCAGGCTACGGATTTGAACTTAAACAAAACAATCACAAATACTATGAATTCAGCGTAAAGGATTCTCATACACATGCTAATTCGGGATTTGCGGCTTTTCAAACTAAGTTATTGAATAAAATCACAGAAATTTCGGCATAAAGGTTATTAATTTTGTCCAGTTTGTTTGAGTTATTGATTTGTAAAATTACACATGAGTTTTCCGGGATTGGAATTTAAGCCGGGTATGGCGATGGGTTCGCCCTCCACCATGCGAATACGCTTATCCGTAAAGCGTCAATAAATATTTTTTTTTTATTGCTATAGGCCGGCTAACGAGCGAGTGGGTCACGCCCACCACCAGAAGAATCATGGGCGCGTTGCCGACCATAAAGGAAAGGGATAATTAGGGATAGGGAAGGGGAGGGGATTTGGGCTTCCGGATATCTCACTCATCGTACGAAACGCAGCAGCAAGCCGCTACTTTACGTCGGTTTTCTTTGAGACAGTGGTAATGACCCGGGCGAGCCAGCCCATTCATGCTGTAGACAAAACTGTCTACAGCGTGGCTCTACCACTCAAAAATTATATATTCCCTTTATTATTATTATATTATATATTATATTATTTATATATTCCCTTTGACCGCCCAAATGGAGAAGACCGCATACCGTCCTCGCCGCCGAGGACCTCACCGAGTTCTCCGAAACCCCGACCCTAGTACCGGCCCGTGAGCTGATGATGATCAGTAGTTTTAAACTCCCCCAAACCAATAATCGCAGATGTCGCTGCCCTCCCCCAGTGACCGCCCTGAGTCGAGTTTCTTACCCCATAGAAAGGGGGTGCCTTCAGCGAGGTCGCTTAAATGTAAAGGTTGAGTTAAGTCCGGTGAACCGACTCAGGCTTACAGTATAACTTCACGCAACAAAAAAAATGGGCTAGCCCCTAACGCATCATGGGAGGGAAATAAGCTCATAGCCATGGGTGCAATAGTTGCACCTTTGCCTACCCTTTCAAAAATCCAAGCATGTGTTTTAATATAATAAGTTCAAACCTAATATTTGGGATTGTGTTCTCGATGTTTCCGTAATTAGTAGTTTTAAATAAATTAGGCCCACAAATTAACCCACAATTATGTTGGCGCTTCTAATCATATTTGAACATAAAATGGGACTATAGCAATTACATGTGTACACTAATTCAATTGTTCTATACCAAAACAATTAATGAAATTACTGAATTTAGGTTTCGCAGTGTTGAAGTTTTAGTTAGAGTAATTCAAATATTCCTGTTAAACCTCTGCACCCTCAAAACCTTTACCGTTTAACCGATTTACCGTTCATTTACCTGTTCATTAAACCATTAAATTTCTGCCGCGAAGCAACAGTGTGTAAGCAATGTTGTATTTCGGTTTGAAGGACATTGAAGCCAGTGAAATAACTGTGCTTTATGGGACTTAACATCTTGTCTCGGGGTGACGAGCGCAGTTCAGTGCCATGCAGTGCTTTGTAATTCAAAGTTCACTAGTTACCCCGTACACTAGTTGTTACGTCTCATAATGTCCAGTAATTTCACTTTCATCAATGACCTTCAAGCTCAAACACAACAGTGTATTACATATTTTTGCTTGGCGGCAGAAATCGACAAAGCGGTGGTCTAAATTGAACTTTATGCAGGCGCAAATCCCATAGAGGTTATCCTCTACTGGTCCGCTTACTAATTTAATGCTACTACTTACTACTACGATCAAAAACGCAAATTACAATTGCTATGCAAACAAGGTCCAGTTACTAAAACAAATGTAAAAATTATGTTCTTCTTTTCTTTACAAGTAAGTCTCATTGAACCCAATATGTATTAGTTTTTTCTGTATATGCCAAATTTATACGATTGATTCGTCTGCAAAGTGAGATATTATCAGTCAAATCATACGATTTGTATTCAATTCAGTTTGTAACTTTAATTTGCAGCGAAACGATTTGCTTTGCGAACCGGGCGTTCTTTCTAATACGGTCATAAAAGTCGTCTTTACAAGACTTTATTTTATGTTACTGTACAAAAAATACATGTATGTGTCTGCTGACTATGTAAAACGAAAGGTACTATAAAGTCAATTGCTTTATTAATATTTAGTATATTTCATATT
Source organism: Amorpha juglandis (assembly GCA_949126905.1). Classification (NCBI taxonomy): domain Eukaryota; kingdom Metazoa; phylum Arthropoda; class Insecta; order Lepidoptera; family Sphingidae; genus Amorpha; species Amorpha juglandis. The sequence goes on from OX421380.1 coordinate 5,353,131, forward strand.
GTAACAAAATATATAAATTATAATAATTTCTTATGTTTACGCGAATATTATACATTGAAATAAAACTAATTTAAACGGATTTTATCGCGGATTTAAATCCATCCCGCGACCATGAAGGCTGAAAAGCTTTCGAAACGTCAGGATCAAAATTAATAAAAAACCGTTTAAATTACATAGTTTTATTTCAATATATAAATGATAATAATATTAACTTTCTGTCATCTGAACATTAACCAAAATGTAACTGAACACAACATATTTATTACGTTCCTTTATTTTTACTACAGAATCTAATAACTTGTCTGTTGCTTGTCATACAAATAAAATAAAGACACATAACATAATTCCGATTTCGAATTATCATTTTCCCCTTTTATGAAAAAATAGAGCTTCTTTTGTTTACCTACAAAAATAAATAAATTATTATGTTAGCGAGTCAAAGAAGGAAAAAATAAATTATTCTTCTTTTGACTCGATAAAATAATAAAATATGAAATATATCATGTTATGTGTTATGTATGTCGAAGGTCAATATTTTATTAAATGATTTATTTAGGCATAATTCGGCGAGCAAGGAGACAAAAATGCTCTCATAAATTAAGAAAATTATTACCATATATTATTATAGAAATAAAATTAATTTTTTATCGCGGTTTTTTATCAAATTCGGGGTGGTCTCAGTCCACCCTGTGACCCCGAAGGCTGAAAACCGCGATAGAATCCGTTTAAATTAGTTTTATTTCAATGAGTAATATTCACGTAGACATAAGAAATCATTAATTCAAATATTTGAAATAATCATTCTTATTCAAGGTTAGATAGTGCACAAATAGTTTTAAATACGAGTATCAAGATATTAATCATACTCATATTTACAGTTTGTTCTCTCTTTATATAAGTGATCAAAGATTCAAGCAGTCTTTCAAATATAGTGAACCGAGGTGAGCTCCTGCATTGGTGAGTATGCATTTATTTTTAGACCACTGCTAGTATCTATTTGCTAGTTACCTGGCCTCTGCTATAAAAGAAGGAAATGGATTCCCACTGGAGTAATCTCTCCCAGTCGTTTACGGCAAAAGGTCTTGAAAGTTATATAATTACTCTGTGACACCGGAGCGTAACAGCAAAGTTAAAAGTTTGTAACTCTTATTCTTGTTATAGTTGGAAGGCGGAGGAAGGTTTGTAACATAATGAGGCATTGCAATGTATATTGTAAGGAGTGATTTTTTATAGCGCCTTATTAGTCTAGTGGCAGCGTACTAAGCATGAGAACCCTGTCCTGGGTTTAATTCCCAGGTCGGGTAACCACAATCTTTGTTTTATTTATATGATTGAATGACGAGACGAGCAAGTCGCACCTGTACGCGATGGTAAGCGCCACACCTGCCCAGAAACAACATCGCACAGAACTTTGAGTTGCAAAGCCCTGCATGGCACTAGACTGCGTTCGTCATCAAGTGACAGTATATTAAGTCTCATAACGCACAGTAATTTCACTGGTTTTAGTGTCTTTTAAACTTACACACAATAGCGCTTACACGCTGTTGCTTGGCGGCAGAAATAGACAAAGCTGTGGTACTAACCCAGACGACCTCTCGCACACGAGGGAACAGTCAAGACATGTCAAACTTGTAAGTATACATTACCATTAAACTCTGTTTGGAATACTAACTTTAGCTATAGTCCGTGGGATTTAGTATACGTACATAGACTCACGCATGTATCCCATAGGGGTAGGCAGAGACAGCGTTTTTCCACCAGTTAAGATACTTACACACCTCTGTGTAATCCTTCAATCTCATTAAATTCACACATGCACGGCGGTTTAGAATCGGTCATCTTTAGTATACGATTTTAGTGCTATCTTAACACTTTGACAGCCTCCGTGGCACAGCGGGCGAGTAGCCGGCTGTGAAGCGAGAGGCCGCGGGTTCGATCCCCGCACCGAGACAAATGTTTGTGTGATCCACAAATATTTGTTTCGGGGTCTCGATGATGTGAGACCGAAAGTCTCTCGTAGTTCCTGATACCCACAACACAAGACTCGTATCTTACTGTGGGGTCAGGACTATGTATGTGACTGTTGGGTGTATATTTATATTTATTTATTCATTAAGCCTCATCGTACACGTGGAGTAATATAAATATAATACTTTTGTAGTATTAAATATTAAGTTAAATGCAGGTTCTCGTGGATATCGCATCTTTCAAACGATAAATATTTACGAAACTTTTTAAATTACTCATTAAATGAAAAAATCAAGAGCCATAACAAATACTTCCGAAGTTCCAAAATAAATATTCTTGCTAATTTGTGAGGAAAATTTTAAGGGAAGTGGAAGAATTTGGGTCGCTTTATACGAAAAAAAAGTGGGTCGACTAGATATAGCAAATTGTAAGTTTAATTAGGCGTATCCGTGTTTCAAACAAGTTGTAAACATCGCTTAAAATATTGGAATTCTTTCGATTTCGTTACCAAAATAATCGTAAAGAATGTTAACGTATTGAACAATTTAACAAGAAACACGTTATAAAATTAATAATGATTAAAAAAACTGATCTATGCCTTTTTGAAATTAATTTAATGAATTCGAACCGACTTAATTGAATTGTTTAAAATCTATTTCAGTTAATGTAAGCTGTCAAAAAAAATGTATTTGATTATAAGATTTCCCAGTATAATATTTGCTTCTAAGAAAATTTTAATACGTAATAATTTCATTAAGGCCTGGTATTTAATTTCATAATAGAAAAATAGACTACGTAGGCGCTTGGATGGTTGGGTTTGAGAATATATATTTTTATAACATTTTGTTTTATTAACTATTAACTTAAATTAGTAAAGTAGGGAAATATTTTTTACTTTACCGTCAACGAGCAAGCGACCAAGTGGATCTCCTGATGGTAAGTAATTTTTGCATATAAGTCTGGAATCTGGAATTGTGCTCGGTATGCCGATAGGCTTACCCCCTACCACAACATGGAAGGGAAATAAGCTCGGTGAAATGCACTCTTACACCTCTGCGTACTCCTCGGGTATTACAGGCGTCAACAATAGATAGATAGATACTAAAATGAAAAAAATTTGACAATAAAATATATTTTGAATATAAATGCGGAAGTTAATTACAAAAGAGATACTCATGCCTGTAATCCCCGAAGGAGTAGGCAGTAAATACAAATGTTAGTAAAGTGTTCGAAGGTGATCGAATGCGTTACATACAAATTTTCTTTACACTAATTATTTATTTCTAAATCTTCACCTACATGTGGATGCGTAAATCCGTCTGCATAGTAAGAAGCAATGAATTGGCGGACCTTTGATAACATTGGTAAGAAGTAAAAGTAATATAAGACCATTCAAATAACAAAATAATGTCAGTATTATTGACAATAGCATACACAATATAGGAAAAGGCGTGTCCTGCGTAGGAAGTATATAGGTTAAATGTATAATATGCAGAGTACATCTAAATATATAAAACTCAAAGGTGACTGACTGACATAGTGATCTATCAACGCACAGCCCAAACCACTGGAGGGATCGGGCTGAAATTTGGCATGCAGGTAGATGTTATGACGTAGGCATCCGTTGGTTTTGGTTTTGGTTATGGGCTCCTTTTCCCGCACTTAGCCTTTAAAAATTCAGGCCATTGTGCGTGGTAGGCATCCGCTAAGAAAGGATTTTGATAAATTCTACCCCCAAGGGGATAAAATAGGGGATGAAAGTTTGTATGAAACTTTGTCAATTTTAAACCGATCGGGCTGAGACTTTGCATGCTACGCGGGCGGAGCCGCGAGCAAAAGCTAGTTTTATATAATTACAAACATCTTGATGGTTCATGAATGTAAACAAATGAATCTCCGTGTAAAGTACTTTACGCCCACACTGACCCAATAAAGCACGGGTTACTTCCCTCTAAGTGTTTTGGGTCGACTCTTGCGTACACTGAATTACGTCGCCTACATAAAAACGCCTGCATAAGAATGACGTCAATACCTCCACCTCGCGTAAGATTGTAACGTATGCCAATAGCCTTGATGATTTGAGCTCTGTGTGTTCATACAACGAAGCTAAGCAATGTTGAGGTATTGTCTCTGAGATTCAGTGCGGCAGTAATATTTTAATGGTTATAATTAGTGAACTCTTTGTTAAAAATGTTCTTAAAGTAATATGTAGTATTTTGGATAAGTCGATTCACAAGTAAAATTAGGTAAAAAAAAATGTACATACTCGAGTAGAGTTAGTCGAGCGCTTAACTAGACAGAAAGTTCAGTAATAAATCAATGTTGATACATATTTTTGTTTTTATATAAGTATCTTTATCTTCCACCTTAATATATTCGACTCACAACGGCAGTACAGTTACAGCACATATATTATATAGTGATTGTTATTGTTAGCACATTTCTCAGAAATTTCTTGACACTCCATTCTAACGCTACGTAGACTATATCCCTTGTTACGTACGCACTACATAATATATAATGTGTATGATGATTATGAACTGCGTAGCACACTTGTAGCGTGATTGAAAGCGCGTAGCGCTGATGTAGGACTGTTGTAGAGTTTCACTAGGTAAAAGTTAGATATCGTCACTGAAAAGCGGCAATAGCTGAACTTTACAATATAACGTTTTAAAGTTGATTTTTATGATAAAATTCATACAAATTTACCTACTGGATAATTTTCAGTAAAACTTATATTTTATTGAACCATATTTTTTGAAGTGAAAGTTCTTTAGAATCGTTGTGATTTGAAACTCGATGAAACGAAAATGCGTCACGACAAAGACAAACATCTCAATAGGGTTGAGCCTGCGAGAGAATGAGATAGATTACAAGTATGCTATCACGTGTCTTTGCGCCTGCGTACAACGAAGCCTTCGGAATATGTGTCATAATCAACGTGGTGTATTCACGTGTTTTTTTTGCTTTTGCGTATTAATATTCATTGGTCAATTAATTTATTTTAATAATGCGGACGCTTCACTTCTGCCGTGTGTAAATTGCACACACACACTTTTTTCATTTATAATTTGAATTGTTATCATAAAAGAATAACTTTATAATGCTCTACTGTAAAGTTAACGTATTGGCGCTTTAGTATTCACCTTTCCAGTGACGATACACTCAATGCGGGCCCCTGTTAAACCGCGTTGAGTGATTTGATAGATATGGTCAGGCGACACCCGCTTATCCTTCTATTATATGAAGCCTTAGAGTTCAGTTGTAAGAGAACTTAAAGTACGATAATGGCAAGGTCAAATATAAAATAAAAAGTATATTAAATAATATAAATTAAAATAAATCAATATTTTAAATAACAGTTGAGAGTAGCTTTAAAAAAGCACAGCTCTCTAATAGCGTAATGCGCGTTTTGATAAATATAAAATAATGTTAACACAAAGGATTTTCAGTATTTATTTGTAAAAGTTATTACATTATTTTATATTACCTCGTACTTACTAGGTTATATTTGCTTTCGTATCCTTGAAACCTACATATTAAGATTCACATTCTGGAAAACATTTGGATCTTTCCAGTCTTGCCATTTACAGTATAATGGGTTAAAAGCATTTTTAATAAATACAAGAATGTCTACTTCAAAGGTTTATTTGTTCAAAGAAATTTTAATAGAATTCGTTTACAAAATAATAAATATATCGCGAATGTTTCAATAAAACAAATCTCCATAGCAACGCCGAATGAACAGTGAATTCAATTTAAATGAACAAAATTACTTCTCTCGAGATGTGACTTTTGTCTATGGCTGGGTTTTATGAGCCATTCTGGTGTGATTCAATCGGAAATTATGTCGGAGCTCCTTTAAATTCCTTTACCATTGCCATTTCCCAGAACCGCGTTAAATCGTGAATATATTTTAACCGACGACACAAATACGGAGGATGTTCTGAATTTGGCGGGTTTTTTTTTTGCTTTGTTATGTATCCTGATATTAGACTATGGCTCCATCGTACTTTGATAAACCGTCAATGTCAAGTATACTATACGCAATATCTAGAAGTAAAGTTCATAATGTACTTATACATTTTTCTTTCAGCCTTGCATTATCCCGGCTTAATACCGGGATCCGGCTTACCATCATGATTTGACGGTGGGATTTGGTACTATGTGGGGTGATCCGCTGTCTGACCCCACGACCCGCAACTGGACCCAAGTTTCGCCATTGCCTTGTCCGTTAATCAGCAGAGTGTACCCCGGGCTGGTAATATTGTCACTGTTTTGAACGCCTAAAAAGTATCTCGATTAAAGCAGCTTTCAACAACAACAAAAAGGAAATATTTTGCGCTAGTATACTATAGAAAGAGGTACAATGAAGAACCACTTCTTCTACACCTCATTTCTGAAACGGCATTTTCGTCCAATGATATTATAAGGCAAGCCTATTCCATTCCTAAACTAATAATATTAAATACAATGTTATTTTTATCCGACTTTAAGAAGGAGGTTCTTAATTGTCTTATTTTTTTTAACAGCTGTTATTCACAGCTTCGGCCATGTAAATCTGTAGGCAGTATAGCCACCGCGTAGAGCATTTTACTCCCTGAAGGTTGATGTTTGAAAATACATGAAATACGCTTTTCCTTATTTATTTTTAGGAGTATTCCTACGACATTTCAAGACGGAGTGCCTATTTAATAATATTTCTCCATACCTACTTTGAACCGCCATTTTACCCCGTTAGAGATTGAATTTCAACGTGTATAATACGCCCTATATTATACACCCAACAGTTGAATATGTATATTACAGGGTTAGTATTATTTTTGTTAATGAACATTCTGAACTAAAAATCTACATCCAGAACCTACAGATTAAAGCCTACATGCGTTGCCACTTGACAAATGATGTCATTATTTAGCGGCAGCAATTATCTATACAGCCAGGCAACTTAGCTATGGGCCTGTTACGAATACCAATTTTGCTCGAAGCGAATATTTTTCATTCATCTGAGTGTTCCGAAAGCTTGAATTATTGCTCATGACCTAATATTTTACTTATGGTTCGAAAAATCCAGCTCAACGCGTCACAGCCAGAGTTTTACATCTATATACATATAATAAAAATGTAACGGATCGCTGTCTGTACATGGAAGATTTATGAGAAAAAATATTATTGGGACCTTTATCAACGTAGTAGCACCCCATACAATGAATGTTAGAATTTTTATCTGTTTGTCTGTGTATTTGTGCACGCTAATTTCAGAAACGGCTTATCCAATTAAGAGGTAGTTTTCACTAATATATGGCTTCACTTAATTTTTTTTTTTAATTTCTGTTTGTTTCATGTCAATCGGTTCATAAATAAAAAAGTTATGCCAACTTAAAGATATGTATACATATGTAACCGATAATATAACGGTGCAGAACTTCACGCGGGCGGAGCCGCGAGCGAATGCTAGTTAGGAACTATATTCGCCTGTTTGATTTTTAGGGCGTTATGCTTGATGTGACGGCAGACGGCACCTGCGAGATTATTTCGTCTGTCAAATTTGTAGATGCGGTTGTCGATTGAATAAGGCCACCTATTTCCTTATAAAAGCTATTTGCTTTGGACTCGTTTCGCTTGGCTTTATTGCATCTTAAATTACATTGTTGGTACTACATATCATTAGTTTTTATTTAGCTGAATATACATATATGTAAAGTTATGTTTACAATATTCTTTGGTTAATGAGATCAGATAATAATATTTCTATTTGTCTTTGTTCTTCGTATATGATATTGTCATAATGATAGTATTTATGAGTGGTGGAGCCTTTACATCAAATTTAAATAACGAATTCAATTTAAATGTTTAAAAGTAACACAAATGGAATTCTAATTCAAACCAAATAGGCAAAATCACAAATCGTAATTCGATTAAACTTTTTATACATCACCTGCTATAATTGATTCGATAAAGTTTAAATTAGTTTATGTCGCGTGACATGGAGTCAACCAAGTCACACACTATTGACAGCTGCTAAAGTCTCGCTCGAATAGTATCGTAGATTTCCAATTTCAAGTTTGATTTGGGAAAATTGACACAAATTCCCGCGAGACTATACTATTATTCAAACGCACACACTCAGTAATACCAATTACAGAAACCCAATCATCGATTTTAGTTCTTGTGTGGTCCCACTTTGGTGATTGTATTGCTTAGGGACTAAATTTGTGTTATCTTTTTTAGTGGCTTGTGCGAATCGTTTTTGACTCTACAAAAGGTCAAATTAAACTGTTTTGGAATAAAAATTCTATAATGATTATTCAAGATTTATACCTCCATCATATTGGTGATATGTACTTTTTATAATCTGGTCTTTGAGTGGTAGAACCACGCTGTAGACAGTTTTGTCTACAGCATGAATGGGCTGGCTCAACCGGGTCGTTACCACTGTCTCACAGAAAACCGACGTAAAGTAGCGGCTTGCTGCTGCGTTTCGTACGGTGAGTGAGATATCCGGAAGCCCAAATCCCCTCCCTTTCCCAATCCCTAATTATCCCTTTCCTTTAAGGTCGGCAACGCGCCCATGATTCTTCTGGTGGTGGGCGTACATGGGCGGTGGAGATCACTTACCATCAGGTGACCCACTTGCTCGTTTGCCGGCATATGCTATAAAAAAAAAATTCTTATCATAAATAAATAAGAAGATATATCTTATTAGAAAGAAGATATATCTTATTAGAAAGAACTAATTCTTCAGTCAAAAACTAAATGATTATATAGTTTATGTTATGTCTCCATTCAATTGAAATTAATAATTCTATTTCCATAGTACGAAATGAATGAGTACTTAATTTAATATCGTACTAATAGTAAATAAAACGAATTTATAGTATTTAAGAACCAGACGTTCAAAGTCTATGGTTCTTAACAAACGCTATTAAATTAATATTCTCCGATCGTAAAATGCTACATTTTATTATAACTTCCTCCGAGCTTGAGCCAAGCAATCATTTTATTAATTTGTATAATTTATTTACAAGCTAAAATTAAAAATGTCGCGTAATTTCATTCACTGTTACTGTACTGTTACTTCGATTAGGATAACTCCTTGAAAATAAAGTATTTTTAATATGTTATAAGCTGGGACACATATTGTAAAATTGGTCTCACAGCAGCCTATTTAGGCTGATAAACCACTAGGTTCTGGATTCAAATCGGGCAATAACAATTTGTGTCCGAGTTTCCGATTCGAAAAATCACTCATTAGTTGCCGAGGATTGGATTTTGTGCCCGGTAGCGACCAGCTCGGTAACTATTACATCATGGGACGGAAAAACGCTCGGCGAACTGTAGATGCGCCACTAGTAGCAGTATCTTATGGGACCACAGCTTTTTCTGTTGTGTTTGAATTTGAAGGATATTGAAACCATTGTAATTACCGGGCATTATGAGAATGAATATCTGTCTCAGGATGACGAGTGCCGAGCAGTGCCATGCAGTGCTTCGTAATTTAAAGTTCTGGGTTGTGTTGCAACTATTCATGGTTGGTTGGCGAGCAGGTTGCTCGTCTCTTCATTCAGTAGTAAGTATAAAATAATCATCGTTATATCAATCCAGGATATTTAAAATAATACCATTTCATGTTCCATAAACTTGATGGCTATTGCCATCAATCGAACACCTGTTAATTACAAATCATTAAAAACAAATATTTATTAAACCATTTAAATATCAAACATAATTTAGATTCATATTTTATCTCTACCACCAGTTCGGAATGCTGTTTCGTTAAAGAAGAACGGGCAAGCAACTAAATATTTGTTCTTTTATAAACTGATTAAAATATTTACACTACATTGGACTATTATTTATTGAATTAGAGCTCAATTTATGCCAATGTAAAACGTTATATAGTAGTTTTATGTGCATAAAAAATATTAATAAGCAAATCATAATCTTTTTTTTTTATAGCATAGGCCGGCAAACGAGCAAGTGGGTCACCTGATGGTAAGTGATCTCCACCGCCCATGTACGCCCACCACCAGAAGAATAATCGGCGCGTTGCCGACCTTAAAGGAAAGGGATAATTAAGGATCGGGAAGGGGAGGGGATTTGGGCTTCCGGATATCTCACTCACCGTACGAAACGCAGCAGCTAGCCGCTACTTTACGTCGGTTTTCTGTGAGACAGTGGTAACGACCCGGTCGAGCCAGCCCATTCATGCTATAGACAAAACTGTCTACAGCGTGGCTCTACCACTAAAAAATCTTATTATAATAATTTTGTACAAACGACGTGAGCGAAGAGAACCGCCAGGGCACAGCCCGTCATTGCCGCAAACTTGAAAATAGAGCCACTAATGTAACTCGGGGGCTCGCAAACTTCATGCCTAAACAAAGGGAGGTCATTAATCATTATTTAAACATTGGCTTTAATTAAATTTCCTGGTATAAGTTGGATATTAATGGAACTGGCGCAGGGAAAAGCATGCTCAGTACAAAATTCAGGGTGATGTGGTACTTAATATTACCTTGTGGTTTGGAATCTAGGGTAAGTCAACAAACCTTTAAGTAAAGCAGAAAATACAAAAACTTGGAGGGCTAAATAAAATTTACACACACATGTTAAGTCTGTAGACCTTACAAGTTTTGATATTTTTTAAAAACGACAGTTTTTGTTTACTCTATTTTGCCACTAGTGGAAACTATGATGTATTAATTTTTGCTATCAAAATTAATTTTATATTATACTAGCAGACGCGGCCACGCGTTGCTGTGGCTAAGGTATATGTTAAATTATCTTCTAGTAAACTATTCAATAGAGTATGCGCTATCTATTGGACTCAGTCCAGCCGATAAATTACCTTACACCGCCATCTGTTAGAATCTTATGGAACTCACAGATAATTATAACGTCGATGAAGTACCAATACCTCCTAACTGACAATTTAGTCCAAAATTACTTTTTTTATTACAATAGACGTAAACATAAACCACATCCCTTAGTAACTAATAAAAAGGTAATGTATTGGAAACTATTTTACCATATAGTTGATCAAAATAAATAAAACATTATTTTAAACAGTTTATGTAATATAAAACCTTATTTTAAACAGTCTGGTGTAAAATTAGATTCTCAACACTTAGGAGGTATTGGTACTTTATCGACGATAACTCTACGTCATATAATAAACAAATACATAATTTGCTATAAAAACAAATTGCGACTATAAATTGAGATATAAACTATTCTATCTCTCAAGTTTGATCTGCACGCAGTTTGCAAAATTTGATTAAAATCGGTTCAGTAGTTTAGAAGTTCATCGCGTTTTATATATAAATATTATCTACTCGAATACGAAATTAGTTTTTTCGTTTTTTACAAAATGAATTAGGTACTAGTTTAACACTTTGTCAATATAAAATTATATGAATATAAAATTCAACGTATTTGTAACCATTGCTAGACCTACTGTCGTCCGGCTTAAATTCAACAAAAATGTAATTTAAGTAGATATACTCTTGTCAAATGAGCGGATTATAAACTAATACTATAGACAGACTGTGTCGCCAGAATTATTTCGAACTGAAGTAAGTGAAATTAAAATCGTAATTAATATTCATGACGACCAGCTGCATAAGGTTTACTACTTTAATAGAGGCCATTAAAAATGAATAAGATCATTATGCTTTTAAATTATTCTTTGCCTTAATTACAGTATACAGCTAAATTTTAAAATTAAATTGCTTTATAATTTATTGGTTATGTCAAATTAATAAAAATATATTATATAAATGAACATAAAACAAACAATACTATACTCTAATCCAATGCAATTTTATATAATAGCTGTTGCATTACTTTAGTAACATAATACATTATTGGTTGTTGTATAATATCGTGGAAGATTGATATTTCGTTGAAGTAAATAGAAAATACGTTGAAAGAAGAGTTCTATCTCTCCAAATCATTCATTAGAAAACATTTTACTTTACTGTATAAATGATCAAATTAATGATGAAGATCATATTACCTCTTTTACATTTTCACAAAAAGGTCAGCTTACAATATAGATGAAAAAGAATACACAATATTGACGTTCTTATAAAATCTTAGTAACCCGATGTACTTTCTTCTAATTCTAAATAAATAACAGCTAAGTAAATAGTAAGTTTAGAAGGCTGTGTTTATGTTTCCGCTTTGTTTCATTACATTTCTTGAAGCCCAATTGTTTTTGAGAATCATTACGAGTGACAATTCTGAGTTTATCACTCACTTTGCCGAGTGACCCGAACTCATTGCAAGGCATCCGTGAAATCCTTTAAGATCTTTTAAGAGTACTCAAGCATAAAACAGTATTTCTTAGCTGAACAGTATTTTGTAGTTTTTTGCTAGTATTTTATGTTTGTTAATTGTTATGTACCTTCCTAATGGAAGTAGTATTAATATACTGGTAAAAAAATCATCATTTGCAATATTTGTCGTAGGAACTTACGTTGATTACAATAGATAAATTTTGCCCTGGGTCTACTGAGAAAAACTTATTAGAACCAGTACAACTATTTAGTTACTAGTTGTATTCGCAACTGGACTTTGTTATTGCATATATAAAATAGACAGCAGTCTTTTATTCTATGTACTGGATAGTAGTCCAGTTTGTCTTATTAGACCTACACGCTCTGAGCATCTTGTAATATAACTTGCTTATTAGTCACACGTTGGTTTTTTGAGTGGTAGAGCCACGCCGTAGACAGTTTTGTCTACAGCATGAATGGGCTGGTTCGACCGGGTCGTTACCACTGTCTCAAAGAAAACCGACGTAAATTAGCGGCTTGCTGCTGCGTTTCGTACGGTGAGTGAGATATCCCCAAGCCCCAATTCATAAATTCCCAATCCCTAATTACCTATCCTTTAAGGTCGGCAACGCGCCCATGATTCTTCTGGTGATGGGCGTACATGGGCGGTGGAGATCACTTACCATCAGGTGACCCACTTGCTCGTTTGCCGACCTATGCTATAAAAAAAATAAAAAAAAAGACTTACAAGAGTTACCGTGGGTTTTGTATAAATCCATGTTTTATATAAATAATAAAAGAAAAAACAGTTCTAATCTAAGAAAAGACTTTAGACTTAGCAGAGTGCGATGGTTATGCATCTACAAATGTGTATGCTCTTTTGGTGCCTATTACTAAAATCTCTAACAGGACTACGTGAAAATATTTTAAATATACAAATTATCTCCTACAATTTTATAATAGGGAATATATTCATGATGTTAAATATTATTTAGGACGCGTGTATGTAGGCGTTTGAAAATTAATCCTTTGAATATTTTCTAAAGGCTTATTCGCTTAGCCTCTTTAACATAAAATGTTTACGTCGTCTTTTCATTAAAATAAATAATGAAACATACACGTAAATTTGAGTCACTATTTTTTATCTCAGTTAGATTAGAAATGCCAACAGACCATTGTTTTATATTATGGCTTACTGGTATTGTGTAAAAAATAGTTTTATTTGGTTTAGTTTAATTATGTTCTGTGGATATTTGTATGTAGGAATATACGAGTATTTCTACAACACGGTTCCTTTTTCCTAATTTGTGTAAATAGTCTAAACTCATTTCCATTATGTATTTTAGTTTAAAGTATAGTTTGGCCAGATATCTAAATGCCGTTTATTTACTATACGGGCTCAAAATATAGACCAAACTTAAATAACAGATATTGTATGTGCGTGTACTTCGCATGCAGAGACGATGAGCGTTCGCTGAATCTGATTTTAGTCTGCAGTCAAACTTACTGTAATGGCCGGCGCTCATTGACGGCATGGCACGGCAGGTCATGCTGCGGCATCCCGCGGCGTCCCGTGGCATGCCGTGGCATCCTGCTGAATGCCCAGCCACTCTCTCTCTCTCGCGCACCGCGGCAATCCGTGGAATGAAACGGCATGACACGTCTGGCCGGAGCATCCCGCGGCGCGTCGCGGCATGCCACAGCATCCCGCGGCACGTCGCGGCATTGTGGTATTGAAATAAAGTAACGTGAATTCTAAACTCGTGGCAATAAGATTCAAAATAACTTGATTAGTAATAAAATCCTTTGCCATGCCATGCCGTGCCATGCCGTCTATGAGCGCCGGCCCTAAGACGTTCGCCGAATATACGAGAAATGATTATTGGTGTCGTAAAGTCTTGTAAAAATTCCTTTAATGTTTTTTAAGGATGTTTTTCATCACTATATTGCTCTTGAGACATTACAGCTGGTATTAAATATGATGATCTGCATTGTTTGTAACATTATTTTATTAAAAAATTATAACACTAACAATGTGCTTCACTTATTAAATATTGAAATACTTACGATATCTATTTAGGTCAATGTCTGTGGTTGTATAAACCATAATAAACTATACTTTAAGTTTGGTAAATACCTCACGCCTTTCTGCTTTAAATGTTATTAAAATATTAGTATGAAGTTTGTTGAAATTATAACATTCTCCTAAACTCAAGAAGTTTGTGCTGCGTAAGCTACTATTTATTCTTAGATATTGGATTTTGGTACTAAGTTGAATTTTGTTGTGGTTCTAAGTAATCAAAATATTCTAATTTATTTAATTGTAACATTTAGTTTAATTATCGACTTTTTGTTTAATTATGTATTTATTATGATGTTGGTGGACGACCAAGATCTTGGGGCCAATGTCAACCTCACCTGCACGTGGTGCAGTCTGCTGTTTAATGGCCTAGACAATGGTGAAACATGGTTTCTGTTGTGGGTCGTGGTGGTCAGATGACGGGTCACCCCGCATAATACCAAATCCTTGACCCTGGACCCCGGTATTAACCCCAGCAGAAAAAAAGAAAGAAAGAAAAGTTATACTTAATTATATGGTACATAATTATAATTAGTACAGTTTCAATAAGAACAAATTACGGCCAACCTGGCACAACCGTATTAATATTAATAATTATATAAATAAAAAAAGCGTGTTAAAATGAAGTTATGCTTGTTGATAATGGTATTACTTGAGATGGGCTGAATCGATTTGACTATTTATTTATTTTTCGTAATAATATGAATAAGGTTTCTATGGAAAGGAAATTAGGAAGCTTGCCCGAAAAGATGGGATATTCGGGAATAACTGAAAGTGCATTTTATATGGGATTTTTGTTTGAACTCAATATTATAGCTCCCGATTCGAACCATGAAATGCGTAATCCTATTTTCATTTTGTTGGTGAGAGTTCTGATTAGTTTTCAAAAACAATTTGTGTCGGACTATTCAAATCAAAATGAACAACTATATACATTTTGCGTCACAACCAATTGGGAACTTTTGAACGCCTAATACGATTGAGGTTCGTATTCACAGCAAATATTAGAAAAATAAGTAAAAATTTTAGTATGTGTGAGAAGCAGCGATAGATTAGAGGGGAGTGGTATGGACTGTCGAGACGAAAGTTGCAGGTTCGAAACCAGCCCCAAGAGCATACACCACTGACTTTTCTAAGTTACGTGTATATTAATTGTTAATTATCGTTTGCTTTAACGGTGAAGGAAACTTTGTGAGGAAACCTGCAAATCTGAGAACTTGATAAGATTTTTCGAAGGTATGTGAAGTCTGCCAACCCGCATTAGGCCAGCGTGGTGGACTAAAGCCGACTGGTAGAAGAGGCCCGTGCCCAGCAGTGAGACGTATATAATACAGGGCCAGTAAAAAAAATGGGTGAAATCGCGACTGACATCCAGTTATCTAAAAAAATGCATTAAAACGGACGTAGGAGTCACGTTGCGGGATCAGACGGTAATCGATTATACCCAACAAATCCTAGGCACCCGAAATTCTCGATCGCATATTCTTTCAGTCTCGTTTACCGTTCTCATACCGTAATATCGATGTGATCTTTGAAAGATGTAAAATATATTTGACTAGCTTTTCGTCGCGGCTCCGCCTGCGTGATTTGCTTTTCCGGGATATAAAGTAGCCTATGTTCATCAGGGATAATGTAGGATTCTAATTGTGTTTTTTTTTCAAATCGGTCCAGTTTTAAGTTGATTCGTTACATACAAAAATACAAATCTTTCCTCTTTATAACATTAGTGTAGATTGATGTAAAATTAATTTGATATGTGAGTATTCTAGAATGCCTTTGTTATTTATGGAGATGACTTGCATAGTATTGTCTTCCCTCATTGACTATTTTAATCCTTTTATACCGACTTGAAAGGCGATAGTAGTCGTATGTAAGCAAAATCACTTTTGCTATCTTTAACAGCGTCCGTGGCGCCGTGAGTGATTTACCAGGTGTGAAATCATAGGTCACGGGTTTTTGATCCCCGCACCGAGACAAAATGTTTATGTAATCAGTAAATGTGTGTTTCGGATGTGAGTGTTATGGGACCGTAAGTTTCTGGTAGTTCCTGATACCCACGATACAGGTTAACCTAGTGTAGAGTTAGATAGGTCTATATGTGTGAATGTTAGGTGTATTTATTTATTTATAAATATTTGTTTCGGGTCTGGGTCTTGTGAGACCGAAAGTCCCTAGTAGGTTCTTGATACCGACGATACAAGATATTAAGATACATATTTTATAGTAGGCCAGGTCTATGTGTGTGAATATTGTTTTGTTCGATATATTATATTGAAATAAAACGAATTTGAACGGATTTTATCGCGGTTTTTATTTTATTCTATTCAGTCCACCCCGTGACCACGAAGGCTGAAAAGGTTTCGAAACGTCGGGACCAAAATAAATTAAAAAACCCGCGATAAAATCCGTTTAAATTCGTTTTATTTCAATGAGTAACATTCGCGTAAACGTAAGAAATAGATATATTTTATTATCTAGGTACATTAGGCACTATTTTATGACACTTATGGGCCACTCCAAGTAATATTATGATTTGTAAATAATATCAATCATACAATCTCATTCAAAGTATCGTGGCGTAAACTTAATGATTGTGGATGAAAAATTACTTTGTACAAAAATGTTGTAGAAAAACAGACGCTTGGCAAAAGCTCACAATTTTCAACACAAAAGGATTAACTGCGTGTTATTGATGATGCTTCAGATATTGATGGATCTTTAATGGCTCGGTCGACGTGAGGTGGAACGGCTGATATTCAAAATGTTTTAGACATTAGCATCCGAAGACGTCGAGAAAATGTTTTTGTGGGAAAATGGTATCTACATTTGATATTTAAATCATATCGCGAAATGACAAATTATTGTGTTTGTGAATGTAATAATGGAAATAAAGGTACTATATTTATAAGTGGTAGAGCCATGATGTAGGCAGTTTTGTCTTCATCACGAATGAGCCGGCTCGACCGAGTCGTTACCACTGTCTCACAGAAAACTGACGCGACGTAAAGTAGCGGTTGGCTGCTGCGTTTCATACGGCGAGTGAGAAATCTGGAGGCCCAAATCCCCCTCCCCTTCCCAATCTCTAATTATCCCTTTCTTTTAGATCGGCAACGCGTTCATGATTCTTCTGGTATTGTGGGGCATACATGGGCGGTGGAGATCACTTACCATCAGATGACCCACTTTCTCGTTCGCCGGCCTCTGCTATAAAAAAAATCGGTATCCTTGCTGTACGTGATGTAAACTAATGTAGACATTAGACAATTAACAAAAAAAAACGATTCGAAAAAACTAAGTAAATAATTGAGGGGTAGAGCCACGCCAGTCATTATTAGAAATCTGCGTAATATTATTTGGCTGTATTTCATCCATCATTTATCCATTTATCCATCATCATATTATTATCCTAATCAAGATATATTGAAAAACCAACCACTGTGATCTTTAAGCAAGTCAGGTTCAGGGAAGTTACTGGATATACCCAGCGTATATCCAATAACTGCATGTCAGCATAATTGTGGGGACCATCAAAGAACGCAGTCTCTTGACGGTCTAGCTGTCTAGTCCTGCGAGGTTGTTGGTGTTTTAAAAGTAACTCAGTATAACTAATCCAGTTGATCCAGCCCATTTATACTGTAGATGCTTAGATAAAACAACGTGGCTCTCCTTTTTTCAATTCCCAATTTCATCCTTGTATTTATTCAATAATACACCGTAAAGATACGGTGGATTATTTTCTTGAGATATGAATGAAAACAGCTTTGAGATAAACTCCACGTAATAATAATAATAATCATAAATATTGATCACTGTGTGTTAAGATATATATGTTTTTTATATAAACAAAGTAGGTATACGCTTCGTATCGAAAATCTCCTCCGTTTTTAGGTGAAAAATTTAAAATAATATTCTCTGAAAATCTTACAAAGTTGTACAACCTGAATTGTCGCAAGATCCCAGGTTTATACTGTGAAGTTGATAAGATATCCCATTATTGCCCTCAAAGGCCTGATGTGAGCACACTTCATGAAACAAACCAAATTCCACCTACAAAATGCCACGCTATATTTGAATAGAGTTTTTTTTTTATTAAACAATTAATGTAGAGTGTAGACTATGAAGTATTATGACTGTACTTTATTGGCAAAAAGTTTAATAGTTTTTACTGCCCCGTGGTGCGTACATATTATAACTGTGCACTGAGGTCTTGGGTTTGATCCCCGGGACCGATAAAAGTGTTATTGGGTTATTTTATCACCAAATGAGAGCATTTGGTGATAAAATATCCTAACTTGTCCTATAAAATAGCCTATCGCCATACTTGGCCAAATTCTGGACTCCGGTTGACACTGAGGTACCAACCCGGAGTCCGGAATCAAGGCCAAATATAGCTATAGGCTCGCCACTTATCACATCATGGAACGGAAATACACTCGGCGAAATGCGGGTGTACAATGGCGTAAAATAGTCATTACATTACATTACATTAGTGTGAGTGCGTGCGTACTACTTTTTATTATCTCGGAATAGGCCTGTCACGCGTGCGGAGCCGCAAGCAAAATCTAGCAAATCAAAAACTCCGCAGCCTTATTAAACATTTCCAGGAGAACGAAAGAAGTTCTTAATCATTTCGTTTATCATTCAACTGAAATTAGCTATCCTGCAAAACTTTATACCGACATAGGATGTCAGTACGTTAATAATTCATGAAATAGGGCAAAGGTTAACGATGTTAATTGCTTTATTATACAAATGCCGCCGAAATTTGTTCCACATTAAATTAGCTAGTGTGAAATGTAAGGATTTTGGCAGTGTGATGTTCTTGAATGCAGAATCTTTTTTTTTATAAAAAATTTAGCCAGAGTGTTTTTTTTATTTGATTGAATGTCGAGACGAGCAATGCGCTCGCCTGATGTTAAGCAACAGTGTGTAGGCACTGTTGTTTTTTCCCTTTGAAGGACATTAAAGCCAGTGAAATTACTGGACATTATGAGACTTAACATCTTATGTCACGGGGTGTCGAGTGCAGTACAGTGCCATGCAGTGTACTGCACTCGACACCCCGTAATTCAAAGTAATTCAAAGTTCAGTGTGGTGTTGCTTCTGTTTATGAGCAAGGCGTGGCGCTTATCATCAGGCGAGCGCCTTGCTCGTTTCGACACTCAATCAAATAAAAAAAAAATAATAATAATATGAGTTTTATATTCATTGTCCGACCGCTGAACACCCCTAATGAGAAGAGTTCGGTCCTAGTTCAAAAGAATTACTATGACGAAATCGATTAAGACATTGCAAGAAATCAATAAACATAACATAACATAAACTCACGCCGGTGTCTCAAAGAAGTGAGTGGTAGAGCCCGCTGTAGACAGTAATGTCTACAGCATGAATGGGCCGGCTCGACCGGGTCGTTACTGTCTCACAGAAAACCGACGTAAAGTAGCGGCTTGCTGCTGCGTTTCGTACGGTGAGCGAGATATTCGGCAGCCCAAATCCCCTCCCCTTCCCAATCCCTAAGTATCCCTTTCCTTTAAGGTCGGCAACGCGCCTATGATTTTTCTGGTATTTTGGGCGTACATAGGCGGTGGAGATCACTTACCATCAGGTGACTCACTTACTCGTTTGCCGGTTATGCTATAAAATAAAAGAAGAAGTGGCCGGGGATGCACTCACCTGTCGCCGAGATTATTGTCGTCCCATATTGTGATAAATGACGAGACTATGAAAACGTTGCACACAAATACCCTTCCCAGGAAATGAATGATATTTATGAACAGTAAACAAAAAACAAATTGTGATTAACAGCCCTGAATTTAAACCCCCTCATCGCTTTCTCTACGATTAAAAAGTGTATTTATTGTGAACCAAATAACTATAATAATATGAAAAGCCCGGAGGCCCAAATCCCTTCCCCTTCCCAATTCCCAATCCCAATTAATTACCTCCTTTCCTTTGAGGTTGGGACGGCATCCATAATTCCACAGTTATTACGGATAATCATTACTTGGAGATTACTTATCATCAGGTGACCCACTTGCTCATTTGTCGACCTTTGCTATAAAAAATCCATTTCAGAGCTTCTACATTAATTATTATTATTGTCAGTAATTAAATGAATTCATAAAATTTAGGCAACAGAAAAATGTACATGAAATCTTGATTCATGAGGTAATCTTGATAAATTCATTTAACGATGAATATTTACCCTGAAACCGATTGTGATTAATTTTTGCAATTCCCGCAGTAATCCGAAGGGCCCTAGGCCCTCCTTTTCTCTTCTGTCCTTAATTTATCATGAGTTTAATTGGCGTGATCGATAGGCCGGATAAATTTTACTTAAACCTTGAAAAACTCGTTCTTTTTTGCTTAATTAACCTAATGAAAATCTATCACTTTCGTAAAGTGTCTAAACAAGTTCGAATTAACGCTTGATTGATTAACTAAAGTTTTATAAGATAGAATAATAAAAGATAAAAAATGATAAAAGTAATTAATCAGGGAGGCTGCAGGGAATCGAACTCGAGATCTTAGCACAACAGTCGCACCACGTTCGCATTACGAATGCGCCACTAAGGTAGTTACAAAAACATAAAATATTAATTAACTACATTTTCTTTGGTATTTGCATTGCTCAGTATTGCGGAGAATTGAAGTGAAATAAGCTTACCATTTTCCTAAATTTTCAAACCATTAAATTCAGTTACCCTAAACATCAAGAGAATTTAGCTGATTTATGTCAAGATTATGAACGCTTTTTTAACCACAAAGTATATAGCTATACTTATGTTCAAACAATTCCATTCTATATATTCAAATTTTATTTCAGAGTGGGATAATTGAAATAATTTTAATAAAACGATCGAAGTACTTACCTCCCCATAGAATACATTAAACTTCAGGTTCATTCAATGGAAAAGGTAAAATTTTCCCGAGTCCTACAGAAGTATTGCATATTGTTTTCAAACAAAGGGAAATCTATACAATTCTATGCTTTACCTACATACTGATGTTGGGTCGCGATACTGAAGGGCCTGAAGGGAATGATTGCCGTCGATAACTTAACGTCATCGTTCAAGCGAAGTCTTTTTCGCTAAGCCCCATTTGGATTTATTTTCTTGTACGATATAGACGAATCTAATATAACAGCAAACCGTTACTGTACCGTTCTGTAGAGGCGTCATATGATTTTTTCAGAGAAAGTTCTCAATTACACGCGAATATTTTTTTTTGTACGTATATCTCCACCAAAATTAAAAACTTATAGCTAAAAGTGCATCCTACAAGTGGTTGTTTCCCAGTGTTGGTTAAATTTCAAGAAGAAATTCTGCCCAAATATTGAGCTCATTTGTGCACGCTTTACTTCGTGTGCGTGACGTGTTGGTATAGACACAAGGACTGCGTAAAGTTATCAATAAATTAGGAAAACGACTAATATATCTACGAGCTCAGTCCTGTGCCATGCAGTGCTTTGTAATTCAAAGTTCTATGTGGTGATGGTTCTGTTTAAAGGCAGGTGTGACGTTTATATATTGATTTTTATATTTTTGAGTAGAATAATATAATAATAATAGTTTTGATTGAACTTCACAGGTATATAGGTTCCCTCATGATATTTCCTGCACTATTAAAGCAAGCTATGATTAACAATGAATACCTACATACCTAACTTAAAAATGACAAAGGTGCATGCTCTTAGGGCTGGTTTCAAACCTGGAACTTTCATCTCGACAGTACTTACTTCTCGCTGAGTTATTGGTTTTTATTTCTATTTTAACATTAGATATCGTAAATTACGCAATTATGAAAATGTCACTTAAATTATTGGTTAAACCTACCGATCAATTCATTGTCTTTGAAGTGTGAAACTTTGATATTGTCACATAAATCTTCGAGTCTTTATACTTCATAATAATTATGACAGTTGTCAGTAAATAACTTGCCGAATCGTTGTGGAGTTAGGCGTACTTTGAATTAAATCAATGTCTGACAGAATAAATCCTCTCTGCCGAACTAGCAATCCTCGGGAAGATCCCCAGTAAATAACGGAGATGAATCGCAGCTTACAATAAGCGTGGGTTGCACCAACATCTGTTAAAGTTATTGTAACAGAGCAATGTTTAACGACATTTCCAATTATGACATTTATACAGTATATAAAATAATGAAATAATAATACTAGGCCGTATTATACACGTCCCACTGGGCTCGGGCCTCCTCCACTGAATGAGAGGGGTTAGGCTTTAGTCCACCACGCTGGCCTAATGGGGGTTGGCAGACTTCACATACCTTCGAAAAATCTTATCGATTTCTCAGGTATGCAGGTTTCCTCACGATGTTTCCTTCACCGTTAAAGCAAGCGATATTTAACATTTAATATACACGTAACTTAGAAAAGTTAGAGGTGTATGCTCTTGGAGCTGGTTTCGAACCTGCGACTTTCGTCTCGACAGTCTGTACCACTTCCTACTGAGCTATCACTGGTTAATACAGCTTTATATAGTACTGAAACCAAATGATACAACATTTAAATAATTCCGACCATTGCTTGTTTTATAATAACTTTATGTTACTGATGAGTGGTGCAACCCACACATACACACGCAAACTGAAAAGTTACGTAATGAAGTAATCTACGTAAAGATTTCTTTAATCGTCATTGGTTAGTTTTTGGCGCTAAAATTAATCATACCAATTATATACAGAGAAATATACACTCGGTAAATGCCATAGCATCTAAACTCATACACATCGTGCTATTGCTTTTGAAATGTATAATATATGTCCATGTATCCATGTCTTCTTAGATAACATGATGAGTCTATCTAGGTGTTCATATCTAGGCGTTAGAGATTACCTATTATATTGCTCCTTTACCGGCCTTTATATGGATTATTGAGTCTTCAAAATGGATGACGTCTACAACTTATACCACTTCTATAATTTATATTCCAACATCATTATTACAAGAAATAACCATTAATAACATAAATAGTACCTAGTCACGATAAATCTATTCTTCGATTATTAATCATACATAATAATGATTATATATCGCTGAATAGACTGTAGTCATTAGTTTAACAGAGGATTCATATTTCATCGTATCTAACATGTTTATGCTTCGCGAACGAAAAATGTAGTTTCGTCTGAAAATATCTGCACAAAAGTTTCTCGATATTTAATTTATTAATGATTTCTTATGTTTACGCGAATATTACTCATTGAAATAAAACTAATTTAAACGAATTTCATTTCGGTTTTTTATCAATATTGATCTCGACGATTTCTGAAGCTTTTCAGACTTCGTGGTCACGGGGTGGACACTGTTAATTTATGAACCGACATATATCCAGGAGGTTTGTAATTCGAGTCGTCTGTATTGTCCTGTGTACAAACAGACAGTTTTGTGGACAGACGACCTGATAAAGGTCGCAGGATGTCGCTGGATGCAGGCCGCTTCCAACAGGTCGGTCTGGAAATCTTTGGGGGAGGCCTATGTTCAGCAGTGGACGTCTTGTGGCTGATGATGATGATGTATTGTCCTGTGCCCAAAAGATACCATTGAAACCATTTTACTAAGCCTACGACTAGCCGTCTATATTTTGTCCGTTTATATGTTTGTCCTACCCTTAAAAGTCCTCTATCTTTGAAGCCGGAATAGTAATCCACAACTCCACAGGGGAACTGCCATTGTCTCGCGAAAAATCTACGTGAAGTGGAAGTATCTCTGACGCGATTTACGCATTCTAAGAATAATCTTAGTTCAAAAAGGGAATAAGAACTCGTACTATTAAAACTATAGGGATGTCTGTTACATTTTTAAACTAAACTCAAATAAGAATCTATACTAATAATAAAGCTGTAGAGTTTGATTGTTTGTCTGTTTGTTTGTTTGTTTGTTTGTTTGAACGCGCTAATCTCAGGAACTACTGGTTCGAATTGAAAAATTCTTTTTGTGTTGGATAGTCCATTTATCGAGGAAGGCTTTAGGATATATAACATTACGCTGCGACCATTAGAAGCGAAGCATCAGTGAAAAATGTTGCAAAAACGGGGAAAATTATTCATATTTGAAGGCTTCCGTTGTAAAGCTACCCAAATAATATTATTTGAAGGCTTCCGTTGCTAAGCTACCCAAATAATATTATTTGAAGGCTTCCGTTGCTAAGCTATCCAAATCTATACTAATATTATAAAGCTGTAGAGTTTGATTGTTTGTTTGATCACGTGGGCGGAGCCGCGAGCAAAAGCTAGTTCTTAAAAAAAATATACAACAACAATCTTTCTGTCATAACTCGCTAAGGGAGGTCTTGGCAGTTAATGCTGTATACTCAGTTACTGAGTACATAAACAATCTTATCTTTTTCATTACAACTTAAGCATACTAGCAAGTAGGATAATGAAAGTAACTGATTTCCACCACCCATTACCAACACCAGCAGAATACAATTTTGAAAGATATGGATATCTAAGGGATTGATAAGCGGAGGGGGATTTGGGTCACCGCATATCTCAAATCCTGTATGAAGCGCAACAGCAAGTTGCTTCTTAACGCTAGTTTTCTGTAAGACATTGGTATCAACTCGGTCGAGCCAGTTCATTCATGCTATAGACAAAACTGTTCGCAGCATGCATCTACCACTTTTAATTTGTATCTCCGAGAAATATTCCAATTCTAACAAATTGCTAATTGGCAGCTAAAGTTAATTGAAGTAGCAGAGTGAACCGGAATATATAATGTTTAATTAGGAAGCAAAAGTATCTGAAATAATTCGAATTTATAAAAACTCCTTTGAATAACAAAAACTTATAATTAATTGACACAATGTTGAATTTGTTCACAGCCTACTTAAACAACAAAGTTAAAACGTTCCCATGAGTGTTGTTAGTAATAATAACACGAGAAAAGAACATGGATTTACTTTATTAAGTAGAATAAATATGAATAAATGAATTTGAAAATCTGTGCTTAACCACAGAAGTCTCATCTTAGGGCACGTTTCTACAGAAAAGAAGCGACGCGTAATATACAGGTATAAATCAATCAAACTGTTTTAAATTCCCTTCTTCACTGTAATTTACTTCTATGGTAACATTGTTAGCCGAGCAGAGCAGAATTGTTGCCATGTGTGGTAGATACAGAACCAAGCAGGACAGAAAGTAGCTGCGATACTTGCACTATTACATCAATCAGATTGGTTGTAATTCATAAAAAGGCTAGGCTTCCGTGATAATACTAAACTGTTTTCTACCTACTTATAAAAAAAGAAGTGATCGATTAATTAATACTTTGAAATAAAACTAATTTAAACGACTGTCCCGTCTGACCACGAAGGATGAAAATCTATCGAAACGTCGCGTCGGGACCAAAATTAAAGTAAAATATCGCGACAAAATTCGTTAAATTAGTTTATTTCAAGGTGTAATTTTCGCGTTAACAAAATAAATCATTAATTAATATTTTGTTTTAGACAGTATTTACCGACAGAGGGATATCATATAAGGTTAATATCTTGTTACGAAGAGAAAATAGGAAATTTTTCAACGGATATAACAAATGCATCATTATTCGCGCTATCAAGTTTTTAACCTATAATTTTATGAATGACGAAAAGGACGCTCGCCTCATGGTAAGCGCAGCGCCTGCCCATAAACATAAGCACCTATATTAATACTTTTGAATTACCAAGCACTGCATGGCACTAGATTGTGTTCGTTAGCCCAAGACATAAGATAAGTCTCATAACACCCAGTTATTTCACTTGCTTCAATGTCCTTCAAACCGATATACAACAATGTTTACACAATGTCGCTTGGCAGTAGAAATATACAAAGTCAAATCAGTAGTACCAACCCATACGGTATCTCGCATACGAGGGACCTACCACCACTTTGTAACATTAAGTAACATATATGTAGTAACGTATTAATTATTACAACTCCGCTCATTTCATCGCTCCGTGTGGCTTTAGTGGAAAGGCAGTCTTACTGGCTATATTGCTGGCGCGATCTGATTTAAATAAGGGCAAGGCTTAAACTGTTTAATTATGCATAAAGCGTGCTGAGTTATGTTTCGACTTCCAGTTCTTAATGCTACCACTAATTTTACAGACAAGTCGTCATTAAGCAAATGTTTCTTTACCCAAATGCGTGAATATTCATTTCGTAACATGAGCCTTATACTCGCTACTCGTATTTTATATGTTAGGGAGTAAATTACGCTCAAGGGTGGCTAAAAAGTGGTGACAAGAAATGTTTTTAGAAGGGTTAGATAAGGCGCTTAATTTAATTATAAACCGAAGTAAAAAAAGAGTATGTTTTTAATATGGCAGTATTTTTATCTATGTTACATGATATATTTATGATTATGACGACAGTCGCAGGATTAAAATCAGCTCCAAGAGCATGTATCTCTGACTTTTCTAAGTTGCGTATGTGTTCGTTGTTAAATTATCAGTTGACTTAACAGGAAATATCCAGAAGAAACTCCTAAGAATTTCGAAGCTATGTGATACCTGATTTTTTTATTATTTAAAGTAATAAGTTACGGTAGCCAAAACCTATTACAGAAAGAATTTAATTAATCCTTTTATTACACAACAAATTAGAAGTCATTCAAATCTGACATGTCAAATACCAAACAACGAAAACTTTGACGTCACTGTGTAAAACGGCTATTACGGTGGATGCGTGCGAGCGAAATAGTGAAATGTCCCACAATGCGCCTATAGCAATATTTAAATCATAATTGAAGGCTCATTTTCGAACAGATTTTGACGGTGTTTTAACAAAAGGGTTTCTTTTTCCTATTCTTTTCTGTTACGTATAAAATAATGTATAATATTAACCATAGTAACGACCTTATTCTGCCCGATAGTTCAGGATTTGTTGCCCTTGCATCTTATTTAAGTTGCTTTTGCATTTTATTTCTATGAGTGGTAGAGCCACGCTGTAGACAGTTTTGTCTACAGCATGAATGGGCTGGCTCGACCGGGTCATTGCCACTGTCTCACAGAAAACCGACGTAAAGTAGCGGCTTGCTGCTGCGTTTCGTACGGTGAGTGAGATATCCGGAAGCCCAGATCCCCTCCCCTTCCCTATCCCTAATCATCCCTTGCCTTTATGGTCGGCAACGCGCCCATGATTCTTGTGGTGGTGGGCGTACATGGGCGATGGAGATCACTTACTATCAGGTGACCCACTTGCTCGTTTGCCGGTGCAAAAAAACGGTGTTTTTCCTATTATTTTCTGTTACTTAAAAAATAATGTATAATATTCACCATAAGAAACGACCTTATTCTACCCGATCTTATAGGATTTGTTGCCCCTCCATCTTATTTCCTGAAGAAAAACGACTCTCGCCTTTCGAGAACATCCGCGAGCTCTCGGCATCGTCAGGTGAGAGAGCCAATATTTTAAAAGGCCGTCTTTAGCTGCGTCCGAGACGTGTGTGGTAGCCCTAATCCCCTTGTCGCAGGCTAGAGGCAATAGCCACGCGCGTTGTTTTGCAGCGACGCTCTATCCATACTATCATTTTAATTTTTCCCTCCATATAAAATTTACGGTATTTAGTTGTTATATTATTAGGTATTCAGTTAGTTATTATGCAAGCCTCCGTGGCGCAGTGGGCGATTAGCCGGCTGCGAAGCGAGAGGACGAGACAATTGTTTGTGTGGTCCGGTCCACTGGTGTATTTATTAACTATGATTATTAAATGGGCTGTGTTACCCATACAACCCGGAATGCAAGAACCTAGTTTCACCATTACCTCGTTCGTTACTAGCATAGTATATTATATGCAGATGACGTTTAGACCTTAGATATTGGTTGTCTTTTTTTATTTATTCGAATGACTAGACGAGCGAGGTACTCGCCTGATGGTAAGCGCCCCCCTGTCCATAAACAGAAGCAACATCACACAGAACTTTGAATTACAAAGCACTGCATGGCACTGAATTGCGCTCGTTAGCCCGAAACATAAGATGTTAAGTCTCATAATGTCCAGTTATTTCACAGGCTTCAAACACAACAGTACACTTACAGTGTTTTAGCGGCAGAAGTAGACACAGCGGTGGTACCAACCCAGACGGCCTCTACGAGGGCTCTACCACCTTGTAAAATAACTTACTTACATTGCACTCTATCTACCCAGTATAGAAATTCATTTACATAATTACTTTTAATGAACCGTTCCACTTCTGAAGTGAAATACTTACTACTTTTAACGAGCTTTACTTAGTTGAAACTTAGCTAACAAATCGCTACAACAAAGTTTGCTTCTGTTTGTCTAGAAGTGACAAAACTTTGCCTTTTACAACTGATTATGTAATCTTTTAACCTGGGTATTTCATTGGGATTTTTATGAAAACCGGTTGAACCTAGACTAATGATCAAAGTTTGTCCTTTCTTCGTATCGATATTCTTCCTGGCAGATTCCATTACACAATCCCAGAGTCTCAGTGCGGCGAAATGCCGCAAATGTTGAAGCACTATTAAGTGGTGTACACAAGTATTTTTTTTTTTATCAAGATTTCACTGCTGTATTCTCGGAAGTTAGCCCAGCTTTATAAATCAGGTAATTTTAATATACTGAATTTACATTAGATTACATCTTGGCACGTATCTGTAAAATAATTATTTTGTTCCTGTATAAAGGAGGTCTAAGCCGTATGTCTAATTCTACCAACACATCATGCATACTTTTTTGACGAATCGAAATTTTTCATTTCTTGCCCGTGTTAAAAATCGTACTCAAGATTCGGATGGATTCACAACATTAAGAGCTGTCACTAAACTAAAAAGACCAATAAAAAGCCGATCCTCGAATTCTTCGAATTCAGATAGATTAAATTCACTTACATGGTTTGATATACTGTACATATAATGTTTTATCAGGTTAAGTAATATATGCTAGACCGTCTGCGTCCCAGCCCTATATAGATGAAATCCATTTGAAAGAAAAAAACACCTGAATGGATTGCTTTCCCTGAATTATTATTCCTGTCAAGCCTTAATGTAATGGAAATCCTGTGATCGAATTTAAAACGAATCGAAAAAGGGATAAAGTTAATTATTAACTTTAACAAATCAATAAATCGTGGGAAAAGGATCTACTGTATCCGATTCCTTTTAAGTATCTTTTTCAATTTAATTTGCGGCTTAAGTTTGAGCTTAAAATTCAGAGATGGTTACAAAAACCTTGTGATGCCGTAGATACCGAGAGCATCCTAGTTATGGAGGTTAAAGGCACGTTGGTGTGGTATGGGTAGGAATCCAAGTATACAAGGATCTTCAGGGAAAGGAAAAGGATGATAAAGGTAATGGGAAGGGAAAGGTGATTTGAGCTTATGGTTATCTGACACAAAGAATGAAATTCAACAGCAAGCTATTTTTCGTCGTTTTTCTGTAAGACAGTAGTAACAACCCTGTCGAGCCAGCTCATTCATGCTGTAGATAAAACGTCTATAGCGTGGCTTTACCACCGATATTGCTAATACAATTTGTTCGCGTAAACCTTACATTTTTATTTATGGCTTCAATTTCCTTTGTTTCGTATTCCCATTAATTTTACTGTTTGCTCTAACCTAATGTTTGAAAAGTCCCTTTACATCATAAATAACGTACAAATGACACTTTATCGATAACCTGTCAACAGGTGAACGAAATAAAACGAATACAAACACGGAGTTTTGGCGGGAATTCTGACAGTGCAGTTCATCGCTTATTTTAATTTATTTCATAAACTAGTTTAGAGTTGTGTTTGTTGTATAAAAGTGGTGTGGATTTGTTCAATAAACATTGACGGTGATGAACAGTGTATGGAAACATTGAAATAAGTGAATTAAGAATCGTACTGAAAGGAGTTAACACCAAAACTCCGACAAGACCTTGAAATCGACCGCACCCGTGTTTCATCGTTCTTGTAAAAATAACTTGATAATGAATTATACTTGACACTGGTTAAATGCATAATACTGCGAAAGCCATAAATTAAAAAATATATAAAAAAAAAAGAAAGGATACAAACACGGCGCAAAGTTTAAACTAATTTGACTGTTGGGTATCGGGCAGGTATGGACACGTCTCTCTCAATTATTGGATCACAAATAAAACAAGCAGGGTATGGAACCAATTTATTTTATTTGTATGCTAATTTTGACGCCACTGGCATGGTAATTTCCATAGAATATTTCTGCTGTGTCGCGAATGGCGCGAATAAATGTAGAAGCTATTTCATCTATCCTATAATTGAGGTTATTAACATACAAATGACGCATATAATAATAAATGTTGTTAGTTATACCTCAGGTTTTAAGCATACTGTCGACACTATCAAATGTAGTAGACTGAAATAAAACTAATTTAAAATGGACCACGGACCACCCCGTGACCACGAAGGCTGAAAAGCTTGAAACGTCGTGATAAAAAATTAATAAAAAACCGCGATAAAATATGTTTAAATTAGTTATATTTCAATGTGTAATATTTGCGTAAACATAAGAAGACATCACTTGATAGTGAAAGTAGAAAGGAATAATTACGACATCTACGACAGATGGCGCCTTATAATCGGAGGTTGAGGTTGGTTGTGAGGGCAGAGGAGACTAGCTACGAGGCTCTAGGGGTACCCGAAATACGTAAGTAATCTCGATCAGCACACATACGGTGTCTAAAATTTTACGAGGTTTCTCCACGGAGCAGGACACGCACAAGTGTCTCAGATCCTTTAAGTTATTACTAGGATACGTTCCATAGTGTCGAAAAGTCTTACGAGATATCTCCATGGAGTGGACACGTAGTATAGTATCTAAGACCCTTTAAGTTATTACTAGGTACTATATACTACACATACGTCGTGTCTACAATCCCTCGTTCAACCAAGGAACCAACCAAACCAAGCCCCTCGGAAGAACCGGATATACACTGGCTGATCCTGGAACGCGATCCACACAAAGCGTGTGGATCACTATAGCAGGTTTTAACACCATGTGTACGGTGGTCGCTATCCGGGCGGATATTAATCCTACCACCAGAACTTCGAAAAAAAAATCCACATACCCGATCATAGTAAAGTACCAAAAATTCTGTCACAACATTAATAAAGGGTAATATATTGAGCACGTAGGAGGCGCGTGATCACACATGTAGGTCACGGCATTCCTCTTACGGATTTTCTGGACATAATGACCATTACTTCGGCCTTTTGAGGAATATTTGTGATAAAATTGGACATGTATTGCTCATGCAGTGTCGCTTTAATAGCTCACGGTTACAAAAAACCGTTTAAGTATGTTTTAGTTACAAGGTGGCAGGTCCCTCATATACGAGAGGGTTGGTAAAATGATTAAAATATCTAAGCGAACAGACAGCGGAAGCGACTTCATTTTATACTATGCAAAGATTGAACGAAAATATTTTTCATAGAAATGAATGGGTTTTCGTGATACGTTCTAATGCAAAATGTACTGCCTGCTGTGAGGATGTTTTAATGTTACAGTGAACTTCCATTAGGGTAGTAGTAAATGAGTAGAATTATATTATAATTGTATTAGTCTTGTGGCACCGTACTTCGACTGAGAAGCCAATAGTTTAAAAGAAAAAAGCAGAATATGCAATATAGTACTATAATATAATTGATGGCGAAACATAAGCCCGGAGTTTCTTTCTGCCTTTCTTCTTTGGGTCGTCATCATTAGACAGCTAGTGAAAGGTTCTCACATCTCCTTACCTTTAAAATCCTTAAAGCTTATTATTCATTTGCCTCCCTCCTGCCCTTGTCCCGATTGCCATATCCTCTACCCAAGTCCGTGAATCCCTACATCTAAAATCCCCTCCCTATTCCCATACTGGTTGTTGTGCCCTTTCCTGCCAGCCTATAGTGTGGCAGTTATTTCAAAGTTCCCATAGTCTTAAGTTAGTCTTATTAATGACTTAAATTGTTTCAATGTATGGGAGACGACATTTTGACCGTAGCATCACTATGCGACCATCGGACTCTTAATCCTCCTAATTAATTTTAATATTTTTCTTTACATTTGGCGTAAAAGTATTAACCCATCGTTATTTTTGTTTAGACTGGCAAATAATTTGCACACAAATAAAAGACAAAAAATATAATGTCTCTATCAAACGCACTTTATTTAGAAGTTATACTATAACTTTAATTAAAAGGAGTTATATAAGTCTTCACATTTAATGCCTATGGTAGTGCCATATACTAATTTACAATCCAAACTTTTGAGTGGTATTGCTAGTAAATATGGGTAGGCGTAACCCTAACCATCAGGCGAGCGACCTATTCGTCTCCTTATTACAACAAATATAAAATAAGCAATTTATATATTAAGCCATGACAAATTGCTTTTAAAATCGAATCACAACCGAGCTTCACATGAATATTTAGAAAAACAATTTACTGGAACCGTTCGCACAAAATTAATGTAAATCCTTTTTGAAATAGAAAAATATAAGAAAGAAGATATTCAAATCAATAACTAAA
This sequence comes from Amorpha juglandis, assembly GCA_949126905.1. Classification (NCBI taxonomy): domain Eukaryota; kingdom Metazoa; phylum Arthropoda; class Insecta; order Lepidoptera; family Sphingidae; genus Amorpha; species Amorpha juglandis. The sequence goes on from OX421380.1 coordinate 5,385,961, forward strand.
AATATGACTCTTCTGAATTTTGCAGTTAATTAGAAGAATAGCAATGGTGGATTTAACATTATTTTAACGCATAACCATGCCATGTTGAAAGACCAAATGAAATGTTTAAAAAAATCCCGAACCCATACTCTCATATACTTACTCATAGATGAATGTATGCAAAGTCTAAGTTACTAAATATTCAACTGCCTTGGTAGCACAGCAAGCGAGTAGCATGTTGTGAAGCGAAAGACCTAATGGTGCTGCCACACCGCTGTTACAAAATGTTATAAAATGTTTACATACATTTTATAAAGGGGAATGCCCATCTCCCATACAAAAAAATGCCTAAGATGAACAAAAATGAATTATATACCAATTTGTAGCTAAAATTAAAGTAAATCTATTACAATTAAAATGTCTATCCAAAAACTTGGGGGAAGCTGGTTAAAAACATTTTGCCTAAAATATTTGTTACGTGTGTTAAAATTGGGATCTGACAAGTGCAAATATCAGTCATTTAAAATTCATCATTCATAGATAAAACAAAGAGGTATTTATTATATTGGAGTGGACGTCAAATCTGAAACAAAAAGTTTGGTACATACAAATAACTTAAACAGAAAAACTATCTGTCAAATAAGATTTATATTTACCAATGCCAAATTCGACATTTCATGTACACTTACGGCAATCAAATTAAATACTATATTAATAATTATAATACTTTTCCCCTAGTGTGTAAAACTTGAGAATAATACAACTATTCTTATTTTAATCTAAATAGATTTTATGACTATTTGAAGTTTCTGTCCATTTCCAGGCATTTTACGGGCATTCCCCTTTCTTAATGGTAGGGGAGCCCAAGCGGGGATTTCGGGATTTACTAAAGCGCGACAGATTAATATACAGGGGGATACCTTGTACCCGGTTAAGTACCTCCACAAAACATGAGGCCCATATATAAGGCCGCCCGTGAAGGATACAGGATCAGATTAGTAAAAAAAAATTGACCATCAGAAATTCTCGAGCGCGTCAGATTAAGGTAGGGTGAGTTAATTACATCCTAAAAAGTGTATATTCCACTAATCTGACAATTTGAGAGTGACGTAAAAAAAGCGGAGGGCAACAAAGTTGTAAAAAAAAAACGTCATCTCGACATTCTCGAGCGTAGCTAAATTTTTTTTTATTTTGAAGGAAATAATTCAAGAATAATGAAAAATATATAATCTGACGATTTCCGCAAGCCGAAATAACAAAAATTCGTCGATAAAGTTAAATGCGTGCAGTTGCGTGATGCCTACATTTCCTTCTCCGCGTTTCTATTCCTCTCTCGCTCTTTCTCTATCTATTACTCTCTCACTCCGTCCCCACTCTGGTTTCTGTTGCCATGACGCCATCATTGATCATAAAGACTCGTGGCATACTGTTTACAACGTGTTTGCAATATAATTTTTGGAATAACTTTTAACCGGCTTTATCGATCAACTTCAAAAACTAATCCGCCTTTGAGCTTGAAAAACCACGTCGATCGCCACCAAGCTGGTCAAAAGCGGTTGATTCGTTCGAGCGATATCGTGAACGAAAGAAACCCGAAAAAGTGTTTTTTCGGGATTACTCCGAAATTTGTGGTTCGATCAATTAAAATTGCAAAATTACTTATGAGGATGATAAAACTGCGTCGAATGCCGCCAACCGCGTGAAAATCGGTTGATCCATTCAAAAGTTATTGCGGTTTGAAAATTCCAAAAATAGTGTTCTATGAAACTTTCAGACTTTCGAGCTGGGAGAGCTCAAATGCATAGAAATATTATTTCTTTGAACTCAGCGAGCTCAAAATATCACATAAATTATATTTTGAGCTCAAAAACGTCATAAGTACAATTTTAAGAGCCCAGGAATGGAATTAGCGGGAAGTTGCAGGGATGGCCTTTAAGGTGAACCGTTTTTCTAATTTTTTTTTGTCAGATCAGGCCAATCCCTCTAGATAATCGTCAGATTATGAGACAGTACGTTTAGAACATAAAGATGAACTATATATATCTTAATCTGACGCGCTTGAGTATTTCAAAATGGCGAATTTTTTTTGCACATTATGAAAATGGCCGCGAGTTTGCGTCCCATCGAAATCATCAGATTAGTGAATGAGAGCTTTTTTTTGGTGCACTTAACACTCCCTTAGAAAATCTGACGCGCTCGATTAATTTTTTTTTTTTTTTCATTTTCAACTCTTAAATACAACCACCCGCATCATGCAAACGATCAGATTAACATACGTACATTATTAAAAATACGTAGGGCATTGATGCTATCAATATCTGACGCGCTCGAGGATGTCCATGCAACAGTTTTTTTTTACATATTTAAAAATCTATAGCCGCTTCCCCCACCGATGTAAAGGTATATATCATATAACATTTTTTTCTTCATATCATCTAAGCTTTGCATCCCAATAGGTCTCTACGACGCTCGAGTAAATCCCCATTTAGCATCGTGGGCTCCTCTACCATAACAAAAATTTGATACATTTTATGACAATGTTAGATAATGTTAGTAAATGTTTAATGTTAGAAATTGTTTGTTAACATTTTATAACACCGGTGTGGCAGCACCATTAGGCTCTATTCCGAGATCAAGACAAATGTTTGTCTGGTCCACATATATTTACTTCAGGTTTGGGTGTTGAGATACTCATGATACATGTTAATCTACTGTGAGGTCCTGACTATGACTATTAGAATACATTTATTTAATATAGCACTATACCCAGAACAATTGGTACATTGATTTATGCCAATTCTTAAATATAAGCATGCCTTTGGTAATAACATTCTAACGCTAATATTCATCATCATCATCATCAGCCACAAGACGTCCACTGCTGAACATAGGCCTCCCCCAAAGATTTCCAGACCGACCTGTTGGAAGCGGCCTGCATCCAACGACTTCCTGCGATCTTTATCAGGTCGTCTGTCCACCTTGTAGGTATAATATTAGTTTTCGAATATTAATAAAACTCTTTTCAAAATTTCTACTTACTTAATTTCTCTCGAAATAACAAAATATATGGCTCACCTAGAGTTCATAGAGTTCATAATATAATAAAAATCAATCATCTTTTGACCCTTAAAACCTGACAGTATCTGGGTTACGGCCGGCTTCTTGTCTGATGTTAAAACTTTTCAGAAATCTGATTAAACTATCTTTATAAACTGCAAATATAAATAAGGGCACTACTAAGTATTAATTGACATGAGAAATAAAGTCAGTACGGTCCACGGCGAACCCTATTCGAAGAGGAGACTATACTAATAAAATTATTAGTACATCCCTATTTTACTACCAATTGCGAAATAGTCCACTTAAATTGAGTTTGCTTTTATTGCCCCCATTTGGCAAGTTGGGACTTGGCTTCCGCACAAATACAGCTTCGGGCCATCTGGTGACCTCGGAATGTCGCCAACAGACTGACTTGCTCGACGACCCTTTCGACTTCCGCAACCCGAAAAAGTTGGTGAAGTGTTAAATACGATGATTCAGATGTTAGAAATTGTAATACGGTTTCTTTATATGAATTGGCTATTATCGGCCAAGTTTCATTATTTACACTGAAACAACTGTATTTTATCCGGAAAAGACCTTCTTTGTGCTATGGTATATTTTTTTGGCTTTATGTTCTTTTCATACATTTCATTTTCATACCAGCGTGGTTGTGCCGAGCCTTACCCTTTTCATTAGTACAGGAAACCCAAACCTAACAGGGGGACCTATATTATACGAAGGGTATACTTTGTTGACTTGTAGAAATGCATGGTTTTTACAGTTTTGAACAACCAGCAACCAAGCGACAAACAATGAATTTATCTCCAACGAAGAAACAGTGGTGAGTGGTAGAGCCACGCTGTAGACAGTTTTGTCTACAGCAAGAATTGACCAGCTTGACTAGACTATCTCACAAAAGACTGATGTTAAGTAGCGGCTTGCTGCTGCGTTTCTTATTATGAGTAAGATACCTTGGAGGTCCAAATTCCCTTCCCCTTCCCAATTGCTTAAACATCCTTTGTCTTTTAAGATCGGCAACGCGTCCATATTTATTCTTCACGTGGATGTTCATAGGGGTGGAGATCACTTACCATGACCTAGGTTGCGATCTTTTGCTATAAAAAATGAGTCGCTAATTCTTTGCAGTACCTTACTCGCATAGCGTCGCTTTGCACTTATTTATCAAATACCCAACGTGCCGTATTCGTCACTTAGAGGATTATGAAATAAAATACCAAATAGAAAGCAAACGATTGAAGTGGAGTCCATGTTTGAAGGCAACTTCAGTGCATTTTTGTGATGCTGTTGTAGATTTAGTAGTTTGTATTGCTCTATTGTTTATTAGATGTTTTATAGCATTGGCCTATAAACGAGCATGATGGTCAATGATCTCCACCGCCCATGTACGCCCATAATACTAGAAGAATCATGGGCGCGTTGCTGATCCTATAGGAAAGGGATAATTAAGAAATCACGAAGGGGAGTGAGATTTGGGGCTTCGGATACCTAACTCGTACAAAATGCAGTAGCAAACCGCTACTTTAGTCGACTTTCCATGAGATAGTGGTAACGACCCGGTTGAGCCGACTCATTCATACTCTAGACAAATCAATTTACAGTATGGCTCTACCACTCATAAAATTGATTGGTGGTCGTGGAGAATAAAATACTGGGTTCTTTTACTGACGATCACTCAAACATTTGTCACGGTTCGGGAATCGAACCCGCGGCCTCACGCTTCACAGCCGACTTCTCGCACCCTGCGCCACGGAAGCTGTCAATAGTTATATAATGAAATATTTATGAAATTTCGCATTGCGCTATGGAACTAAATTACTCTAATTGCAGTGTAGGTGTGAATTTCAATTTATGTAACAGTAATTACGAAAGCTCCCTGCCGGTTGATTTTAGCTTAGAATTCCGTGAAGTTGCACGTAACTCGATGACCTTTAAGGTGGAGTTTCATTCCATATATATAAATGCAATGACATAAAATTGTGGTTTCGTCTACTAGAAATCCTCAAGCGTAGTTTTAATACAATTGAACATCTCTAGAAAGTTTCCTTTCTCTTGGTGACGGAATTGAATTGTATACGCGGAGCGACTGCTGTCCTAATGTCTCGGGTTCGATCCCCGGGTCGGCTAAAGTGATATTGTGTTTTTCTATCACGAAATGTTCAGTATCACCCCGGAATATGGAATTTGTGCCCAGTATGGCGATAGTCTCGCCTATCACATCATGAGACTGAAATAAGCTCAGCGTACTCTATCTACCTTTTTGGGGATTACAGGCGTGAATGTGTATATATTGTTTTATAACAGAACGCTAGTAGAAAACGAGTGTGGTCCTATAATGAGACTCGATTACCACCTCCTAAATCTAATTCGAGCCAGTATTTTGTGAGGCAGTGGCATTGTCTCGGTCGTGACGGTTCATTCATGTTGTAAACAAATCAGATTTTCTTTGATTCATAAAAACTTTTTTTTCATTTCGCAACTAATAATATTTACATAGAAGTGGTTTTAGGGTACTGTAGTCAGAAGCCAAAGGTACCATTGTAATTCTGTAGCCTACGGTGCCACTGTCTCTCTATGTATCTCTCTTTTGAACTACGTAGCTGGGTGAAATGTCCACAGAATACGTTTATTTTTGGAATTCCCAACAAATATTAAAAGACATAATAAGGTACTTAAGGTAAGGTATCAGAAAGGAAAAGGAATGATTTTATTGTCCGGTATAAACATGCAACTTTACAATTGATAACATTACAATTACCATGGTACCAAGTGTTTAAAAATAGAATAATAATATACGTATATACTTTAAACGACGTACGTCAATGGTTGCACGCTTAGACCGTGGTAATTAGGTGACCATCTCAGGTTAAAGATATATTGTGACGTAAGCCGCAGCAGAGCGCTGGTTTTTAGTGGCTACCTACAGCTACGTACGGATGCCAAGAGACAGCCCATAAGTATAGGATGGAATAAAGTGAAATATGCATCATGTAACGTTGATTGACGATTTTATTTCCATCACATAAATAGTTGTGTAGACAGTTTCTCCATCATGCATGTGACATACCACATCATATGACACCAATAAGCTTGGCGAACCGTGGGTGCAGCACTAGTTGTATCTTTGCTTACCCCATCAGGGATACAGGTTATAATAAAAAAGATTGCGTGTATGGAACCTTCGTTGCACGTGTTCGGCCCTAACTCTATCGATTTTTTAAATCTTTGTGAGGGGGAACAACGGCGTACCGAAACACTTTAAATGCAAATAAAAAACTTGATAAGCAATTTTCTTATTCTGGTCAAGTGAGGTTATACGCCCGGCACTCCAGAATAAGGTTCATGCCTTATAACGAGATGCTTCTGAGTTAAGAAATATTTGTTTTAGCCACAGTACAAGAGAAATAAAGATGGTCTATACTACTGTCTACTTTATACAATAACTTCCTGGTTCTTATCAGCATTTTTTATTCTAGATGGAGAAAGTGTATACACAACTATTTATGTGATGGAAAGAAAATCGTCAATCAACTTTAGACGATGCATATTTCACATGATTCCAACCAATACTATTTGAAAGAGTTGCATTTTGTTTCCGAGCATTACTATATAGTATCATTTCATTGGTCTAGTAGTAGCATACATGCCTTGTGAAACCAATGAGGTTCTAGGCTTAATTAACCTGTATTGAATTTTTCAAATTCGATAGATACCCTTTTTTATATTGCACTGCTATAAAAAAAACATAGGCCGGCAATCGAGCACGTGATTCGCCAGATGGTAAGTGATCTTCATCGACCATAAACGTACACAATACTAGAAGAATTATAAACGCCTTGCCTTAATTAAGGGAATATTTCGGTTCATGTTTTTTTGATAGAGTTGTCCAACTTCATGAGAAGAATTCACCCATAACTCACACCTTACAAATCATCCAATATATTGTTATGGAACGCTGTATCTATAAACAACCTTTCTGTATAGCATTTAACTTGTGGTGAGACGGTATGCCGACTTTGACGGCACTGCCCTTTCACAGCCGCGAGGTTTATTTTAGACTTATGTCGTTCGATTTCAGAAAAGACTTTCAAGTAGACAAACAATAGGGGAAAGGCCGCGTTCGTCGACCTAGTGGCTTATCATAAAGGAATATTGTACTTTCGTCCTCAAATGTATAAGGGCATTTTTATCAACTTATATGGCATTGCCATGGAAGCCGGGGAAATTGAAACAATAGCTACCAGGCTAAAAGATTGTTTGCGTTATAAAATATATTAGAGGTGTGCAAAGATCATAAAAGTGTTAGCGATACGCTGTAGACAGTTTTGTCTACAGTGGGAATGAGCCAGCTTGACCTGGGAAGAACCACTGCCTAATAGAAAACTGACGTGAATGTGACTTGACATGAAATTTCTGGAGCCCAAGTCCCCTCCCCTGTCCCATTTCCACCGATCCCTTCCCTTTAAAGTCTTTGCCGGCCTCTCATGTCAAAATAAATTAAAAAGTGGAAATCCGTTGTCTCTGCCAACCCCTATGGGGAACAGGCGTGTATCAATATATGTTTGTATATGTGCATTCATACATACGCAATCATCGATGCAGTCGCAAAACCGCTTATAGTAAAAGTATCATTTGTACTATGTGTTAATTTAAATTCCATGCGTAACTTTGAAACAAGTCCACAACGTAAGTCGTGACTCGTGAGTGAACTTCTATTGTTTGTTCATATATCGTGCACGAGTACGTTGCGAATGACATACTCGCGAACAAAAACAAACATTTCAATGTAAATAATACTATGTTCATAGCATCTATCTGCATATAATTTGTCGAGTGGCAGAGTCACCCTGTAGACAGTTTAGTCTACAGCATGAATGGGCCGGAGCGATCGGGTCGTTACCACTGTCTTACAGAAAACCGACGTAAATTAGCGGCTTGCTGCAGCGTTTCGTATGGTGAGTGAGATATCCGGAGACCCAAATCCCCTTTCCCAATCCCTTTCCTTTAAGGTCGGAAACGCGCCCATGATTCTTCTGGTATTGTAGGCGTACATGGGCGATGGAGATCACTTACCATCAGATGACCCACTTGCTCGTTTGCCAGCCTATGCTATAAAACAATATCAATATAAGAAATACAGTTTAGTAATGTGTATATGTATATCATTACTATCAAATTCGTTTTATGACAAATATCTTAGCCCCTGTGAATCAATCCCAGCTGTCAATAAAGTTCGTTTGTTTCTCGTAGTACCACCATTTAGTTTCACTAGTAGTATCCCGAGGAATAGTAATCGTGTAGCTAGTAGTCGTGTAGCCAAATGGTGAAACACTCGACATTTGTACGTCAAGATCGAGCCAGTGCTCGGTCCAGCGAGTCACGTTTCCGGGTCAGCTGTTGTACATCCAGACACTCCAAGCCGGCATAATTCTGCCATTTATACATAATATATTGGCAGCAGTACAATTACCAGTAGTTACAGTACATAACAAAAAATATTGTGTATAATATATGGCGTAACACAGATCATAATATGACAATAGAATTGTAACAGATGTTATTTTCATCCAATGCTTAGTTATGCGTCATCACGGATATGCATAAAAAATGTAATTTCGTATATATTTAAACTTTTATATACATCGTGTTGCACAAATATAAGGATAGCAGGATATTCATATCCGCTCGGATAACGACCACCGTACACATGGTGTTAAAACCTGCCATTGTAACTCACGCACTATGCGTGGATCGCGTTCCAGGATCAGCCAGTGTATACCCAGTTTTTCCGAGGGGCTTTAGACATGAGTTGATGGTTGTTTGGGGCGGGTGTAGGGGTACATCATTGTATCCCTATGGCTGCATCAGTCATCCGCCTATCCTATCGTAGTCCCCTCGATTTTCTTCTTGCCTCTTTGGTGTGAAGAAGCATTTACACAGGCCGGCATGATTCTGATGACCACCGATAAACTCATTGTTTGTTGGTGGTCAATGGTTTTTTTTGGCTGCACTACGCTTACCATCAGATGTAGTGCAGTAACTTTGCCGTGTCCGGATAAAAAGTAACATATAGTGTACGATATACGTATTTAATTTCAATTGAAATTGAATGAATGGTTTAATAGTCGTGAAAATATGATTGTACAATTTTATTTTATTGAAGTGATAACTTCTTCTTATGGGAGGGTAAACCACTTCGTAACGCAACGCGTTACGGCGCCACTCTGTCTGGCTTCCCTTTCTCTCGCGCATACGGCAGCAGTAGACAGGCTCCTCCGCTCTCACTTTAACCCACATTAGTTTAAGTTATCACTTCTGTCAAGCTTCCCGAGACGCATATTTTTTTAAGCTATTGTATAGATTTTATCGCGGGCCTTGCGGCGAGACCGAATCCAGAAATTTCGTAACGAAAAAACCTAACACCCCCCTCCGACCAGCCAGCGTTAGCTGACCTCCCTGGAACATCGATAATTTCGAAGTCTCAGGTGGCGTCTCACAGTGACCAGTCAGCTTGGACCGGACTTTCACAAGACTTTGACCGTGACCCGACCTTGACCCCTACCTTGACCGTGACCTTGACCTTGAACCGAACTTGGCCCCGACCTTGACCTTGGTCGTGACCTTGAGCAGACCTTGGTTAATTGATGAAACCCTATTAACACAATGCTAAATTTGGTTAATTTACTAATAACAATCATTATTATATTTTGTAGATTTTATCTAAATATTTCTTACAGATTCTGGTAAACAAGCTCAGCACAGCCTTGTGTTATATTACCGGTTAATTCAGCTCCTAAATAAACAAAAATTCATCTCATCACATTCAACATTCTTCAGTGACTTCATAATAATCATAACTTTCCAGCGCTTTATCAGCTGAACGTAATTTATTGATAATGTACAAACAAGAAGAAGCTACATAAAACATCGACAGCGGAAAAGCAAAATGACTAAAGCGCCAATACGTATACGTATACAATACGCGGTAGACATATTAAGGTTGTTTTATTTTTAGGATAAAAACATCATATAATTTTCAGTAAAACTATATTTTATTGAATCATATTTTTCCCTAAACTAATTATTATGAACTTTTATATTACAAAAGCACCTTTAAAATGTTCTACCGTAAAGTACACATATTGGCGCTTAAGCCATTTCGCATTTCGACTGTAGATATCGTTTAAACAAAACAGCGCAAACATCGCTTCAGTTTCACAGACCAATGGGTCCTTAACGTGTTTCCGATAGGTTTGTTGTGTTGCTGGTGAAATTCATTCGCAACTTTCAACATTTAGGGCCTTACTTATAAACTTCTTAGCACTGCTTAGTTAAAACACTATTTTCGTCTCTTTCTACCCACTTTATAAATAGCGTTGACAGAGAATGAAAAGAGAGTGTTTAACTAAGCAATGCTTAAGTAACGTTTATATTTATGTATTGAGGTAGATTAGGTTAGGTTAGCACGACCCCGAGATGGACGGCAGCACGGGTGGTCGGCCTCGTTGCTGCCGTTGACGCCGAGGGCGTCCTTTGGTGTGCGGGGGCTTCTGAGCCCCCCCCCCTAATTGGAGACGGGCCGCTAGGCGGCACCGCGCAGGGGCTGTTCCGGCAGCAATCCTTGGCTTTCCCAAGGAGACCCCGGGACCGCTCCACATGCGTCGAAGAAGGCCACCGCGGGGTTTTGGTTGGTAGTTACCGGCATAGGATGTAAATAGTGTTAGGGACTCGGCTCAGCGGCCACCCGGATGTTTTCCATCTCTCCCGGGCGGTTCGCTGGGTCATAAGGCCGGTAGAACCCAACATAACCGTTCCACCTCCCCTGTTTGGGCGGTAGCAATAAACGGCTTTCCCCTCGACAAAAAAAAATTAGGTTAGCACAATTTAACCCGGCAAACTTTCTTGATAAACACGTCAAATACATTGAGAAGTTTTATATTAATTTAAGGCAGTGAAATTACTGGGCAGTATGAGACACAATATCTTATGTCTTGGCGTGACAATACAGTAAAGTGCCTTGCGGTACTTCATGACTCGAAGTTCTAATTGGTATTGCTTCTGTCCATGGGCAAGTGTGACGATTAGGTATAAAAAAAACTAGTTTTAACTTGCGGTGTGCGACAATAGTAACGACTCAGTCGAGCTGACCCAATTATACTGTAAAAAAAATAATAGTTAAAAAAAACTAAAAACACGCTTTTATACAAAGTCTAACTAAAAAAAATAGAAAATAAATTTGAAGAAAACAATGTATTTTATTGTAAAAAAAAGCGAGTACAATTTTAATTCCTAACCCGAATAGGTATCAATAACTAATTAAATTAAATTATTATTTTATTATATTTTTTTTTATCAAATTAGTGTATTGTCATCGGTCCTCGATAAATCTACAAAGTTTGAACGAAATCTGGCCGTTTAAAGTGGGTCAAAATCGCGCCCAAAGGAGTCGGTTACAAACATACAGGTGAAGTTAATAATAAGCGTGTAATAACAACTGTCGAAACCATGGCTCTTCTAGTTGGGGTTCTTACTCTTGCATTTTAAATGAAAAGGCAAACATTATTTATAACTCAAAGTGGTCACAACCGTAAAATTAACCAACGCGAAACAGGAATCTTGTTTCCGAGAAAGTAATGAGATTTTTTGTACCCTTGTGTGTAACCCGGCACATCGTTTTTAAAACACACAGAAAAATCTGCATTAATCTCGGATTCATTGCAAAGTTCCTTTTTAAATCCTTCTCAAATGTAGTTTTTTATACTTGTATATACCAATTAGGTAATATTAGGAACCGTATGATAAATTTAATCGCAATCAATTTTAATGCAGAAAGATTTTCTTTATTATATTAGTAAGCGGTATGTCTATCCGTACACAGAAGCACCACCACGCATCACGCACTACTTTGAATTACAAAGCACTCCATGGCATTGAACTGCACTTGTCACCCCAATAAAGGGATGTTAAGTCTCATAACGCTGAGTAATTTCACTGACTTCAGTGTCCTCAAACCAAAACACAATATTGATACTGCTGCTTGGCGGCAGAAATTCAAATAAACTTATTTATATTAGTCCATTCGTTTAAGCGCTACACATATTGTTTGAAATTGTATTCAACTAGCTTTTGCTCGCGGCTCCGCCCGCGTGAATAGCATTTTCCGGGATAAAAGTAGCCTGTAACCGTCTCCAAGGTCCCATATGTCTCTGTAGATAAATTCATCAAAATCAGTTCAGTGATTTAGGCGTGAAAGTGTAGCAAACAAACTCACTTTCGCATTTACTTTCACCCCCTTTTTCATCCCTTATTAAATAAAATTTCCAATTTTCTTGAAACACGTATTTATTTGTTTTACATCAATAACCGAAATACAAAATTTTGTTTATGTAACTTTCAAAATGACGGACTCATATTATATCTTTCATACATATTATCATCCCCTATTTTGACCCCTTTGGGGTGGAATTTTCTAAAATCCTTTCTTAGTGGGTGCCTACATAACAAAATGAATATACAATCCGAATTTCATGCTTGTAGCTTTGATAGTTTACGCTCGGCGATGATGAATCAGTCAGTCAGTCAGGACATGTTATTTTGTATTGTATAGATTGGATATCCTCTTTTGGAGGGTAGACTATTTGGTATTAATTTTTCCGCTTGCCAAAGCCGTGGGTAGTTGCAGGTAGGCAGGCGGGGCTTATACCATTAGGGCAGCTATCTGCTCGTCTTATCAATCAGGAAAATGAATTAACAACGAATAAAAAAACGAGTAAATTATCTAACGATCTCTTTCATGTGACTGTAGGACGACAATGGACGTTAATTAAAAAAGGTCAAAAAAATCAGTAACCAAATTTAAATTATTTTGAAATTGAAAAGACTATTTAAATAAAAACATTTGTGATTTCAGTTTGAGTTGGTGCAGAACCAACAGCTAATTCGAACTTTATAATTTGTGTTACTTTTCTCTATTTCTTATTTCAGCTTATTTCAGCAGAGCTAAATAGAAAGTTCAAATATCCTCTGGTAAAACTGGTCACAGTTTTACTTTTATTAAATTCAAACGCATCGCATAGTATCTCTATTCCTCCTTTAATTACCTATTTGAGAGTTGTTTTAGTAATATTATGCATTACTTCCAAGGGAATAAGTGCATTAATATCTGAAATTTTACTTGTGAATTGAAATATTAATATGCATTATAAAATACAAGTAAAACAATGTACAAGTAAAAAAGTACACAGTAAAAATTGTTGCAAAATTAGATCCAAATTTGCATCCAATTTTTAATAACAACTTCGTGTTAATATTATCAAGTAAATAAATAGTAAAAATTAAAAGTTATTTAGTCACTTTTAAAGTAAAAATAACTGAGTATAAATACAAAATTGACCTCATAAACGACAAATTTACACGATATAAAAGATAAACTACTAAAGCAAATTGAATTACAAAGATATATGAATCATGAACATTTAACTTCGTTATTTGTATAAATGACGGCCTAACAAGCGAAAACAAGCGCATAATTTATTAGAAAACATCTACTACCTTGTATGGCAAATTGCTATTTTTCTTGGAGTGCTACATTTATTTCGATTATTTGAACAAACAATATCAATGTTTCTGTGTCGAAGACCCCTCCTTGGACTTAGTTTTTCTCTTTGACAAAGGTTAAAAATCTCGAAGGAATCGAGTCGAAGTTCGCGATTCATGAAAATTGGATTTTGCGGATTCATTTATTGGTTTAGAAGTTTTGATGGGATCAACAACTTGTAATGGCCTGAATGCATTATGGATTATTGAATGAGTATAGGATAGACGTTGGAATCAACTTTAATCGTATTTAAAAACTAGGTTACGATCCTTTTACTATTCCTTTACTATTAATTTCATAAATCATAAAAAAAATTGTCGATACAATTAAAATAATTATATTCCGTAGGGTGATTTGTAGCGAGCTGTTGAGGAATACCGACCTTACGTCCCTGAGTGATCCTGGGTGATGCTACTGTTTTTCATCTCTGGCTTGCTTTAACCGGCCGGCCTGAGTGATCACTGATGAGGAACAGATCCTCACCCCTGGCTTGCCGTCACCAACCAGTCAGAGTGAAATCGCAAGAGTTTTATGCTCCTGGGTTGGATTTGAAACGTAAGTGGTTAGTGAGCAACGTGATGCGACCCTAAGAAGGATGGTTGTTTAAACCCCAGTAACCTTTCAAATCTTTAGCCACCCATCTGGTGTTGCTCGCTTGTCGCGTTTTGTGCAACTATTTTAGGGAGCCCATCTACCTAAGTTGGCGAGTCACCACCTTCCTATTTTATCCGTGTTGTAACATAGGTCAGGCAGGTGCCATAGTAATTTCCATAGACTTAGTTATCCAATCCACCAACACCTCATATCAATAAACCAGTATAGATTTATGTCGATCGCTACAACAGTCCTACACTAACCGGGGGCGATCCCCAGGTACACATTTAAAGTAAATACAAAGATAGCCGTCGGGTGGTGTCACATTACAATATTAAATTGAATTTGTGTAACGGGCCTCTACGTGCTGACTTTTCAATCAGTCTCATTTCAATCAGCCCAGATAATGTTCTGGGTGAGATCCATTCGACCTCTAAATAGGAAATCTCCTGGCCTGGACAGTCTTGGTTGAAATAATTTCCAAGTTCTCCTTATCGTTTAGCGACAAAATTTCAGGATACTTTTGAGAGTTTATCTCTCCCAGCATTTATGATAACAGCTCTAACACACGATCTCTTTTAAGTCTAGTAGTATCACTAACCCAAAAGAACTATACACCTGTTTACCTATAGGTATAGTTATACCTCACACCTATAATATAATCTTATTTTGCTAGCCTATCTTCCATGATCAGATTTATAATACTTGTTATTCAAATCTAGTTAAAAGTTTAATAGCAGAATGAGACAACTCCGTATATTCTGAACAGACAGATATCAAGATTATTTTGCAGAAACTTCCCCGACAACTAATACAGCTGTCTACGCAGATCTAACTGTTTGGAAACTAGTGAATTAATTTATTAGGATCAATTTAATTGTCAAAATTGTTTATCACTGTAATTTGAAACATAGCACTGGAGTTAATTTTCATCTCTATATTTTGTTTTTATTCAATGAAAATAAATTGCTGGTGGTAGGATTTTCCTATCCGCCCGGATAGCGCCCACCGTGTAAATGGTGTTAAAACCTGCCATAGAGACCCACACCACCCGCGTTCCAGGTTCAGCCAGTGATTTTTTTTATTTGATTAAATGACGAGACGAGAAATCCAGTTTTCCCGAGGGGCTTGCGACATTGGGGCGGGTACAGGGGTACATCCCTGTATAACTGTGCCTGTATCGGTCATCCACCTGTCCTGTCGCTGGCTCCTCGATTTGCTTCTTCCCTCTTCGGAGTATGAACAAGCCGTATATACAGCCGTATATACAGGCCGGCTTGATTCTGATTCTGTTTGTCGCTGGTTTTTAAGACTGCAATGTGCTTACCATCAGGTGTAGGTTAATTACTTTGCCTTGATAGAATAAATTTTAAAAATTAAAATTATTTTAGTTTACGTTTTGAATTAGTATTTAATGTAATAGAATAACTTATTACAGAGTTAGTTAATACTAATTATATTTGTCTCGACATCATTTTTTCAACCAAATGGTTAAGTGAAAAAACTTAAGACATCTTACTCGTCTGGTGAAATACTTACTTCTAAAATGAACACTACCAATGTTTAAACTCACAAAGATGTCACTTCACCACTTTTAGACAATGGACCACTCATTGATAGGTCTAGTACACGCATAATAATAATAATCAGTAGTTTAGTCACGTAGTTTTGTTATTGCGTTTCGTACGGTGACTGAGATATCCGTAGGTCCAAATTCTCCTCCTGTTCCTAATTCTTTGATTATCCCTTTTCTTTAAGGTCGACAACGTATCCATGATTTTTTTTTTTATTGCCTTGATAGGCAGACGAGCAAGCGGCCCGCCTGATGGTAAGCGGTCACCGCCGCTCATGGACATCGGCAATGCCAGGGGCACAGCCAAGCCGCTGCCTACCTATTCCTGTAATGTTACGAAATAAGTTAATAAACTCAAGCTTGTACGAATGTTGCACCATTTGTATTAACTAAGTAGCTTTTGGTATTTAGGACTTCTTAATAATTATGTTCAAATAAGTCTTCGACGAATGTTACAACGATGTATCAAAAGTAGGCTATGCAACGTCAGTTTTATAATATGTATAAATAAGTTTTTCGGCAATAAGAGATCATTCAAAATTACCTCTATTCAAAAGGTCTCCGAATTAACAACACTCATGTTTTAATATCAAGCCGTTTATTACATTCCACAGGTATTATGGATGTTCACGGGTGATAGAGATCACTGACCATCAGGTTACCTGCTTGCTCGTTTGTGGGCCTATGCTATATAAAAAAGTGGTCGAAGTTCGAGCTTCATCATCATATACTATTTATTCTTTAACGGCTTATTTGAGATTTGAGATTCAGACATTTACAATAGAAATATAAATAATTAATTTATTAAATTGATTTTAATATATAATTATTACAGATCAGCCTACGTGTCGCAGTGGGCAAGTGGCTGTGAAGCGAGAAGCAGCGGGTTCGATTTACGCACCGGCACAAATGTTAGTTTCGAGACTTCCCAAAAAGATTGACAAAGGGGTCTGCCAGGAAGGCAGACTGGTCATAAAGCTACAACCCTACGTGTGCACATATTGCCTAAATAGGTATCCAAAGTTTTCTCTTCACGTATTAATATTTATATTCTTACTGTAATAAAGCCAATAATCACTATTACTTCGTGATAGGTAAAAACTATATCAAATTAAATTTATAAAAAAAACGAATTGTCATCAACCATTATCAACTTTAGTTAGTCATAGGTTCCGCTAGTGGTTGCTAGTAAGTATAAACTATTAACTTTAAAATTCCCTTTAATTCGTCCCAAAGAAATATTTGATTTCAATTAATATAATAATCAGGTAAGAAAATTAATCGACAATTGATCCAGTGGTACCGATTCTGTCTAAATCTTCAGTGAAAGAAAATCTGGAATATTTTTATCCACTTTGCATTTTATGTCGGGCGAAACTAAATAAACTTCATGAAATAGATGCTCATTTTTTCCTAAATAAATGTACCAAATACAAATAAGTCTTGCACCCTGGGGGTTCTGTATCATTACATTTAAAAAAATGGTTGTACAATGTACATCGTATTTGAACTTCTTTGAACGTGTGTTAGAGATAAACTTAAATATTGCTTTTTTTGTAATTAATTTCCTAAGACCTTATACTTTACCTCATAATACATTATAGCTTTTAATGAGTGGTAAATGCGAGTATCAAAAACTACTATTTTGTGTGAATGTTTGGATATTTGTGAGTTTGCTGATTTAGATGTTTGTTAGTCAATCACGCCTTTGCGATGGAACTGTTTTGGATGAAATTTTGTAGATCATGATCTGGATTAGAACATAAGAAACTATTTATCCCAGATAAGGTCGTTCACGCGGACAGAACTGCAAGCAAAACCAGTATTATTATACGGCTGTATCATTTGATTGCCTTGCACTGGAAGCTTAAATTTTATATCTCCAAGGGACCGTAGACCTTGGAATCTGATGTTAATTTCAATTTCACAAGGTCCCGGGTATGCGAGAGGCCGTCTGGGTTGGTAACACTGCTTTGTCTATTTTTGCCGCCAAGCAATGGTGTGTAAGCACTGTTGTGTTTTGGTTAGGAGGACAGTGAATCCATTGAAATTACTGTGTATTATGAGACTTAATATCTTATGTCTCTGGGTGACAAGCACAGTTCAGTGCCATGTGCATTGTAATTCAAAGTTCTGTGTGGTTTCCTTTTGTATATGGGTAGACGTGGCACTTACCATCAGACGAGGGCCTTGCTCGTCTCGTCATTCAATCAAATAAAAAAAAGATAATTCTATCCGTTCTCGATAATAAGAATCGTGATAGACGAACAGAAGGATGGCGCACTGCCAACAAAGTGAACCTATATAAGTTCAGTTTTTACTTTTTGTTATAGGGAACCCTAAAATATATCTTTGCTTGGGTTGGTCTCATGTCTCTAGAGAGTCAGTTTATAATCATTATGCCATCTGTTTTTATTGGAATTTTTAAGAAGATCCACGATTTTATTCAAATAATAAAAAGTGCGACTGTGTAGCCAATATATTTAATTCATAAATACTATTTTATTTATTTATTTAAGCTTTATATACAGAACATGGATAAAGGCGGACTTAATGCCAGAGGCATTCTCTAACAGTCAACCTACGGGTGATGCAGAGACGAGACAATGTGGGTGTATAAAAGTTGTAAAAGAAATTAATACAATATCAGATTTACTATCTCAATTTGAATTGGACGACCTAGATATCTACTATCAGTAAAGAAGAATTAACTCGAGAAAAAAGCATTAAAGCAAAACTGTTTAAATATGTAGGTATAATGAGTATTTTAATTAGTAGCATTTTAATTAATTAGTACTCCGTAAAATGAGCAATTTAAATTATGTAGTTATGAAAACATTACAGAAAATATTCTCTCACATTAATAATGTTTAATATTAAGCTGGCTTTAAATTATATACCTGCTAATTTCAGTATTACATTTCAGAGCTAACTGAAACATTAAAATTCATGAGAAATTAATCTCCTAGAAATAAATGTTCCTATAAGTTGTAACAGTTTAAGAGGTGGTAGGTCCCTTTGTCTATTTCTGCCGCCAAGTAACAGTGTGTAAGCACTGTTGTGTTTCGATTTGAAGGAGATTGAAGCCAGTGAAATTACTGGGCATTATGAGACTTAGCATGTTATGTCTCGGGGTGACGAGCGCAGTTCCAGGCCATGCAGTGCTTTTTAATTCAAAGTTCTGTGCGGTGTTGCTTCTTATGGGGAGACGTGGCGCTTACCAGCAGCCGAGCGCCTTGCTCATCATTCAATCAAATAAAAAAAATAAAAAAAGTCTTTGTTGTAACACGTTAATTGGTGTCAGACTTGAGACAATAATATCTCACGTATAAAAATGCTTCGTCCTTGAAATAGGTGCTTTAGGCTGGTATCAGGTGGTCTTCAATCGTGTATAATACGCACCCAACTGCGAACTGTTTATGTTACTTACTTCTATGACGTATGCCTCTCGGATCATCGTGTATTAAGTACATATGCCATGAGCTCTCATTAAATTCCATACTTGTGGCCTATTCTTGCTACGCCGTTACTTGATAATAATAATACTAGCCCTATATTATATACGTTCCACTGCTGGGTACGGGCGTCCTCTACTGAATGAGAGGGATTAGGCCTTAGTCTACCACTGGCCATATGCGGGTTCGCAGACTTCACATACCTTAGAAAAATCTTATGGAGTTCTCAGGTATGCAGGTTCCTCATTATGTTTGCTTCACCGTTAAAGCAAGTGATAATTAACAATGAATATACATGTTTTTTAAAAAGTCAGAGGTGTATGCTCTTGGGGCTGGATTCGAACCTGCGACTTTTGTCTCGTACCACTCCCCGCTGAGCTATCGCTGCTGATACATTTTTTGAAGTGATAACTTCTTATGGGAGGGTGAACCGAAACGTTCCGTAACGCGAGCGGTCCATCGACCAGCCAGCGTTAGCCGACCTCCATGGAACATCGATAATTTCGAAGTCCTAGGTGGCGCCACACACACACACAGTGACCAGTCGGCTTGGACCGGACTTTGACACGACTTTGATACGACTTTGACACGACTTCGACACGACTTTGACACGACTTTGTCACGACTTTGATACGACTTTGGCACGACTTCGACACGACTTTGACACGTTTTGACACGACTTCTACACGACTTTGACACGACTTCGACATGACTGACACGACTTTGACACGGCTTTGACACGACTTTAACACGGCTTTGACACGACTTCGACACGACTTTGACACGTCTTTGACACGACTTTGATACGACTTCGCCACGACTTTGACACGTCTTTGATACGACTTTGATACGACTTCGACACGACTTCTAAACGACTTTAACACGACTTTGACACGACTTCGACATGACTTTGACACGACTTTGACACGGCTTTGACACGACTTAACACGGCTTTGACACGACTTTGACACGACTTCGACACGACTTTGACACGTCTTTGACGCGACTTTGATACGACTTCGACACGACTTTGACACGTCTTTGATACGACTTTGATACGACTTCGACACGACTTTGACATGACTTTGACACGACTTTGACACGACTTCGACACGACCTTGACACGACTTTGACACGACTTTGACACGACTTTGACACGACTTTAACACTGCTTTGGCACGATTTTGACACGACTTTGACACGACTTTGATACGACTTTGACACGTCTTTGACACGTCATTGACACGTCTTTGACACGGCTTTGACACTACTTTAACACGGCTTTGACACGACTTTGACACGACTTCGACACGACTTTGACTCGACTTTGACACGAATTTGACACGACTTTAACACGGCTTTGACACGACTTTGACACGACTTCGACACGACTTTGACACGTGTTTGACACGACTTTGATACGACTTCGACACGACTTCGCCACTACTTTGACACGACTTCGACACGACTTCGACATGACTTTGACACGACTTTGACACGGCTTTGACACGGTTTTGACACGACGTTAACACGGCTTTGACACGACTTTAACACGGCTTTGACACGACTTCGACACGACTTTGACACATCTTTGACACGACTTTGATACGACTTCGCCACGACTTTGACACGTCTTTGATACGACTTTGATACGACTTCGACACGACTTCTACACGACTTTAACACGACTTCGACATGACTTTGACACGACTTTGACATGGCTTTGACACGACTTTAACACGGCTTTGACACGACTTTGACACGACTTCGACACGACTTTGACACGACTTCGACACGACTTCGCCACGACTTTGACACGTCTTTGATACGACTTTGATACGACTTCGACATGACTTTGACATGACTTTGACACGACTTTGACACGACTTCGACACGACTTTGACACGACTTTGACACGACTTTAGCACTGCTTTGGCACGATTTTGACACGACTTTGACACGACTTTGACACGACTTTGATACGACTTTGACACGTGTTTGACACGACTTTGATACGGCTTTGACACGACTTTGACACGACTTCGACACGACTTTGACACGTGTTTGACACGACTTTGATACGACTTCGACACGACTTCGCCACTACTTTGACACGACTTTGATACGACTTCGACACGACTTTGACACGACTTTGACACGACTTCGACACGACTTTGACACGACTTTGATACGACTTTGACACGACTTCGACATGACTTTGACACGACTTTGACATGGCTTTAACACGACTTTGACACGACTTTAACACTGCTTTGGCACGACTTTGACACGACTTTGACAGGGCTTTGACCGGTCTTCGTAACGTAACGCGTTACGGGAAGCCAGACAGAGTGGCGCCGTAACGTAACGCTTTACGGCGCCACTCTGTCTGGCTTCCCTTTCTCTCACGCATACGGTAGCAGTAGGCAGGCTCCTCCGCTCTCATTTTAACCCACATTAGTTTAAGTTATTACTTCTGTCGAGCGTCCCGGGACGCACACTATTTTTTTTTAATAGCATAGATCGGCAAACGAGCAAGTGGGTCACCTGATGGTAAGTGATCTCCACCGCCCATGTATGCCCACAATATCAGAAGAATTATGGGCGCGTTGCCGACCTTAAAGGAAAGGGATAATTAGGGATTGGTAAGGGGAGGGGTATTTGGGCCTCCGGATATCTCACTCACCGTACGAAACGCAGCAGCAAGCCGCTACTTTACGTCGGTTTTCTGTAAGACAGTGGTAATGACCCGGTTGAGCCGGCCCAATCATGCTGTAGACAAACTGTCTACAGCGGGGCTCTACCACTCATAACTCACAACAACACTCATTTTAACATTAGCTATTATTTTAATAACATAATATATCATCATAGGCCTCGGTCATATATGAAATATATCATCGGTCTGGAAATCTTTGGGAGAGGCCTATGTTTAGCAGTGGACGTCTTGTGGCTGATGATGATGATGATGAATATATCATCGTGTACGCTAATGCTTGCGTCATTGCGCCACACGCCTTCAACATAGAAAACAACAACTTGCAAGCTGAAAGCTTACTAAAGCATTATCTTGATTTATATTACAAATTGCTATATAGCTTTTGAATTCTGAAAATTATTACATCTAGGTTATCATATCAGAAATTATCATACTATTATACCGGTTTAATGTAATATTTACATACGTAAAAGTTACAATTATATAATTCCCGGAATTTAGAGAAACAAATTAAAAAACAGCGGAACAGTTAAATAGTCAGGGTTCCCTGGGCCATTTTTTCACTTGATTACTGATTTTTTGTTTTTATTTTGGTAATATTTATATAATTTAACTGTCATATTGTCCTACAAATAAAATAAGATTTTTTTAAGTATCATCAAATCGAAATATTTTATCCTTGCTACCTCTGTTAGCTACCACTATAGAGAATTTCGTATAGGGAATTGTTGGGCGTCTCATCGAAACGAAGCTACTCACGGAAAATTAGCTTGATAGTAATCAAGTGGAAAAATGGCCCAGGGAACCCTGACCAAAAGCTTAGCGAACATTGATAAGATCCGTTCACACATCGAACACAAATTAATAAGGTGATACACCGCGACCGCGTATTTATTTATTTACATCACACACATATTAGACGCTTGTTCTGCTAGTGAAATTACTGGGCATTATTATATTTGTGCAGTGCGATACTAGGCAGTACCTTGTAACTCAATGTTTTTAATAGTTTTGCTACTGTTTTAATAATAAATAACACCCAACAGTCACACACATAGTCCTGACCCCACAGTAAGTCTTGTGTCGTGGGTGTCAGGAACTACGACAGACTTTTGGTAACACAACACCCAGACCCCGAAACAAATATTTGTGGATCAGACATATATTTGCTCGGTGCGGGAATCGAACCCAATTCCCCACGTTTCACAGTCGGCTACTCGCCCACTGCGCCACGGAGGCTGTATTAACAGGGTTGCTACTCAAAGCGAAAACCCTTTTACTTTGACTTTGCCGACGACTAGTAGAGCATCGCTGTAGGTAGTTTTGACTACAGCATGCATGAGTGGGCCGGCTGGAGCAAATCTTTACCACCGTCTCACACAGAACCGACGCGACGTAAAGCACTGGCTTGCTGCTGCATCTCGTACGGTAAGTGATACGTGAGTACGGATATCCGGGAGCCCAAATCATCCGCCCCTATCTAATCTCTTATTTATCCCTTTCGTTTAAGGTCGGAAACGCGCCCATGATTCTTCTGGTATTGTGGGCGTACATGGGCGGTGGAGATCTCACCATCAGTTGAGCCACTTGCTTGTTTGCATATTTTGCTATAAGAAAACTTAAATTTTGCATATTAAGTCATATTGTTGTTCGGAGTTAAGTAACAAATAAGGCCCGCGACACATTACAATAAAAATTAAACCATCTATTAAGATCCTGAACAGACTTACTAATTACTGCCATATATTAATATGACAATAACCAGGATTAACAATATAAGACACTCGAACGAGGCACGTAATAACCATTAGACTTTGTCGTTTCCGTATAGAAGATAAGACCATGCAAAACCTACGTGTTTTCAACCACAGTTCTAGTTTGTTCTTCTAAAATATTAATATATAAGTAGATAAACTATGTCTCTAGCTAGATAGGTCAAGTTTGTTGGCTTGGATACATACGGGAAAGAGGTTGGGGTCCCCACGCATTGGCAGTGCAGTCTGTTAGATTTTTTTGTCAAGTTGCAGATATACCTACGTCTGTTGGTTACGTGTGTTAACCAATTAACGGAGACCTGTGCATTACTCATATGTTATGGGAAATTCAAAATAATGTTTATGTGGCGATTTTAAAATGCGTAGTTTTTTTTGCCTAGGATTTTTGCCATTTTATTATGTACTAGCTTTTCCTCACGGCTCCGCCCGCGTGATCTGCTTTTTCCGGGATAAAAAGTAGCCTATGTTCATCAGGGATATTATAGGATCCTAAAGGTGAAATAATTTTTGAAATCGGTCCAGTACTTTTTAAGTTTATTCGTTACATACGAAAATACAAATCTTTTCTCTTTATAATATTAGTTTAGATTTAGATGAAGGGTATTTCTTTATCATAGATAGAGTGCATGTGTTTCGGGGAAATAAATAAATTAAATTCATCCCTGTAGATTATATTGTACCATCAGAACTGGAATATTAACTTTCTTTATGCCCGGCGTTAACGTGGTCTATTGCTTTCCTGTTTAGACACTTCAACTTTGCCCGCGCCTAGTACGTCAAGCCAGAGATTTTTGGATCATCCACGTATATGCATATGTATGCAATGTACTCATTTTAAAATAGCTGAATAAAACCAATGCTGATTAAACAAATAACTACACCACAATTTGCATTACACAAGCACGCAAGCAGATATTATAATAGTGTTTTATGTAAACACAATAATTTAGATCCCTTCATAACAAGTGTTTCCGTGGCCAGGAGGTGCTTAAGCCTTGATTTCTTTATTAACTAGATTTTTTTTGGATATTTATTTTAATTGTATTATATATAAGTTTTTTTTGTATAAATAATTATGCTCACACTTACATAACCTAATTTACTTCTAAAAGTGAAAACTTGTTATTGGCTTTTTGTCACTTAAATTGTTGCTATTTCTAAGTATACTATTAGCTGTAAGTTTTCCATACTGTAAATAAATAAATAAACAACAAGTATGTTAGTTCATTCATCGATATATGAAGTGTCACTTCCTCAGCATCTATAATGCATAGTCTACCAATGCACTCATTTGCATACATAGAAAAACGATTAGGCGCCTTATACATCGCCAGACCGATACCAAGTGGCTATGATGCCACGTAAAGGGACACTAACACGCGACCCGCTTCCCGAATATTAAACAACAGTTCAATGTACTGTACTAATGGTATCTGTCAAATGAATGGCGCCACGCAAGATTGTCGAGCAATAGAATGATTAATGAGTGTAGCAAACATTTTATAAGTATAGCGATAGCTCAGCGGGGAGTGGTATGGACTGTCGAGACGAAAGTCGCAGGTTCAAAACCATCCCCAAGAGCATACACCACTGACTTTTCTAAGTTACGTGTATATTAATTGTTAATTATCGCTTGCTTTAACGATGAAAGAAAACATCGTGAGGAAACCTGCGTACCTGAGAACTCGATAAGATTTTTCAAAGGTATGTGAAGTCTGCCACCCCGCATTAGGCCAGCGTGGTGGACTAAGGCCTAATCCTCTCATTTAGTATAGAAGGCCCGTGCCCAGCAGTGGGACGTATATAATACAGGGCTAGTAAAAAAAAAATGTAATTCGTAGGAGTGGTGGTATGAGAATCAGGCATGGCGAAAACAGTTTTACTTATTACGTGCTATTTTTCTTACAATAACAAAGCGAAAATTAATATTATTCTAAATCATATAATGAATGAAAATTTAGGTCAAGAATATTTAGATTTCTCAGAACATGTGGGTGGATTAAAACAAAAATATTCTCTGTTTTCAGGGTATTTTATTAGCCCAATGGCCGATGGGAAGTTGTTTTTCGATTAGTTTAAATGATAAGACGAGCAAATTGCTCGCCTATTGGTTAACGCCTATTCGTAAACGGAAACAACACTACAAAAAATAGAACGCACTGCATGGCACTGGACGGCGCTCGTCACTCCAAAAAATAAGGTGTAGTCACATAATACCCAGTGATATCACTGGATTCAATATCTTTCAAACCGAAACACAATAGTGCTTACACTCTGCTGCTTATTGGTAGATATAGACAAAACGGTGATACCCAGACGGACTCTCGCCAGGGACCTACCAAAATAATATTTTCTTTCTGAACAATATAATTTTCAAAGCACAAAACTTCCTAGAAGGAGTATTTCCAATTATACCTTTTATAAAAGACATCAAATTAGAAAAACAAAACATTTCTCCTTAACAGATTCAAAAGTAAAAGACAACAAATGTTTCGCTTCGAAGGAAGGAATTTCACGAAATTAAAATAAAAATATACGTTACAAGTTTTTTAATTTGATAGATACTTCCTTATAAATTTGAAAAACAAAATTTAAGCAAGAAATTCTGACATTACTTCTGCTCATTCTTGGCCCTAAATTTGACAGCTACATTGCGTGACTGTACACCGACACCAGTGTAATTAAAATTCAAATCATGCGAACGGAACTTATTCCTACAGCTATTTGCAGAGGAAATGTCGTATACAGTTAGTCAGCCATGTGCTTTATTACGTATTGCAAATTATTTATAGATGTTTCATACGTCAATAGATAAAATTAATCCGTTAGTTGGGAAACAATGAGTGTAAACTACACGCTCGAACGTGTCGATAACGTTGGGATGTTTACATTGCTGTTTTAGTATGTATGAGTTGAAATAAAATTAATTTAAACGGATTTTATCGCGGATTTTTTATTAATTTTGATCCCGACGTTTCGAAAGCTTTTCAGCCTTCATGGTCACGGGATGGACCCCGGTCAGTCCATTATTTCAATGAGTAATATTCGCGTAAACATAAGAAATCATTATGTATGAGTTTATAATATTTTTTTTTAATTCCTGGCACGGCAAAGTGACTACACTGAACCTGTTGAGTACAGTACAGTGCAAATATATTGTCGACTATCAAGAGATTACCTATCTGTAATAAGAATCGCAGAATACTAAATGCCAATGTTTTTCGACTAACAGATGTACCTTCAGCTATGCCGGGCCATATTTAATTTCGACCGAGGGATTTAATGAAAATTTAATAAGGCCCAATCACACGTCGATCCGAACTCATGTTTAACCACTCATTTAGTTTTCTTATGTCAAATTTTCATAATAATAAAAATCAAGCCAAGCCTCTTAAAGACGGTGATAGTTTCTCTTACGATAAACCTAGGTAAGAATTTATAAAAAAATGGTCATTGCTGGTGCCGCGTTGCTATTCTTTGTTCAAACTGTTTCTCGCAACCTCAGAGACAAAGATTTCTGTCATATTCTCGTATGGTTATCTTATACACTCTCCCCGCCTCAATGGGGCTTTATATTCTATAGGCACTGAAGCGGAGCAAGGACATGTGCAGGATTACACAAATAAATTATCCCTTATTTCTTCACACCACTGCGCTACGCTTTGTAACACAGCCTTATTACTTGTAACTTTAAAATATTAACAGATTTTTTTTTACAGTTTAGAACGGCATACGGGCAGGTGGGTCACCTGATGGTAAGTGATCTTCATCGCCCATGTACGCCCACAATACTAGAAGAGTCTTAGGCGCGTTGCCGGCCTAAAGGAATGGGATAATTAAGGGATTCGGAAGGGAAGGGGGATTTGAGCCTACGGATGTCTCACTCACCGTACGAAAGGCAGCAGCAAGCCGCTACTTTACGTCGGTTTTCTGTAAGTATATTCGTATACATATTTGGGAAATACGAACATGTGATGATAATCAAGGCTTTAAACAGATCTGTTATGTTAGATTATGTATTTATTTCTCTTGAGTGTATGACTGAGTTGGGCATTCATTATCTACCTATTTGTATTAATTCGTAAAAAGACGAATATTTTCAAAGCGTATGATTTAAATCTTATCACTACTGAATGTGTTTTCAATATTAAGTGAAAGAACGTTCGCGTGCACAAAAAGAACTTTGAATACCGAATAATTATCAGTACACGCTTTTGCAATTAAAATTAAAACAAGGTGATAACAGTATTGTGTCACTTTAAACATGCTATTTAAACTGTTAATAATATTTAATGTTATGATTTGGGTCATGAAATTTAAATTGCTATGTTAATAACAGCGTGAGGGATTAGATATTTGAAAAAGGCCAACCAGTTATAAATCGCTAGCACGTCCTGGATTTAAATATGATTTATTTATTATTGTTAATAAACTGCTTTCTTCTTTTTGTCCTTGTCTTTTTCTTTCTCTCCTTTCTTTATTTCTTTCGTCATAGGGCATAGTATACAAGCGCGGATCCACAGGCCGGTAACTGGTGCGATTGTCCCACTAAGTCAAGCAAAACAGAAGTCCTTCCCAACTTTGTTTCTTGGTACTATATGATAATAATACATAAATACATCCTACAGTTACAAACAGTCCTGACCTTCGACTTTGATATGTATCCTGCCTATCAGGACCTACGAAGGACTTACGGTCCCATAACACCGATCGAAACAAACACTTGTCAGTGCGGCGATAACAATTTCACAGACGGCTACTCACCCGCCACTCGCAATATTATTTTTGGTCTTTACGTAAAATTAAGAATTTGTTTTTATTAATGTCATGGGACATAATGTTTTAGTGTTACAAGCCTAGTTACAAGGTAACGTTGTAATTATAATAGTTAGATGAATTTATAAAACTAATTGTAGTTAGGACTTAGTAGTTGGAAGCCACTTCTACGATAACGAAATCTACGATACGCTAGGCTAATAGCTTTTATTCCCAAAAGCGCTCACGTAAATGTCTTTTACTGGGTTTAAACGCAGTCTGTATCTTAATTCATGTCTTGGTCTACCTGTGTGTTAAATTTCATCCAAATCGGCTCAGCCGTTAAGGCGTGATTTATTATTAAACATCCAAATTCACAAACTCACACTCATTCAAACTTTTACATTTATCATATTATTATCAGATTAGTAATACTTATAGCTAATGCATAAAATAATACCAATAAAACTAAGCATAACATTTACTCAGCTTTATTGGATATAGCAACTATAGCTCAGAGGGTATGTCTCTGACTTTTCTAAATTCCGCGTGT
Source organism: Amorpha juglandis (assembly GCA_949126905.1). NCBI lineage: Eukaryota > Metazoa > Arthropoda > Insecta > Lepidoptera > Sphingidae > Amorpha > Amorpha juglandis. Next base: position 5,415,021 of record OX421380.1, read on the forward strand.
ATGTATTGGTAATTATCGTTTACTTCAACGATGAAGGAAACCTGCATACCTAAGAAGTGTTCTTTATAAATATGCGGAGTCCGCCAACCCGCATTATGCCAGCGTGGGGACTAAGGCCTAACCCCTTTCAAACAGCAGAGACGGCCCATGCCCAGCAGTGGGACGTGTTTACAGGGCTGCCATTATCAATATTATTCGGTAATAAATTGCGATAACACCAAGTCAAAATTGGTTGGTTTTATTTTTAAAGTGAAAACTTCTTTAGCCGCGTTGAGCACTTTTTGTTAATATTTTTAAGTGGACAAAACCTATTCGCCATTACTAATTTAATTCCTTAAGTTTTAAGAAGTAAATACTCAAAGAAAAATCGGCCAACATCTAAATATAGGTCAGTAACCTAAACCGAGACCACAATTTTATTTTTAATTCCACGAACGCCTACTTCCATGAAGCCTTCAAGTATTTTTCAAACCTAAATTGGGTTGAACTTCTAAAGTTTACTTTTTTTTAATTTAATATGGGTTTGCTTTGGATCTCAATCTAGCCGCATGGATAAAGATGCGGTCGACTATGGAGCATAATTATACGCACTCGAAAAGACAAATAATGAAATTTAGGTACAGATTTTTTTAGCTCGAATGACGAAACACACAGGTCGCTCGCTTGTTGGTAAGAGTCACGCCTGCTCATAAACAAATGCATGTTTCGCTTATTTCCGTCCCAATATATGATAGGCTGTGAGCCGAGCCTATCGCCATACTGGGCAAAGTTTCAGACTCCGGAATGACACAGCATTTTGTGATAGAAAACCCTAATATCACTTTGACTCGACCCGGGAATCGAACACGAGTTCGAACCCTCAATCCTATTTTTGTATTTTGTTTTATTACGTCAACTGGCAGTTGAATCTTCAGACATTGTCAGTGTGTGGTCCAGTCATTTTAGCTTAAATTAGGTAAGAATCTCGGAATTCGAGATACCCGGCTGTAAGTCTGTAAATACTTGTATATTGACACCCTAAAAGTTGTCTCAAAACCTACATATGGTAGGGTGTGCGCAACTATTAAATTTCAAGGTCAAAGGTCACAAAAATCCGGGTGTCCGCCCTCTATGTCGAAAATGGTTCACCGTACGAAAAAAAAGTTTTAAACAAAATTTGTAGAGAATTTTGTATTCTACAATATTGATAATAGATACAAATAGCAAAAAACCCATAGGAAATGAGATATTTACAAAAAAAGCATTTTTGTGACCTTTGACCTTGAAATTTAATAGTTGCGCACACCCTACCGTATGTAGGTTTTGAGACAACTTTTAGGGTGTCAATATACAAGTATTTACAGACTTAACAGCTGGGTATCTCGGATTCCGAGGTGAACCTTCTAAAATGACTGGACCAGTGAGCGTAAACTATGATTGTCTTATTACAAAACCGTATTCTAGATTTAAACTAGGTTTCTAAGAACTAGTAACTCTAGTAACCCATACAATCTGGCCAATTTAAACCTAGTTTAAAGTTTTTTTTGATCGAATGACGAGAAGAGCAAGGCGCTCGCCTGATGGTAAACGCTACGCCTGCCTATAAACAGAAGCTACACCACACAGAACTTTGAATTACAAAGCGGTGCATGGTACTGAACGACGTTGGTCATCCCGAGACATAAGATGTTAAGTCTCATAATGCCCAGTAATTTCACTGGCTCCAATGTCCTTCAAACCGAAACACAACAGTGCTTAAACACTTGGCGGCAGAAATAGACAAAGCAGTGGTACCAACTCAAACGGCCTCTCGCATACGAGGGACCTACCACCTTTTTAGAATACATTTTGTAATAAGGTCCTATATGTTTTATTTAATTTATCACACATATTATTACATATAAATAGTATTCTAATTCGTTCATAAAAAAGAGGTACAAAGCGCGCTCTTCAATTATTAATCATAGATCCGGAATTAATACCGACGTAACAGTCTATTCGCAGTCCATTATTAAATTTCGACAGACCATCAATACAAGTAATTATAACCGCTCCCACGTGTTTAATGAATTCCACAGGAAACTAGCCGAGCCCGCGACTCTGCCTGTCTGGAATTGGAAATGTATCGAAGCGCCATATAAGTGCCTATTATATAAGTATACCGACTGATTACATCCGATCATTAATTATGTCAACGTGTGGGTTGGTATAATTAATAAATTTCCATCAAATGTGTAGGTGTGTACTAAATTTGTCATACTGGGTAGGTCTCTCTTATGCAAAAGGCTGTCTGAGTCGGTGCCACCCGTTTTGTACCGCCGAGCAGCAATATGCAATGTGATTACTGGCCATTACGAAACATCTCATGATCTCTGACCATATTTTTTTAGGCAATCCTATTAGTATGTGTTCAGGAACACATTTTATACCCTAAAATATTATTTTCATCCGGTAAACAGATGGGTGAAGGTCAATGTTCCCCGGGATCTTAGACCACGAGTCATTAAGATTGGCGTGAAATTTTAGGATGTTTAAATATTAATAAGAACGGAACACAAACAGTCACTGCCAAGTGTATAAATGACCTTTAAATATAACTACACCTTTCCGTAACACGTATAAAATTATAATACTGTCCTCAATAACTTCATGACCATCCGATATTCAATATTCGATCGACGCAAAAAGGGAGGTCCCCAATTTTATTCGATACGGTGTAATCTAAAATTATTTTCTTCAAATATAAAGAAAATATCTACCACAAAGAGTATGAAATGGGGGAGGAAATACGTTTGGCGTTTATGCGCCGATTTTAATGATTCCTTCACCAAAAATAGTATTATCCTACTAACATTATAAATGTGAAAGTTTGTTTGTTTAGATGTTTGTCCGTCAACCACGCTGAAACTACTGAACGGATTTTGGTATACAGACAGGGTATAAGCTGACTTGGGTGATAGGATACTTTTTATCCCGGAAAAAGCAGATCACGCGGGCGGAGCCGCGAGGAAAAGCTAGTCAAAAATATTTTTAGTAGGTTATGAATTTGATATAGATACCATTGTTCCGTCACGCGACATCTAGAATTAATAAAAATTGGGACATAAGACATTTACGCCGATGCGAAGTTTTTGTTGTTGTTTACTCTTGTTTCTTAAACAGAGAAACCCGCCCGTTGAAGATAATTTACGTCGCCCACGGGAATGGAATTGTTTTTATTTTGCAAAAGGTCGGCACACGAGTAAGTGTAAGTGTGTACCATTTGTAAGTGGTACAGCCACCTTGTAGAGAGTATTGTCTACAATATGAATGGGGCTCGACCGGGTTATTACCAACCACTAGAAAACCAACTTGCAGTGACACGTTGCTGTTACGTTTTATACAATGACTGAGAATACCAGATATTAAAAAGTCCCATCCCCGCATCCTTGAATGATTCTTCTAGTTTTGTATATTTTCATGGCTAGAATACCGAAAGCCGAAGTCTCCTCTTCCATCCCATTCCCTTCCCTGTAGGCTAACGCATCCTTGATTGATTTTTATAGTACTGTATGTGTTCATAGCCGCAATCACTTATCATCATGGAGTCACTGATTACTTATTTGCTAACCTCCTTCATAAAATGAAATACACTAAAATATATAAACATATCTTAATTAAATCGGCAACGTTGAAAAGCTACTGTACTAGTTATAGTTACACTTGATAAAGTTTATCAAAGCGTGTTAGCGCTAACAAATTTATTTAATCCCATAACTGGGGCAAACTCTTATTAAATATTATCACCGAACTTTATAAGTAATTTATTAGCTTTATGTTAAAATCATGCAGCAAACAATGTTATTAGATTTCAAGACTATTGATTTTTTTATACAACATAGGCCGATTTATTGTAGGGTGTATTAAGTGAGCCAGTGTTTATAGTTCGTTCTTTTCTATTAAAGAATAATGGTGCTTTAAAAATACAAGTAATTAGGTGTTCTTGAGCTGCTATGGTCCCGTCATTATAATGTGGAAGCCCTCAGAAAAAGGGGTATTATATATTTGAACCCTTTGTCACCTTTCTGCGTTCTATGGCATTGCAGCGTCTTGTCTCCGCAGACTACAAACTGTATTGACCGATAGTTTAGTCGGGTTGGGCTGCTAAAGCGCATAGTTTTACTAATTCCATATACTTAAGTAAAATATAACTTTATACTAATGAAAAATGGTGTTTTATTTATATTACTAGATTGATGTTATAAAGACATAATGATTCCTATTTATGAGCGATTTTATCAGAATTGGTATACTAATCCCAAATGCAAATAATTTCAAGAAATTACAATATTTAAGTTCTTTTTTATTGAAATAAAATAAAAAGAATTTCCAGATTATAGCTGTAGGTATTACAGTTTTGTTGAAAAATAATGATATAATTAAATAAATATTTCGTTTTCATGTTCAAGTTGTTTAATTGTGCATTTGTTTGGCCCTTCTTAACTACTTGATTCTACAATCGGCATGCAACGGAATTTAGTAAATTTCCTTAGGAAAATTATTTATTCAGAGCCAGAGTTAATAGCTAGTACATTAACATTTCATAGCACTTTACTTTTCCTCTTAATTAAAACCTGTTCCTATTTCTCTGATAAATAGACTTAACCCGTGACTTAATTTTAATAAATTAACACGATATAATCCAAAGTTTGATTTTTAGTTAGTGTATAACTTACCCATCGAAAATATTCGAATGAAACTTTTTAAAGGTGCTTAGAATTATATTATGGTAAACTAAAGAAGAACGAAAGTCACCGACATAGCTCAGCGGATTAGCAAGCTCAAGTGGCAGTGGGCAGGCCACATAGCTCGCAGAACCGATAACCGATGGGACAGAAAGGTTCTGGAATGGAGGCCACGTACTGACAAGCGCAGCGTTGGACGTCCACCTACAAGGTGGACAGACGACCTGATAAAGATCGCAAGAAGTCGCTGGATGCAGGCCGCTTCCAACAGGTCGGTCTGTAAATCTTTGGGGGAGGCCTATGTTCAGCAGTGGACGTCTTGTGGCTGATGATGATGATGATGAAACTAAAGATATAAATTCAATTGAGCTTTTTGTTCTACTGAATGATGATACCAGCAGATTACTCGCCACGCCTGCCCATAAAAAATGGCAACACCAAAAGTTTGAAAACACATTATCTACTGCAGCGCATTGCATCGCGCTTATCACGCCGAGAGAATTAGAAAAGCCAGTGAATTTAATGGGCATTTAGCATTTTATGTCTCGGGGTGACGAGCTGTTTTATATGTAATATGTATGGTGTTAAGCGTAGGCTTATGATATATCTATGTAGATAGACATATCTAATAACTGAATAATGCTGCTTTTTTTACAGCCTCTGTGGCGCAGCGGACGCGTAGCTGGCTGTGAAGCGAGAGGCCGCGGGTTCGATCCCCGCACCGAGACAAATGTTTGTGTGATCCACAAATATATGTTTCGGGGTCTGGGTTACTCACGACACAAGACTCGTGGGGTCTTACTGTGGGGTCAGGACTATGTATGTGACTGTTGGGTGTATTTATAAAAAAAAATGCTGACTAGATAAATGTAGATGACGCCATCCCCCTGGTACATCCTCAGTCCCGTACCGGTCATCGGGGAATACACACCACCACCGCGTTGTAAGGGTTTCAATTCATACCGCCACTTCTTGGGGTTTTTCCATGTTTTAATTAAATAAATTTCCTTTTGAAATGAATATTGTTTTTTTTTTAAGTTTAAAACCCGGGGCGCTCTAGCGTCTGGCAATCATTACTTTGTAAGACAGAGTTTTGTGATGTGTAATAAAAAAAGACATAAGATACAAAATCTCATTCTTTATTTATTTATGACCTTAAAACCATTACACAACAGTGCTTACACACTGCTGTTTAACAGCAGAAATAAATATAGCGGTGGTACCTACCAAGAAAGACTTTCGCATACAAGAGAACTAGCACAAGCAACAACCTACAGGTGAACAAAAATCATATTATAATATTTAATTGCATAGTTTATAAAGTAGGGGAAGAAAGAGTATGATTGCTGTAATGTTGTGTAAAAAGGCAGTAGACATATAGAGATAGGATAGAGTCGAAGTAAGAAGTTACACACAACACCTGTAGCGGTAAAACTGAGGGAACTGGGATCGTGACCTACATAGTTCAATATGATTATTTGCAATTATCAATCGATAAAACCTTTTTAAATCACGAAAATTTTAACTTTTCACAATGCAATAATCTGCGCTAATTAATTGTCTTTGCAATTTCGATTAAAATGGAATCTATAATTTGGTGCGATCTCTTTTGGTAGAGCGCGACAAGAGCTCTCAGTCCATCCCTCAAAGTTGATTGACCCCGGGCGGAGGCTGCGTTTTATAAAACCGAAGGCCGAACAACCATGTGCTTGTATTTTCAGTGCGACTGAAGGGAAGCGCCAGTCGGCGTCGGGACGTCGTCTGGGCGGCACGCATGTTCATGCGGCTCTCGACACTCGTCGCGTAAATAACATCGACTCGATATTCGAAATACGTTCATTTCTGAACTAAAAACTTTTCATGCAATTCCTTGCGTGTTTACTGTAAAAGAAGTGATTAGTGAGATTAAGAACTCTTATAAATTTAATTTGATTAGAAACTAAACTCTTTATAAGTTTGATTGTTGCGAATTAAATTAGTATTTAGAAGAAAATAGTGATAATTTAGTTCAAAGACGATACGGACGATAAACGTTTACGAAAATTAAAGTGTGAGGACATAATTAATGTTTGGTTTAAACAGTTTGGTAACAATTGTTGATGCATAGCTGCGATATATGCTTTGACTGGCGGCTTCCTGTGGCCGGTGAGCGGAAACGGCTCGAACTCTGAGTCGAAAGCAAGAAATAGAATCCCGAACGGTAACTTAAGTTTATTTTACTGCACGTTTGTTACAATTACGTTTACTTGTATAAACAAGTTTTCATTCAAAATGATACGATGAAAACAGATATAGTTTGCTATCGGGGACCGGGGAACGTTGTGTTAATCTCAGTTAATTATAATAAGTATTGTTTACGGCAAATGAAATTCAGTAAAAAAACATGTCATTACATATTTCAAAAGTGTGTTCTTAGCATAAGTTTCATAAGTATTCTACTTTATATAGTTTACTTGGATAGAGTTAGTAATGAAGGATTTATCATTTGATATTTTAATTTTATTTAACTATCACTAGCTTTTCCTCGTAGCTCCGCCCGCGTGATCTGCTTTTTCCGGGATAAAGAGTAGCCTATGTTACTCAGTGATAATGGAACTTTCTAACGGCAAAATATTTTTTTAAATAGGTCCAGTAGTTTTTAAGTTTACTCGTTATATACAGAAATACAAATCTTTCCTCTTTATAATATGGTGTAGATATCATACAAATAAATTATGTTTTATTTATATTCATATTACAAATATTTCTGTTCTGAAATATGTTGTTGCCGAAACAGTTCAGTTACATTAGCCATAAATCCCACGTCAGTAATGATCGTAACACGCGAGTTTCCGCACGAGGTTTTCATTCAACGTTGTGTCAATATTTAAAAAACCTCGGGCCTCGGTTTGTTTAAGTAAAACAATGTTTTCATTTTTACATACGTACGCGTTCAAATTGTTTAAACATAAAGGTTAATAATATTTAATTACATTTTAAGTAATTGAATTAAAATATAAAATAAATATAACATTGAAATAGAACTAATTTAAACGGATTTTATCGCGGTTTTTTATTAAAACCCCGTGACCACGAATGTCGAAACGTTGGGATCAAATATTAATAAAAAACCGCGATAAAATCCGTTTAAATTAGTTTTACTTCATTATGTAATATTCGCGTAAACATAAGAAATCATTAAATATAACATGCTAACACACAGTTTAATGGTCATTTAACATTGATATCACCGACTCAAAACATGTTAATTTTATTTGTAGCTTTTTGTTTTTTTACGAAATGGTAGTATTATAAACAAATATATATGCGTCGAAGCCAAACCCTCATTTCTTTCGTCAGTAAAAAATATCAGTAGAGCAAGAAGTTCACGTCACGTCACCATTCTCGACGGTATTACGATACACGACAAACGTGCGTGCAATATTAATGTATGCAGGACACTTGGTCTGTTACCGCCGATAAAAATTGAAATAGAACTTTATATTTCGTGCGTAAAAAATCTATTGTTGACTTCCTGTGTAGTTTGCAAAAAGAATTCTAATCGGAAATTATAAAGCGTTTCCATATAAACAACTTTATATCTTTTTAAACTATAATGCTTGATTTACACGAGTAGAGTATAGTATAGTATAAAACAAAACTCTGGGTTATGAGGCCTTATCATACAATACTTACTGGGCATTATGAGACTCAACATCTTATGTCTCGGGGTGACGAGCGCAGACCAGTACTATGCAGTGCTTTGTAATTCAAAGTTCTGTGTAGTGTTGCTTCTGTTTAAAAATCCTATGTTGCAGTCTAGTAAATTGAGAGTTTTCAGTTATATATTCACCTCTATTGTACGATAAACTCTCCGTGTAAATGGGACTTAAATCAGGCTTAAATATGGCTGCTACAGAATGTTAATGGGCTATGTGAACATGGCACACGTAGACAGACAAAAATGCTGTAATATTTGGTGTGAGGGAGTATAATTATAATATTTATAATAATCATCACCCCGATGATTATTAGAAACACAAATAAATCCATCGAAATATGCGAGAGCTTTCACGCTTTTTTTCACGCTGTAGACTGTTTTGTCTACAGCATGAAAGGGCTGGCTCAACCGGGTCGTTTCCACTGTCTCACAGAAAACCGACGTAAAGTAGCGGTTTGCTGCTGCGTTTCGTACGGTGTGTGAGATATCCGGAAGCCCAAATCCCCTCCCCTTCCCAATCCCTAATTATCCCTTTCCTTTAAGATCGGCAACGCGCCCATGATTCTTCTAGTTGTGGGCGTACATGGGCGGTGGAGATCACTTACCATCAGGTGACCCACTTGCTCGTTTGCCGGCTAAAGCTATAAAAAAAGCAAAAAATATTGTAATATATTTTTTCTATGGTATCCTTAAAATATTCAGTACTAGTACGAGTATGTCTACAAAGAATATTAGAGTGAAACATTAAAAACATTTAAGATCCGTTTCCTTTGGCCCACTTTGTTCACGGATACGATCAATCACAACATTATTGCTTATTCCAATAATGCGGGGGTTCCTCAGGATGTTTTTCTGCCTATTGTAAAAACATCTTACAAAGTAGTTGTGTTTTAATAAACCTCATTCTATGTACTTATATTTTATTAAATATAGACGTTAATAAAGTACTGTAATAAAATGACACTGGATGAATTAAAATATAAATCCACTACCACTAAATAAAATTTAAACCAAATTAACGTTTTAATGTAAATTTATTGTATTGTACGTTTTGTCTTAATACATAAATACAATTCGATATGGCTTTAAATGTATTTTTATGATATGGTACCGAAATTAAATGAAAGTATTTTAATCAATCAAATGGAATTAACAACCATAAACTTCGTAGGACGAAAATAAGTCTATATTAATTATTATTATATTTTTTTTAACTTATGCCCTTAAAATTGCGTAACAACATTTTAATAAAACCCGCCAGCATCAATCCTGTACTGGGTATAATATCCAGAGGTAGTACTTCATAATTCAATGTTCTGATTGGTATTGCTTCTATTTAAGTATAGGTGGGACACTTACTAATATACTGGCGACCTGATCGGGTCATTAACTATTGTACAAAAATGTTAATTCTTGACAATACGACCCAGGGTACATTATGTCAAATATGAGACGGATTGTTTAAAACTCATTTAAGCGTGTGTACTTTTTTTTACAGGGGTCGTCTTGTCATACAGCCAAATAAATAATATACTTTTCTTCCCATGATAATATAAACAAAAAATGAATAAAAAATAATCATTGATATATTTAAAATACAGAATTAATCCTTTAGGAACTAGTGACGAGTTCATAAGTAACATACATTTCAATAAAGAGAATAAAGTAACAGTAATTAAAATATACATGTATTTGTTGAAAGGTACTAAATATAAACAATGCATACATAATTTCAATGATAAATATTGCATAACATCTTTTTTCTCCTTATTATTAAACAACTCTAAACTAGAACATGGTTCTCGAAGCAAAGAAAACAAGCGCCTGAACTATCGACAGACCGCTCAAACTCTTGTTTTACTTTATTCGCACCTAGGCAAAGGAATTTAATTATAAACTGTCAAACACTTGCTTCCTTTTAATAATGGTATTTCACATACATAATAGTTGTTAAATTAGTCCTCTTCATGATTATTAAGCGCTGTTTTCATCAAGACTAATATTATAAAGAGGAAAAATTTGTATTTTTGTATATAACGAATAAACTTAAAACTACTGGACCGGTTTCAAAAAAAAAATCGGCTTTTGCCGTTAGAAAGCTGAATTATCACTGAGTAACATAGGTAAGAGAGAGAAAGCTATGGAGAGAGCTATGCTCGGTGTTTCTCTACGTGATCAAATCAGAAATGACGAGATCCGTAGAAGAACGAAAGTCACCGACATAGCTCAGCGGATTAGCAAGCTGAAGTGGCAGTGGGCAGGCCACATAGCTCGCAGAACCGATAATCGATGGGACAGAAAGGTTCTGGAATGGAGGCCACGTACTGGCAAGCGCAGCGTTGGACGTCCACCTACAAGGTGGACAGACGACCTGATAAAGATCGCAGGAAGTCGCTGGATGCAGGCTGCTTCCAACAGGTCGGTCTGGAAATCTTTGGGGGAGGCCTATGTTCAGCAGTGGACGTCTTGTGGCTGATGATGATGATGATGATGAACATAGGTAACTTTTTATTCCGGAAAAAGCAGATCACGCGGGCGGAGCCGCGAGGACAAGCTAGTTACTAGATAAAAATATTTTATGAGTATTTAAGTGCAGTATTTGTTTATTTTATCGATACGTTCGACTTATTTAATATTTGGTCTGTCAACGGTCTGAAGTTAGGTAAATATAGAGCGTGTAATGTGCGGGCATGTCGTTAAAATTATTTACGCAAATACACGTTTTGCGAGTTTATTCATTCGACGTACACACGTTACGACTGTAGTAAATTCATACATGTCTGCGAATTATTTAGTAATGTATAATAAGTATTTTTTATAGCATGGGCCGGCAAACGGTCATCGGATGGTAAGTGATCTCCACTGCCTACGAACGCCCACAATACCAGAAGAATCATGAACGCGTTGCCGACCTTAAAAGAAAGGTATAATTAAGGGATTGGGTAGAGGAGAGGGTTTGGGCAACTGGATATCTTACTCGCCGTACGAAACGCAGCAGCAAGCCGCTACTTTACACCGGTTTTCTGTGAGACTGAATAATAACCTGTCTAATAACAGTAGACAAAACTGTCTACAGCGTGGCACCACCACTGAAAATTACATACGTTTATACTAATGTATCCATATAAACGTACCTTAAAGAATATATTTGTTCAATATAGAACATGACGTGACCATGTGTGTAAATATATTTCTGGAGATTTCTAGCTATAGTGAAAAAAGGCATCATGTCGCCCACATATATGTTTCAAGAAAAACAATCTAATGGTTTCATTAAAATCTACAGTTCTCTGAGCTTCTTTCCGTTCCATGATGTGACAGACAATGAGTCCATCGCCATTTTGGTCATATATTTTAGTTCCTAGCAACTAGTTGTATTTTCCGATTCGAAAAAGGGATGATAGTCCGACCTGACATTTGAACTGAGGATCGATTTCTCAGGATAAGTTCGTTGCCAATGAAGCGATAATTATCATTCTATCGCATATTTTTAACCTAATTCAAAAAGGAAAGGTTCTCAAATCGTGGTTAATAATATGTTTTGCTATTTAAGTTCACGCATCCGCCATCGTGGTGCAGTGGGCGAGTACATACATACATAGAATCACGCCTGTTTCCGTTTGGGGTAGGCAGAGACAATGGACTTCTTTGGCCTCCTTTAATCTCATTAAATTCTTCATGCAAGCACGTCGGTTTAGGGTACTTCGGACCTTACTTCTTTCTTCTTCTTTAGGCGAGTAGCCGTCTGTGAAACTAGAGGCAACCGGTTCGATCAACTAACATTGGATCATTTAAATACGAGTCTAATACCGTGGGTATCAAACATTACGAGAGACATTCGGCCTCACAACCCCTCTAAGTATAGAAGCCAGAGGGATAGGCAGAGGTGTAACCAGTACACCCACATTTCACCGAGCGTATTTCCGTCTCATGATGTGATAAGGGCAAATATAATTCTCGTATAAAGTCACTTCTAAAGTACACTCATTTCACTATAATATTCGTTACCAACATCTCAACGCATAGATTACGAAACGTAAACAAGTACAAATAATCATGGCTTTACCAAAGTCAAGGACGAAACGAATCCTGGAATTGTATAGATCGTTGACCGTTTCTATAAGCTTAATGTTAGGAAACCTTTCTCAAGTTAGGTAATCGTGTGTACGGCCTTTCAAGTACGAAATACGAGAGGTTCAAGATATAAAGTTTCTGGCACTTAGGGATATATGGCTTTTGAGATTGTATGTTAACATAAATTTTGTTAACGGTACAATGAGATAACCTGACTGTGAAACAATAGACCGTAGGTTCGATTCTCGCACCGAGACAAATGTTTGTGTGATCCACAAATGCTTGTGTTTTGAGACCGTAATTGCATCTTAGTTTCTGATACTCACAATATAAATTAAACCTAGTGCGGGGTCATGACTGTATGTCTGAATATTGGTTGTATTTATTATTATAAATTCCTTGTGTTAATGCAAATGATACGAAATATGGGTCTTGACTGTTCTCTTTGGCAGTGAGTTTTAAATATTCATTCTTATTATGGAATAGCTCTAGTATTCTAATTATCTGGTTTGTTTTTACGCAACAGCTCCTTTGAATATCATCTCCCTAATGGACCGAATATATTAATTTTAGTAGTAAATAAGAACATACCCAGCTGATCTAACATTGTTTCGCACTCACCCCTGTAATCACTGAAGGGGGAGATACAAATGTAACTAGTACACCCACAGTACTCTTTACTCAGAACTTATTTCTATCACATGATGTGATAAGGGATGACCTCATCGCCATACCGGGCACAATTTCCAGACTCCGGACTGATATTGAGGAGTTCATGATAGAAAAATCTCAATATCATTACCCGATAATATTTACCCGACTCATCTGAACTCGAGACCTCAGCATATGGGGCATTACTTGTAAACTTTTTAGCAGTACTTAGTTAAAACACTGTTTTCATCTCTTTCTATCCACGTTATAAATCGCGTTGTCAGAAAAAGACAAAAGTGTGTTCAACGAATCAAACTCAAGTCTCAATCTTAAGTTACGTTTATTAGTAAGGCCCATTGTTTCCAACAAACTTATCTACCCTAAAAGGAAACAAACTAGAAGGAATCAGAACTACACAGATCCTAAGACAACAACAATTAGTTAGTTAGCAATTCTATTGAATTATGTAAATCTAAACTAATATTATTAAGAGGAATGATTTGTATTTTTGTATGTAACGAATAAACTTAAAAACTACTGGACTGATTTCAAAAATTCTTTCACCATTAGAAACATACATTATCCATGATAACATACTTTTTATCCCGGAAATCACCCAGATCACGCGGGGGGAGCCGCGAGGGAAAGCTATTACTTATAACTTACTTATAACTCATTTTGAGTTACTGGCACTAAAATTATAATGATCGTACAGTTTTTATATTTTAGCTGTATTGCTAAACATCTTAAATAAAATGGATACTTCTTAATGAATTATTCTTGACATCTGTGTCCAAAGGGTTATCTTGCCAAACGAGGTGCTAACGACGAACGTGTGTAAAGAGCGTTCCCAATGTGTATTCTGTTTACGGACAAATTTGCTTACTAGCAGTAAATTTTAGATACATTCTGTTTTGTGGATCTGTCAGAACACTATTAGTAGTAAGCAAATCTATCTGTAAACAGAATATTAGGAACGGTCTAACTTTCTAGCGGACTGGTCCATAAGTTTGAAGTCGCTCAGCGTGCTATGGAGCGAGCATGCTTGGAATTTCTCTGGTGGATAGAATCCGAAATGAAGTTATCCGCCAAAGAACCAAAGTCATCGATATTGCTCGCAAAATTAGCACGCTGAAGTGGAAGTGGGCCGGTCATGTCTGCAGACGGACAGATGGTCGGTGGAGCAGATAGGTGCTGAAGTGGAGACCACGCTTAGGCAGACGTAGTATAAGGCGCCCGGCTACACGATGGAGAGACGACTTGAAAAAGATGGCGGGTAGCGGATGGATGCGGGCTGCCCAAGACCGGGATGGTTGGCGCTCACTTGGGGAGGCTTACGCCTAACTGTTGACGGCAATAAGCTGAAATGATGATGATGAGGGAACGGTCATGAGTGAACAAAGTTCTCAGTAGCAAAGTAAAACATTCAGCATAATGATCTAAGCGACTAACGCCCGGTTTCTCAAAGGCTGATCAAATCTAACATTCAACTAACAGAACTATGGTTTTGACAGCTCTGTCAAATCTGTAGTAAGTAGTCTTAAAAAAACTAACGAATGATTTTCTTTATACATTTTCTGCTAGCATTGACATTAGAATGCTAATGCGACACAATATCTAGACCATGGCAATATTTAACCATTTTTAGTAGTTCTGGACAGTTGGCCAGCAGAGCTGCAGAACTATACATCAACTAATCCCATTATCAGATACTTTTTATATGTATGTTGAAAAATGTTTTGGATAATTGAAATCATTGTCTGTTAAAAATGCAACAATAAACACTATGGCAGTCGTCAAAGTAATCGAGTCTGAACTTATTTCCTTTGCCGAATTTTAAATATCTTACTTACCTTGCATATGTACCGTAATATTTCGAATAATAATATTTAATCACATATCTCAGTGTAAAAGGAAAGTTAGAAACTGCCTATTCTCCTTCCTTCCCTAATAAATTAACTGAATATTTGGTCTTAATTTTTTGTACAAGTAAGTTTCTTAGGGTAAAAATCTTTGGAATTTTAAGAGGAACCCCGCTTACTTATTATATAAATTGTTAGTCGAATCGGAAGGGAAAACATAAAACTAAAAGAGCTAAGTGAGCGTAAGTGGTAAAGCCACGCTGTAGACATTTTTATCTGGAGAGTAATGATTCGGCAAGACTGGGGCGAACCATCGTCTCACAGAAAACGACGTGATATGTTAGCTTTCCGTTGTATATACGGCCAGTGAGATTTTCGGAGGGCCTCCTTGACATCCAAACCTTTTAAAGGTGGTAGGTCCCTTGTATGCGAGAGTCTAAGTTGGTACCACTGCTTTGTCTATCTCTACCGCCAAGCAACAGTGTGTAAACACTATTGTGTTTCGGTTTGAAGGACAATGAAGTCAGTGAAATTACTGGGCATTATGAGACTTAACATCTTATGTCTTGGGGTGACAAGCGCAGTTCAGTGCCATGCAATGCTTTGTAATTCTATGTTCTGTGTGGTGTTGCTTCTGTTCATGGACAACGTGGCGCTTACCATCAGGCGAGCGCCTTGCTCATCTCGTCATTCAATCAAATAATAAAAGAAAAAAACATGTGTTAAAAAGCATACTGCGATTTGCTCCAACCCCGCTGCGAGTCGGATAAGCACAGGTAGAAGAAGACAAATCGAAACCATATGATTAAATTACCTTACAAAATATTAATTAAATGATATTAATTTATTATTTACACATTGATAAATAAATAACACCCAACAGCCACACACATAACCTTGACCCTCAGTAAGATACGAGACTTGTGTCGTGGGTATAAAAAATTACAAGAGACTTTCGGTCTCACAACACCCAGTCCTGAAACAAATATTTGGGCATCATACAAATATTTGTCTCGGTGCGAGAATCGAACTCACCCTGAGCCTCACGTTTCTCAATAGGCTCCCCATCCACTGCGCCACGGAGGCTGTCAAAATCAGTCATTGTCATACAAACAGATCCATTTATAAGCTACGGTGCCACATACAAGTATATACACATACATACCCACGCACGCACGCAAACTTATAACACTCCTCTTTTTCGTCGAGGTTAAAAAGGAATCCCGTATATTTATAACGTAACTTAATAGTCCATTCGGAACAGAAAACATAAAACTAAAACAGGCAGCATTATTTACCAACTTTGTGAAGCATTTAAATGTAGAAAAATACTTGCTCGCAAAGCTTTGAACATAAATTTTCTTTGGAAATAAATCAATACTACCTCGGCGTATTATTTGGCCCGATATTGCGATGAGTTTCTTTATTGATGTAATCTGAGGACACACTGTTTATTAAAGAATGTCTTTAGTCTCATCTTTCCGTTCTGATATCATGTTTTTTTTTATATATAGCAGTAGCTTTTCCTTGCGTCTCCGCCCGCGTGATCTGCTTTTTCCGGAATAAAAAGATATATATAAGCTTATATTAATTAGGGATAATGTAGGATTCTTATGGTAAAAGATTTTTTGCCATCGGTCCAGTAGTTTTTAAATTTATTCGTTACATACAAAAATACAAATCATTCCTCTTTATAATATTAATTTGGATAGGTCGGCAAACGAACAAGTGGGTCTCCTAATGGTAAATGATCTCCACCGCCTATTTACGCCCACAATACCAGAAGAATCATGGGCCTGTTGCCGACCTTAAAGGAATGGGATAATTAAGGGATTAGGAAGGGGAGGAGGTTTGAGCTTCCGAAACGAACCATCAAGGAGGTCCTTGAGAGCGAGGCTGTCTTAAAGAAAACCGACGTAAAGTAGGTATTTTTCGTCGGTTTTCTTTAAGACAGCCTCGCTTCTCAGCCGGCTTCCCGCCCCCTGCGCCACGGAGGCTGTCAATTATAACGTAAGCGGCAAACTTTTAAAGCTACGGAACACTTAACAAACCCCTTTTATTTTATGGAACCCTACATCAAATGACCATTGCTCTACATTAAACGAGAAAAATATCGGAAATATTTAATCTGTGTATGAGTTCATCTTTAATGTGGTCAGATATTTTGTGAATCCGATCAGACATTCGCCGCAATTCAATGACAAATGTAATTAATTCGCGGAACGCTAGTCACTTTTCCATAAAACCCACATAAAGAATTCCTGACGTAGTGTCAATTAAGTAGAGAATATAACATATAATATATTACCTTTATTCGGATGACAGAATTGCCTATTCAACGGATTTAATTGCAGTTTTCAGCAATAGATAAAGTGAACCATAACGAAGGTTTACATGTATAATAAATATATATTATAGTACAGAAAAGTCAATTTTTTTTTAATATGATGTTGTAACAAACGCATTTTTAGCAGTGCGAAGCCGGCGCGGGTCGCTAGTATATTATAGTTTACGGAAAAACCCCAAGTAATCACAGTCAATTAACTATCGATAAAATTTTTACAGTAAAAGATAACTTTTGTACAAATAAATACCAAACAATAAAATATTTTTATGTCATTCGGTGTAATGGTCACAATAAATTCGGCCGGTTCAAGGCTACGCATCGAGTTTTGTAATTTCATTTTCTCGATTCCATTAGGCAGTGGCACAGTAAATTTGATTTTGTCAAATCTCGAATTTAATATGTTTTAAATAGGTCAGGCACCACTCTACGACCTTCGTGTATTTGATTTATTTTGGAGGCAAAATTAATCGGTTTAGCCAAGTCCGTGGAGTTTTGGATCGGAAACAGATGGTGAAGCTTTAGAATCACAATCAAAATCATTTATTTGTGAACACAGGTATAACATTATGAATTGATCTTAAAAATAAATAATTTGTCATCTATGTTTGCCATTAGCGTACAAATATTTAATACTTAATTAATATTTATATGTATAAGGGCCAAACTATTAATATATATTTTCTCTCTTTCTCAAAGTAAGAACTAAAATATCATTAACGTATTATTAACTTTGAAGTAAACAATATTGGAATAATGGATCAAATTATATCGAACTGAATTAACCCTGACCCTTATCCAAATTAGGTAAAAAAGACTATCATAATTTTAAGGGTACATCTTAACCTTTATAATGACATTTTACAGCGCATCCAACTACATAAAGTTTGCTGTAAGCAAATCTTTATCAAGTAAATAATTAACATACAGTTCAAAACGAGAATTACAAATACATTTTAGAGAGATATATAATAAGTACAAATATTTCATAAGCCTCGAGTATCGGGCATGAGTTTAAAAATATTGATTGTTTTCAATCTGTCAATAAAGCGATGGTGGAATACTGAATACACTCTCGCCCCTCACTCGTCACCGAACCAAATTTTCCGGACACTGATTTTATTTAGGTACTATTCGAACTTTGCTAATGCTGAAATGTATATAATTTATTAGGTATATAAAAAAGTTTTCAACGGGCACTAAAATACGTGTTACTACGACATTTAAGTGTCGTTGTGTCGTCATAACTTTACCTTGAACGTTTGAGATTGACAAATTAATTATCAGATTTTGTGTAATCTTTATGCGATGATTTACTTGGAAGATGATTTACCGTTGGAAATGTCGTGCCCAGTTTGTTAGTACGAAGCGTAAGATCTTGGAATACCGAACAGAAAGCAAGCCTGACAAGCAAATATAGAATTTGTTCAACACCTCATAAATCTTGCAAGCCGTTACCCCTAGTAACCCACAATAAAGAATATTTAATTTATCAGTCAGTAACACAACTGTTAGATTTTTTTATTTCATAATAGGCTTGCGTTTGGCCACTATCTCGCTGATATTGAGCGATGATGTGGCTTAAGATGGCAATCTTGGTGGCCCGAATGATGAACGTGTTATTGGATATGTTGTTAATCCCGACTGACAAGAAATTCATGACAAAATACAATAAAGAAAATTGAATAGGTACCAAAAAACGTAAAAGGATTATTTATTATTTTCTTATCTTCGAAGGGAATAAAATTACAAAATTTACGATTCAGATGTCGTAGTCTATCTATCCTTTAATATTAGTCTTTTGCACCCAATATCTTCACAATTTCACCAGCTGTTGCTTTATGATGTGGAATTATTAAGTGGTTTCAGATATCAGATGTCCAGTAACATACTTATATAGTGTAAAGTTTTATAAGTTATGTCTGGGCTTGCAAGTAATAATGCTGTTCATATATTAGGTGTTGACTTTTTAACTTTAATAATTCGCTTAATAATTAATATTCAAATCCCACTTTTTACGACACTAGTTTTTCTATTTCTTTTGATTTTGATCGGTAAATATGTGATATAAACCAACTGGCGTACTAATTAATTTTAAATTATTTCTTTCTGACAATGTAACAAAATTTTGTTAAAATATTCTCAGTCTATCAAAATTAATGTAATACCTCAGGGATCAGAGACTCCCACTGTTAAGTAATTTTCGCTCAGTTAATATCATAATCCGCAATACAAAAGTCGTCGCCCGACATTTTGTTTGCTAATCTGTAATAATAATTATAAAAGGAGTAAGCTAACTTTTGCTGATCATTTTTCCTGCATTTTTTTAAATTTATTTATCACCAACAGAATGTACCTACACCGGTACAATAACGTTAACAAAAGGATACAAAACTATTTCAATGTCATTATAATCATTTTATTAATTTAATTCAGCCCAATTTTTTATATAGTCAAATGCTCGCAGTTTTTCGTTAGAGTAAAGAATACTATTAGTATGCAGTAAATACCTATTCCATTAGGTTATTTGTTTGAAAAGATATTATTATCTTCCAATATTAAAATTATTATAATTTGCGTAAATCTTTGGATTGCTGATAAACTTTGCATTCATAATCATACTGAATATAGGTAGTAAAAAGAACGAATGAGCGAATGAGAAAGGAAAAAGAAGTCTGTTAATTTCTGGCGTATATTTTCAAAAGAAATTTCTGAATGATTTTCGTCTCATTGCTAGAATCTGGATAACTCAAACAGTTGAACATTTTGTATCTGAATATCCGCTTGCAAATTGTTGCACTGTTCTAGATATTTTCTCGGGCAGCCAGTCTCGACTTCCTGTTTCTAAGAACTAGTCCAGCCTTTAGAAACCCGATACCTACATAAAGCATTGTCTATGCGCGAGTTATTACGTTCTAGGACGAAACTTGTTTTTCTTTAGAAGCGCTTTGTTATAAGTATGGTGCCGTGCTATAATGTTGTTAATGTAAACATGATTTCCGATTTCTTTGGTCTTTAAAATTATGTTATGTTTAAATTATGGATCGACGTACGATGGGTATTTAAGTTTATATATAACTTTTACTGAAATAAATATTTTTAATCTCCGTCTTGGAATAATAATATACTAGTTAATCTAATATATAAATAATAATATAATCCTTATTATGTTTTAGCTCTAGGATGTTTTATTTTCTGAAATGTTATGTTCTGTTTTTTAATAACTGTGTGGTACTAAAAATATATTGTTGCTGCTTTCTCAACAGTATTATTTATCCATTGGTGGTCTTCCAAATTTAAGAAATTCGTAAATAAATAATGATGAAATTAAACACAAAACCAGCTTAAAATGTTGCTCAAAATCATTAATAGAAACCACATAGAATTTTGAGCGAAATAATATTGTAACATTGAGCTCAAATAATAACATAAACAAAATATTTCAAAACTCCGTTTTTTTTATTTTATTGCCTTATAACGAGCAAGCGGTCCCACCTGATGGTAAGCCGTTACCGCCGCTCATGGACATCGGCAATGCCAGGGGCACAGCCAAGCCGCTGCCTACCATAATCAATCTAAGACATACAAACAATAGAAGAAGCATTACAAAATTATGGATAGGGCAATGACCTGATAAGCACCCCTTGACATGTTTAGTATCTACTGAGAAGTACGAACGGATGAAATGACTCACCCAATCTCATTAAAAGTTTAATAAACTTTTGTCATTTTCAACGGGTTTGAGATGATTGTAACAAAAAAATAACCAATGAATATTTCGTCGCTCAGTCTTCAAATATAAATAAACAAACTAATGAACCAAAGGTATAGAACAATTTTGCTCGTATTTAGAAACTATAATATGGAAGGAGCAATGATTACCTTCTTATTGGAAATCTTCAAATATTTACAAACAAAGTCCGAACTATCGACGAGTCTGTTCGATATCCTATCAAAAGTCTGCAAAGTACAGAATAACAACCTACACACAAAACTTTTACTATTGCAGTTTTTGCGAATTGTCTTTATCACTAAGCGAATTGTGTGTTCAATTAGAAACGAGACTCGTACACAAATAAAGTTGATGTAAAAAATACAACTACTATGTGAGCAAACTTTTTACTATTGTGGTGACAATGAACTTTATAGTAGTATACGAATACAAAACGACAACTGTGATATTGTGGATAAAACACTAAAATGTCAGCATATATGCACTAATTATTATGATTCTTTCACTTATTAAAATAGAAAATTTAAAACATTTCAACAAAAATAAAACAAAGTATAAAGCTAAAATCGGTGCCTTTTACCAAAATTTTACCATAATGGTCATAGCACCAACTCAAAATTGGTTATGTTTATTTTTACTTTTATTTTTGTTAAGCTACTTTAGATTCACGATTTTTTTCAAAATGTATCTGGCAGATCGTATAATGTCTGCCATTCTTAACATATAGCCGATATAAAGATGTCTAATGTAAAAGAAAACTGTTTTTATACTACGCCAATTTCCTTTGTTTCCCAACGAGAAAATTTGATTTCCCAAGAAATAAAATAACGATATCAAAGTCATAATCCCATCTTCATACGGCTAAGCAAATAAAACTGTCGCAACTTTCCACAAGTAAAACTAACAAATAAGGGCCCATACCGCTTTTATCAACTTTCTAACTTCGTTCATCTACATCGTGTAATCCAAGCAGAGCATTGTCGATCCAAGTTCATAATTTATGTTCACAGTCAATATGTTTAACTCCAACTTAGTGACGTGTTCGTTGGTTAGCTGATAAATTGGCTGACATTTGATAAATTCTAGGTTGTTAGCAATGTCGTTTTCATTTTCTTTTGGGTAAAGTTTATTATTCGTAAAATCTTTTCACGTTGCAATCTCCAAGTAAGCTTTATCACATAAAATTTAAAAGACAAAATGCAAAATTACCACGCTATCAATATATACAGAGAAATGAATGTCAAATTGGAACTTCCTAAATTCATTTATATGGAAATTGATAAATCGGCACAGCGAATTCAAAAAATAATTATTATGAGATTAAAGTACCTATACAAGTAAGTATAAGTAATACTCATGAAAAAGTCATGAAAAGAAAAAAAATCACGTTATAAATTGAAACAGAATAACAGTAAAAAAGCGCAATACTTTTGTTGTCTCATCTCGCTGTCTAACATCTTTCTACTTTGAATAATTATTAAAGTTGTTGAACCCAGTAATAATATCATCGGTGTCGCAATCCGTAACTTGTAACTCGGGTGTGCTCAAGTACTTCTCACGATTAATGTTCACATAGTCTAATAACCAATTCGTAAAGATAATCAATACTAGCTTTTGCTCGCGACTCCGCCCGCGTGAACAGTATTTTCCGGGATAAAAGTAGCCTGTAACCGTCTCCAGGGTCCCATCTATCCCTGTAGATAAATTCATCAAAATCGGTTCAGGGATTTAGGCGTGAAAGCGTAACAAACAAACTCACTTTCGCATTAAATTTCGCCCCCCCTTTCATCTCTTATTAACTAACATTTCCAAAATTCCTGAAACACATATTTATTTATTTTACGTCAATAACCGAAATATAAAATTTTGTTTATGTAACTTTCAAAATGACGGACTTTCATACATATTATCATCCCCTATTTTGACTCCTTTGGGGTGGATTTTCTAAAATCTTTTCTTAGCGGGTGCCTACATAACAAAATTAATATACAGTCCGAATTCCATGCTTGTAGGCTTGATATTTTGCGCTCGACGATGATGAATCAGTCAGTCAGTCAGGACATGTTATTTTATAAGTATAGATATTTGTCTGACACCAGTAATTAGTTTATTCCCCCGGACAAGTAAAGACTTTACGACTGAGTCGTATTACCTAGACGTGATGAGTACTAATCAAAGTATTCTTTTCCAAGGTGGATATAATCCGGCACGAATGAGACGCTATTTTATTTGGAAAGAAAAATCATCCCTCTAAATACTGTAATTCTACTGTTATTAAAAATGTTTAGATATTTGTGAGTTTTGAATTTGGATATTTGTTAGCTAATCACGCCTTAATAACGTTTTGGATGAATCTTGCCACACACGTAGACCAAAAGACCTATAAGAAGATGCCATATGTAGTCAGATGCTTACATATTTGTAGTTTGCAATATATTTTGATTGCTTATTAATTTTATGACAGTATATTATAAGAGTTAGTCATTAATAAGTTCATATTAGTGTGAAGTAATTTGTTGTAATTTCCTTCCAGTTTTCTAAAACGGAATTTACAATAATACTGAACATTACGACGCACCAGAGTTGTAAAATGTACGTCTAAAACATATTCATAACTTAGTTTGGCAACTTTCATTGGACATTTATTTAATCAGACTTGCGAAGACTTATTTTAAGTTTATGACTTCCAAAGATTTGGAAGGTTTTTATTGAAAAGTTGTAAATTTCCGACAATCATATAAATAAATTTATTTCAGCTGATTTTTTTGTAGATAATTTTGTCTAGTGTCTAAAGCATCAATGCGTCGACTGGACAGTTATTGTAACACTATCTCACAGAATACTGAGTTGAAATGGTAGCGTACCGTTGGCGTTGGCTTGCGTGCGGAGAGTTAGATTCCCCGCCACTTCCCAACCTCCAATTTTTTTTTGTCTGTGGACGGCAAGGCACCCATGATTCATCTGTTATTATAGATGAGTGGATATTCATAGGTAGTGGCGATCTCTTACGACCAGACGACTTACATGCTTTTTTGCCAGCTTCTGCTAAAAAATAAAAATTATATCCACTTGATCAACAAAACTCTTTATGATTTCTTACGTTTACGCGAATGTTACTCATTGAAAAAAACTAATTTAAACGGATTTTATTGCGTCCACCTCGTGGCCACGAAGGCTGAAAAGCTTTCGAAATGTCGGGACTAAAATTAAAATAAAAAACCGTGATAAAATCCATTAATATTAGTTTTATTTCAAAACCCCTTATTTTAATATATAACATTATGAAGTAATCATTGACCCTAGGAATAAAACTCTTGATTAGTAGAATATTCAAGGCCCAGACAGTAGACTCGCCACAAGAAACGAACGAAACAACTTCGAAAGTGGATCAGATAATTGATATTCGAGAAAGGTATAAATAATGGAGTTAGCGTAGATTTTTTCTTAGTAACATTTCCTCGTAATATCTATCTGATAATGTAATTACCCGAGTTTGGGGGAAAAGTTGTCTGCAACGTAATTGAGTTAAAGTGGGTCATTTGGTCCGGCAAGGTGATCGCTGGGTAGTGAAAATTAATTATATCAGGCTTTATAGGTACATTGTTATATCTTGGTACTCTTTGAGAATACAGTACGACCAGGGGCTTAACATATGACCACGACATATCTTGCGTGCGAAAGAGAATACTATCGTCGACAAATATCTCAGATAAAAGTATCAACATTCTATAAAATTACTTCGTCATGGGGTTCGTAGATAAAATATCACAGAGAGGTTGAAAGTAACTATACGAAATTCTCCACTTTACATCTAATTTTGAAATAACTAGCCGAGTACTCTATACAACCTTATTAGCTTCGATAGACATACATAGATAACCAAACTTCTGCTGCTTCTGCTTCTGCTTTCTGCAGGTGGGATGATATTCGTATCCGACCGGATAGCGACCACCGTACATTGGTGTTAAAACCTGCCATAGTGACCCAGCTTGTGTGTGTCGCGTTCCAGGGTTAGCCAGTGTATATCCGGTTCTTCCGAGGGGCTTGCGTCATGACTGGATTGATGGTTGGTTGGGGCGGGTACAGGGCTACATCCTTGTATCTGCATCGGTCATCCGCCTGTCCTGTCGCAGGTCCCTCGATTTGCTGCTTCCCTCTCCGAAGAGGGAAGAAGCATTTATACAGGCCGGCATGATTCTGGTGACTCATTGTTTATCGGTGGTTGCTAGTTTTTTGGACTGCACTACGCTTACCATCAGGTGTAGTGCTGTCACTTTGCGGTGCTCGGCTAAAATGAAAAAAAAAAACTAAACTGGCTTTTCACGACAAAATTATCTCTCGTTACGTATGTGCTTTACAAAAGCAACATGAGATAATTTTGTGTTCCAAATTTGCAATTCTATAACAGAAACGTTAGGAAACATACATAACGTTATAATAGGTATAGGATGGCCATTACAATAATAATATTTTTAATTGAAATTACCACTACTTTAATAAAATGATTTGCTGGTGGTACGATCTTCATATGCGACCGGATAGCGACCACCGTACACATTGTGTTAAAACCTACAATAGTGACCTACACACCTTTTGTGGATCGTGTTCCAGGATCATCCAGTGTATCGGCCCCCCGGGGCGTGCGACAGGACTTGATAGTTGGTTGGGGCGGGTATAGGGGAACATCCTTGTAACCCTGTGCCTGCATCGGTCATCCGCTTGTCATATGGCAGACCCCTCGATTTGCTTCTTCCCTCTTCGGAGTATGGAGAAGCATTATGGTACGTAGCATGATGCTATACCATCATATTGACAATACAAATATTATGATGAAAAGTTTCCAATCGGTTAAGTACATATTAACGAAAATTATTCAGTTGTTTATTTTTAGTTGAATCGTGTTTGTCCTGATTTATTTTCCTGAAAACGTTTCCGAACCATAACGAAAAAAAAAACAAAAAAGAATTGCAAAATCCTTGGTTCGTATTGTGAGTTATGGACTTGAGTTCATACAAAAATCCCATTGAAAAACGTACTTTTAATTATTCCCGAATTTTCTCATTTTCCGGATTTTTGTTTTATTTTTCCCTAAAAGCCTTATTCAGATTATCACGAATAATAAAAAGGAATTGCCTGAATTGAATAACGCACAAATTCTAAATAATAGCCTGTACGAATATTAGCTCCCCAAATTTCCATTATCTTGCTAACAAATTCTACAACTGCTCGAACGCTATCATGTTAAGACAGTCTTAGCACGAATTGCTTTGTAAATATTTTAATTCTAAGTTAGTATTTCGTTAATTCTAAGTTAGTATAGTAATTTCTTCTAGGAATCCCGTTTCGTACCTAACAAGAACATATTCACGGTCACGGCGCCTGTATAATGAGTTTGCTCTCTGGAGGATGCGTCTTTTGGTCTACTTTCATATACTCACTTAATTATACAAATTGTTATACATGCTTTGTTAGCGAACTTTTTATTGTGTCATTTGGAATAGAAAACACATCGTCGTTTGTTTTATGAGTTTGGAGTGTATTGTTTGACGACGTAAAGACTATGAATATGTTATAATAAAATAATCTCGAGCTGTGGTGCTCGTGTTTTAAAGAACAAACAGTAAGCCAAATGCTAATATGCAAATTATATACAATTATAATGAGAAATCGTACTTCTGCCGGACCATTAAGCTGTGAAATAGTTTGCCGGCACAGGTGTTTTGCGGCACACCTTCCTATATGGGGACTTTTAAACGGGGTGTGAAGAAGCAGTTAGGCAGGCCGGCATGATCTTGCCGACCAACGATAGACACACTGTTTGTCGTTGGACGACACTATTGCTGTATTACGCTACACTTACCATCAATTGTGGATTAATCATTTTGCCGAGCCAGGATAAAAAAAATGCTGGTGCCAGTTCGTAAAATAAGAATGACTACACAACGGCCCATAAACCGCTAGGTCAATGTCATAGAAGAAAATATGAGGACCGATGGTCTGACTTCAGATGTTCGAGTCCCGGACAAGTAGAATACATTAAGTAAGCTTGGACCTTGGCTCACAGCTAAAGTACCACTATATCATAGAAAACTAAACGTAAATGACAGGTGTTCCGTTTCGTCCAGTACGTGAGATTTCCGGAGGCCCAATTTTGCCTTTTCCTTATCTCCATTCCTCTTCTCTAAGCTTGGTAACGCCTTCCTTATTCGTTTGACTTTATGTGTTTTTATAAGCGGCAAATTACTTCAAGCAAGTAACCTATTTGCTGATCTCTCTATAATAATTCAGTACGTTTTTGCGACAGATGAATTAGAGCATTCACTTCATCAAAAGAGCCACAAATTCCAACCAAACATTCGATATCGCATTTCCAATCAATAGTCGTCACATGCATGAGGGTAACGGAATTTCCTTGGAATATCATTACGCAGACTTGGCGCATTGTGTTCACGCGATATCGAAGGACGAAATGTAGAAGGTGTTTTACGTTTGCCGAGTATGGGAAATAGAATGCTTGTGGCAGAAACAACCTTTAGGTCTATCGAGAGCATAGCGTGAACTGGAAACTATAAGGTCTCGGATTTTATATCGCAGTGATCAAATACTATGAAATTTTAATATCAATATTTCATAAGATTACAAGGGGCTTAGAACCGTTGCAATTGCGGAGGGAGATTGTCTCGCTAAGCGTCTTTTATCTTCTGTATCACGGTGAGAGCTCTGAAGAGTTGAAAGGTAATGATGGGATAAGTTTGACCTTATCCCATCATTACCTTTCCTTAACAGAACCACACGTGCTGGCTTGCGGAGCCAGAGCTTCGTGGTCTCCTCCATCTCGGCTCGAACTAAAAAGTTCGCAAAATCGTACTTCTGCCGGGCCATTAAGCTGTGGAATAGTTTGCCGGCACACGTGTTCCCTCCTTCCTATAATATGGGGTCCTTTAAACAGAGCGTGAAGAAGTAGTTAGGCAGGCCGGCATCATCTTGCCAACCAACGATAGACACACTGTTTGTCGTTGGTCGACACTATCCCTGGATTGCGCTACACTTACCATCAGGTGTGGCATAGTCATTTTGCTGAGCCAGGATAAAAAAAAAGACAGGTTGTACAGTTTTTAAAAATAGATTATTTTCGGTTACATTACGAAACCCTTCGCTGTGCGTGGTCCGACACGGACTTGGGCGCCTTTTTCAAGATAATATCTAAAGAACTGCATACTCAGGTTGCTCGAAAGTAGTTATAAATAGCGGTACGATAAACGCTGAACAGTATATAATAAGTAACGGCTCCCATAAATAGAGTACGGGAATAGAATCATGGGTGCCAGACTTAAGTGCTTACGTTATTAATACGATGAAATATAATGATGTTAATAAACGCTCTGCTCGTGCCAAAAATTACTTTATTAAAGAGTTGTAAGAGCGTACTTCCATTTTTCATGACTTAAGTTGAATTCTTGGGTATTTATGCCCTCGTATATTAGGCCGTCTGGGTTATCACCGTTTTGTCTATTACTACCGCCAAGCAGCAGTGTGTACTGTTGTTTTTCGGTATGAAGGAAATTAAAGCCAGTGTAATTACTGTGCATTATGATACTTAGCATTCTACATCTCAGGGTGACGATCTCAGTCGAAAGACTTGCAGTGCTTTGTAATCTAAAGTTCTATGTGTTATTGTTTCTATCTATGGTCAGAGGGTGGCGCTTGCCATCAGGTGAGCGACTTGCTCGTATTTTTATTCTGGCAAATAATAACTCCCAATTACGAGATTGTGTCACGTATTTTGACAGCGAGTTGTTTTCATATTAGCAATAAATCGTTAAAATCGAAGTTTAACAAAGTTTGTTTTACTGTGACTGAATTTGATTTGTACTATTATCGTATTTTTAAATTTGCTATTTCACATCATTTTTTTGTGAGCCGGCCCATTCATTCCGTAGACAAAACTGTCTACAATATCACTATACCACTTCTAAAATCATTTGACCCCACTAATTTTAGACCTATTTCTGTGCAATCATCCTTAGTCAAATACAAAATTATTTTACTTCAAATAAAATCCTGCATCATAAACAGTTTGGTTTCACACGGGGTCGCTCCACCACCGATGCTGGTGTTGAGCTTTTAAATAATATATTTGATGCTTGGGAGGGTTCACAAGATGCCTTGGGTGTGTTCTGTGATTTATCCAAGGCGTTCGATTGTGTTCACCATGACATTCTTATCAGGAAACTGAGTCACTACGGAGTTAATGGCGTTGCTCTAGATTTATTTAATTCTTACTTAAGCAATAGGATTCAGAGTGTTGACGTCAATGGAAAAAGATCATCTGGGTCTACTGTTACAATGGGAGTTCCACAGGGCTCGATTCTTGGACCCTTTCTATTTTTAATTTATATTAATGACTTACCTTATCACATAAGGGACAACTGTGAGGTAGTGTTGTTTGCAGATGATACTTCTTTGATATTCAAAGTTAATCGACAACAATCCGTTCTTGACGATGTAAACAGCACTCTCTCAAAAATAGTACATTGGTTTAGCGTTAATAATTTATTACTAAATAGTCAAAAAACCAAATGCATTAGATTTTTGACACCTAATGTCAAAAAGGTTAACGCTAACATTTTTATGAATGGTGATGAGTTAGGCCTTGTGGAGTCAACCAAGTTCTTAGGTATAACTTTAGACCCTAAACTTCAATGGGGCCACCACATATCTGTACTAGCTAAAAAATTAAGTAGCGCAGCTTACGCTGTGGGTAAGATACGCCAACTGACCGACGTTAACACGGCTAGACTGGTTTATTTTGCATATTTTCATAGTTTGATGTGTTACGGAATTTTACTATGGGGTGGTGCTGCTGACATAAATACTATTTTTATTCTTCAAAAGCGAGCTATAAGATCTATTTACTCGCTTAGTTCCAGACATTCTCTAAGAGAAAAATTCAAAGAAATAGATATAATGACAGTAGCATCACAATTCATCTTCACTAACCTAATGTATGTTCATAAGAATATAGAGCAATTTACTAAAATTAGTGATACTCATGGCATAAATACTAGGAATAAAAATAACCTTGTATGTCATAAAACTAGACTCCACAAAATCGGCAACTCTTTTAAAGGGCTCTGTATACGCTTTTACAATAAACTTCCAAATCATATTAAAGAGCTTAATATCATGCAATTTAAAGCCACTATTAAGCGAAAGTTATGCAATAAAGCATATTATAAAATCTCGGAATATTTGGAAGATCTTAAGGCATGGGAATAGCTTATAATAAATATATGAGTACGTTACTATATACGCTAATTGTAAGCAGTTTGGGTATGTCATGCTCGCTTTAATGTCTGTGCTTGCGGCGGCGTCGTGTGCCGGGTCGGTCACTTCCCTGTAACATGGTTGAGGAGGCCGATGGCTGGCACATGCGTCATGCTCGTGAACGGGTGCTGCTTGTGTGGACTGGTCTGCTCAAGCTCTTATTGCGTGTTTAGTTGATTTATTCATATAGTTCTTGAAGATCATGCACAAAAAACTATTATATTATGCTAATTATTTTACTTTATGACGTTCCTCATTGGCATAAATTGAGCTGCTCTAACTCAAATAAATAATACTTCAATGTATGTAGTGCTAATATATATTGTAATTAGTTTAGAAAAGAGCAACGTTAGAGTTTCTTGCCCGTTCTTCTCTAACGAACCAGCTTTCCGAACTGGCGGTAGAGTTAAAATTTGACTGAATCTAAATGATGTTTGACATTTTACTGATTCAATAAATGATTTGATTTGATTTGATTTATTTTCTTAAAAAAAAGAAAATATATAAAAATAGGTCTTCATAATGTTCAATCCTAAATAATTCCGATATTATAATGCGGTTTTTTCCGCTCGATTACATTCACAGATGAATAGGCAATAAAGTTTTATTACTTTTCTTTCATGAATGTCGATTAAAAATATATCTAATATGAATACAATTAAAGAGCGACCCCCGCGTACTCACTCAAGCGGAGTTATGACATTTAACGTCTGAAACTTCGTGATGGATCGAATTAAATTCTTTAACTCTAGAAAAGTCTTTTGTTAGACGATGTTGTTTGTGATTTGCATTTATCATTACATTATTATGATCTAACTTCTCTCAAATTTTGTCTACATCATGAATGGCTTGTTACAAACTCAAAGAAAACCTGGTGGGAGGATACTTGTATCCGACCGGATAGCGACCTCCGTACACTGGTGCTAAAACCTGCCATAGTGGCCCACCTTGTGTGGGTCGCATTCCAGGGTCAGCCAGTGTATATCCGGTTCTCCCCAGAGGGCTTGCCTTTTCCCATCCCTTTTCCTTCCCCTCTCCCTTGGCCCTTTGGCAGGCCGGCATGATCTTGCCGACCTACGATGGACACATTGTTTATCGTTCGTCGACACTATTCTTGGATTGCGCTACACTTACCATCAGGTGTAGCGTAGTCACTTTGCCGAGACAGGATAAAAAAAAAACCGACGTGAAGTAGCGGTTTGTTATTTCGTCGTACGGTGAGTAAAATATCTTTGGGGTAAAATCACGCCCCCAAAATCTCTTAATCTTACCTTTCCTCCGGCGCAGCGTGTTCATGATTGTTCCAGTATTAATAGACCGGTGATTATCCGGTTGAAAATGGTAAAAATAGAAACAAATTTATAGTAGAATCAAACCCATTGTAAAAGGAAGAGAATACAACAAAATTGATAGGAAAAATAAATTAACGGCGATCTGAGGTCGGGAAGTGGGAAGGGGGGGCTTTTAAGGGTTAAAAACGGTTTATCTCGATTTCCGGAAAAACTACAAGTCCTATGGAAAAAAATTAAATCGCAAAGTTGTAGGTAATAAAAAGATCTACAACTTTTGTATACACACTCTCTTCACATAACCTCAAAATATATGTGAAAAATTCAAATAACCAAGTTTTTTGTTTTTATTTTTATCTATTATAATAAATCATTTTTTTTCACGAAATTTGGTGAAAACTTACCTTTTTGTATCCCAAATACACTGTAATTTTTTTGATCTAAAATATTTATTCTTGCACCTTATTTTGACTTAATATCGAAAAAGCAGCCTAATTTTCAAACGAAAATTCTCACGTCAAAATATGAGCTTTTTTAAAAAAGTCTGTTGGCTTCTTGTTCATTGAATTCTCTACTTTCTGATGGTGTAAAAAAATATATACATTACTATGGTAAATGTGCTCAGAAAATGTAAAGTTATAAGTTAATATTTAATAAGACATATCTACAATATTTTGAGAAAGTTGTAGAATCTTCTTTAAATTATATGCGTAGATGCCTCTTTATTGTTATTTTAATATAACTTATATACCTGAGTGATCTACGGAAAATTGTCGGAAATTGGTTGAAAACGGTGGGTCTGGGCCTTACTACCTGTTATTTAGTAGTTCGTTTCTTTGCATTTTCTGAGCACATTTACCATAGTAATGTATATATTTTTTTACACCATCAGAAAGTAGAGAATTCAATGAACAAGAAACCAACAGACTTTTTTAAAAAAGCTCATATTTTGACGTGAGATTTTTCGTTTGAAAATTAGGCTGCTTTTTCGATATTAAGTCAAAATAAGGTGAAACAATGAATATTTTAGATCAAAAAAATGACAGTGTATTTGGGATATAAAAAGGTAAGTTTTCACGAAATTTTGTGAAAAAAAAATATGTTTTCTAAAAGATAAAAATAAAAAACTAAAAACTTGGTTTTTGAAATTTTTAACATACATTTTGAGGTTATGTGAAAAAAGTATGTATACAAAAGTTGTAGATCTTTTTATTACCTACAACTTTGCGATTTAACTTTTTTCCATAGGACTTGTAGTTTTTCCGGAAATCAAGATAAACCGTTTTTTACCCTTAAAAGCCCCCCCCCCCTTCCCACTTCCCGACCTCAGATCGCCGTTAATTTATTTTTCCTATCAATTTTGTTGTATTCTCTTCCTTTTACAATGGGTTTAATTCTACTATAATTTATTTATGTTTCAAAATGGATAATCACCAGTCTATAAGGGCGTTAACGGATCGTGGACTAGACATGTCGAAAGTGATATGATCACTTCAAATTAATTGAATAATTTAATATATTGTAATCATGGACGTAATTGAAGTAAAATCCAATTATTTAATTGAATTCTTAGAGTGTACAAGTCTGTCATCATTAATTAAATAACATTATTAATTCAAGGACTTGAATTCTTGAGACGGATTTCTCTAGCTTGTCTATTTAACCTCAGTTACACGAGTTTCTTGCATGACATGATTATGCCAGAAATCGGTGATAGGTCCCACGTATGCGGGAACCGTCTGATTAGTTACCACCGCTTTGTCTATTTCTACCGCCAAGCAGCAATTTGTAGCATTATAAGATTTATCATCCTATTGCTTGGTGTCACGAGCGCAGACCAATGCTATGCAGTCTTTAGTAATTCAAAGTGATGTGTGGTGTTGCTTATGTTTATGGGCAGGCATGGCGCTTACCATAGGGCGAGCGAATTACTCGTTTCATCATTCTGGCAAAACAGAATACTCTCGTGTATGAGATCGCGTAAATCGAGGCTCTTATGATGAGGCCTCGTATGACTGAGTTTTTTTCTGTTATTTAATCCCCTATGTCGTATAAGAAATTCTCTGTATGTAAATAGGGCTTTAGAAGGACGTGCTTTTTGTTTAAAATATTATAAACATCATTGCCTCGGAGTTGCCACGGAGCGTACGTGGTACAACTGCTGTGCTGAAGTCTCGGGTTCGATCCTAGGGTCGGGTAAATCTCATATTGGTTTTTCTATCAGTATCAGCCCGGAGTCCGGAATTGTTCCCGGTATTGATTTATGAAATATAAACAAGGTATAGAGGAATTGCCTATATGTATAGCTTTTTATATAGTCACGTAGTATATAAACCTACATTGAGTTAAACAATGCTGGTGGTAGGATATTCATATCCGCCCGGATAGCGACCACCTTACACATGGTGTTAAAACCTGCCATAGTGTTCCACACGCCTTGTGTGGATCGCGTTCCAGGATCAACCAGTATATATCCGGTTCTCCCGCGGGGCTTGCAACATGACTTGATGGTTGATTGGGGTGGGTATATGGGTACATCCTTTTATCACTGTGCCTGCATCGGTCATCCTTTTGTTCTGTCGCAGGCCCCTCGATTTGCTCCTTCCCTCTCCGAAAAGGGGAAGAAGCATTTATGCAGGCTGGTGACCACCGATAAACACGTTGTTTGTCGGTGGTCGCTGGTTTTTTGGACTGTACTACGCTTATCATCAGGTGTAGTGCAGTCACTCTGTAGTGCTCGAATAAAAAAAAATGCCTCAGATCTTAGCGGACATAACCTTCATTAAATACCATGTAATCATTTTCCAATTATTCCAGTAACAATAACGTTTTTATTTACTTCGAGTGTTTAATTTTGAATTATCGATCTGTGTAATCTAAGCAATCTTCCTTCTTCCCGATTCATTAACATGAAAAAAATATGTTCGCAGAAAATCTTAGATGTAATTGCTTCCACTGGTATTCATTTTGACAAAAAGACATTATTTATCTGAACATTTTTTAGAGAAAACTTCTTTTGTAACTCAATACGACATTGAAATAAATATACTTAAGTATTTCTACATTCATATTTATAATGTGAAAGCTGGTGTCTCGGATATTTTTAACCTTCTTTGAAGTATGCTCATCAAGTATGAAGAGCAACTCAACCGCGAATGGTACGGAATGTAGAGACGAAAGTCGCAGGTTCGAAACCAGCCCCAAGAGCATGCGCCTGTGACATTTTTTAGTTGCGTTCCTTAATTCCTTTTTAATTATTGCTCGCTTTAATGGTGAAGGAAATATAGTGAAGAACCCTGTATTCCAAATAAGTTATCCATAAGAGTTTTTCGCCCTGGGCTCCCGGTCTTAGGTGCCTCCAAATCTCATAAAATGCTGTGCTGTGCAAAAAAGCTCACCAATAGACGCCAATTGCCGCTCCTGGCCCCCGACGGGTTTAGGCCGCCACTGCTTACTGAAACATTTTCCCCTATAAAAGTAGTGTCAACTGAAGAAATGTGAAATATTATTTTAAACTAGCTTTTGCTCGCGGCTCCGCCCGCGTGATCTGCTTTTTCCGGGATAAAAAATATCATATGTCCTATTCTGATGTATAAGCTATATTATTGTAAAGTTTCATTAAAACCCATCCAGTAGTTTTTATGTGAAACAGTAACAAACATACATCCATACTTACAAACTTTGGCGTTTATAATATAAGTAGGATTTTATAAAAAAAATCATAAATATTGAAGTGGCTTTCACTTGCTTGTCCATAATTATGAATATTAATTAATTTATTTCCTTTTTAAATGGAAAATCTGTTGCTGAGCGGACAGTTCTCACAAATCTAGCATAACAGATCATGGACATATTAATTCGAAAAGTGAGTTCGGGTATACATACCTATTTCAAGCAGCTGAACCACTATACTTTGGGGTCATATAATAAAACTAAACTAATATACACACTACAGAGCTAATATTATTTATTTAAGGTCTACTTTGTATATATATTATTATCGCTATGTATAGTCGGTGCCGGTTGGTGTAGTTGCTTAACCTCCCGGTGTTACAGGCGTCAGCTTATAAGCTGTCTACACAACGCTTTAGTATTCCAGATATGTATTAACAATAAACGTCTGCAATCGACTGCATTGGTTTAACATAACCGTTAATCCTATCTGTCGATCGTAAAGCCCCTTGTTAAAATGCAAACAGCCACTCTACATATTAAATACCGTCTGTCATTAAAATAGAAATTGCATTAATCGATTTACAAGCACTTATATAGCTATCGATACTAATACTCATTGATTAAATCGACTCGAAGAGCGTGACAACACTAGGTTGTATTTTTTTACTTACGTGTCCCTGGTATACGCAATAAATCAGTTTTTAGTTGGTCGGTAACTCGCGACAAATGTGTAATGATTTTTTTAACCTGGCATGGCAAAGTGACAACACTGCATCTGATGGTAAGTGAGTAAGTACTGTACTGTACAAACACAATGTCGATCGTCGAGAGATATTGTATACCTCGACGGTCGGCAGAATTATGCCGACCTGATGTGACAGGGTTTACACTAGTTGACACCGAAACGTGACTCGAAGGAACATGCTACTTTGGGCGTGGTTTTGACCATGTGTTCGGTGGTCGATATCCATTCGGGTACAAATGTTTGAGGTACCTTCTAATCTTGATCAAGATCGGGAAAGATTAGTATAGTATAGAAAATAGTAATCCTTGAAATCTAACAATTTGTGGTATAAATAATGATTTGTTACGTTAACGCGTATGTTACACATATGCATAATTTAAACGGATTTTATCGCGGTTTTTCATTTTTATTTTGGTCCCGACGCGACGTTTCGAAAGCTTTCAGCCTTCGTGGTCACGGCGAACTGTTTAATTTATAGTATGTTTTTCGTCGCTGGCCGACACAAAAGATGTCGTACACACAGGAGTAATAAAAGACAATGACGTCCGGCCGAGGATGATCGAATCTCCGATAAATATATATTGTATACGAGCAATGTACAACCGTTCCTTCCGTCCCATTCTTGAGAATATCGCGGCTTATGTCATAGTTTCGTAAATATTGTATTTTTATTCCATTGTCTCATATACCGTTGAGTTTTTACAATGTTTTATGCTAGACATTTCCTATTATTCACCCTGATGGCGGTAAAAGGTGACCTCGGGATTACGAGTGAACTATTCAATTGAAATAACTACATTATGATTTTTTTTTATGTAATTATATTATATCGCTCGAACACCCAGACACGTAACAAATATTTGTGGATCAAACAAACATTTGTCTTGGTACGGGGATTGAACCCGCGGCCTCTCGTTTCACAGCTTATTCGCCAACAACGGCAAAAAGAGTGTCACATACGAACATACATCCTAAATGTTTCATCATCATTATCATTAGCCACAAGACGTCCACTGCTGAACATAGGACTCCCCCAAAGATTTCCAGACCGACCTGTTGGAAGCGGCCTGCATCCAGCGACTTCCTGCGACCTTTGTCAGGTCGTCTGTCCACCTTGTAGGTGGACGTCCAACGCTGCGCTTGCCAGTACGTGGCCTCCATTCCAGAACCTTTCTGCCCCATCGGTTATCGGTTCTGCGTAAATTCGTAAATGTTTATATATACTTCTTTACGCAATGTATAAAGAGGTTTCAATGATCTCTTTACGGTGCCTTTATTCCTGGCCCTTTATACATGGCCACGTGGGTGGAAAATGCTGTAAAAAATAAACACACGCCAGTAAAAACTTTATCCTCCGGTTGTTTTAAATAATTTGCGACACTCGCAGTCAGCATGTTTAGTCAGATGTTTAAGCAATGGGTCATTTATATTTTACGGTTTGTCGTTAAGTTGAACGTGGAGATACATTTTAGACTATTTATATTTTTTGCACGTTTAAACTCCTACCAAAAGAGGTGTGTAATGAGTTTGACCCCTCTGTTCGTCTGTGTGTCCGTGTGTATTGTCATTTGTTTATATGCCTGTGGTTTTGCAGCTAGTTAATATTTATATTATTTAACAGTTATATTGTCCTATAAATAAAATAATAAATTTTTGAGTATCATCAAATCGAAATATTCTATCCTTGCTACCTCTGTTAGCTACCACAATGGAGAATTTTCACATAGGGAATTGTTGGGCGTCTCATCGAAACGAAGCTACTCACGGAAAATTAGCTTGATAGTAATCAAGTGGATCAGCTGGCCCAGGGAACCCGGACCATCATGTCTGCCTCAGTGGCACAGTTGTATTGCGTACGTGGTACGACTGCTGGGCTGAGGTCGTGTTCGTAGAGGGTCAGTTCGATCCCCGGGTCGACTAAAAGTGATATTAGATTTTTCTACCATGAAATGCTCAGTATCAGCCCGGAGTATGGAATTGTGCCCGGTATGGCGATAGGCTCGCCCCGCTACGCCTGCCCATAAACAGAAGCAACACCACACAGAACTTTGAATTACAAAGCATTGCATGGCACTGAACTGCGCTCGTCACCCCGACACATAAGATGTAAAGTCTCATAATACCCAGTAATTTTACTGGCTTCAATGTCCGTCAAACCGAAACACAACAGTGCTTACACACTGTTGCTTGGCAGCAGAAAGAAAAGCGGTGGTACCAACCCAGACGGCCTCTCGTATACGAGGGACCTACGATTTTGTAAAATATTGGCACAAACATAGAATATACTATAGTAAAGCCGTAACTTGTTTACACTCGAACGTGATTACTTTATATTTCATTTATGAGTATTCTGCCGACAGAATATACTTATTGAATACAAATCGAATGATTACAAAATATTATGTGCTTACTACACACGCGCTACTAACAATGGCTTCCTTTTACTACATATGGTACAAAGTACCAAGAACTTGTTTTTTAACCGACAAAAAAACGGAGAGTGTTCTTCATGCGACGTGACCTACTTTTTTTTGTGCAATACCATGCATTTTTTCCTTTTTATTATGGTTTCATAAGAGAATTTTGACTATTCTTTTTTCATTCGATAGTTTCTAGTTCAAAGTTAGTTCCATTTAAATTTCAAGAAGAAACTCCCCGAAAGAGTTAAATGGGGATGAAAGACTAAAACTTCGTCATTTATGCATCGATTTTGATGATTATTTTACTAAAAATAGTAACATTAATTTATTTAACAGATGAAAAATGTGAAGTTTCTTTCTACGTTTAATTAAACCCATTAATATCCAAAACCGTAATATAATAATTTACTCACTCACTTAGTATTTAGACTGAGAAACCGTGAAGTCTTAGGTTCAAATCCCGGGTCGAGCAATCATAAGTCGTGTTTTCGATTTCAAAAATAACTCATGAGTTCCCCTGGATTTTTGTGCCCGAAAGCGGATTTGGCGATAGTGACCCTTATCACATCATGGAACGAACATAACATCAGCGTAGCGTGGGTGCACTAGATTGCCACCCCTTTGAAGATACAGGCGTGATCTTACGTATGTTATGTTAGACGAATAGGCATGGCATGCATTATTTATTTATACGTTTCTCAAGATGATAGAAATACAAAACTTCCTTTTTTAAGTTGGTTTATATCAATCACATGAACGCGAAGATCCACGCTTATACACTTCACCCACTCACAATCCCAAATATAATGGAAATCTCGAGAACTTATCGTAACATTGAAGAATAATGTTATGATTTCGAATCGCGGAGTAAGCCGACGTGAAATTGTGTGGCAGCGTGCTTCATTCGAGATTTACACTGTTCGAAAAATTATATTATTTACACGACTGGCGTTTATGGATTTTATTAGGCTGTTATGATTGTGGATTTGAATTACGGATTCGAAGAATTCGTAACGAATTTTTAAATGAAATACAACTTATTATTATTATTATAATGTTTTTTTTATCTACACTTCTAATTTTATAAAGAGGAAAGATTTGTTTTTTGTATGTAACGAATAAACTTAAAAACTACTGGACGGATTTCAAAAACTCTTTTGCCGTTACAAAGCGATATTATCACTGAGTAACATAGGCTACTTTTATCTCGGATAAAGCAGATCACGCGGGCGGAGCCGCGAGGAATTGCTAGTAAGGAATAAAGTTGTCTACAAAATAATTGACTGCCTCGGTGGCCTAGTTGTAATGCGTTCGATACAAATGCTGTGCTGTCATCTCGGGCGGCTCGCGTAAAAGTGATATTAGATTTTTTATCATGAAATGCTTAGTATCAGGTCAGAGTCTGGAAATTGAGCCCAGTATGGCAATAAGCTCGCCTCCCATCACATCATGGGACGGAAATAAGTTCGGCGAAATATGAGTGTACTGGTTATGTTCATCTCTATTTCTGGGGGTGTCAAACCCAACTTTTAAATACATCCAACAGAGCCACACACACAGTTCTGACCCCACATTAGAAATCGTTAAATCTGTATCTTGAGTGTCAGGAACTACAAGGGACTTTTGGTCCCACAATACCCAGACCCGAAACACGTATTTGTGGATCACAAAAACATTTGTCCTTTCGGGAATCGAACCCGCGGCCTTTCGCTTCACAGCCCGCTCGTCTATTGCGATGTCACTGCCTACTCACATATCTCATGATCATATAATAAACTTGCCACAGAATTAAGTAATACAAATAATACACAAAGGATTTATTGACTTGCTATAATAAAAACATCTTACAGAATATTTGAAAAAATATAGAGGACTGAATGACAATAGCCTTAGGATTTTAAATAGGCGATTCGTAGGCAAATAAATCCGAGACCACTGTCATACCAACCGCTTTATAACCGCATTTATTGCTATTCCTCTCATCATAAAACGAGCTTAAATATTTCAATTAAGACCGAGTATATTAAATTGAAACAATATTTCAAATCGTAAAATGTCTCTTTTAATATCGCGGTTCAAAATTCTAAAATTCCTTCTATGAAAGAAAAAGAAAATGATCATTTGATGTTCGTAGTCTTGTATGCAATATCTGTATATTTATTTTGGAATGTGCTAATGGGTTCAAATCCCGGGACAAGTAATCACAGTTTGTGTTTGAGCTTTTGATTTGAAAAACAGACAGGAATTAACTCGGCGAACCGTGGGAGCAGCACCAGTTCCACCTCTGCTCACCTCTTCGGGGATACAAGGGTGGGCTTATTTTTATTTGATTGAATGACGAAACGAGCAAGGCGCTCGCCTGATGGTAAGCGCCACGCCTGCCCATAAACAGAAGCAACACCACACAGAACTTTGAATAACAAAGCACTGCATGGCACTGACCTGCGCTCGTTACCCCGAGATATAAGATGTTAAGTTTCATAATGCCCAGTAATTTTGCTGGCTTCAATGTCCTTCAAACCGAAACACAACAGTGCTTACACGCTGTTGCTTGGCGGCAGAAATAAACAAAGCGGTGGTACCAACCCAGACGGCCACTCGCATACAAGGGACCTACCACCTTGTAAATGTATGTTATTTTTATTTATATAGATTATCAATCCCTTGCCCCAATCTTATGTCAGAAATCTTTTGGTCTCGCGTGACCGACCGTCTGGCACCGATCTGGCATTACTGTGATGTTCACAGCCAGACGATTTCAATAGGGCCCGAGACGATTACGCCTAGATATTGACAATGGGCTTTTTTTTGGAAGAAATGTAACGAATTCGTTACGTTATTTTTTTGGTCGGCTTATAAATAAATCAATAAAAAAGTTTCAACCGACTTAAAAGGAGAACCTCAATAAGTTTGCATTGATTTTTTATCTAAGCTACGCGATAACTCTGCCAAATCTGGATCGATTTTGATGAACCTTTTTTTGTAGGATTTACTACGAGAATGGTCTCATATAAATATGAGTATGTGATGACAATATTTGAGGAAAAATGGGAACCCCATCTTCCTCAGAAAGCAGCAGCACCGTGATTCGATTGTTTAATTTTAAATTTTATTCTAAACTTTATATGTTACAATACAGGCCTATTCTTCCACTGTTCTTATTTAAAATGTAACCTTCAAATTAATGTATATCAGTATGGGACTTTTGTACCTATTTAAACGGTTCTTTTATACTATAGGCAAACGAGCAGCAAAACAACAAACCTACTAGTAGGTCTCTCATGTGCGAGAGGCCGCTTGGGTTTGTATCTACGCTTTGTCTATTTCTGTCAGTGTGTAAACACTGTTGTATTCCGGTTTGAAATTGAAGCCATTAAAATTACTGGGCATTATGATACTTAACACAATGTGTCACACAATGTCTCGGGGTGACAAGCGCAGTCCAGTGTCATGCAGTGCTTTGTAATTCATAGTTATTTGTGGATTTGCTTCTGTTTATGGGCAGGCGTGACATTTTTTCATCATTTTACCATCGTAATTTAAAAAAAGTGGATCACCTTATAGTGGGAGATCTCCACCGCCGAAGAACGCCCGCAATATCAGAAGAATCATGGAAAGGGATAATTTAGGGATTGGTCAGTGGAAGGCCTGCGGATATCAAACTCACCATACGAAACGAAACACCGAGCCGCTGCTTTACGTCGGTTTTCTGTGACAGTGATATCAACTTGACAGGGCCGGCTCAATCATGATATAAGCAAAACTGCCTACAGCGTAGCTCGTGGCTGCGTGTTGTACCCTATTTTTAAATAACATTTACTCAGAGGACCACCAGATAAGGCCCTAAAGTATGCAATTATTTTACATCGTACTCCTTAAAAGTGCTACTTATTTAACCCTTCACAATTCATTTACAATCCAAAGTGACTATAACACGTAATTAAGCAGTAAAACACGCCTTTATCACTCAGATTCTTAAGGAAATGGGGTGGGTTAGTTGAAATTTTATTGAGCGTAGAAACAGCGAAGTTAGGCAGTTTGTGAACGCTTCCAGCCATTATTGAAATACTTAGTTCCAAACAGTGCTACAAATCGCAAAACTAAGCGATTATTTAATGGTCACTGAACGTGAGGCAGCGATCTGATTCTTTGTTTAAAACAAATATTTTATGAAATTACTTGTGAATTATGAATACAGTTGTTTTAATATTCACATGAGCAAGTGGGTCAGCACATTGTATATGTTCGGCAATGTGAAATACCAGAGGTATCTCCCCTTTAAAATCCGGTTAAGTCTTGTGAAAAAAGGGTAGAAGTGCCAATAAGTTCAACAATTATAGGTCAAGGATGCATAAGGTCGGCGCTACGCAAGGCCAAAGGTTACTTTTCTAATAATGCCTACTAACCTATTTTTGCTAAAAAAAAGATAGATAGCATTAATTAAATTGCCAATTTGCCATTATCTAGATCTAGTAAACTTACCCAGGGTTTTTCCCAAACAATAGCCAAATATCTAACATCTAATGTCCGGACAAAGCGATCTTATCGCCTTCGTTGGGGAAGTTAATTGTTGGTTCGGTTCAATATGTAATTAATACTCAGAAAGTGGATGGCTGCGGATAATCGTTGTAATATATTTTCCATTGTTTTGTAATATTGCGGTCGTGATAATTTAGCAATTTGAATTCTGGATATCCAAACCGCGTTTGTTGATTTATTTGTTACAATAACAAGGTTTTAGGGTATTGTTAAATCACAAGAGTATTTAATGTGAGAATGTATTCTAGTTTTAAATAGTTTAGAGACATTTGCTGTGAAAGGGTGGTAACTATTTATGTACATTACTGGATAGCGACGCCATAGTGGCTCGTTTAGACGAGTCGCGGAGTCAGCCAATGTATAGTAGTTATATGCATCAACTTCAAAATGGTATAATTCTACCGACCGTCCTGGGACCCCTCTATATATAATAATAATAATAACACTAGCCCTGTATTATATATGTCCCACTGCTAGGCACGGGCTTCCTCTACTGAATTAATGGTGTTCACATGACACCACGCTGGCCTAATGCGGGTTAGCAGACTTCACATACCTTCGAGTTCTCAGGTGTGCAGGTTTCCTTACAATGTTTTCTTCACCGTTAAAGCAAGCAATAATTAACAACTAATATACACGTAACTTAGAAAAGTCAGAAGTGTATGCTCTTGGGGATAGTTTCGAACTTGCGACTTTCATCTCGACAGTCCGTACCACTCCCCGCTGAGCTATCGCTGCTTCTATGCCACCCTGAAATCATAGGCGCGGCACCTCGTGAGTAACTTCAGGCTGGTTATATTTTAATAATCGCGCGTATTGTATACCTGTCTCCCCGGCGATTCACCGCAATGAC
Source organism: Amorpha juglandis (assembly GCA_949126905.1). NCBI lineage: Eukaryota > Metazoa > Arthropoda > Insecta > Lepidoptera > Sphingidae > Amorpha > Amorpha juglandis. The sequence continues at coordinate 5,458,936 of OX421380.1, forward strand.
CTTGTTTTTCTGCACCGACTACGACTCTATGACGGGGCATACATCGGGTGCTAATTATATATTGTAAATTATGTATTATTCTAACTGATAGGAATAATCGCTTTATTGACGCAGTTTTGGGGATCCGAATAGTGGAACAACTTATATCACGCCATAATGTCAGTTTGCGGCATCTTTCACGGAATACCACGAATTATTTTTCAGTGTAACTATTAAAAGGTTTTTGGAAACAATCACACTTAACTCGTAATTTTATTGGCTTACAACTTAAAATAATATTTCCAGAAAATTCGCTGAAGTGCGCGTACCGTCATCTTAAATTTATATTTCCTGCTACTCCCAATAGGCGCCAATGGGCTGCCGACATACAAACTACTAATATAGTTTATTACAAACATTGTAATAACGTATTCAACAAACTGTTTGCACTTAAAATAACTCATGTTTACTTTAATAAAACAACACAGACTTATGATACAAATAACAAAACTGTTAAACTGTAATTAAAACTTTCCTATCCATAAGCAGTTCGGGAGTTTGTCTAATAAAATAAAAACATATTAAATGTTGAAGATTAATGGTGTAATAATTTAAAAGTTGAAACATTAATAAACATCTGGTGAAATCTTCGGCCACAATAAAAACTAAATTTCGGTGTATTTACGGATCTATGGGGCGATCCCACGCGGAGTTTAACCGATAAAGGCAATAAAAGGTATAAAAATAAAGCTCAGTTGGGAGATGCAATGGGAAGAAATAAGCGAGAGCATACGTTTATATCTGGACGTTCAGCGCGTATATACTTACGACTAGCTTTTGCTCGCGGCTCCGCCCGCGTGATTTTCATACAAACTTTCATCCCCTATTTTATCCCCTTGGGGGTAGAATTTATAAAAATCCTTTCATAGCGGATGCCTACGTCATAACATCTCCCTGCATGCCAAATTTCAGCCCGATCCCTCCATTGGTTTGGGCTGTGCGTTGATAGATCACTATGTCAGTCAGTCACCTTCGAGTTTTATATATTTAGATTGCAGACCAATTACGGCTCATAAGAAAACTATACACACAATCTCCTGTATTGAAAATTAGGCAGAAGTACAAGTAATGCACACGATTCGCCAATCTTATTTTCGTGCCATGGGATATAGGTCGATCCATCGCCATAACGAGCGCCAATTCCAATCGCAGGCAACCCGTATGCGATTTTTCGAACCGAAAACTCAAACAAAGTTTGTTGTAATTGCCCGACATGGGGACCAAATTGGATCGGATTGGAGCGGTGGAAGGTATTTGGGCCTCCAGACGTCTCACACACCGTATACAACCCTTCGTTGCTACTTAAAGCTGCCCCATTCATGCTGTAGACAAAAATGTCTACAGGTTACTCTACCACATAAAAAAAAACTATTTAATTACTAATTTTATTTTATTCAAATTACTTATTTTATTATATCATTTATTTTATGACTTTAGAAATGTTTTTAGCAGTTCCGTCGATTTACATTGGCCTATGTTGTTATGCTATTGTGATTATAACAATTTCCTGAATAAGTTCGGTTGTTTTAGAATTAATGTCAAAATAAAACAGCTCAGGCCCTCCAGCAGTAAAGGAAATCCTAAATAGGTACTACCAAATATTAGAATCGAAAAGTTTTGACGTTCATTTTCCCTTGTTATCATGAAAACAAGGTAACTATTTCGATTAAAGTTTGGACGGACATGGATTTGATTCATATCAAGACCAAGCTAATATATCTATATTTAAGAAGTTAATAATATCTACCACAATAGTAACAATTTGTTGGATGTAGAAAAAGCAGATAGAAATATGAAAATCACATTTCAACTCGTTTTTTTCCTTTATCCTGACATTAGTTAGAAAAACAGTAATTTCTAAATAGCTGAGCAAATTAAATTAATTAAAAAGCTATTAAACATAGTTACTTCGATAAACCAACTTTCAAATCAAAGAAACCGGATCTGACAGTCATACTGACAAAGGATCACACCTATGTCTTATTTTATGCAATCATCCATCATAGATACATAAACTCGCTCATGTATTAAATTGTTTATAAATAATATAAATTTGAATTCGAAGTACATATTATCTTTATTTCAGAACAGATTGATCAATAGATTTCCATGACTGAAACAATTAAGTTTAAAATAATGTAATTAGGCCAGTCTCCTTATCAGAGATGTCTGCTGATTGTGAATTTGGGTACGATAGCCTAGAAACCTTCAAACAGAGTGCAATAAAGATAACCTATTTACCTTTAAATTTATTTACGGAGGCTTACTGCCGCACTCAGATAAGTCAATTAATTCTATTTGTATACTAATAATTTCTTAAAATTCTATTCTTTCTCTGAGAAGCCAACGAAGACTATTTCTGTACTCAGTGAAGCATTAACTGGCTTAGAGGGTGGAAATAATTGAAATCTAAGAAACAACTAATTTCTGGCCTGAAGTCTGTCTTTATACATATTTTGTATATGAAGTTTAACTAAATAATTGATTAATAATCACTAATCACATGAGTGCGTACGTCTACAAACTGAAAGAAATTATAATTATGTACCTAGTATATTATATTATTTTATTCACCTCATTAGTCTAGTAATGGCTGAGAAATTGTGAATTCCTGGATTCAAAACCCAGGTCCAGCAATCGCAATTTTTGTAATAAGTCGAAAAGTCACACAAGTTGTGCTCAGACTTGGAATTTGTGGCCGGTACGGCGCTGCGATACGTCGCATTATAAAGCAGAATAACTTCAGCGAATCGTGGGCGTAATTATTGCACTGCCTGCCCGTCGGAGATACAGGCATAGCGTAATATAAGTTATGTTGTGTTATACTCTTTTATTATGAGGTAACAAAGGATGATAGGCAGTTCAGCCTATATGACCAATATCGAAAAACGATATACCATCGAAAAGCTCTTTTCATGTTTTACAACTTGTCCTATGACAGCAAGTCTCAAACCGTCGCGTCGCGTCGTGGGGAAGAAGTAATATGTGCGGGGGGAGTTGGCCCAATTGGACCTAGTTACATAAAAAGGAACCAACTCACAGCCAGTTCAAATGGAGATACTGATTTTGTTTTACTAAATTCAATAATTGAAACAAATTTTTTCTCGTATTTTTTTGAAAAACCGGGTATGAAATGTATTCCACGGATGATTTTGCAAAAAATACGGTATTAAATTCAATTTAAATTTATGAATATAGCAAAACGAAATCAGTATCTCCATTTGAACTTGCTGTGTTTTGGTTCCCTTTTGCGTAACTACGTCCAATTAGTGTTGAGAAGTCATCGGTGTATTCTTGGCAATTGTTATTTTCGGCTTTCGAACTATCACTTAATTGAAGGTACAAGGAAATACAAAACAGCAACTGGCTTTTCGGGGTTAATGAGTTTATTACACTGTCACAGAAAACCAACACGAATTAATAGCTTGCTGTTGCATTTCGTACAGAGAGATATTCGGAGGCCCAAATCGCTTCGCATTCTCAATTCCCGCATTATATTTTCTAAAGATGGACAACGCATCCGTGATTGTTTTATAAATGTGGATGTTATAGCCGGTGGATATTACATCTCATCTTTTGACGTGAATACGTCTTTAAATTTGCTACCATACGGGGGCCATTCAAAAATCCTAATGAAATAAAACCGGACGATACAGTTTGGCGTGTAGTTTCGAATCTATTCTCTACATCCAAACTTAAATTATACCACTGGATAGCTAAAGGATCAAAGAATTGATAGGAGGGGGGAGCGCCGCCATTTTGAGGTTATTTTGCTGCATATCGATATTTGCAATTAGTATAACTTTTGACTCGGAGAAGCTACGATGTTCGTTTAAGTTTTAATCGTCAGTCATAAGTTATATTGTAATACAATAATTATTTGTTTTCTTGCTTTTATCCTAAATACATTTTTTTGCGATAGAGATAGGGTTTTTTTTTGAAAATAAATAACACCTATCAGTCACACAGATAGCCCTGACCCCACAGTATGATACGAGTTTTGTGTCGTGGGTATCAGGAACTACGAGAGACTATTGGTCTCACAACACCCAGACCCCGAAACAAATATTTGTGGATCAGACAAATATTTGTTCAGTGCGGGAATCGAACCCACGGCCTCACGTTTCACAGTCGGCTACTCGCCCACTGCGCCACGGAGGCTGTCATGTAAAATGTGACGCAAAGCTCGATATAACTTATACCAACTGAACGTATCGCGATCACGTTAATCGTGTCACGTGGCGCGTTCTCTATCTTTCATTTAACGTGTACAATAGTTCCAGAACAGATTGTTTGAATGTTCGGTTTGATGTCGGTAAACAGAAATTCTGTTTACCAATATCCCTTGAGCTGTGTTTCATAACTGCACAAACAGAAAGTAAAAGGGGTAGGTATTTACATTAAGTCTACAATCTCAGTAAACTAGACTTTGTTCTTTGACCTTTTCTATGTCGTAATATTAAAGTTTGATAAGATATTTTAGACATGTTATTATCTATTGTATGAATAATATCAAGAGTTAGATACATTCTGGTTTTCAGAGAAAATATCTATGTGTTGTTGGTATTAGAAACCGCGAGTGCCTTTGGACTCATTTATGGGTACATATAATAACACTGAAGAGTATCTGAAATCTGTTAATTTATGGGTGCGTCACGCAAAAACTGCTGAAGGGATTCCTATGCGGGATTCATCTATAGTAACCTAATATACAGCTAATTAAAAAAAATCTGATGACGCTCGGAGTCAGCTGTGCGGTGCGGCGCGCAGCGCTTTGCTACCCACTGAGTATTGGCGCGTGGGTTATTAACCCCGTGATTAGAACTACGCTGTACATTGCGGCCTTACGATTCCATAATAATAAGTTAACAGCAAAGGAATAGCATTTTCCGTTTATGTACAGGTAGTTCTTTTTATTAACGTTTCTATATCTAGATACCTAGGTGAAGGATATAGACGTACGTAAATATAAATCGAAAAACATATTTCTACTTCATCGATACGATACACGATATAACCTTTCGCAAATCGATTGTGATTGTAAACATATATGTTGTATACGTTTTTTTCGACACAACAAACATAACACTCGCCTGATGGTAAGCGCCTGCCCATAAACAGAAGCAACACTAAATTGGACCGTGCTCGTCATCCCGAGGTAGTCTCACAAATTAATAGATAATATACTGTTTTCAAACATTTTACCCTTAAGTTACCTTGGGACAAAAACCACTGTTAGTATTTCCCCGTACTATACATATAAAAAAGGCTAATTTAATTTTTATTTATGATATTGTTTGTCATTCTGGAAAGTTTAAACGAAACAAATTTAAACCGAAGAATATCATGTCTCAAAATTCAAAGTGTGCAGTAGGTACATATTGCTCCAAGCCAATATGTGTCAAACATTTCCCCATTCTTGTAATTCCTAGACATCTATGCCCGTAGAACGAGATTCTGCGACATATTCGATATTTATATATACATTCCAGTTTCTATGAGTGTTCTCGATTTGCCATGAAGCCAGTTGAAAACAGAATTAGGCTAACAGCTTAGCAAAAAGTAGAACTGGCAACCATTAGGTGCAAAGTAAAATTTTATTTTAAGTCGGTTTATTAGTTCTTTTATGGAATTATGACAGATATGACAGAATTGCTGGTGGTAGGATATTCATATCCACCCGAATAGCGACCACCATACATATGGTGTTAAAGCGTGTGGCTTTAACACCATATGTATTAACTGTTACACACTGTTGTGTGTAAGCACTGTTGTGTTTCGGTTTAAAGGACATTCAAGCCAGCCAGTGAAATTACTGGGCATTATGAGACTTAACATATTATGTCTCGGGGTAACGAGCGCAGTTCAATGCCATGAAGCGCTTTGTAATTCAAAGTTCTGGTATTGCTTCTGCTTATAGTTGGCTTGTGGCTTACCATCAGGCAAGCGCCTCGTCATTCAATCAAATAAAAAAATATCATACTCAAAATTAGGAACTGAATAAACTTTAACACGCTATTCTGAGATGTTTTATTACATTTTTATTCGACTAGCGGTGTTTGTCTCACGAAATAACAATCGAATTTATTAGACATCGGAATAATTAATGTTCAAACTTTACGCATAGAACCGTGACCTAAAAACATCATTACATACGCTCACACCTTTATAAAATAAGTGTAGGTAGAGATGCAACTAATGCACCCACGTTTCGCTTATCTTATTTCCGTCGCGTGATGTGATAGGGGCGAGCCTATCGCCATACCGGGCACAATTCCAAACCCCGGGCTCATACTGAGCGTTTCGTGATAGTGAAAAAAAGTGATAACTATTAAAGTGATTACTTTTACGCGACTGGGGTATCGCACCCGAGACCTCAGCATAGCAGTCGTACCACAATACAACTGCGCCGCCGCGACAGTAAGCAAAAAAAGAAGAATTTATACAGGCCGGCATGATTCTTGTGACCACCGAAGAACTCATTATTTGTCGGTGGTCGCTAGTTTTTTGGACTGCACTACGCTTACCATCAGGTATATGGTAATGCAGTCACTATGCCGTGCTGGGACAACAAAATGGTAACTAAAAAACTATCAAATTGCCCCCCTGTGGGCCGTGGGCCCCACGTTGGAAAACACTGGTCTACATTATTTCGCTGATTTAAAATGTTCATCAGATTAACTTTGACAACTTTACCACACTATTCATATTGTTTATAATTACATAGTACACCTTCAAAGCAACTCCTTTACGTGAACTTTAAACAATATTAAATAACATTATAATGTAAACATTTATTCCGAAACACGCCATTCAACCAAAATAAATTACATAGCCATCAAAGCAAACTTCGCAAGTAAGACAGGAAATTCAAAAACTTTGATAAATATGTTCTATAATCATAAATTAGAAACACAATGACATGATTTATAAAAAAAAGCCATGCCTTCTGTCATGGTACCACCTATTTATCTATTTCTGTAGCCAAGCAGCAGTGTGTAAGCACTGTTATGTTTCGGTTTAAAGAACATTGAAATAGGCAAAGTTTCTAAAAATTAAATAAATAACACCCAACAGTCACACACATAGCCCTGGCCCCATAGTAAGATACGAGCCTTGTGTCGTGGGTATCAGGCACTATGAGAAACTTTTGGTCTCACAACACCCGAAACAAATTTTTGCGGATCAGACAAATATTTGCTCGGTGCGGGAATCGAACCCACGGCCTCACGTTTCACAGTTGGCTAGTCGCCCACTGCGCCACGGAGGCTGTAATTTAAGTCCAGTAACATGCAATGTTTTGTAGTCCAAAGTGCTGTGTGGTATTGCTTTTTGTAATGGGCAGGCGTGACGCTTATCATTTGGTGAGTGACCTCCATTTTCGTTACAAAGGCTAATAAAAAAAGTTAGCCTAATTGCCCATCCGAATACATTATTTCATAGTAAACGCGCTGGTTGGTGTCCCAATTCACCTTTCCCTTCCTAATTCCTTAATTGGATGCATTTTTTTATACACCCAACAGTCACGCACATATTTCTGATCCCACACTAGGTTAACCTGTATCGTGGGTATCAGGAGATACGAGGGACTTGCGGTCCACCTAGACCCGAAACAAATATTTGTGGATCACACAAACATTAGTCTCGATGCGGGAATCGAACCCACGACCTCTCGCTTCGCAGCCGGCTACACGCCCTCTGCGCCACGAAGGCTGTCATTATGCAATATTATATCAACCCACATCAATTAAAAATTGAGATATGAATATTATGTTGCTAAATTCATTCACTTAAATCAATATTTTGTTATATTTTTTAAAATCGTACATGGGAAACGTTTATTTAATGACTATTTTTATAAAATATGGAAATTATTAATTTAGCCAAATAAAAACAATATCTCAATTCTTATTTGATGTGGGTTGTAATGTCATTACGTATTTTCATCAAATTTTCCCTTTCTTTTAAGGTTGTTAGGTTAGGTTACCACTAGGTTGTACACTCGTATACGAGAGGCTGTCTGAGTACTACCGCTTTTTCTAAGTCTGCTGCCAAACAGCAGTGCATAAGCACCACTGTGTTCCGGTTTGAAAGACATTGAAGTCAGTGAAATTACTGGGCAATATGAGACTTAACACTTTAAGTCATGGGGTGAGAGCGCAGTCTAGTGCCATGCAGTGCTTTCGACGTTTTGTATGGTGTTACTCTGTTTATGGGCAAGCGTGACACTTACCACCAAGCGAGCGACCTGCTCGTCCCTCCATTCAACCTAATAAAAAAGACAGTGACGCGTCTATGATTCTTATAGTATTGTAGGCGTTCATGGGTGGAGATCACTTACCATTAGACCCACTTACTCGTCTGCCGGCCGATGCGAAATAAAAAAATTCAAACCCAAAAGTACACACAAAAGTGAATCTCAGACGGTTGGCACTTAGCATACAAAACTCTCAAAAGGATCCTTAAGCCGTCTCAATTAAAGTGGAACCCGCCCCGTACAAAATTCCAGCTTTTGTCATCACTTACAAATTGTCTGCCCTACAAGCTGACGTGTTTGAATTGTCGTATGGAAGGATGGTAAACGTTTACAAGCCTGGCGTATTGGTAAAGCGTTTATGTTCGTATTTTTACGCCAATACGCGATCTAGTGACGCGGTCGTCGCTAGTCAATAGCCGCATACTGACTGAGTAAGCAGCAATAAACAATCTACCAGAGAACTAAACAAGATAAATCAACAGGTATTTTGATAATATGGTTCGCTTTTTCTTTTTTACGAGACCTGTATTATATACGTCCCACTGTTGGGCACGGGCCTCTACTGAATGAGAGGGATTAGTTAGTCCACCACGCTGGCCTAATGCGGGTTGGCAGACTTCTCATAGCTTCGAAAAATCTTATAGAGTTCTCAGGTATGCAGGTTTCCTCACGATGTTTCTTTCACCGTTAAAGCAAGCGATAATTAACAATTAATATACACGTAACTTAGAAAAGTCAGTGGTGTATGCTCTTGGGGCTAGTTTCGAACCTGCGACTTTCGTCTCGACAGTCCATCCACTCCCCGCTGTCACCTATTAGTAATTGTAATTTAATAATAAATCGGTTTGGATCTTTTTCCCGGAATTCGCGCACGCAAATCTAGCAACCTTATACATAATACGCCATTAGGATGCGAATTTTCTTTTAAATTTTGAACTTGGCTTTGATCAAATGTGTGGTGGAGGCGTAATATTTTTTTAAGAACTTGCATAATAAGTAGCAACTATAATAATATCATTATGTAGAACCAATTAACATAGTCTAGCTTAGACAGACACTAAACGCATTTGGAAAATAAACGTCCCAAAAATGCTATTTCAGCTGCCTTTGTACAAATGTCTTGGTTCAAATACAATATTATTATAACTTATAAATATTGTCGTAATATAAATTCGAATAAGAAATAAAAAAGCACCAACTTATTTTGTAATAGATCGCGCACTAGCTGAGCCTGTAATATTCCATATTGTAATAAAATAATAACAGGTAACCCTTTTTATGTTAACCAAACCTAGTCAAATTGCTAGTATAATTGGCACGCGACCATATCTGCAGCATGAATGAGCTGGCAGCTGGCTCGACCGGGTCGATACCACTGGCTCACAGAAAACCGACGTAAAGTAGCGGCTTGCTGCTGCGTTTCGTACGGTGAGTGAGATATCCGGAGGCAAATCCCGCTCCTCTTCCCAGTCCCTTAATTATCCCCTTTCCGTTATTATCTGTAACGCCCCATGATTCCTTAGATATTGTTGATGCTCATCAGCGGCCGAGAGCACTTAAGGTGAACCACTAGCTCGTTAGCTGGCCTCTGCTATAAAAAACGCTAATTACATAAGCAATTAGAACCAAAACAGGTGTTATATCAATGTATTGTTTACGCAATTATAAGTGCCGTGAGAAAACAAACAATAAAACTCGTTATTTCCACTTCTGTAATAGTGATTAGAACATGTGAACAATGAATCACTATAAACAGTTCTCTTTGAGTTTTGTTTCTGCCACTAATTTAAGCTGTCTGTCAGTGAGGTTTGTTTGTTTGATTCTGTAAATTGAAATCGTATTTCTCCGAACTAGGTGAGGTTGAATTGTTATATATTGAAGGTTGTTTATGCATACATTTAATTGTAATCCCCAGACTGACGGAGTTACGATCATGTTTTATGCCACGCCAATGAGCTTGATGAGTGTGCCATACAAAAATCTTTTATATAGGCCATAGGCCGGCAAACGAGCAAGTGGGTCACCTGATGGTAAGTGATCTCCACCGCCCATGTACGCCCACCACCAGAAGAATCATGGGCGCGTTGCCGACCTTAAAGGAAAGGGATAATTAGGGATTGGGAAGGGGAAGGGATTTGGGCTTCCGGTTATCTCACTCACTGTACGAAACGCAGCAGCAAGCCGCTACTTTACGTCGGTTTTCTGTGAGACAGTGGTAACGACCCGGTCGAGCCGGCCCATTCATGCTGTAGACAAAACTGTCTACAGCGTGGCTCTACCACTCACTGCATTTTAGAATGTTGTGAAGTAATACATCGTATTTTTTATACGATCACAGCTATTATTTTGATTAAGGATCCATTTGGATCAATATGTCGAATCACTTGATATGCTATATCAAAGATTGTTACAGTTACTGGCAGTAAAAAATACACTTCGAGCTAAAAAGATAGACAATTGTCAAGTTTCGGTTTCTTAGAGCATCTTCTTTATCGCACCCAGCACTAACAGTCCAATATCAATAAACAATAAGGTTTTTTAAATATTTGTTTAAAATGAACCAAACATATTTTTAGAAACACAAATATAAACAATTATTACGTATCGATATTGTTAAAATTAATATAATGTATTAATATAAATATTTGTCTCAGGGTCTGGGTATTGTGAGACCGAAAGTCTCTCGTAGTTCCTGATACCCGCGACACAAGACTCGTACCTTACTGTGGGGTCAGATATGTGTGTTTTAAAAAAATATAACTGTTCTTTCCAGTGAAATTACACGTTCCAATGGAAAAAAAAACCTGTGCTTTCAATAAGGCCGATATTACCGTCACTGGCCAGCGTATTCATTACTAGTCTATCTATGTACTGGCCGAAATCCACTTGAAATGTTCGATATTGACCCACACATTTGATTGTAGAATCGCATACCTGAGAAGTTGTGCCTTAGAATTTCGAAGGTATGTGAAGTGTACCCACCCGCATTAGGTCGCATTATGTGAACTAAGGCCTAAACCCTTCCATTCAGTCGAAGAGGCCCGTACCCGGCGGTGGGACGTATATATTACAGGGTCAATATTATTATTCTCAATTTTACAAAGACGAGTATATATAGATAAAGAATACTTAATATAAATGACCTTATCGGTATACAGTGTATTAAGACTGAGAAGTATGATGTCCTGAATTCAATTCCGTGGTCGGGCAATTACATTTTTTTTAGTTTACGATTTTTAAAAGCATATATGCACTGCCCTGGACTGGAATTTGTGCCCGGTATGATGATAGCCTCGCCACAGAAATAAGGTCGGCGAAACATGGATAAGTTCATCACTAATTGTAACTCTGCTTACACCTTTGGGAATAAACGCGTGAACTTATTGTATGCTTCATCTATGATCTAAAATATTTAAAGCTTGTAAAAACACATCCTATCAAAATCAAACGATTTTGCTGGTGGGAGGATACTTGGCGTGATCTTACGTATGCTATGTTACACGAATATACGAATAAATATGTATACCATATACATATGCGTTTTCCAAGGTGATAGAAATACAACACTTCTTTTTTGCTGGTGGGAGGACATTTGTATCCGACCGGATAGAGACCACCGTACACTGGTGCTAAAAGCTGCCATAGTGGCCCACCTTGTGTGGGTCGCGTTCCAGGCTCAGCCAGTGTAAATCCGGTTCTCCCCAGGGGGCTTGCCCCCTGATCCTAACCCTTTTCCCATCCCATTTCCTTCCCCTCCCCCTTGGCCCTTTGGCAGGCCGGCATGATCTTGCCGACCTACGATGGACACATTGTTTATCGTTGGTCGACACTATTCTTGGATTGCGCTACACTTACCATCAGGTGAAGCGTAGTCACTTTGCCGAGCCAGGATAAAAAAAAAACAAAAACACGCTCGGTCTAATTTGTCCAGGGAAAGAAAATACTTCAGGGAGATTATGTCTTTTATACAGGAAATTATTCAAGTGCCTTGGTTTACAGTGGACATTTTTGGAGCTCAATAAAACTGCTGAAAACGCGAAGCGAATTTTACGCTAATGACGTCGTTAGTGGTGAAAAAGATATATCTTTTATTTTCCCAAAAAATTGCCCTATTCGTCAATTCGAAATCCAATTAAAAACATATCTCCTTTCCTTCACATAATACGGTTGATTATTTATTGGATCAGAAATTGATTTTAATTAATATTGCCACAGACTGAACTGGATTATGCTCATTAACGCACTTCAAAAAGCAGTAGGTTCTCAATTCAGCGAGTATTTTTTTTTTTATGTATGTAGGTACGTCATATTCTCCGGCAATTTTATGAAACTAGCTTTTGCTCGCGGCTTCGCCCGCGTGAACGTTTGAAATTGACAAATTTTCATACAAACTTTCATCCCCTTGGGGGTAGAATTTATCAAAATCCTTTCTTAGCAGATGCCTACGTCATAACATCTACCTGCATGCCAAATTTCAGCCCGATCCCTCCAGTGGTTTGGGCTGTGCGTTGATAAGATCACTATGTCAGTCAGTCACCTTTGAGTTTTATATATTTAGATTTTGTAGGAAAAAAAATGATTTGATAAGTTTGGTTAAGATTTAAAGAGTACGGAGAAAAACAAAAAAAACTGTTCAACAGACAACAGCACTCTCGTCGCGATTGTGTTATTGCTTTAGAATTTACTTACTATAGTTGTACCTAACACTGAATACAGAAAAATAATATAAGTTTTAACAAAACCTAAACGCTGACTTCATATGCAATTTCAGTTGACTGACGGCGACGCAGGTACCGACTACAAAGGAACTTGTGTGTTGAGAAATGCGTAAACGTCAAACGTGTAAGCTCTGGAATGAACTCCCTGCCTCGGTGTTTCCCGAGCGCTATGACATGTCCTTCTTTAAACGAGGCTTAAAAAGAGTATTCCTTCAGCGGTAGGCAGCGGCTTGGCTGTGCCCCTGGCATTGCCGATGTCCATGAACGGCGGTGACCGCTTACCATCAGGCGGGCCGCTTGCTCGTCTGCCTATCAAGGCATTAAAAATAAAAAAAAATGTGTAAGAAAAAAAAGAAACTTATTTTATTTGGATACACAATATTACTGTGTAATTGTCCGAAACGGAAGCGTAATTATGATTTTTATTGTCACACTCCCAGTTATCGCTTTATGTTCCCCGAGATACTGAAAACTAAATAAAATTCTACCGTTGTTTTTTATAGCATAGTCCAGTAACCGAGCAAGTTATCTCCACCGCCCACGTACGCTCACAATAACAGAAGAATCAAGGGCACTTTACCGACCTTAAAGGAAAGCGATGATTAAGGGATTGGGAAGGGAAGGGGATTTTGGCCTCACCGTAAGAAATGCAGTAACAAGCCTTTGAGCTTTTCTGTGAGAATGTAACAGTTTTCCTATGAATTTAAAATATAAATTAAGATAATGTTAGAATTTGCTTACATTCAAGATAATGAAATCCTAATTGGAACTGAATAATTTCGGCAACGCATTTGCAAGCCCTCCGGTGTTGAGATGTTCATGGGCGGCGGTGATCACATTCCATCAGGTGAGCCTCCTGCCCGTTTGCCTCTTTTCCCATTAAAAAATAAAAGAATAATAATTACTATAATTATTATTTTAATTTATGTATCTTGAAACTCTAAAAAGAGTATGCTGAGCTGACTTCCAAGTTTCACTAGTTGGCGAGGCACTACAAGAGAAAACTCTCCTAGTGTGATATCTAATAGCTATCGCTATCGAAAAATCCACCAGAAATAAATAGTAACATGCCTGTATACCATCAATCTGTGACAGCCAACTGTGCAAACCAATACAATACATAATATATGGATCAATCCGTAGCCAGGCGATTTGTTTTGATTGTGACATTTATTTCATAGCCCGGCTACGACTTTTCTCTCCTGTTTTTTACTCCCCCGTACTGATATTGGAATCGATCAATCAATTGTCGCATTATTGTAACTACACCATAAATATATCACAAATAAAGGAATGAGGCCGTTGACCGGTATATATCTGTCTAAAAGTCACAGTCACAATGTCCATCTAGAGATGGCTGTGTTTTGGGGTTCTGACAACCGCTATCTTTCCGCGACTGATATAAAAGACGATGATGCTACAGCAACACGTGTGCTTTAAATGAAATTGTATAGGTACGCTTGAGATGTGACGGATTGCTAAAAATGTATATCCGCGGATATGGATAGATCCGTAAATACGAATATGATACGGTCTTCAACTATCGTTCTCAGTCGATGTCACTACGTGACCTTGGCCCGATAGGTGATGCTTTGTGTTTTTACTATATTGTTAATGGAAAGGCAAAAATACTAAAGTGTCAATACGTGAAATTTACCGTAGAGCAAGTTGTTTTTTTACGATAAAAATTCATATAAATCGGGGTGCGAGCGTAATCCAGTGACATGCAGTGCTTTGTTAAAGTTCTGTTATGTGTGTTTATGGGCAGGCGTGACGCTCACCATCAGCTCAGCGACCTGCGTGTTTTGTCATTCAGGCTAAAAAAATTCGTGATTTCAGTCGTCTCCTGTAGACGTCCCACAATACCTATTAGATGGAACATATTTCCATAAATTATAGAAAAACTTCCTAGATATTTTTTTGTTGCATAATAATATTCAGACATGCAACAATACTGTTTATAAAAATATGCTGCTTATTCTTTTTAATCCTACCCTAATTAGTGTTTTCTGCTTCATATTTAATATATTTATAAACTATATTCATCACACGTCCAAACCTTTTCTTCTATTTTCATAAATATAAAACTGTACATTTTTTATTAACTATCTCTCTCATCATTCAACCAAAAAATCTCTAAGTCAAAACAGTACTTTTTCAAAACATCACCTTCAAGCCATTTTCAGCTATAACCCCCCCCCCCTGCCCTTGCGTCCTAAACACACATAATTTGCGGTGATAAATTTCTTACTTTCGGTGTTTGCGTTTTAACATCTTCGAAGATTTGTTGTTACCATAACCGCCTCAATTTTATGGATCGGCACGTACGCTTGTTTACGTGAAAAAACAGGTCAATGCGGCCCTGGTACGGAATGTATTCCACACCATTCAGATAGGTGTAAAAACTGATAATAAGAGTTGTACAGAATATATTATTTTTCGGCCTTCCATTTTCCTTGTGAGACCACAATACAGAGCGGACTGTCTTTAATTTTATAAAACATTAATAAATACACGCAACAGTCACACCCAATAGTCCTCACCCTACAGTAAGATACGAGTCTTGTGTCGTGAGTATCAAGAACTACGAGATATTTTTGCTATCACAACACCCAGACCCCGAAATAAATATTTGTGGATTTGTCTCAGTGCGGGGATCGAACCGCGACCTCTGCTTCACAGCCGGCTTCTCGCCTGCTGCGCCACGGAGGCTGTCATTGTCACACTCATGCTAATATAGTAACTAATTGTTGCTAAAGTAAAAACTGAATGTGTTATATTTTATATTGTAAGTCCCAGGGATACCAGAAGTCGCATGTGTAGGTATCAGCACTGATATGTTTCGGTTTGAAGACATTAAAGCTAGTGATATTACTGGGCATCATGAGACTTAACATCGTATGTCTCGGGGTGCCGAGCGCAGTCCAATGCCATGTAGTGCTTTGTAATTCAAGGTTCTGTGTAGTGTTGCTTCTGTTAATGGGCAGGCGTGGCGCTCACCATCAGACGAGGGATGTGCTCGTTTTGTCTTTCAGACTAATAAAAAAACTCATACAATCTAAATTCTGCTTACTGTATTCCATGTACGCTATTTTCTTCGAAAAATATTCTTATCATTATCTATTCATACCTACATAGTTATTAAATATGCATCGCTATCATTTGAGGATACCTGAAAAATAAGAAAATTACTATGATCCATACAATTTAAAACCATGTTGTCGTTATACGCTACATTAATAATAAAAATACTAGCCCTGTATTTATACACGTCCCACTGCTGGGCACGGGCCTCCTCTACTAAATGAGAGGGGTTATGCCTTAGCCCACCACGCTAGCCTAACGTTGGTTGGCAGTCTTCACTTACATAGCTTCGAAATTCTTATGGGGAACTACTCAGATCCGCAGGTTAACTCTCGATGTTTCGTTCACTGTTGAAGCAAGCGATAATTAACAATTAATACACACGTAACTTAGAACAGTTAGAGATGCATGCTCTTAGGTCTGGTTTCGAACCTGCAGCTTTCGTCTCTACAATTCGTACCACTCCCCGCTGAGTTATCGCTGCTATAGCTTTGCTGTTTTAAACTATTGAAGTAGTCTTCAGCATTTACTTAAAACATACATTTTCATTATACTGACGACGTTTTATGAGTCCTGTAGACGGTTTTTTCTACAGCCTGAATGGGCCAATTTAACCGGATCGTTACCACGGTGTCACAGAAAATCGACGTAAATTAGCGGCTTGCTGTGGCGTTTTGTGCGTTGAGTGATATATACGGAAGCCCTTCCCAATACATTATTATTAACCCTTTACTTTAAGGTCAGCAACGCGCTCATGAATCTTTTGGTATTGTGGGCGTAGTTGAGTGGTCGAATTCACTTACCATCAGGTGAACCACTTCCTCGTTTGCCAGCCTATGCTATAAAAATCGAGTATCAAAAATCTCTAACTTTATACCCCAGACGACCCACTAATTCGTTTGCTTCCTTTAATGTAAAGAAATTAATATTAGACACGGTACTCGGTATTAGAAATTTCGGATTCAATGTTTAAGCATACATTTTTAAATTTAATTTCTTTCTTTAAATTGTCACGAAATCTACATAGACGGAGGTACAGAAGTTTTCTAGTATCAAAGAATCCGGGGAAACAAGCTCCATTCAGTGAAGAAGATTAATCATACTGTCACAAATTCTTTACAGAAATCTGTCTAAATTTATAACGCCAAATCACCGGGCTTTCTTAACTTTCCTGAATACAACTGCCGCCGCTTGTATATAAAAAATTGGACCGAAGTAATGGCAGTAATTTTTTAGTACGTTATTGTTAATGGCAGAGAGCTAATGCGTTTTCTTCTATTTACTGTCTTTTTACTCTTTACGTAAGGAGGTTTATTGTGGACTGGCAAAGTTATGATCCGAGACGAAAATTATAGATGATTGTTTGGTATACTTTATAACTTTGGGCCTACGACAGCTTGATACTAACAAAGTAAGTTGGTCCAGTCATTTTAGCTCAAATTAGGTAAGAATCTCGGAATTCGAGATACCCAGCTGTAAGTCTGTAAATACTTGTATATTGACACCCTAAAAGTTGTCTCAAAACCTACATATGGTAGGGTGTGCGCAACTATTAAATTTCAAGGTCAAAGGTCACAAAAATCGCTTTTTTTCGTAAATATCTCATTTCCTATGGGTTTTTTGCTATTTGTATTCATTATCAATATTGTACAATTCAAAATATTAATACAAAATTCTCTACAAATTTTGTTTAAAACTTTTTTTCATACGGTGAACCGTTTTCGAGATAGAGGGCGGAGAGCGCGCGGTCACAGAATCACTTCAGGTCAAACGGTGCCTCCGGTCGAAAACGCACCATATATAGTTGATGAACTATCGATAAATCAATGATTATAAATATTTGTCAATTTTTATTAACTATTATGTTATACTTGCTTTTGCTCGCGGCTCCGCCCGCGTGAACAGCATTTTCCAGGATAAAAGTAGCCTGTAACCGTCTGCAGGGCTCCATCTGTCTCTGTAGATAAATTCATCAAAATCGGTTCAGGGATTTAGGCGTGAAAGCGTAACAAACAAACTCAGTTTCGCATTTACTTTCACCCCCATTTTTATCCCTTATTAAATAAAATTTCCAAAATTCCTGAAACACGTAGTTATTTATATTACGTCAATAACCGAAATACAAAATTTCGTTCATGTAACTTTCAAAATGACGGACTTGTGACCGCGCGCTCTCCGCCCTCTATCTCGAAAACGGTTCACCGTATGAAAAAAAGTTTTAAACAAAATTTGTAGAGAATTTTGTATTCTACAATATTGATAATGGATACAAATAGCATAAAACCCATAGGAAATGAGATATTTACAAAAAAAGCGATTTTTGTGACCTTTGACCTTGAAATTTAATAGTTGCGCACACCCTACCATATGTAAGTTTTGAGACAACTTTTAGGGTGTCAATATACAAGTATTTACAGACTTAACAGCTGGGTATCTCGGATTCCGAGGTGAACTTACTAAAATGACTGGACCAAGTCGTTTTATACTGACAAGAAAACACCGCTATGACCAACTTTAATTATTTTGTTCTGAGCCCTTTGATGGTATTCATTATATCACAGATACCATTTTAATTATGGCCTCATTGGTTGACGGGAAGTATACTTAGGTGACGTGCTGGGTTCAAATCCAAGGTCTGGTCACAATTTGTGTTTGAATTTTAAATTTGAAAAATTACACGAGTTGCCCGGGATTGGAAGCTATGCTCGATGTTGCGGTAGGCTCGCTACGTACCGCACTATACATACATATCACGCCTGTAATCCCCGAAGAGCTAGGCAGACATGTAACCAGTAAACCCACATTTCGCCGAGCTTATTTCCGTCCCGTGATGTGGTAAGCCTATCGCCATACCGGACACAAATCAAACTTTACTCGACCCGGGATTGAACCCGAATCCTCAGCACAACAGTCGTAATGAGGCAATCACATTATCCATTACATCATATGATGGAAATGAGCTTACCGGCCTTGGGTATACTAGATGCACCTCTTACCTCCTAATGCAAATCCTTCGAGTATATAGGCCAGACCTTATGGTGGTAATAATAAATTAAAATATTGACTTTTCCTGAAAATACAGGGTTAATTTTAAAACACCAGCAACCTCGCAGGACCAGATAGCTGACCCCATACGGAACAACTTTTGTTCTACGAGTTTGTATATAACTCAATATATTTAAAAAGAAATGATTTTACAAGTTTTTGTTGTGTCGTATTTTTCTTCGTAGCGTTCGGCGTGCGCGCGCGACTCAAAGGCGCCGCTCAGCTGGCTCGGGCGATGACCTTCAACGCTAGCCCGGTTCCCCACGCTTCGCGTGTTTGCTTACGTAATCTGCGATGCGTGTAGGTAACATTCAAGACGGAAATTAAATGAATACTTATTTTTGTATGAAAATAAAATCGAACAAATTATCAAAAGTCGTAGAACAAAAGTAGTAGCTTATAACCTTAGGTATCTACCCCTGCGAGGTTGCTGGTGTTTTAAAAATAACCCTGTATATTAGGGTATTTTTTTTTTTCTCCTGGCTCGGCAAAGTGACTACGCTACACCTGATGGTAAGTGTAACGCAATCCAAGAATAGTGTCGACCAACGATAAACAATGTGTCCATCGTAGGTCGGCAAGATCATGCCGGCCTGCCAAAGGGCCAAGGGGGAGGGGAAGGAAAAAGGGATGGCAAAAGGGTTAGGATCAGGGGGCAAGCCCCCTCGGGAGAACCGGGATTATATAGCCAGGTGATAGGGCCCTCGTATATGAGAGGCCATCTGGGTTGGTACCACCGCTTTGTCTATTATTGCCGCCAAGCAACAGTGTGTAAGTACTGTTGTGTTTCGGTTTGAAGGGTGTTGAATCCAGTGAAATTACTGGGCATTATGAGACTTAACATTTTATGTCTCGAGGTAACGAGCGCAGTTGATATGTCATGTAGTGCTTTGGAATTGAACGTTCTGTGTGGTGTTGCACCTGTTTATGGGCAGGCGGGGCGCTTACAATCAGGCGAGCGCCTTGCTCGTGTCGTCATTGAACCAAATAAAAAAAAATATTCAATGTTAATAGGTACTTTTATTAAGTACATTTCGCAACCGAACAGATTTTTTCAGTTGTTGGCAACATATCTTTCACGGGCCGTTTACTTTCAGGTACAAATTGACTTAGAATTTGTTGTTTCTACCCTCTATGCCACATTTATCCGATCCTTTGTCAATGTGACAGAAATAAATGCGCCAAATACGACCCGACGGTAATCTTAAACGTTGGAATGCGAGACTGCAAAATTGTTTTGGTGTTGAGAAAATAGCAACTGATTTAAGTATTCGTTCGCTAATTAGTTGACTTCGGAATTTTATCGTTTTCAAAGGTCATATTTAGAAGTATAATATTTTGATTTATTCATAAATTGAGTTTTTTTTTTTTATAGCATAGGCCGGCAAACGAGCAAGTGGGTCACCTGATGGTAAGTGATCTCCACCGCCCATGTACGCCCATCACCAGAAGAATCATGGGTGCGTTGCCGACCTTGAAGGAAAGGGATAATTAGGGATTGGGAAGGGGAGGGGATTTGGGCTTCCGGATATCTCACTCACCGTATGAAACGCAGCAGCAAGCCGCTACTTTACGTCGGTTTTCTGTGAGACAGTGGTAGCGATCCGGTCGAGCCAGCCCATTCATGCTGTAGACAAAACTGTCTACAGCTTGGCTCTACCACTCGTGTTATTCATTAGATATTTTTTATTATTGTTGAATACAATGCTTTTGAAATAAAACTAATTTAAACGGATTTTATTTTAATTTTGATCCCGACGTTTCGAAGACTTTTCAGCTATTGTGGTCACGGGGTGGACTGAAACCCACGAAGGTTGAAAAGTCTTCGAAACGTCGGAATCAAAATTAAAATAAAACACCGCGATAATATCCGTTTAAATTAGTTTTATTTCAATGTGTAACATTCACGTATGATTATACGTATCATTATAATACTTTTAAATACTTTATAAAATGGCACACTTCTATTTTAAACACCAGAACGACTTCAAAGCTTAAAACGCAGTGCGTTTGGCTGCCTGTCGAGTTTCCCATTTTGCATAGAATTCCATCGTATCTTATATAAATTTATATGAGATAGGGATTGCAATCCGGCGTCATTTTCAATCCGGCCGGATCCGACCGGATTTCCACTGATCCGGCCGGATCCGACCGGATCCGGCCGGATTGATCAAGTCAGGGTGATTTTCGCTTTTCGGTTCAAAATGAACTGTTAGTAAGTTAATCAAGTGTTATTGTGCTTAATATAGGTAGTTTATAAAAAATAAAACATATAAAAAAAATGTGTGCGTGTACTAGTGTACACACGTAGGAAGTGAAACTTCTTTATGAACTTATTTTTCAAAAAATGATCTACTATATGCAACTTTACAGAAATTGGTCTAATAAAGTTAAATTAGATAAAGTTTAAACAAAAGGCTTTTATTATCATAGACATGAATACAAAAAAAAGTGTGCGTCTCGGGACGCTCGACAGAAGAAGTCCGGTCAAAATCCGGTCAAAGTCCGATCAAAGTCCAGTCAAAGTCCCGTGAAAGTCCGTCAAAGTCCGGTCAAAGTCCTGCCAAAGCCCGGTCAAAGTCCGGTCAAAGTCGGGTCAAAGTCCGGTCTGTGTCCGGTCTATGTCCGGTCAAAGTTGGGTCAAAATCGGGGCAAAGTCCAGTCAAAGCCCGGTCAAAGTCCGGTCAAAGTTCGGTCTATATCCGGTCAAAGCCCGGTCAAAGTCGGGTCAAAGTCCGGTCAAAGCCCGGTTAAAGTCCGGTTAAAGCCCGGTCAAAATCGGGTCAACGTCCGGTCAAAGTCCGATCAGCCCGGTTAAAGTCCGGTCAGAGTCTGGTCAAAGCCCGGTCAGAGTCTGGTCAAAGCCCGGTCAAAGTCCGGTCAAAGCCCGGTAAAAATCCGGTCAAAGCCCGGTCAAAGTCGGGTCAAAGTCCGGTCAAAGCCCGGTCAAAGTCCGGTCAAAGTCCTGTTCCAGTCAAAGTCCGGTCAAAGCCCGGTCAGAGTCCGGTCAAAGTCCTGTCGAGGTCCGGTCAAAATCCAGTCAAGTCCGGTCAATGTCGGGTTAACGTCCGGCAAAGTCCGGTCAGCCCGGTTAAAGTCCGGTCAGAGTCCGGTCAGCCCGGTTAAAGTCCGGTCAGAGTCTGGTCAAAGCCCGGTCAAAGTCCGGTCAAAGCCGGGTCAAAGTCCGGTCGAAGTCCAGTCATAATCCGGTCAAAGCCCGGTCTATGTCCGGTCAAAGTCGGGTCAACGTCCGGTCAAAGTCCGGTCACCGCGGTTAAAGTCCGGTCAGAGTATGGTCAAAGCCCAGTCAAAGTTAGGTCAAAGCCCGGTTAAAGTCCGGTCAAAGCCCGGTCAAAGTCCGGTCAAAGTTAGGTCAAAGCCCGGTTAAAGTCCGGTTAAAATCCGGTCAAAGTCGGGTCAACGTCCGGTCAAAGTCCGGTCAGCACGGTTAAAGTCCGGTCAAAGTCGGGTCAAAGTCCGGTCAAAGCCCGGTTAAAGCCCGGTCTGTGTCCGGTCTATGTCCGGACTGTGTCCGGTCTGTGTCCGGTCTGTGTCCGGTCTATGTCCGGTCAAAGTTGGGTCAAAGTCCGGTCAAAGTCCGGTCAAAATCCGGTCTATATCCGGTTAAAGTCGGGTCAACGTCCGGTCAAAATCCGGTGAAAGTCCGATGAAAGTCCTGTCAAGTCCAGTGAAAGTTTGGTCAAAATCCAGTCAAACTCCAAAACGTGACGCGTGCCGCGTAACGGAAAAATGTGACGATTTTATTTTTCTAACGCCGATAAAGAAGTTTCACTTCAAAAATTATTTCCAATCTAATGTTAAGGTTAGGCAACGAGCAAACAAATAAAATTTAGTAGTGTAGGTAACTAGTAAAATTTTAACGATAAAACAAGTAGCTCAATTTTCATAGATTTCATTTTCACATATAGATCAATTATTTTAGTAAGTAAAATTATAAAATCGAATATAATTAACCTTACGTAATTTATGGAAATGAGATCACAATAATTAATAAAGTATTTGAGAATGCTAACTATTGCAACAAACAAGTCTTATATTTATGACAGGCACCATCATGATTTGATGAATCTTTGTGATGAATGGCACAATTATCACAATAATGAGTTTGTCTTATAATTTCAACTTTTTAGTTTAATCAACTTACGAAAAATAATTATTTTCAGTAGAATTTTAAGTAATAATTGTCTTAGTATTCATTATACATAGAAAATCAATCAATGAGTAACATTCGCGTAAGCGTAAGAAATCATTAAATCAATGTTGATTTTGAAAAAAGGATCGTAGAAAAAAAATATTGTTAATTGTGTCATCTGCTAGTCGACTTTTAATAGAGCTGCAAATATAGCCTGCGGCCAAAAAGGCCCTTTCAGTTTCTACACTTGTCGGCTTTATTGTCAGCAAATAGTCATAAATAGCAGACAAGTATTCTCTTCGAACTCCGTCAAAACTTCGTGACCTTTCAAATGTAGTCATTTACTTTTTTAGTACTTTATGAAAATCTTTCTCTTGTTTAGTATGTAAGCTATAACACATGGTTTCTTGCTGGATTTGTAATTGTAATTCTTCCTGTAATGTCAAATATCTATTTAATGAAGGTGAATCTAAGTTCTCTTCTACTATTTCTTCCAAATTTTTTTTTGGAGTTATCATCTTGAACAACTCTTTCCAAGATTTTTGTAATTTCTGATCGTATGCCTTTTTTCTTTGGCATAATAAAGTACCTAATAATGCGACAACTCTATTTAAATATCTAAAAATTGTAACACCGGATCCGGTCGCCGGATCCGGTATATTGGTACCGGATCCGGTGGACGTAAAATGATGCCGGATCCGCCGGATTACCGGATCCGGTTTTCCGGATTGCAATCCCTAATATGAGATCACCCTCGAGGGAAATCCAATCGAACCCAAAAAAGAAACACCAAAATCCGTCAGTATTTATAAAAGAAAGAAAGAAAAAGAAAATACGTTTAGAAAGAAAAAGAATAAAATAAAATACAAAACAACTATATTATATAAATATAAGCCTAGTATGTATAATAGGTGCCCACTAGTCAGTTGTGTGATGGTCCCATCTCAGCTTAAAATGTATTTGTATGATATATCGAGAAAAAACATTCAGCTTAAGTGTTCGCCTTTTTTAAGTCGGTTAAAAATAAATTACGTCAAACGTCTTCATTACAATATCCGGGCGTTACACCCAAAAACACTTCGACGCAATTTATTCAACGAACACGTGATAAAGTGGTAATAAAAAACGCATTATAGCCGTCTAAGGCGGTTGATCTTATATACACTCATTCTAATACTTTTCTTTTTTAGCATAGGCCGGCAAACGAACTAGTAGGTCACCTGATGGTAAGTGATCTCCACCGCCCATGTACGCCCACAATACCAGAAGAATCATGGACGCGTTGCCGACCTTAAAGGAAACGGCTAATTAGGGATTAGGAAGAGGAGGGGGATTTGGGCCTCTGGATATCTCACTTACCGTACGAAACCCAGCAAGCCGATACTTTACGTCGGTTTTCTGTGAGACAGTGGTAACGACCCGGTCGAGCCGGCCCATTCATGCCGTAGATAAAATTGTCCACAGCGTGGCTCTACCACTCGAAACGACTCGACTCGTGTGTAGATGGCAGGCATGCTGCGACCTATATTTATGTCTCTACGTACTGACATTTTTAATGTTTTATTTTAA
Source organism: Amorpha juglandis (assembly GCA_949126905.1). Lineage (NCBI taxonomy): Eukaryota > Metazoa > Arthropoda > Insecta > Lepidoptera > Sphingidae > Amorpha > Amorpha juglandis. Next base: position 5,483,801 of record OX421380.1, read on the forward strand.
AAAGTTGACGACGTCTGTGATCATCGCAACATGAGTTGGTAAAAAATGAATTATTAAGTGTTTTAAAACACAAATAGGTAACGAGCATTTTCATTTTCTGGTGTTAATAACGTTTGTAGTTAACTACTTTTTACTCGCGACTCCGTCTGTGTGAAATAAATTTAACAAAAAAAATATTATTTCCGACACAGACTTTCAACCTCCTTCTTCATGGTTTAATTTTAAGAAATCTTTAAAATAAAATTTTTAAGAAAGCTATATTTATAGTATAAAATAATAAAATCAAATGTTATGGAACGAATCCGATCCGATAGTCTGATCAGGCAGTCGGAAACAAGATCGAAGGCTTATTCCTGGTCTAAATTAGAACTTAGTATTTTCCTGCCACAGTTTGAAATTGCATTTACTTCTCTAAGCGATATTACAAGTCAGATGTAAAATATCCGAGGATGTTATAAAGAAATATCTTCGTGATAATGTAATGAAGATCGGTCACGTCGAGTAGATATTGCGTAACTCCTATTACATTTTATTAAACTTAGTGAATATTAAGTTTACGGTTCAAATAAGCATTGAATATGCAAATGGAATGGAGGCCACGTACTGGAAAGCGCCGCAAAGTTTGACGTCCACCTACAAGGTGGACAGACGACCTGATAAAGATCGCACGAAGTCGCTGGATGCAGGTCGATTCCAACAGGTCTGTCTGGAAATCTTTGGGGGAGGCCTATGTTCAGCAGTGGACGTCTTGTGGCTGATGATGATGATGATGCAAATGACAGAAGTTACAGACGATTTTTGAAGTGATAACTTCTTATGGGAGGGTGAACCGAAACGTTCCGTAACGCGAGCGCTCCATCGACCAGCCAGCGTTAGCTGACCTCCCTGGAACATCGATTATTTCGGATAAGTCCCAGGTGGCGTCACACAGTGACCAGTCAGCTTGGACCGGACTTTGACCGGACTTCAACCGGACTTCAACCGGACTTTGACCGGTCTTTAACCGGACTTTGACCGGGCTATGACCGGAGTTTGACCGGACTTTGACAGGTCTTTGGCCGGACTTAGACCGGACTTCGACAGGTATTGGACCGGACTTCGACAGGTATTTGACCGGACTTCGACCGGTATTTGACCGGACTTCGACCGGACTTTGACCGGACTTTGACCGGACTTCGACCGGACTATAACCGGACTTCGACCGGACTATAACCGGACTTCGACCGGACTTTGACAGGACTTTGATAGGGCTTAGACCGGATTATGACAAACTTCGACAGGACTTTAACCGGGCTTCGACCGGACTTTGACAAGACTTTGACCGGGCTTTGACCGGATTTTGACAAGACTTTGACTGGGCTTTAACCGGATTTTGGCAGGACTTTGACCGGATTTTGACAGGATTTTGACAAAACTTTGACTGGGCTTTAACCGGATTTTGGCAGGACTTTGACCGGATTTTGACAGGACTTTGACCGGACTTCGACCGGAGTTCAACCGGATTTTGACCGGATTTTGACCGGACTTTAACCGGACTTCGACCGGACTTTGACAGGACTTTGATAGGGCTTTGACCGGATTTTGACAGGACTTTAACCGGTATTTGACCGGACTTCGACTGTACTTTAACCGGACTTTGACTCGACTTTAACCGGATTTTGGCAGGACTTTGACCGAGCTTTGACCGGATTTTGAGAGGGCTTTGACAGGACTTTGACCGGATTTTGACAGGACTTTGACCGGTATTTGACCGGATTTTGAGAGGGCTTTGACTGGACTTTGACCGGATTTTGACAGGACTTTAACCGGATTTTGACAGGACTTTGACCGGTATTTGACCGGACTTCGACCGGAATTTGACCGGACTTTAACCGGACTTCGACCGGACTTTGATAGGGCTTTGACCGGATTTTGACAAACTTGGACCGGATTTTGACAGGACTTTAACCGGTATTTGACCGGACGTCGACTGTACTTTAACCGGACTTTGACCGGATTTTGACAAGACTCACAGGACTTTGACTGGACTTTAACCGACTTTGACCGGGCTTTGACCGGATTTTAAGAGGGCTTTGACTGGACTTTGATCGGATTTTGACAGGACTTTGACCGGATTTGGACAGGACTTTGACCGGTATTTGACCGGATTTTGAGAGGGCTTTGACTGGACTTTGACCGGATTTTGACAGGACTTTAACCGGATTTTGACAGGACTTTGACCGGTATTTGACCGGACTTCGACCGGAATTTGCCCGGACTTTAACCGGACTTCGACCGGACTTTGACAGGACTTTGGTAGGGCTTTGACCGGATTTTGACAAACTTTGACCGGACTTTGACAGGACTTTGACCGGACTTCGACCGGACTTTGACCGGCTCCTCCGCTCTCACTTTAACTCACATTAGTTTAAGTTATCACTTCTGTCGAGCGTCCCGAGACGCACACTTTTTTTTTTCTAATTGACGTCGGGAATATTTTTTAAAATTAATACCAAAAAAGGTGGTCAATTTCACATATTACTTTGGACTGAATAATGATATATATAAAACAATTTCTAGATTGTTATAAATATTAATCAAAAATATATCTTCCCAAACGAAATGTTGAAAATAAATACACTCCTTTGCAAAAAAAACGGGCGGGTTTGATTTTTTAACATTATTGGTAATAATTTAGTTCTTCAGAGGTTTTAATAGCCAAACTATGTTACTGGCACTTAATAAAGAGTCTGGGTATGAAAAAAAGTTCATTCCAAATTCAAAACTTTTGTTTTTTAAATTATTAATCCCTTTTTCATTTTGTGACACTTTTCGCGGGTTTGCGGTTAAAAGGTTATCAAGCAACTAAAAGTAACTTTTCGTTATTTTTAGTACAACAATTTATGTTTATCGCATAATTCTGCCTTATTGTGACTTAAAACAGATATCTTTGTGTCTATCGTAATGGCAGAAAAAGCAATGAGAGCTAGTAAAATTATAGCGCTGCTGGAAGAGGGGTGTAGCCAATGTTACGTCTCACAGCGGTTAAACGTGAGTCGTTCAACCGTACAAAGAACCTGGACTCGATACCAAGAGACAGGTTCCGTTCAGAGAAGGCAAGGTTCTGGGAGAAAACGTTGCACACAGCCGCGAGACGATCGCTTTTTAGTGACTCAGGCGCTGAGGAACCGCAAATGCAGTTACATAGACCTCAAAAGAAACCTTGAAGAGGTACGAGGAGCACAAGTTAGCCTATGGACTGTGAGGAGAAGACTTTTAGCTGCTGATATACGTAGTCGACGACCAGCGCGGGCCCCCAAGTTACTCCGTGAGCACCGGATTGCGCGGTTGAGGTTCGCTAGAAATTGCCTATCTTGGACACCAGGTAACTGGAGTAGCGTACTCTTCTCCGATGAGGCTCGAATTTGTCTGCATGGTGAGGACCGACGTCGGCGAGTGTTACGAAGACCAGGGGAACGCTATGCCGATGTGTGTTTTGAAGAAATCACCCCTTATGGTGGAGGGTCCGTTATGTTTTGGGCGGGCGTAACTTCCAACTATCGTACCGAGATAGTATTCATAGAAAATGGCTCACTAAATGCGCATAGGTACATAACAGAAATCCTTTCTCAAAATGCACAACCCGCACTGACTGTAATTGGTGAAGATGCCATTTACATGGACGATAATGCTCGGGCCCACCGTTCTGGCGACGTAGATGCTTATATGCAAGAGGTCGGTATTCGTCGTTTGGATTGGCCAGCGCGGAGCCCCGACCTTAACCCCATTGAGCACGTTTGGGACCTCCTAAAAAGGCGAGTACGATCTGTCCAACCACCTCCACAAAACATCAGAGAGCTTAAACGTGTAATCTCGACTGAGTGGGAACACATTTCACAGGACACCATCAAAAGCCTGGTGGGAAGCATGCCAAGACGATTACATGCCGTAATCGCTGCAAGAGGAGGTCATACTCGTTATTAATTTTTATTTTTTAATGTCTCTTTTATTAAAATACCATAAAAATACTCGTAGTCTTAATTTCATTATACCCATAAAAATGTCCATTTTAACACGGCTCTCTGTTTACATTGACTAAAACACCGATACCAGGATAAAAGTGTTAAAAAACTAGATTCTCATTGATAATAAGAAATTTCTAGTCATCCAAGCTAATGACATACTAAAAATATAATAATATTTACCCATAGAAAAGCTAAGGTAAAGTGTGTGTGTAAGGTGCCCGTTTTTTTTGCAAAGGAGTTTATATAGGAAAAAAGTATATCGGTTGTAACTTGTAAAGATGTTGTCCAAAATAAAATTAATAAAGTTCCGTCCTGCATTTTTATGCTCCTACAATATAATGAATTATTCAACCTTAACCTCTATATAAATACTTATAAGTACATTATCTTCTGTAGTAAATACCAATATGTACATATTGATAATATAATTGCCTAATCGACTATTAAACCCAAACCAGCCGTGGAATACCTTGTTCTAAAGCAATTACGCCGAGGGATTATCATTTATCTTGATACTGAAATTCGATGGGCGCTAACTGTGAACAAAGCCGTTCAGTATCGATTTTATATGTAAACAAATCGAGTCGATTACGATTGTATTCGGTTTTGTCTGTAATAAATGTTAGCTAACATATGGCTGATGCATAACTTTATATATTATTAAGTAATAAAACAGGTCCAAAACCTGCCCCAAGAGCATGCACCCCTGACTTTTATAAGTTATTCATTACTAGCTTTTCCTCGCGGCTCCGCCCGCGTTATCCGCTTTTTCCCGGATAAAAAGTATGCCTATGTTCATCAGGAATAATGTAGAATTCTAACGGTGAAAGAATTTTTAAATCGGTCCAGTAGTTTCAAAGTTTATTCGTTTCATACAAAAATACAAATCTTTCCTCTTTATAATATTGGTATGATTAATTATATTCTATATTGTTACATAAATATTGTACGTTACATAAAGAAACATAAGCGCCGAACTGCGAACTTCTGTCTTTTATGAAGTTAGTTTAAAGTATTAAAGAAATTCCCTACACTTCATCGTTATTCAGCTTACAATTAATATGTTTATATGATCCTTGTGCTGTTATAACCAATTTATTACTTATGTAATTATTGTGTTATCACATTTAACCAGCTGAAGCGAATTATGGCGAAATATTGCTCACAGATGTGGCGTGTGAGTAAGCGGACACAAATAATAATTTCAAACCGTTTATTATTTTTATGATTATTGACCTCGTTTAGATAATTGTATTTTAAAACGATTCTTACAATGTTTGAAGTTTTGATCAGTCGCGTAATTTCTGTAGTCTGCTTTACAATTTTTATTTTCTACTTGAGCCATGTCATCCTAATTCCCATTTCGTTTTTTTACGACGATCTTGTGGTATGGTGGGTGTTCATTCAGGTGATTTACTTACCATCAGTAAGTACTTGCTCGTTTACCATACTTTGTCATTAAAAAAGTGTCACTAGCGGGTTTTATATGGCATATTCCTAATTTCTTTTCATTGCCTTGTTTTTTTCGTCGCTACAAATAGAAAGCGGACGAAGGTGTTGCAAAGGGAACAAAGACAAATGTATGATTTCGCATTTCTATTGGATTCTATTCCGATTCCAAACACTACAAAATAAAAACGATTGCCACGTTTTCGCATAGCTGTCTATTTAACAAAGGCATGTGGTTTAAAAGCAGCGATAGCTCAGCGAGGAGTGGTACGGAATGTCGAGACCATAGCCACAGGTTCGAAACCAGTCCCAAAAGGATGCACCTCTGAGTTTTCTAAGTTATGTATGTATTCATTGTTAATAATCACTTGCTTTAACGACGAACGAAAAATCGTAAAGACCTGTAAAAATTGTGCATAAGAATTTCAAAGGTATGTGAAGTATGCTAATCCGCATTAAGCCAGCCTAGTGGACCAAAGCCTTACCCTTCTCATTATGTAGAGAAGGCCCGTTTGCGATTTATAATAATTTGATTTATATTATTACACTATTTAAGATATCCACCAAGAAATTAATTACACACTGGCACTCATTTTAAAGCTTTTACACTATGCTTCTAATACTTCAATGTTCACACTACACTTATTAATAAAATGATGTATCAAAGCAACTTGAAAGGACGTTGTGTCAACATTCACAATTTTCAACAAAGTAAAAGGAAATGACTTACATAATGAAAATACCTCAACATTTGCACAAAGTTTTCCTAGAAACTGCTCTATTAATTTTAGAAATTAATTGTATACGCTGAACAAATTAACAAAGGCTTAATTTAGTAAAGCCTTCTAACAATCCTAAATTCAAATCCTCAAAATAAACAGTTTGAGCATTTGAATTTAGCAGAATACATACTCATTTGTTAGAGTCAGTTTGTTGAGGACTAAGCCTAATCTGTTGTAACAAACAAACAATGTTGTTGATAAAACGAACTCATTTGTAAATGTATCGTTTTTAGAACAAATCATGTTTCTTGGCAATGTACCATTCCTTATATTTTTTTATTTAATTGAATGACGATCAAATCAAATCAATTTGTGATCAAATCAGAAATGAGGAGATCCGTAGAAGAAGGAAAGTCACCGACATAGCTCAGCGGATTAGCAAGCTCAAGTGGCAGTGGGCAGGCCACATAGCTCGCAGAACCGATAACCGATGGGATAGAAAGGTTTTGGAATGGAGGCCACGTACTACAGCAGCTACAAGCACAGCGTTGGACGTCCACCTACAAGGTGGACAGACGACTTGATAAAGATCGCAGGAAGTTGCTGGATGCAGGCCGCTTCCGACAGGTTGGTCTGGAAATCTTTGGGGAGGCCTATGTTCAGCAGTGGACGTCATGTGGCTGATGATGATGAATGACGAGACGAACAAGTCGCTCGCCTGATGGTAAGCCCACGTCTGCCCATAAACAGAATCAACACAACACAGTACTTTGAATTATAAAGCACTGCGTGGCACTGAACTGCACTCGTCACCCCGAGACATAAGGTGCTAACTTTCATAATGCCCAGTAATTTCACTAGCGTCAACATCCTTCAAACCGAAACACAATAGTATTGTTACACACTGTTGCTTGGCGGCAGAAATAGACAAAGCGGTGGTACTTACCCAGACGGCCTCTTGCATACGAGGGACCTACCACCTTGTGATATATAAAATACTCCTGTGTATAACATCGTCGATTGTAACTATGTTAATTTAATATATAACTTATTATTAACCAGTCTATTATATTACTACGGTCTAATAAATATGAATAATAGAAAGTAAACATTCGGTTCTTGTGTGGATTTTGTGATGGTAAATTGTTATACATAGTTCTTACTTGCCTTTATCCCACTCGTAGTTGGATCGCCGCAACATGATTTTAACACATGTTACAGTAAGATTTGGCTTGTAACTTTTACGACCGGCCGCATGCCTGACGTCAACCACTCTGGGGAGAAACACACCCAGACCCGAAACAAATATTTGTGGATCACACAAACATTTGTCTCGGTGCGTGAATCGAATACGCGGCATCTGGCTTCACAACCGGCTAGTCGCCCACTGCGCTACGGTGTCTATTCTATTTTAAATGTACAGTATATTTTTTTATTGACGATTACTATATTTATTATATACTAGCTCTTACCCGCGACTTCGACCACGTGGTATATAACAAAATATTTGAATCGAATATTATAACATTTTTCATTGTTTTTTTTTTCGTGAGATCCTATTTTTTTCTAAAATAAAAGTAGCCTTAGTTACTCCTTGTTATACCAGCTATCTGCCGTTGAAGGGTCTCGTCAAAATCGGTCCAGCCATTTCAGATATTAGCCGAAACAAACAGAGACGAAAATTGTTAAAAATATTGTTTTGGTTTATGTACCGTGTATACATCCAAATGCACTTAGTAAAAAACGGTTATTTTAATATTACAAACAGACACTCCGATTTTATTTATTTGTAGTATACAGGGTTATTTTTAAAACACCAGCAACCTCGCAGGGGTAGATTCCTAAGGTTATAAGCTACTACTTTTGTTCTACGACTTTTGATAATTTGTTAGATTTTATTTTCATACAAAAATAAGAATTCATTTAATTTCCGTCTTGAATATTAACAACGCGCATCGCAGATTACGGAAACAAATACGCGAAGCGTGGGGAACCGGGCTAGCGGCTTTGAAGGTCAACGCTCGAGCAGCTGACGGCCGCTTTGATGTCGTGCGCGCACGCCGCGCCGCGCCGCAGTCTACGAAGTAAAACACGACACAACAAAAACTTGTAAAATCATTTTTTTTTAAATATATTGAGTTATATCCAAACTCGTAGAACAAAAGTTGTTCCGTATGAGGTCAGCTATCTGGTCCTGCGAGGTTGCTGGTGTTTTAAAATTAACCCTGTATATAGATATTTTCCACAAATTATTTTATAGCCAATAAACCCATATAGCACTGTCAACACTGAAACATAATGTATATCTTATTATACTGCGACTTGTAACAAAATCTTGGTATATGAGTACACGACCTCAATCTTAGCTTTATAGAGTTTTAAATTGCCATTTTATGCTCAATGAAGGCAGTAACATGTTAGAGCTACGAAAATGGACAAATTGCTTACGAACCCTAAAACGTTATGTTAATTTTATTACAGGAGCTTTGTACTGCGTTATAGTGCAAGTAACATAATGAAATAACGTAGATTAATTGAATCAAAATAACTCTTTTATTCAATGAAATAAAACTAATTTAAACTGATTTTATCGCGGTTTTTTATTAATTTTGATCCCGACGTTTCGAAAGCTTTTCAGCCTTCGTGGTCACGGGGTGGACTAAGGTGTAGGTTGTCCAGAATTTTTTTCAGTTTACAATTATTGACAAAATTTTATTTTTATAAAAATAAATACCTTGAGTGGTAGAGCCACGCTGTAGACAGTTTTGTCTACAGCATGAATGGGCTGGCTCAAGCGGGTCGTTACCACTGTCTCACAGAAAACCGACGCAAAGTAGCGGCTTGCTGCTGCGTTTCGTACGGTGAGTGAGATATCCGGAAGCCCAAATCCCCTTCCCTTCCCAATTAGACATGCGCAAAACAGAACGCTATGAAGTAATGCCATATGGCATGTCATTTCGTACGGCGTAATATGGCACTATAGCATGGCATGGCATGGCATGGCATTACTCTAGGCATGACCTGATATGACACGCTATGTGAAGTAATGTGTACGGCCCACTATTACTAATATGGCACTATAGCATTACTCTAGGCATGACCTGACATGACACGCTATGTGAAGTAATGTGTACGGCCCACCATTACTTGTACTGTTGTATACTGTATGTTCAATCAGGACTCAGGTGTAATGTAATAGCAATATTAGAGAGATAGACCTTTTATATATTTTTTTTATTTGATTGTATGACGAGATGAGCAAGGCGCTCGCCTGATGATAGCGCCACGCCTGCCCATAAACTGATGCAACACCACACAGAACTTTGAATTAAAAACACTTCAAACTCGCCATAATAAACAAATACATTCATACCCAAAAAATATATTTACACACCTAGCAATATTTTTTCTAGTTATTTACAGTCAGAATTAAGTAGGTAACAAATTAAGTCCTTTCTTCACAAACACACAAAACAAACACTTTCCAAAACAATTTTTTTTTTACCATACCGCATACAATAACCTTGTCCTCGTAAACAAATGTGAATTGTGAAATAATTCAAAACAATAGTAAAAGACGAAAGAAAGCGCGCCAGTCGAGTTATTATTACTTACTGGGCGGTTCCATAGAAATGTAAACCCTATGAACAGTATTTTATATACTGCTCTAAATCAAAATTCTACTAAGGGGCGTGACAGAGACAGAATCCCGACCGCCCGAACGTTTCCGATTGCGCGCCCGCTTCACCGAGCCGCCCGGCCCGTGTATGTACTATGGCAGTGCGCACGTCATGCCATGCCATGATTGCCATGTGCCATGCAACATTACGCCGGGTACTGTGTACTGTTTCAGTACTCGGTCGTGTTATATAGCATGTCATGCATTACTCACAGTACTTACACATGTCTATTCCCAATCCCTAATTATCCCTTTCCTTTAAGGTCGGCAACGCGCCCATGATTCTTCTGGTGGTGGGCGTACATGGGCGGTGGAGATCACTTACCATCAGGTGACCCACTTGCTCGTTTGCCGGCCTATGGTATAAAAAAAAATACCTGCGATAAAATCCAATTCAATGAGTATAATATTCGCGTAAACATAAGAAAGCTATTTTATTTTCATTAAAATCACCTCATTGGTCATTGGTAACATACTAAGGCTCAGAACCGTGAGGTCTTGAGTTCAATTCCAATTCACAAATTGTGTTTGAGTTTTCGACTCGAAAAATCACGCATGTAATTGCCTGGGACTTAATTGTTCCCTGCATGGCGATAAGATCTCCCCTGTCACATCATGGGACGGAAATAAGATAGGAGAAACGTAGGTGCAGTGACTAACTGTTAATAATAACTGTAAATAACTGTTCTGCCTACTCTTTCGGGAGTAAAGACCTAAGTTTATATATTTCCATTAAAAAGTTTTTGATTAACAGATTTTTGTTTTAAGAGTTTTATGCAGAGAACAATAATATACAAATAAATTTGTTCTTATAAAGTATAAACTTTGTGTTCAGATTAAATAAATTAGATAAGTAGAGCGAAAGATAAAAACGTATGAAAAGTTCTGAAATTCTTATAGATTTCATATTATAGGTATTAAAACTAATAGCAATGGATTCAATTGAAACATAAACAAATACTTGACTCAATTATTAAGCTTAACAGCTTCAAGCAGCTGAAACGAGACCCCGTAGATCAAACCCTGTACGAAACAAAAGTTTGTATGATCCACAAATATTTGTTTCAGATCTGGGTATTATGAGACTAAAAGTCTCTCGTAGTTTATGATACCTACGGCAAGCATTGTCTCTTAATGTGGGGTCAGATTACGTGTGACTGTTGCGTGTATTTATTATTAATAACTAGTTTCAACACCATAACGAACAAATAAAAATGAACTATAAATATGCATATTCATTATTCGAATTATAATTTATGTCAGTTATGTAGTCTTCAGTTCATGTAAAAATCCCATAAAAAAGCACTTTCAGATTTTCACGACTTTTAAATAATCACGGCAACTCTTTTATTTTTTCTTATAATTACTATTATTTTCTTACATTATTCGAATTATTACGAACAATAGATAAAAAAGCCAAATCGGTGCAGCCGTTCCCAAGTACCCTTAGGAACTAACATAATTTCATTTTTATTTGTATAAATAAGAAAAAAATATCCATACATATAAAACAATTCACACAAACACAAAGAAGAAGGGCATTGTATTTTAGTTACAACTTACACGTAAAATAATGTCGGATGCTATCTCAAAAGATAAATTATAAGACCGGACAAAGTGGAAGGATAGAAGAACGGAACTGACAGCAACGAGGATAAGATACTAAAGAAAAATACTACTATTCAATATAGCGCTGCAAACTACTAAATAAAACCTTTTTTGAGACGTGTTATTTGTATGATAAAATCATTGGATAACTCCGTGAGCTAACACATCGAAGCCGAATAAACTCTATTGGATTTATTTCGTTATTTCACGATAAAATTCTCACTACACAGCAAAATAAAATACGAACTGAATTGACAACCTGCTCCTTTTTAAAATGTATTGAAAATTTTGCTATTTTTTTTTGGCTTGTATGACGAGATGTGTAGGTTGTTCGTCTGATTGTAAGTGTCACGGAATTAACAGACGCAACACCACCCAGCACTTTAAAGTACAAAGCACTGCATGACACAAAACTGCGTTCGTCACCCAAAAACATAAGATGTTAAGTCTCATAATGCCCAGTAATTTGACTGGCTTCAATTTCCTTCAAATCGAAACACACGAGAAATATTATAACACTACAAGGCAAAAAAAAATGTTTTAGTTCTTAACAATAATGGTAAAATTAATTTAATTGTAATATAGGTGATATATTATAACACTACAAGGCAAAAAAAAATGTTTTAGTTCTTAACAATAATGGTAAAATTAATTTAATTGTAATATAGGTGATAGCAAAACTAATAAATTACTCAAGGGCAGGCCACATTCCGCCTTCCACGAAAAAAAATATTACCGAAAATGAGGACAAAGTCGAACAAAAATAGCCTGCTTCGGCGTAAAACTTATATTTTTCCTACGAACACCCAAATTCGAAACTTAAGATATTTGCATAAACAACAGTGTCCTTTAGTAAGTTGAAAAAGTTACAGTGATCAAACCGTGTTTTGCAATCTACATATTTTTGGTGGCACAAAAAACGCTGGATTAAAACGTCAAAGAGAATATCATTGTACCTCGTTGTAATGAAAAATCCAAAAAGTTATGTATAAGGTGGACAAGCCATAGTCAACCGACAAAAGAAATTGAAAAAAAACTCTGATTACATTGCCTCGGTGGCGTAGTCGTATTGCGTACAGTACGACTGCTGTGCTAAAGTCTCGGGTTCGATTACCGTCTCAGATAAAAAAAAAATGTTTTTTTATCACGAAGTGCTCAGTTTCAGCCTGGAGTCTGGAATTTGTGCCCGGCATCGCGATAAGCTCGCCCCTATCACATTATAGGGACGGAAACGAGCTCGACAAAATGTTTGTGTACGGGTTACAACTCTGTCTACCCATTTGGGGATAACAGGTGTAAGTGCGTATGTACGCTGTCCTATGTCTAGTGTTGTTTACGAGGGTGCTAACACCTAGTACAAAGAGATGGTACCAACCTAGATGACTTCTCGGATACTAGTGTAATATTAAACATTATATTTTGTTTTTTTTTTATTGAATGACGAGACTAGCAAGGCGATGGCCTATGGTAAGCGCCACGCCTGCCTATAAACAGAAACAACACCACACAGAACGTTGAATTATAAAGCACTGCATGGCACTGAACTGCGCTCGTCACTCCGAGACATGAGATGTTAAGTCTCACAATGCCCAGTAATTTCACAGGCTTTAATTTCCTTCAAACTGAAACACAACAGTGCTTACACACTGTTGCTTGGCGGCAGAAATAGATAAAGCGGTGGTACCAACCCAGACGGCTTCACTCGTACGAGGAGCCTACCACCTTGAAAATGTTGCATGAGTATTCCTGATAATAAACAATTCATTTCTTCCTTTCTTTCTTTATTTTGTGAAATACATCTTTTCGACCGCCAAAAAACAACACTCAGCCACGTAACACATATAAAGCAATTTTTATAGCTTTATGTAACAGCCACAAAGAGCGCGTACGAAACTCATATTTCCTGCTAGATATATTAGCTAAACTTGGACACCCTATTTCCTACGAAAGAACAATAAGTAAGAATATATATTTATCAAACAGGCAAATGTAGGTCAAAAATCACGATGTCTTTTTACTTTTTTTTTTTTTTTTTTTATAGCATAGTCCGGCAAACGAGCAAGTGGGTCACCTGATGGTAAGTGATCTCCACCGCCCATGTACGCCCACCACCAGAAGAATGATGGGCGCGTTGCCGACCTTAAAGGGAAGGGATAATTAGGGATTGGGAAGGGGAGGGGATTTGGGCTTCCGGATATCTTTTACTTTCATGCGAATTAACAGCAAGAGATCCAACACGTATTTTTAAGTTGAATATTGTTTGACGATGGCTCAGTTAGAAGTGGTACGGACTGTGGAAATGGAAGTCGTGGGTTCCAAACTAGTCCCAGACACCCTCCATTGAAAAATAACTCTTATTTTAATGCCGAAGGAAAACATCGTTTCGAAACCTGCAAACCATGTCCAATACGAATTCTCCATTCCAATTTCAAAAGTATTTGAATTCTACCAACCCGCATTAGGCTAGCGTGGTGCACTACGGTCTGACCCATCTCATATTAGTAAAGAGGGCCGTGCCCAGCAATGGGATAGCCCAATACAGAGCTGATACCATTAATATATTATAATAACAGCCTCCGTGGCGCAACGGGCGAGTAGGCTGTGAAGCGAGAGGCCGCGGGTTCGATCCCCGCACCGAGATAAATGTTTGTGTGATCCACAAAAAATTGTTTCGGAGTCTGGGTGTTGTGAGACCGAAAGTCTCACGTAGTTCCTGATACCCTCGACACAAGAATCGTATATTACTGTGGGGTCAAGACTATGTGTGTGACTGTTGGGTGTATATATTTTGTATACTGTTTACCATTTTTTGTTGTTGATACATTACGCTAATACATTACGCCGATACAATTTCATTCAAACAGTTATAATTAATTAACCAATCTTATAAAGTGAAACTGTTATCCACTGATTTCTTTCATTCGAGTCTCGCTGACTCAGCTTATCTTTCCAATCCTCCAAATTGCGTTGAAAACTGGACCCTGCTCAGCTAGAATTTCAAGGATTTTATTTATTCGATTGATTTGGTTTTAATTAGCAATTGTTTTGTATTTAATATACATTTATGGTTTTAATATTACCTTACAAATTGATTAAGTACTTATCTGGTGATAAGTACCATCGCTCTTTTATGTTTACGCGAATATTACACATTGAAATAAAACTAATTTAGACGGATTTTATGTGGACAAGTGGGTTGGTGGTCCACCCCGTGACCACGAAGGCTGAAAAGCTTTCGAAACGTCGGGATCAAAATTAATAAAAAACCGCGATAAAATCCGTTTCAATTAGTTTTATTTCAAAGTACCATCGCTTTTTACCGACGAGAATGTTGTTTCAGAAAAGTTAGAGGTTTGCTTATAATTCTATGATCTTTTCAGGTATTTTGGAGACATACGCAGTAACGCCAGGAATGGAATTCAAGCATTTCTATTAGGTGAGTGAGGCATTATTTACTGTCTTAGAACTTAATGAATAACTTTGCATTTAAGACATATCTAGCTCTTTAGTTTCCATGAGAATGTTAAGGCAAGGCCTAATAATGCTTTGAAACAATAAAATAAGGTTGAAAATTGTATAGCATCCCAGACTTCATGATGGGTATGTTGAGGGTTTTTCTTAGATTGATCCATAATTGTAATTTCTGCTTGGTTAATTTTGATTGAATCCATTATATTAAAAATGTTGTTGTCACTTGAAATAGTTTTGACACCAAATATATTTTAGGGCGACATTTTATGAAATAATAAATTACTTTCGAAAATTCTTCTTTATACAGTATTTTTTACGTCAGCAAAAGTTTGCTTTTTACGGCATATTCGGAGTTCAAAAATAGTCTTTATCTTGAATTTAGGGTGAGGTGCCTTAAGTCATGGTAACAGAAACTCTATGTATTTTGTCAATATAAAAGATGTGCCAATGCTCTTACGGTCTATATCCATTATTCATAACCTGTCATACTTCAATGTAATGTATTTGACCGCTTCATACATTATGCACAAGCATGTTTTCGTTTCATTAAATGATAAAATTAAAACGATGCGTGAAATAAGTCTGACGTTTAGTTATCCGCGTCTGAAAATACGGAGTTAAGGACTGAAACAGTTTCTAATATAAACTATATCTAAAATTCTCTTAAATGTTGTTTAAGGATTTAAATTATTCTATTCTGTTGATGTATCGGATTATATTTTTATTTTATTTATTCGGGATTAACAAAACAGTAGTACATTGAAATATACATTATAATTCTAAATTCTCTATTCTCTATAGAGAATAGACAATTTTATAAGATGTTTACTTACTTATTTTATTTTGACTACAATATGATTGTAAAGTGATTAAATTGAATTGATCATTGCTACTGGTACTTTATTTATCTGCAAATAAAGATATAAAATTTAGAAATTAAATGATATAACGATGATTAAAAAAGAGTATTTTTTCAACTGTAGGCAGCGACTTGACCGTGCCGTTGGCTTTTCCGATATCCATGAGTGGCGGTGACCGCTTACCTTCTGACGGGTCGCTTGCTCGTCTATCTCTCAAGACAATAAAAAAAATTACTAAGTTCAGCAATTTTAATCCTGACTATGAGTAAAATAGGGTTACTATTGTCACTTTAGAGTAGTTAAGACGGTATTAGAATACGAAATGGTGTTTTAGAGGACGAAACCTAATTCTAGATATTTAAATTCTAGTTAAGAGAGTTTTATGACAACGTAATTAGCACCATTAACGGAGAAAAAAACAAATATACACGTCGTATTGAGAAAATATTTTTTTACTTCGGTTAAAATTAAATAAAAGACTTTTTATAGCATAGCCGTCAAACGAGCAGGAGGTTCACATGATGGTGAGGAATCACCTCCACCCAATCGGCCTGAGGAATCAAGTGACCAGTATACTCAGAATCACCCAAAAGGAAAAATATATGTCGAAATCTATACCCAAAGAGTACACGAACCGTTCGAGTCGAACTAGTGCACCGAAAGTTTCGTAGCATCCCTTTATTTTTTTACTTTTTGTTTATTTTTTACTAGTTTTTGCTCGCGGCTCCGCCCGCGTGATCTGCTTTTTCCGGGATAAAAAGTAGCCTATGTCTTATTCTGATGTATAAGCTATATTATTGTAAAGTTTCATTAAAATCCATTCAGTAGTTTTTACGTGAAAGAGTAACAAACATCCATCCATCCATCCATACTTACAAACTTTCGCGTTTATAATATTAGTAGGATTATGATATCCACCACAATAACACATATTTTGTGAAAACTTCAACCGGCTTACTTACGAGCATTACGCTTGAAAAGGTAAAGATCGCCGTTTAAAGGCAAGACCGATAGATAAATGAGCAGACGGCGAGAAAAAGAAAAAAACGGTCAAGCGCGAGTCAGGTTCGCGCACCGAGTTCCGTAACTTTAAATTCATACTCTTTGGTAATTTTAGAATTTGTAAGAACCACCACAATAACACATATATCAGAAAATGTCAGCCTATCTATTACGGTTTAAAATATAAAACCCTTTAGAAGTATGAGAGACAAACAGACAGATATTCAGATGGCGTAGGCTTAGTAATAAAGTCCCTTTGGCATCGTTTGGGTATAGAGACTTAAAAACAACAAAAATATAAAAAGAATTATTAAAAAACCTCAATAATAACAATATTCTCTTTACAAAACTTAATAACCTCGTTATTATATTTACATCTCGTAGAATACTCAGGGAGCGTCGAATTCAATGAACAATTTAGTAAAGATTGCAGTAAATACTCGTTGTAATAGTTACTGGAACTATCTCGTTATCAAGTTTTAATTAATATTTATTACGTGAAAAGTTCGTGTTCAACAGGGCTAACATAATTAAATCATGGAAACGGGATAAAATAATATTATTAGAGTAAGCGTCATTAGCACATACGAAATATATATGTCAATCCAGTGTCCGTACTCTTCATGATCCGACATATAAAATAGAAATGCAAATAATTAAATCTGTATGAAACCAAGCGTGTCACATTTATACCACTTTGTTTAAGCCACAGGCGACAACGATAAAATAGTAAAAACAACATTGAAAACAGTTTAAAGAAAGTTTTTATAATACTATAATACGACACGAAACGTCAAGTCTGATTTGGAATCACTCACTGAAGTTCTGTACCCACACCCTTGAATTTGTTCTTTTTGTTCCATTTTTAAATCAGATATAACACACATATAGAATCCATTAAATATATAACCGAGAGACATATAGAAAAACGGACTAACAGAGAAAACAACAGGCAGACGCTATTATAAATTCTCAAACTTATTTCGTCTACAGCCTACTTTCAGAATGAATTTTTTTCTAGCGCCCGCCGAAATATACTTTATTTTCAATATACCTAATCCTAACATCTCCCTCCCCCTGCAAATCACTTCACCGCCCCCCAATTTCCTCTAAACCCTTTACTTGAAAGCCTCCAGCTTCCACAAATGGGCGTTACCACGCACTTTAAGAAGTACTGCTCTAAAATAAGGTTCCATCCGCAAGCTTTACAGACGCAACCCTAAAAAGGTGCTAACCTTTACGTTCAAGGCAAGCTAAGATTTTAACGCCCTTTCGCTTCTCGATCCAAACAAGCGATATTACCCACCAGAATGTAATATTTACCTAGGTGTCGCGGACATATGGCGGGAAATAAAACCTTTTTCAACGTATCTAGATTGCGCTAGGTAATTCAATTGGAAGGGAATTCTATAAGATACATTGCTGGGAGTGAAAACGATCTGGAACGAACTAATATGTCTGTATAAGGTGTATTGAAGTGAAAATGTATTTCTTTAAGTGTAACAGAAAAAAGGGCATTACGTCTATATCATGGGGATAGGCAGAGATTTTTGAGTGCAATTATAACATCATATTATTATTAATTCATAATAATATTATTATGTACCGACATTATGTACGTCACCTCGTACTTGTTTTATAGCATAGTTTACAAACGAGCCAATAGTTTACCCGATGGTAAGTGATCCCCACTTGATTTTACCGACCTTAAAAGAAAGGGATAATTAAGAGATTGGGAAGGGGAGGGAGATTTAGGCCTCCAGATATCTCACTCACCGTACGAAACGCAGCATCAATTTTTTTTTTAAACTTTTACGTATTTTTCTGTAAAGCAGTAGTAACGACCCGGTCGAGCCGACCCATTCTTACTGTAGAATAATCTGACTACAGGGTGACAGACTACCACTCTAAAAAGACTACTACTCTAAAATACCAATTCCCATTATGAAGTTATTATAATTATTTACATGTCATTAAATATGTGAAAGTTTGGATATTTGTGCATTTGGGTGTTTGTTATTGAATGACGGTCGGCTGAACGGATTTGAATCAAATTTGGTACAAAGACAGACCATGACCTAGAATAAGATATAAGCAAACTTTTATCCCGGAAAAAGAGCTTCACGCGCGCGGAGCCATGGGTAAAACCTAGT
Source organism: Amorpha juglandis (assembly GCA_949126905.1). Lineage (NCBI taxonomy): Eukaryota > Metazoa > Arthropoda > Insecta > Lepidoptera > Sphingidae > Amorpha > Amorpha juglandis. Next base: position 5,502,749 of record OX421380.1, read on the forward strand.
TATATAACAATGGGTGAGCATTCCATAATTCTACAAGAATACAGTTCCAATAAAAAGCACAAAAAAGATTTCTCGTGGAACGACACAAATAGCTACAAACAAATAAAAACAAAAGCCGTACATTTCTCAAGGCGGCACATCAGATTGGAAGCGCAGTATAATTAGGAACTGTATCACAATATGCTCGGCAGATGAGCATTCAAAACAAAAGACAGTCGCGTCCCGCGTCCCGGCAACATGTGGGGCTAGTGAGCGCCGCGCCGTGCCGACGCTTATGTGAAACATACGACGATATACGCTGGCAATTAGGCGACCTAGGGCTGGCAATTATTTTAAATTGGCTTTTGCTGGCGGCCTTCCTTTTTTCGGGAGAAAATGTCGTCGGCATCTATATCTTGATCTAGATCATGGTATTCTTATATGCCATGCATATATACGTCCTCATGCATTGTTTTGTTTGAAGATGTCATTTGACAATGCAGATACGATTTCATAAATTGTCTAAAATGGCATGTTATCATTTAAAAAAAATACGTAATGGTAAAAATAAGTAAGTAAAAATAACTAAAAATAAGAAAATTAATTTAATGTAACAGTACAGTAAAAATAACTTATTGGGTACTTTTAGGGCATATCACATATAACAAATTTTTAATACACGCTTGTTAAATGACGTACTTTATAATAATAGAATTGTCTTTCAAAGTTTTGAAATTGGTGCAAGGAAAAATGATATAAAATAACGGTTTTTCATATTCATATCCTATAAATCGGTGTATACTCGTCAACTTAATAATAATCATTATATTAATTTCATCCCGTCTTAAGAAGAATCTTAATATTTCAAATATTTTTTTAAATATATATCAAATTTATTTTCCCGGTTGTCTATCCCCTAAAACAGTACCAGTACGTTGTATATACGCGGTCCAAAACCATTTCCATATTAAGAGGTTTATTAACATTACGTTTTTTATGTTAAAACAAGTCGCCGTTATACGTAGAAACTAGAAACATAGAATTAATTAATTGAAAATAATTAGAAACCACACATTATGTTTATGATTAGGTATCTACTTGGGAACTGGACAAAGGACCTGAGAGTAGGGTAACAACGTGGTAAAATAGAGTAAGGGGAAGCCAAAGAGTAGTCGGAAGTGATTTAAAGTGGCACGATTAAATTGGCAAAACCCAACCCAAAAACGGGAAGATAGGAAGACTTTACGAAGAAAGCTGACCCTATAACTATTGGGAATTAAAGCAAGCAAGAGAAAAATCAAGTTATTCAAAGTGATTAAGTACAAAAGTTACGTCAACAATGCAAATATAATTTTAATTATGATTCAAATAAAACAACCATATCAGAGTTGTTCAATGAAACCAAAAATGAAATGTAGAGTTAATTTTTCAAAGCTGACCTCATTTCTAATCTCGGTCATTAAGCTGACGTCAGGGCATGGAGTTTTTTATTTGTATGGCAACCCTATAGTACGGGAAGTCATATCTCTTGGCTCTGTGCCGGCTCTAGCCGCGTTGAACATGACAGATTTCTGCAGATACATTATCTCAGAATCAATCTATTAAATAGCATATCGATTTTCCATTGTGTTTGTTTAAGTTACCAAATCTTGATATAGAATCATCCTAGTTACCACGATATCATCATCATAAGCTTACACCCGTATCCCTTAAGGGATACTGCAGAAGTGGGGGCTTTGACAGGTATTTTATTTATTTTATTTTATTTATGGCTTTCACAGTATTATGCATTTAGCCAGTGTCAAGTATAATTTATTCTCAAGTATTTTACAAGAACGATGAAACACGGGTGCGGTCGATTTCAAGGTCTTGTCGGAGTTTTGGTGTTAACTCCTTTCAGTACGATTCTTAATTCACTTATTTCAATGTTTCCATACACTGTTCATCACCGTCAATGTTTATTGAACAAATCCACACCACTTTTATACAACAAACACAACTCTAAATGTTACAGTTTATGAAATAAATTAAAATAAACGATGAACTGCACTGTCAGAATTCCCGGCAAAACTCCTTTGACAGGTATGTATGATAAGACTATGAGAGATTATGTAAGAAATTGTGAGATAAAAGAGAGGTGTGGTGTTGTCTCTTGTCTCTGCCTATCCCTTTGGGAAAAAGGCGTGGTTGGTGGCAAATCGTGGTTCTGTGATCGTATAACTTGAATATGATATTCATATACGGTTTGTCGAGACTATGGTTCTAACTATATAAGTTAATCATCATTTATTTATTTTATTCTATCATGCATTCAAACATCGTTAGGCGGTAGGTCTCTCGTATACGAGAGGTTCCACTGCTGTCTGGGTTGGTCCCACCGCTTTGTCTATTTCTACCGCCAAGCAACATTGGGTAAGCACTGTTATGTTTCGGTTTGACATTGAAGCTAGTGAATTACTGAGAATTATGAGATTTAACGTCATACATCACGGGGTGACTAGAGTAGTCCAATGCCATGGCATGCTTTATATTTCAAGGTTATAATATATTGTGTTGTGTTGCTTTTGTTTATGGGCAGGCGTGACGCTTACCATCAGGCGAGCGACCTACTGGTTTTGTCATTTATTTATTTACTCTTTATATACAATGTATAAAGGCGGACTTAATGCCAAAGGCATTTTCTCTCAATCAACCTTAGGGTAATGCAGAGATGAACAAAGTAACTAAGCTAACTAGTAAGCCACTAAAAAAACACGTCTAAACTTCTTTATATAAGCATGTAAAATGATTTAGCAGTGTTAAATACGAGTACATCTAGCATTATTGATAAAAGCTGCCAATTTTAATAAAAAACATCAGTTACCTTGGTTCTACTGATGCAAATATATTTCTTGGAAAACCTAGTGCTGCTTTAAAGCGAACATTTTTGGCGATAGGCGATAGCGTTGGCAACATTTATGTTGATTGATCCCTGGCTCTGTGCTGACGTGACTAGAATTCAAATACGCATAGAGAGCGACCAACTTATATATCCGTGAATGATAAATTAAACATATACTCTCCTGGTATTGGTGTTTTCTTTTTATTTTATTGAATGACGAGACGAGCAAGGCCTGTTGGTAACGTAAGATGTTAAGTCTAATAATGCCCAGTAATTTCACTGACTTCACGTCCACATATCTCACTCACCGTTCGAAACGCATCAGCAGGCTGCTACTTCACGCCAATTTTCTGTGAGACAATGGTAACAACCCGGTTGAGCCGGCCAATTCATGTTGTAGATAAAACTGTCTACATCGTGGCTCTACCACGTAGGAATAAACAATGGTAAATAACAGAAGTAAAACAAACGAACTATCGCAAACAATTTTCGTACTTCAATTGATGCCTATTCATAAATAATAGAAAACCTTTACTAAAAAAGGGAATTCAGTGACCTCATTCCTATGTCTTCGATTCAATTCTGTTTTGTGAGTTATAAATAATTGTTCGAGGGGCCGTAAACACATTTCACAAAGCAATGAAGACATAAAAAATACATGTAATACGCCAACACTATTCCTTTTGTGTAATAATTCAAGTGTATTTATTGTTTGTTCAATATAAAGTAAATCTGAATTACCGACTGTTTTGGGTAAACAGTTGCAGGAATAAATTTTGAGACATTTTATTCACTTTCCTCAGCATAATAAACTTTTATTTCTGCCTCACGTTATCCTGACCAAATGCCAGGGTCCGCCTTCCCATCAGGATTGGACGGTAGATTTGATATTATTTGGGACAACCTACCATCTGACCCCCACAACCCGTCAACGGGAACCAAGTTTCGCCATTGCCTTGTCCGCTAATCAGCAGAGTGTACTACGTGAAGATGAGGATGGCTCTGGGCCGAAGATGTTGGTAGCCCACTTGATTGAGCATAATATTTTTATTAATTGAACAACATATTTTTAACACGTTCTGGATCCTATGATTTAAAATTCTGAACTATGTTTGCGGCTATGGTCTGTGCGAGTAGCCAGTTGTGAAATGATAAGATGCGAGTTCGATCGTATACACTCATACAAATATGTGATCCATAAATATTTGTGTCGGATCTGGGTGATAACTGCTTCTTGGTACCAAAAGTCCCTCATAGTGCCTGAGGTGCCCGAGAAGAACATAATATGTCGTTCAGTATAGTGATTTTTTCGAAACAGGCAAGCCACTAGTACCGCTCTAAAATGAATGGGAATAAGTGACTATGAAAGAAGCGAACGTGTGTGTCAGAATCACCTTATGTCCCAATCATAAATGACAAACCATCTACGTTTAATTATTTAAGAAAATTATATTTTTCCATTCGGCTTGATGTTCAATTCCTCGAACGCTCAAAATTAATAGATCCAATTAATTTTAGAAGTTGGCCGCGTAACTTCAAGGGTTTCAAACAATTTACAAGACACGGTTTATTTCAAACGCAAACAAAATTATTTCACTTCAGTCTATTTGGAGATTTAATACTAAATATAGATGAACGAGTGATGCCCTAAAGATCGAACCAACACTAACAGTTAATAGCAATTGAGTTGTTTACATTCTGGAGTTAAGTATTATATCCTTGACTTTAACGGAAAATTGGAAGATAGATTCTTCACCTTCCACTTTTAAAAATGGTAAAACTATACAATAAAACAAAGCAAGTATAGTAAGTTTAAGAATAAATAAATACATCTACCAGTCACATACATAGTCCTGATCCCACAGTAAGATACGAGTCTTGTGTCGTGGGTATCAGGAAATACAAGAGACTTTCGGTTTCACAACACCCAGATCCCGAAACAAACATTTGTATCGGTGCGGGGATCGAACCCGCGGCCTCTCGCTTCACAGCTGGCTACTCGCCCGCTGCGACACGGAGGTTGTATGGAGAATAAAGCAATAGTTAATGAATAAACAAGATATCAATAGCAATATAGCAATCTTTGTATCAGTACTTATTGTCACATATTTGCAAACCCTAAATCCTATATTTCAGATACATCTATAAATAGCTCCACCATTATTTGTATACATTTTGTTTGCAGCGCCACACTGATTGTGAAACCATGCCGTTCTATTTTCTAGCGAGATAGCGCTCTCAACAAAATTACGCGTCTGATATAATTAGGAAGCTTTCATTAAAGTCAGTAGCGTTATTTCAATCAGTATAACTTGATCATGTGTTTAGTAAACATGATACTCATGTAAGCGAGTTACCCAAAATTGGCTTATACTTCATCCATCATCTCGCTCTCATGGCATACTGACAGCGTCCGCCCGTATGCCAACGACCGCTCTACTTCCCAACGTATCAGAAATTAGACATACAGCGTACCTACGTAACATTTTTAAATACGTCGTTCTTAATTAACTCAAACGACGGGGCTTAGATAAATAGGTTGTTCCAAAAATAGTTCAACCTATAAAATTTCGCAGATGTTCACAATATTTTTTATTAGTTTGCAAGTAAATATTGCTATGATATACATAAATGATTGATGTGTGACCTCAGATTAATTTCGGATGCGTAATAATAGTAATCTATGGAGATAGCCTGAATTAATTTTAAATAAAACTGATAATGAAAATCCGTTCGACTAAAAAAATAATTTCCTGAAATTACGCTTACCACTTTGTTATAGCAAAGGCCGTGAAATGGCAAATGACATGATGTGAAGTGATCTCCACCGCTAATAAACTCTCACTATATCAAACACGGATGTGTTGCCGACTTTCAAGGAAAAGAATGAGGATTTGGGCCCTAACCTTACAAAACGTAACAGAAAGCTGCCACTTCACGCCGGATTTCCCTAAAACAGTCGTCAGTAGCCTGTTAATCCTCTCGGTTAGATCATAATTATGCCATCCAAATTACATTTTAGTTTTTAATTTATTGCCAATAAAGGGTTTTGTCGCTGAGCGGTCACAATGCCCAATCAGGAAAAATAATGATAGAATATTCAATAACTATGATTCATACATGATAAAAGATATATCATTAGCCTACTTTACCTACAAAACACCTGGAACCCCAATTTATTCCAAAAAATGCGTCAAAACAAAGCATAATCTGGCTCCAACTAACGTCAAGCAGGATTCTCAAGAGATCCAATTTTCGCTCCAAAAAGTCATGTCAGACCATTTGCGAAAGCGTTTATCGGATTACCTGCGTAGAAATACTTCACGACGTAGTCCCTTATGAGATACGTAAATTCAAGCACGAAACAACCTGACTCAAAACAGGGTTTATCTCAACAAGGAAAGTATTATAGTTTTCCTACGATTTTGACATTATCTAAGAGTACAAAAAATTACCTTCTGATAATCGTTAATTATATATTTTTACAATAATTATCGTCGATTATGCGGACGGTTTTCATTTGGTTAGACTTTTTATAATAACAGCCGTATATTGTTTTTTTTTAAATATGACAAGGCACGGTTTCCGCATCGGCTAGTGCCACCGTTTTCTCAGATCCTCTGTACAAATAATTAGTATTCTCAATCAGTAAAGAAAAATGTTATATCAGCTGTGTCATAATACGATTTAATTTATGCATATCTGCAATCGTTGCTTTTTTTGTTCTTGGAAAACACGAAAGGTGATGTTCGTGACTCAAAAGAGGGCAGGCATAATATTATTATGTACCTATTTCTCCATATATGCCTGACAAAGCACAGCATGCTAGTTTTTTTTTGCATATTCGTAATAATTCGTAAAAAAAATGATCTAGCCCGGCTTACATACTTACCGGCATCCTTAAATTTTTACTTTTTGTGCGTTTTATTATATGCGAATAAATTCGCCGAAGTAAGGCATATTTTGTGAAAATTTCCACCATTTTTACGGCTCACAGGGTTCATTAAAATGCTTTAAATTTAGGATAGATACATACAACCAGACAGACAAGCATAGAACCCTAAAAACGAAGATTACCGAAGGGAGAAATTTTAAATACAGGAATCTAAATAACTTCATACAGAACGGTTACTTCAATAAAAAATTCTACCAGTTTTGATATTGTTTCGTCGAAACAAAGTAAATTCTTTTCGTACCAACGTAAATATATATAACATATCACTCAGAACATCCTCAAATAATAATCAATTAGAACCAATCCAACATATTACTTCATGGCAGACCTTCCATGCTTATTCCATTACACATTTATTTAAAACACGGAACGCATAGAAATAATTTCGCCGAATAAAAACCCTTTTCCGCATTTTTGGCGGAATGATTTTTATTAACCCCTTACGGGACCCTTCCTATTCACATCTGTGCAAAACCCTGTCTGTGCATGACCAGAATTCCAACTCCAAATTATTAAAAGTAGGGAACATAGAATAATTTATATATTTTTTTATAGCATAGACCGGCAAGCGAGCAAGTGGGTCACTTGATGGTAAGTGATCTCTACCGCCCATGTACGCTTACAATACTAGAAGAATCATAGGCGCGTTGCTGACCTTAAAGGGAAAGGATAATTAAGGAATTGGGAAAGGGAGGGAGGGGGATTTGGGCCTCTGGATATCTCATTCACCGTACGAAACGCAGCAGCAAGCCTCTACTTTACGTCGGTTTTCTGTGAGACAGTGGTAACGACCGAGTCGAGCCGTCTCATTCATGCTGTAGACAAAACGGTCTACAGTGTGGCTCTACCAATCTTAAATTTATATAAAAATATGCTTATACCAAACTCTGTTATTGAATGTAACAATATTAACGAAAACTATTATCTTTTATTTTTCCTTTTATTTGTTTTATTTTAACGTTACAAGATCAATTAATTTTTACAATATTTTACTATACGAAAAGTCTCTTTTCGAGTGTTCGGTTGAACTGAAAATTACGCGTACGCAAGATCTTATACTTCACGAAACCTAATATCACCCGTAAAAGCAAAAGCAACTAAACTACATACTGACTTAAATAGCGATTAGATAAATTTAATACAACCAATATCTAGTCTGCCAAAATAACAACTAAAGAATTATATTGAACTCGTAAAATGGTCACTGTAACCCATTTACCCAGTGATCGCTTAACGTCACATTCTGAACTCTATCCGTTTCCTGCCATTCTACGTAATGTCTGCACTATTTATATTTAAGGCCACGTCGGATGTAAGGTCAGGGAAGATTTTTATGATTTGTATGACACGTTAGAAATACCTGCGTAGTTTTGCGTTGAGTGTTTTTGTGAAAATAGAAAGTTTATGATACTGCCTAAGCGTATTATGTTACTGCCCATTCATGGGGTCACAGTTCACCCCGTGACCACGAAGGCTGAAAAGTCTTCGAAACCTCGGGATCAAAATTAATATAAAACTGCCATAATATCCGTTTAAATTAGTTTTATTTCAATAAGTAATATTCGCGTAAACATAAGAAATCATTATTTTTTTAAACCAGCAGTTGGGTTATATAATTATTAGTGCCTTACAGGCCTTGCAAATAATCCTTATGACTTGAAAACCCAATAACAAACTGCTACCAAATTGTATAAACTCTAACCATCCACACAATGATCTAATTGGGAGTAGTACTGACTGTCGAGAATGCAGTCGCAGGTTTAAAATCAGGCCCAGGGTATACAGCTCTGACTAATCTAAGTAACGTGTGTATTCACTGCTTATATTCGCTCGCTTTGACAGCAAAACATCGGGTGGAATAAGATCTATCAATAATACCTTCGAAAGTGAAGTCTATTAATTCACAATAGGCCAGTATGGTGAGCTAAGGCTTGATACCTCTCTTTAGTAGAGATGGACCATGCCCATCAGTGAGACCTATATACAAGGCTAGATTTACCACCAGATGACCTATATTTCAATATTTTATTATTACCATATTTTATATAAGTTGACGTTATGACATACTATTTCAGTATTCATTTACGAAAACTGCAAGTCATAGCCAATACATTAATCTTCTTCAGGTCAAACCCACACGAAGCTGAAGTAACTAAAGCGTGTCCGAAACAAAAAGGAGCAGTTACTTTGCTGGTTATATAGAACCCCAAACCACTCGTTTATAATTATAAAGTCAGGCGTTCCTAACAGAAAAATCTAAATATATAAAACTCAGAGGTGACTGACTGACTGACTGACATAGTGATCTATCAACGCACAGCCCAAACCACTGGAGGGATCGGGCTGAAATTTGGCATGCAGGTAGATGTTATGACGTAGGCATCCACTAAGAAAGGATTTTGATAAATTCTACCCCCAAGGGGATAAAATAGGGGATGAAAGTTTGTATGAAACTTTGTCAATTTTAAACGTTCACGCAGGCGGAGCCGCGAGCAAAAGCTAGTGTATTATAAATTAGACCACTTTGAATATGGGTGTGTGCGTGCGAGTGTGTGTGTGTGCGTGCGAGTGTGTGTGTGTGCGTGCGAGTGTGTGTGCGCGCGCGCGCGTCTGTATGTGTGTTTAACGGTTAGGTTATTCCAATTTGGATAGGGAAAGTAACTTTTAGAAAAAGTATATTTAAATTATGACATATTGATATATTCCGAGGCAAATATGAATATCACAACGGAATCTGCAAGCCGTCGGATTTTTTAGTATGTGGAAATTCTTAGATCACTGCCTATCTCGGGCTAAGTATTCGGTATTAATGTCGGTTTGCAAGAATTGTCGTCTTAAATCTTTGAACGATTCTGAGGTTTTTGGAAATATACCAAATGAATTCGTTCCAAATGAATTAAATAATAATTCCACAGGCTTCAATTTCCTTTAAAGTTTCAACTGAAACACAACAAGGCCTATACAATGCTACTTGGTGGCAGAAATAAACAAGGCGGTGGTACGAACCCAGACAGCTTCTCGCATACAAGAGTCCTATCACCTCATAAAATAATTATCATTAACACAAATATATACTACTTTAAGATATTTGTGCAAAATATCCATTCGTAGACGGTATAGCATTAACAGTTTGTGAAATTGTTCTCAGAAAGCTATTAAACGTAACTGCCACATAACAAGCAGACAATTGGTTTGTTGAAAACACGACCCTCTTTAACAGCCCGCAAAATTTGAATAACCAGTCAATTATCTTCATAACAACCGTGTTGATTACTACCGTCTGGTTTAAACGTGTAGGTAAAACACGGTATATAATAAGTTAGGTTCAGTTACACCCGAATACTGAAACGAAATTAAAGCATTTACATGTTAAATGTTTGGACTGTATGTTTTTTAGGGCATAGGCCGGCAAACGAGGAATTGGGTCACCTGTTGATAAGTGATCTCCACCGCCCATGTACGGTTACTATACCAGAACAATCATGGACGCGTAGCCGACATTTAAGGAAAGTGATAATTACGGGATCGGGAAGGGGAGATGGATTTGAGCCTCCGGATATCTCACCTTCACATAAGATTGACTTCACTTTCTCATCTATCCATAGACAGACTGCGCCAAAGGTTGCATAGCTCGCTAATAGTTTACCAATCAGTGAGCGGACCTGGCTATGAGGGCCTGACATTATACATTGAAAAGTATGAATAAAATTCCATTACACGTATCAATGCCACGTATTTTATGGTCCACGATAGCAGCTTCGCAGAGTGCTTGTATCTTTGAGGATACGGTAAAAGCTATAAACTGCGCCGTAAAACAAAATAATATTTTGTACGGTATTATGGTAGGAGGTAAATAAATTCACTGAGAAAAAAATATTATACAACATATTTTGACAACATATACAAATTGCCAATAATGTACAACGCGGTTCGTGACGTCACCGACCGCGATGGCGATTGAACGGTGCATGTATGCGAGGGTGATGCTCATATGTTCCCCTGTGCGTAACCTTTCGTCTTATCAATATTTACAATATTTATGTGACGCCATTTGTTAACCAATTTATTTGTAAAGGCTATAACCATATTGGAATTTCTGGTATGGTTGTTGGCTCAACAATCATATCGTCGAACAGAAATAAGCTCAGCAAATGATGTGGCTAATGTCTAATACCTCTCATTAGTAGAGGTCCATTCTCATTTGTGGGACGTATATAATACAGGGCTATTAAAAAACATTTACTCCTATTCATTAAGGCATTCATGAAAATGACAAACTTTTCTGAATAAAAATGTTTTGGTCGATTGAAATATTCCATTCAGATATTTTTCTAACATAAGTTCACGCTATTATACACGAATGGTTAAACAGAGATGCACCCATCTTTCACTGACCGTATTTCCGTGCCATGATGTAGCGAACCTATCGCCATAAAGGACACAACTTGCAATCCCGGGTAAACCATTTGTTATTTATATCGAACCTGCTATTTCCAACTCAGTAGTCCAATCTACTCCCCGTATTCACAACTAGCTTAATAAAATAAATTGACCCTAGAAACAAATCGCATATGGCTATCTTTATTCACGGATTCGCACGGTTCGATATTAATTTAACAACCGACTTGAACCAATAAAAGCTGTATAGATTTTCAAATTAAATTAGATCAAAATATTTACTGGATCTCTAAAACGTTTTACGTCATTTAAATTCAGTCAAATATTAACTCTACCGCCAGTTCAGAATAGAGAGAGAACGGACAAGAAACTCTAACGTCGCTCTTTGCAAAAGTGATTTACAATGTTTTCGTTACATTAATACTTTTATTTTAAGTTAGAATTAGAGCAACATCAGCAGAAGAACATCATAACATAAAACAAACGTTTTTTTGTCGATAAATTCGATTAAAAGTGTGTTGAGACGGTTTAAATCACATACGATTTATATTATAAAATGAAATCCAACCGTGCAAACCAGCTTTAATCAAGAGGAAATTAAAAACCTGATATATAAATATTAGGTCCTTACATATGAGATTGGCGTTTTGTATGGGAGGAACAAAAAGTCGAATATTTTTGAATATAATATATTTAATTAATCAAAGTATGAACCATTATTTTCTATGCACTTTTGCCATCTCATAGGTAGTTCATTGATCCCTTTACTAAAAAAACCAGTCGGACGGGAATCAATAAAATCTTTGAAGGCGATTTGGACTGCCCCATCGGAGTTGAATTTTTTCCCTTGCAAGAAGTTATCCAAATTTCGAAAAAAATGGTAATCTGTTGGAGCAAGGTCCGGGGAGTACGGAGGATGTCTTAGACTTTCCAATTGAAGCTCTTCTAATTTAGTAGCCGTCTGTTGCGCAGTGTGTGGTCTAGCGTTGTCGTGAAGCAGCAGTGGCGTGGAGCGATTGACCAGCCTAGGTTGTTTAGCCGCTAGCTTTTCCATCATGGTTTGCAATTACTGACAATAGACATCAGCCGTAATAGTCTGGCCAGATTTGAGAAAACTGTAATGAACAATACCGGCACTAGTCCACCAAACGCTTACAAGTAACTTTTTTGGGGTTAATTTTCGCTTGGGGCAGGATTTGGCTGGCTGGCCAGGATCCAACCATTGCGCTGAGCGCTTCCGATTATCGTAAAGAACCCATTTTTCATCACAGGTAAATTACATTCGGTAAATAACATTCGGTTTAAAATACCTTCATTATTGTGCCGGTTTAGTAATGTAACGCAGCAGTCGACGCGCGTTTGCCGGTTTGCTTCAGTCAATTCGTGAGGTACCCACCTTTCAAGCTTTTTAATCTTCCCAATTTGCTTCAAGTGAATTAAAACAGTTTTATCACTAACATCGCAGTCTGCAGCTAACTCGGACGTGGTTTGCGATGGATCCGCTTCCACAATAGCCTTCAACTCTTCATTATCAACTTGAGTCTCAGGCCGTCCACGGGGCTTGTTCTGCAGGTCGAAATTTCCAGAACGAAAACGTTGGAACCAAAAACGAACTGTGTTTTCTTTTGCAACACGACCGCCATACACATCATTCACCCTTCGAGTTGTTTCCGCAGCACTAGTGCCACGGCGGAACTCGTACTCGTAAGTAATGCGATATTTTAAGTTTTCCATTTTGTAAAATGAGTGACGCAAACAGAAAAAAGCAGAAGAAAAAAAACAAATGAATGACGATCATCGAAGCACAAATACATGAGTCTATAGCTGTACAAATTTGAATTTGGAATTCCTTACCAAAGAGGAGAAATTTGTGATTAAAGTGGCCAGTACGAAAAACGCCAATTTCATATGTAAGGACCAATATAATACCCACGTATTTAACACAAGTTTTTGTTCACTGCTCAGCCCGCGTGAATATCTTTTTTGATGACGAAAAATAGCATATGCCCCGATCCATTTGGTCTTCCCTTGAGCAAAATTTCATCCAAAGCTGTTAAGGATTATCTAAATTCATAAATACATAGACATTCAAACCTTCACATTTAAAATAGTAGTAGTGTCTTGTTTAACATGGCTTAGCATTAGCCTTAATCGAAGTTTTAAATACTACGTATCCCTTAAAGTTGCTAAAATCGAGGGCGTGACCTTGGCCCAGTTCTGTTTCGCGTGGGTCCGTTGACCAAAACAAATTTACGAAATGACTTCCCACGCTCATAATTTTGGTTTAGGCGTGTTTTATCATAAAACACTTGCTTCATGTATATTTTGATGGGATTTGTCCCTATTTGTTTTATGGCGTCAATACATGTCTATTAAGGTTATGGTTTCTCAGGGGATAATGTTTATAGCATCATCTAGGAAGTATACATACACACACAACTGTAAAACTTCTGCAACTCTGACTTAAATCACTTTAAAATAAATTCATTCATAACTAGTGGGTAGAATTTAACAAAATCCTTTCTTAGCGGATGCCTACGTCATAATATCTACCTGTATGCTAAAATTCAGCCCGATCCCTCCAGGTTTGGCCTGTGCGTTGATAGTCACTATGTCAGTCAGTCACCTTTGAGTTTTATATATTTAGATATGGGTGGCATCAATCGTTGCCGCATCGGTTAGTTACATTATTTCAAGGTTTTTGTTTTCATTAGTATAAAATGTAACAGTGTGTAAAGGTTGCCAAAACTATTGATTGACGTTGGCGCGCGTTGGTTAAACCATAGTTGATTAGAACAACATTAACAGACGTTTGGTGCAATCCACAATAAATTTAAACTTTTTAGATAAACACAATCATAAACATGTAATGTAAATGTAAAAATCCATATCTTTAACAAGCAAAATCATTCTTTATCGAATGTATATCATGGCCATTAGTGAGATGATGTAAATTTTCCGCGTACACCCTTAATTTCCTTTGTATCACCCGATATGACCGATTCACGCGATAGCAATTAGATAAGCAAATTGTTTGCACGCTTTATTGTCAGAAACTTAATTGGAAAGATTGTGGCGGGCTTTTTACAGATTGGGATCTTTTTTAACACGACTAACAGGAATTATAGGTATGAGACCCTTTTGTGTATGCATGTGTCTATGGCCTCGTAGCAGCTAAACGAATAGACCAATTAGAATGCGGTTTTGGAAGCTAATTTAATTGACATGGTGTTAGGTATGTTTGAAGAACATCTGTTCAGTTGTTTAGAATTTACAAACGTTTTTAATTTACCGGCAAGGGTCGTTAACAAATAGGGTCAGTAATTTCAAACATTAATATCCAGTTAGATAGAGCTTACTACCCAACCGAGGCAAGAATCAATTCTTAGTATAAAACAAAGTCGCTATCTGCGGCTGTCTATCTGTTTGCACAGTTATATCTCCAAAATTATACAACGGATTTAGATGCCGTTTTCACTGTCATTTAGAAAATGTATACCGGAATGTTTATACGTATATCACGCTTTAAGCCATGGGAGTAAAGCAGTAACATGGCTACGGGGAATCCGCAAAGGAACGGATGGTTTAACATAAAAGTGTCATTCACGAAGCCACTTCAATTTTTTTAAGAATCTTATGACGCGTCGATGTAAATGATAATATTCTGTGATATTCTCGCCTGTGTCATACAAGCAAATCTCTTCATCTAATTGTGGCTTTATAAAACTAAAGAATTGCTGGTATTTAGCGAGTTTTTTTTATCTTCGAAACATGACGGCATGATGATGGAGATCTAATTGTACATAAAAAGGGTCCTGACCCCACATTAGAGATGCCTGTATCGTGGGTATCAGGAACAACGAGAGACTTACCTCCTTAGCCACACAACAGCCAGAGTCGAAACACCTATTTGTGGTTCACAACTACATTTATCGTGGTGGAATCAAACTCGCGGCCTCTGGGTTCATTCATGTGACCATGCGTCCGTTGCGCCATAGAAGCTTTCAATATTTTACTTATTTGCGTGCTTGACGAGGCGCAAAAGGCGGGAAATTATTTTCGCGCGTAGATTTGACATAATATAAGGCGACCCGCCGTCTGATCCCCACTATCCGCAACGAGATCCAAGTTTCGCCATTGCGTTGTTTCATAATAAGCAAAGTGTGCCACGTGCAGATGATGTGCCTAAGATGTAAGATTCTAGTAAATATGGAAAATGTAACCTTATCGAAAATATGGGTACAATAATAGTTGCACCTCATCCTACCCCTTCAGGGATAAAAGCGTAAGCTTATGTATGTGTCACAAGCCCGTCTTTTCAAAATTCCCGAAGATTACCGATGTACATAACTTAATCGTAGACAGTATATATTTGGAACAAAACAACTTGAAACTATTAATTTATGCGGGTTGTAAGGGATGAAGTATAATAAATCTGGATTAGTACAGATCGTTACCTATCTGTCTTGGGATACATTCCGGAGATTATACTATGTAGGGTAATAAATAACATATCAACTAACTGTTGTGTCTATGTTTTGGAAATTGTAGGTTCCAAAACAGACACAACAAATGACAAGGTGGTAGGTTCCTCGTACGCGAGAGGACGTCTGGGTTGGTACCACCGCTTTGTCTATTTCTGCCGCCAAGCAACAGTGTGTAAGCACTATTGTGTTTCGGTTTGAAGGATATTGAAGCCAATGAAATTACTGGGCATTATGAGACAACATCTGATGTCTCGCGGTGACGAGCGCAGTTCAGTGCCATGCAGTGCTTTGTAATTCAAAGTTCTGTGTGATGTTGCTTCTGTTTAAGGTTTATGAATACAGGGGTTACTCTTGCCTGTCTATGCTAAAAATCATGTTTCACAATCAATGGAAGAGACCAGAGGTAATTCCAGCTAACCAATGTTAACTATTAGAATTTACGAAGTTAACTGACGGAGTTTGATAGCCTCCGCGGCGCAGCGGGCGAGTAGCCGGCTGTGAAGAGATAGGCCGCGGGTTCGATCCCCGCACTGAGACAAATGTTTGTGTGATCCACAAATATTTGTCTCGGGGTCTGGGTGTTGTGAGACCGAAGTCTCTCCTAGTTCCTGAATTCCACTACACAAGACTCGTATCTTAATGTGGGGTCAGGACTATGTGTGTGGTTATTGGGTGTATGTATTTATTATTAACTGCTGTCAAGGATGTTCTATGTGAAAATCTGCAGAGAACCAACATTTATGTGATTTACGCGAGCACTTTATCGTTTGCAGCCCTGCGGGAAGTTGTTAAGTCGTTAAGAGCGCAAAACAATGTCGAAGTTTTGTTTTCCAAGTAGTATAGCCATGCTGAGAACAATCTTATCTTTTTTTATAGTATAGGCCGGCAAATGAGGAAGTGAGTCACCTGATGGTAAGTGATCTCCACCGCCCATGTACGTCTACAATTCTAGAAGAACCATGGACGCGTTGCCGACCTTAAAGGAAAGGGATAATTATGGGTTTGGGAAGGGAAGGGGGTTTGGGCCTCCGGTTACGTCACCATACGAAACGCAGCAGCAAGCCGTTACTTTACGCCAGTTTTCTGTAAGACAGTGGTAACGATCCGGTCGAGCCGGCCCATGCATGCTGTAGACAAAACTGACTACAGCTTGGCTCTACCACTCAAATATATCATTTTCCGACCTCTGCTATAAAAAGGCACTAAATTGATAACCTCCTCCTTTTTGTAAGTTTAAAATTCAGCGGAGTAATATTATGATGTTAACGTTAAATACCAACAGGACCCGGACAGAACAGTACATATGTACAGTCTAATGTCTCTTTCCAAAATTTTGTTTACCGACAGATTTGCTTACTGGCAGTAAATTTTTGACACATTTTGTATGAAAGATCTGTGAAAATATTATTGCTTTTAAGTAATTCTATCTGTAAATAGAATATTAAAGAGAACGGCCATAAGCCGCCTGTCTATCTGTCTTTCCAACTTTCTGTCTGTCTCTATCATTTGAACTAAAATACGAATCCAGCTTACATTTTCTTAGAATATATTATGGTATTGTGACGAATATTTCAAAAATAATAAAAAGTAAAAAATGTGAGAGATCCAATTGGCACTTGACCGTTATTATGTTGTACTTATTTGAATGATAATCGAATGTATTTAAAAGATAAGATCAATTTTTCACGTTCGTATTTGGGCTACAAATCCGCCGTACCATGCACAAAGTTGAGTGGTAGAGCCACGCTGTAGACAGTTTTGTCTACAGCATGAATGGGCTGGCTCGACCGGGTCATGACCACTGTCTCACAGAAAACCGACGTAAAGTAGCGGCTTGCTGCTGCGTTTCGTACGGTGAGTGAGATATCCGGAAGCCCAAATCCCCCCCCCTTCCCAATCCCTAATTATCCCTTTCCTGTAAGGTCGGCAACGCGCCCATCATTCTTCTGGTGGTGGGCGTACATGGGCGGTGGAGATCACTTACCATCAGGTGACCCACTTGCTCGTTTGCCGGCCTATGCTATAAAAAAAAAAAAAAAAAAACAAAAACCCATTGTTTTCGAAATGGGAAATGAGACAGCACCACAAAAACATATTTTTCTCTGCGGCTTCCTATAAAATTTCCTGTATCACACTGACGTATTCGCCTCCCTATTGCGTAAGAAGAACGTAATAGCTTCAGACTTTTTAAAAACATTGTTTGTCATGTCATATTTAAGGAAAATCGAACAAATAACTAAAAACCGCAGTATTATTAATATTATCTTTTGATACTTGTTCGACACATTACCAATTAATGCTATTTTTATTAACCAACGAAAAAAACAGGTCCTCAATTCGCCGCGTATTGTTTTTTTCTTATTAGTTTTCACACAGTGATCTGATTTTGATGATCTCTCTCTCTAAAAAAATTGGTTAATTAAAATTTCCGCAAGAAATTTCATCTCTAAAGGTGCCAAGGAGATGAGAACTAAACATTAGAAAGAAAGCATTTATTGACAGGCGTTTCTAAGATTTTAAGAAGCATTTATATAGGCCGGCATGATACTGGTGACCACCGCTAAACCCATTGTTTGTTGGTGGTCACTGCTTGTTTGGACTGCACTGCGCTTACCATCAGGTGTAGTGCAGTCACTTTGCCGTACCCGGTTAAAAAAAGATCAAGTAAATTTAAATATTCATTAGCCATTTCCTATAATTAAATTATTTCTTAGAGACGTCAATTACAATTATTCTTGTGTCTAGTAACGGAGCATAAAACATATGAAAATTATCGCAACTTAACAACTTAATAATGACAAAGTGAAATGACACCTATGAATGCAGCTGTATAATTAGTAAAACGTATCGATTTATTCCTGTCGTTTCGAATCGGTCACAATAAGCGACGTAGCTTCTAACAATGGAATCTATACCGAATACCGATGGAGACAAAATTAGCCTCAGTTATTGCTCTAATGATATTCCCAACGTGACTGCACGTGACACTATCGTACCACATTTATTATTTACCATCGAATTGCTTGGCTCTCTGAATTAAATATAAAAACGGGCATGGCCAATAAAGCCAGTATTTTATTACGAATAAAGAAACATAATTTCGGTGGCGTAGAAGTAAATTGGTAGACCCTGCCTTAGCTAGAATAACGTAAAAAAATATAAACAGAGAAAAAATACCTACGTGAAATTAATTTCATGAATTACAGTTAGTCAATTACAGACGATTGCACTACATTTTTACAAATTTTGTTATGCATTGCTAACAATTATATCAATGAGGATATTATTATTTTCCGCTAAATTACGCTAATAATAAGTATTATAAAATTATAACAATAATACAAAATTATTTATAACAAAATTAATAGCTTATACTAATTATCAATTTAATTTTTAATAAATTTACGTCGAAAGAAATAGTGTTATATGAAGCCTGCTACACTGCCACTGCTACACATTTCCACAAATCCAGATATTTACTAAATCTCACATAACTCTTTGTTCACGCTCCCTATATATTCCATCGATGTTTTTTTGTTTGTTTGCGTAGTCCGTCTTATTATTAGAGGCTCGTATTAAATAGGAGATTTAATACAGGACTGATATTATTATTTATTATCATCTCCAACAGGTTGTACGTTCGTGATGTTGAATTAGAGTGGTTTACCGCTTACCACGTTACAAGAATTCCGTTATTTACAAACAAGCCTTGTGGAACGCTGAAGTTTACTTTCGCGCGCCGACATTTTCAACATTCTCTTAATGAATTATATAAGTTCTTAGCGCTTCGGTTTGTAACAGTATGAACGTTTTGTAGACATTTTATTATTAAAATATGTCTGTAAAAACAAACGACGTATATTAGGAAAATGGTCCGTCATTAATCTAAGATTAAGGGCCTATTTCAGAAGATTCGTGTAAACTTTAACTACCATTATTGATGATCCATATTTTATTTTTTAAATTCACTATTTTAATTAGTAATATATTGAAAATAATACAGATCTGAAACATAACAATGTATTTTATGAACTATCCCTTGTTTTACAGGCTTATAATAACCAGGATCCTACTGCCGCATCCAGAAAAATAATTTTGATTAACAATTAGTAATTTCGTAGACTTTAATTATTTCTCAGAGCTGTGAATTAGGCTATTACTGCCACACTCAGAGAGAGACGTCCTGAATTGAATATTAAATATTTAAACTGAAATATTGAATATTTAAATTTTTTACAATTCAATTATATGTCACATATGCTAATTAAGATTATTTCTGTACCCAATAACGGATCACAATGCATTAAATGACTGAATGTTAATTTAATTCTAAGAAACGAAAGGATAATTAAAGTCAAATGTCGCACCGAGATACGGGAGTAAAGGATTACATTTGTCTCAGAACACAATTTAATTAACATTTTACGTGATAAAATCTCTAAAATAATAAATACTTACTTATAAATACGAGAGAAACTAACTTATTGTATAGGAACTTCGGAATTGGGATCCCATAAATTGTTTATTATGAATTGTTAATCGAATGACGGGGTTGTGCCATGAAAATTTCATTTTGTTAGCGTCGACAGATTACAAAACTAATTTAGAAGTTTGAATTTTCATTCAGCACCTCTGTTCTCTTAGTTTTGAATAATATTACATTAGAAAATAAAATACAAACTAATTTACTTTCCCATGTTAATATTTTTTTGGTCGAGCCGTAAAATAGTTGAAATTTTGTTAATAAATCCTGCCCCTTAGTTTTGAATAACATTTTATAGTTAATAATAATAATACTAGCCCTATATCATAAACCTTATGCTGCTGGGCTCGGGCCTCATAAATTAAAGGAGTTAAGCCTTAGCCTTGTGATTATTCTTGACAGTCTCCGTGGCGCAGCAGGCGAGTAGCCGGCTGTGAAGCGAGATGCCGCGGGTTCGATCCCCGCACCGAGACAAATATTTGTGTGATCCACAAATATTTGTTTCGTGGTCTGGGTGTTGTGAGACCGAAAGTCTCTCGTAGTTCCTGGTACCCACGACACAAGACTCGTATCTTACTGTGGGGTGAGGACTATGAATGTGACTGTTGGGTGTATTATTAAACCCACGTTATTCAACAAAATCCCTACACACATCACGTGGTGGCACACTTAAAAAAACAAACTGCATAAAATGATAATAATATCCGTGTATTTTAAACTTTGCCCCGACGATACGAATTTAGTTTATCTAAACGTACAGTTTGGTTAGTTTTTACGAGTCACGTAAACAATGTAAGACTGATAACAAGTCATTTTGTACGCTCGTAAAGTATAAAAGACGTGAAACAACCGTACTCGCTACGTGAGGTATAGTTTAGGACTACTGTTATGAACATCTTGGATGCTTTCATTCAAACAAACTCACGCCATTCTTATACACAGTACAAGACTAAGTTTAATATTATGCGATAGACCAGAGGTTCCCAGACTTTTTCTCATAGACCACTTTCAAAATTTAGCTGGTTCCTTCTTCTTCTTAGTCGTCACACTCTTGGCAGAGTGGTCGTGGTCGTCACGTCAGGGTTTGGGCTCGCTTGACAATCCTGCGCCACTCCTCTCTGATTGCTGCTTTCCTGCTGCACGTATATATAGGTTCCGGTGGATCCCAAATAATAACAAAACTAATAACATAGTTTTGTAAAGTTGCTTCAACGTCTCATAACGTTTGATAACGACGTCTGATATGGGAGAAAAGTCTTACATTACGTTTTACCTGACATCTTCTTCAGTGTCAAACGCGAATCCAAGTGCGTTTGCAATTATCCATTTTTTTTCATCTGCTATCAGCCCTCAAGGCTTTTTTTATGCTAGCTCGTCAAAGTGACTACGCTACACCTGATGGTAAGTGTAGCGCAATCCAAGAATAGTGTCGACCAACGATAAACAATGTGTCCATCGTAGGTCGGCAAGATCATGCCGGCCTACCAAAGTTCCTGGGATGAACTACGGGGTCCATTTCGGGGAACCCCGCAGTATCTCATCCCAGGGCCAAGGGGGAGGGGAAGGAAAAAGGAATGGGAAAAGGGTTAGGATCAGGGGGCAAGCCCCCTGGAGAGAACTTTTATGATATGATGAAGGCAGATATGATAGTAACAATTATCCATGATGCATGTTTTTTTATTAGCTTGAATGACGAATGCAACAGATCGCTTACCTGATATCGTAAGCGCCACGACATAAACACAAACAGAACTTTGAATTACAAAGCACTGCATTGCACTGAACTGCATTTGTTAACCTGAGACATATATACAACTTATTAAGTCCCATAATGCACAGTAATTTGTAATGCTTTCACACTGTTGCTTGGCGGTAGAAATAGACAAAGCAGTGGTACTAACATAGATAGCCACTCGCATAGGAAAGGGTCACGACATTGTGCGTGTCGTATTATCCATACTCCCTCATATTTCGTCATTCTCATGTCATTTATTCATTTATCTAGGACGACGCTCGAGATAAAGCTCCAATACAAAAGTATCAAAAAAATCTAGGTACATTTGCCGGAGATACCGTATAATGTACATAAAAGAATAGAGACGAGTTGAAAGGCTCTTTTTTAAGTCGGTCCAAAATCGATTTATCCGGAGAATGTATAAAATTGTGTTCTTGCTTCATCGTATCTTACAAAGTATATCTACCTAAAAATTTTGGACCATATCTCACAACTATTTTATTCTAGTTTTCTCATCTACAGCCGAATCATCTCAGATCTTATTTAATAACGTAATGATTACCCGTCGCTCCATTTCACCAAACTAACTTAGGCAAACAATTAATTACTGTTTCGATGCCCTCCTTTTTGATGTTACGCTCGAGAAAAGGTAAAAGCGTTTTAACATAACGTTGTAGTTATTACATTATATAACGTTATTTGTTTAGGTGGCTTGTCGCGTCTTCGTCTATAACCATTTACCTTAACTACATAGAAATATTAATTAGCTTAGATACAAAAAGGGGTTTTAGTAAAAATATATACAAAAATATAGTCAAGTGGTAACGCCACACTGTAGACAGTTTTGTGTACAGCATGGGCGGGCCGACTTGGCCGAGTAGTTACCAATGTGTCACAGTTTTTTTTTCTTGACGCAATGCTGATCGCCCGACGCCCGGAGTTTTAGGTGAGCGCTTTGGGCAAAAATTTACATTTAAGCGACCACGCTGAGGGCATCCTCTATGGGGTACGAACCTCGGCTCAGGACGGTCACCGGGGGATGGCAGAGACATCTGCGATATAAATATGTATTAAGTTATACTTATGAATAAATAAAAGCAAACAAAACTTGATTGAGAAACTATTCCTTTGTGATGTCGATTAAAAACGATATAGATAAATCAATTTTTTATGATAGTTCAGAAAGTGTGTGTACATAAAAGTTATTAAATGCTCACTGTCACACTCTGCAACGTCAATTAAATAACTATTTGTCATATAGTGATTTTCTATGTTTACCTATTTCCACAATCAGAGCCAGTTACTGCTATATGCTTTATTACTTTTTTTTATCATAGCATGGTAAAGTGACTGCACTACACCTGATGGTAAGCGCAGTGCAGTGCAAAAAACAACCAGCGACCACCCACAAACAATAAGTTTATCGATGATCACCAGAATCATGCAGGCCTGTAAAAATGCTTCTTCATACTCCGAAGAGGGAAGAAGCAAAACGAGGGGCCTGCGACAGGACAGGCGCATGACCGATGCATGTACAGGGATACAGGGATGTACCTACTCCTATAGTCGCCTTAACCAACCATTAAGTCCTGTTACAAGCTCCTCGGGAGAACCGGATATACACTGGCTGATCCTGAAACGTGATCTACACAAGGTGTGTCGGTCCCTATGGCAGGTTTTAGCACCATGTGTACGGTGGTAGCTATCCGGGCGGACATGAATATCCTACCATCAGCAAACATTCACTACTGAATACAGAAAATGCTTTATGCTTAGTTGCTTAGTACAGAAATAATCTTGATTAACGTCTCTGAGAAATAAAAGACTTGTAAGAAAATAAAAATACTTAAACTTGATGAGGTGGAGACCTCAGTACGGCAGTTAATGCCAGTTAAAGTAAATTGACATTTGTATGTGCAGTTGTAAGTGTTCTTTTATAAAAACTGTGACTACTTTTTATTTCTCTTAACTTAAATAATAAAATAATATTGAAATAAAACTAATTTAAACGGATTTTATCGCTAAAATCCGATATGCGATAAAATCCGTTTAAATTAGTTTTATTTCAATGAGTAATATTCACGTAAACGTAAGAAATCATTAATTAAATAATACTTAGATTACTAGTATACTTAGTTAGACAAGGTGCAATACACGGAATTATCATTAAGTTTTCTTTTGTACAAAATCAATAAAATAATAAAATTCACCAGATATATTACTACTTTTTTATCGCAACCATTCTATAGAATGTATCACTTATAAAATACATTTCTACAATTTTCCTCCCAAATTCAATAAGCTATTCTTTTATTCCAATGTGTAAGCGAGGGACCTGGTGCGAAAATAAATCTGCCAGAACAAAAGTCTTGGTGAATTTCTTTTACCAAAGAAACAATGGGGTGAAAATGAATAATATTCCTTTTCATATAAAATAAACTTTTGTGGTGGTATTGAATTGAATACAATGGTTTAATTTCGTGTCAATGACTACGTCGAAAATAATATCAGTACATAGTATAAAACAAAATCGTTGTCGACGTCTGTCTGTTTATTTCTCCTAAAGTATGCAACGAATTTAGATTCCGATTTCACTTTCATTTAGAACATTTATTCCGAAAGGCTTATGTGTATACCACGCTATGACCCATAGAGGCATGACATGATATGCCTTCGGTGAAACCGCGACTGTCTCTCTTAGTATGTTAAATCTTAATGTTTTAATAAATTCCTTTGTGCAGTCACGGGGATCACAATTTTCATTGTTAATTTAAAATTTTACCTGATAGGAATTAATGCCAATAAAGCGGTGCAGTACGAAAAAAAATTGGTGTGTGTCGTGGGACACCAGGTAGGAACGAAGTTCCTTCGGCTAATGTAGAATCGACACAAATTGTAAAAAATACAAATTATCAACTAAAATAACAAAATATGTCTCTTTATTTTTGTTTGACAACATAAAATTACATAGAAATAGAATAGAAAAATAGAAATAAAAAAAAGACGTGTAGCACTCGGAGACTGCCGCGGTAAAGCTATTGTATAGCATTTTTTATCAACTTATGTAATTATAAATAAAAACTTATTAATTTAGACTTAGACTGGCTACTAAACGGTGGACGGCCGTGTTCTATAATCAAAAATTCAAATTCAAATTTCAAACCGCGTCTACATTTCCAAATGTCAAAAGTTATCTATCTGTTTTATTAACGGATTTTCGACTTTAACTTTGTGTGCTAGATATCAAATTAAGTTTAAAAAAAGTCTCATTTAACGGTTTTATTCCACGCATTTTTTCCACGCATTTTTTCCACGCATATTTCTTACGGTTTTACTATCACATTTTTTTCAGTTCGGTCACGCAGCGAAATCCCTATCCCCTCCAAGCCTGCCGTAAGGAACTTCGTTCCAATAACCTAGCCGCCCTGCCAAACAACATAACAACATTCCCTTACTAGAAATAGACACTATGCAATTAAAGTGGCTAAAATGCCTACATTACAACAGAACGTGTATTTAAATACCTTTTACCAATAAACTGTAAGAACTCATCAAATTACAACCGTAATCTTTGCTCAGACCCTTTTGCGGACATAGAATTAAGACCGAAAAGTTTTGAGATGAGCTGGCCGCCAGGGGCCCTACCACAACCTCTTAGAGCAGTATTATAACCTTAATTTGACTTTTCGTACCATGAAGCCCTTAAGTAAGCTTATTGCCGTCTTTAGGGGCCTTTGGGCCTCCGGAAACCTCAGCCTAGGTCCATATTTGGCGGAGTTATGCGTGAATATGAATAAAAAATACAGATGAATTAAGAAGCTTCCTCCGTTTTTTCGTCGGTTAAAAATAGTATTACCAATGTGAATTCACCACAATAGATTAAAAATAGCCTGTATTCTTCACAAATACAATAAAGAAAACTGTTAGTAAGCATTGCGATTTTATTTTCTTCCTTTTTAAACATGTGATAAGATACGAAAAACATAGAAAGTATAAAACTTTCTGTGTTGGCAAGACATAATTATTGGACATGTAGGAATTTATTTTTTGATCATATGAAAAGTTTGTTCCCTAAATCTAGCTTCAAGTTTTTGATGCGAGACAAAATAAAAAAAATATTAAGCATATCGTTTATACTTGGTATCTTCATCAATTGTTACTTATTTGCAAAATTTGTACTAATTACAGTACTACCACAAATTTGGCCTACATATCAAAACACTTATAATTTTTAGCTTAAATACTGAAAATAACGCATAGATTTTTATAAGATTTGTTGGGTGTAAATAAAGTTCATAGGTCGTTGACCCGTTGGGGGTGGGAAGCCTCGGTTATCCTGCTAGGCGCCGATAACGCAATCTCAGCGGGAATTATATTACACTGCATACATCGCTGAAAACACATTTGTTTATCTTAGATCCAAGTAGGCAAAAGGAAAAAGAATATATACAACAGGGATTCGTTCAAATACAAAATCCACACTCTGATATACTATATACTTTCAATAAAAATAGCCGTATTATACGTTAATAAAATCGGTGAATAAATCTTACTTAACTTTTTTAAAAATAGTCCCTTAATATCTCTCATGAAAATATCCGACAGAAAACAGAATCAAGCATATAAATTTTGAATAATATGTGACAAAGGTCAATAAAAAATTGTACCTCATTAATGTGGAGGTAACGCAACAAATCAGTCTGTTATATAAACCACTGGCTTTATTTACGAACTGCGAACTTTAGTACCGCCTCCATTGGTGAAACGAATATAGCAAGAACCATATAAAGACAGGTAAGGCGAGGCGTCAGCGACGTCAAAGCCATACTTCAATCCTCACTGACGGATGCGTTAGTGATTCTATATAAGTCTTTTTTTATCCGAACACGGCAAAGTGACTGCACTACACCTGATAAGCCTAGCCTAGCCACCTGGTAAGCGTAAAGCAATCCAAAAAGCGACCACCGACAAACATTGGTGGCTTATTGGTGGTCATCAGAGTCATGCCGGCCTGTATAAATGCTTCTTCCCTCTTCGGAGAGGGAAGAAGAAGTAGGAATATAAAAAAAGAAGCAGTAGGATCAGTAAAATGTATTACGAACTCGTGTATTACCGCGAGGTCTTTCGTTTGACACAACGATTCGAAGCCTATCTTAGGTCGAGATCTATAAATCAAACTTCGGTTTTGAACTCAAATTACATAAAAAAATCTGTGTTAAAAATATAATGATGTGCCCGACCGTATGATGAACTAACAATAAAATAAATAATGTTATATGTAATAGGTGATAATTATATTTTTACTTTCACTAATTCCCGTACAAGTAATGGTACTGCCACACCGGTGTCATAAAATGTTTACAAACATTTTCTAACATTAAACATTTACTAACATTATCTAACATTTTGATAAAATATATCAAATTTTTGTTAACAAATGTTTAATAATGTTTTGTAAACATTTTATAACAGCGGTGTGGCAGCACCATAATAACTACAATGTTTATGATCAAATTTTGACGATTTTTTAATTAACTGTGTGAAACGCGCATTCATAAGTTGGCTTAGCAAAGTTGACTTTGGTGAGTTCTTAATTAAATTCACCAAGTCACTGTCTAGAGGACTTAAGTCAAGATTATAAATTTCACCGTTAGAGTACCACCCTTAGACTGACAGCGATCCTAAGCTATTTTTTTTTTGTAACAAACGAAATGTGTGATAGTCATAGTAGAAAATTTATCCTCATTTGATATTCGAACCCAATTCCCTCCAGACGCAGAGCTCACACAACTTGCGTGTCCCCAAGTAAATTAGCTAGCTCTTCGATGAAAGTTCCCTGTGGAGCAAAATGAATCGGGAAAGCCACGGGTGGGAATCTCGTAATGCTATAATTTAAGCATATATAGTTGTACAAGCATGTACTAAGAGGCAAAAATATTTTCATAGACTTGCATTAATGTGTGCTATGAAAAATATTACTTGTAATTCTTTTGCTTTGCTTTTGCTTTTAAATAATCTCGGAATGTCATTTTTATCATTTTAATAATTTTTATCTAAAAGCTTGAATAAAATATAGATATTTTATGCTACTGAAGTCTATGAGTCCGGATAACGACTGGTAGAATATAATATGCTACTACACTTTAATAATAATATCCTTCATAATAACTCGTTCTATTCTTATAAAGTAGTACGTAAGGAATTTTTAAGTATAATGTATAAAAAGTCATAAAAAGCAAGCATAATAGTTAATTTATTATTCAAGATGACAATATCATGGTACAATAGGTAAACACATAAATATGATGATACAAAGGAACGCATTTCGCACATCGCAAGCCTTGAGGGACGTCCGGGATAGGGTTGTCACTTGTAAGTAATGAATAAACTATAAAAAAATAATTCTGTGTAAATCCAAAATCAAATCAAACAATTTTCAATCGGCTTTTTTCGATTTTAAGCTTCAATGATTAATACCGCCGAGTGAACCAGGTCAAAGTTGTGTTAATTTTTGGTATTTTTACTTATACCTTCCTATTTTTTTTATTTTAGTAGCAAGTTTTTATTTTACTATTTTTAACCGATGAATAAAGCGGAGGAGGTTCTGAATTCGACTGTTCTACTAGGTAGGTCTATAGTCTGCGAAACGCCGTCTGTGTACGCCTGTTTTATCTATTTCTGCCGCCAAGTAGCAGTTCGTGAGCACGATTGTGTTTCGGTTCGAAGCACATTGAAGCCAGTATAATTAATGGATATTATGAGTCTTATTATTAAATTATGTCTCGGTATGACGACCACAGTGCATTGCGATGCAGTGGTTTGTAATTCAGAGTTTTGAGTGGTGATACTATAATTTATGGAAAGGTCGCCATGGTGCTTACTATCAAGTGAGTGACCTGCTTATCTTATTATTACGTTTTATAAAACAAATACATAAAAATATACATACGAATTCAAAACCGTCTCGTTTTTTTTGCGTCAGTAAAATATTGAAAATTAAAATGAGTTGGTGCCAGTGCCGCTATCAAATATCTTTTATTAATTTTATTCTAAAAATACCTCTTGAATTTATTTTTTACTTTTCAGATTTTGGGGTCAGTTTTTAAGTTTTGTTTAGACTCCAACACGATAGCACCCCTATTCGGAGAGTGTAATGGTGAAACCTTCACTACTCCCTAGCGTCTTGAGTTATGGTTTTAGAGAAAATGTATTCGATACAATATATCGCTACAGAATAGACAGGCTAGCAGCCATTTTTTATGGAAAACGGGGGCAAAAGCAAGGAAGCTCACCTAATGGTAAGTGATCGCCGCCACCCATGAACATCTGCAACACCGGAGGGCTTGCAAATGCGTTGCCGGTCTTTCAGGAAAAAATATGCTCTCGTCTTGAAGGTGCCCAGGTCGTAACGGTTCGGAAAGACCGCCGGCGACAGCTGGTTCCACAGAGTGGTTGTGCGAGGCAGAAAACGCCTTATAAATAACACTGTTGAGGAACGCTTGACATCCATGTACTAGACAGTACGCGTTATATTCTGACCAGAGTATTAAACTAATTGTTATACTTGTAGGATTACATTGTGACAAATCTTAGTAAAAAAAACTGTATAGGCAAACATGCATCATTATATAAAAATAGTTTTTATTTTTTGTATAATTATTTACATTGTTTTAGGTCGCGTTTAAAATAATAAACTTCGCATAAATTCAGATTATTTAAGTAAAGGCGGATGTTTAGCAAAGTGACACGGCTTTCATAAAGAAATCCCCGTTAACGCGGTTTAAATATTAAAAATTAAAAAGCATAGTGCACTAAGTCTTTCTAGATATGAAAAAAATAGAAAATGCTAGGCATAGGATTTTTGACTAGTCTTTACGAGCGTTATCCTTTGCCAAATACAATAAAGGCTTTAACTTTGTTTCCAAAACCGATGCTTCATTTTTAAGAAAAATAATACATTAAACATTAGATAGGGTGAATATAGAGTTCGCTGACCTTCGGTGATATCTTCGACATAAGGTAAGAATATTTCCCGAAAATATTACAATACAAATCTTTCCAACAAAAGCCATAAATCCCAGAGTTCAGTCAAAGATATCTAGAGAACTTAGTTCGCAGAAGTTGTTTATTTATCGGGACAATCCGTCTTACCAAATCATAATTGAAATCTATAACAAGTAAAGGAAGTTAAAATGTAAGGAAAAGTTTTTTGCCGTCTGTCACTCTGTACTTTGCCGTACAAATAAATCAATCAGAGTGCCGGCACGTATTACGTATTTGGGCTAAACAAATATGTAGTATACGCACACACACTTCCCAAAGGATAATGACGAAAGCACCTATTCTTTGTCAAATATATTCATCTCAATTTAGAAAATACCATTTATAGTCGGTAAAAATCCGGCATGCCTACTGTGGAATTTACGTGGGACTATGGGAAAACGATTCATCGGAAAATTTCTAAAGCCCATTTATACGGAGATCTCATATATATATGACAGATGAAAATCTAAATAAATACACCTACAGTCACATACATAGTTCTGACCCCACAATATGTGAACCTGTATCATAGGTATCTATTGTCGGAACTACGAGGAACTTGTAGACAACACACAAACCACTGAACATTTTTTTGGATCACACAAAAATATATCACGGTTAGTGTATAATAGTAACCGAACGCACGGCCTGGTGCTTTGCAGCCGGCTGCTCGCCCACTACACCACGGAGTCTCATCGGTGAGGCCACATCTACAATTTTCTTTACAAATTATACGACACAGCTTACTTAATGGCTGTCTTTTGTTATATTTTCGCGTTAGTCATGCGATAATTGATAATTGCCGATAAATCATCTATGTACCAAAAAATCTAAATTTTTCGACAAGCCGTCACTGGTAAAATAAACTACAATGTAACATAGTTCATGTTATATTGATAACAAATGCGGTTAAAGAATTTCTTTAGCTCATATGAGGCTGCTAGAACCAGAGTGGCCTAACTGCATTTTGATGACTTTTCACCTATTTGTATTTTCGTAATTTAAAAATGTTAATCTACAAAACCAGACCGGCTTAAAATTGATATCATCATCTTGCCATAGATAGCAGTACAAGTCCATTTCGGCCGTGGTTTAAATTGACGAAAATACAAATAGGTCAAAAGTCATTAAAAATGCAGTTAGGCCACTCTGGTTCTAACGGCCATATATTATGTAAGGGCTAACTACAAAGAACGCAGACAAGTAAAATAATCATAAGAAAATAAACACGTCCCACGTTATCTTGATAGTTTACTTAAACAATTAATTTGTATGTATACAAAGTTACGACAAGCATTCATAACTAAAACTAACTACACACACACCCACACTCACTACTAAGAATGTATGGAATAATTTCTCTAAAGCTATGAAGATTCTTGAATGTATTAGTTAATAGCATAGTTGTTAACTTAAGATAGTATGTGACGTGGGTGTTATGCTTAATTTATATATACAAAAGCAAAATACAACTCGCCCACTGATTATTTTGAAATAAAACTAATTTAAACGGATTTTATCGTGGTTTTTTATTAATTTTTGATCCCGATGTTTCGAAAGCTTTTCAGTATTCGTAATCACGGAGGATTAATTAATAAAAAAACCGCGATTCAATTATGTAATATTCGCGTAAACATAAGAAATTATCACTCACTGATTAATCACGATATCTCAAAAACTACCAAAGCTAAGATCATAAAATTTGGTCACATGATAGTTTGTGTAATGTATGGGGCTATTAAAGGTTTTTAAAAATAAAGGATTGGTGAACATTTCCATTTTAAAACGTTGAATTTGAGGCGACAAATGGATATTTTCCGAAACAAATATTCAATGATAAAAACCCTAAACATGATTATCTTTGTATGTTTACAAAGCAGCGACCTTATTAAACTACACTTATTTGAAAAGGAACGCTTCGAAACTCACAATAATGTCTTTAGAAGCCTAATTAGAAGTGCTAGACCTAAAGTTTAATAGCAGTATTGTACAACTACCAAATATCTATAGTATAACGATGTAATTTTTGTTAATGGTTACTCTAATTAGTAATTATATTGTAATTGTAGTCATCGCAGCGTACTTGCTTCGATATCTACCATGTACTAATCCATGAAGTAATTCAGATTCTTAATTTTTATCTGCTAGTATCTTTTATAACTATACAGACAGTATATTGACAGCCTCCGTGGCGCAGCGGACGAGTAGCCGGCTGTGAAGCGAGAGGCCGCGGGTTCGATCCCCGCACCGAGATAAATGTTTGTGTGATCCACAAATATTTGGTTCGGGCTCTGGGTGTTGTGTGACCGAAAGTCTCTTGTAGTTCCTGATACCCACGACACAAGACTTGTATCTTACTGTGGGGTCAGGACTATGTGTGTGACTGTTGGGTGTATTTATTTATTTATTTATACGCCATCACGCCTGTAATCCCCGAATAGGTAGGTAGAGGTGTAATTAGTACAGTCTCATTCACGCCTCTCAGTGCGGTGCAATGTAACAAGTGGAGACGCGCTTTTAACGTACGAAATGGAATGACAAATGAATTCTTAGTATTGTGTATCCCCACTCCATTTTACTTTGATTTTACCAAAAACTGATAAACAGAATCTTTTTTACTATTGATTTAACTCTATTGTTAAAAATATGTTGCGCATATCAAATTGGTACTTCCCAAATTGGAACTATAATGCGTTATCTCGCCAATAAAATTTATTCGTACATTAAAAAATTACCTTAAAAATGGCATACCTCAATAACTGGCCGGCTCAGTCTAAAACGAATTCAAATATACATATCAGACACATTTTATTTAGTTCTGTTTAAAAATATTTTGAAAGCCTCCGTGGCGCAGCGGGCAAGTAGCCGGATGTGAAGCGAAAGGCCGCGGGTTCGATCCCTGCACCGAGAAAAATGTTTGTGAGATCCAAAGGTATTTGTGATTGTGAGACCAAAAGTCTCTCTTAGTTCCTGATTCTCACGACACAAGACTCATATCTTACTATGTATGTGAATGTTGGGTATATTTTTTTTTAATCACAGAAAGCAAGCAACAGTCCCTCAAGGTTACAAAAGACATTACAGTTCAATGGATAAAATGGACCCAATTTTCAGCTAATTGTATTAGGGACCGCTTTTGGGAACTCGACCTCTTCCACGATATTTTTTATATTCATAAAAAAATAATTTTTAATCGGATCTAAAAGTTGAAAGAATGCTGAACCTGAATATCTATTGATTTTAGTAGCTAAGCAAAAGTTAATAATACCTTTTTTTTTGTGTAAAAGTCTTTACGTAATTTTCTTTGAAATCACGTAGTATAGTTATTAATTATCGCTGTAAG
Source organism: Amorpha juglandis (assembly GCA_949126905.1). Lineage (NCBI taxonomy): Eukaryota > Metazoa > Arthropoda > Insecta > Lepidoptera > Sphingidae > Amorpha > Amorpha juglandis. The sequence goes on from OX421380.1 coordinate 5,536,053, forward strand.
TTGTTGTTTCCTACTCGCAAGATCCTGGATTCCGCCTTAGCAATTATTTACCCAAATATACCAAGAACCTTTCCCCCGATATCCCATTTTCGGATATCCGGACTTACCAGCCTTTCGACCCAGTTGTCGTTACCCAAACTATCGCTGGATCGGGTCCAAAACTATAATCCTCACGTACCGACTTAAAACCCCGACGGCCTTATTCGGCACAATTGAGACAGTCCCGGGATCCTGAGTGTACCCTGGATTGCTGCTAGAACATCCTCAGCGCTATGTCGCTTTGCAAACCGTTTTTCTCGAGGGAATCCGCAGCAAATATAACCAAGAACAAGCTTCTTTTGAAATAAATAATAAATACACCTAACAGTCATACACATAGTCCTGACTCCACAGTAAGATAAGAGTCTTGTGTCGTAGGTATCAGGAACTACGAGAGACTTTCGGTCTCACAACACCCAGATCCCGAAACAAATATTTGTGAATCACACAAACATTTGGATTGCTGCTGGAACAGCCTCAGCGCTATGTCGCTGGCCCGTCTCTCTCGAGGGTCTCCATAGCCGTATAACCAAGAACTAGGTATCTTCATTTGAATTACAATTTCTATCTACATATTAACAACAATATCAAATGTTTTCGTTGTTCACAAAACGTGCTAAAGAAACGAAAAGGTTTTGGGGCCTGTTACATTTACCTTGTGCCCGAATACGCTTTGTGAATTGTTGTAACCTAGTTCCAAGGAAGTTTATCCTATCTAAACTTGGAAGGAGGAATATTTTTATTAAACCTTTTTACATATATATGGCCACATTGGTCTAGTAGTAGCGTACTTAGACTGAGAACGCGCGAGGGTTCAAGCCCCAGGTCGGACAATCACAATTTGTGTTTGAGCTTCGATTCGAAAAATCACACATGATTTGCCCGGGATTGGAACTATCCATGGCGATAGGTTCGCCCCTATTATGATGCTGATCCTAGAGCCATTGGTGTGCAAAGGATGGAAATGAGCTCTGTGAACTGTAGGTGCACTTTCCTTCGCAGATGCAGACAAGAACTTATGTATGTATATCACAGATCTGAAATTATTATGAATATGCTAACACACGTTTCTGAAATAGGTGGTAAATATGATGTGTATGTACTTTAGTCAACAATGAATATAGTACGACTATGATTCGAATCTGCATCAGACCGTACCGGCTGTGTCGCACAAGAGCAGCACTACGGGTTCCTATAAACACGGTCTCCTTTTTGGGAAGGAATTCCGTCGAAATACATACTAACCAGTAGCCCAGCGTACAATTTTTACGTTGTGCCAGCATTGCCACTGCGGTTGGCTGGTCGGTCGACATTGTCGTCGTCGCTGCGATCTGCGATCTCCCGCCTCTAGAATTCAACCATAAACATTTCTTGTCCCATAAAAACATGTAAATAGAAAATCTAAATATATAAAACTCAAAGGCGACTGACTGACATAGTGATCTATCAACGCACAGCCCAAACCACTGGAGGGATCGGGCTGAAATGTGGCATGCAGGTAGATTTTATGACGTAGGCATCCGCTAAGAAAGGATTTTGATAAATTCTACCCCCAAGGGGATAAAATAGGGGATGAAAGTTTGTATGAAACTTCAATTATAAACGTTCACGCGGGCGGAGCCGCGAGCAAAAGCTAGTTAGATATAAAACCGCGATAAAATCCGTTTAAATTAGTTGCATTCGCGAAAACATAAGAAATATAAAAGAATATTGTTATAATTTTCCAATGCACAATAACTAAAATGTATTAATCATAATTATTACACAAACATAATTGAAACCAAGCAGCTCTTGTGAAACATTATCAATTTGACCTAAAACACGATAATAAGACTGTCATAAAAAATATTTTGTACATTTATAAAGCGCCTACGACCAATAAATGTATGTTATGGTGACAAATGTTCTTAACAAATTATAGCGTAAGGCCTGATATTTTACAGGCCAATAAAGCTACATTCGAATGGCAACAATATTTCATTAACACTGGCAGACTCTCGACCTAAAATCTGTATGTAGGTCGGCGGGCGTCCCTATAAACTCGTATTGAAGGCGCCATATCCCCTATCCAGAAGGGCGATATTCCCCTATCGCCGAGGCGTACAAAAAAATATCACTTTTGACTAATAATTACTCTAAGTTACTAACTTAGAGTAATTCTTAGCTGTTTTTAATTTACTTTTAAAAACTAGCGTATACAGGGTTATTTTTAAAACACCAGCAACCTCGCAGGGGTAGATACCTAAGGTTATAAGCTACTACTTTTGTTCTACGACTTTTGATAATTTGTTAGATTTTATTTTCATACAAAAATAAGTATTCATTTAATTTCCGTCTTGAATGTTACCTACGCGCATCGCAGATTACGTAAGCAAACACGCGAAGCGTGGGGAACCGGGCTAGCGCCTTTGAAGGTCAACGCCCGAGCAGCTGAGCGGCGCCTTTGAGTCGCGCGCGCACGCCGCGCCGCGCCGCAGTCTACGAAGAAAAACACGACACAACAAAAACTTGTAAAATCCTTTTTTTTAAATATATTGAGTTATATCCAAACTCGTAGAACAAAAGTTGTTCCGTATGGGGTCAGCTATCTGGTCCTGCGAGGTTGCTGGTGTTTTAAAATTAACCCTGTATACATGATGTTATAGAAAGTGGTAATTTTTAAGGTTCGTTACTCACAGCTGATAGTAAGTGTATATGTATCGGATCTTACAAAATCTAATTATCGTAAAACTTCACGCTAATTTTAATCACTCTTTTATTACAAGGTGGCAGGTCCCTCGTATGCGAGAGGCCGTCTGGGTTGGTACCACCGCTTTGTCTATTTCTGCCGCCAAGCGACAGTGTGTAAGCACTGTTGAGTTTTGGTTTGAAGGACATTGAAGCAATTGAAATTACTGGGCTTTGTGAGACTGTATGTCTCAAGTGACGAGCTCAATTCAGTGCCATGCATGCTTTGTAATTCAAAGTTCTGTGTGGTATTGCATCTGTTTATGGGCAGGCGTGGCGAGCTAGGTGCTCGCCTCGTCATTCAATCAAATAAAAAAATTACAATGGATAATATCAATCACATCCTTATAAATTAAATGAAGTGCATTAACGAGAATAACAATGTTGGTCTAAGATAAAGGCTCTTTATCATTTTTAGTGTTGTCCAAAGCTGCAAGTGAAATATCACTTTATTATGTTACTCATTCGATAAAAAAGAAAATGCTTTATTTACGTCCTAGCAATGCTATCGGCGTTATTACTACGGCTCGGAGGATAAAGTACTTATATTGTATAATATATATATATTACTATACGTTACTTGAGTTTGTCTACACCATTCTGTGACACGTTGTACATCGACGAATATAATCATAAGATTAAATAAAAAGATAATAAAGTGAGTCCTTTGATGATAAGCCATCGCTACAACCTGAAAACACCCTCGATACCTTGATATTACGGTTGCTTTGCTTACCTTAAAAAGAAGAATGGAGATTCAGGGGTTTTGTTTAGTCTCTTTATCTCACTCGTCGTAAGAAACGAAGCAACAAACTTCTATTTCAGGCCAGGTTTCTATGATACAGTGGTACCGCCACGGTCTGGCCGGACCAAGGCATACTGTGGTTCTACAAATATAATAAACAAATATTTTATATAAGAAATACATACAGTCAATCGGGGTAACTTTGATTAACAATGGTAACTTTGACAGTCCAATCGCCAACTACTTTTTAATTTTTACGTTGACAACGTTAAGTGCAATAACATTGAATTTATGCAATGTGTGTACACAACAAACTTCGTAAATGAACTCTTAAAAAAAAACGAAGCTCTTAAACGAAGTTAATGTCAAAATCTTTCGAAAAGTTATTGCGCTCAATTGTTGTATTTTTTTAGTGTAAAACTTTCAGATAATTCGTGAATCGTGCTGCTATCTTTAAATAAAGATAGAACTACAACTTTATGGTTTTATCGGCTTAACTATGACTCCATTGCATCTGACATTTGTTATAAATAAAAAACAATGCTACCCTGAAGCTATAAAATGTTTAAAATTTATGATTCCTGTGATAATTAACATCTGTATCAAAGTTACCCATATAGGGGTTGTAACTTTGACACACAACAAAATTGCAAATTTTTAATATAATTTACTATTTTTATAGGCCATAAATAATTTGAGAGTATGAAAACCAACCTGAGAGCACTGATTATGCTAACTCTTTTGTCTCATATTTACCATGAGTAAAAGTGAGCTATAAAATATAGTTTTGATCTGTCAAAGTTACCCTGATTGACTGTACCTAGTTCTTTCCATATTTTGACTAGTATTTATTTTATCTCATTCATAAAAATAATTCCCCTATACAAAGCATAATAAAAATTTTACACCATCCTTTCTGAGCCAAGCCTATTGCGCGTTCTTTATAGCGGGTTCACACGGTTCCATTTTAGTAGATCAACTACTATACGAAATGCCATTAGATTCGTCTGAACAGACTTTCAATCGACTTGCTCAACAAAATCCCTACAGCTTTTGTTGATACAAGCCACTTGATTAAACAAAATCGGGCCGTGTGAACCCGCTGTTACAAAAACATAAAGTTACATCCCACGCGTCGCGTAACATCCCCATTCTCAAATGGAAGGTCATAGCGCCTGATCCCCTCGACATTAAGCGCATCACCTCATTTCTGTTTACCTACTTAAATGTCGTAAAATTTTCAAAGCGATTACGAATGAAACAAAATTAAGATAACCTTTTGTTTAGACTCCACTTAACACTCCACGTGCAGGATTTCTCTTCTAATTGGGACGTCAATTTTCGCCCTGTTTCTCACGTAATTTATGGCACTTTTATTCACTTTTACCGGCATTGGAAGTGTGTCGGGTCATCTGGCCTGTATTTTTAGATTACGGTGTTGGGTTTTTATACAATTTTGCGTGAGTTTATGTAATTCTATTGATAACTTGGTTTTGCTTTGTAATAAGTTATTTCGAGTAAACTTCAAGGTACTATGTTCGGTTTGAAATGATTTGCGAGATTCCTTGCGAATGAAGAACCTGATAATTTTAAACTTAGCCTTTTCTATGACAATGCAGGAGTAGTATACATACAAGTTTTCATCAGCTTAGCATAATTCTGCGGATAGTTGAAGGACGCACTTTGTATCCATGGTCGACATTAGTATTCATATGAGTTGATATTAATTGAAATTACAAAAAAATCTTATTACTGAATAATCGAATTTATGTTTTAGAATTTTCACATATAATTAATCCGAGAGCGTCTCAGGAAGCCCTGATGTATTTTACCTATCAAATAACCTATCAAAAGAAATCTCTTATTTCATATAAAGTATGCTTGAGTGATTTAATATTTTTCCTGCTAGCTGTCTTTCTTTATACTCGTAAATTGCCCGGGTACGTACATTCATAATAAACATGACAACCGCCCTTACGGTTATATTATATAAATGAAATTTTAATAAAAGTTTATGAGGCTACAGCAGATGTACAGACGTGTAAGTATATGCTTAGGTTTTTATAGAGCATAGTAACTAGCATATGTGTGGGGATTTATAATATTTAAAATACCTGAAGTAGATCCTGCTATTATTAAAAATGTAAACGTTGTATTAGTGTCGTTTTTTAGTTTGTGGATTGGCATATTTAGTAATCATAATAACTAACTACATAACGGCTTATTAGATATATTAAAATCAATTCATTGTAGTAAGATTTTGTTACGTACCTACATTAAGATTGTGTGGGAAATGGGTGTTTAATTTAATATTGAATTTTCAATGAAATTGTCGAGGACCGAATTAGATATTTAAAAGACAAAACAGCCGCGAACGACCATTCAAGTAATTAAATTACAATAAACCGTATAATTACATTCTGCTTTCCCACCTAGGTATCCTTATCCCACTCGTATTGGGTTCGGCACAACATGCTTTCTAACACATGTTACAGAAAGATTTGGGTTGTTTTTACGACCAACTACGTGCCTGACGTCAACACGTTTGGCGAGAAAGAATTAAATATAAATTATTAAATAATACACCTATAAATATTAATATAATAATGGGAGATAATTAATATTATTATATAATAGTATTTAAACCGTTTTACTTTCAAAGTCGTGTACTCTCTTAAGATAATTGCACCGCTCTCTTACTGATTATCTTCTAAGCCATAAAGCATAGTTTGTGTTATATTTTATTCAAAAGGTTATTCTATAGGAAAATACAATAAACAATGTCCAATGAATGACGTCTAACCACAACTTACATTACGTATATTGGGTTGATGTATCGCATTTTCACAATAATTGGCTCCAATGAATTACCGTGTCATATTGTTTACAAGTATAGCCACAAAAACACTCATACAAACTAAAACCCAGTACTACCCTTTCATTTCTCATAGGTGGGAAAAACCCGGGTATGACACGTGCCAACACAGGTTTTTGTTTTATTTCGACAAATTACCATTATTATTATTTTTTATCAGCCCTGTATTATACTGTCCGTTTGCTGAGTTTGAGTTTTTACTAAAGAAACTGAGGGGGGTTAGGCCTTCACTATTCCTCTAGTCTAATTTGGTGTCTAATATCTAATATCGTCTAATACCATCTTTGACATTCTTGTTTAGAACTATATGGAGACGGCTTCCGTGGCGCAGCGGGCGAGTAACTGAATGTGAAAAGAGAGCCAAGATAGATGGTTGTGTCATCCATAAATATTTTTCAGGTGTTGTGGTACCGTAAAGTTTTTGTAGTTGCTGATACCGACGATACAGGTCGACCTAGTATGGGGTCAGGACTGTGTGTTTAACTGCTAGGTGTACTTATTAATGAGTATAAATCCTGAAGCGAAATTTATTTGCGTTACTTGGACCTCTGTCCATACTCTCAGAGTTAACGAGTACCTACAAATATATGTAAGGGACAACCATATGTCATATCCATATTTCAGTTTGAAATATCAGCAACTATGCGATATGAGACGTTGATATGATGGCTACTTACACTTAGGGTTGTCAAACAAATTCATTTATCATATCTTAAGCATGAACTTACATTGATGTTCTGTTGATAAGGGTTGACACATGCGAACGTGGGTGATAATTTAAAAGGGTTACGCCAGGTAATGTTCGGTAGGGCTTTAACCCTACATGCCCTTTGCATAGATCCGCTTAATCCGCTTTAAACGATTTTAAATCCTATGCTAATCCTGTAGTTTTATGGAAGTTATAGACTTTACATAGATTGTTAGTTGATTAAAAATACAAAATTTAGATTTAAGCTCCATTATTTATCAGGGCAATCAAATTAATAGAAAGCCGTCATTCAAGTGTCCGTCATACAGCTCGAAAGAAGAAGCGTATGACACGTCCTCATAAACAACAACTTTCTATGACATTCTCCCTGTGTCGTACATCTAAATGGGGCTTAAGAATGATGTGCCATAATAGACGCAACTATTTGTAATTAATATACGAAGAAAAGTGCTAATTGAATAAGCAAGCACTGCCAATGTGCAGAAGATATTTAAAATATTTATAGGCACTATACTTAAAAAAGAAAACTTTATTTGTCTCCCCTTATTATGTGCGCTTTTTTCTATGTATTCATGACCAATGAAGGTGACCTCAGCTTCCTTGCAGTTCCGTGTAAAAGCATTCAAATTATATGAAAAGAACCAAATGAATTTTAAACTGGATAATCATTACCTGATTGCCTCGATGGTGCAGTTGTATTCCGTACGTGGTACGACTGCTGTGCTGAGGTCTCGCGTTCGATGCCCAAGTCCAGTAAAAGTGATATTGGGTTTTTCTATCACGAAATGGTCAGTATCAGCCCGGAGTCTGGAATTGTGCTCGGTATGGCGATAGGCTCGCCGCTTATCACATTATGGGACGGAAATACGCCGCGTGAAATGTGGGTGTACTGGTTACATCTCTGTCTACCTCTTCGGGGATTATAGGCATGAGTGCTCATGTATTATTATATAATCATTATCTTAGTTCAATAATTAATATTGTTATAATATTTTAAACCTTAAATCTCCTTATAATTAATTTTCTTCCACCTGCCCTTATCCCACTCGCAGTTTTCAACGTAATATGTTACCGAAAGAACTGGCTTGTAGTTTTTACGACCGGCTGTCCGCCTGACGTCAACCCCTCTGGGGAGAAACCATACCCAGACTTGAGACAAATATTGGTGGATCACACAAACATTTTGCCTTGGTGAGGGAGTCGAACCCGCGGCCTCTCACTTCACAGACAGCTACTCGCCCACTTCGCCATGGAAACTGTATAATGAATATCCTCATATAATAGATTTCTAAAATTAGGTAGAATTTTTATTTTGTGCTTTCAGTTTTTTTAAGTCGGTCTTATATTTTGTTAAAAAAAATTGGTATTAATATTTTATAAATAAAATTCCTACAAATTTTATAACATTTTTTTAATGGAAATGAAGTAGCAAAATAAAATAAATTTAAATGAGTATAATACAACCACCGAAATAGGGAAAACAGCAAAAATGTTAAAACAAATTTCTATTATTCGTGTGCCGAAAGTAAACTAGGTGTAACGAGACTACTAAGATAACACGTTTTGTGTCCCACCCTCAATTAGGAATGTGAGGCTAAAGGAAACAACCGAAATTTCTGCCGCCAAGCTGCTCTTACACACTGTCGTGTGGGGTGGCAGGGGTGGCACTTACCACTTAACGAGTGACCTGCCGGCCTTGTCATTCGGGCTAATAAAAAACACATGCTCACACCTTCGTTTTGACAGATCCTAAGTAAAATCGAAAACCGTAATTTTAATACACTTCTAAATAAGCCTCAGAAAGCTTATCAACACCAACTCCCAAAATTACTCTTCAAACATTTGTATCTTCGTAGAGGAATAAAACAGCACGTAATTTTTTCCTTCTTTTCAACAAAAAATATTCAGTGTTGGAATAACAAGTCCTTTTTTATGTAAATCACCGCTAATACTGCTCGTAAATAACTTTTGTGAATGAGAAGAATTTTTCTCATAGGCTTTGTAAGTAGTCGCTTAATTTCCTCGTTTTACCTATCTTGAGCTTTAATGGGGTTTAACATAAAAAATCAATTTATTCCGTGTCACGAATCGCTGTCAAACACAAGACGTTGGGATGTCGATCAATTACTCAACGTCCCTGAAGCGTGGGTCCTGCTTATCCTCTAAATGGTCGTGACACCAACCTTTGGCCCAACATCTCATCATTTGTCTTTCATCTTACGTGACATCTTCATGTTTGCGGACTTCAAAGGGTACTTGGGACTTCCGCAATAAATCCCCTTTGGAGTGCCCTCAACATTTTTGGGTTTGAAACAAAATATAAAATATTATGAATAAACAAAATGAGAAACTTGTGTAATTTGTTTGAATACTTATGAATGATTTAACAAACCTAATTATTATTTTACTGTAACGAAATGCGATTACAATTTTTGTGTTCTCATTAAATTTATCTTTTAGCTTCCTGCACACCCATAATTTCGCCAATTCCAAGCATTTTATTTTATTGTCACAGTATATTTGGATATAAAATCCGATATTTGTTTTTCAAGATTGCTTTGCTACATGAGACGATAATTTTGACAAAATATAGGCAACATTCAATGTCTCTCTTTAAAAATCAGGAATTCAAACGCAGAAAATGCATTGTTGCTGTTTTTTAGGTGACGACAACCAATTCATCCATAAAATGTATCCAATTTCTTAAAAAAGCATTTCATAGTACTTTCCTAACTTTCTACAAAACTGCATACTGTAACTAAGCATTATTAACGTATCTAATTTATCTACACACAGATACGAGAGAGACAACAGTGGGCCCGCCGTCGTCAGATAATGGACACCACTTCCTGAGCAGCTGTGACCTCATGACTTCACGCATCAAAATGCCTTATCAATGTACTATTACCAGCCTCTTATTGACCGAACCGTTTGAGTTCTGGGATGTTTATCAGTCACGAACAAAACTCGCTCGAGTCCCCACCTAATCATGACAATCAATGGACTCATTAACAGTGCATCGCTTGTGGACGAATGATGTGCGTTGATTTGCTAAGATGGGTGATTTATTTCCGAGTATACCAAAGAGTACGTTCGCGAGTGAGGTAGAGGGGAACTGGAGTGTGGGGCTTGGATTGGAGGACTACAAGTCCGATGCTGAATTGGCCGCTGTGGAACTGTTCAGAGATTATCCAGAGCCGCTGTTGCGGTTCGCCTCCGCTTGCTGTGTGCTGTTCATGCTAGTCGGGATTCCTGGCAACCTGATCACTATCATTGCTCTGGCACGTTGCAAGAAGGTAAGTGTTAAGTTGTTATTATATGGTTAGGTTTTGCCAATGTCCCATGTCAGGCTTACAAGGACATTTAAATGATAACGCGTGTGGTACACAATACAGATGTGAAGCTGAGGAATACAAACATCGTTGTAACTACTTAAGAGAATAATCTAAATATATAAAACTCAAAGATGACTGACTGACATAGTGATCTATCAACGCACAGCCCAAACCACTGGAGGGATCGGGCTAAAATTTGGCATGCAGGTAGATGTTATGACGTAGGCATCCGCTAAGAAAGGATTTTGATGAATTCTACCCCCAAGGGGATAAAATAGGGGATGAAAGTTTGTATGAAAATCACGCGGGCGAAGCCGTGAGCAAAAGCTAGTTAATATAATAATATTAGCCCTGTATTACACACATCAACTACTGGAGAAAAGCCTCCTCTAATTAATGAGAAGGATTAGGTCTTAGTCCACCACGCTGACGTAATACGGGTTGGTAGACTTCACATACCTTCTTATGCTAAATTCTCAGGTATGCATACTTTCTCACTATTTTTTACTCGACCGTTAAAAAAAGCGATAAGTAACAATTAATACCATACGTAACTTCGAAAAGTCAGAAGTATGTACCCTGGGGTTGTTTTCGAACCTGTAACATCCGACTTGACAGTTAGTACCACTCCCCGTTATACCATTACCACTACTAATAGTTAACAGAATAGGATTTAAAATTCGAAAATCGCTTTAAAATTGTTTTATTCGTTTTTGTAATAAATTTGACCGTAATTAGTATATTATGTTATGGGCTGATATTATGTTATTTTATAGTTCACTCTTTTTATTTATCTTAAAAACAACAGGTTCTGACATTGTTTACATTGTGACAAACATTAGTATCAACTTTATATGATTACTACATTTTTAATCCTGACTAGATGTCTCTAGCCGTTTCACTCACTTGCATCCTACTGCTTCACTCCTGTAGGTCATTGCGTGATGTTTTATGTTCTATAAACCATAGTTCGGCAAGTATTTGGTGTGAATATAACTTCAACCTTTCTAGGCGTTCAAAGTTCCGAATTGGTTACATAGTGACCAAAAATTTATTGTTTATTTTGACTTGAATTGTGATTGTCCAGAATTTTACCTTAACACTTTTTCAGAATACTAACATACAGAACAAAAAAGAATTATCAACGAACAGCATTTAATTTTATTTATTTGTTTTAATTCTGTTTGACAAAATTTAAAATTACATTAGTTTAGTTGTTGTTATGACAGGAAACGATATATTTTATCATCAATACGTATTTTTTTAGTTATCATTACATAAAGTCGGATAAACAGATGAGCTACTTCCTTTTAACTATGATAGCAGCTTTGAGATGCGGTCACACCGCCATTTAAAACACAATAGAATTACGCTAATATTTGCATAGCATTTTGGAGTTAACAATGGCACTTATAAAGGTTTTTCTTCCGTTTATCAATATATCAGTAAACTCATTGACAAGCTGCCAACCTTACCTCAAAAAACTAAAAATACTGACTTTCCCTTCACTCTCCATATGAGATGTTCATCTTTGTCAATAACAATATGAATCTCTACAAAATTTGATGAAAAACGTTATATGTATTTAGAAGTGACTATGGTACTAGCTCTCATGAATAAAAGTTTTCTTTGCATGACACAAATTTAATATAAAATACAATAAATTGCCCGAAAAAATTAAAGAATAAAATTTTGCTCAGTTAAAAAGAAATTACAGAAACTGCTTGTTGAAAATTGTTATTATTCTTTAAAAAACTACTCGATAAATAATATTGAATAACAACAGTAACATTAACTCAATAATATAATAAAAAGGAAAAATATTTGTAAATTTAAACATTACAGTCACAATTCAATGACAATAATTTAATTAAACATATATGATACAATGACATTCTGAAAATTAATACATAATATTATAAGTATACCTAGTCCAGCCATAAGTTCTGTTACAAATGAAAATGCATTTATTTTATATGATGTAATGTCTTCTTATCTTAATAAAACTTATTTGTACATATTTATTGAAATCTCAGCAAAAAATAATTCTAATCGAAATGGCCGCCTTTACTTTTAATACAGATCTTTAATCAGTCTGACCACGAATCTATGAATTTACCCAGTATTTCCACCAGAGCCCATGTTCAGCAGTGGACGTCCTCTGGCTGATGATGATAGCGTATTTGGGCTTTCAAACTAACCCTTCTGTATCACATCACGCTGTCACCCTTCATCTAAGAGGGTCTTCCCACTGTCACAAATTTAGCCACTGCTTGCTGCAGAGTTTTATTAAGAGATACAATGTCGTTTAGAGCAGGTCATGTCCTCTAAAACTGACCATAATTCAATAAATCTGTTAAACTAAGAAGAACGTTTGTATACTAAGATTTATCTGTAAATCATTTCCAAATTATCTCCTTTATCTTTATTGTTTAAAAATTCTGTAATGACTAATCATTTGTTCAAATAAGTCGAAAATCAACAGTTGGTACAATCATTTTGAGATCACACACATTACTGCTAGCAAAGTCATTAAGGGTTTTCTAAGAAAGGTAAATTATATTTGATGGTATACAGGGTTATTTTGACACCCTGTTACTAAATGAAACCACATATTCGTCATCGCCTCTGCTTACCTTGTACCAAACATGAGGCTTGAGCTTGTAGTAGTTTTGCCAAAAAACGTGATTTAAGTTTTGAGCCTTTTAAATCACGCTGTACGGTTTTTGCACTAAAATCTATTGAATAAAATGTCACAGCTGACGATGTAATTATAAAACACAAACGCTTAAGAAGGGCAACTCCATACATATGAAAATACGTCTCAGGCTCACAAAGACGCTCTTGACACATTCCCGGAAAAAGTTGCGACAGTATTACTTTGTTCAGTGACAAAACGTAAAAAAATTGTGTTTGCGAGGAGTAGGTAACGTTATTCAACAATAAATAGGTATCACAAATTTGACTAAAAACAAATAATCATTGCAAAAGTTACAAGATTCGATTTTACTTAGGATTTTATTACATTTCATAGGGTAATCTAATATTTATTTCTATTCCTAAATTACAATTTTGAGCCGTCATTTCCAAAACGTTTAACTTATCTAATGCGCCGTTTGCCTTCTGTGCGCTTGGCGTTTTTATAAAGCAGGTACATTGAACTTGCCGGTATAATAAATGCACACAAATAAACTATTATCGGGACTCTTTTCGCATTCCAGTAATTGCAATAGCTGTCACTGTCTCGCAATAACACGGGTAACGCTAGTGCTGGATTCATTGCTATACATGCGTTGCAATCTTCTGTTAATCGATCCTTCAAATCGAAAATCTTAATCTTACGAATATTTAATGTCGCTGTAAAGGTTTCAATTAATTATACATTATAGGTTTAATAAGTTTCTTGAAATGTTTTTAGTAAAGAATATTTATGACGATTATTATAGCGTAAAGGCAAAATATTTCGTGTGATGGCCTATCATTTACGTGTGCTCATGTCGCGATATTAATTAAGCTTGAAAATTCATGATTTTTTTATAGCATAGGCCAGCAAACGAGCAAGTGGGTCACCTGATGGTAAGTGATCTCCACCGCCCATGTACGCCCACCACCAGAAGAGTCATGAGCGCGTTGCCGACCTTAAAGGAAAGGGATAATTAGGGATTGGGAAGGGGAGGGGATTTGGGCTTCCGGTTATCTCACTCACCGTACGAAACGCAGCAGCAAGCCACTACTTTACGTCGGTTTTCTGTGAGACAGTGATAACGATCCGGTCGAGTCAGCCCATTCATGCTGTAGATAAAACTGTCTACAGCGTGGCTCTACCACTCTAAATGTTATAACCACCCGTACAAGTTACCTAAGCAGCACCATAATTATACACATAATTCGCGTATCGTTATGTAAAATACAAATTCATAATAAAATACATGTTTTGGAACCGTAGAACTTACATACATTTTTGAACCAATAGCTCATCGGTCTCAGCCTGCAATGTACTGACATTGCTGCTACATCAATGAGAATATCGATATGTTTATCGCAATTCCAAGAATCGGTATTTTTTATTCGATCATAGATTCGCGGATCGAATCATACACACATTAGGACAACACTAAAATTTATGATTTACTGCATTCCTAATTCCTTGGTGTGCGTGCATTCAAAGTCGTAATTGGTCAACTTGTAACGCGTAATAATTCGTAATGTTTTTGTATTCGCCAACCCCGGCTTAGTATTTCTATGTTATTAATCCATTAGCCAACCTGATCACGGTATTTAATTGTTCCCGCCAAATCAGTTGATCTTTTTATGAATCAGTACCTAAAATTTAATTTTCGTAAATACGGCACTATACCTTACACTCACAAGTTTAAAACAAACTAGGTATTCTAGTTTAGTTCACTTCGGTTCGTTTCGTTTGATGTGCATGTTTTTTTTTTCATATTCCGCCATTTTGCTCAGTATTTAGTTTTTATTAGTATTTCGTAATTTTTATTAGTGCGGCGATCTTGGTGAAATTGATACTGTTTTCACAAACGTTTGTGTAATGTTTTAAGTGTGTAATAATTATTCGTATTGAAGTGAAATTGACACTAACCGGTTTATCAAGTTTAGAATAATGCCTAAGTGTTTGTGTAGTGTTTGTGTTAAGTACATACTACATGTTTACTGCCGGGAAGTATTTGGTATACTTCGCGGTATTATGGTATTATGTATAATTGTTTAGAAATCTCAGGGAGACAATAACATTTTATAAAGTTTTATTAAAATTTAAGTTTACTTCCGGCTCAGCGATACTGCACTACTACACAGTCGTTTATTTGCTGCTTTTGATAAATTATAAGCTATTACTTTACATCCGGGGCGCAATCTTATGGGCAGGGTCCGATTAATATTATTCGCCGTAGTTGCTTATAAGATACGGTAATGTATGTGTGTGTGTCTCATTCATTCGATGACGGGTGTGTAGTGTGTACTGTGTACGATGTGTTGAGTTGTATATGTGTGTGCGCGCGTATACAGACTGTTTAAAATTAATCTAATGTTAATGGCATTTAATTTGTTAGGAAATATTATTTTTTTATTTTGCCTTTAATAAGAAAGTGTCTTAGCTCAAAGTACTTATATTAACGAACACTACACATGGTTTCATTTAAGTATAGGGTGTCAAAATGACACTGTATACATAAAAGAATCTAACTTAATAATATAATAATAATACTAACCCAGTATTATACCACCCCAATGCTAGTCACGGACTTCCTCTACTGAAAGAGAGGGGTAAGGCCTTAGTCCACTAAACAGGCCTAATGCAGTCGGCAGACCGCACACACCTTTGAAATTCTTATAGAGAACTTCTCAATGTTTTTAACACGCTTTTATTAGCTTCAGACGTATGTATGTTGGTATGTTGGTATGATGGTATGTTGGTATGTTGGTATGTTTGTATGTTGGTAGGTTTGTCTGTAACTTGTCTTTGAACGTGATTTTGACCTACTTCAAAACGTCGGATAAAATCTTGACAGCGCGATGTAGATGTGCCAGTGGCGCCATCTCATGATTTTTTCTTGTCAACTTGTAGCTTAAATGTAATAAAGGTGGCGCTGGTTGTTTTGTTGTGTTATTTTGATACGAGTTTAGAACAAAATAAATAAATATTGTAAAAATTAAAACTTCCTTAAATATTTCATTGAATAAATTGTTATAAATTACAAATTTATTACCTACAACTGTTATTAAAATTACTTCAGTAGTAAGGGATGTTCGCAAAACACTTTTTTTAACACGCTTTTTTATATTATTTACAATTAGTGGCAGCAATATAATAGAACATTGGATTATAGTCTACATGACACATTAAAATAAAACAAGAAAAAATCAAGAGATGGCGCCACTGGCACATCTACATCGCGATGTCAAGATTCTCCAGCGAATCATTACATCCGACGCTTTGTATGAACTATGGGTGTTGTACGATTGATCGAGTACAGTTTTACAAATGGCTTGTTAAACAAGCCATTCGTAAAACTTGTTCCTTTCCTACCTCCTTCGTGACATTTTTACGTTTCAGCGAATTTTCCAATCACACAGATTCGAAAGAAGTTTCACTTCAAAAAATGGTAAAAAAAATAAAAACACAAAGAAAAAAAAATGATAAAAAAATGAAAATACACCTTTTTATAGAAAATCAAACTAAAAAATTAAAAATAAATAATAGTTTAAAAAAACTAAAAAACACGCTTTTACATAAAATCCAACTAAAAAATTAAAAATAAATTTTAATGAATTCGAATTAGGAATAGTGTACAAAATTTAAAAATATATATAAATTAAGAATAGTGTAAATAAGAAAATATATGTATTTTATTGTAAAAAAAGCGTGGGGTGCATGGTGTCAATAGTTATAAAAATATTTTATTGACAGATATGAGTAGAAGGATCATCATTTTGATAATGTCTTAAAAAGCACCCCACGTTTTTTTACAATAAAATACATATTTTTTCTTATTTACACTATTCTTAATTTATATATATTTTTAAATTTTGTACACTATTCCTAATTCGAATTCATTAAAATTTATTTTTAATTTTTTAGTTGGATTTTTTAAATTTAATTGAATGACGAGACGAGCAAGGCGCTCACCTGATGGTAAGCGCCATGCCTGCTCATAAACAGAAGCAACACCACACATATCTTAGAATTACAAAGCACCGCATGGCACTGAACTGCGCTCGTCACCCCGAGACATAAGATGTTAAATCTCATAATGCCCAGTAATTTCACTGGCTTCAATATCCTTATTAAATGTAACACATTTTTTAGGTTCTAATTAATGCCTGGTACAGAAATACGCTTACACGTCTTCGTACTGTTTTTCCATATAAGCGTGACAATGTTATTAAAACAAGATAAAACAACGTTAGAGTAAGTTTGTTTGTTAGTTGATAAAGCTAGTGGTCAGCGAGTGGCAGGGACACCAAGATAACAATGACACTAAACGTTGTATCGCAAA
Source organism: Amorpha juglandis (assembly GCA_949126905.1). Classification (NCBI taxonomy): domain Eukaryota; kingdom Metazoa; phylum Arthropoda; class Insecta; order Lepidoptera; family Sphingidae; genus Amorpha; species Amorpha juglandis. Next base: position 5,553,499 of record OX421380.1, read on the forward strand.
TATATATTTATTTATTTGCTTTTCTATTAAGATTCAATGTACGCTAGGAATGTTTAATTTGTCTTCTTTACTAATAGAGCGACTTTCTAAAATAAACTTTTGTTCCTTTTCAACCAAATCTAAAATGGAGGAGGTTTACACTTTATCTATATTTTTCGTTTATTCCGGCAAATGGTTTATTATTTTCATGATTTGTTTTGTATTTGATAGTATTTACCCCAAGGGTCGTTCTTTATAAGCTACGAGAACTATACGAGAGGAAATGGGAAAACCTACCGTAATTGATTTTTTTTAGCTTTTAATGATTTTTTTTTCTATAGCCCTATATATTATATTCGTCCCACTGCTGGGCACGGGCCTCCTCTACTGAATGAGAGGGATCAGGCCTTAGTCCACCACGCTGGCCCTAATGCGGGTTGGCAGACTTCACATACCTTCGAAAAATCTTATCGAATTCTCAGGTATGCAGGTTTCCTCACGATGTTTCTTTCACCGTTAAAGCAAGCGATAATTATCAATTAATATACACGTAACTTAGAAAAGTCAGTGGTGTATGCTCTTGGGGCTGGTTTCGAACCTGCGACTTGCGTCTCGACAGTCCATACCACTCCCCGCTGAGCTATCGCTGCTTCTTTTTAATGATTTGCAGTGTTTATTTGATTCCACTCCCTGTCCGCCAAGAAAAATTTATAATAAATTAAAGATAAAAAATTCAAGAGTACAAAAGAAGCAAATATTATTCAAAAAAAGCATTACATATTAAAACATTAATTATTAATGAATGAAACAACAATTGGAACTAGTCATTGATTGGTGTTTAAACGAACGATGAGTTCTCAGGGACATGGGGTAAAATATTTAAAACCTATGTGAGGGCGATCACGTCCACATACCGAAACACCTACAGAAACAGTTTTATAAAAAACCTGTGAGGTAAATTGATACCATACAATTTATTTGTTATGTTTTGTGGCATATCCAAATAAATACTTCACCTGTATGGTGTTTGACTCATTGGAATATGTGTTGTGGTTTAGGTCCAATGAACCATACTGACTGCCTAAAATATTTGTTTGTTTGATTGATTTTTTCCACGGAGATTATTAAATCACCATAAATAAATTATGTAGTTTAAAGGGACGTTAAAAACACATTTTTTTTTACAGCCTCCACGGCGCTATGGTATAGAAGCCAGCTGCGAAACGAGAGGCCGTGAGTTCGATTCCCGCGCCGGGCGAGTGTTTGTGTTATCCACAAATATTTGTTTCGGGTCTGGGTGTTGTGGGACCGCAAGTCCCTCGTAGTTCCTGATATCCACGATACGGGTTAACCTAGTGTGGGGTCAGGACTATGTGTGTGACTGTTGGGCGGTGCTTCGTAGTCACTTTGCCGAGCCAGGATTAAAAAAAAACATTTGTCTGGAAGCGAGAACCAAACCCACGGCCTTTTTATTTCGCAGCCGGCTACTCTCCCACTGAGCCTTGGAGCCTTTGTCGATAATCACAAACTTAAACAAAATATGACTGGTGGGAGGATACTTGTATCCGACCGGATAGCGACCACCGTACACTGGTGCTAAAACCTGCCATAGTGGCCCACCTTGTGTGTGTCGCGTTCCAGGGTCAGCCAGTGTATATCCGGTTCTCCCCAGGGGGCTTGCCCCCTAATCCTAACCCTTTTCCCATCCCTTGTCCTTTCCCTCCCCCTTGGCCCTTTGGCAGGCCGGCATGATCTTGCCGACCTACGATGGACACATTGTTTATCGTTGGTCGACACTATTCTTGGATTGCGCTGCACTTACCATCAGGTGTAGCGTAGTCACTTTGCCGAGCCAGAATAAAAAAAAATGACGGAAACCATAATAATATCGAGGAGTTATGGTATTAAAAGTTTTAATCTTGCTATTAGGTACTTAAATAAACTCGTGAGGATGTCAAAACATTTGGTCAGTCTCCTGAAGCATTTTTGAGTTAGTACCCTGTTCATCTGAGCAAACAATATCAGACGAATTGAAACCTACCTCCTCTTCAAGTTGGTTAAAAATTAATATCAATATTATTCCATCGTTTTGCAAAACCACAACCACTCAACAGATTAATCAGTCACAAGTTTGAAAATAAACCAAGTTACATCGATCATAAATTGATTTAACACGCAGCTGCGACTTGATTCATTGTCCTCAGTGATAAATGTGACAATCAATTTAATGAAATACTGCGATCCGTTCCTCTTTGGGCTAGGTCAGTGTTCATACTATCATATGTAGTATATCTTGCCAACATAGACATTAATCACCTGTAAAACATTGTGTCTATAAGCGGTAAAGCCACGCTGTAGACTGACTTGTCTACATCATCAACGGGTCAGTTCAAACCCATTGTTACCACTGTCTTTTAAAGAGACTATCCCGCCCACACACCCGCCACTGTAACTCCTGTGCACCAGGATCAAAAGTGGCACGCATTTTTGTCGACACCGAGCAGTGAAGCTCGGCGAGTCTCTGGGAATGCCTAAATGTCTTTGTCCCGCAACGAAATTAATCAGATAGAAGATTAGGGAGGAGTAAAATATTTTAAATGTTACCACTATCTCACAGAAAACAAGGTGAAGTAGCTTGCCGTTGTGTTACGTACGGTTAGCGAGATATCCGATTCGGCCTAATTTGCTTCGCCTTCCCAAACCCTGGATTGTCTCTTTCCTTTAAAGTCAGCAACACGCGTTGTATAATTCTTCTGGTAATTTGGGTGATCATTGGCAGTGGAGATCATTTACCATCAGTTGATCTACCTACTTGCTCGTTTGTCAGCCTCTGCTGTAAAAATGGAGATTGCATTTGCGTCATCAGCTACATGACCAAACATAATTTTGTGGTTGTTATTCCTATCATACGGAAGTCGGCGCAGTATGGTTTAGCAAAATTAGCCAAAATGTCTTGATTTTTTTACTACAAGCCATCGTTTAATCCAATCCAATTAAACTGTTTTCTTTACCCAAAAACTCGTACAAAGTTTTTCCCGACATGGAAAACACTTGAATCCACCTCAAAGTTCGCGACCTAAATACACTTTATAAAGAATTTATTTAGAATATGATAATTTTGTACCAAGTTTTCTTTTGTTTCCTCCCATATCTTTGTACATTTAAAAGATAACATTAAATGTTCATTGTAAATTATATAATGACTACTACAAATGAGAACTTATTAACATATTTATCAACAATATTTTTCGGTAGTCTCGTTATCATTTATCTGCCTTTACCTTGACTTTTGCCCGTATGTTGAAGTTTATCAATTATGCTAATCGAAATTATATTTATCCTAAAATGTACTATTCGAATTAAAACAGGAAAATGTTTATAATACTCTTCAATTTTAATTCAATTCATTGGAGCGTCCTGCCATAATCATATTATTTAGTTTCTTACAGCAAAATATTTGACATGGTGGACATTTAGGTAACCAAAAAATTACTGTTTCATAACACCAATTATAATTATTCTTTGAAAGTTGATTAGCTAGATAAATGACAGTAATATTGCACACCAAATTGCTTCGAACAACATCTAATGTATTCATATTTTCTAGGTCCGCAACGCAACAGCAGTATTCATCATGAACCTGTCCTGTTCTGACCTTCTGTTCTGCTGCTTTAATCTCCCACTCGCCGCGTCTACCTTCTGGCGTCGATCGTGGGCTCACGGCAAGATTCTTTGCCGAATGTTCCCACTGGCGAGATATGCTTTGGTAGCAGTCTCCCTGTTCACCGTACTAGCCATCACTATCAACAGATACGTCATGATATCGCATCCAAGATTGTATCCAAAGTGAGTATATATATAGATCATGGTCTTCAAAATAATGAATCTACGAACTTTTCAATTTAGCATAATATCAAACTAGAGCTATTTGTAACATATGTTGTAAATTTAACAAATGTGTATTTAAATTTAAATTCTTTTTTGCTCTACAGGTTGTACAAACGCCAGTATCTTGCAGTAATGGTAGCAAGCACATGGGCATTTTCATTTGGAGCCTTAATAGCTACGTGGCTTGAGAAATGGGGCAGGTTTGGCCTGGATCCCACAATAGGCTCTTGCTCCATACTACCTGATCGCAACAACAGATCTCCGAAAGAATTCCTTTTCGTCGGTGCTTTTATGCTTCCCTGTTTGGCGATAGTAATATGCTATGCTCGAATATTCTGTATAGTTAGAGACGCCGCGAGAAAATCACGAGCACCCGTTCGTCGAGCAAGACCCGGATTAGAAGACTCTGCTGTTGGGTCAGCTTCAACGGCACTGGAACGGTCACCTGGGCCTGAAAATGGTATCAATCATAATAACCATATCTCAGCACCAAAACGAGCGTTGCTCGCTCCGCCTGCTCTGCATTGTCCACCTACACCAGCTCCAGAACGATCATCATCTTCTGGAGTGGATACGCTGGACGGACATGATGAAGAATGTGCTCTAGATGCTAAACCTCGGACACCCAGCGGCGGAGAGACTGCCAAGCGTTTACGCCAAGCTGCGTGCGTGCTAAAACGATCTCCAGCATCAGTCAGGCCGCCAAGACTGACGCCTAAAGATAGGAAATTGTTAAAAATGATTATGGCCATAATGCTCTCTTTCTGGGTATGCTATCTCCCAATAACATTGACAAAGATATTCCGCGAGTTCACCTCGCACCCAGCGGCTAACATAGCTGGGTATATCCTGATATATCTGACGACGTGTATCAACCCGATTATATACGTGGTGATGTCAAGTGAGTACCGGCAGGCGTACAAGAACCTGCTGATGTGCCGGCGGTGGGCGTGACGATCACCAGGCGACGGCGCCTCTGAAAAGCGCCCGCCGTGACTCTACCACAACCGCCGGACAGCTTAAACCACTCGTGCAAATAACGGGACCGATACGCGCGAGCTGGAACAATCAACTATAAATTACCTGCTCTAGTGATTAGTGTTATTGTGTGTATACGTGACTAGTTACGAGATGTTTTGTATTGTATTTTATTATGTGTAATTGAGAACCGTCCGTATTAAGAGTGGATGGAAATGAATGAACTTGTGATTTTTTTTATACGTGAATGCGGTCTTAAATTTACAGACATACGTGTAGATAAATAACGTCGCGTCACATCGTCGTCTAAAATAAATTTAAACATCAAACTATGGTTTGTAGGCGGATAATAAAGATACTCATTACTAACTTAATGCTATCGGTAAGAATATGTAATTTATAAGTATTAAACCAACAGCTATCACCAAAAATCATCAAGTTAATAGGGAAGTATTAGTTAGCAATAAATTGTCGAAAGGACCAAAGTGTACGGTAGTTATAATGATGGAAGCAATACGTTAGTAGTAAAGAATTAAATAACTAAAAAAGCGTTGATGAGGCTAACCGCGGTCTGTAGCGTTTATCTAAGTCGGGCATACCCGTGAGCGGGGTGATGCTGACTCATCAGGGAAAACGTAGCAAAAACATTAATCCTGTATTCACTCAAATCATACTCATTAGTAATAAAATGCTTGTGAGCAAACGACGTGTAAATGTTGTGTTGTAAAGTGTAATAAGAAAGGAAATATGAGTGGCAATTTAAGTGACAGCAATGTGGATCTGGTGCCGGGTCTGGAAGATTATGAATCCAACGCACACCTGGCAGCAGTGGAACTGTTCAAGGACTATCCGGAAGGATTGTTGTACTTCGCCGTAGCTTGCTGCATAATCTTCATGGTCATTGGAATCCCAGGGAACCTCGTCACGATCATCGCTCTGGCTCGGTGCAGGAAGGTAACCGATTTGTTGCATGTTACCGCTCGCGTATTCGATAATCGATGATCGTAATCGATCATATCGAGTACATTAAAATTATATGTCATTTTTACTACAACTGTATTTCCTAGTATTATTAATTGGAAACATTTACCTCTTTATGAATATGTAGTCAACGGACAAAGGTTTTTCAAGTCATAAATAACGTCATCTACAGTTAATAAAATAACTAGATGGCGTGGTTGTCGTCAAGCAAATCTTTATATATATAATTCTTCTGTGAGTGTGTATGTTCCTGAACTTCTCTTAAACGACTGGACCGATTTTGATGAAATTTTTTGTGTGTGTTCAAGGGGATCTGAGAATGGTTTAGATTCACAATTTTGTCCGCTGGACAATGTTTTTTTTATTAATTTTTAATTTATTAGTAGTTGTTGAGTTGTCGTTGCGAAGCTTGCCGTGATGACGGGTCGTATAGCGTCTAGACTGGACAGGGACAGGACAGGGACAGGACAGTGAGACAGGACAGTGAGACAGGAAAGTGAGACAGGACAGTGAGACAGGACAGTGAGACAGGACAGTGAAACAGGACAGAGAGACATGACAGAGAGACAGGACAGTGAGACAGGACAGTGAGACAGGAAAGTGAGACAGGACAGTGAGACAGGACAGTGAGACAGGACAGTGAGACAGGACAGTGAGACAGGACAGTGAGACAGGACAGTGAGACAGGACAGTGAGACAGGACAGTGAGACAGGACAGTGAGACAGGACAGTGAGACAGGACAGAGAGACAGGACAGAGAGACATGACAGAGAGACAGGACAGTGAGACAGGACAGTGAGACAGGGACAGGACAAGACGGGTACAGGACGGGGACAGGACAGTGAGACAGGACAGTGAGACAGGACAGTGAGACAGGACAGTGAGACAGGACAGTGAGACAGGACAGTGAGAGGACAGTGAGACAGGACAGTGAGACCGGACAGTGAGACAGGACAGTGAGACAGGACAGTGAGACAGGACATTGAGACAGGACAGTGAGACAGGACAGTGAGACAGGCCAGTGAGACAGGATAGTGAGACAGGACAGTGAGACAGGACAGTGAGACAGGACAGTGAGACAGGACAGAGAGACAGGACAGAGAGACATGACAGAGAGACAGGACAGTGAGACAGGACAGTGAGACAGGGACAGGACAAGACGGGTACAGGACGGGGACAGGACAAGACGGGGACAGGACGGGGACAGGACGGGGACGGGACGGGGACGGGACGGGACGGGGAAAGGACGGGGACGGGACGCGGACAGGACGCGGACAGGACGGGGACAGGACGGGGACGGGACGGGGACAGGACTGTCCAACCGGAGGGAGGTGGGAGACGACCTGACTTAGGTCGTCGAAATCAATTAAAGGTGCGACGGGCTACCTTACGTGCAATGGCGCAGTACCTCACTTAATTGCATTTAATGTAAATAAAACATTTGTATTAAGTTTTGACCACATTTTACACAAATATATTATGTAGGTGATACGAAGTTCACCGGGTCATCTAGTAAATTATAATCTGTACGAGTATATCCAGTGATATCAACGCCATGGTTCACGTTCATTGCGAAATTAATAACTCTTGTTGAATTGCTAAATTCCAAACCTGTATACAATTTATATACTTTGTATTTAACACGTCACATCGTCTACAATAACGCTGCAGCGCTGCAACATGTACGCTGTAAGCACTAATTAAGTTTATGATTCACATGCTATATCTATCATATATAAATTATAAATTGTTTGACTGGTAGAGCCACGCTGTAGACAGTTTTGTCTACAGAACGAATGAGCCGGCCCGACCGGGTCGTTACCACTGTCTCCCAAAAAACCGATGTAGCGGCTTGCTGCTGCGTTTCGTACGGATAGTAAAATATCCGGAGGCCCAAATACCACAAGCCTTCTCAATCCCTTAATTATACCTTTTAAGGTCGACAATGCACGCGGGATTTTTCTGGTATCGTGGGCGTTCATGGGTGGTGAGGATCTCTTACCATAATGTGATCCACTCGCTCGTTTGCCGTGTATGCTATAAAAAATATACAGTAGATTTTTTACTCTATATGTATCAGCTGATAATCTGTTCGCACATCACGTAAAAGACCCTAAACGGATTTCGATACAGTTTTCCCTATTATTTTATCTTCCAGTAAACATAAAGTCTGTAAAAAAAACTATATAAACTAAAAAAAAATCTTCTTAACGCAAGCAAAAGCTAGATAAGAATATTTAAAGTAGGTATATAGCATCAAATATATTATTGTTATAGGATCAAAACAGTGAAAGGAAAATTAAAAAAATTAAATACATGGTGCACTACAGTAACCGCACGCAAATAACTTCGCACTGCAACATCGGGGTCGGGCATTGACGTAATTATTAATTTTGATTAAACCAATTCATCATCCACCCACCTGTTTTCACAATTCTATTTGTTTCAAACGTTTTCATTGTTTACTCGAATGTTTATGTTAAACTTTATTGCTATTCCAAAATGGTTATTTCTTGGAATCTGTTCCACAATAACATATTTGTCAACAAACTGTTATTTGCGTGATACTCACAAAAAATTTGAATGTTTGGTGATTTTCTGAAATTAATTCATATTATATCTCTAGCTTTTGCTTGCAGCTCCGCCCACGTCAATGTGTTTTACCGAAATAAAAATAAACTTTTCTCATCCATATTATGGTATCTCTGAACTCAAAATTTCATCTAAATGCGTTTAGCTGTTAAGACGTGATTGATTAACAACAACAACAAAAACTTGTTATTATTACAATAGTAGCAGTAGGGTTTAATTGTTTTACTTCCACTTTCTTTGCCTACCCTTTCGGGGATAAAAGTGTGACTTTATGTATTTATGTCACCATCAGACGCCATGCAGTCGGAACACACATTGAACCTTATTTATAAATTTTTTATATCATAGGCCGGCAAACGAGCAAGTGGGTCACCTGATGGTAAGTGATCTCCACCGCCCAAGTACGCCTACAATACCAGAAGAATCAAGGACGCATTGCCTACCTTAAAGAAAAGGGATAATTAGGGATTAGGAAGGGGAGGGGCCTTGGGGATTCGGATTTGGGATTTGGACCTCCGGATATCTCACTCACCGTACGAAACGCAGCAGCAAGCCGGTACTAAACGTCGGTTTTCTGTGAGACAGTGGTAACGATCCGATCGAGCCGGCCATTGATGCTGGTCTCCCGTTCTATCCTGACAAAACTGTCTACAGCGTGGCTCTACTCAAATCGATTATATCAGAATCGAATTGGTTGCATAGGACATAACTTTTATCTACTATCTTTCCAGGTCCGGAATGCAACAGCAATATTCATAATCAATTTAACTTGCTCCGACCTTCTGTTCTGCTGCTTCATTCTGCCTCTTCAAGCATCTACATTCTATGAGAGAGCATGGATTCACGGAAAGATTCTTTGCCGAATGCTGCCTCTAGCAAGATATGCTTTGGTAGCTGTATCGGTGTTTACGATACTGGCAATCACTATCAACAGATATATCATGATATCTTACCCAATACTCTATCCTAGGTAAGTCTTTTTCAAAATATTGCTAACTACTTTTTTAAGTTTGCGCATAAAATTTAAGAAACATACTTTCCCCATATAAAAAACTTACTTTCCTCATAAAACGTATCATCAATGCAAAAGATGTCAACATTTGTGTCGCTAACATTAATTGCAAATAGAAATTGACAGCTTTTTCGATAAAGGGCATCTCCATTACGCAAATAGTTAACAACATTTATGTGAATAACATGCCTGTAAACACAGAAATTGACAATTTTTCGTTTCTATTCTCCACTAAGCAAAAAAATAACAAAATGTGTTACTAAAGTGAAATCATATTTGCATTTGCAAACACAGAAATAATTTACATTTTACTGGATATGCGGCTTTATAACTCGAAGCTTAAGATGTTTTTATTTGATACTAGCTGTCCCTCGCGGTTTCACCTGCATGTTACTGCCCTGCTCTCATGGGTCATGGCGTGATATACGTATAAACTTTCCTCATGAATCACTCTATCTATTGCTGAAAACTACATCAAAATCTGAATAGTTAAAGCGAACAGGCAGCGGATTTCAACTTCATTTTATACTATGTAAATATATAGAAATTTGATAACTAAATAGAACCTCTCAGCTATACATAGTGTAACTTTTTAAGGATCCGAGCCTAAAGAGTGTCTACGTAACCCTATTACTAAGCCTAGTCCGCGCCCTCTGTCTCACTGTCATTTTTTAAAGGGCTTGATGAAAGTCCAACTCGAACTTGACCAATTTTAGATATTATTTTGTCCCACAAATCACGATACAAGTGATATTATATTCCTAATGTGTTTACATTGTAAAGCAATTTGTTATTCTCTCATAATGAAACGTGAAGCGCCGCGGGTTCGATTCCCACACCAAGGCAAATGTTAATGTGATTCACGAATATTGGCTTCGGGTTCTGGGTGTTGTGGGACCGCAAGTCCCTCATAGTTCCTGATACCTAGTGTGGCGTCAGAACTATGTAAGTGACTTTTGTAAGTGACCAGCATGATCGTGCCGACCAACGATAGACACATTTGTAGTTGGTCGACACTATTCCTGGATAGCGCTATACTTACCATCAGGTGCGGCGTAGTAGTAAAAAAGAAAAACATATTTACTAATTCATATTTTTAATCCACAGGTTATACAAGAAACTTTACTTATCAATCATGATCGCTGCAGTCTGGTTGATCCCGATTGGCATGCTAGTCCCGACCTACTTCGAAGTGTGGGGTCGATTCAGCTTAGATCCCATCACCGGCTCCTGTTCCATCGTGCCCGACGAAAATGGCCTATCACCAAAGAAGTTTCTATTCATAACTGCATTCATTATTCCTAGTTTGGCAATAATTATATGCTACGCACGTATCTTGTGGATTGTTAGGAAATCATCAAAAATGGCTCGTGGTCCAGTGAACAGAAGACCAGTGTCTGCTGTCGAAAATGCGCAGCTTGACGGTACTGATGACTTACGAATGTCTACAGTAAATCAGAGCAGAAGAAACTTAAGTCAAATCGTGCCTACACAAAAAGATGCAAGGTTCCAAATAAATCTTGGCTGTTTCATAAACACAGGCGCGGAACTATCATTTTCCGAGAGTACAACACCAGATGAGCTGGAAAAAGATCCATCAAGACCCAGAACTCGTACTTTAGGAGCGGAATCTATTAGTAATTTTCGAAAAAGTTTTGTAGCAACGTTCAAACGGCCCACGGTACCGCCTAAGCCGCGCCTCCCTACAAAAAAAGATAAAAAATTGCTGACAATGATCGTCGCCATTATGGTATCTTTTTTCGTTTGCCATCTACCCATTACGTTGACGAAGACGATATTCCAAGACTTCACGTCCCACCCTATAGCTAACATTGTAGGTTACATTTTAATATACATAACAACGTGTGTGAATCCCATCATTTATGTGGTGATGTCAAATGAGTACAGACAAGCATATAAAAAATTATGGAAATGTGGGCGGTGATGCTGCCCGGCAAACTCTCTTAATAACTCCGATAAGACTTTATTGTAAGTATTTTGTGTGACAAGTATTTTTGAGTATGCTAACGTTGTATTTATTATGTAGTGTGAACCGTCCGTGTCTGAATAAGAGATTAGTATGGTGTGAAAATAATGGTATTGCATGGAAAATTAGTGCAATTCTGATTTAAAATATACGATTAATGTCATATATTATGTAAATATGTTGTTAGTATGTAGTTGGAGTTATATAAACCCGGCGTAACTAGTAGTGTGTCAATAATTTGAAAATTGAACTGCTTAGAGTACCTAATTCCTGTATTGGTATTTGTAAAGTATGCAAGCGACATTCCGTTTTTGAATTAACTTTTGCGTCGCAATTCAATATTAATATTCAGAAACAAATTTTTGAATGAATATAACAGGAAATAAAGTCTAATGGTGCATTTAAACGACGCGTGACAGCGCGAGCTGAGGCGCGGATTATTCGTGTACAGGACGCGACGCCACGCCGCAAACTTATTCATGGCACTATCACTAGCGAGCCGTCATAAGTTCGAAACTTTTGGAGACGCGTCGCACCGCGCCTTTACGCGGGAAAGTTACGCTTGTCTGCAGATTGGCACGCTCAATTACGCGTCGTTTAACTACACCATAAAATTATTTACAACATTATGAAATATTTTCAACTGAACAAGTTTTACCTCGCCCTATAACAGTTTGATATATGTGATTTACTGTATAATCAGTAATAGTTTAAAAACATAAATATTTGTAAGATAAATCCTTATATAAATACTATTTGTAACATAAGAATAATATACCAAGACGTTGAATGTACCGAAGAACCCCTACCATTGTTTACCAATACTGTTACGATCGAGTTTGTTGAATCAAAAGTGTATACGGCATGTGTTTCGTTGACGTAAATTGCGGTTCCTATTCCAACGATTGTGTTCGAAGTTTAGTTTTCTGTTGAACGCGAACAAATCTCGTCTCAAAACGACTTGTTGTTAATTAACGCACTCCGTTGTATTTGTGGTTTGTTTCCACGTACATGTTACAGCTAATTGTTTCCTGTCACCCGTGTGTTTATCAAGTCCGATGTTTTAGTCACACTGACATAGGTGTACCGTACGATGTGTACAATATCAATATGTGATATTATTGTATATAAGGTGGATGTCAAAGACATAAATGTTTTCGATATTAATAATATTTTGAATCGAAAAAGGTGCTGTTGTAACGAGTTATACATATTTAATGTGCTCTGTTTCTTACAAAAATCTTGAATAGCTTTTGATGATATTGAAATGTTTGGGAATTATCTAATTCAATTGATTCCGTTATAAAGTTTTCATTGTGGCAGTTATTCTATATAACCACATTACAATAGGTGTATAGCAGCACTTGAAACACATAAATTACCCTTACTATGAGTCATTGGGAGGATATATATGACGAAAATAAATAGTAATCTTGAAAATAAAAACAAATGCATCCAAATATTAATCAAGTGTCAGGCAGCTATAAATGCAAATTAAAAAGTTGCTATGATCTCATAGTAAGGGTTCTGATAAATTTTTCAATATGATGCAATAGTATAAAATAACAAACTATCTTTACTAACACGTATCCAATGTAAAAGACGATCATTCCAAATTGTAACCTTTTTATAACAAAATTATTAATTATTAGAAAATTAAATGTTTTATACGGTAAGTATAGATAAGTAAATACGAGTATAATAACCGAAGATTTCCAAAGGTGTCTGTAGTCAACTGTTAGATGTGTAAAAACTGTTTAAGTATTTAATTTATATGTTGATATGCTATTTAAATAAGTTTTCTATATTAAGATACATACTGAATCATCATATTCTTCTAGAATGTTCCTGGTAAATCAATTCTTACCGTAATTACATTGTCATCACTCATTATCACTAACATAGCAATATAATAAAACTTAGGGCTCATAAACAATATCTCGATTTTAGAACAAAACATATATTTTTTAAAGATAATATTCATAAAATCACATAACAAAGTTTTGTAATTAGACCAGTAGAAGATTAGGTAATTCACAGCGGCCCTAATAAACCAAAAATTTTAAAATAACAGTCCCCTTCCACGAAATTGTGAATTTATTTTTCAAATGATAACGAAAATGACACGGCAAATATATTTGTTATTCTCAGAAACTTCCAGAGATTATAAATATAGTTCGTCATTACCTTATTATTATTAAATCCCGTTTCAATTGAAATTTACGAATTTATTTACACTACAAACACACAATCATAGCACATTGTGCCTCATGCCTACACTGTGACCGTGGTGTGGCCGCAAAAACAACTTTGTGTTTATTACCAAGCTATTTTTTGCCGCGTCAGTTTCGTTATCTATGGATGAGTTGTTTTTAGACCGCAAGTGAAGTTAGTAATCCCTATTAAATTCAATTGGAACGGAATTTATTTGGTCATTCAGTAGTCGTCAAAGAGTCAATTGATAATTCCTTATTTATTCATAAAACCGCATATAAAAGAGTTAAGCAGATTAACTATATCTTAAATGTTACTTAGATAAGAAATTCTAAATACATAAAAAATAATGTGTCATTAAAATAAAAATCCTACCAAATTCGATCTCACCGACGCCTTTATTTTAGTTTTGACTATTCTAAAATACTCATAAATTTTTTGGAATCCGAGAATGTTGCTACCAAAGAATAAACCCCGGGGCCAGGACATCTAATAAGCCATTGTACTTACCAAAGATGTAATGAGAATAAATAAAAATGTTAAATTACATGCTTTTTTTTAATTTCTACCAAACTCTAAATAGAAAATATATTTTTTTATATATATCTGTGGCCGACAATGACAGCCTCCATAGCGCTGTGTGAGAGTAGCCGACTGTGAAAAATGAGCCTCCGGGTTCGATTCCCGCACCGAAACAAATGCCTATGTGATCCACAAATATTTGGGCAAACAAATGATTCTTTTGGTATTGTGGGCGTACATGAGCGGTGGAGATCACTTACCATCAGGTGACCCACTTGCTCGTTCGCCGGACTATGCTATAAAGAAAATTCAGCATATATACTGTTCACAAATTCGTCAATACTCCAGGTGTACAAATGACCTTAATGACGATGTTACGATTCCCGTAAAAAAACACACTGTTATACTCAGAATTCAGATTGTTCTGTACAAGGTTTGATACCAAAGTTCACCATAGTCCTTGATACGCATTCAAGGAATTAATATATTGTATATATGTCCTTTGTATTAATGACGTCAATTGATTCAAACTCATCATATTACAAATATGAGAATAATGAAATTTTCAAAATGGTCAAATGAAGCAAACTAGGTTCAAAAAAGTACTTCACGATAAGCAGCTAAGCTCCCTCCCTGACGCGGCTGAAATCCATGGGCGACGACAGCCACTTACCACCAGATGGGCCGTCATGTCAGCTCATCAGTCTTTGAAGGCCATTAAAAATTATATATAAATGTACCAAACATGTAATATTTTTATATTATAGTATCTTCTTCTTCATCTTTTTTTGCACCTACTTTGTACATCTCTGCATTACCCTAAGGTTGACTGGGAGAGAATGCCTTTGGCATTAAGTCCGCCTTTATACAGTGTATATAAAGTGTAAAATAAATAAATAAATAAAATTAAGAGAGCAAATGCCTGAGCATTTTAATTTTAATTACAAATAGAAAATCACAAATAAGACCCGAATGAAATATTTGTGGATCACACAAACATTTGTCTCGGTGGGGAATGCTCCTCGGAAGCTGTCAACTATCCACATCATAGAATGAAAATAAGCGGTGGATCGTGGGGTACCTAGCTAAACCTATGCCTACTCCTTATGGTATGTATTTATCACCAAAGGGATCTTAAAACAGCATGTAAGTATTCATAGCAATCAATTGTTCCATTTGATACAAGGTGGTAGGTTCCTTACAGTATGTAAGCACTGTTGTATTTGAATTTGAATTTGGTGACGAGCGCAGTTCAGTTCAGTGTCATGCAGCGCTTTGTAATTCAAAGTTATGTGTGGTGTTGCTTCTGTTTATGGGCAGGCGTGGCACTTACCATCAGGCGAGCGCCTTGCTCGTCTCGTCATTCAATCAAATAAAAATATATATATATATATCACTCTTAATAGGACTGTCACTAGTTTGGATTGCTACTGATGTTTGATGGTTTAATCCTCGATCCTTGTACCTGAAATGAAAACATTGCCTATTGTGTTAGGAATTATTGAAAAGCGTGTGCGATTATTTGTTGACATTTCTACAATATGTATGGAAAGTAGACTAGTGATTTTAAGAAACTGTTTGTAAATATAGGGGTAAATATAACTGAGTAGGTGCTTACAGTAGTAGAGCGGTGAAGTAGGGGTAATAACATCAACACGCCCCCCTCCCGCCCCGCTTCACTACCGTAGGACAACCTACTCAGATATGCGCTACTTATTTAGTTCATCAATAAAATGCTAGTTGATTTCAAGACTTTTTTAGACACAAGGGACCTTTTATTATACTCTACTGTACCCCAATTGCACAAAAGGTTTGACCTACTTCAAATAAACCGCCTCCGAGTAAAACTACATGAATATTGGGCAACTTTTGAAACTTTCTTTGAAACATTCAAGGCATTTAAAGAAACCTCTTCGTTCAGGCGTAGCTGCGGTTGTTTTGATTGTAAACCTTAACTAAATAAAACAGTTACTGGAACTCGTTTATGTTTTGGATACTTGGAGAAAGTATATTTGTTATTACGTTGTGTATTCCTGTTTGGATTGTTTACAATACACTAGCAATGTATCCTGGCTACACTCAACTTTTATTTTCTTTCTTCGTTAAAGTGCGATCACTATGTCAGTTATTTGGCTGGAAAACGAGCAAGTGGATCACCCCATGGTACATCTATCGCTCATAGCATAAAATACAATCGTAAAGGAAAGGAATGGGTACTGGGAATGAGGAAAGGGCCATATCTGATTAAGACGTGTTTAAAATATTAAAGTAAGTCCGAGGTATGTACTTTAGGGGCTGGGTTCGAACGCGCAATATTCCTCTTGGCAGTCCCTTTTAGTCTGGCCAGTTTATCACCACTTTTTTTAAATTAATGAATTAATAAAAGAAACTCCTTTTGTGCATGGTTGTAGTTTATGTAATAAGTAACAATAAAGTCTCGTTAATCAACGAAACTAAAAAGTGTACTCCCTGTTAGAATGCAAAAAATCTAAAACTAAACTTTCCATCTCGTCGTCTCAGCTTTGTATCGGAATACGTCAGTCGTTGGTGTCCCCACGGTACACGACAAAACTGAAGCGCTAATCGCACAACGTTCTAAGCTTCTTCATTGTCACGCACTAAGTTTCATTTCATTTATTTCGTTAGTTCAAAGGAGTAATAGTAAATTACGTCTTCATATACAGGGTTATTTTTAAAACACTGACAACCTCGCAGGGCCATATAGCTGACCCCATAAGGAACAAATTTTGTTCTACGAGTTTGGACATAACTCAATACATAAGAAAAAAATGATTTTATAAGTTTTTGTTGTGTAGTGTTTGCGTTCGTACGTCTACACTCTACGTTTCAGTCATAAACGAACGAGCCCACGCGCGCTCGCGCGCGTACAATAGTGAAATCAGCTGACGGCTGGGTGTAGGTATTATCGATCGATACGGCGCGGCCGGTCATTGAACTGACGCGCGCGTCCGCGTGTATTACGTAATCTGCGATGCGCGCAAAGCGTAGGCAACATTCAAGACGGAAATTAAATTCATAATTATTTTTGTATGAGAATAAAATCTAACAAATTATGAAAAGTCGTAGAACAAAAGTAGTAGCAAATGACCTTAGGAATCTACTCCTGCGAGGTTGTCAGTGTTTTAAAACAACCCTGTATATACAGTAAGTATTTATATTATTTTTAATATAAAATACATAAATACTTACTTATACCTAATGAAGTCGTTTAAAAATGGCTGAGATAAATTCAATAGCCGATTCTATACATCTACACTTACACCACAAAGAGGTAAAGTTAACAAATTTGTGAGTTTGTTTGCTAGAACTACTTATCCGATTCTAAAAAGTCTTTCATCACTAATAGTAATGAAGTTTACATTATTCCTAAGGGCCATGGGCTAATTATTAATATAAAAAACTTTCACTTGGGCGGAGCCGTGAACAAAAGCTAGAGTTGAATAATTAGGCTTCACATGTGAAGTACGTGAAGGAGAAGTGTCAAATAATTTTAAAAATAAAGTTTTCATCATCATCATCAGTCATAGTACGTCCACTACTGAACATAGGACTCCCCCAAAGATTTCCAGACAGACCTGTAGGAAGCGGCCTGCATCCAGCGACTTCCTGCGACCTTTATCAGGTCGTCTGTCCACCTTGAAGGTGGTTGTCCAACGCTGCGCTTGCTAGTACGTGGCCTCCATTCCAGAACCTTTCTGTCCCATCGGTTAAAGTCTTACTACCTAAAAAATAAAATATTTAATATTACTCTCAAGAATCGCTGGTAAAGACAAGAGCTGTATTATCTGACACAGATCCAGCCTATAGGGAGTTAAGTTTCATGACCGCTAATGGATTAAGACGCGCGACAATCATCTTTTATTCATTACCTACAGAAAATACTCGCTACATTTCAGGAAGCCCCATTTAGATGTATTTTTTAGCACGACGAAGGCGAGGCTATTTAGAAAGTACCATTTATTTTAACTGTATGACGCCGTCTAGTAAACAACGAGTATTTTTTGTTATATTATTTTATGTGTCTTGCGACCTATCTACCTTTATCGCAATGGGATTTAAACCCAGAAAGAATATTGCTTCATTGCCTAATCACTTAAAAAACGTGAGGGCTTGTGTTGGATTCCTATATCGCGCAATGTTCTTTATGAAATTTATTTGGTTTAGTTTAGTTACCAATTAAACTAAACTAAAAATAATTTAATTATGTCAAATATTATATTTTTCGGATAGGATGGTACGGGTGCTACTTCCGCCTACTCTGTGATTTGACAGTGTAGAGAAGTGTGTGTGGGATGTAGCAAAGAATCGATTCTGAACTAAATGTAAAAGTCGATTTTTGTAAATTGTAGAATCCTAATCTATTTATAAACGTAATTAAGTAGTTTTTAAAGTGACACATCTATATTAGTACTGTGAAATTTAAGACAGCAAAATACGAAACTAATTTAACCTTTCCTCGTTTGACAGAATTCAAATATATAATTTGGTTACTAAAATGGCTACAATTCATATGTTTAAAAGCGCATTTTCTTATTCACCTACAATTCCATTCATCGTTTAATTCAATAAATGTTATTATAAAAAAATATTTTTAATACATTTGTAAATTTAATTCCGACATGACATAATTTAACCATGTGTAAATAAAATAGTTGACTTTGAATTAAAACCGGGCCAAAATAAAAAATACTTAATCTGGATAATAGAATAGGTTTCAATATTTTATTTTATTTTATTCGGAAAACTTACAGCTAGCATAAATACAGTGTTACAGAAATGTGAGTAGGTATGAGAAGGCCATTTAAAAGTTTTCACAGATAGAAAATGCATGCGAATTGCATCCGATATGGCAAAAACCACCAATACACGTTATAGAACGGTGAAATGGGTCATGTCATGTCGTTCAGCAGTTTTTACATCACTGCTCACCCCTTTTTGTTTTTATAGGCCGGCAAGCGAACAAGTGGGTCGTGTAATGGTAAGTGAACTCCACCGCCTCAATATCAGAAGAATCATAGACGCTTTGATGACCATAAAATAAAGGGCTAATTAAGGCATCGGAAACGGGATTTGGGCCTCCGAATATGTCACTCACGGTATAAAGCGCATCAGCTAAGCTACTTTACGTCGGTTTTCTGTACCACAACGGTAAAAAACCGGTCGAGCCGGCCCATTCATACTGTAGACAAAACTGTGTACAACGTGGCTAAAACTCATAACCCCTTGAAAAATGCAATTAAATTAATATGTTAGTGACCTTACTGCAGTAAAAGTAATAAACCTCACATGCAGGTAAGGAAAATATGTGACGGAAATTCCAATATCGACGATTGTACGTAACTCATATGGCAAATGCCTACATAGTTGTTAAATAAGTATTTATAACAGGAATAACACTAGGTACACAAGAATTTAATAACCAGCAATAACTCAGCGGGGAGTTAGACTGGTTAGTAATCATACCTATTGGAAGGAGGGGCTTCCAATAGGTATCGATAACGAGGTCATAAGAATGATTACTAACCAGCTGATTTTTTTGTTTTTACTTAGTTAATATTTTTATAATTTAACTGTCATATTGTTCTACAAATAAAATAATAATTTTTTGAGTATCATCAAATCGAAATATTCTATCCTTGCTACCTCTGTTAGCTACCACAATAGAGAATTTTCGCATAGGGAATTGTTGGTCGTCTCATCGAAACGAAGCTACTCACGGAAAATGAGCTTGATAGTAATCAAGTGGATCAGCTACCCGAGGGCCCCCTGACCAATATCTTATTATTTACAAAAAACAAACATCTAATCGTCTGTCAACAACATATTTTCGAATATTACGTATGTCACCGTTTCTTATTTATACATAAATTTTTGAAAAAATATCGATGCTTTTCTTTTGCAAAACGGACGACAGGTGATAATACAATTCCTGTATGAAAAAATAGATTATGTTTGTTTCGTTTACACGCTGGAGTGTTTACGGTGAAAGAATGTCACAAATATAGGTTTTTCGCCTGAAAATCGAATTTATTTCCATTAATAGCAATAGACATAAATTCGACTCACTAAAGTATTGCTTTCAGATTTTCATGATATCAAATATGAGTTGCCTTGACTAGGAATTTGTATATGGTGTGATAGGCACGAAATTAATTTCGCGGAACCTCTCTCTTATTTATATGCACGTCCACCTAATCCTTCAAGAATACAGACGCGAGTTTATGTCATTACATTTATCTGATGAGATGGACAGCTGTTTCATAAATACACCCACAGTCCACAATGAAGAATGATACTAAACTAAATACAAATAAAATACACCCAACAGTCACACACATGGTCCTGACCCCAACACTACGTTAAACCTGTATCGTGGGTATCAGAAACTACGAGGGACATGCGGTCTCATAACACCCAGACTCGGGTCTCATTCAAATGCTCGTGGTTCCCACAAGCAATTGTCTCGATGCGGGAATAGAACCCACGGCCTCTCGTTTCGCAGCCGGCTACTCACCCACTGCGCCACAAAGGCTGTAATATAATAGGATTGAAATAGACAGATAATTTTCCATTGATCTGCTTTATTACCATAACAAGCTTAATGAATAAATAAAATCATCCATGAAACAATATGCAAATGTAATAAATTAACGCATTATTTGAAAGCCGATTCTGCTCGGTTTCATTAGCAGATATCTGTTGAATATTTCATGTTTGACCCATAATATAATATTAATTTCATAATTACAATTTTGGAAACTGAACAGGTAAAGGCAATAAATGTTCGAGCGGTATCCTCGCTCATTAAAATTCCATTATTGAAATTAAAGCGGCTAATGATAAATTCAGTCATTATAATGATAAATTCAGTCATTTAAAACTGTTCTTTTTCAACCATTACGAAAAACAGTCTTTCTAAAACTCCTTATGAGTGTTAGTTGGCATTTAATCAACTTTCTAAAATGTATCTAATAATAGCGTTTTCTTTTCTCGAAAAAAAGAAAATGCTTGAACAATGCTATTGATAGTCTCTTCAGACGGTTCAAATGTCATGCTATTTATCTGTTGATCAATTAAATTGAACCGTTTAACGGATAATCTTCTTAATTCAAGTCATGTTGAAACTCTTATTCTTATTCCTAGAATAAAATTAGAATGAATTGGAAGTGTGTTAATATAATATCTAAGTACAAATCACGTATATTTGCTTAATTAATATAATGATAATTATGACATTTAATAAAAATAAATACTAGGGTTAAAACTGAAACGTTATTTAGAAATTATATATTCATTAAACATAGCTGTAATTAAAATATGTTTTTGGAATCATCATTGTATTATTGTAATAATAAAATCAATTAAATCCATATTGAAATATTTATAATACATAATCAAAACCTGCAATATTTATCTGTACTATAAGAACATCCACAAATCCTCAAATAGCTAGCGTGTGATATCTGGAATCTCAAGTCGCTGAATAAATGAAAGTATCAATCACCCTAATGGTTCCTTTTATCATGTTCGACTGTGTACCAGAGAACGTATATTATTTTATATAATGTCTCACTTTATCTCTTTAAGAAGTTTTTATACCAGATAACATACACTTGAGTTTGTTTCGCCGGGTTTTCTAAAATAAAGATTGTTTTGAATCCGGTGATAGTTTTAAAGCACGTGCCATCTCGGTAATGCATATGGTGAAAAAATAACAGCGTAAATCTAATACCAGCGTCATTATACGTTATATACATTGTCACTATCGAAATATTTTTATTCAATGTTCCACGTCATTTAACCATACCTAGTAATTTGTCAGATTTTTGGTAAGTACTTTTGGAGACGTGTCGCGTCTCTATTTATAAAGGCCAACCGAGCAAGCGGGTTACCGGATGATAAGTAATCACCACCGCCCATAGACACCATCAATACCAAAGGAATTGTAGGTACTTTGCCAGCCTTATTGATGGTTGATGAAAAAGTAGGCTCAAAAGAAAACTTGAAGGTTTCTAAGTCGTATCGTCCTTTTGTAAATCCGTCGCGTATTATACACGAGAATACTGCGCGTTCGTCGCTCGCTCGCGCTGGCATCGTTTTATTGCACCTTTATTTTTTATTTATAATTCTTTATTGTACATTGGAATACATACATGCAAGTAAAACAATTAACAATACAAAAGTACAATTGGCGGCCTTATCGCTCAAGGCAATCTCTTCCAGGCAACCATGAGATGGAGATATAGTAGGAGCCAGAAAGGGTAGGGTACATAAAAGAAGATACTTTAATAGGTAAGAAAGGAAAATTCGCTTGAATTATCACATTGGTCTTTGTCAAAGTAATATAGTCGTTGCCGAGTCCAAAATTACGGGTGTTCCTTTGTTTTGTGTTGGTACCGTAGCTATGGCAACTGTGATACTACAATCCGATTAGGAAACATCAAACGTAGATAACGATTCGATGGAACTGAAGAAAGAAGTAATTTTTTTATAGCGTAGGCCGGCAATCGAGCAAGTGGGTCACTTGATGGTAAGTGATCTCTACCGCCCATGTTCGCCCACAATACCAGAAGAATCATGGCGTTGCCGACCTTAAAGGAAATGGATAATTAGGGATTAGGATGGGGAGGGAGATTTGGGCCTCCGGATATTTCAACCACCGTACGAAACGCAACAACAAGCTGTTACTTGACCTCGGTTTACTGTGACACAGTGGTAACTCCACCCGGTCGAGCCGGCACATTCACGCTGTAGTAAAACTGTCTACAGTGTGGCTCTACCACCAATTTTCTTTTATTTTCCTTGACTAAGTTGATTGTGTTAAGTAATTTAGTAGCTAAATTGTAAAAAACAAGCACCTAGAAGATAAGATCTTGACGGGACTTTCAATGGTAGATTTAGGACTTGCCATAGAGTAATTTAGCCTAATTTATATCCTGGCAATATGATAGGACAGATTTCCAGTCGGTGCCGTGAGTAAAATTGAATTGAATCAAATATTTTAAACAAACGAATACTTGGTTAATCCAGCGTAAGCCGATAAACTGCAAGATTAGTATTCAAATTTCGTATTGTTTGTAGGATTACGAGTTACAGATATTGATCTATTAGCTCTTATTTAATTCACCATAACGTTACAATCACTTTGTATTAGTTGTTGGCCTACGTACACAGTTCGCGGGGCTTGATTATGTCCTATGATGTGACCTATCACTACGCCGGGCACTTTTAATCCCAGACACTCATGTATGACTTTTCGTCATACATAAACAAAAAATATTGTGTGAGTGCAATTCACACACGGCAGAAGAGAAACTTGAGAATTATTAAAATAAATTAACCAACGAAAAAATTTAACACGTGAATAATACACCATATGATACATTTTCCGAAGGCTTCGTTGTACGCAGCCACAAAGACACGTGATGGCATATTTGTAATTTATCTCTATCTCTCGCAGGCTAAATCCTATTTATGGATATGTTTGTCTTTGTCGTGACACATTTTCTATTCTATCAGATTCTAAATAAATTTCACTTCAAAAATGTGTTTGCTCAAGTTGACTAGACCAATGGATCGATATAATGCAAACGATTTCAACTGTCGACTAAAGCGCGATGTCATGATGATATAGCCTGATAAAACGAAAACGACCGACGCAGTGCAGTACGCTGACGTACGTGACGCTATGCCGTGTGCAGTGTTGTACCGCAACTTGTGGCGCACTAATTTTCATCGAGGTTTCCGTTCTAGAATATTATTAAGTACACAGGTTTACTTCAATGGCGAGAGAAGGTTTTGTCTCGCTTATTGGAGCTTATGACAAGAATATTAAAAGCCTACGGTAGCAAACTTTGCTTATTGGTTATTATTAGCTTTGTGCGAAGTTATCCTATATTTGATATGAAGAAATATTACGGGTATGGATTCATAGATGACATTTTTTTTTTGTTTTTGGGCGCGTTGGCTGTAAATTATATGGTCTTAGCATAATAGGTCTTAAATCTTAGAATGGCCTGAGTGACTTTTCAATTGTCTAAACAAGATTTGTCCACGATTTATTTTCATTACATGGTATAAAATGAAGTCGCTTCCGCTGACTGTTCATTTAGATCTTTTAAACTATTCAACGGATTTTAATGCAGTTTTCAGCAATAGATAGTTTCATGTGGAAGGTTTATATGTATAATACATATATGATTTGCAAACCGCGACAACTGGCGGGAACCGAAAAAAGCGACGAACCGTGACAAATCCCGGTGTACCAGGACGTATGGCAGCCCTAGTTATGTACTGAATTACTGCGCGTAAGAACTTTACACAATTTTTTTTTTTCCATTTAATGGTGTCCCCGTTAACGGGGAGTTCGCCTTGTAGGAAATTATAGTCCATTGCCATGTGATAAGCTGTATATACACAGACTTACCCAGATCGTTACATTGTATAACATTAATAAGTCGGTTATAAATAGAGAACCAATACATTTACAACGTGTTACAACCATATAATCGATTCTAAATTTAAATTGTGGGTACTAGACATTAATTACTGCCAGTAAAATGGTTGTTCGGAGCTCATCCTACCGTATTTTTGTGCTTAAACTCCTTATATGGCTAAACGAAATAATGGTTCAATAAACAATAAAGGGATTTAAGTATCATTAACCGTCCCTTGGGGTGATACCGGCAACACCCTAAAAAAGCAATTTCGATTTTCCTTCACAACCTTTTTCCAATGTCCGAATAAATTTCATCTTAAACAGCCAACTTAGGAACATCCAATTTGACATATGCTGCTTTGTATATATGACGAGACGTGGCCTGCACTGAGCCGTCATGTTCCTTAGGGAGGTCTACGTCGCGGAAATACTGACGCTGTGATGGATATGCAACGTTACATGACTACATCGTATACGTAATGAGTACCGCGGAGGTACCCTTGGAGTCCGTGACTTGATGGATAAACTTGAAGAATGTCACCTAAGATGGTTTAGTCACATTTTGAAGAAAGCACAAACTAAAAGTTTTTTTTTTCATGATATGTTAGAGTGTGTCTTGTATATTTGAACGTGTCCTATTTTATTTGGTAAGTAGCACGATAAGTAGTACTCAGAGGCAGTGAAAAGCGCTAAACCCAACATGTATTGTTCGCTAAAGAATAAAAATCAAGCATAATAATAATGGCGACAAGAAATTATTCATAAAAGCCTGAAGCATTACGTGTTCACGGAAAATCCACTTCATTGTGAAGTCTGAATAGTCTTTTCTACTTAAATTATAGGGAAAGTTACTTTGATTCACATTCAGAAGTGTTAGGTTGAATAAATCGTAGTGAACAATAAATTTATCGCGAAATTATTCCGCTTTTTAGAAAAATAATGTCGGTGGACGAAGTTTATTTTCATTCTGATGTTCCGCAATTCATTTTAATTTCAATCTGGTGAAGAACTCCATGAATAAAACATTTTTGGTCAAATATTTGGAAGGAAAAAGTAAAGTTTACATTTTGACAATGTTTTTATACTAATTCAATTTTTATAGGAAAAATATCACGGCATTTTGGCGATCCCTTCCTTCACCTGCCCTTATCCCACTCACCTGTGACACTACTTCCAACGATGACATCAACAAAATCATCATAATTACGCGTCAAAATATCAAATTCTACACATATAATTTTGCTCGATATATCCCCATATTCCAATATAAACACACCTATGATATCAATGGACGTTTGCCACTGAAATTTAGTATTTCGTAAAACCTTTTTTTTTGTAAAACTAACTGATATTGGTATTGGTTGTGGGCTCCTTTTCCCGCACTTAGCCTGTAAAAGTATAAGGCCATTGTGCGTGATATGCATGCCAGCTATAGGACAAGCCAGCCTAACTCCAACCAGAAGCGCAGGATCTTCTTGGTTTCTCCACAGGCTTCTCGGAGTGACCCCGGTGAGTCGAGGATTTCTGCCAGTTGTGCAGCTACACCTTCACATTCCAGGATGACATGGGCAGCTGTTTCATCGACCAACAAATATCCCCTACATAGGAGGCTGTTAGTCATACCTAGAACATATAAATGTTTGTTTAGCGAGCAATGTTCAGTGATGGTACCTACTACTAACATATATTATAATCCCCCCTAGTGCTTGCTTCGTCGGATCTATTGAGAATGTACTTTAGTCCGCGTCATGCTTTGTTCATTGTTGCTTTTGAACGATCGATCAACGTCGTGGATACTGGAGTTACAGCTTAATTACCCAAGTAACAATTATATACCATCGTGGAAACCTCGTTAATCATTTAGTCAGCATTTTTCGCGTCAATTGTTTGGGTAAGTGACGTGGATTATTGTTAGTGTTTGATTAATCATTAAATAAACACAATCGACTCATAATAATCAAACGATAGATTTAAGATAACAGACCTACGCAAGACTTGAAGTCGCGACTTAAGCTGTGATTTGTTTTTCCTTAAAAAATAAGAGCCCTATATTATACACGCTCCCTATCCCGAGTACGTGTTTGCTCTACTGAATGAGAGCGATTAGGCTTTAGTCCACCATGCTGGTCTAATGCGGGTTGGCAGACTTCACATACATTCAAAATTCTTATGGAGACGTTCTCAGGTATGCAGTTTTCCTGACATTTCCTTCAACGTTAAAGCAAGCGATAATTAGTAATTAATACACACGTAACTTAAAAAAGTCAGAGATGAACGCTTGGGGTTGATATCGAAACTTGGACTTACGTCTCGACAGTCCTCGCTAAGCTATCGCTGTTTTTTTACTATAATGTCAAACAATTTACATATTTTACTTATTCCTCAATTAGTTAAAAATCCCTTATTTATGACTTTATCCTTTTTTTTACTTTTTCATCTTGCTACAAGACTAGTTAATTGCACAGTACCCTTTATTTTAATAGTTTTTTATAAATACAAATTAAATTATAAAGGTCATTCTATATACAGGGTTATTTTTAAAACACCAGCAACCTCGCAGGGGTAGATACCTGTCCCCATACGGAACAACTTTTGTTCTACGAGTTTGGATATAACTCAATATATTTAAAAAAAAATGATTTTACAAGTTTTTGTTGTGTCGTGTTTTACTTCGTAGACTGCGGCGTGCGCGCGCGACTCAAAGGCGCCGCGCCGCTCAGCTGAGCGGCGCGTTGACCTTCAAAGGAGCTAGCCCGGTTCCCCACGCTTCGCGTATTTGTTTACGTAATTTGCGATGCGCGTTGTAACGTTCAAGACGGAAATTAAATGAATACTTATTTTTGTATGAAAATAAAATCTAACAAATTATCAAAAGTCGTAGAACAAAAGTAGTAGCTTATAGCCTTAGGAATCTACCCCTGCGAGGTTGCTGGTGTTTTAAAAATAACCCTGTATAAACTGGTGGGAAGATACCTAATCATTTTTGTATCCGACAGGACAGCGGCCGTAGACGTGGTGAAAAACCCGCCATAATGGCTCGTTTAGGCAAGTCACGTTCTGGGTTAGCATATTCAGTAACTTTAGACCCGCATAATTCTGCGCACTGAAGGAGGACGCAATGTCTCTTGACTGTCGACATTATATTTGGACTGCATTGTACTTATAATAATAAATACACCCAACAATCACATACATAGTTCTGACCCCACTAAAATACGAGTATTGTGTCGTGGATATCAGGAACTACGAGAGACTTTCGATCTCAAAACCCAGACCCCGTAACAAATATTTGTGGATCACACTAACATTTGCCTCGGTGCGGGGATCGAACCTGCGGTCACGCTTCACAGCCGGCTATTCGCCCGCTGCGCCACAGAGGCTGTCTAATATCAGGTCCAGTGTAATCACATTGCCATGTCAGAATAAATTAAGTTGAGATAAAATCGACGCCACAAAATGTATTGTTAAATCAATAAAGAAGTTCACAACTTACGAATAACCTACAAATTATTATCTACACAAGGTAATGCTTGTAGTAAGTAATAAATATTTTTATAGCATAGGCATACGAGCAAGTGAATCATCTGATGGTAAGTGATCTCTACCGCCCATGTACCCCACAATATCAGAAGAATCATGGGCGCGTTGCCGACTTTAAGGAAACGGTTAATTAGGGATTGGGAAAGGGAGGGGGATTTGGGCTTCTGGATAACTCACTCATCGTACGAAATGCAGCAGCAAGCCGCAACTTAACGTTGGTTTTGTGCGAGACAGTGGTAACGACCCGGTCGAGCCGGCGCATTCATGCTGTAGACAAAACTGTCTACAGTCTGGCTCTACCACTCAAGTAAATATGGGTTTGAATAAGCCTATTTTGTTTCTGTTTTTCTGCCTTGCCGTCATGATTTGACGGTAGATTTAGTATTATGTGGGACGGCGCCGTCTTATCCCCCTACATCCCACAACGGGACCAAGTATCACCGTTACTTCATCAGTTGCTGGTGGGAGGATACTTGTATCCGACCGGATAGCGACCACCGTACACCGGTGCTAAAACCTGCCATAGTGGTCCACCTTGTGTGGGTCGTGTTCCAGGGTCAGCCAGTGTATATCCGGATCTCCCCAGGCGGGTTGCCCCCTGATCCTAACCCTTTTCCCATCCCTTTTTCCTTCCCTTTATGCTTGGCCTTTTGGCAGGCCGGCATGATCTTGCTGACCTACGATGGACACATTGTTAATCGTTGGTCGACACTATTCTTGGATTGCGCTACACTTACCATCAGGTGTAGCGTAGTCACTTTGCCGAGCCAAGATAAAAAAAAAAAATTGTCACCAGAGTATACCACGTGCACGTGGGGTTGGCTTTGGCCCTAAGATATTATTGGCCCACTTACATTTTCTATCGTAATTTATTTAGTACAAGTTATAGGTACTATTAGATATTAGAGATTTGCGATGAAATTGGTTTCTGTAAGAGGAAGGATTTATTTTTCTATTATATCAAATACAAGCAACAACTTACGAGCACGTCCCTACATTAAGAACGCTTGGAATACTGATTTTCTTTAACATTTTTAACCCCCGATAAAAAAGAGGGACGTTATAAATTTCACAATGTCTGTGGCATTGGATGCGGTTTTTTTTTATTTAAAATGTATTTTTATCGCGTGCTCTTATCTAGATGATATTGTCCTGATGCTTCAACCAAGGCATCTATTCTAACTCTTCGATAATGAATAGCAGAATATATTATGTTTGGGCTCATTGAATAGGTTTAGATAAGTAGTTCATAGTTCTCCTCTAGTTCTCTTACATAATTCTAGGTGATTAATGTCTGATGGAGTAGAAAGGAGCCACAAGAAATCGGCTTTAGTCTGATTAACGGGACGTTTATAATGGTTAGATTATAGATATTTATCTTACCTCGCTGGAATAACACAAACCGAGGCTTCGAATGAAATAATCTAAAGTTACGTTTTGAGACGCGCGACAGTGACAAAAGAGTGCGACGCGTGACTGTACAGCGACACGTCCACTTTGTCTGCAATTGTATAAGCATGCCGGTGGTAGGATATTCATTTCCGCCCGGATAGCGAACACCGTACACATGGTGTTAAAACCCGCCATAGTGACCCACATACTTTGTGTGGATCGCGTTCCAGGATCAGCCAGTGTATATCCGGTTCTCCCGAGGGGCTTGCGACAAGACTTGATGGTTCATTAGGGTGGGTATAGGGGTAAATCCTTGTATTACTGTGCCTGCATCGGTCATCCGCCTGTCCTGTCGCACGCCCCTCGATTTACTTCTTTCCTCTCCGAAGAGGGGAGGGCGTTTATACAGGTCGGCATGACTCTGGTGACCACCGATAAACTCAATGTTTGATGGTGGTTTGTATTACACTACGCCATCAAGTGTAGTGCAGTCACTTTGCCATGCTCGGATAAGAAAAAAAAAATTGGTGTGTGTCGTGGGACACCAGGTAGGAACGAAGTTCCTTCGGCTAATGTAGAATCGACACAAATTGTAAAAAATACAAATTATCAACTAAAATAACAAAATATGTCTCTTTATTTTTGTTTGACAACATAAAATTACATAGAAATAGAATAGAAAAATAGAAGTAAAAAAAAGACGTGTAGCACTCGGAGACTGCCGCGGTAAAGCTATTGTATAGCATTTTTTATCAACTTATGTAATTATAAATAAAAACTTATTAATTTAGACTTAGACTGGCTACTAAACGGTGGACGGCCGTGTTCTATAATCAAAAATTCAAATTCAAATTTCAAACCGCGTCTACATTTCCAAATGTCATAAGTTTCACACCTATCTGTTTTATTAACGGAATTTCGACTTTAACTTTGTGTGCTAGATATCAAATTAAGTTAAAAAAAAGTCTCATTTAACGGTTTTATTCCACGCATTTTTTCCACGCATTTTTCTTACGGTTTTACTATCACATTTTTTTCAGTTCGGTCACGCAGCGAAATCCCTATCCCCTCCAAGCCTGCCGTAAGGAACTTCGTTCCAAAAAAGCATGTTTTGAAGTATGCGACCGAGACAGGAGCGACCGCTTTCATACTATTTCACACAAAGGGGATATCTCGCTTTCACTTGACTCGCGTCACGCTCCTATCTCAGCCAGATACTTCAAAAGGATCTCTTAGATACACTGAATATATTATAGATGTATTAGTTCATTTTTCTGCTATCTGTACGTGTAATGTAAAGGTTTTTTTGTATGACAATGACACGACCACGATACATTTAATTGTAATAGGCAAGCCTGCTAGCAAATTCTGCCGCCAAACAACAATGTGTAAGCACTGTTGTGTTTCGGTTTGTAGGATATTGAAGCCAGTGAAATTACTGGGCATTATGAGAATTAATATCTTATATCTCAGGGTGACGCGCGCAGTTCAGTGCCATGCAGTGCTTTGCAATTCAAAGTTCTGCATGGTGTTACATCTGTTTATAGGCAGGGGTGATGCTTACCATCAGGCGAGCGACTTGCTCGTCTCGTCATTCAATCAAATAAAAAAAAGGCACACAGTCACAATGTCTATACAAACATACATGCACACATAGCCAAACGTGCAAAAATGAGTTATAGTGAGAGTGTGTGGGCGGAACAATCTAGAATAAAAATGATATTTTGTATGTTAACATCATGTGAATCGCCACCTATGGTCACCATATATTCCAAGTATAATTATCCCTGCGGTATGGACGATAAACGTCACGCGACCGAAGCCGCGCCCTGAACATAGTAATTAATAATCATGTGGTTATCGAATTAATACCGAGTTATGTTTAAAACCTATCGATAAAAGGATAATACATAAATTAGATTTTGAATATTTCTAAAATCAATGGACATTGAGATACAAAAATGTGTAAATAGGTATTATCAAACTGTCTAAACTTGAAACTTCTTTATTAAATACTAGCTTTTCCTCGTAGCTCCGCCCGCGTGATCTGCTTTTTCCGGGGTAAAAAGGGGCATAATATGTTACTCTGTGGTAATATAGCTTTCTAACGGCAAAATATTTTTTTAAATCGGTCTAGTAGTTTTTAAGTTTATTCGTTAGAATACAAATCTTTCCCATTTGTAATATTAAGTGTAGATAAGCAATTTCCCACTAATGCTAGTTTCACCTGTTTCTAAGGAAGATACATGTTTCACTATAAATTACAAAGTCCAATACCCATCAACTAGACCAAAGTTACTAATCATTCGGCCGTAAATTTTGAACACTTTTATAATAATTTTGTAATAGGCTATAATACGTACGTGTAGGCAATATCTGCTGTTCAGTGCTATTCATTCAGTCCTTCATTTAACCAATTAAGTGATTAACATAATATTGTATAAAAAACCAGTATGTATTCATCGAATTGGGTTTTTTCCTGGCACGGCAAAGTAACAACACTGATGTATACTGAACACTAGGTAACCTCAGAACGCGATTCGTTGAACGAGCCAGTATGGTGGGATTTTCAGTATGTGAATGGTGGTCCCTATCGAACCGGATACAAAAATTATCATGTACCTACCCTTCCACAATGTGGAGAGCGCGCATTGGTAAAAAAGTATATACCACAAATCTCTATAATTATGTCCGCTCTAAAGTTAGTCGCGAGTGTTCACGAGTTGCGTAGCAGTTACAGTTTTTAGTCGCCAAAAAAACGATTAAGCTTTTTAATGCAACGTGTATATATCTTTTCGAATTGTATAACCAATCATTACTTTTCACCCAAAGATCCAATTGGATATCAGATCTGATAAGCAGGTCACATCGGGGCTGAAAGACTAAAACTTAGCCATGGATTTGCCGATTTGATCGTTCACTAAAAATAGTCAATTATAAACTTAAAAAGTGACTCAAAAAACGAAAAAACAATAACCAATTTTAAGTCGGTACTTTTTAACAATTAATTAAATTGCTTATACATTGCAATCGCAGTGAACGGCGATTTTCATTTTTATTTTTGATAAAATGTTTTTTCCAGAAACTATAGACGGAAGTGACTTACTTCGGAGCAGCCATAAAGATCACGAGACCTTTACTGGCAAAGTTGCTTCACATAATAGCACTGTTTTAATGGCCTTTTTTAATCGAAGAAAAAACCGAGCAGGTTCTGAATTTGACACGTATATTTTTCTTTTATGTTAGACCACGCATAACTTTATACAGAGTAGACCTTGATAATTCTTTTTTTAATGGATAGGTGTACTCCGAAGATGGTCCCATAAACATTTTAAACAAAAATTCTAACCCTAATTGCATTTACAATGCAGACGAGTAAATGAGTCATCTGATGAACACGCATCCAACGCACAATACCAGAAGAAGCACAAATGCGTTACAGACCTTAAAGCAACGGTATTAGGCTACCCGAAATCTCATCCTACGAACGCAACAATAAGCTGTTAAGCAATAAGATTTCTTGAAGTAGGAATAGCAATCAGTACTTAATAGTATAAATCAATTTACCCAGCCATGATCCCCAGCTACGAGGGACTGAGAAAGAAAAAACGTTCCAAAACTGAAAACCCTCTAGTGACAGACATCTTGGTATAAACTGCTTAAGTATAATAAATATTTCAATGTAACAATCTGGTGGATGAAATGAGCTCGGGTGGGCTACGTCCGGCGCATTCGAAATAAGTGGTGGCACAATAACCGCTGTGAAACGTGGAACAAACAACGTGGGGACTCGAAGGATGTCTGGCCCGGGAATAGATGTATAACATAGTATTAGTGCTGTATAATTAGACATAATGGTGGAAACATAATATTGTTTATACTATTTACCTTACTTTTTTTATTATTTTAATTGAATGAGCAAGGCGCTCGTCTCATCGTTAGCGCCACGCCTGCCCATAAATAGAAGCAACACCACAGAGAACTTTGAATTACAAAGCACTGCATGGCACTGAACTGCGCTCGTGACTCCGAGACATAAGATCTCATAATGCCCAGTAATTTCACTGGCTTCAATGTCCTTCCAACCAAAACACAACAGTGCTTATACAGTGTTGCTTGGCGGCAGAAATAGACAAAGCGGTGGTACCAACCCGACCGCATCTCGCTTACGAGGGACCTACCACCTTGTAAATAAATACATTAGCTCACGCCTTTATCTCCGGAGGGAGTGCTACACTCATTTTGCCGAGCTTCACTTCATAATGCCATAGGGGGAGAGGCAATCGCCATACCGGGTACAAATTCTAAACCCAAGCAATTAATGTATGATGTTCAAATCGAAAACTTGAACAAAATTTGTAATTGCCCGATCTTGGAATTAAACTGAAGACCTTACGGCTATCAGCCCTGGTACGCTGGCACTAGATCAATAAAGTGATATACCTAGCTGGTAATTTACTTGCAAAATAAAATCTTAATAAACTTTACATCAGTCGGTTATACTTCTACTGCTTCTGCACTATAAAAACTTTAAACGGGTCTGTCGCCTAATGATAGACGCGCATGCAACAAGTAGCAACATACTTCAAACATTTAATTAAAAAGTACTACATGGCACTGCGCTGTGATCATTATCCGAAGAAGTTAGAATGGAAAATAATTTCACGAGATTCAATGTGATATAACGGGTGCAAGAACGGTCAACTTTACTCGATAAGCTTCTTACAATATTTCGAGACAACGGTGTGTTCAAGTCATTTCAGTTCTAACAATACGTCAAAATCAGTAATTTCGTGAATGTATGAAACAAGCCACGCTTAGGATAATGGAAAGAGACTTAATACTGGTTTTTCAAACAAGAACCCATTATTCCTACATTTTATGAAAGTCTTGTATTCTTTTATTTCTTTGCTAGTTTAGCGTCCGGTAAAGGCTACACGTACTGCGAAATAGGTGCTGAGTGTAATGATTTATTTCACCATTTTCGGCCAGCAAAATATATCTGGAAGTTTGTAGCGGCTGAGTTCACACCTGAACAGAATTCGAGCCACGCTCAATTCGTAGTTCTCTGGATGATAAATCACTGAAGACCATTTTTATATTGGGGTCAGTCTGATATATCGCTCTTATGCCGCAACTGACCTGAATAAATAAACTTCAAGCAAACATATATTTTGCGATGTTAGATGTGCCGGCACCATATCCTGCCATTTTTCATAACTCCCATGTAGGCTACCTAACCTAAAATGATAATATTATGTACAGATTTCTTATGTTTACACGAATATTATTATGTAGCATGATTCTGGTGACCACTGATAAACTCATTGCTTGTAGCTGGTTGCTGGTTTTTTGAACTGCACAATAACATTAGGCGTAGTGCTGTTACTTTGCCGTACTCAGATAAAAAAAAGAAAAAATATGGTAAATTATATACACATATTTCTTAAAATCAAAAACAAAGTAAGACAATAATACACCCCGGTGACCTAAATTATTACCCAGTTTTATAAAGGAAGATGAGTAATGAGAATAATTACATTTAAAACACCACGCAAAAATATTCCACTGGTCGTTAGGGTCCTCAAAGACTAAAGAGCAAATTTTAGTAAAAGTTCTTCAAACAACATAAATTACTCGACTTTACACAATATTAGAACATTGTTTTATACATGACGTGACAAATGGGTGGTGGTGAAAAAAATCCACGTCTCTCGTCGGATAACATTATATGTGAATTAAACTATAATCACCATCGGGCGCAATCTAGTCACTTAACAGTCCTAAAAAATACTAAGGGTGAATTGCACCATCTTACTTTAGCAATGACAAACGTGTTAAAGTAACGGTTAAGCAAAAAATGAGTTGCACCATTTGACAAATATTATATGACGTCATAACTTTAGCTGTTAACCGTAACCGCCCAAGATTCGCTAGTTAAAGCTATTGTTTATGTTAAATATCTTTCAGATATTGCAATTATAACCACTATCCTGATATATCCCCTAAAGCGTCTGTTCTCCAAAATAATATTATGTCCCTGCTTCTAGAATTAATCGAGGAATCTATTGTATCATAATACGATAGTGCAACACAGCACACAACACAGTACAACACAACGCAGTCAATGTTCAAGTCAGCGTTACTGACGAAATTTGACGTAAACCTTAACTATAACTGCTATTACGGTGCAATCCAGCCTAAAACCTCTACTCTACTACCCAAACATAAACAACCACAATCTGCACGTAACAATCACATAATGTAAATAGTAAGCTCGACACGACCGCCTGAGCACCACAATCTATTTGATGGCCACATTTATCTTATTTATGTAGCAATTAATCGACGAGCCAACCGGCCGGACACGAAGGCCGCTCATTTCCTTACTACTTCACACACTATTCGTACCCGCATCAAGTAAACGAGGGCTCGTTTTGGCGGCCCCAATTCTTATTTACTGTCGCATGGGCTGTTAGCTCTACTTGTGATATCATTGGTACTGTAGCAGTGTAACTGATATATACCGTTGGGTCCTGGGAATTTTGAATAAGAAAAACGAGCTGTACAATAGTTTACAGGTTGCATAATATGTGATATATAATATAAACGCGTCGTCTTTATTATAAAACAGTTGAATGAGCTACGAGTTAAGACACTGAAGATCTTAAAGTGGTAGTAACATGCTGTAGACACTTCTGTCGCCTGCATGAATGGGCTGACTCGCCCGGGTTATTATCACCGTCTCACAGAAAAACGAAATAGTAGCTAGATGTTGCATTTCGCACGGTGAGGTTGCCTGAGTCTCAAATACCTCCCTTCCCAATCCACATTCCACACACATCCATGATCCTCCTGATATTGCAGTATTCAGGGACGGTGGAGATTATTAACAATCAGGTGATCCCTGCTATAATAAATCATCATACGTAAAGAAAATCTTATTTGAATCTCATTGTTACCAAAACTTTTCTTTCTGTTCAAAAAATGACGTGGAGTCCTTAAATCTGAAACGGTTAATCTTTATTTCCAGCTGGTGGTCGTTTATATGGCATGAAACAATTTATTTCAGCTGTCGCCTAACACCGCCTTTTCATACACAAAAATGTCCTACCATTTCTCATAGCAGAAAAAATGGGCTTAATAAAATCCTCCCAGTCTGTTTAGAGCATTTAATAATAAAGAGAATAATGCGCGCAATGGTTTACACCCTTGCTGTTGACTACAAAAGTACTTTTAATGGAATGTTTAACACATAATATACTATCGCATCATAGTTATATAAGTACAGTAATTATTTTTAATTGCGGATAAAATAATACGATTCACCAATATTAGTCTATTTCGGAAATATGAACGCGTTATGATGATAATCTAATACAAATCTGTTACATTAATTATGAACTTCCTAACTTTTGCTCGCTGCTTAGCCCGCGTGAACTGCCCTTTACGGGATAAAAAAAAACCATTATAAGTCGGGGTCATGGTCTACCTGTATGCCAAATTTCATCAAAAACCGATGACTGAGCCTACCAAATCTAATATAAATCCAACTTCAAGCACATTACTTCAAAAAAAATTATATTTGTAACCGAAATTAGAACGCAGACGATTCGCACCTAGTATATACAGCATCTAGACTTAAGAAATTACTCAACAAAAACATTATACGAAGACTCCTATAGTCCACTAGAAAACCATAAAATTTCTCATAGATATATCAACTTAAATATAAATATACTGAACATTTTTCAAAAGATAAGAACTCTCAACCGAATGTCAAGTATTGGTCACAGTAACAACGCTCTTCAGAAATGCTTAGACGCAGGTTTTGTGATTTATGATGAGATCAGATCTTTTTCAATATGAGAGTTCAGAATTTAATATAATATAATTAAGTGTACCAGGAAGGATCTGCCATTGGAGTTATTAAAATTACTGGAGATAACAAAGTTGAAATTACCAGTGTATGAATATTCAAACTTAATAACTGTTGCGCGAGTTTTGGATATTTAAATTACAAAATATGTAAAGGAGCAATGCTGATATTTTAATAGTATTAATTATTAAAACACAATCAGCGACAACTCAGCGGGGAGTGGTACGAGTGTCGAGACGAAAGTCGCAGGTTCGAAACCAGCCCCAAGAGCATACACCTCTCACTTTTCTAAGTTACGTGTATATTAATTGTTAATTATCGCTTGCTTTAACGGTGAAGAAAACATCGTGAGGAAACCTGTATACCTGAAAAGTTCCCTATAAGAATTCCAAAGATATGTAAAGTTTGACAACCCGTATTAGGCCAACGTGGTGGGCTAAGGCCTGACCCCTCTCATTCAGTAGAGGAGGCCCGTGCCCAGCAGTGGAACGTATATAATACAGAGCAAGTATAAAAAAAATACATTATAAAAGTACTATTATTATAATTAACCATAAAATAATATTCGATTGAAATGAAACTCCCGAAAACTTAACTGAGTTATACAATCATATATTATATTCCAGCTCTAACCCAATAAATAATACAAATATCCAATATCGATTTCAAAAGGAAAAATGGGTTTATAGCTAATTTACGAATCCAATAAGAAAACTCCGAGACAAAACTTTTTTAATTACGTTCCGATATACGCAATAACATAACAACCAGTCGTTCGCAATAAAAAAATATGTCGAACACTGTAGTAATAGATTCAACTTTCAAGGAAACAAATTGTGCCGTCTTACATTTTTTACTTGAAATAACAAAGTTAGTGTGGTCGGCCGAAGTTTTTCGTTAAAAAAGCATTTCGCTCCATTAGTTGGACCGATCGCAGTCCTAATGAAGCCTTTGATGTCTGCTTTATTACTGTTCGAAGTATCAATATCGTTCTCTATTTAATTCATTAATCTAGAATGAAATTATATTGTAACAAAGAGAGAAAAAGAAGAATTCATGTTACCTACCTGTTAAAATCAAAATAGAATGTCTATTGACATCTTAACAAGTAAACACATCATAAAATTTATTGTTCAATACATAGGCTGATATGATTGACAAAACATAGAATGTACTCAGATTATCGATTTCCAAAAGGATTGAAATAATTTCTATATTTTTAATACATTATTACAATACCTTTATACTAATGTTATATTTTTTTTTATTATGGCACTCATTAACTATTACTTCCAAATTAACCTAGATGGCTAATAATGACAATGAATAATGACAATTTCAATGTAACTGTGGATTGGGTCATTTGGAAAATTCTGCCACGGTATCCCCTGTGAGAGGCGACTATTATAGGCCATCAGAGGTTATTTTATAAAATTATTATATTATATTATTATTATTATATTATAAAATTATTATACGTCATTAAGACTTTTCAAATTTCTAAATAAAGAATAATATAATGTGTTTATAATTAATATCGGACTGGTAGAGAATGCCTTTGGCATTAAGTCCGCCTTTAAACATTTGTATAAAAAGTGTAAAATAAAATAAAATAAATAAATATCGACATAATTTTACGCTTTTCAGGCGAAGTTTTATAGAGTAGCTGTTGCGAATAAATAGCGTAAATACCATATCTATATATGTATAAAATTTTACAATAAGTCCAACGTAATTTATTTTCTTCAACTTTTATAGTACTTATTATTATTATAAATACAATGATACAAGTAATAAGAGAAAGTAATTGCCAGAATTTGGATTTCTTTGCAGTTTGCCTGCTGGAATTCATATTTAAACATTATTTAGGGTTTACTTACTCTGCAAATGTTTGCTAGGCTGTATTGCCTAGATTTTAATTAAAATTTTCGCTACAGTATAATTTATATATTACTGGCTTCCATCTCTCAACCCTAGCATACTCCAGACTAGTTTCTTGATTTGACGTAGAAGATTTCAAACATAGTTTGACCCTCGTACATTTACAGTCAATTCATAAGTTTAGTTAACACCCTGTAGTAGTTAGAATTTAATTACTACGAGTACTCGTACATACTAGTTTACAAATCTGGGTTTGACAGCTTTGTTTTGCCTTATTGTTTGTTAGTTCATTATTAATTTTGGTGAACGTCAAAAGTTAGGGATGGTAAAAGGCATTAAGTAACAAGCGGTAGAGCCACGGTGTAGACAGTTTTGTCAACAGCATTTAGGACTGGTTCGATCAGGTCGTTACCACATTCTTTACAGAAAACCGACGCAAAATAGCTTGCTGTTACGTTTTGTATGATGAGTGAAATATCCTGAGGTCCAAAGCCCCGTTTCCATCCCTATCCTTTACCTTTGAGGGCGGCAACTCGTCCATTTCTTCTGGTATTGTAGGGTAGAAATCATTTACCATTAGCTGAATAATTTGCTTATTAGCTGGCCTAAAATGGCCTGGCATAAAAAAGAAATTTAATCATTAGTCCTGTGTCAATCATTCATTTTCAATGACTCGTTTCTTCATCTGTGCCACGGCCCGTACTATTTATTTGAATCAATCAATCTATTGACTGACCATTCGTGTGTATTCGTCAATCGTCAATATGACCTATCGATCTGCGATCCATACAACCAGTCAACGGGACCCGGATCATTCAAAACGAATCATTTAAATCAATACTTTTATACGACCAGGTCAAATGACCGAATCAATCACGATTAACACAGAAGTAAATCATGAGCCTTATTTCAAATGTAATCAACATGTTCCTATTGCGTAATCTGTGTATATTATAACTCTGTATTTATCACGTAAACTTATTTCAAACCGCCTACTAGTTCTATTTGGTATTTCCTCTATTACACATTATGGTTATAGCGTGTCCAAGGAAAGTACCAACAAAGTGGGTATAAATTGTAGCTTTATAAAGCCAAAGGCTTATTCAGGTGAGAACTGAGAATTGCTTCTTATTCCTGAAATAAAGGTTATACGAATAAACCACAATTTGACATATAATTCGGTAAAAATATTTTACCGTCTCTCTTGAATTTAGGTTCAATATTTTGTAGGTCTCCTATAAATTACCGTAAAGTTAAACCACCTTAACCAACTTCAAAAAAGGAGAAGGTTCTAAATTCGGTGCGTATATTACTATAATTTTTTTTAAGTATGTACATCGCTCCGCCAAACAAGGACCGATTTTGATAATACTTTTTTGAATTCTATAATGTTTATTACTAGTGTGATCTCCATGTAAATTTGGTTATGATCCAACGACGGAAACGAGGAAAAATGTGAAAATCCTGGTTCGATTCCCGCACCGAGACAAATGTTTGTGTGATCCACATATATTTGTTTCGGATCTGGGTGTTGGAACCGTAAGTCCCTCGGTGTTCTTGATACCTACAATATCTACAGGTTTAATCTAGCCTGAGGTCGGGAATATGTGTATGACTGTTGGGTGTTACAATATTATTAAAGGCGTCAGCTTACGTATATTGTGTGAATGTACGTATTTCTAATATATGAACGTATCTTACAAATCGTACAAAATCGGTAAAAATTTAACGTAATCTCTACTTTACGAATGTTTCTCAGTTTCCTCTCACGTAAAGGTCGCGAGATGAAATTTCCCAATAATAAATGCGGGTATTCATTCGTATTAAATATTTGAGGACCGCAGGGGCCGTCGAACGATTTGTTTTGTCAAACTAGACTCACACCCCGTGAATTGTATTTGAAAAGTTCGTCGTACCGAATAAGTCTGTTATTTCTTTTCTGAGTGAAATATCGAAGCCTTATTTTAATATTTTTGTACAGCTGCATTGTAATCTGTTCAATTTTAGAGGTTTGAAATCAATTTGTTTTCGATAATATTTGCTTAACTGATATTATTATTTGATGTAAAAATTAAACATAGGCATCTTACCACACAGAGCTAAGCTTCAAGCTACATATATTGAATGGTCGTTCTTTATTTGTGTTTATTGTTACTCTAGAAATAATTACAGTTTTCTGTATTTACGATTGGTATAATGTTAATTGGTATATGACTTTATTTCTTAATATTTTATAGCGTAGGCCGGCCACAATACCAAAAGAATCTTGGGTGCGTTGCCGAACGATAATTAAGGGATTGGGAAGGATAAGAAAATCCGTGTTTCAGAGTATCTTACTTACCGTACGAAACGCAGCAGCAAGCTGCTACTTTATGTCGTTTTTCTGTGAGACAGTGGTCGGTCAAGCCGTTCCATTCATGCTGCAGATCAAACTGTCTACAGTGTGGCTCGACCACTCACGATAAATATAATATTCTTCATTTCAATACAATCACTTCGGACTAATGTTATTAATTACTGCTGGTAAATACTATACGTTTAATTTATAATTCTCTTTGTATTTTACTCAAATATGTGGTCGAGCCACGGACAATAAAATTAATATTCATAATGGACGAAAGCCCGCAAACTGCAAGCGATTATTACCACTAAAGAAGACACTGGCCAAGTTAACATAGTAAATCAGAACAGGTTAAGAATCCCGAGAGACCCTTTAGTAGTTTATACGTTGCTTTAACAGCCACAAACTGGGGAGATAAGTGTTAAAATCGTTTTATAGAGAGCTGATGGAATATTTGTGCAACTGATAGGGATAATGTCCTTCTATTCCGATGAAATATATCTATAAAAACTTTTTAATAAAAGCATTTTGTTATTTGATACGCTTCACTTAATTATCAACTAAATTAAAACATTCGACTCGTTGAATTTGAACATTTTTATTTATTTAACATATTTTAATTTACTTTCAAAATGTAAGTGATGGAACTGGTTGTTTGAAGAAATGAATTGAAAGGTGATAGGCATTACAATTTAAATAATAATTTTGCTGGAAAAAGAAATTTTTCAGACAATTTCGCTTACTTT
Source organism: Amorpha juglandis (assembly GCA_949126905.1). Lineage (NCBI taxonomy): Eukaryota > Metazoa > Arthropoda > Insecta > Lepidoptera > Sphingidae > Amorpha > Amorpha juglandis. The sequence continues at coordinate 5,595,890 of OX421380.1, forward strand.
TTATAGACGTGAATCACGAAACAAGCACGTCGATTACAATTGCAAAGCACTACATGGCATTGGAGTAAGCTCGTCGCTTCGAGACATAAAATGTTAAGTCTCAAAATGCACAGTAATTTTACAGGGATCAATGTCCTTGAAACTGAAATACAACAATGCTTACACACTGCTGCTTGGTAGAAGAAAGAAACAAAACGCAGACGGCCTCTCGCATACGAGGAACCTACCACCTAGCATGTACATATACGGTTGATTTCAATAAACGATCTTAATGTGAACCTTGATTCCGGAAATCAATCAATCAAACTAATTTCTACGCGTGACCATCAAACTATATTCTTATTTTCTCAATAATAGGATGGATCGGAAGACTCAAACTCTTCTTCCCTTATGAAACATGTTTTTAACACATGTTATGTTTGGCTTATAGTTTTTACGATCGGCCGCCTGTATGACGTCATCCCCTCAGGGGAGAAAACAAACCATTACCCGACACAATTATTTGTGGATCACTCAAACATTTATCTCGTTCGGGAATCAAACCCGCCACGGAGATTCAATCGGCCGCTAATCATTGTATGTTCAATAAGAATCAAACTGGTAACCAAACCAGATCTAATAGGTAAACGGTAACCGCAACATCAGTATGTTATATATTGTTGTAATATATTGTTACTCTACCCAAACGGCTTATAGGCATTTTCTGAGCACATTTACCATAGTAATGTATATATTTTTTTACACCATCAGAAAGTAGAGAATTCAATGAACAAGAAGCCAACAGACTTTTTTAAAAAAGCTCATATTTTGACGTGAGAATTTTCGTTTGAAAATTAGGCTGCTTTTTCGATATTAAGTCAAAATAAGGTGCAAAAATAAATATTTTAAATCAAAAAAATTACAGTGTATTTGGGATACAAAAAGGTAAGTTTTCACCAAATTTTGTGAAAAAAAATGATTTATTATAATAGATAAAAATAAAAACAAAAAACTTGGTTATTTGAATTTTTCACATATATTTTGAGGTTATGTGAAGAAAGTGTGTATACAAAAGTTGTAGATCTTTTTATTACCTACAACTTTGCGATTTAACTTTTTTCCATAGGACTTGTAGTTTTTCCGGAAATCGAGATAAACCGTTTTTTACCCTTAAAAGCCCCCCCCTTCCCACTTCCCGACCTCAGATCGCCGTTAATTTATTTTTCCTATCAATTTTGTTGTATTCTCTTCCTTTTACAATGGGTTTGATTCTACTATAAATTTGTTTCTATTTTTACCATTTTCAACCGGATAATCACTCGTCTATTATGTTACCTCAGAACCAATCAAAGCGATCGGGTGCTAAGTCTAGAACAATAGTGTTACTAAACGCCTTGTCCGATGTCATAACATGCGTGAATGCTTTATCGGACTTCTCAGTAAGACGGTCGAGAATGGAATCCATTAATTAGCCTTTGTATGTTTCATTACGTACTATTATTAGATATTAACTTTCGCCTGCGGTTCCGCCCGATCGGCTTTTGCGGGATAAATAGTAAAGTCAAGTCTATTTCCTAATTCAGGTCATGATCTTCCTGTGTACCAAATTTCATCCTAAACTGTTCAGTCGTTAAAGCGTGATTGACTAACAAACATCCAAATTCACAAACATCCAAACTTCCACAATAATTATAATAAGTAGTAATATTCGGTGGTTAAGTAATCTCCACCGCCCTTATACATATTGAAATTAGAAGAATCATGAATGCGTTGTTAACTTTGAAAGAGAAAAGTCAATTGCGAAGACTATAAGCAAATGTGTAGGAAGTGAGTATAAAAAAAAATAGTATTTGCCCATAACAATAGTTTTGATTTCCTCGCTTACGGAAGTTGGGCAACGCATCCATGATTATTTTGGTATAGTGGATGTTTATCGACTGTGGATATAACTTACTATCAGGTGACCAAGTATCACTCGCTCGTGTGCTGACCTCTGCTATGACAACAAATCATGCCCAAAACAGTAATGAAAAGAATTAACTTTATAAAGCTATACCAATGACACTGCATTACAAATAATGGTATCGTTAAAAAGACATTGTTACATTTCACGTCAGAGAATACATTTTGATCCCAGGTGTGAAGATGTAGCGGTCAATGGAACTTGAATCCTCAAGAAGTCCGTTCACAATGGGCGGTCGCCGGTCAGGTATCATAACTGGATGTAATTTATCATTGATATGATATACTCTTGTATGAAGTATGGAGGTGGCTTAAATTCTATACTGCGAATAGAAATATGGTTTAGAGTTGGCTTGATATACATTAAAGTAGTGGAGGTTGGTGTAAATATTAAATAAATAAATAAATAAAATCACTGAAATCGAGTAACATAAGTTGTTCGAGTAAACATTATTATTATTAACTAGCTGTGCACGCGAACTTCGTTTCGCCATCAAAAACCTTTCATTCAAACTTTCATCGCCCATTTGGGCCATTTAGGAGTTGAAGTTTAAAGAAAAAAATACCTTGTGTTTAACCCTGGGTTATCAATTATATTTGTGCCGAAATACATTGAAATCGGTTCAGCCGTTTAGATTTTTCATACAAACTTTCATCTCTTTTTAAACCCTTCAGGGGTTGATTTTTGAAAAACATAGTAGCCTATGTCTTATTCTGATGTATAAGCTATATTATTATAAAGTTTCATTAAAATCCATTATTCAGTAGAATAATAATATTTTAATATATATATTTTAAAATAGTATACAGAATAGTATTTTACGTGAAAGAGTAACAAACATCCATGCATACTTACAAACTTTCGCGTTTATAATATTAGTAGGATAATCTTCATGACGTACATTTGTACGTGGTATGACTGATGTGCTCAGGTCTCCGGTTCGATCCCTGCGTCAGGTAAAAGTGATATTGGTTAGAAGTCTGAGTTGGTGTCTGTTATCTAGCCCCCTATCACACCATGAGATGGATGATGATGATAGAAAAGCTACATACATAAAAACGCAAAAACAACCTCTCGGAATTGAGAACCTTCTCGTTTTTAAAGTCGGTCAAAAAGCATACTTTTTAATAGAGTGTATATTTCAGATCTTTGTCTAAAACATCTGCAGCCAATTCGGTACGTGTAACCGCACCTACTATTCTGTTCAGTAAATAATATTTAAAAAAAAATAAACCACATAGCAAAGAACTTTCATTAACAAATTCCAACTTTTACCATTTTCTTAATAAGCTAATGTTTATAATTATTATAATATGTCTAGACAGTTTTATGAAATATCATGAATTCACGTTTTAATAAGTAAAAACACGACAAAATATTTTACGCCACTGTTCATGAGGATAAAGTACCCTTTTAGGAAAAGGTGAAATTCATACAAATATAACATAAGTTCACGCCTTTATTCCCGAAGAGTTAGGCAGAAGTGCAAATAGTGCAGCACCCACGTTTCGCAGAGCATATTTTCGTCCCATGATGGGATAGGGCGTGCCTGTCACCATACCGGGCACAAATTCCAATTCCAATGAATGTCGACGATTTTTTTTTAATGATGCCTTTTGATTGAACAAATTCGTGATTCAAAATGTATCGTCAGATACGTTTCAAAGAAATGTTTCAGGTAGGCGAAGTCGCGTACTGAAGATTATACTTTATAAATAACTAGCTTTTCCACGCGGCTCCGCCTGCGGGATCTGGTTTTTCCGGGATAAAAAGTAGCCTATGTTCATCGGGGAAGTTTATTCGTTACATACAAAAATACAAATCTTTCCTCTTTATATTATTAGTATAGATTAAGTAATAATTTACTTAGTCTAGTGACAGTGTACATGGGCCGTAAAGCCGGTGAAATCTTGGGTTTAAATCCCAGATCGTTCAATCAATTCAAGAAAATCACTTGTTGTTTGTATGTTATATATAAACATAAACACAAATTTACGGAACACAAGATTACGGAATACATATAAATGTATTCCGTAATTTTGTAATAGTCCTAGTTTATACTTGTTGCACCTACTTTGTCTATCTCTGCAATATCCTAAGTTTGACTGGTAGAGAAAGCCTCTGGCATTAAGTCCGCCTATACACATATTTTGTATATGAAGTGCAAATAAATAAATAATAAAATCACTCATATTAAATCTCGCGTTTGGTTTGGTAATGTATTCTTTAATACTAGATTATTAACAATACAGCGAACATTCATGCAGCAAGGCAACAACGGAAAAAAGGAAATATTAAATTTTCTTAATTTATAGACAATGACAAGACCATAGACATTACAAAATAATGTTTTAACGTAGCATACAATGTAACGGTAACAAGCATCATTATAAATGCAAACTGGTACGGCAACGATGGCAAGTGAGCACGTAATTAGAACCACACGTGAGTTTCACCACGTGTGTCGATGGCAACTGCAATTGCATTTACTTAGCTTCTAATCTCGAAATTACGGTTGCACTTTACAGATCTGTGTTAGAGAAGTATGTTGAACCCAATTGTATTGTACCCCGTAATACATACAAAATCTCACTCATTTATGCCCTAATAAGTGAGCACAGATGATACTAATGCTGCACCCTTGTTTCGCTGATATTATTTTTGTCACATTACATTTGGGGCGAGCCAATCCCCATACTGAAAAATCACATATGAATTAGTCGGAACCCCGAGAATCGACAACTCAAACACCCGTTATGATTTTCCGAAATGGGAATTGCTGAACTGTTGGTGGCCCACTTAGTCTTCAAGGAATATTTTTCTTTCCTTAATTAATTCTTGTCAATTCAAGTTTCGTGAACTATAAAGTAGTCACGTTAAATTCGGTTTTGAATTTGCTCTTGCTAATTACCGTCAAATGCTAACTATGTAATGTTGCCTGAATATCTGTTTTTCCGACAGCTTTTATACCTGAACAACCTCTTTATATAAACGCTAGTACGACAACGAAATAGTATCAAGATAGACGTTAAAATATTTACAAAGGAAAAATCTCTGTTGATATGTATGCGTTTGGCACGTCTTGCCGGGTCGCGTCTCAAATATTTTGCGCTGAGTTTTACTGCCATACAACCTATTTCGGGCAGCGGAATATTGTTATTCATATACTCACACTTACATAAAATACATAGCAAGGGGCTGAATTGTGATATTTTTCGTGTTTTGGAACTAGCTGGGTTAACAACATGGTGTAACGTTTTCATGTGTTTAAGACGCTGTTGCTCTCAATTTTTTAGCATAGAAGGCACTCCTCAAATAGGTTACGATCCCACGTCAATTACACCTGCTTTGCCATAATAAAATCTTGAATATTACTCCATAAAAGTTTTTCCAATAACCATAACTCAAATGATATCCACCAGGCTACGATTTGTGAATTAATTTGTCGCAAAACTTTTATATTTATCCTTAGATTACAATGCGAAATATCGTAAAATACAAGTTAATTCCGCTAACTTCTTTCGAACAAAACTCACTAGCTTAAAATCCCGCGAACAAAGGAAAGGTTTCATAAACAAAACCTAAGCAATTAGAAACAACCACAAATCGCGACCGTATTATATTTCGCGAAACTTTTTTAATAAAACCATTTGTCGGGTCATTGCGATGTCAGAGTAGCAAAACAACAACTTCTAAAATATTGGGAGAAATAATCCGTATAAATCATAAATCTAGTGACTCTTTAGTTTGGCATGGATCGATACGTCGTTAATAATTTAAAAAAGTCGAATTAATTTTTTGAACACTCACTGTCTTCTGCCTACCACTACAACAACGAAAAAATACGGAAGAAGATTATTTATTCGTCAGTATATTTGTAATGTATGTTCACGCATAACTCCGATGTTTGAAGGAATTAAAAAAATACCGCTATTTTTGTTATATTTTTGTTGTCTTTTTTTTGTTCTTGTTTTCTGTTGTTCCTTGGTGTATTACGTCTTAATTTGAAGTGTCACGCAGAAATCATGTTTTTTTTTGTACTATATATTGGGAAGAACCAGCTGAAAATCAGTGTATACACTGAGCTGGCTCTTCGCCACATACATAATAAAATATGTGAGGTTAAATTATCTTATAATGTAATATTGTATTTTATGTATTGTGGCAAATAAATGGTTTAAAATGGTTTAAAAAACCCACCTTTATGGGGTAAAAATCGATAAAAGTTTATTTTTAGCCATACAGTTTATTTGAGTCGGTTTTAATTTTTTATTATTGTGGATACGTGAAATTTAACTTTTAGCACTTACATGGATTCAATATTAATCAAATATTCTTTGAAATATCAGTATTGGAAAACTCTTCGATAAGGTTTCACTAGCTTTGTAGTTGTTAATTAGTTGCAGCGCTGTTCGTAAATGTTAAGTAAAAGAATTTATTTATCGTGAAATATTAAATTCATTTCGATGGACTTGTTACATTATATAATGATATAACAAGTCTTGACAAATCACTACGTACATATGTTAATGTTAATTAACATATTGCACTTACTTACTTTTTTAACTTTGATGCTTGATACTTCTTGTTATAAAACATTTATTCTAAAAAAATCTATTGAAATCAAACAATTGAGATACCAGAAAAATTCCAGCTAAAAGGCAAAAACCGCGTAGAAAATAAATACAACCGAAAAATGAACAGTTTTTTCCTCTCGCAACATCAACCGTTCCGCCCCAAAAGAAACGTTATTTACGTCCATCCCTGAGGAGAAGTAATAACCAATTAATCCTAAAAGAGAATTAACGCTTCACTGATAAATTATCCAATGAGACGGTATAATAGAACGGTATTTACAGACCATAGACACGGAGAATTTTCATTTAATGCTTCGAGAATTTGGATGTTTTCGTGTAAAGTGAAGAAATAAAATCCGAGATAATTGTTTATGAATGAAAAAATCAAGAAATCAACTTACAATAAACCGTATATGGCACCTAACTTGTATATAATTATTTAATGATTCGACATAGAAATAAAAATGAATGAGATTGTCTCATATTATAATATTACGCAATGATTTATGTCACTCTGTGCCAAAGCTGATGGTATAAAAATCACGTATTGTAACTTATATTTGGAATAAATGATAATGAACATTCGTATGCTGAGAAATCGATGAGTTCCTGGATTTTCAGCACGGACAATCACGATTTATGTTTAAATTTTCGATCCCTAAAACACATATTCACTTGCCCGGATCTGGAATTCGTGCTCGATGTGTCGATAGTCTTACTATCTCATAGTATGGGCCGGATGTCAGTCAGCTAGGCGTGAACTGTGCACTATTTGCCCTTCAGTCTACCCCTCTGGGGATACATGCGTGATTTTATGTATGTATGTATTTATTGCTTGTATATGATTGTTTATTATGTGCATTAAATATTCGTTTATCTTAAAAAGAAACAAAATGGAACTTGCTCAGTAGTTTTACGTTTTCTCAATTATTTTACTTCCTTTTGTTTGTTAAACTTTATACATTTTCCATATATAACCCTTCCCTGTGTTCTTTCTTGTTCAAATAAACAATTTTATGTTTACAAAACACGCATCGGTTACACTTGTATGCAAGTATGTAATGCTATGAAACATCGCAAAAATATTTACTGTTTAAATAAAACAAACGAGAAATGAAAATATTGCTAAACGTTTTGAGTTACACTTTGTTCAAAATATAAACCAAAATATGTTTTTATAAGTACAATTTCCAAGATTTTATAGCACTCCAAATTATGTAGTATTAAATTCATCTCTAAAAGTGTGAAAAGAGATGTAATAATTCGAACGTATAATACCATTTATTCTAATTCTCCTCCTGAGGGAAGAGAAAAAAATTATATGTAACGCGGGCAGAGCCGTGAGTGGAGAGCAATAGGTGTAATGCATAACCGAGAAGATTTCTGCGGTAGTGGAGAGATGCGGGAGGGGTAATAAGGAATGGAATATGACGTAGCAACATTATCACGCTACAAACCGGCTCAATAGAATACACATGTCAGCACAACCCGCCTGCACACTCCACTACCTTATGACGTATTATTTAAACTGTGCCGCAGGAACCTACTCAGTTTATGTTACCCCTGTTTAGTAACAACTTTTTTTTATCCTGGCCCGGCAAAGTGAATACGCTACACCTGATGGTAAGTGCAGCGCAATCCAAGAATAGTGTCGACCAACAACAAACAATTTGTCCATCGTAGGTCGGCAAGATCATGGCGGCCTGCCTAACTGCTTCTTCACACTCCGTTTAAAGGACCCTATATTATAGGAAGGAGAAAATACGCGTGTCGGCAAACTATTCCACATCCGAATCATGGGCGCGTTGCCGACCTTAAAGGAAAGGGATAATTAGGGATAGGGAAGGGGAGGGGATTTGGGCTTCCGGATATCACACTCGCCGTAGGAAATGCAGCAGCAAGCCGTTACTTTACGTCGGTTTTCTGTGAGACAGTGGTAATGACCCGGTCGAGCCAGCCCATTAATGCTGTAGACAAAACTGTCTACAGCGTGGCTCTACCACTCACAAAACCAGTGTTTCAACAAAAATACATTTAGCATATTCAGTTGTATTTTTATTATATTCTTGAACTCAAATCCAACGCCAAGTCACGAAATCACAATTTTTCACAATCACAAACCATTCTCTTTTATTAAAAAAACAAATAAAACATTTGAAGAAATTATTGTTTTCTATTAAGTATACTAAAATCATAGATATACTTGATAGATTCTTGAAATAAATTTTACAATTTCAGAGTAAATAAATACACTTGCCAACTTTGTTTTCATTTCATACATGATGTTCATACATCGCACCAGCTAACAGATTTTTCTTGCGGTCATTTTTGTATTTTTGTAGTATATATTGTTTTATCAGCATGAATGACGAAACGAGTAGATCGCTCGTCTATTGGTAAGCAGCGATAGCTCAGCGTGGAGTGGTAAGGACTGTTGAGGCGAAAGTCACAGGTTCGAAACCAGCCTCGAGACATGCACCTCTGACTTTAAAGTTAAGTTATGTTTATATTAGTTGTTGATTATAGCAATAATCAAAGCTAGCAAGTTTAACGGTGAAGGAAACATCGTGAGGAAACCTGAATACTTGAGAATTTCTCCATATAAGTTTCGAAGGTACGTGAAGTCTGTCAACCCGCATTAGGCCAGCATGGTGTAATAAAGCCTAACCCTCATTCAGTAGAGAAGGCCCGTACCAAACAGTGGGACGTATATACACGGCTAGTAAAAAAATATATAAAACTTAATAAAATCATTAAGACATTAACCAAAAAGCACACAAAATTCTATTAGTCGACAAAGTTCTGTCCATCGCGTTAACTGATGGCAAATTGACTCTACGTGAAAATGTTCGCAAAAACAAGAATTATTTCCGCCGCATTATCGAAATTTGATTACCATTGTTTACTTTGATCCAATGGAACGTGATCTGAAGTGGGATGAAGGACGAATAGATATCCCCAAAGTAAATTGGAAGAAAAGCTCTTCTAATTCAATATTTTGTCACTGACACACAAACATTGGATTATACGCTTTTTTATTTATTTATATAAGGAAAACAATATGATAAAACGTCAAGGTTTCGTAGTTAAGTAAAGGGGTTTAATAGTAAATGATTAACGAAGAATAAATACCATTTTAATAAAAAAATGAATTAAATATCTGCTCCACTTTAATTATTGTTCGTTAATAATAGTTTATTTTAATCATACATACTTTCAGTTTTAAAGATAATTTATAAGATTTTTTCTTATGTTTGCGCGAATATTACTAATTGAAATAAAACTAATTTAAACGAATTTTATCGCAGTTTTTTATTAATTTTGATCCCGACGTTTCGAAAGCTTTCAGCCTTAAGAAAGATCAAAGATTATTATTAAATCCATAAACCTTGTCTAGCAACCCACAGTAGACCAGCGTGGTGGACTAAGTCCTAACTAGGGATTGCAATCCGGAAAACCGGATCCGGTAATCCGGCGGATCCGGCATCATTTTACGTCCACCGGATCCGGTACCAATATACCGGATCCGGCGACCGGATCCGGTGCTACAATTTTTAGATATTTAAATAGAGTTGTCGCATTATTAGGTACTTTACTATGCCAAAGAAAAAAGGCATACGATCAGAAATGACAAAAATCTTGGAAAGAGTTGTTCAAGATGATAAATCTAAAGAAAAATTTGGAAGAAATAGTAGAAGAGAACTTAGATTCACCCTCACTAAATAAATATTTGACATTACAGGAAGAATTACAATTACAAATCCAGCAAGAAACCATGTGTTATAGCTTACATACTAAACAAGAGAAAGATTTTCATAAAGTACTAAAAAAGTAAATGACTACATTTGAAAGGTCACGAAGTTTTGACGGAGTTCGATGAGAATACTTGTCTGCTATTTATGACTATTTGCTGACAATAAAGCCGACAAGTGTAGAAACTGAAAGGGCCTTTTTGGCCGCAGGCTATATTTGCAGCTCTATTAAAAGTCGACTAGCAGATGACACAATTAACAATATTTGTTTTCTACGATCCTTTTTTCAAAATCAACATTGATTGTCTATGTATAATGAATACTAAGACAATTATTACTTAAAATTCTACTGAAAATAATTATTTTTCGAAAGTTGATTAAACTAAAAAGTTGAAATTATAAGACAAACTCATTATTGTGATAATTGTGCCATTCATTACAAAGATTCATCAAATCATGATGGTGCCTGTCATAAATATAAGGCTTGTTTGTTGCAATACTTAGCATTCTCAAATACTTTATTAATTATTGTGATCTCATTTCAATAAATTACGTAAGGTTAATTATATTCGATTTTATAATTTTACTTACTAAAATAATTGATCTATATGTGAAAGTGAAATCTATGAAAATTGAGCTACTTGTTTTATCGTTAAAATTTTACTAGTTACCTACATTACTAAATTTTATTTGTTTGCTCGTTGTCTAACCTTAACATTAGATTGGAAATAAATTTTTTATATGTTTTATTTTTTATAAACTACCTATTTTAAGCACAATAACACTTGATTAACTTACTAACACTTCATTTTGAACCGAAAAGCAAAAATCACCCTGACTTGATCAATCCGGCCGGATCCGGTCGGATCCGGCCGGATCAGTGGAAATCCGGTCGGATCCGGCCGGATTGAAAATGACGCCGGATTGCAATCCCTAGTCCTAACCTCTCTCATAAGTAAAGGCCGTGCCCAACAGTATGTCTGTGTATGAAACAGAGCTAAACTAAACCCATAAAAGGTATGTTTAATACACTATTTTAATACACTATTACATATTTCTTTACTACTTAGTATTAACATGAAGATATATTACTTGCTGTAAAGATAACTGTATCTAAGAATAATGGGGTATAAATTGTTGAGACAATATTTTATCCCAACACGGCTATTAGCACGTTCTTTGAAATCCGCAGACATATGTAGGAAAACTCTTAGGCCTTAAATAAAAGAATCTACTCACACTAGCGTCGATCCTAAGTGCTTGCTTTTAATGGAGTTGCGTAGACTCTTTTGCTATTTATCCGTGAGATGCACGGTAATCTGAAGAATGGCTGGCCCAATTTGGATTTTATTTCACTAATGTATTAGACATGTCCAGCATTATCATAGGCTGATGACGATGATGATATATTAAATTTTATTTAACCCTTAATCAAACAATGGTAGAATACATGCCACATTCGATCGATCGATATGTTTTTAGAAAAAAAGGTAAAATTTTAACGCAAACTCCATTTATTGTTGTTTAGCTACTAGAACGATTATTAAACTTTTGATTGTTGGTAGTGGCAGTAAAAGAAAAATTATATATTCTTTGTCATTGACTGTCAAAATCAAAACACCTGCGAAGATTTATAAATTTTGTACCGTAATTGGGATTTATTCATAAATATTTGATTTGTGTTTGGAAAAAATCCGATAAGTAAATAAGAGATACTTATTTGTAAAGTTTATGATATTGTTAGATGTTGAGTGTATAAAATTAGTTACTTTCAGTAATAATTACATCTAAAATATGTTCATAAAGTATGTGGCTAATATATGACCATTGTACGTTAGTAGAAGTAAATGATTGAAATAACGAAAGTATCGTTGTAGGACATTTTGTCAATATGTGTAAATAATTTTCGTTCTTATTGTTATTGCCTAATTGTTTATTTTTATAGGACAAGATGTCATCAAGTAGGCCACTATCTGATACTGCACTACTTATATTTTGGAAAATTGGTCCGATATAGGCCCATCGGGAATTTCATTTGCGTTTAGCAAGAGCGCTGATTAGCGACTTCTTGTGCAAGAAGAAGATACCAATTATTTTTAAAAATAAGAAAGGAGGAAATTTCGGCGTCCGCGATGAAGTTCGGCTTCAGAGCGTCGGAATTCACTTTCCAGAAGCACAAGATATCTATAAGCGTTGCAAGTTTTGTTCAACGCGAAAAGATGCCAAAAGATCAAATAAAAAATGTTCTCACTGTGGTGTATCTGTATGTGTTAAGGATTGCTTCAAAAAATTTCATTTAGCTATAAATTCAGAAGAGCAAATATAAAAATAATACATTTTCATTTTATACGCTAACAAAGTTTTATTTTCCTGTTCAGACAATGGTCATATAGCTGCCACATTTAGGAATCGTTATCAGACAACGGTCATATATTAGCCACCTAAAAAAAATACTGATCCCATTAATTTTTTTTTAATTTTTATGTTTACATATCATAATTAGACTAAAATTAACCAGAATTAACCGAATATCCCAACATATCGCCGCGAATAGCTCGTATCCGATTAAGGGTTAACATTGAGTATTTAATTTATAATATATATTTATAATTTAACATTTAATAAAAAAAATATTGTAAATTGTGATTAATTATAAATTTGTTGTATATCAATAAGATCGATCACGCCTCTATAGATTAGTTGAAGTGCGTCATAAATTAACTAAATTAGTTCATTAAATTAAAAATTAATCATTAAACCATTAATTGTTGCGTAAAGTCGTATATCGGCATGTTACTTATTCGATAAAAAACCAAATGCTTTGTCATTAGTTTGCTCAATCCTAATATTTGTATGTTTTCCGCCAATAGAGGCACATAACTATACTACAAAATACAAGACCCATTAACAAGTTTGAACATTTAGCTAAAGCATATAAGAAACGAGCTGGCAGACACAAAACAATTTTCTCTAGCTGATCAATGCATTACACTAAATAAGGTTTTATCTGTACTATCTTGTTTAATTGGAAACCGTCCGGCATTGTCCTACTAGTCCTATAATTATTCTTGTCGTGGCGGCAGATTACATTCTTGTACTTTCATTTGGTTGTTTTTCAGATTAATCAGCTGCCGCTTGCTAAAATAATGTTCCAAGTAAAATACTACAACTATCATGATGAATCGAAACTCAAGAAACTAATCAATTCTTTATCTCGCAACTCCCAGGCATAAAATTAAATATGCGTACGGGAAAAAATCAATATATTCGTCATTCTAAAATAACTTAGAACATGAGTTTAACAGCGGCAGTAGTTTTCGTTTGAAGAACCTGTATCTATTCGCGTACATGTGGCGGCTTGCTGCTGTGTTTCGTACAGTGACTGAGACATCCGGAGACTCAAATCAACCTTTTCTAAACCCTTAATTACTCCTTTCTTTTAAGGAAGGCAACGTCCCATGATTCTTCTGGTATTGTGGGCGAACATGGACGGTGATTCCTTAACAGCTGGTGACCCACTTGCTCATTAGCCGGTCTATGATAAAAAAAGTATGCTACCATCCTTCCTCCTACGAATATTATAAATTTGACGTATCCTTTTGGATGGAAAACCCTAATTAAATAAAGATAAAAAAAAGAAAAGAATATTATAATTGTGCGAGCTTGGATGTGAATTCGGATGTGTGTTATTCACGCCTTAACGGCTCAACAGATTTGAATAAAATTTGATACATGGCTATATCATGACCTGGATAAGGATATCGGCTAATTTTTATTTCCGAAAAACATTTTAGCAGGTGGAGCCGCGAGATTTTTCTGAGAAAATAATATTTTCATTCCACTCGGAACCTATATATTTTCACACCACGGAGGAACTCCTGTTCTTAAGAAATCAATCAACTCTGAAGTATACAATTCCAAGAACTATCTTCAAAGACCTTGATATATATATTTGCTGATGATAACTTACAAAGTTAACTTTGTATTAGTAGGACAACTCTTTGATCCAATATTCACTAACAATAAAAACAAGATGGTTAATAATTCTAGTAATCCGTGTACAAACCTAAACACAAAAAAAATTCTTTATTAAAATTATTATTACATGTACATAACCCACATTTAAATATCAACAAAAAGGACAAAGAAGAACCCCCTGCATTCAGCCTTTTAGACCTGAAAGGCCACGACATCTGATGGATCTATCTATATGGACTATCTTGTGGATGCTTAGGGTGGATTGGATCTTCTTTTTTATAGCATAGTCCGGCAAACGAGCAAGTGGGTCACCTGATGGTAAGTGATCTCCACCGCCCATATACGCCCACCACCAGAAGAATTATGGGCGCTTTGCCGACCTTAAAAGAAAGGGATAATTAGGGATTGGCAAGGGTAAGGGATTTGGGCTTCTCAAATCGAGTCGCCTGAATTTGAGTTAAGTGTAGATATGGGGGGGTTAAAGGGGTTCGTAATGAACGCTTAAATGTAATTTTGGCCAAGTGAGCGTGCCGCGGCAGCGGCCGGCAAAACGCCAGGAAATAGCCACCTCACCGCACCCTAAAGAGTGACAGGTCCCACCCAGAGCACCCCAACTTATGTTGGTTAGGTTAGGTTAGAACGGTGACTAAATAGTGAACCGAGGAAGCGTGCTGCGGCAGTCACCGGTGAAGCGGTAGAAAGTAGCCATCTCCCCGCACCCTAATGAGTATAAGACCCTACCCAGAGCATCCCGACTATTTTTGGTTAGTTAAATTAGAACGGTGATTAAATAGAAAGTCGCCCTCCCACGAAGGAATAGATTAGTAGTGTTTAAATTTGAGTGGAGTAATAGAAAGAGGAATAATAGAAAAACTACGTATCTCTGGCGGGGGGAGGGTATGGGTGTGACCAATAGTCTCACTACGGAAGATACTCAAGATCACGCGAAGTGGAAGCGTTGTATGTAGCAAAGTACCTGACCCTGGTACTAAACCGGGATAACGCCAGGCAAAAAGAAAACAAAAAAGTTATATGTATTTAAAAATCGTTTAATGTTCTCATAGTAGATATTGAATAATCATTTCAGCGAATTTGTATACTGACAATTTTGGTTAAACACATTTAATTATAACGACACGACAGCTTTTGTGAAATCTCGGACGGGTCAGACGACAAAAAATCCCAAATAAATTACTCAACCATTAAACAGAAAAGGTACCAACACATATAATAGAAATTAGGGCATTTTAACTCAAAGGTCTGTCCAGTGGAATTCAAGGAAACCCTCGAAAAATGCCGCAATATGTTATCCTAATAGATCGCATTAACGACTGAGGCCATGAGGGTACGATACGACTAACAGGGTCCCGGAACGGCCTATTTTTGTAAATCTAATGCTTCCGCGTTTCACGTCACTGTACTGAATACAACACTTAACTGGACAAGTGGGGGTCGTGATACCGAAAATAATATATGAGAGAGACCCAACATTTTGCTTTTTTTTAACCGACTTTGATAAAAGGAGGAGGTTCTCAATTCGTTGGAATCTTTTTATTTTTATTTATGTTCCCCGATTACTCGAAGACGCCTTTACCGATTTGGACGAAGTTATTTTTTGTTTCAAAGGATTTACTTCCCTGGTTCCATTAGCACCAAATTAGGATCTGATGACGGGATCCCAGAAAATCGAGGGCAACCCTCAAATTTTATAGGGACGCATAAAGTGTTTTATATATTTTCTAAAACTAATCAAGTATTTACGTCTGGTACTCATCATGTCATGTTACTGAGCTGACGATGGAAATTTATAACTCCTTATTTTGCTTTTTATATGTATGTACATCGATTTTTCCGCCAATTGTGGACTGATTTTGATGGAAAAAAATTAATCCGAGAGAGTTTAGCTGCGATGTGGTCCCATATAAATTTGGTTAATATCTGATGATGGAGTATGGAGTAAAAAAAATAAACTCCTCAACGGATAACAGCTCAGTAGTCGCGATTGTGATATTGATTTGGATTTTACATACCATAGCTCTACTTAACAGCGAAAATAAAAAAAAAAGTTTAACAAAACTTAACACCGACTTCGGCCCGAGCGACACCGACTCTAAATAGAACTGAAATTGTAATTTTTTACTTTCAGGGTTATTTTTTTTAAGTTGGTTTTTAAGTATTGTTAAAACTTTTACTTATAATGTTACTGGTATATTGTGTCACTTACGGTCAAATACTGAAACTCAACTCAAGCATTCAAGATCGTGTTAACGTAGTTGAAACCCTGTTATGTGTCTAATTTGCATGAAAATAAGTGACCGCTATTTTATTTTTATTTTTTTATAGCATAGGCCGGCAAACGAGCAACTGGGTCACCTGATGGTAAGTGATCTCCACCGCCCATGTACGCCCACCACCAAAAGGATCATGGGCGCGTTGCCGACCTTAAAAGAAAGGGATAATTAGGGATTGGGTAGGGGAGGGGATTTGGCCTTCCGGGTATCTCACTCACCGTACGATACGCAGCAGCAAGCCGCTACTTTATGTCGGTTTTCTGTGAGATAGTGTTAACGACCCGGTCGAGCCAGTCCATTCATGCTGTAGACAAAACTGTCTACAGCGTGGCTCTATCACTCAAGATAGACGCTAGATAGACGGCCTTTCAATAGCATTTCAGTATTCAGCTGTTAAGGTATTACGCATCAGGATAACAGCAGTGCCTACTGCCATGCAGTGTTTTGTAACTCAAAGTTCTCAGTGGTGTTGCTTCATGGGCCGATCGACGATCAGGCGAGCGAACTGCTCGTCTCATCTTTCAAACGGATACAAAAGATAATGATTTCTTACGTTTACGTGAGTGTTATACATTGAAATAAAACTAATTTAAACGGATTTTATCGGATTATCATCAAACCTTAATAATTTTAAACTGAAGGTAGATAATGTAACATTAACATTTTGGGACAAACTACACCTTAGTCCACTCCGTGACCACGAAGGCTGAAAAGGTTTCGAATCGTCGGGAGAGGAAAATTAAAATAAAAAATAGAAAAGAGGCAAAAAAATATTAGGTACTAACTATTACTAGTTTTCGCAAATATAACAACTCAATATATTTTACTTTAATTTATTTTCGGAAATACAATCCAATCCCTAGCTATTTACCAGTTCATTATCTAAGATATCAAAATCAACATAGTAAGCGATTATAAGTAAACGCTATCTGAATTAATTCTGGAAATGAAGACCGAAGCAAGAGGTACAACTCCCACATCCCACGTAAAACTACACCATGTTATCAGTGAAGATCCCGAGGGCATAAACCCGTGCCGCGAATAATAGTAAACAACCTTAAGTATATTTACTCGTATGTACGAAATAATAGTTCTCGCAATGTAACGACAATTTCGTTCACAAATTGTATGATTTCAACATTTTGAATACAAATGTTTTACCCCGGATGACAAAGAGAGAGTGTATGTGTGACCATCATAGCACCTTAACGAATGGACAGATATAAATGCGGTTCTTTGTATGGAAGCGGGTTCAATTAAAATGCTTCTTAGCTATTTTTTTCTGTGCATTGCAAAGTACAGTCACTAAACCTGATGTTAAGCGCAGTGCAGTCCAAAAAACTAGCGACCACCGACAAACAATGAGTTTATCGGTGGTCAGCATCATGCCGGCCTGTATAAATGCTTCTTCACACTCCGAAGAGGAAAGAAGTAAATCAAGGGGCCAGCGACAGGACAGGCGGATAACTGTGCAGGCACAGAGATACATGGATGAACCCCTATACCCGCCCCATCTTGGAACGCGATCCAGACAAGGTAGGGGTCACTATGGCAGGTTTTAACACCTGTGTGATATAAAATATAAAACGTCTGTAACTGATTTCATTTAAGCATAATTGCTGGTGGTAGGTAGGATATTCATATCCGCCCGGATAGCGACCACAGTAAACTTTGACGTGTACGGATAAAAAAAAATTAACGCTTTAAATTATCGCTTCCTAGTCGACGCTTAGTCGACCACATAGTTTAGGCATGAATTCTAATCCCATGTTTATGGATCAACACTTACAAGTCAAACCTTTGAGAATATATACGATCTGCTATCGCTACCTTCACAGTCCTTTGGCAGTTACAATTACTGTCCTTATATATCATAAGGAAATAATTCAGCTCTAACACTATTCCACTTGACTGATAAAGCATATCATTTCAACATAGGATACGCATAGTAGACTAGGTCCTAGATATTCCCTAGGGAGAGGCCTTAACTTGATCATGTATCATAATAAAATACAAAAGCCGGTAATCTTGCCTAGTTGGACCCAAGAAGCCCGCTAGGGACTCATGAATCAAATAAACTTAGTTTCTAATTTATGGAATATGAAACAAATTAAACAGAATTTAATTTATGTGATTGGAATAATGTTGCGGTTATCTAAATTCGACCATCCAAGTTATTTGACTCATATTTATACTAATAATTATAATAAATACACGCAACAGTCACACACATACTCCTGACCCCACAGTAAGATACGAGTCTTGTGTCGTGGGTATCAGGAACTACGAGAGACTTTCGGTCTCACAACACCCAGACCCCGAAACAAATATTTGTGGATCGTGGATGTGGATCAATATATACTATTACAGAAGTGGTAAAGCGAAGCTATAGACAATTTTGTCTGTAGCATGAATCCGTCGACTCCACCGAGTCGTTACCATTGTTTCCTAAAAAACCCACGCAAAGTAGCTCGTCGTGGCGTTTCGGACGTTCAGTGGGATACTTATAGAGGATTTTCATTTACCCAGTAACTCAAATAGGCAGGTTAACTTGATGTTGTCTTATTAATAGAAGATTCCACCATGAGAGGTCGAAATTTACCATTTTTATATGAAGAAGTCTTAAAAAGACACGTCATTACTTGTCTACACCGGTTGAATTGTCCCACTTATACGAGCTATTGAGCTATAAAGTTCCAATTATGGAGGTAAACACCAAAGAAATCTAAGAAATCATATCTCAGTTACAATGGTTTGAAAATTCCCAATAACAGAGATATTTCAAAGCAAAAGTGTCTTCATTGTAATTATCAATAACAGAGGTTCTTCACATATGGCCCACTTATCCCGATTTCACTGTATTTATTTTATTTAAGGATTACTAACATGACATACAATAAGATTAGTATAATTATGTATTAATCAATAATATTCTTTTTCAATTTTGTCACGATTATAGGCGACCACGGCATGCACAAGAATAAAGCGATGTTACAAAGATCTTAACAGCTACAATGTAGCAAAAAATTGACAATACAAAACAAATAATTAATAATTCTTTATATCAATAGATTAGTTATTGTTAGTACACGCTGTCCATAAATTTCAGCGGTGCGGTCATCAGTAATCTAAGGGTCATCAGTCATAACAAGTAGGTAATGTATAGAAAGAGGTTTCCTTACACATGAGTTAATTTTATTAGTCATAAATAAAAAGGGATTTTAGGACATAAAAGAAAAAAGAACATCTATCAACAAGCGAAGGAAAACATGAAATTATTGGATTTGAGGAACGTACAGGAAATGTGAAAGTCATGTTTGAAGACGCAACATCTAAAATCAAAGAGAAAGTAGGCTAGCAGCAGGATCAGAAAATGTACGTTCTTATGTTAGCACTTACTCGTAATATTTATATTATACTCGTTTATTTCTCTACTAAAGTAACTGTACTAAACTAACTGTACTAAAGTAATAGTGTCCCTGATGATATACATTCAAAAAAATTCTATATAATAAAGGTCCAAACCATATAGATTAATCGTGTGGTCCATAGACATATATATTTACATACAGCTGTACCATGCAGTTGGCAGTTGAGTAATTCAAGATTCTGTGTGATTTTTCTCAAGGTATGTCTTGTCTGATTGATGATTTAACGAAGACGAATGAGATGTGTCTGTGTGATTTTGTTTTGAGATGTCGCTGTGTGATTCTTGTGGATTTTAGCTATAGTGAAAAGGGATTCAACAGTTTGTAGGGACAAACACACTCACATTTGTCGAGGCTCTTTATTTACGGTGGCCGGTAAATTAGCTCCCGCGGGCGAGAAGGGTGGTGACATTTACAACCCTACGCTTTGATTCTGTTTAATGCATGTATTATGTAGTGTCTGAAAACATTTGTTGGTTTATATATTCTTGTCCAATAATAGGGAAGTTTTTATAACATATGTAACCAAACGAGCTAGTGGATCAACCGATGGTAAGTGATCTCCACCGCCCCTGAACACCTACAATACCAAAAGAATCATGGTCGCGATGCTGACATTAAAGGGAAGGATAAGTACGGGACAGGGAAGGCTAGAGGGATTTAGGCCTCCGGATATCTCACTCATTGTACGAAATGCCACAACAAGCTGCTAATTCACGTCAGTCTTTTTGGGAAATAACCCGTTCGAGCCGGCCCATTCATACTGTAGACAAAATTGTATATAGATCTACCGCTACACCACTGAATTTGGTGAGATCATCAATTATTATTAGTACCAAGTTTTCTTATGTTAATTGGCTACTTTAAGCCAAAGGGTAGAAACTGGGAATCATTCGATCGTTATATTATAACATTATTTAAAGTGAAAGGTTTATGCTATAACGTAGCGCTTAGCTATTAAACATATCGTCACATCTACAGCAAATTTACTGTAATTTTAGTATAATTGGTATTTATATGAAAAACTGTTTATATTGCATAATATAGAATATCTGTTGATTGTATCATAATAACATTTTGAAAACCAAACGTACCACGGTACTGACAACTCTATTACAAACATAAATATTTTAAATTATTCTATATATTCAAAATGCTCCATTGTAAAATGGAAATTTGTAAGTTTTCCGTCGTTATAACGATATATACCGACTAAAGTATTAAACGGCCTGACCTACAAATCTCATGACGTCATCCACACTCACAAAACGTTCGGAAATGCCATTAGTGGTAAACAAATTTAGCCCCAAAACGTGTGTAAGTATTTGCATTTATAAATCAATCTACTATAAAGGAGTTCGTTCGCTGTTTACTTTCCCATTCGCATTCCTAACCCGTAATGGCTTAGAGGCTATGAAGTGTTCTGCAAATTCGTTGTGCACATTAAATTAAAGATTTAGGCCATCATGTCACAACTACTAAAGCGTTTCATGATGAATTCTGTACGGTTTCTTTGCCTGGAATATTTGTTTCCAAAATCTTCTTGAAAAAACAAAACTCCGATATTTAGCTCAGTTAGTAATTAATCTTTTTGGAACACAGCCTCCGTGGCACAGTGGGCGAGTGGCAAGCTATGAAATGAGAGGCTATGCGTTCGATTCCTGCAGTGAGATAAATGTTTGTGTGACCCAGAAATATTTGTTTCGGGTCTGGGTGTTGTGAGACCACAACAAGTGGTATAATTTCTGATATAATATAGGTTAATCTAGTGCGGGGTCAGGACTATGTTTGTGGCTGTTGGGTGAATTTATTTATTTTTTATTTATTTAAACATAGACCTGTGACGGCGAAGAGTATGCAGGGTGCAAATAATTCTGCACCCACGGTTCGTCGAGCTTATGTTCATCTTTTAAATGTGATAAGTCAATCGCATAGGCACGGGCTATGTTTGGCACTGTCTCCTTTATACATAATCTGAGGTGACTGTTGGATGTCTAATAAAATCCAATCCCGAATGACTCATATTTGATATTTCCAATCAAAAACTAAAACAGAAATTTACATTGCGTGACCTAGGATTTAAATCCATGACCTCGCAGTTTCTCAACTTAAATACGCTACCCTTAGACCAATGGGGCATTTATTTTGCGGATTTTCAATTCAAAGTAATCTGGGATGACAATGAACGTTATCAGGTTCCCTGTCCCATGAATCATATATGATTCATTGGATATATTTTGTACCAAGAACTGTACGTCCATGAATCATATATGATTCGAATTTAGAGTCAAATTCATGCCTTTATTTGAAATGGGCGTAGCAGGTTAATTCCCATTTTTAGTATCGGAACGTGTGGGTTACATCCTTTAGAGTGAGAAAACAAACCGAAGTGATTTATAAAAAAAATGGGAAATAAACAAATGAAAAAAAGAGTGGGACATATATGATGAAAAAAAGTGGTTTGTATGGGGACAGGGAACCTGTTATGTATGTATACAGTACTACGAAATTGTTTGTTTCGGATGTATTAATTTTTTACGAATCATTATAATTATATAAGCAGCGATAGCTCAGCGGGGAATTGTATGGACTGTCGAGACGAAAGTCGCAGATTCGAAACCAGCCCCAAGAGCATACACCACTGACTTTTCTAAGTTACGTGTATATTAATTGTTAATTATCGCTTGTTTTAACGGTGAAGGAAACATCGTGAGGAAACCTGCATACCTGAGAACTCGATAAGATTTTTCGAAGGTATGTGAAGTCTGCCAACCCGCATTAGGCCAGCGTGGTGGACTAAGGCCTAATCCCTCTCATTCAGTAGAGGAGGTCCCTGCCCAGTAGTGGGACGTATATAATATAGGGCTAGTAAAAAAATTATAATAATTATATAGCCAAGATCCGGTCGTCCAATTCTGGTTAGTAAAATGTACATAAGTAAATAATAGATTAATACCAATAACATATACCATGTATGTAAGGAAATGAGTTCTTCAACTCCAATGATTTTAATCTTACCCAGGAGCCTTTACGCCATCTCAAAGGATTAATTTATTTATTAGTGAGAAATCTCAAACGTTGCGTAAACGTTCAATGCTACCTTAGACAAAGTTTTACGTAACTTCGTTATGAGGAAATTAGCTTTTAGTATTAAAACAGGCTCACTAAAACTAGTCATATATAATATTCATAATATGTTGGTATGTAGGCAGTGAGGTTTAGGCATTCGTCTCGAATGAAGCTACTCACATTTATCTATTATTTGTTATGTAACCATCACTAATATTTAATATCAAAATTTGCATGCAGATACTTCGTTTGGTTATCAATGAAACTTATATGTATAACATACTCGTATGTGTAGAATGTGGGTATATTACCGTTAATGCATGTAAACGTATTACACACGTTTTAACGAATGGAATAATACATTGATACATTCAACAGTTACACACAGTCGTGACTCCTAAGCACTCACTAGGAAAACCTGTATCGTGAGTATCATAATCTCACAAACATTTGTTTCGATGTAGAGATCGAACCTGCGGCCTTTACTTCCCAGCCGGCTACTCGCATACTGGGCCACGCGCCACGAAATGTAACAAAACATTTTGATCATATTCACTTCTGTACGATGGTGAAAGTAAGTAAAAACTATTAATCCTACTAATATTATAAACGCGAAAGTTTGTAAGTATGGATGGATGTATGTTTGTTACTCTTTCACGTAAAAACTACTGAATGGATTTTAATGAAACTTTACAATAATATAGCTTACACATCAAAATAAGACATAGGCTGCTTTTTATCCCGGGAAAAGCAAATCACGCGAGCGGAGCCGCGAGCAAAAGCTAGTTTGGTTTATAAAATGTATTCTGTCAGATTTCGGAAGCGGATAACATCCTTTTACCATTTTTTACTTTAGCCTTTCTTATTCTTTAAAGTGTTGGAAAAGGTAACATTATACCTAATACTTTATTAGCAGATGTCAGAAACAATTAATTATGGTGTTCAAAAGAAGCGCTCAATCACCACAAGGACAATGTAAGAATACTTTGATATCATACCATCTTCAACTTTCCTTAACAGAACCATGCGTGTTGGCTTGCGGAGCTACAGCTTCGTGATCTCCGCCATCTCAGCTCGAACTAAAAAGTTCGCGAAATCTTACTTTTGCCGGACCATACAGCTGTGAAATAGTTTGCCGGCACACGTGTTCCCTCCTTCCTATAATATGGGGTCCTTTAAACGGAGTGTGAAGAAGGAGTTAGGCAGGCGGGCATGATCGTGCCGACCTACGATAGATACATTGTCATTGATCGACACTATTCCTGGATTGCGCTACACTTTACAATCTTACCATCAGGTGTGGGGTCACTTTGCCGAGCCAGAATAAATAAAATACTCTCGTCTTTTTACCAATAAGGTGTAACATTAGAGTAAGCCTAAATTTAATACACCTAAGAAGTTTTAACTCGCACCATGGGAGATAGATAAAATCCACGACATTCGCTTAAGTAAATTGCACGCTGAGCTTTACCTCTATACTCTCCATGCCTCTCCACTAATACCCTCGTAAATTACCTTCCGCTTGCTCGAAAATTAATTACTTATTTTCGAAATGTCTTACTAAAACGACACAACAGAATTACATAATGGATATTTGTAATTGTTTCGTGAACTTGTAGGCTTTCATGAGAAGTTTTTATATCAAAACTTATTATCTTAATTTACGAAATAAATCAACTGTCTTTATTTTGCTAAATTATATAAAAATATGATACAACATATTCTAGCTGTCTATATGTCGGACTAGAATTAATTTAATGGCTTTTTCCAACATGTTCGAGTAAGACTCAGCTACCAATTAGGTACCAAATAAGACAGTTGTTAACCGACGTACTCCTGCAGTGTCCTGAAAATTTGACAGAACCACCAAGATTTTATGTACGTAACATTGCCGTAAATTTAAATTAAATTAATTACATTCTTCATACATGCACGTCGATTTAGGGTACTTCTAACCTAACCTTCTCGAGAATGTCTCCGGCTGATCTAAGAAAGTTCATAATAATATATCTAGATGATATTCTATTACAGTCGCCACGCAAAATAAATATTGCCTTATACTTAAAAATATTATCATATGCCCTAGTGAACAAATAAAGCATTGCGAGATATTTTTGTTATATGTAATAAAATTCATAGACTAGACCAAACAAACAACGTTTTCGTCGTAAAAGCGAACCATTAATATTTGTTTCCATTCAATATCGGATAGAAAGAAAATGTAAA
Organism: Amorpha juglandis; assembly: GCA_949126905.1. Lineage (NCBI taxonomy): Eukaryota > Metazoa > Arthropoda > Insecta > Lepidoptera > Sphingidae > Amorpha > Amorpha juglandis. The sequence continues at coordinate 5,621,153 of OX421380.1, forward strand.
AAATTATGATTTGTGTTTTTTTCAACAAAATTAATTATTTATTTTAAGCAATTTTATCAATACATATTTGACTTTTTATTATCCTTTCTATATTATCAATTCACATTATACAGTGAAATGATTGAAAGAGTTTGTATAGTCATTTAAAAGTACCAATTGGAACAGAACTGATGTCCACCACAGAAGAGATGAGCAGAGATGAAAAAAAAGCGGCGCCAGGATATATTATGTGTCCAATAAAGCAGAGGCTATAAATGTGTGCCGGTTAGAGCGAAGTTTATAGCATGGGCCGGCAAACGAGCAACTAGACTATCTGTATGTAAGTGATCTATTTTTAGAAACATTCTAAATGATTCTTTATTTGAATTTTTGTTATAACTCTAAAATAATGTGCAGACCTTTTTTAATAAGTTTTTTTTATTGACTAATTTATTTGTGACAAAGTCAATTAGTAAATGATCCCTGTCCTCAGATTTTGTAAAACAAACTTGCTAAGAAACAAATCTATGTTCAGATAAGTGAACCTTTAGTTTACTACGTTCTTAATCGAAATTAGAAACAACAAAATAATCACTCTTAAACTTAGGAAATTGACTAACGAAGAATAGATTATTTTATCTTAGTAGTTTATATCTTAACTCTATCATAAAAACTTGTCTAGACAACTAAAGAGTAACCAAAAACCTATCAGTACATAAACGGTAACTTAACAACAACAATAATAGGGGAAAGTGATCCGTTAAAGATTTACGAGGGGCCAATTATAGACTAATGGGTAAACTGGTGCGTTGTTTTCGTCCCAAGGGTGCACCACCCTTGGTCACGATTCAGTTCCCTGCCGTTTAATGGCAAACTTTATCCTACAAGGCAAATATTGCTACTTGATTTCATTCAGATGTAATAAATAAATAGTTTACAAGGTGTAATAATTTACAAGGTGGTTGGTTCTTGGTATGCGAGAGGCCGTCTAGTATGGTACCACCGCTTTGTCTATTTCTGCCGCAAAGCAACAGTGTGTAAGCACTGTTGTGTTTCTGTTTGAAGGACAACACTGATTGAAAACTGGATTCAAATCCAGTGAAATTACTGGGCATTATGAGACTTAAAATCTTATGTCTCGGGGTAACGAGCGCAGTTCAGTGCCATGCAGTGCTTTGTAATTCAAAGTTCTGTGTGGTGTTGCTTCTGTTTATGGGCAGGCGTGGCGCTTACCATCAGGCAAGCGCTTGGCGCTTAGTAAAACCTAGTAACAAAAAAATTGATAGAATAGCATGGAGTGCAATAGACTGCTGATATGTTGCTAATTCGATCCCAGGATCCGAACGCACACTCCTCTGACTTTACGAGCGTACGTGTGTCTTCAATGTTAATTATCACTAGAAGAGTAAAATCGATAGGGAACCGAACATCTGAAATATATTAACCCCTTAGAGTTACGTTAGGCTGAGAGAGGAAGCGACTTTCCAGCAGTACAGTATATAGGGTTAATATAAAACGTGAAGGTTTCAATTTGTTTGAAATACTTGGATGTTTTAAATATTATAATTGAATAAGTATAGACGGTTTGTGACTGCGAATTTGCATGTGTTATTGTTATTCAATCGTGCCTTAGCTACTGAGGGGTTGCGATAAAATTAGCACACATGTACCTAAACCATGAACTACATTGGAACATAGCTTTCTATTCAAGTGGTAGAACCACCATGTAGACAGTTTTGTCTACAGCATTAATGGGCCGGCTCGACCGGGTCGCTACCACTGTCTCGCAGAAAACCAACCTAAGTTGCGGCTTGCTGCGTTTCGTACGGTGAGTGAGACATCCAGCGGCCCGAATCCCAATTCCTAATTATCCCTTTCCTTTAAGGTCGGCAACGCGCTCATGATTCTTCGGGTATTGTGGGCGTACATGGGTGGTGGAGATCACTTACCATCAGGTGACCCACTTACTCGTTTGCCGGGCTATATTATAAAAAATAGCTACTTTTATCTTTCTTTTTTTTATGGCATAGGCCGGCAAATCATCACTCACTCATCTTGCAAAAAGACATTCACATGAGAGTTTATTTGAATATAAACAAATACTTAAGTAACAAATCCTGAAATATGTAAACCTGTATTACGAGTAGGTACCTGTCACTTTATGAATTATTTCAATTGTACAAGTATTAAAATAACTTCCATTTGATCGCTTGTTCAGATTATATACCATATAGCTAATAATTACATAGAACTAATATAATAATAATTGATATTATAGCAATGGCAGATTACACGTCTATGTTATATACAACTTACTTACTTCTATATTATCTTACTACTACTTTAAATGTGAATGTTTGTTAGTCAATCACGCCTTAACGGCTAAACAGTTTTAGACGTATTTACGCACACAGATAGACCATAACCTGGATAAGGAAATAGGCTACTTTTTATCTCGTAAAAGGCCGCATATGCGGGCGGAACCGTGGGCAAATGCTATTATGTAATAAATTTCTAACACACGCGGGCGTACCCGCGTACCAGGTAGTAAAATATAAAATGAGAAATTCGGCATTCCAACCGTTTGAATTATACGAAAATACAATCCTTTTAAAGTTTATTCATATCGAAGTTCGTATGGCTTTATTAACGCCGTATTTGTTTATACGCGGAAGCGGTGCTACTTCCCCGAATAATATGAAATTCCCGGATCAACACAAGAAATTTAAATATATTTAATTTGAACTGATATTTGATTTTATTGTTTCAGGTCATGTGAACAATAAAATAGAACTTTACTCATGAAAAGCATAAACTACAGAAAACATCTTAATTAACGTCTGTAAGAAGTAATGTATTCCTAAGAAATGAATATATAATTATAGTTATATCGACAGTTAAAGTTTAGTGCCGTCTCTGAGTGCAGCCAGTTAGAGATAGTTTATATTTTATGCTCCCTTACTGGATACAGAATAAATCTTAATTGACATGTCATCTGTATAGACCGGTGATTATCCGGTTGAAAATGGTAAAAATAGAAACAAATTTATAGTAGAATCAAACCCATTGTAAAAGGAAGAGAATACAACAAAATTGATAGGAAAAATAAATTACCGGCGATCTGAGGTCGGGAAGTGGGAAGGGGGGGGCTTTTAAGGGTAAAAAACGGTTTATCTCGATTTCCGGAAAAATTACAAGTCCTATGGAAAAAAGTTATATCGCAAAGTTGTAGGTAATAAAAAGATCTACAACTTTTGCATACACACTTTCTTCACATAACCTCAAAATATATGTGAAAAATTCAAATAACCAAGTTTTTTGTTTTTATTTTTATCTATTATAATAAATCATTTTTTTTCACGAAATTTGGTGAAAACTTACTTTTTTGTATCCCAAATACACTGTAATTTTTTTGATTTAAAATATTTATTTTTGCACCTTATTTTGACTTAATATCGAAAAAGCAGCCTAATTTTCAAACGAAAATTCTCACGTCAAAATATGAGCTTTTTTAAAAAAGTCTGTTGGCTTCTTGTTCATTGAATTCTCTACTTTCTGATGGTGTAAAAAAATATATACGTTACTATGGTAAATGTGCTCAGAAAATGTAAAGTTATAAGTTAATATTTAATAAGACATATCTACAATATTTTGAGAAAGTTGTAGAATCTTCTTTAAATTATATGCGTAGATGCCTCTTTATTGTTATTTTAATAAAACTTATATACCTGAGTGATCTACGGAAAATATTAACCCATCATAAAGAAGTGGGGAAGGGGCTAGGTGGTATGGGCCTTACTACCTGTTATTTAGTAGTTCGTTTCTTTGCATTTTCTGAGCACATTTACCATAGTAATGTATATTTTTTTTACACCATCAGAAAGTAGAGAATTCAATGAACAAGAAGCCAACAGACTTTTTTAAAAAAGCTCATATTTTGACGTGAGAATTTTCGTTTGAAAATTAGGCTGCTTTTTCGATATTAAGTCAAAATAAGGTGCAAAAGTAAATATTTTAAATCAAAAAAATTACAGTGTATTTGGGATACAAAAAGGTAAGTTTTCACCAAATTTCGTGAATAAAAATGATTTATTATAATAGATAAAAATAAAAACTTGGTTATTTGAATTTTTCACATATATTTTGAGGTTATGTGAAGAAAGTGTGTATACAAAAGTTGTAGATCTTTTTATTACCTACAACTTTGCGATTTAACTTTTTTCCATAGGACTTGTAGTTTTTCCGGAAATCGAGATAAACTGTTTTTTACCCTTAAAAGCCCCCCCCCCTTCCCACTTCCCGACCTCAGATCGACGTTAATTTATTTTTCCTATCAATTTTGTTGTATTCTCTTCCTTTTACAATGGGTTTGATTCTACTATAATTTATTTATGTTTCAAATTGGAAAATCACCGGTCTATAAGGAATAATCGAATTCTAAAAACTTACATATTACTTACGTCTTAGAGTACGACAATAAGTTAGATAAAAAACAAGGTGTTAAAAATATCAATTCCATAAAACACACAACGCCCTATTCGAATACAAATTAGCAGTCCCACCCGCTATAAAATCGAAAACACCGATCCGCATTAAGATTTTATTACAGGGAGAATGTATCTGGACCCTTTTACGCGAAGTACTGACAACTTGCCATTGGCTGAGTGTTTTGTGGACTTTTTGCGGTTGCACGTAAACACAGAACGCTATAACCGTAAAAATATGAGTTATCAACTTTATAGTTATGTTTGTTGCGACTTGCAAGTGACGGGCTGACACTCAAGTATGCTATCGTTGTTTGAGTGAACCATTCTATCACAGTACATGTAGTTTATGACCTCTTGTATAATGCAAACTGGGAGCCTTAGCTAATTTAAAAGCAGATGTAAAAATGTGCTGACCGTAGTAAAATAATAACGATGTTTTGTTATTTTATACTCTGTAAACAATAAGAGTAATCAACTCAACTATTCTTATTTTTTTAATGAATGACGTTACTGTTAATATATATTTTTAAGCTATTGTATAGTTTTTATCGCGGGCCTTGAGCGGCGAGACCGAATACAGAAATTCCGTAACGAAAAAACCTAACACCCCCCCACTAGGAGTGCTCGATAGGAGTGTATCGATATGTGATATAATATCGATACGTTTATTTGATATATCGAATCAATGCGATATTATCGAATCATTGAAGACGATATATAATATCGATTTATTTTATCCGATATATGAAATATCGTACGATGAGTTGTGAACATCAGAATGACTGGCCAAAATGACAGATCAGCTTTAAAATATTACTAACATTCAATACCTATTTGCTACTATTTAATACCTTTGTTGGGATATTTCGTACCTAATTAATAACTAAGAAAATTAATTTGAAAAATGGCCAGTCATTCTGATGTCTGAATGACCAGCCACATTTAGAAACTCCACGAAAAGGCTCCGAAATTTAAATTTCGCCTATACAACAATTTAGTACCTATTTAGTACCTAAACATATATTTTTTCTAGATTTTTAGGACAAAAAATAAAAAAAATATGAGCCAAAAATGTTTTATAGTGACAGAACAGTTTAGAAAAAAGTTACTGATTTTACTACCTGGAATGTAGACTAATGGTGAATGTAAAAATAAATAAAATAAAAATAAATAATTCAACAAAAGTATTAAATAGTAGCTAATAGGTAGGTATTGAATGTTTAAAGCTGTTCTGTCACTATAAAACATTTTAGGCTCATATTTTTTTTATTTTTTGGCCTAAAAATCTAGAAAAAATATATGTTTAGGCACTAAATAGGTACTAAATTGTTGTATAGGCGAAATTAAATTTCGGAGCCTTTTCGTGGAGTTTCTAAATGTGGGTGGTCATTCAGACATCAGAATGACTGGCCATTTTTCAAATTAATTTTCTTAGTTATTAATTAGGTACGAAATATCCCAACAAAGGTATTAAATAGTAGCAAATAGGTATTAAATGTTAGTAATATTTTAAAGCGGATCTGTCATTTTGGCCAGTCATTCTGATGTTCACCGATGAGTTGTAGAGCCACGCTGTAGACAGTTTTTTCTACAGCATGATTGGGCCGGCTCAACCGGGTCATTACCACTGTCTCACAGAAAACCGACGTAAAGTACGGCTTGCTGCTGCGTTTCATACGGTGAGTGAGATATCCGGAAGCCCAAATCCCCTCCCCTTCCCAATCCCTAATTATCCCTTTGCTTTAAGGTCGGCAACGCGCCCATAATTCTTCTGATATTGTGGGCATACATGGGCGGTGGAGATCACTTACCCACTTGCTCGTAGGCCTATGCCTATGCAAACATAACACGTGCCAATACGAATCCATCTATCGACACCGTTATGAATGTTAAATTATTAACTACGGAAATATACTGGAACGATATTGTATTTGACGGCACAAAGCAATGTCCAATAAATATTTATGTCGAGTATTCGATACTTTTAGGTTGTTTACTCACATTATATAGCATCGACGGTATTGAAATTACGGATTGTCCTTTGACATCCTATATCAATCTGCTTACGAGAGTTCTCATACATATTCCTTGACTTTTTTCGGGTATATTTTAGCATATTTATAGTTTAACATGTCTTTGACCCAAAGCTAGAAACTATTTTGATCCGTCGTACCTATATACTTATCGTACATATGATTAATCAAATCTTCGACAGGCGAACTATTGACACGCGACTGTAGTAAATCTATCTCGTTCATTTTAAAACATTATTAGATTATTTTTTATGCTTGAATAACATTCGTCTCATAATTCTCAGTGAAAGGTTTCGATTCGATGTCCTTCAAATAGAAACACAACAGTGCTTACACGCTGCTGCTTGGCGGCTTTGATAGTACAATCCAGACGACCTCTCGCATTCGAGGGACCTACCACCTTGTAAATTTTAATTTAAAATAAATAACGTGTAGGTACATTTAAATTCCAACAATTATAACAGCCCTGTATTATACAATAACACAATGCCGGGCTCTGGCCTTCTCTTACGTGAGTGTATAGACCTTTAAACTCCCCGCTAGGCAAACGCCGCTATAACCTACACGTTTTAAATCATTTTATAACTTATTTTTATTCTATTTCTAAATATCATAAATAATATAGCAACTCTACAATACAATACCTGTGTGCTTAATTTTATTCAAACCGTTCAGCCGTTAAAGCGTGTTTGAATAACAAACCTCCAAATTCACAAACTCACAAATATCCAAACTTTCACATTAATACCTAAATAATTAAAAAAACTAAAAAACACGCTTTTACATAAAATCCAACTAAAAAATAAAAAATAAATTTTAATGAATTCGAATTAGGAATAGTGTACAAAATTTAAAAATATATATAAATTAAGAATAGTGTAAATAAGAAAAAATATGTATTTTATTGTAAAAAAACGTGGGGTGCTTTTTAAGACATTATCAAAATGATGATCCTTCTACTCATATCTATCAATAAAATATTTTTATAACTATTGACACCATGCACCCCACGCTTTTTTTACAATAAAATACATATTTTTTCTTATTTACACTATTCTTAATTTATATATATTTTTAAATTTTGTACACTATTCCTAATTCGAATTCATTAAAATTTATTTTTTATTTTTTAGTTGGATTTTATGTAAAAGCGTGTTTTTTAGTTTTTTTAAAGTATTATTTATTTTTAATTTTTTAGTTTGATTTTCTATAAAAAGGTGTATTTTAATTTTTTTTACCATTTTTTGAAGTGAAACTTCTTTCGAATCTTTGTGATTGGAAAATTCGCTGAAACGTTAAAATGTCACGAAGGAGGTAGGAAAGAAACAAGTTTTACGAATGGCTTGTTTAACAAGCTATTTGTAAAACTGTACCCGATCAATCGGACAACACCCATAGTTCATACAAAGCGTCGGAGGTAATGATTCGCTGGAGAATCTTGACATCGCGATGTAGATGTGCCAGTGGCGCCATCTCTTAATTTTTTTCTTGTTTTATTTTAATGTGTCATGTAGACTATAATCCAATGTTCTATTATATTGCTGCCACTAATTGTAAATAATATAAAAAAGCGTGTTAAAAAAAGTGTTTTGCGAACATCCCTTACTACTGAAGTAATTTCAATAACAGTTATAGGTAATAAATTTGTAATTTATAACAATTATTCAATGAAATATTTAAGGACGTTTTAATTTTTACAATATTTATTTAATTTGTTATTTATTTAATTTATTTGATTTAATTTGTTCTAAACTCGTATCAAAATAACACAACAATACAACCAGCGCCACCTTTATTGCATTTAAGCTACAAGTTGACAAGAAAAAATCATGAGATGGCGCCACTGGCACATTTACATCGCGCTGTCAAGATTTTATCCGACGTTTTGAAGTAGGTCAAAATCACGTTCAAAGACAAGTTACAGACAAACCTACCAACATTCAAACATACAAACATACCAACATACCAACCTACCAACATACCAACATACATACGTCTGAAGCTAATAAAAGCGTGTTAAAAAAGATGTGAGTGATACTAAAACTGGTACGAAACAAAATGTGTGTGTGTCACAAATAAATTACAGTAGAATCCCGATTATCCGGATCAATTAAAACCAGGGGTATTCCGGATAATCGAAAATCCGGATAATCGATTTCAAAGTCAAATAAAACAATAATCAATTTTTAATAACTTTTTTGTTATAGAAAGGGACATACATATAAAAAAAATCGAGTAGCCTATGTAATTTTAAATGTTGGTTGGAAATAAATTGTGATTAATCTTGTGACGTAATTAATCACATTTTACAAGGTGGTAGATCCCTCGTATGCGAGAGGCCATCTGGGTTGGTACTACCGCTTTGTCTATTCCTGCCGCCAAGCAACAGTGTGTAACCACTGTTGTGTTTCAGTTTAAAGGATATTGAAGCCAAAGAAATTACTGGGCATTATGAAACTCAACATCTTATGTCTTGGGGTGACGAGCGCAGTTCAGCACCATCCAGTGCTTTGTAATTCAAAGTTCTGTGTGGTGTTGCTTCTGCTTATAGGTAGGCGTGGCTCTTACCATCAGGCGAGCGCCTTGCTCGTCTCGTCATTCAATCAAATAAAAAAAATATTTTCATTGCGGCCAGGTCCCTGATACTTTGCTGATGGGAGGATATTCATACCCGACCGGATAGCGACCACCGTACACTGATGTTAAAACCTGCCATAGTGGCCCACCTTGTGTGGGTCGCGTTCCAGGGTCAGCCAGTGTATATCCGGTTCTGCCGAGGGGCTTGCGACATGACTTGATGGTTGGTTGGGGCGGGTACAGTGGTACATTCTTGTATTATTGTGCCTGCCATCGGTCATCCGCCTGTCCTGTCGCAGGCCTCTCGATTTGCTTCTTCCCTCCGAAGAGGGAAGAAGCATTATACAGGCCGGTATGATTCTGGTGACCACCGATAAACTCATTGTTTGTCGGTGGTCGCTGGTGTTTTGGACTGCACTACGCTTACCATCAGGTGTAGTGCAGTCACTTTGCCGTGCTGGGATAAAAAAAAATACGCTTCAGTTGTAATAACTGTATGGGATCCAATTTGTCCTGTCTTTCAAACCATTTAAAAGCGCTAGAGCTCCAATAGCTTCACATACATCACCAGTTTCAGTCTCTTCTTCATCTTCTTTATCGTTACTTTTCAAATTATTGTTAATGAGTTCTTCATCAGTTAAAATGTGGAATTCAGGGCAGTCATTGAGAGACAACATTACTCTTTTTCGCTTAGACATTGTAGATTTCTAACGCAAAACGTAAACAAATGTAAAAAAATAAAACCTATTAGTTGGATGCTATCAATTAAAATGAAATAATAGCAAACACTATCGCGCACACAAATGAGAGCATCACTACACTTCAGAGGAAGGAAAAAAACTCGTCGTAAAATGTCTCGTTGCGCTGTCAAATCATTTTTACGGCGGTAATTAGAGCCGTGAAGAATGAGTCCGGATAATCGGATATCCGGATATTCGATGTCCGGATAATCGGGATTCTACTGTAGATGGAAATGCAGCAGAAGCCATGCTATTTGAATACGAGTCTTTCTGCTGTTTCAGCCCCGATATCACTTTGTCAAAGACGTGCATTGACTGCAAAGCTAGACTAAAGTGAACATGTCCCTATTTTGCCTCGTGTTACCATTTTGTTAGACATTTTAGTATAATTTAAAATGGTATGTGCTTGAAAATGTCTTTTGATTTTCTTTTGATTTCAATGTTACGAGTAGCTTAGGTATTTGTGGATCCTCGATATTTAAATAGCAAAATTTATAAAATCCCCTCTTTTTTCGTAAGTTTATAAGCGAAAAGAAAGACTTTTAAAAATAACCAGTACTACATAGCTACTCAACGGTAAACTAAATGTTAAATGAACGATTAAAAAATAAATATATAAATTATTGTGTGATTTACGATCGAATTAATACTGTCTATTTATAGACTCTACAATTATTTAATTCACTAGCTCACTTTATAATTCACCTTATTACGGTTGTCATTCAATATTCTAGGTAATTTGCGAATTCGCCGTAGCCATCTTAGAAAAAAGCGAAATCTTTAATGTAGCTCTAATTTTTTGAGAGCAAGTTCTTGTATTACGTTATCTTGTGTAATTTTATTTTGTCTATCACTGTTCACTGTTCTTCTTAGGTCATTATTTATTCAAATATATAAGTCGCCATATTTATTTTATAGATGCTAATAATACTGTCAGAGACTCAAAGAGATTTAAGGTTTTTTTTTTCTTTTTATCCGAGCACGGCAAAGTGACTTCACTACACCTGATGATAAGGGTAGTGCAGTCCAAAAAACCAGCAACCATCGACAAATAACGAGTCTATCGGTGTTCTCTAAAATCATGCCAGCCTGTATAAATGCTTCTTCACATTCCAAAGAGGGAAGAAGCAAATCGAGGGACCTGCGACAGTACAGGTGGATGACCGATGCAGGCACAGGGTCGCAAGTCTCTCGTTAAAACCGGATATACACTGGCTGATACTGGATCGCGATCCACACCAGGTGTGTGGGTCACTATGGTGGGCCTTAAAACCATGTGGACGGTGGTCGCTATCCGGGCGGATATAAATAAACTACCGCCAGCTAAATTAATATGATATTGTATGTAAAATATATCCTCTAATTTAACACAAATCCGTGTGCGTTTGCATGTGTTTGTGTACATAAGCATGTAATTGTGTACAATTTCTTTTATTCTTCATAAACAATTCCATTCTAATGTTTGTGAAATAATCGTGTTTGTGCTCATAAATGCATAGATTTAAAAAAAATATCAACGGAGGCAGTTTATAGAGAAACCAGCTGACGTTGGCCAAACGAGAATTTAATAACTCAGTGAAGGCACCAGCTGGTTCAAGTTTACTATGTATTAAAAAGTATAGCGCTGGTCAGTTAAGATATGAGTACATGTATGCATTATTATAATGTATTTAAGTATTTTTCGACACTCGCAACTAAAGCGTACATTATCTTCAACTAAATAACATCAACACCGTTAATATCATATTATTTGATACAGAAAAAAACGACATTAGTGTAAAAAAAGCTATATAATATCGACGAATTTGGTTAAAGTTAACAGGAAAAAAATCAGATGTTTTGGCCACACAGATAATATTTCCGAGACTCTTCGCATAAAAATATCATTTGTTGTTGTTGTTTTGTCTTCTTATTTAAATAAGTTTAATGTTTATTTTTACCAACTTCCAGAAGTTAAATCTTATCATCGGAGGCTCACCACCGCAGCCGTTCATAATTTATATGATTACAAAATTCTATCTAACGGGTGCTATTATGAGAGTTTGAAAATAATTTTAACTGCGCTATAGTCATTAAAAAGTGAGAGAAGTGCTCAGAGATAATGTTCCAATAAAAGAACAGTTATTCTGAGTAACTATCACATTTAAGTACTTTCAATGAAACTTGTTAACGAGAAATGCAAATAGAACTTACTCGGGAAATAAAAAGGAGAAATCATAATTATTTTATCTAATTAGGTACTTTATATCAATATAGCTTCTGCATCACAAGTATTTTTTCTGCACAAGCTGATATATTTTAATAATGAAATTAAATTATTTTTGTATTGATGTTTCCAAAACCATATTTTTTTATAAATTCTTTATATTATTGTAAAAGGACATCTAAATTCTTCGCATAGGCTAGGAGACATAAACAGACAAACAGACTAGCGACTTTGTTTTCAAATTCCATACTATTCAGATGTTAAGAACTGAGCATGAAAACGTTGAACACAAACTTTCGCATTTCTTTTATTAGCATATTGACTAAACTGTAAGTTTTCTCATAAAACTTTATAAACGACTTCATAAACTTAATAAACGATAAACTTTATAAACGATATACTTAAATATAATGAAATCTCAGTAGTGTCGTTGCGGGCGCGACTGTCTTCAAAACAAATGATTTTCGCAGCGAGTTCCTAATTAATGGAAAATTGTGGTTCTGTGATGGATGAATTTAAGTTAGCTCATCGCAGTATCAAATGAACGATAGACAGAGACAATTTTGGGAATGGAACGTGTGATGGCTCGTGGAACATATTACAGAAGATAAAGGGTTGAAAATCCTTGTGGTTTGCGCTGAAACGTATTTTAGTGACAAATGATACTTACCGTTGAGTGACTTTGTTGATTAGTTTGTAATGTAATTACAGCAGATATAATCATATACCTAACATCATTATTCAGTATTGGTTCTGATAACATTAATAGTGTGTCATTATAATAACTATCCCTCGTTATATATTTGTGATTATACTTTCTCACTGTAATCAATGACATATTCTTCTTTCGCAAATATTGTGTAGCTTAGGTGCCAAAGCTACCGCACAGTTATCATCAAACCAACATTTAGACTGTTCCCGCATAGCATCCGATTCGAATCTAGAGAATCTCAGTGCAATACAATACAATACAAAACTCTATATTGTATAACCAATAATCACTTAAAATAATTTAGCATAGGACTACTTAATGGTTTTACAATGGGCGGTCTTATCGCTACGAGCGATAAGAATCTCAGTTATTATTTTCATGTACCCATGTATCGAATATCTCCAGTTCAAATCAGAGTATCGGATTTGGAACGGATGCAGTGCGAAACACTCTAAATATTCTATACAGTAACTATAAATTTAAGCTCTGCAAATGCGAGCCATATGAGACGTTGAGAAACGATCGTATTAATTAAACTAGATTGAAGATCCGGTAGCACTTTCATCTTGTAAAATCTATTTAGTTAATTTTGCACACCCTTACACCACATACATAAATTCCGAGGCAATACAATAATAATACGCAATTGAGAACAGGTATGGTCGCTCTACCCTCGACTCCTTTATAAATATTTCTACTTATTGAAATAAAACTAATTTAAACGGATTTTATCGCGGTTTTTTATTAATCCCTGTGACCTCAAAGGCTGAAAGGCCTTCAAAACGTCGGTTCAAAATTAATAAAAAACCGCAATAAAATCCGTTTAAATTAGTTTTATTGATGAGTAATATTCGCGCAAAAAGATAAATATCATTAATTAAAAAAGGCTCCTTACCTAATTATTACTACCATTATATTGTGATTTTTTATTGTATGTTCCCGGAACTAATCACTGTTCTTTTCTCAAACAAGCGTAGGTGGTAAACAGACGCACAATTTCAAAAATTCAAAAATTCAAAAAGTATCATGTAGCCGTTAGTTATTGTTACTTAGAATTTTCGAATATAATATTTCACCTTTATGAATGTAATAAAAATGTGCACATAACGCTTTTACATTACGGAAGTAATAAAAAATCTCGAAGTAAACAGCAGATAAATAAATGTTGTCACTGTCGTAAAGTCGGTGACATTTTCTTATCCGTAGTAGTTGTAGCATCGTAGCGTTTCGTAGATATACCGTAGCTTAATACGTGTTATTTTGGATTTAAGGATAGAAACAACACCTCACAGCAACAAATAATAATTTTATTAATGTCTTGCGACGACAATTCTCAACTCTTTTTAAACAATAGAAATTTTATATTCCAAAGCGACGTCACAGTGACACCCTCCCATCAATTGGTTTTATTTTATAAAACAAACGTTTAGGCCAAATATGGTATCTTACGCCACAGATGTGAAGAAGAAGAAGAAGGTAGAATGTATAATGTTATGCCGTATGTGTCTGCAAGGGGCCAGAGATCGCTAACACTCGGCCATCCTGCAGCGGCGTCCGCGTCCCGCGACGCTCAGTATTCTCCGCAGTGTCCCATTTCTGAAAGCCAAAAGAAATTCGAAGCAGTATATCATAAAGAATTACGGAACAGACAAAAATGAAGACTAATTTTATTTATGGTTTCGATTGTGTCACACAGATCACACAGTTTTTAGTTTCACACAGCATGTTACGTCACACAGTAGTTATTATTGTCACACAGATCACACAGTTTTTAGTTTCACACAGCATGTTGTGTCACACAGTAATTATTATTGTCACACAGATCACACAGAATATATTTTCACACAGTGTACCCCCAGCATTAATGTATAATATGTCATGTACCACACAGAACATATCACACAGTATGTATCATATAGTATGTATTACACAGCATAAATCACACAGTATGTATCATATATTATGTATCACACAGAATACATCACACAGTATGTGTCATATACTATGTATCACACAGTAATATTGGTTCTTGGTTACTCACACAGATCACACAGATTTTATTTTTTATATTTGTATATTATGTTCAATACAATATTTATTATCGATGTATCACACAGTATTATTATTTATATAATAATATATTTTGGTGTTTACTTTTAGTTATATAATTTATATTTTTAAATAATTTTAGTTAGATTGGTGCGTACCTAATATTATCATAGATCGTAACTTATGATCATTGAATAATTTTTCTAAAGCATTTATATATTTTTGTTTTTCTAAAAATCATCAATACATTTATATAATCTACATTTATCTATAATATGACATTACAGAGATAGATTATAATGGTTCATTATAATAATATTCACATCTAATCTGTCGTACAATTAGCCTTTCTCTAATATCTGAAGAAATATTGCCATTATTTGACTCTACGTGTTGTGCTGCTTGTCCTTTTTTCCCATTACTAATAATATAATTTTGTACGTTCGATCGGTTGTTTTAATTTATGCTTTATTTTTAGCTTTCTAGGAGATCAATTAGGTCATCTCTGTCTATTTCACGTTTATTACTTGAGCTATCTTCATCAGATATGGTGGCGTTATACGGTCTAAGGCTTTCACCTGGCACTACTGCACTGAATTTTCTGTAGCCTTTCATGCCCTTGATACTAGTAATAGTATAACGATCCAATTCGTGATCAGTCTTGCATACTTTATAGGGGCCGGTATAGGCACCTGTTAGTTTTTTTGTAACATTGGCAGTATTATCCCTAGTAATCCCTCCTTTCCATAAAACCAGTTGTCCCATCGAGTATTTGCGACATTTCTTATGTTTACGATCGAACCTTTCCTTCATCAGTGTCATATTACGGTCAATCCGTAATTTAGCAGATGCTCGCCTTTCAGCTAATTCGTCTTGTTGGGCATCATAGTCGTTTACTTCACAGTTTGGATATGCCGGTAAGCGTGAATTAGTGTGACCGAACATAAGCCTAAAGGGTGAAAAGCCGGTGGTAGCGTTAATTGTGTTATTAATTCCCCAAACTACATCCGATAACTTTTGATCCCAAGTACATTCATTATCTGACATCGTATTCAAACCATTCAATAAAGTGCGATTTACACGTTCGACTTGACCATTTGACCGAGGGCTCGCTATGGCGTTTAAAACATGTTTGAATTGAACTTCTTCTGCAAACTGCTTAAAATAGCGACTTGTGAAAGCTTTACCTCTATCGGTAATCACTCGTTTAGGATTTCCAAATTGGTTGATGATTTCTCGAAGTAATTTTATGGTTTCAACTGAACTACAGCTCTTTGCTGGTCGAGCAAACACGAATTTTGTAAAAGAATCAATGACTACCAATACATACGCATTGCCTGATCGAGTTTTGACGAAAGGTCCTAAATGGTCAACGTGTAATGTATGCATGGGAATATCTTCTTTACTAATTGGATGTAGCTCGCCTTCTAGCTTACCGTAATTGCCTTTAGCAAAAGCGCACTGTAGACACGATTTTATGTATTTGCGTATAAAACGCGTCATACTGGGAAACCAAAATTGCTCTTTTACGGCTTTTTCGCATCGATCAAATCCGGGGTGTCCTATCTGATCATGGTATTTTTGTAGTAGTCCGTATTTGCCTAACCTCGGAATGACAAATCGATCCCCAGCTAAAGTTTTTCTGTACAAGATCCCTTCCTTGACGCGATAATTTGATAAAATATCACGGTTCGACGTGCCTTCACGAAGTTGTGTCAGTAAGTGCTGAATGTTATCGTCCTGTTCTTGTAAAGTCAAGAGCCAATCTGACCGGTCTATCATCAGCACATTACTGGAAACGGGATTTCTACTTAGAGCGTCCACGTGTTTCATTCTATCCCCAGGCCTATATTCGATTTGCAAGTCAAAGTCCTGTATTGTTAGCCACCAGCGAGCAATGCGTGGAACTAAATCCTTTTTAGTAAGTGTAGTTCGTAACGCCGCGCAGTCGGTTACGACTTTAACAGGAATACCTGTGAGATATATGCGAAATCGCTTTAAAGATTCTACCACTGCCAATGTCTCCAACTCATAGCTGTGATAAAACCCTTCTTCTTTACTTGTGACTCGACTAAAGTACGCAATAGGTTTTAAACTACCATCTTCCTGATACTGCATTAGAATTCCACCCAAACCCAATCGACTAGCATCAGTGTGAAGCTCAGTAATGGCGTCTTTATTATAAATGCCCAAAACTGGTCTTTCTGATAACTTTTGCTTCAACTTTTGAAAAGCATTTTCTTGTTTAGCTCCCCAAACCCACGGAACGTCTTTTTGAGTCAATTGTGTTATGGGCCGCGCAATTTCAGCAAAACTATGAATATATTTTCTAAAATACGATGCTAGTCCTATAAACTGACGTACTTCATGAACGTTACACGGCTGTT
Source organism: Amorpha juglandis (assembly GCA_949126905.1). Taxonomy (NCBI): domain Eukaryota; kingdom Metazoa; phylum Arthropoda; class Insecta; order Lepidoptera; family Sphingidae; genus Amorpha; species Amorpha juglandis. The sequence continues at coordinate 5,638,323 of OX421380.1, forward strand.
TATATTCAATAACGCAATTAATTTTGGCTCGTCCTGGCTGTATTGAACCTGCTGTAATTTCATGGCCCAAATAATTGGCACTCTTCTTCAAAAAGGAACATTTACTCAGATTTAGTTTTAAATTGGCATTTGACAGCAATTGTAAAATTTTCTCTAACAATTCTAGTCCTGCATCCACTGACACTGTTGGTAGCATCACATCATCTAAATACAATGCAATATCATTACTAACTGTTCCTAAGACCATTTTTATGAGTCGGGAGAATACTGCTGGAGCATTCGCTAAACCAAATGGCATTTTTAAATATTCATACTGGCCTGACGGTGTTACGAATGCTGTTTTGTGGATGGCGTCTTCCGCCATCGGTACTTGATGGTAGCCTTGAGCAAGATCCAGGGTGGTAAAGTAAGCTTTACCACTGAGCTTTGACACCTGGTCTTCTATATGTGGCAAAGGAAAACGGTCTTTAACAGTGCGTGCATTCAGAGCTCTATAATCAACGCAAAGCCTATAATCACCACCTTTCTTTTTAATGAGTACTATGGGGCTTGCATAGTTGGATTGTGATTCCCGAATTACACCAGCCTGCATGAGGTCTTGAACTTTGTCATCAACTATTTGATTTTCTTTGTACGATAGCCTATAAGGCTTAAAATACACTGGTTGTTCTGTTGTGGTGTGAATATGCATTTTCAAGAGATCAGTGCAACCTAGATCTTTAGTATCTCTGGCGAAAGAATGTGCAAATCTGTTTAGCAATCCTATAAGGCGCTCTAAATTAATACTATCCAGTTCCCCAACATCTATATCTGACAATTCTATAATAGGTGCTGTTGAACGACCGGCTTGCATTGTTTGATTTGAATAATTCACAGTTAACACGTTACTATGCTCACCTACTATTAAGGATTCGGCCCTTGCTATTAATTTATTTGCTGACCAATTAATATCATCATGCCCAACATTATAAACCTTTATATAACAGGTATCGGTATCAATAACCACCTGAGGTATAACATACGCCACATTACCTAGCTCGAAATATACAGCATGAGTTACGAAAGACATTTTATCATCACTGGTACTATTACCTACATATACTTCTACACATGCTACGCTTAGACTCGGAATGTAGACATCCTTTTTCAGGAAAACAGGAAATTTCAAGTCATAATCAGATTTTTTTAGTTGTATTGCACTGAGCATACTGTGTAAGTGTAAAGTGGGCACGAACATCACAGAATTCGCAGTAGTAACTAAACTGACATGTTCCTGGTTTATCATTGGTTGACCTATAATCAGATCCACGTCGGACAAATTACATTTTGTGACTTCCACTTCTCCGCTAAGCACCATATTATCAACATCCACCATGATGTTCACTTTGCCCAGTGATTGAGTACAAGCACCTCCAAATCCCTTCATAATTGTTTCTGATGGACTCAGCTTTAGTTCCAGATTATTGGATAATGCCAGCGTTATTATATTCAATTGACTACCCGTATCTATATATGCAGTCAATTGGAAGCCATTAACACATACATTTTTTTTGTATATATTTTGAAACACGTTATAAGTAACATATAAAATGCCTCTCACCTGCTGTTGCGTGGATGTAACTCTTAACCAACAGCTTGCGGTCGCGTGCCCCATTCGTTGGCAATTGTCGCATCGAACCTGAGATCTGCAGTTACGTGCTTCGTGTCCTGGGCGACGGCAAGAGTAGCATACTTTCGGCAGGATCGGCGGCCGCATTGTAGAACTCCCAGCGTTGGCTGCAGTCCCGGTGATTGAACTTGCACTGGCTGTACTTTCAACATTACCGCGCCTCCAGCTTGACTTCCTCATGGTACTAGCCGCTTCAACACTTTTATAGTCCTCTAGTGACGATAAGTAACCATAATAAAGCTCTTGTGGGCTATCGCACTTAAAAGCCTTAGCGTTTGCTCGTATTTCTACGGGTAGGCCTCTGATGACACAGGAGATAGCGTCTTCGCCCTCAATATTACATTTTTTCAAAAGTGACATTTTTGTGTGAAAATATTTAGTCATTGTCTCCGTGTCAGTTTTAGTTCTCGACAACATTTCTTGTAAGCGGTCGACAAAGTCGGTAGACCGCGGAAAAGCAGTTTGTAATGCTAGCTTCCAATCATCCCAAGTGAGGTCGTAGTCTTCTAGATCATCATACCAATCTCTTGCAGATCCTCTTAGGCGAATTTGCATCACAAATTGACGATCCTTGCTGTCCCAGCCGTAAACATCTCCAAGCTGATCAATCTTATGCAACCAATTGACAACATTACTCGTTTTCTCGTCTGGTCGAAACTTCGGTATCACTTCGGCGTCCATTTGTGTTATACGTCTTTTTTTGGTAATACAATATTCATCAGAAGAAAAAACATCCTTAAGGCCTAATTAGATGGAGAGATTTTATCGCTAGATACAGGCGAGAATATAACAAAAACTTTTGTTCATGAGGCCGCATCATACAGTTTGTTAAAAGAATCGTGTGACGCTATCTCGTAAATGACAGTTTTCTGACATTTTCTCGCCTATATCATACGAGAAACTCCCTCCATCTAAATGAGGCATTATTTTTGTCGCACGTGGGTTTTGGTAATATTTTTCTGGAACGCCGTTTTCTTTTTCCGAGACCTTCTTTATATGGCCCAGACATTTTAGGATCCCACTTCTGAGGTGTTATTTTGGATTTAAGGATAGAAACAACACCTCACAGCAACAAATAATAATTTTATTAATGTCTTGCGACGACAATTCTCAACTCTTTTTAAACAATAGAAATTTTATATTCCAAAGCGACGTCACAGTGACACCCTCCCATCAATTGGTTTTATTTTATAAAACAAACGTTTAGGCCAAATATGGTATCTTACGCCACAGATGTGAAGAAGAAGAAGAAGGTAGAATGTATAATGTTATGCCGTATGTGTCTGCAAGGGGCCAGAGATCGCTAACATACGGCAAATCTCGTAAAAGAAACACTACGATGAAAAGCATGTTATCAAGTGATAAATATGTTTAAAAGAAACGAGATGTATAAACAGTTCTTCAAGGAATAATAGCCAACCTACCGCGCATCGTTTTAAAGTTTCGTGTTATGCGGTTCGGAAATCTTCATTTTTTACTAATTAGTTCGATTTAGAAAGAAAGAAAAAAAAATTAGTGCAACACAAAACAAAAAGAAAAAATAATGGCATAAGCTAAAATTCTAAGACTTCGAATTCCAAGGCTAAACTGTTACGCCGCACTAAATGGGGGCCAGTTATATTGCTAAGCTACGAACACAGGTTTGTAATGTCCGACAATCTAAGCCTGGTCACTCAAAACAAAAATAAGTGCCTACATAATCGAATCTTGAAACAGATCTGTATCAATCAGCATCTTTACGCGTCCGAAAAAGACGGTTATTGCGGAAACACGTAACTTACTGTAGGTAAATATACCATTGAAAATACAAACAAAGATGCCTCCGATATCCAATAATTATTTCCTGACTACAAAAAATCAGCACCCAGAAGAGAAATAGATGAACATAAACGAAATCAATAAAGATTTATATCGGAAGTACGTCCGCCTATAAACAGACGCTTTGTTTTACGGCACTAGTCACTATCGTCAGTTGACCGCTGCATAGCCCGGTCAGATAAAACTTGTTTGTTCTCCGATTGATATGACAATAAAAATATTGGATATGCGATCAATCGTATCTCTCTTCTTCCGGCATTTTCCCAACTCTAAATGAGATCGATTCTCCTAATAGTCCTTCTGCAGGGATGATATGCGATTAGTTGTATGACGAAATAAATAAATATTATGAATAATGTATGCCTTGTGTAATAATATTTAAAGACAGCCTCCGTAGCACAGTAAGCGAGTAGCCGGCTGTGAACCGAGATGTTGCATGTACGATTCCCGCACCGAGACAAATGTTTGTGATCCAGAAAAAAATATTTCTGGTCTTTTCTCCTCAAAGTGACTGACGTCACGCAAGCGGCCGGTCGTAAAAATTACAAGCCAAAACTATATGTTACATAATATGTTACGCCGACCGCCCTACGAGTGCGATAAGAGCAGGTGAAAGAAAGTCATATAGGTACCGTGTCATTGTTGGGCACGGGCGTGTTGTTGAATATCTTCTACGAATGTGAGAGATTACGCTACCACACTAGCCTAGTGCAAGATAGCAGACTGCGTATGTACCTTATTCATTCTTCACTAGTCGCACCTACCCCTGCAGATAAATTTGTACCCAGACATATATCTCATAGATGCCTGAAGTGTCTGTTCTTACTTCTTCAAAATAGAAACGAAATCCTGGGAAATATTTTGGCATCCGTTATCTGTCCGTACGTATTACTCTACGTTACCGCCCATAAGATTATAAGACGTCAGCCGAATATACGAAGGATATCTTTCATCCCATAAAGTACTTAAAAACTTCAAGTGTATTTCACAATTGGTCTTGTGCCGTCCCCTCAGGTACAAAAATGTGACACGTATCATACAGATTGATTACTTCAATACTTTAAGTACATTTACGTTACTTGTAGCGTTTATTTAGATCTGCGTATGATTGAGATTTTATCGCACTAATAAATCTAACCTGACCAAAACCAATAGACAATTTAATAACAGTATATTTAACCCATACACTCCTCCTTATCGGAGGAATTGGAAACATAAATTCCGCTTATTTGATTAATTCCGTTGCGGGACAAAGCCAATTTAGCATTCTCAACGACTCGCCGAACTTCACTGCCCAGTTTCAACAAAATGCTTGTCACCGTTGTTGCTGCTTTACAAGTTACAGGCGGTTAGGTGGGAGGTACAGTCTTGGTAGCACTTAGGCTATTTTCAATTAACGATCTTAGACTAATTATATTAATCGGATATATCCCGAAAATCAACTGTACCCTGATGGGCTCATTTGTGCGATTTATATAGAGAATTAAAATAAAACTACCTAATTTAAACAGATATTATTTTTTATTAATTTTTGATCCCGACGTTTCGAAAGCTTTTCAGCATTCGTGGTCACGGGGTGGACTCCGAAAAACCGCGATAAAATTCGTTTAGATTAGTTTTATTTCAATGTGTAATATTCGCGTAAACATAAGAAATCTTTAGACAATTATACTACTGTTTATTGAAAATGACCGTAAATAAACAACCACTGATTTGTAAAAAATATATTTTGATAGTCCACTTAAAAATATGACAACACTTCTCCTGTCCACCAAAACACAAGACAGTTTTCAGCACTGGTCGAATATCGCATATCGTTTCCATCCGTAAAATCTTGAATGTCATCTTCGGAGTCATTATGTGATTCATCTTGTAAGTGTAGCTTCGTAATTGGATTAGTTAGGTGAAACTGTCCAGAGCCTGTGGCTAATATAGGTCGGCACGGATGGATGGACACGCTGTTACAGCAATCCTTGTGTAATGGAAACTGTAATAAAAATTTCATAATCTTATAAAGGCTAAAATTGATAATTTAGTATTTTTTAACAGACATAAAATGATTAGGTAATATTTTAATTTTAATAATTGCGAGCAGGTATAATTGGTAATAATTGAAATATGAACTAATTTAAACGGATTTTATCGCGTGTAATATTGGCGTACACGTAAGAAATCATAATGGTAATAATGTTATCTATAGGCAGATCCGGCTTTACCCTATGGGCTCCCTTGGCACCGGCCCAGGGGCCATGTATCATGGACCATCCCCTAGCCTGAAGGGATCACCCAAATGCCAAAACCCAGTACCTAAAAATATTTTTTATTTTTAAATAAAACCACAGAAATAACTTGCTTAAGCACTATTTTCGGTTAACAGTGATACATAATATGAAAAGAAAAACCTTTTTCTAAAAGGACGCCTAACTATTTCGAGTATCTCCCACATGGCCTAACACACCTGATTTTTTATATACTTAGTGAACAGTTTTAGACACATAATGGATGCTCCTGGTGTTAAATCCTCCTTCAGGTGTTAAATCTCTGTCTAGGTAGAATACATTTCTAATGCATACTCATCAATTGTTTGGAATTTAACATTTTAAAAATCAATTTACTTTACAGACATCATTATTATTATAGAAAAATATGTATTTCAAATCATAAAATTTATACAAGAAAAGGACAAAATTTGAATTTGTAGGAATAACTTGGCCATGGGGCTGCCAGATTATATTGGATACAAAAAATATATCTATTTATATAAAATAAGTAAGCTGTACTGACAGCCCTGTTTGTCCAAGGTTAACTCAACACAAAAGTGAATGACATACAAGGAAATAGACTTATGGCTTACAGTCAGTAGTAAAAATCTTAAGATAAAACACCAAAGTAAGATTAATGCCCCTATATTTAGAAAATAATACCTTGTATGTTGCGTTATCACTTTCATCAGTGAGATCCATTTCAGATTTCCAATCGTTTTTCTCTGAATCCCATACTTTTACCACTCCATCAGTACCACCCGTCACCAAATACTTGCCACATGGTGAAATATCGAAGTATACCCTTTGGTTTGTGTTCATGACTCTATGTAGAACATTTAACGGTCTGCGGTAGTATCTTATGTCCCAAACTAGAAGTCTGTGATCTTTGCGAGCTCCTGACACCAGTTTTAATCCATCTGGTGTGAATTTCATGTGTGTGACACCACCTAGAAATAAATGGAATTTTCTATAGTGGCATAGCAAAATGTAAACTGCATATGATGTTAAACGCAATGCAGTCCGAATGTAATGTCGAACGTCGAGACATTTCATCCCTGGACTGTCAGCAGAATTATGACGACCACAAAGGTATGTGAATTTCCATCATGTAAATTATATGTATCAGGTATCCCGCCATCAGCCAAATAAAATTAGTAAATCGAGTATGAGAAATTTATAACATCAATATTTTTTAAATGCTAAAAAAATTTACATTATAATTTTTATGAGCATTGCAATTTGAAGAATGTCGAGGTTTCCTTAATCTGGGCCCGAACTAACAAAGATAAACTATATATTATAAAAAAAGGTAATAGTTATATATATAATTTGATAGTTATTGGTTTTTTACTAGAACTACATTGAAAATGTTATAATGCTTTAAAGATGACTACAAAATATTTAACGTTTTAACAAAAACATGAAATGATTAATCAATTACATTGATAGCTTTGGCATATTAATAATGGCGTAATAAGGGCCGGCGCTCACTGACGGCATGGCACGGCATGGCACGGCAGGTCATGCTGCGGCATCCCGCGGCGTCCCGTGGCATGCCGGAGCATCTCGCGGCTTGCCGGGGCATCCCGTGGCATGCCGTGGCATCCTGCTGAATGCCCAGCCACTCTCTCTCTCTCGGGCACCGCGGCAATCCGTGGAATGAAACGGCATGACACGTCTGGCCGGAGCATCCCGCGGCGCGTCGCGTCATGCCATAGCATCCCGCGGCGCGTCGCGTCATTTCGCGGCACTGTGGTATTGAAATAAAGTAACGTGAATTCTAAACTCGTGGCAATAAGATTCAAAATAACTTGATTAGTAATAAAATCCTTTGCCATGCCATGCCGTGCCATGCCGTCAGTGAGCGCCGGCCCTAAGAGTGTACTGCTTTTACATGGTGGGTACCTAAAGGAATTAGTATTATATCTTTCTGTGTTAGATAAGGGAAGTTGCTTAAATTTTGGGAAGATATTAATGTTTGTGAAGTGCACTCCCCTATTATAATCAAATCTTTATTGTGGTACACTTTTGATTTATTATAATATTCAATAATTATTATTCAATGGTGCACTTCTATGAATTGAATTTGAATTATATAATATTCCCTGTCATGAATTAGCATCTAAAATAGAACAATATGAACCCACTATAAATAATCTGATTTACCTGCATGTCCATGCATTTTTCCTATACTCTTGTATGTCCCAGTCTCACTGACATTATATAAGCTGATTGTTGTGTTCCAAGAACCGACAGCTAATAGATTACTGTCTGTTGCGAAACATGACGCTGGACTCGTGATTTTATGTTCAATAAAATCTCTGCCTGGTCTGGAAACATAGAAAAATAATTATTAATAATATTCAGAGTATGAATGATTATATAATTGGCTCATTAAAATAAATATATATGCCCTGTATTAAACTGTCACACTATTAGGCACCTGCCTCCTCAGCATGCCTCCGCTACCAATGAGAGTGGTTAGGTTTTAAGTCTGCCATCCTTGCCTAAAGCGAATTAGTAGACTCATACATAAATCATGGAGCACTTTCAGGATTAGGTTTTCTCATGGTGCTTTCTTTTGAGCATTAATCATAAATTCATACATAACTTCGAAAAATCAGAGATGTGTGCCTTAAAGGTTGGGATCAAACCCACCATATTAGTCTTGTAAGTATATACCACTCCCTAGTCCCTATAAGTCTAATTTGCTATATAAAATACTAAATATTTGGTATGAGATGTAGGAAGTATATTTTAAAAGTTGTAACATAAACTCAGGTGATAATTTAATAAGTAAGCACCTATCCAAAATACTTACAAATGTTTGAATGTCAATCAATAGTAAACATTAACTAAGATGTTACACATATTAAATGAAATGCAGTTAAACCTTACTGATACAATTCTGGCATGTTGGAGCAAGGTGTCGGGAGATTGAAAAAGTAACTTTACAATTAGGTTACCTTTAGCAATAGGTACATGATTTTTTGGTATTGTGGGTGGTGATCCCTTACCATCTAGAAGGCTTGTCTGGTGCCTTCTACTATAAAAATAAATATATTTCAATGCCTTTTAGTTGAACAAAACTACCTTTCAACATCAAAAGTCCTAAGTACTTTCTTGTAGCCAGCCACAATTCTTCTGCAGTCAGGTGTGAATGTTACTGACAGTGCTGCTTCCACTTCATCAACATCATTGTATCCTCTGTAAGAACATCTCAATGAGCCGTCAAATGCATCCCACATCTGTACTGGTGCATTTTGTATAGTAGTCAACCAACTGAAAAAAAAATAGGGTAATTTCCTATACTGATTTGTATATACTGTTTTATAGACTAAAAAATATGTAAAAGAAACGGTTTTGGAAAATCCCAATTAAAATTGGTTCAAACACAAGCCAGAAATTAAGATTTTAATTATTGGTATAAGCAACGATAGGAGCGTAGTAGGGACATATCACTTTCTCATTCGCACACATGTACCATAATATCCATTTTATATGGGGGCGTCAAAGTTTGCAACGTCTGTCATTTGATAAGTATCACTTCCATCAGATTTGATGTTGGTTTCAGGTCTGGGTGTTGTGCGACTGCAAGTCCCTCATAGTTTCTGATACCCATGATACAGGTTTAACCTAGTGTGTGGTCAGGGCTATGTCTGTGACCGTTGGGTATAATTATTTATTACTATTTATTTGAATTATTAACTTATTTTTTTTTTTTATTCTTTCTTCTATAAGTTTTGGGTAATGTAATAAATTGATTTAAATAATAAAAATCAAGTCAACTACGCTATTGAAAATCCATTAGAAAACTATGTAACAGTTGACAGACTTTTGAATGTATTGTACTTATACAGAATTGTACAGAATCTTTACAGGTTTTTTTTAAATAAATGCTACCAGGCTGACAGGATCTTTTGTGAATATGAACTGCGATTTTATATACCTACATAACTAGAAATAACAAAATTTGTTGGTTGGATCTTTTCTGTATAGCTGAATTATTTAACATCTTCTTAAATAAGATTTAGTGCATATTATGAAAGAGTCATCACTTCTGGATAAAAGCTTCTGACCACATAATTTATGACACACTAAATTACAAAAGACACTAACTTATATACTAAAGGAAAAATTGTTACTAGGTATTTTTAAATTGTTTTCGTATATGCTAATTGGTGGTTAAATCTAATTTGCATGTAGTAAACAGACCCTAAATATATGCTAATAATTACTGGGCCAACACAAACTAGTCCAATATTATGAGGGATGGCCAGAACCTAGGAGTGATTGATCATAGTACTTAAACATTGATTCGTTTTCTGTGACAAGATAATGATATGCTTACCAACTTGTTTCAGGAATACCACTATTCATGGCAGGATACCAACAAAAGTCATAGACTAGACCAGCCTCCTTTACATGTATAATTGAATCCAAAACATCTATAAGTCGTCCTGAAGCTACATCACCGGTATATAAATCTCTAGACAACTCAGTCACATGAACACCGTCATTATTGACCACACACAAACAACAGGTACCGTCTGGTGACCATTTACAACCGCGCAAGTACGGCTGAATGTCTTCATTAGCATTTTTAGACCTCGACCACGATGAATTTGAGAGTTCCAGCAATGTTTTACTTGTAAACAAACCGGGTATTTGATAACATGCACTGCCACTATTTACTACATTTTCAGCTGCTTCTGTCAAATCGTATGTAACGCTATTGTTAGATAATATGTTGTTATCGCATATTGTTTCAGTTTCCATGGTCAATTCTTCCATTTTTATATAACATTTTCATAATAACTTGCAATTTAAAATGTGTTTCATTGACATTAATTTACCGAATGAATAAAGAATAAAATTTGACAATTTTTTTTTTTATTTGTTCCACACTGGACCGGGTAAGGTCGAAGACCATGCTGCCAAGTCTTCAGTCATTTAAATTCATAAGTAATAAAATTTGACAAGCTATGACAATAATTTGACAACCAAATAGGCAGCATGTTGAATTAAAATCGATTATCCTAAAAAATATTATTGGAGTGTTAATTAATGATTCTGTGAATGGCTTACACAACTAGAACTAATTAATATACGTCATACGTATTTAGACCACGATGAGAAGACTTTTCTAAGAATATGGCGTTGGGAGGATACTTGTATCCGACCGGATAGCGACCACCGTACACTGGTGCTAAAACCTGCCATAGTGGCCCACCTTGCGTGGGTCGCGTTCCAAGGTCAGCCAGTATATATCCGGTTCTCCCCAGGGGGTTTGCCCCTGATCCTATCCCTTTTCCCATCCCTTTTTCCTTCCCCTCCCCCTTGGCCCTTGCCGACCTACGATGGACATATTGTTTATCGTTGGTCGACACTATTCTTGGATTGCGCTACACTTACCATCAGGTGTAGCGTAGTCACTTTGCCGAGCCAGGATAAAAAAAAAATATCAACATTCCTACTGAAAAAAAGGGATTTTTACTCTTGTAACGACCCTCTTAAAAATTTAATTGTAATGAATCAAAACAATAATCACTATATAATATGCTCTTCTATCGTACTTAAAAGCGTTGAAAAATCTTCTTAATATTGATTTTTCAAAAATATTCTATGTAATCATAAAATTCATGGATAATTGTTTTATTTACTTTAAATTTTAATCGATTTAAATAATTTTAATTAATTAGGAATAATTCCCAACATCCCTACAGCCATAGTCAAAACAAAAATTGTTTTATTGTCAATGTCAGTTAATATGCGCATTCGTTCAGGAATTACACATTAAATATGTAATATTCTCTGTCTACGTTAAAGATGATGATGATATGTATACAACATAGACAAACTTTTAAAATGTGCAGAAAGTACATACATAATATGTATGATGTTAGGCCATATTTTAATTTGTATGCTTTATTTTCCTGAATTAGTTTTAGCTGATATCTACAATCCACAAGCTCAATACCTACACGGCAAGTGTAAATATTTTTTTGAATAGATTTTGCTAATGGGTAATTTATGTAAGGTATGCACCTAATTATTTTAAAATTAATACATACATACCAATTTTGTTCTTTAAAAATAAACTTTCTTATTCATAGACAAAAAAGAAAATTGTGAAAATGGTGAAAAGTTTTGCAAAACAGCTGTCATGTGTCACTCGATAATTTTTCTATCGTTGACGTAAATAGATTTCCCGTACAATCGTCCACTTTAGCGAAACGAAAAAATTAATTATAGCGTTAAACTATTCTTAGCGAACCTAAACATCGATGTTAATGTTAATTGGCTATGTAAAGATAAATGTAATAATATCATAATAATGATATAATGATAGCAAAATTTATTCGCGAAGTATTTTGTAATTATATTTTTGATCGGTGTCAGTTAATTGATTTGGCGACTTTAAACGTGCTAGATGTTTATAATAAAATCTTTGCAGATGAGACTTAAGTTTATTAGTCGCGGATTTCGGTTTGCTTCGGGGAATTTTTCGAAAGTAATGTCGTTTTCGGAGCCGCCCGCTAAGGCGTCACTATGTTGCGAAGAGACCCAGGAGGGTGCTCCACCGACGTACGCGATGTACGAGGCGCTGAAAGACTCGTGCCAGAACAATGCTACTTACTTCCAGCCAGACGACAGCGAAAACGGCCAACGGCTGTACCAGGGATTCATGACATTACTGGATCACATAGACACAGTTTGGCCGCTTGTTGATCATGTGCGAAAGGTATGTAGTCTTTGAAATTAAAATATTTGGAATGTAATCCCATGCAGCTGTTATCCTGCTATATACCAACATAAATAAGCATTTGTTTTCTATTGTTAAGGTACTGTTTTAAATCTGGAGCATTTCAGTGAATTTATTACTTTTTATTTAAAAATGTTTTATTTCTAGAATCAGAAATTTATACTAGATTGTAATCCTAATTATGTTGACACAAATTTAAAAAAAAACTAGTTTTAAAGAGCTAGATAGTTGGTAGGTAGGATCTACAAAGAAAAACAAATAAACTATGCAGGAATATTGATGCCCATAATTGCAATTGCCATAAGAGACATTCCTTTAAAAGTCCTTTACTACAAATTACCTTGAAATTGTGGATATTATCAATATATTGTTAGTATTTGTAGCTATTTTATTCAAGTAATAATATTCCATTAATGATAATGACTGATCATTTACATAAGTACATATTACTACATTTCTAATGATTGTGACACAAAAATATAAATGGCATGTAAAAAATAATAATGGTTAATAAAGAATTCAAGAATTCCATTAGCCACCTTCCAAGTCCGTCATTGAGGCTTTAGAGAATAACATATTTTTGTTACAATAAATACAGATATCATAACAAGGTTTCCGATAGTATTGCAATTAAGCGCAACATTCAGTGCAACATACTAATTTGCACTATATAATCTACGAGCAATGTGATGACGTAAGTCTACATAATACAATTGACACTATGTTTCCATAAAGGTCAACATATAGTGTCATATCTAATATATTATTATCTATCATCAATATAGAAATCTTGTTAATTATTTTACAACATATTCACCAGTCTGATTATGTCATTACATCATGCATTGAGGCAAGTTTTTAATTTAAACTCTTTGTTACACATGTGTATGGCGACGGACTTTGCTCATACGAGTAGATGTTTAAGAATTAATCCGTTTCCATCAAGAATGATTCATTCAAGGGCACACAGTACAGTTGTATACAAAAGCTTTCATGTTATTTTTTTAAATAAATTAACATTTTTATTCATAACATTGACAGCCTCTGTGGCGCAGTTGGCGAGTAGCCGACTGTGAAACGTGAGGCCGCGGGTTCGATCCTCGCACCGAGACAAATATTTGTCTGATTCATAAATCTTTGTTTCGGCTCTGGGTGTTATATGACCGAAAGTCTCTCGTTGTTTCTGATACCCACGATATAAGACTCTGTATCTTACTGTGGGGTCAGGACTATGTGTCTGACTCTTGGGTGTTATTAAAATAAATTAGTTACTGAATTTGTACAAAATAATATGCATTATTTCCTTTTCACATTGTTTAGAAAATTTAAATTAAATCAAATTAGTTACATTTATTGTAGAAATAAAAATATGTGAAGTTATTGAACACACAACTAATATGCACATATTTGCTTTTACTCGGCAAAGCTAGCCTAATGATCGAAGCATTTAGATCCACTTTTGTCGAGTCATAACACCACATCTTGCTTCACTCCACTCAGTATCCGCTCCAATCGTAGTTAGGTTTCTTGACGTAAGATGTATAAAATTTGTGGTATAAAATGATATGGTATAAGGGCAGGTGGAAGAAGAATACAAATAAGTACTGTAAATTCAGTGTCCAATGTCATTATGTATCAATATTAACTATACATTATAAAGAAGTCTATATTCTACAACTATATCACTATTAACTGTTCGCTATAATAGTCACATCTGTGCTCCACGATACACGTATATGTTGGTCGGTATTTTATATTTTTCCATTCAAACGAAACAAAAAGCAGACCATAGAAACATTTATTTAAATTTCAGAAACAATAGACCGTATGTACAATGCCATTGTTCACTAATTGCTCAGAAATATTTACGAGTTCTAAATGAATTGTACACGCGTCTGTTCTTGTCTATATAATTAAGACTTAAATAATAAGTATGTACATTTGAGATATTGTTGTAAGTAAAAAAAACAAATATATAAATCGTAAATGAAATATTCCCCATTTTACCATTCATCATTCATCAAACATTCCACCATTATTCAAAATAGAACTTTAAATTATTGATTTATTTGAACGACTTTGGCATACATATAAAAATTAATATTTCAATTTTTCCATGATGTGGGATTTTGCACAATTACGCCCAATACGAATCGCTTTTAAATAAAGGGAGACGGTTTGGGAAACTCTTCTATAACTAAGTAGTAAGTACCTACACATTTTAGATGCAGTTTTAATAATATATCTAACCATGCAAAACGAGTTTAAATATATACCTGATAGTATTTCCAGACACAAATAGGTATTTGCATCATAGAAACAAACATGCGCCGAACACTCACTGTAAATATTTATTTTATCTATCTTTTACAACTGGTTATTATCGAAAGTATAATCTTCCTGAGCATGGAGGCAATTTCATATTGATATTCAATTATGTATATATCTAGTACGTTTGTAGAATTTTAAATTCAAACACGACCTTGCAAACATTTCAATCAATACATAGCGATAACATAAAAACAAAAACAGTCGGGCAAAAACCTGTATGAACGCACATTCTCATTCCAAGTTTAATCAATATGGATTACAATAAACAGAACGATCACTTCCGCGTCGAGACAAATTATTATAAATATGCGATGTATTTACTTGAGTCCAAAAATGCTTCAATTCGTAATTTCGCTAACTCAATTAGATTGGCTTGAACTATGAGTATTTATAAAATCGTGTTAGCTATAATGATACGAATTAGAACTAATGATTATGTAGTCCTTGTGGATAAAAACCCCAAAACAAATAAAGATTATAAAAAAAAAACTAATGATTCTGGAGAATCGACGCATCGTGGCGCGGCATCCCAATAATTTATTATAGACCTTTATGACGAACTTACTTTGGTATCACATTCCGAGTTATTATCTTTCACGTCTGTATACCTAATACCTATAAGTATTTTGAGCAGCTTTTGGCAGGAACTCCATTTGATAAAGAGCAAAAATACCGGTTGCATATCCACAATAATCCTTCTAATAAATGCGGAAGTTTAAATGTTCGAGTTTGTAAATTAAAGGTGTTTTTAATCAATAACCCTTCAATGACTGAACGACTTTATATATTTAGCATACATATTATATTATTAAATAGATATGACTAGAGGTCAGGGGGCCCTCGGGTAGCTGATCCACTTGATTACTATGCTGCCACCAGCTGATTTTTTTGTTTTTACTTAGTTAATATTTATATAATTTAACTGTCATATTGTCCTACAAATAAAATAATAATTTTTTGAGTATCATCAAATCGAAATATTCTATCCTTGCCACCTCTGTTAGCTACCACAATAGAGAATTTTCGCATACGGAATTGTTGGTCGTCTCATCGAAACGAAGCTACTCACGGAAAATTAGCTTGATAGTAATCAAGTGGATCAGCTACCCGAGGGCCCCCTGACCATAGGATTATGACATAGCATGCTTTTTATCGTAAAGAAAGACATATTCACAACATAATCAACCTTTCAATTTTAAACTGTGAAAATGTTATATGTGACGATTTCATTGTTTTAGGTAGCACCGCTATACGATTTCGACGCGAAATCCCCGGGGAATGGATATCGCAGTTTTGTCTCAGTGGTTGATTCGTGTGTGTTACATGGATTAAAGCTTAGTCGGCAAGTATCGACTGGCAGAGATGCACTGTTGTTCAGGAAAGGCCACTTTGTTAAGTAAGTTTTACCTTTTTTAGCTGACTTAAAAATATATTCAGCTGTACTTAACTTTATTTTTATGTAAGGTATGTTACGCGATGATGTCTTCGCCACAGTTTACCTAATAGTTCTCCTACAAATATAAACCAATTTTGATCATCATTCTGTATTCCATAGAGTTTAGGTGGTCCTACTGGGATTTGATGATGGAGTACTATGAAAGACTTGAACTGCCAAGTAAATAGCAGCTAATTCATTTGAAATTGGTATTTAAAATCATTGTTATTTTTCAATTAATTTAAGTAGTATACAAGGCAACATAATGATGGTTTCGAAAGGGCATTATAGCTTTGTGTAATACATAATATTACATGTATGCCAAACAAAAATAAATATAGCAATTATATAATCTCTGATGAAGATTATGTTGCTGCTTGCTGGTGGTAGAATATTCATATCCGCCCGGACAGCGACCACCGTACATATGGTGTTAAAACCTGCCATAGTGACACACATGCCTTGTGTAGATTGCGTTCCATGTGTATTCGGTTCTCCCGAGGGGCTTGCGACAGGACTTCATGGGTAGTTGGAACGGGTATAGGGGTACATCCTTGTATCCCTATGCCTGCATCGGTCATCCGCATGCCCTGTCGCAGGCCCCCGATTTGCTTTGCCTCTCCGACGAGGAAAGAAGCATTTATACAGGCCGGCATGACTGTGGTGACTACCGATTAACTCATTGTTTGTCAGTGGTCGCTGGTTTTTTGGACTGCACTACGCTTTCCATCAGGTGTAGCGCCGTCACTTTCTCGGATAAAAATGATAGTGTTAATTAAAGCGAAATGTGAAAAATTACTTGTTCTTGGCACATTGGCACCAAAGTGTTGCTTGCCTCTAACACATAAAGGTGTCATCGGTCTCGGCTCATTCCGCGCATCACCGGTTTTCTCTGATGCTTACAAAACACAAAGGTCCCTTTCAATCACGTCCTACCAACGATATATCACTGTGATATGTACCTGCTTGGATTCAAATGCATCGACGCAATGAATTGCTGTTTAAACTATGATAGCTGTATATTTTCATGGACATTTGGGCAATTCTAGAATGTGTCAAAGTTTAACAAATTAAAATTTACAATAGCAGTTAATTACAATACATGTATGTAATACATACGCAGTCACGCCCGTAATTCCCGAAGACCTAGGCAGAGGTGTAACCAGTACACCAACATATCACCGAGCTTATGTCCATCGCATGATGTGATAGGGACAAGGGCAAGGGGCAAGGCTATCGCCATACCGGACACATGACCAGATTCCGGGCTGATACTAAGAATTTCGTCATAGAAAAACCCAATATCACTTAACAGCAGCCGTATCGCGTACGCATTATCACGGCGCCACCGAGCCAGTCATTATATTAACATGTGAATATATTTATAAAATTCCACATGTGCAAAAAATTTCATTTCGTCTTGTCCATTAAGTTCGTTTCTCATTTCACAGTACACTATTCATTCGCAACTTTTTATTGATAAAGGACCACTTGGTATAATTTTGTGTCGTCGCCGACTATACTGCGTCTCTTTTTCATTGAAATATGAATTATATTTCGGTTTGAAGGACATTGAAGCCAGTGAAATTACTGGGCATTATGAGACCTAAGATCTATGTCTCGGGGTGACGAGCGCAGTTCAGTGCCATGCAGTGCTTTGTAATTTAAAGTTATGTGTGGTGTTGATTCTGTTTATCAGCAGGCGTGGCGCTTACCATTAGGCGAGCGCCTTGCTCGTCTCGTCATTCAATCAAATAAAAAAAAAACTTTATTTTGGGGCAAATTATATTTAACTGACATTAAGGATTTCCCGATTTGAAAAGTAAACATTTGCACGCTGTCGTTAGAATAATTAAGCGAAGTAATATAAATTGAGTACATATGGAACAATATACAATATGGAACTGTAATGTGTTAATAGAGTTGTATATTATGTTGGACAAACTTTTTTATGCAATAACAATTTTTGAATTGGTGACTCCGACGGCGGTGATAAGTTAAACATACCAATATACAAATATAGATTTAAAACAACATCGCGTCGGCCAATAAGAGGTATAGTTATCGGCATGATTCATGAACACAGATAGACTGTAGTGGGAGCAGTTGAGTCCAATAGATAACGAGCATTAACTGACGAACCAATCGAAACCGCGTAAAGCGTTGTCGCCCCGCGCATTCTACAAATCAGACTTAAAAACGAACTACTATACAGATTAAATTTGTGCTCAAGAATCGTGCCGGTACATTTCAGAATCGCTTGTCAGATGCATTGCTAATGTAATTGGTTAGCTCCGAAACAAGACTTGCGGAAGCGAATTATTGTATAAGTAACCTTTAATGTATAGAAGTATTAAACACTAACAAACAAAACGTGCTATAGTGCTAATATGACGGTATGCCTATTATATTCTCTATATCCTATATACAGGGTTATTTTTAAAACACTGACAACCTCGCAGGGCCATATAGCTGACCCCATAAGGAACAACTTTTGTTCTACGAGTTTGGACATAACTCAATACATAAGAAAAAAAATGATTTTACAAGTTTTTGTTGTGTAGTGTTTGTGTTCGTACGTCAGCTGACGGCTGGATGTAGGTATTATCGATCGATACGGCGCGGCCGGTCATTGAACTGACGCGCGCGCTGCGTGTATTACGTAATTTGCGATACGCGCAGAGCGTAGGTAACTTTCAAGACGGAAATTAAATTCATAATTATTTTTGTATGAGAATAAAATCTAACAAATTATGAAAAGTCGTAGAACAAAAGTAGTAGCAAATGACCTTAGGAATCTACTCCTGCGAGGTTGTCAGTGTTTTAAAAATAACCTTGTATAGGAGGATATATATAGGATATAGAGAATTACATTAGGTTGAGTTGTCTGTGCATACATTATACATTTTTTTTGGATTCATAGTACATTAATGAGTTCACGCTATTGTGTTTATATGTGCTAATTTTGTTTTGCAACTTATTTAAAATCTAACTCATTAATCTCAAATACTTTATCGTGCCTGGGTATAATGAGATGGTTCTTAGCTTTATTTGAAGAAAATCTGTTTAGCCCTTTAAAATCTAAATGTTTTTTATTACTAATTGACGTCAGCTATTTTTTATTATAGGTTATTAAATTCCATTCTTATATTTTAGAGAGGTTGAATCGTGTGGTCAACTTCTGGCATCGCTTGGTACATGCCTTCATCACTTACACACGTTGTTAACATGGGCGCCTCCCGGAGAATTGTTCCCCACAGAAGCGCACACTCCCGAAGAACTGTTCGCGCAAGCCGACACGATCAATCAGTATTGTTTCTATGGAAGGTGTTTGGGATTTCAAGTAAGTTGTTTTGAATTAAGAACAATAATAAACAAGATTTGTTGGTGGCATGTGTGTGTTGCTGCTGGCTGAAGCGGTTTTAAAACTAAAACTTCATAGATGACGATTTGTAAAATAAAAACGTAAACTATTTTTAAAAACTCGCCATTGTATATTTAGTTTTGTATTGCCGGTTCTAAAATCAATTCAATATACAAAATATCATAATTATTTTAATAAAAAATCTAGTTTAATTAGTTACTTTGAAACTATATTTATTAAAAGATTTTCACTTTTAATACAAACGTAGATAGATACAAACGTAGAACGTTACAAATACAAAAGAAACATTAACCCCTCCATCATTCAGATTCAAATTATTTTAATACTTTTCAACAATCTGTATATTAAACTTATGATTGCGAAGATTACCGCAACGGGAAACCACAACTATAAATTGCAATAACAACCGCAAATTCTCTGAATGCCGTCACGTTTAAAACTCATTGTATTTATCAATCTTACTTATGCCAAAAACAATAATTGTTATAAGAACATGTTTCCTAATGTGCCATTAAAATCTAGCAGCCAGTAATGGAATAGACTGCCAATTCACGGAGTAGATAGTCGTTTAACATAGTACCTACACTCCATGTAGGTATATTGATAACGTGATGATTTTATTTTCTAATATTTAATTTCTGACTACATGGCTATTAAGATAAATAATAAGACATTAAAATACTTTATTGACTTTGCTTTTTGTATTAATTAAAAAGACATATTTGATGGTCTACTATTATTGTGTATAAGCACCAGTAAGTTATGCGCTAGAATTTACACTAATTTACACTATTGTAAATTATGTATAAATTAAGTTTCTAATTTTAAATTTAGTCGCATTCTTGTCAAAAATAAAACAATCTATAGTGTCCTTCCTGTGTCGTGCGTGCGTGCGTGAATGGTGCGTGCGTGCATGTGTGTGTATTTATATATCTGTGGCATCGTACCGCATAATTCAATACACCGATTAGACTGCAACTTTTTTGTTGGAAGGCTAATTACATCGCGAATCATCTCTAGAACCATCATAGCTATGTTTAAAGACAATCTGTTAACCCGTATAAAAATTACAGGTGCTTAATGACGTTGGGGTATGTAACATGTATAGTTTAGCTATCCGGAGGCCCAATTCCCCCTATCCTTCCCAACTCCTTAACTAATCTATGATTCCTCTGATATCGTAGGTGCATATGGGCAATGGACACCACTTACCATCACGTAACCCACTTGTGCCAGCCATTGCTATAATATAGTTAGTAGTGAATTTTCACTAATGTCTGTCACGTAATTGGCTGGCACATTGCGTCCAATACCAACGAGTTTAATCACAATTACTCGTACATAAAACAACACCGTCTTGAGCTATGTTTACGCCATTATCCTACAATCTAGATATAACATTGAGCTGTTTACGTGGTACGTTTCGATCCCAGTACGGTGAACCAGCGCCATATTTAGGTCACAGAAATGACGACTACGCGAATACACGGCATACGTAATGAGCGCACACATGGATACTTTTACGTACCGCTGTATATCGGTGATGTGGACTATCGCGAATCTTTTATCAGCCTCACCTCATCCTATCAGGGAAGTGACGACATAGTTTATTAGATAGTAGGTCAGTTTTGGCGGGACGGAGCAAGAAACTAGTGTTTAATTGTATTGGTTTAAAAATACTAATTATTATTATTCACCTGTAATATTTGCAAAATTATATTTGAAACACAACATTGAGATTCAGTATTGAAGTTCTAAAAGTATATAATATAGAGATATAGGTAATTTGTATCAACAGAAAAACGGCTTAATTAGAATTCATTTAAGTTTTGAGACTCATTATTATTATTAGCTACACATCGAAGAACACACACGCAGGCTGGCATAGGCGTGTTCTTTGCTAATTGTATATTTCTGTATACACCATTGGCCCGTTTTTATTTACTCTAAAACCAACCAATTACGTATATAGAATCATCGGTACTGTGGGTTCGCGTGCACTATGAAACTTCATAGTGATGTAGACACAACGATGATTATTCTTTTTATAATCAAGATAAGATTATAAGAACCAAATAATTATGCATAAATCTGCCGACCTATAATACAATAGACACATTGCCTGTCATTGGTCGGCAATATTCTTGGATTGCGCTACATTTACCATCAGGTGTAACATAGTATCTTTGCCGAGCTAGGATTAAAAAAAAAATATTCCAGCACTTTTCCCACACGACCTACACAAACCTTTCTCTTTCAGTTTCTGCCGTCGATGCGTGGAATACTAAAAGGCATATCGATATGCATGGCGGGTTTCTCCGAGGCGTACTACTGTCAGGGCAACCTGATTAGCTCCGTGTGGACAGGGGGACAATATCTCATTGACCCAGAGATGAGGGCGCGAAGGATCGTGAACATATCGCAGTCGGCCAGCATCGAATTCTGCAAGGCGTTTTGGTTTTTGGCTGAGAGTGGTATGTAATTTTTTTATGATTTTCAGATATTTAATCGTTATCAACAGAATCGATAGCTCAGCGGGGAGTGGTACGGATGGCTGAAACGAAGGTCGCAGGTTCGAAACCAGCCTGCATGCACCGCTGACTTTTCTGAGCTATGTGTGTATTATTGTTAATTATCGCGTGCTTTAATGGTGAAGGAAACATGTTAGGAAAACCTGCGTATCTGAGAAGTATTCAACGAGTATTTAGATGGTATGTGATGTCTGCCAACCTACATTAGGCTAGCGTGGTGAACTAATGCCTCACCACTCTCATTCTACATCTAATTGCTAGGATCCATTGCCTTAGTGCCGGTTGTTGTAGTAGTTCGTATAGTTCTCGTCATACTTTATGGCCGCTCTTTCCTTCACCTGTCCTCTACGTCTCCCGCCATCCTTTAGTCTTACAAACAATAACTGCTATCCACTCGTGATAACTTCAGAGCAGTCACAAAGATTGACAAGAGCTATAGTGTTCCAAGTACAAAATAGAACCACCGGGTAATTAAAGGCTTTGTATGATTTTTCCTCACTTTGTGTTCGCAAGTATATTATTATTTATGTAATATGTGTATCTATTATAACCCATCTGCAATACCTAACGGAATATACATCAGTATTCCCCACTATAGAATAAGGACAATGATTTAATACCTATACATTATGATATGTTTTACTAGCTGTAAAAAGTGTTTGGCAAAATGTCATCAACATACACAAACATACAAAGGTTTTTATCGGGCCAGGGACCTTCGCGATTCGCAAAACATCAATAACAACATAATTGGATCAGTAGTTTAGGATTGCATAGATAACAAACATACAATGAAACATTAATTTTCATTTATATGTATATGGATAAATTACGTATGTATCTTCGAAATATTTTAAAACTGAGGGGTGAAATATGTGTCGATTTGGAACTCTTTTTGAAGTCATTTAAAAATACCAAAAACTTAAGAAATGCCAATTCGTATCTTACGATTGAAAATGCGTAGGAAGCTATTTTAAGCCGAACACTGAAGTTCGATTATAGAGAATGTAATTATAGATTCCGCCACTGCATTGTGGAAAATATTTGCATTCAATTCAACGTTGGTATGTGTTGATAGCACACTGGTTTGCTAAAGAGGTACAAGAAAGTATTCGTAGTAAAATAATAGGAGTTCACAATAATAAAATGTCGCATTGACATCGTTATAGTATATTGCCTTGTATTGATTTAAAATTTAATAGTTTATTTATATATGGTTATTTTAAATTCACAGTTGGTTGTTATTTTCAAGGTTTAAGTTGTAATGTTTAATTAAGGATTCAAATTTGAAAATCGGGTTATGCGTGGCGGCCGTTTCTTATAAATATGTATTTTTGTTTGATAGGAACAATCGTAAACAACTTCTATTTCCGCCTGCCCTTATACCACTCAGATGGACGCAACATGCTTTTTACCACATGTTATGGAAAGCTTTACTGGCTTTACCTTGTGATTTTTACGACCAGCCGCCTGCGTGACGTCAACCGAAACAAATATTTGTGAATCACACAAACATTTGTCTTGGTACGAGAATCGAATGCGCGGTCGCTCGCTTCACAGCCGGCTGCTCGCCCGCTGCGTCACGGAGGCTATCAGAAGAAACTATTCAAACAAAATGTTAGCGAGACCATGATACCATATCATATTAATACATAACATAAGCCCACACCCATAATGTGCTAGGGGGTAAACCTATCCCCTTAACAGATCTAAATCGAATAAAAATGTCATAGCTGTGTATAAATGTAAATATTTAGATATATTTTAATATTCTGATTATAATTGTCAACACAAATTTTCAAACAATGAATTATAACTTAGGATGTCAAAAAACTCTATTCTCAGACCCTAAGATCAACTATCTTTTGTTTAGATAAAAATGAATAATACATTTCCAGAGATAATGAAACGTGTGCCGAGTTTAATGTCATCGACGGTGGCTGTGAACAAGTTGATAACGATTCCGCCGGAGCCCCTGACGGTAACCACCGTGGAGGGGAAAGACACCACCGTCCTACCGCCCACTGTACACGTAGGCCTACAAGGACTTAACGTTAGATTAATAAGCGTCAACAAGAGAGTCGGAATGGTGAGTGATATGATATGTTTAACACCTGTTTTGCTGGTGGGAGGATACTTGTATCCGACCGGATAGCGACCACCGTACACTGGTGCTAAAACCTGCCATAGTGCCCCACCTTGTGTGGGTCGCGTTCCAGGGTCAGCCAGTGTCCTTACCCTTTTCCCATCCCTTTTTCCTTCCCCTTTCCTTTGGCCCTGGGATGAGATACCGCAGGGTCTTTATATAGTCGGCAACGCGCCCATGATTCTTCTGGTGGTGGGCGTACATGGGCGGTGGAGATCACTTACCATCAGGTGACCCTCTGGCTCGTTTGCCGGCCTATGCTATAAAAAAAAACCCGACAAAAAGTGGGGATTTTGTAAGTTTGGTTTGGGTGTGCGTGTTTGTTTAAAATGGAAACAAAGTTGAAAAAAGGATCACTCCACCGTAATAATGACCACAGACACGTCCAAGGGAGCTCCCTCCTTTCTGATCTGAAAACCCGAGGCCCATAGAAAATCTGATCTACCACTAGTGAATATGGTACTTAATCTATATACATATAATAAAAATGTAACGGATCGCTGTCTGTACATGGAAGATATATGAGAAAAAATATTATTGGGACCTTTATCAACGCAATAGCACCCCATACAATGATTGTTAGAATTTCGGTCTGTTTGTCTGTGCGTTTGTGCACGCTAATCTCAGAAACGGCATATCGGATTTCAGATTAGAGTTCAGTTCACTAATACACTCCTTTGCAAAAAAAACGGGCGGGTTTGATTTTTTAACATTATTGGTAATAATTTAGTTCTTCAGAGGTTTTAATAGCCAAACTATGTTACTGGCACTTAATAAAGAGTCTGGGTATGAAAAAAAGTTCATTCCAAATTCAAAACTTTTGTTTTTTAAATTATTAATCCCTTTTTCATTTTGTGACACTTTTCGCGGGTTTGCGGTTAAAAGGTTATCAAGCAACTAAAAGTAACTTTTCGTTATTTTTAGTACAACAATTTATGTTTATCGCATAATTCTGCCTTATTGTGACTTAAAACAGATATCTTTGTGTCTATCGTAATGGCAGAAAAAGCAATGAGAGCTAGTAAAATTATAGCGCTGCTGGAAGAGGGGTGTAGCCAATGTTACGTCTCACAGCGGTTAAACGTGAGTCGTTCAACCGTACAAAGAACCTGGACTCGATACCAAGAGACAGGTTCCGTTCAGAGAAGGCAAGGTTCTGGGAGAAAACGTTGCACACAGCCGCGAGACGATCGCTTTTTAGTGACTCAGGCGCTGAGGAACCGCAAATGCAGTTACATAGACCTCAAAAGAAACCTTGAAGAGGTACGAGGAGCACAAGTTAGCCTATGGACTGTGAGGAGAAGACTTTTAGCTGCTGATATACGTAGTCGACGACCAGCGCGGGCCCCCAAGTTACTCCGTGAGCACCGGATGGCGCGGTTGAGGTTCGCTAGAAATTGCCTATCTTGGACACCAGGTAACTGGAGTAGCGTACTCTTCTCCGATGAGGCTCGAATTTGTCTGCATGGTGAGGACCGACGTCGGCGAGTGTTACGAAGACCAGGGGAACGCTATGCCGATGTGTGTTTTGAAGAAATCACCCCTTATGGTGGAGGGTCCGTTATGTTTTGGGCGGGCGTAACTTCCAACTATCGTACCGAGATAGTATTCATAGAAAATGGCTCACTAAATGCGCATAGGTACATAACAGAAATCCTTTCTCAAAATGCACAACCCGCACTGACTGTAATTGGTGAAGATGCCATTTACATGGACGATAATGCTCGGGCCCACCGTTCTGGCGACGTAGATGCTTATATGCAAGAGGTCGGTATTCGTCGTTTGGATTGGCCAGCGCGGAGCCCCGACCTTAACCCCATTGAGCACGTTTGGGACCTCCTAAAAAGGCGAGTACGATCTGTCCAACCACCTCCACAAAACATCAGAGAGCTTAAACGTGTAATCTCGACTGAGTGGGAACACATTCCACAGGACACCATCAAAAGCCTGGTGGGAAGCATGCCAAGACGATTACATGCCGTAATCGCTGCAAGAGGAGGTCATACTCGTTATTAATTTTTATTTTTTAATGTCTCTTTTATTAAAATACCATAAAAATACTCGTAGTCTTAATTTCATTATACCCATAAAAATGTCCATTTTAACACGGCTCTCTGTTTACATTGACTAAAACACCGATACCAGGATAAAAGTGTTAAAAAACTAGATTCTCATTGATAATAAGAAATTTCTAGACATCCAAGCTAATGACATACTAAAAATATAATAATATTTACCCATAGAAAAGCTAAGGTAAAGTGTGTGTGTAAGGTGCCCGTTTTTTTTGCAAAGGAGTTTATATTGTAGTAAGCTTCACTTAACATTTAGTTTGTTTTTTTTTTTATAGCATAGGCCGGCAAACGAGCAAGTGGGTCACCTGATGGTAGGTGATCTCCACCGCCCATGTACGCCCACCACCAGAAGAGTCATGGGTGCGTTGCCGACCTTAAAGGAAAGGGATACTTAGGGATTGGGAAGGGGAGGGGATTTGGGCTTCCGGATATCTCACTCACCGTACGAAACGCAGCAGCAAGCCGCTACTTTACGTCGGTTTTCTGTGAGACAGTGGTAACGACCCGGTCGAGCCATTTAGCCATTAGCCAGCCTATTCATGCTGTAGACAAAACTGTCTACAGCGTGGCTCTACCACTCAAAAAATGTTTCATGTCAATCGGTTCATAAATAAAAACAGTTATGCCAATTTAAAGATATTGATAATATTACGGTGCACAACTTCACGCGGGCGGAGCCGCGAGCGAATCCAAGTTATATTAATATACCCCAACAGAGACATACATATATACATATGATATACATTTCGGGTCCAATAAAACATATTTCTGTTGTGGATATCAGGAACTACGTCTGCACACTACTTTATCAATTAGATGTACAGTCAGCCGATAAAACAAAGCCGGTAGTATAAATCACTACACATTAATCGTCACGTGTAAGATTAAGCTAATGATCTTTTATCTAGAGAATACATCGTAAGCACGTGTCCCTGATAACAAATAATAATAAAATAAAGATAAACTAAATATGAAAAATAATAGTCATGCTGACAATATTCGTCCGCGTGTGTTTTCTTACCTGTTAGTGTAGTGTTAAACGTTCCAAATTTAAATTCGAGTATAGTTCACCGAAATTGGTATGATTAAAAATTTCAAGCGTGTCCCGAAAGATGTCGCTTGGAAGGCGAAAGATTGGGTATATTAATAAATTCTGATAACTATTGTTTGTAGTATTATGTGGTGACCTTTATATTGAGTAGAAAAAGATATATACATACTACGGTGGTCTTCATTAAAACGTGACGTCTTAACAACTACCGACTTTGTAATTCTATACCATATTATAGTCAGGTGTAAAAATAACGCCTATAAAACATTGTTAATTTAATAGTATAAGATGCATAATATGAAGGTGGCTGAAATTAAATCCATAATAAACTTCATTGCAAAGCTCCTTCGGCGCTAAATATATTCTAAGCCAGAGGTTCCCAGACTTTTTTCTCATAGACCACTTTCAAAATTTAGCTGGTTCCGTTGGAATGGTAGAAATGTAGCTGCAGGGGGAGCTACATTTCTACCATATTCCCAAAACTCGACAAAAAATGTGAAGATTAGATCGTAACAAAGGCCCCCGTCGAGTCTCTCGTAGACCCTTGGGGATCCACCTTTACCACTTTGGGAACTAGTTCTAAACGATATATTTCTATCCCAGGGTTCAGAGGGTTCATCGTCAATCCCACCAGCCGACGGTGTTCTGTTCCACTGTCACGGCGGTGGGTTTGTGGCTCAAAGCTCCAAATCCCACGAGACTTACCTCCGGGACTGGGCGGCTAAGTTGAACGTGCCCATACTATCTGTGGACTACAGTTTGGCACCACAAGCGCCGTTCCCAAGAGCCTTAGAAGAGGTGTTCTACGCGTATTGTTGGATGCTGAACAACTTCAAGGCTATAGGGACTACGGGTGAGTGGGTTTTGTAATATTTTTTTATAGCATAGGCCGGCAAACGAACAAGTGGGTCACCTGATGGTAAGTGATCTCCACCGCCCATGTACGCCCACCACAAGAAGAATCATGGGCGCGTTGCCGAACTTAAAGAAAAGGGATAATTAGGGATTGGGAAGGGGAGGGGATTTGGGCTTCCGGATATCTCAGTCACCGTACGAAATGCAGCAGCAAGCCGCTACTTTACGTCGGATTTCTCTGAGACAGTGGTAACGACCCGGTCGAGCCAGCCCATTCATGCTGTAGACAAAACTGTCTACAGCGTGGCTCTACCACTCAAAGAATCCATTTTGAAATGGATTTATCTATATACCATTCACAGGTACCCACATACATATCTCCTTACTAATAAATTGATTCAAAAGGTGTGTGGTAAAAATTACTCAATTAATGCCGATTAGAATATAAATATGTATAGGCTATAGCATAGACTATAGGATTTAGTTCCAGAAGTAAAACACTATATTCACTTTATCTGTTTAATATATTGTAGTTAAGACACCTTTACACAACAGTTAAATGCACTTCACCAATGTGTACACTCTTTGACGACTACGAAACGACTGGCGGGCTCCGTTTTTTTTTTTTTTTTTTTTTTTTTTTTTGTGTTGACGCTTGCTGTAAGCCTGACGAGAGTCGGCTGTATACAGCTTCACCGGACTTTCGGGCGAGCGCTTTCAGGCGCTCTCAGCCCTTGACTAGGTGACCACCGCTGAGGGCACCCCCTTTGGGGTACGAACCTCGGCTCAGGACGGTCACCGGAGAGGGCAGAGACATCTGCGATTGGGGTTTAGGGGACTATATTTTAGGACTCTACTTGATGATTGTCAATCATCATTAACATCAGCTCGCGGGCCGCTACTAGGGTCGGGGGCGTTGCGGGGAACGCGGCGCGGTCCTCGGCGGCGAGGACGGTATGTCGGTTGTGTAAAGTGTTTTTTCATGAATTCCTCTCTCCTTCGGATGGCCAGAGTGATCGCATCGTCAGGGTCAGTGAGGACGCTACGCGGACGTCTCCACTTTGCACGGTCAAAGGGAGTATATATTGAGGCTCGTCGGACGAGCGGATTCGGATGGTGGGCGGCGCGATCGAAATAGCGCTTGCTGTTCATTTTCATGAACTGCCGGATGGTCGGCAAACCCGTGTCCACGTGGGTATTGAGATTCCTCACATTGTAACGTTGTACGTTACCTAGAACACTTAGCAAAAGAAATTGTATAAAATCCTTAAAAAAAATTAAATATATTTTTCGCACGGCGCACACCGGGGGAAATTACTTGTATAGTAATTCACCGTTATAGGCTTGGGGCCGCAGGCGGCGACGGGACGGCTGACGCTCTGTCATTTCGTCGTGAATCGCCCAAGCGACAGGTCGTAATTGCTTCCACTGTGTCTGTGTGCCGTGGATAGATTTTTTTTGTCCCATTACCATTTACGTGGCAATCCGGGAGATTCCAGCGTGTATTGCACTACGTAACTTTCCCGTTCCCTGAGCACCCCAATCGGGGTGCAAGTACTACATTCGCAAGCCTACCCTTGCGAATATTTTTTCCTTCGCAAGCCCTACCCTTGCGAGGTCTACGCTCTGGGGTTGCCGCTGCGACAACGATATATAAATTCCCTGCGAGTCGCGTCGACGGTCGCCAACCAGTCACCGCTGCGCCACCGTCCGCGGGATCAGTCCACGTGGCCGCCTTCGGGTCACCGTGCCACGAGCTCCGGCCCGGCCTTCCTTCGCCTTGACCCAAGGACGGTACTTGAACGTGGCAAGAGAAACCAGACGGCCAGAACCTACCCCCTGTATAAAAAAAAATATACGATTTCTTCAATTTTTGTGGACGTAGTTTTTTATTGTGCCCGTACGCGGGTCACCACCCTTAGCAAACGTCACAACATACCACGGGACCCCAGTGATTTTACGCAGAAAGCGATTCTGCAGGGTTTGCAAGCGACTAAGTCGTGATTCGGGTATATGCGCAAACGCAGGCGATGCGTAAGTCATGATCGGCCTAATACATGTCGTGTAAATCCTAATCTTGTTGCGGATCGAGAGTTTGCTTTTATGGTTCAACAGCCAGAAGAGCTGGTTTAACGCGAATGCGGCTCGCGCGCGTGCCGCTTGTATGTGGGGAATGAAGGTAAGCTTCTGGTCAAGGGTCACTCCTAGATATTTGACTGTCTTGTTCCAGGGAATGGGCATGGTCACATTCCGGACTGGAGCAAGACGGGCAGGGTTTCGATAAAAGAGGATCGCGGCGCTTTTGGACGGGTTGATGGTGATTCGCCATTTGCGGAACCACTGACCGAGTTCGTCGGCAGCGGCTTGCAAAGTGCGGACCACCTCAACCGGATTTTTGCGCGATGTATAGATCGCGGTATCATCAGCAAAGAGCGCCAGATGGGCACCCTTTGGTTTGGGAATATCGCTTGTATACAGCGAGAAAAGGAAGGGAGAGAGAGCGGAGCCTTGCGGGACTCCAGCCGAAATGGTGTGTCGGGAAGAGAGGCTTCCCTCCACGCGATATCTGAAACCGCGATTCGACAAGAACGCTCGTATGATGTGCACGAGCTGAGTGGGCACGTTCATGGAATATAGCTTGTGAAGCAAGCCATTGTGCCACACCTTGTCGAATGCTTTTTCGACATTGAAAAATATGGCTCCGGTGGGCATCTTTTTAAGACTTTGATCGTGAATGTACTCCGTGATGCGGAGCACCTGGTGCAAACAACTATGGCGGGCTCGGAACCCAAACTGCTCCTCGGGGAGCAGATTGTGGTTCGCTGCTACTACTTTCAAGCGATCGAGGACGATACGCTCGTACACCTTACCCAAAGCGCTCAAGAGACTAATGGGGCGGTAAGATGTCGGACTAGTTTTGGGTTTACCCGGTTTGGGAATTCCTATGACAATTGCTTCCTTCCACTCTTGTGGAAAGAGGCAATTGCGGAAAGCTGCGTCTAAAATCGCAGTGAGGATTTCCAGCAGATGGCTGGGGAGCATCTTAAGGACGCGGGTGGAGATACCGTCGCCCCCGGGGGCTTTGCGTCTTTTGAGTTTCCTGACCAGATTGCTTACTTCATCGAATGTCACCGGTGACAGTGGATTAAAAGGCTCATCGACATCCGGGTCGACGGCGGAGGTGGTGGCGGTGGGGAGAGGGATCGGTTGCGGGCGGGCTCCGTCTGTTGTCCCACTATTTATATAGATTATCCCCAAGCCACGCCGTACAATTAAAGTGAGGGTAGTCAATTGAGATACTGTACTCATGACAATGATTCCCGAGAGGTATTTGAGAGAAATATATAGTATATAATAAGCTATTATATACCCGTATCTATAAGCTAACAGATATATTATTATATATAAGCTAACATATTATGTATGTGGTAAATGACAATGGTCTATAAAAAAATAAATGTTAATTTAATATCTATGTAAATATGAATTTCCGGAATATAAATATAACTTCTTACCTATGCCGCTTTATCGCTTCCGATAGTATGTTTTTTTTTATTCGTTAATAATAAAAAGATTACAATGTCTATATTCAAAATCTCAGTCCTTGTCGGAATGTTTGCTGTTTCCTTGCCTTTTTTTCTACATGGATCCGACTTCCCATCAAGATTTAATAGTGGTATTATGTGTGGCGACCCACCGTCTGATCCCCAAAATTCAACGGGAGCCATGTTTCGACATTGCCTCGTCCGATAATCATAATATAATAAGCGTGCCACGTGCAGGTGAGATTGGCTTTGGGAGAGATGTGGGTGACACACTTACACTTCGTTATTTCTTGATGACGTTCAATAATGAATATTATTATATTTATGTGTGTAAACTAGAATATCTACTTATATTAAAAGGAGGGTTTGAATGGTTCGTCTCTGAAACAGTTGATTGATTTAGAAAAGTAAGGCTGTGAAGCGAGAGGCGGTGGGTTCGATTCCTGCACTGGGATAAATGTATGTGTCATCCACAAATAATTGTTTCGGGTCTGGGTGTTGTGGGACCGTGTATGTCCCTCGTAGTTTCTGATACCCACGATACAGTTTAACCTAATGTTGGGTCAGGACTATGTGTATGACTGTTGGGTGTATATATTATATTATTAACCCTGATATGAGTGCTATCAGTTTTGTATAGGATGTACAAAGTACTGTATATATTAGAAAATTACTCTCATGACGGCAGTTTGTTGAGTGGTAGAGCCACGCTGTAGACAGTTTTGTCTACAGCATGAATGGGCTGGCTCGACCGGATCGTTACCACTGTCTCACAAAAAACCGACGTAAAGTAGCGGCTTGCTGCTGCGTTTCATACGGTGAGTGAGATAACCGGAAGCCCAAATCCCCTCCCCTTCCCAATCCCTAATTATCCCTTTCCTTTAAGGTCGGCAACGCGCCCATGACTCTTCTGGTGGTGGGCGTGCATGGGCGGTGGAGATCACTTACCATCAGGTGACCCACTTGCTCGTTTGCCGGCCTATGCTATAAAAAGAGATGCGAGCAAAGCTAGTTACATAATAATATCGTTATCGCATACCAACAGACGGTACATTCAGATTCATATTATTATCTGCGAGTAATGACCCTGCCCCTAAGATCCGTTGGCAACGGGACGGATGTTATCAACTTTATTGATAATTCATTTGTTGTAATGTTTAATTATAATAATAGGGTAATTGTCTAAAACTGTATGCGAAATCATTTAAATAATTATTATGATAATTTTGTCGGATTATTTAACGCCATGAGGGCAAGAATGGCGTAAGTGACGTTAAACAGCGGCTTCCTGCTGCATTTCGTACGGTGAATAAGATATCTAGAGGCCCAAGTCCCCTCCCCTTCCTAATCAATTATCCATATCGTCTATGGTCGACAATGCACCCATGATTATTCTGGTATTACGGGCGTAAATGGACGGTGGAGATCACTTACCATCGGGTAACCCACTTGCTCGTTTGCCGTTCTATGATATAAAAAAAAGTGATGCAGTCAACATTATATCTGGACTGTACTTTACATACTTACCATTAGTTGCAGTATACCTAGTCACTTTGCCGCCAAGCAACAGTGTGACAGCACTGTTGTGTTTCGGTTTGAAGGACATTGAAGCTAGTGAAATTACTGGGCATTATGAGATTTGACATCTTATGTCTCGGGGGACGAGCGCAGTCCAGTGCCATGCAGTGATTTGTAGTTCAAAGTTCTGTGTACTGTTGCTTCTGTTTATGGGCTGGCGTGGCACTTACAATCAGGCGAGCGACTTGCTCGGAAAAAAAACCTTTCGTGCAGGGATAAAAAAAGTCTATATCCGGAAGCCCAAATCCCCTCCCCTTCCCAATCCCTAATTATCCCTTTCCTTTAAGGTCGGCAACGCGCCTACAATTCTTCTGGTTGTGGGCGTACATGGGCGGTGGAGATCACTTACCATCAGGTGGTCCACTTGTTCGTTTGCCGGTCTATGCTATAAAAAAAAAAGTCACGTCAGCTAAAAACCAAATGTCTCGCAGGTAAACGCATAGTATTCGCGGGTGACTCGGCCGGTGCCAACCTCGTGGCGTCATGCACCCTCAAGATATTGAACTCGGGACTCCGCAGACCAGACGGCTTGTTTCTGGCGTACGCCCCTCTCAATGTCAGCTTCGTGCCCAGCCCTGCGAGGTTGTTGTGCCTGATGGACCCTATACTACCCTTTGGGTTCATGATGAGGTGCCTCAAAGGTGAGTGTATTTAATTATGTGGATGCTTGTTCGTGTTCAATTAGAAAATAATGAGCGTGATGAAGTTTTAAACAGTTCAACATTTTATAATGTTTTAAATAATTCAACTCATTTGTGCATGCAGCGTTATGTGTGCGTGAACTTGTAATTATGTAATTTTGATTAGTGTTTTGCCCACTGAGTCCAATGAGTTTGTCTAGCTGGATCATCTCAGGTATGGGTCGCGCCGCGTTGAATCCAGCGGTAAAGGAAGCCCACTTGAGTTTGTTTCGCCGGGTCTTCTCAAGATGGGTCGTTTTTGGTTCCGATGGTAGTTTTAAAACACGAAAATGCCTATGGTCCATATCGACGACCCAAAATATACATTGATTCTGGACTATTCCATAGTAAAAATATGGAGAAATAATAATAATAAATAGATTTAGTGTAATTGCCGAGTCTATTTTCATGATGCTATGTATGTATACATTAGTTGATACTGATTTCAATATATAAGTTTCTTTTACTTTTGTACTGACTTGTCATAAGCGCTTTCAATTGCTTACATGATTAATAAACTATTTGATTTGATTTGTGGTATTAACGCATCAGCCATTGTGTTATAGGTACATATGCATATATACATATTGTGTTATAGCTATAGCGAATGCTAGTCAAAAATAATTTTATAAATTATTCTCAGATCTTGTTGATCTTTTTACATGGTTTATAATTGTTATTGTGGTTTAAACTTCACAAAATGCGATTATTTTTATTTTTATATTACCAATGTGTGATTTTCAGCATACGCGAGTCCAAATTCGAGTGGTAAAGGAGACAAACACGGCAGCCAAAATGCTATAATGAGTGCAACGACGCCGCCCGACAGCAACGGTTTTCTCAAAGTTAGTCCGTCACAAGGTATGCAACAAAAAATGAATTTGAACTCAGTTTTTTTTTATTTGATCCTTACTGATTCTTATAAAGTGCCTTGAGGTTAAGCATATTATTTAAGAATCTATGCTACATTTCCCGGGATCTCCTGGAAAACAAATCCTAATAGGTACAGATCGTCCCCCTTCTTCCAAATGCTTTGCCTCTAAGGTCTGTACCGCGTCCATGATTCTTCTGGTATTGTGGATATTTCTGGGTGGTGGAGATCACTTACCATCAAGTGACACACTTGCTCGTTTGCCCGCCTATATAACGGACGAAAGAATTATATTCTAGTATAAGTAATTGTCAGGCCCTAACAATTATTATTACAAAAGTGAGTGCTATTTGTTCACATATAGTTTTTTATAGCATTGGCCGGCAAGCGAGCAAGTGAGTCACCTGATGGTAATCTGGTCTAAAACCCGATCTCCACCGCTCATGTACGCCCATCAACAGAATAATCATGGGCGTATTACCGACCTTAAAGGAAAGGGATAATTAGGGATTGAGAAGGGGAGGGGATTTGGGCTTCCGGATATCTCACTCACCGTACGAAACGCAGCAGCAAGCCGCTACTTTACGTCGGTTTTCTGTGAGACAGTGGTAACGACCCGGTCGCACCAGCCCATTCATGCGGTAGACAAAACTGTCTACAGCGTGGCTCTACCACTCACTGTATAGTATACTGGAGATTAATGTGGCGATAATAGTATTCAATCACAATTTTCCCAACAGCATCCAATATTACCACTATTCCACAGAAGGAATAAGCGAAGGTCCGTCGTCGTTCGAGGAAGTGTCTCCGTCAGATCTGGCAGAACTGCAGGCGCACAAGTCTGGCAGCGAGCGGAGGAAATCTTCCGACACCACCATCAGCGCAGCATCACTACAGAGCGAACATACTGCCACGGGTAACCACGGAATTCATACTGTTAGAATCATCATCATCATCAGCAACAGGACGTCCACTGCTGAACATAGGCCTCTCCGAAAGATTTCCAGACCGACCTGTTGGAAGCGGCCTGCAGCCAGCGACATCCTGCGACCTTTATCAGGTCGTCTGTTAAGCAGTTAAGCAGTTGCGAAGGTCATCCTATCATGCAATAATATGGTACGTCGACCAAATATCAAGATGTCAATAGGCGTATGTAAATGCAGATTTCTCACCATGACCTAGTTTATTTTAATCTTATCAAAACCTGATTATGATTTCCGTATTAAAAGAAAAAATCCGGTGATTGTACTAACGATAAACAATCGAATAAATTAATGCACATTAACATATTTCATCAACACACTGCCTCAAATCTTGCAAGCCGTAATAAGATAGTATACTGAATTCTATACATTACTTTATACGGAACAGAAAATACAAAAAAGAAACCCTTTTATTAAAACACAATCAAAATTGGTTCAAAAATGAATCCGTTATTAGGATTTTAAATATCGTTGTGAGCAAAGATGTCCCCCAACATCTTACTATCTCGCTCGAACGCGTGCCACGTAATCGCCATTTTGCATGGTGACGTCAAAGTTTGCTTCGTCTGTTATTTGAAAGAAAGAAAGAAATAATTTATTTGGTTTTTCATCATCTAAAAATGGTACATTTTAAAAGAAACTTACAACAGGAATGAAAAACCAAAATGGACTTGCCTCAGCTTCGCGCTGTAGCATATAAGCTACAGCACTGATTTTCCGCCGAGCGCATCGTTGATGTGACGTTAATTTGACAAGTATCCCTTCCGTCAGATTTGGATGGCTTCTAAGTTATTTATTTTTGGACAGCGTTTTTAATTTTTTTTTTTCTTCAATAGGTTTTTGGGTAATGTAACTTTGATATAAATAATAAAAAAAGTCAATTACCCTATTACTGTGAACACATGGTGCTATTCATTTATCCTATGTTTTCGAGGAATAGACTCGCTAAACAGGTCACACAGTATTGAATGGATATACTTGTACATGTCGTGTACAGGTATATACAGTCTAATGGACACTCGCCCAATTTCTTGACCAGGAACAACCCCACAGGAGGATAAATCTCAAAAGTACGTGTCAGACTTTCTAGAGCGTTACGTGTTGGACAGCGATACAGATTCGGAAGGCAGGCGGATACCGGTCATCAAACCCAACCAGGAAGTCATTGATGAGATGCACGCGTAAGTTGTGGCAAACTCCTAGGTATAAATAAAATAATATTTAATCAATGTGGGGCATTTTCACAATGGATAGGTAAAGTACAACAAGGCTAATTAAGATTTTATGAGTGCACCCACAATACGATTAAAGTGACATGTTTCTGTATATATATTACCAATAATATTTTGGTAATGGGCACACATCCAATTCAAAGAAAATAATGTATATTTTAAACCAACAATCTCATTTTATTCGAGAAAAAATGTTATTTGTACAATTAAAAAAACGAAGTAAATGAATAATACAGCCCTAAATTACTTCGCAGGGATCAAGAATCGGAAGCTTCAAGCACGTTAGTCGGCGAAACTCCATTGTTAGAAGATGCGGAAAAAAACGCTGAACGTAAAAAAAGGATAAAATCAAGGTATCAAATCTTTATATATATAATTCTTCTGTGAGTGTGTATGTCACTGAACTTCTCTTAAACGACTGGACCGATTTTGATGAAATTTTTTGTGTGTGTTCAAGGGGATCTGAGAATGGTTTAGATTCACAATTTTGTCCGCTGGACAATGTTTTTTTAATTAATTTTTAATTTATTAGTAGTTGTTGATTTTGGAATGTTTTACCTTGAATCGCTCTGTGCGTGTGTCTCGCCAAAACTCGAGACTGGCTGTACCGATTTGGACAGGACGGGACAGGCCGGGACAGGGACGGGACAGGGACGGGACGGGACGGGACAGGACAGGACAGGACAGGACAGGACAGGGACAGGGACAGGGACAGGGACAGGACTGTCCCACCGGGGGGAGGTGGAAGACGACCTGACTTAGGTCGTCGAAGTTAATTAAATATGCGACGGGCTACCTCACGTGCTATGGTGCAGTACCTTACTTAATTGCATTTAATGTAAATGAAACATTTGTATCAAGTTTTGACCACATTTTAAACAAATATATGTAGGTGATACGAAGTTCACCGGGTCATCTAGTCTTTATATATAAAATTTTCGTGTCACGTTGTTTGTCTGCGATGAATTCCTAAACTGCTGGACCGATTGTAATACATTTTGCAAACTGTATGCAGTTTGTTCCAACTTGAGAGGTAGTTTAGTTTATATCTCTTAATTTATAGTCGCAATATTTTTTATTGCAAATTATTTGTTTATATGACAAAAAGTTATAATTATCTGTGAGTTCCATAAGATTCTAACAGATGGCGATTTAAGGCAATTTGTCGGCTAGATTGAGTAAGTATCCAATAGATGGCGCATACTGTATTGAATAGTTTACTACAATATAATTTAACATATATCGTAGCCACAGCAACGCGTGGCGGGGTTTGCTAGTAGTACATAATTATAATTCATTAAAAATCCCACAAATTATTTCACCATGTGTACATTGGTCATGCAACCAAAGCAATCTCTGTTACGAAGGATATATTTCATAGACAATTTGTGTGTTTTATTTCAGGATAAGCGAAGCGGCGACCGGTTTTATGGGAGCAATGCAGTCTCGGTTGGCGTATATCACCGGCTCAAACGCTATCGTCAGACCTACACAAGAGGAGTATGTATATTACTTACATTCACATTTGTAAATTATTTACATCCTTGTATTACTGTGCCTACATCGGTCATACGCCTGTCCGGTCGAAGGCCACTCGATTAGATTCTTTCCTCTCCAAAGAGGGAAGAAGCATTATGAAGGCCGGCATGACTCGGTTGACCACCGATAAACTCATTGTTTGTTGGTGGTAGCTGGTTTTTGGAACTGTACTACGCTTACCATCAGGTGTAGTGCAGTCACTTTGCCGTGTTCGGACAAAAAAAAATATAAAGTTAAATTTTTTTGAAAAAAAAAACAAAAATTAAATATATTCGCGATAAAATCCGTTTAAATTAAAATAAAAACCGCGATAAAATCCGTTTAAATTAAAGTAAAAACCGCGATAAAACCCGTTTAAATTAGTGTTATTCCAATGTGTGATGTTCCAGTTTGGCGGTGCGCAGTAACCTGGACGCGTTGATAGCTCGCAGTCCGTCGGACGAGTTCATATTCTCAGTACCCCGCGACCCCTACCTGTCCCCCTACTGGGCCGACGACCACCTGCTGGTCAGGTTCCCGCCTGTCAGGATACTGGTACGTAGTTCTTTCTTTCTTTTTTATTAATGGCTGTCACAGTATTATGCATTTAGCCAGTGTCAAGTATTTTTACAAGAACGATGAAACACTGGTGCGGTCGATTTCAATGTCTTGCTGGAGTTTTGGTGTTAACTCCTTTCAGTATGATGCTTAATTCACTTATTTCAATATTTCCATACACTGTTCATCACCGTCAATGTTTATTGAAAAAATCCACACCATTTTTATACAACAAACACAACTCTAAACTAGTTTATGAAATAAATTAAAATAAGCGATGAACTGCACTGTCAGAATTCCCGCCAAAACTCCTGGTACGTAGTTAAAGGTTACGCGGTAGCGCCAGGAGGTTTTTAAATCAATAATGTAGAGTCCAACTCTTCATGATGAAGATTTATTTGAGACTGAATAAAATTTAACAAATATCCTTATTTATAGCGTTCGTCTGTTGACAATGGGTGCTTAATTCTCAGAATTATGATCATGACAAGAACACCTGCAAAACTCAGTGGTCAGCTAATATATCGTCAATATGTTTTCATTGAATTGCAAAACTTTAGTCAAATCAAGAATATCATATTTCCAATGGATAGAGTTACATAGAGTCCTTTACTTTAGTTAATAAGGTAATTTGAATGTTAAGCAAATTGTTATCATGTTATGAACTAGTGCATGGTGCATAACTACGCACCGCCGTTTTCCACCGGGATGATACCACTGTCTTGTGGATGACTGTCCTGAAATGACATGTTTTTTTGTCACGTTTCATAAAGTCAGATTTCCGGAAGCCCAAAATGCATCTTAATCTCCATTGCTCTTTTTTAAAGTTGGCATGCATAATTGACTGGGATATGGGTTGTTTTTGGTCGGTGAATATCCATCCCCATGGATATCAACAGTACCAAAAGAATCATGGACGTATTGCTGACCTTGAAGGACTTGGGATTAGTAAAGGATCGGGACGGGGCGGTGGATTTGAACCAATGGATATCTCAGTCACTATATGAAACACAAAAACCAATTTATTAGTTTAACTACCAAGGTGTTGGGAGACCGAGTCTCTTGTAGTTCCTGATACTTACGACACAAGACTCGTATATTACTGTGGGGTCAGGACTAGAGATGCGACTCGAGTAGGAATTTGTGACTCGAGTCATTTTACTACGTCACTCGAGTTGTACTCGAGTTTTCGAGTCACTCGAGTAACATTCCTTACAACTCGAGTTAGTGATGCGACTCGAGTGAATTTGTTAAACTCGTATTTGAGTGAAAATAAATGTGTGTGTGTGTGTGTGAGTTGACTCGGTAACTCGAGCGCAAACAAAGTCTAGTCAAATTTGTTTTCACTCGAGTACGAGTTTTACTAATTCACTCGAGCCACTCGAGTCGCACCACTAGTCAGGACTATCTGTGGGACTGTTGTGTAATTATTTGTTGTTTTTAATACCAGTCCGTGCATTTGGACCCGTGTCTGGACGACTGCGTGATGTTCGCCAAGAAGTTGAAGAAGCTCGGCAATACAGTCAGCATTGAAGTATTAGAGGGGTTGCCGCATGGATTCCTCAATTTTTCACTAGTGAGTACACCCGATACTTAGCGTTGTTAATTGTTCCTTTTACAATTATTGTTCTGTTCCCTTTTTAACCCGAGTACGGCAAAGTGACTGCACTACACCTGATGGTAAGCGTAGTGCAGTCCAAAAACTAGCGATCACCGACAAACAATGAGTTTATCGGTAGTCACGAGATTCATGCCGGTCTGTATAAAAAAATCGAGGGGACTGCGACAAGACAGACGGATAACCGATGCAGGCACAGGGATACAAGGGTGTACCCCTATACCCACCCCAACCATCCATGTCTCACTCACCATATGATACAGCAGCAAGCCGCTACTTTACGTTTGCTTTCTGTGAGACAGCGGTAACGACCCGGTCGAGCTGGCCCAATCATGCTGTAGAAACTGTATACAGCGTGGCTCTATCACTCAAAATTTCAATATTTTTTTCCATCAGATGGCAAAGGAGGCGAACGAAGGCTCAAAGCTGTGCATAGAGCGTATCAAACAGTTATTAGATTTGGAACAAGTGACGCCATCTAACGGGAACGAGTTATGAATGTGCGGGTTGTGCTGTCGCGTATAGACATTAGCCTTCGTCTCACATGTCACGTGACACAATGCCACATGTCGCCCATACTGGGACACTCGGCGCCTGGGCACATTCCCACTGTGCCTAAATAAATAAATACACCCAACAGTCACACACATAGTCCTGACCCCACAGTAAGATACGAATCTTGTGTCGTGGATATCAGGAACTACGAGAGACTTTCGGTCTCACAACACCCAGACCCCGAAACAAATATTTGTGGATCACACAAACATTTGTCTCGGTGCGGGGATCGAACCCGCGGCCTCTCGCTAAACAGCCGGCTACTCGCCCGCTGCGCCATGGA
Organism: Amorpha juglandis; assembly: GCA_949126905.1. Classification (NCBI taxonomy): domain Eukaryota; kingdom Metazoa; phylum Arthropoda; class Insecta; order Lepidoptera; family Sphingidae; genus Amorpha; species Amorpha juglandis. Next base: position 5,680,067 of record OX421380.1, read on the forward strand.
GGCTGTCAAATGTATGTAAATGGTACAACTTAGGAAAAACGTGCACGGATATGTACGTGAATTATTCAGGTACGTGTGAATTGAAATTCGAATCGTCGGTGAAATTGAATTACCTTGTATAATTGTTTTAAATCACAAAATATATATTTTAGAATATAATTATTATAATTAGCGATATTTTTTGTTGGCCACGGCTTACACCCTTTCTGACTAACCTTGTATATCTGCAAATGTAACTCGATTGAATATTTATAAAGCAGGCGCCGAATGTCAATAAACGCTGATCATTCTTAAAGGTTCATGTGGAAGGAACGAAATATGATGATAAAATGTATAGAACGATATGTATTGCGAGTTAACTATTATATACGTATCCGTATATTAAGATAATTTAATACGTATTTAAATGTATATTGAACATTTTTATCGGATTTGTTATGTACAGTGGCTTAATTTTAGGCCGGTAATCTCTTGCGAGACAAGTTAATCGTATATTGAGGTAACTATTTATGTATTAAAGATGCTGTGTCCGATTATATAGAGTATTAACTAGGATAAACCGGTTATTCATGAAAGCAACCCCGATAAAAATGTTTAGTATAAAATCGTACTTCTTACGTTGTATATAACGTTTCTATATTCACGCGCATTGTATATCTGTAAATGTCTATCGAATAACTAGTTAGTAATATTATGTTCATTTAAAAGGGTAAAATATTTTAACACTACGTCAAGCCAACGACATCAAATCCCTCCATATGTAAATAGAATTGGCTTAATTACACATAACATACTATAGATCACATTTAATATGACTACATCGCGTGCCGACATTTAGATGCCCTATACAGGGTTACTTTTAAAACACCAACAACCTCACAGGACTAGATGGCTAACCCCATAAGGAACAACTTTTGTTCTACGAGTTCGGACATAACTCAATACATGAAAAAAAAATTATTGAATTATAGACGACTGGCGGCTAGATAAATGGATTAAGTTCAAAGGCGCTAGCGCTGCACCCCCTTCCTCACGCTTCGCAGGGATTTATTTACGTAATCTTTGCGATGCGCGTAGAGTTATAAACATTCATGCCGGAAATTAAATTACTTAACACTTATTTTTGCATGAAAATAAAATCTAACAAATTATCAAAAGTCGTAGAACAAAAATTGCTCCTTGTGGGGTTAGCTAGTCCTACGGGGTTGTTGGTTTTTAAAAGTAATCCTGTCTAATCTATAACATCGCAATGATATAATGTACGCAGTGAAAATTGACACCCTTGGTTGCCACACAAAACGTAGTACTTACATTATCTATTGTCTGTGGTCTGTGTAAAATACCTTTAGAAACGTAAAGTATAAACGCCATAAAAAATATCTCAGCAAGAATACATGATTTGAAAATATTTTACTCTTTTTAACTGAGTGTATAATAAAATATCTCGAATAAAAATCATAGCAAAATGATGTTTAGAAAGTGTAATGCACTGATATGTAAAAAAATGTATAAAATTATTGTAGAAAAACATTTGTCATAGCGCCAAATTTATTACGAATATGTATGTTGTGTTCCGGTTTGAAGGATATTGAAACTACTGAAATTACTGGGCATTTTGTGACTTAACGACTTATGTCTGGGGTGACGAGCGCAGTCCAGTGCCATGCAGTGCTTTGTAATTCAAAGTTCTGTGTGGTGTTGCGTCCGTTTATGGGACAGGCATGGCTCTTACCATCAGGCGAGCGACTTGCTCGTCTGGTGGTATGCCATCAGGTGAGTGAAACTGCTAATTTCGTCATATTCTGCCAAATAAAAAATCATGTAATAAAATATAGGGAAGTCGACCTCTTGAAAACAACTCAGTTGAAAAAATAGATTTTTAAGTTAGCAAGGAAAATCCTTTTCCTTGCATACCCGGGCAATTCATGTGTGTTTTTTCGAATCAATAATTGGACCACAAATTGTGAGTACCTCACCTGGGAATTAAACCCAGGAACTCAAGGTTCTCAGCCTTAGTACGCTTATAATAGAAACGGCATAATATTTATTTCTACATTATTTATTGAAGTTTTAATTGTTTTTAAAAATAAGATGTCACAATACTGTAGATAATTAATTTATTACTTGTTTGGACCGCATGGTAATATTTTCGAGACCTTAGTTACCATTACAATTCTACAGTAACAACTTTGTATCCATTTTAGTATTTCCTCAACACGCCAAAGATTTGTATTCGTTATAATGTTTTATATCATCTTTTACTAGCTTTCAAAGTTACAATGTATTAAACGTCTATACATGCATGTCGAAAGTTCTATCGATATCGATATTTTTAAAAGTACCAATTTCGATACGATTTGAAATATTGATATATCATCTTAAAATTTCGCCGACTTTATAGGCATATTGAAAAAATATCGTTACTGATACGATAAGTGTCGTAGCTCTTACTCGAAAAAAAACAATTCGATATATCGATACATGCCTAGGTTATACCTGTATAATTGACCATGCATTTATACTCGTAAACCACAAAAATATAGTACAATTAATGCTTTCAAAAACGTATACCGTATATACATACGTCGCTATATGTATGTATAGGATATTACAGCTCATTTGTGCAATCTTGCTATGTATGTGTTAAGTGTTTGTTTATACACAATGTAGGTATATACCTGCCAATAGTACAGGGTGATATCTAAGAAGAGAAATAGTTTACTTATAGTAACATAAGAACTAGCTTAGCACTCATGGCAGGACGTGCTAAAATGAACCGAAATATAATTTGAAATACGTGCGGGAAGTGTAACCAAAAATAATTAAGAACTATAAAGTTATATTGAAATGATAATTTTTTAAAATAATATTTAAAACACTTCGATGCATCTTAGTCTATAATGGTGTTTTATTCGAAGCTTTATGTGTATATTTATTGTTGTATTTGTAATGTTAATGGTTGTGTGATTTATGTGTTATAACATTACTTTTTTTTTCAAAGCCTGGCAACGGATGACAATGTTCAGGACAGTAACTATATTGTAGTTTTGTAGTGCTTATAGCACGTTTAAATAATGCTGAGGGATATAATTGTTAAGATATGCCGAAGCCTAGTATTAATCCTATGATAATAAACATTTTTCTTTGAAAATAGTAGCATATAAAAATGATAGAGACCTTAAATAAACCATTAGAAATAATCTGTCAAAGATCCTAAAAAGTTTATTCAAGAACAAAAATATAAATTTATCGCACACTTGTTTTAAACGGCAAAATTTATACAAAAATTGTACAGACCGAGTACCGACGCTGTTTTCTTATAAGTAATTATTATTATTTTACCGAACGAAGTTTCCTGACGGGCCACGATACTACTGAGCTGCATATCGAAATATTTATGTCTATGGGGCATATTACGTTATCAAATATATCTGATCATTTTATTGATCATATATTTGATCGAATATAATTGACTATTTGAGTCATATCTGTGTATTACAATATCAAAGTTCTTTGAAAGGCCCGTTCAGTCATTCATTAGGGGAAGTGGGGAGGTATGGATAAACTTAGTACATTCTTGGATTAAGAAGTTTATCAGATTCTACAAGTCAGTGGGATTTCGTTTTAATATCCGTACCTACTTATAACTTGCAAAACACGCGTATCGCTGTACTGGTCTTAAGTGAGAAGTCTTTAAGTCTCGTTGCGTCAGGCTTGTTTTCATTATCTTATGAATCATTAACTATCAAAATCTATAACAATGTCATTAAAGTTATTAAGATATCCAAGTATGACATTAGAAAAACCTTGGATAATAAAAACATAGGTTAAAGGCTTGTGAAAATAAGGATTGTTACAAAACTAATGCATCTGATAACGTTCAGTTCCTAAAAAATGCGAATAACTACATCACAAATGATTCAACAAATATGAACATCACATTCAATAATATAGTTTTTTTAGTAATTACTGAAAGTATTGGTAATAAACAAAAGATGGAATGCTCAATTTAATTTACTAAACATGGGATTATTACATTAGATATTATAATATATTGTCTTGGAAATATTTTATACATGGACGAATTAAAATGGTTTTTCTTATGTATTGAATCTTCAAGGATTGAAAGACTATACAGAAGTAATGTAGGTTTTATTTCACACTTCTTTGATCATTCCATCGATACGTTCAATACTCATATCTTTATATCTTTGTTCGTTAACTTATTTTATTAATTTAATATATGTTATGTTAGATGTGCTAGATTAGTATGTGTGTGATAACTGATAACATCAAACATTAATACAACTCACTATTTGAATATAGCTCTAGTAAATTCATAGAATATAGCCTATTATTATCTATTGCAATTTTAAAAAGTAGTCAAATTATTCGAATAAATAGTCGGTGATAAAAGCATTTTCGTTAAATCCCCTTCCTCCCCTTACACTTAATTATCAAAATAATAGGTATTTATACTATTTTTATAGTTAAGTGTAGGGGAGGATGAGGTGTATATACGTACTTACCTTTGAATATGTTGACAGGTAGACATTACGTCAGAATTATCCAGATTGCTGAATTTACGAATTAATGACCAACTCGATAGATCAGTCGAAATATCGAGATAGTCATTTTCCCACCATTATACCAATAAGCAATTCAGATGCAAATGCAAAATTAGTGCTGCACCACGTCAACATATTGCCGAGGGTCAGATATATATATGTCGTAAAAAAAATCCAAACCAACTAAAACTGCAATGGATATCAAATTATTTTCGCTCGCGATGTAAGATGATAACTTTTATCGCTGATTGTACAACATATAGATGCTTAATTTTTTTTCACACTAGTGTTAACGTAGGGTCCATGAAGCACCGTTTGGTAGGTGGCTAATGCATATCAGAGCGCTCACCACTGACCTAGTTTTTGCAATACGGTTTTTATTTTTTACGTACGTAAATATTATATTACTGCTGTTTTTATACATAGCGCCAATTATCTGCAATATTTATTAGATAGATCTTTGTCAATTTCTTTAAATCTTAAACATTCACGGCCTTTTGTAAAAGGTTGTCTAACTTTAAACTAGATTCATATCAACAAATAACTATAGGTTACCATAGCAACCTGAAGATATAAACCCAGTTTAAAGTTAGACACCGTTTTGTAATAAGGCATTTAGTTTCAACGCTCATAGATGTTTGTGTATGTTGTTATGTTATTTTGTTTATTTTGTATTTATCTGTTAACTTTACTGTTTAAGAAACACAATGCAAATGTTAATTGGCTGCTTCGGAAAAAAACTTCTGTGGAATGTAATCTCGCTTTACACTATTAAAGAATCTTTGGCTGGTTCTGCAATATCCTTGTTATAAAATATTTGCAAGGTCAGAAGTGTGTGCGCTCTACTGTTGCGGTCACTATTAGAGGGTTAAATGCAATTTGTTAAAGTATCTGTGATAGCGAATTGAAATGCATTGATATAAATAACAGTATTTTAAAATACTAAACATTGAAATATTTAAATAACATCGTGTAATTAAAGGATACTTATATCTTTTTGTGTAAAGGAAATTGTAAAAAAATGTATTTAAAATAATATTTTTATAGAATAATTGAAATTAAATTCTGTAGAAAATTATATCGCATATCGTCGTTTAGCTAATGTAACCGCACAACTACTTAATTGCTGAGATTTCAGGAAGGACAAACAAACTGCTCATTTAGGTTGTTTTTTTTTCTTTTAATTCGTATGAAAATCTGTAACTAGATGCATCCTAAACTAGTCCTATTTTCTACTAACTTAAAGATTTTCATGCTAATTAAATTAAAAACAAACTAGATAATTTTTGAATTCTTAGCAAACATTAGCTATTAGGCGCCAATAGTGTAAATTATTTATGGACATATGAAAACTAGGCCTTGACAGAAACACTGTTTAGAATAATTATTAATCACAATCGAAATAGTTACGACCAAAGGTTGTCCATAGTAACCAACTAGTCATACGACAATATTGTACAATGTGTTTTATTTCAATAAACGAATGAAATCCACATAAAATTTTATTTTTCCTAAACCCTAACTGCCGCTGTGTCATTAATTAACATTGTCAATGATCTAATAATTTATTAGAATTCAATTATTTCTACATTCAGAGTGAAATGCTGAGCTGCGTTACCCGAGTATGCTGCATACAGAAATGTTTTAGTGTGCTTTATTACTGGGTACAGAATTAATCCTAATTTCTTCGAGAATTAATCCCATTCTAAGAGATTGTTCATTGACAAATACAGATAGTTGACGTCTCAGTGCAGCAATAAATAATACGCCTAACAGACATACATAATCCTGACCTCACGGTAAAGTACAAGTCTTGTTTCGTGGGTATGAGGAACTACGAGACTTTCGAGTTTTTTCGGTCACTTATTTGTGGATCACACAAACATTTGTCTCGGTGCGGAGATCGATCCCGCGGCCTCTCGCTTCACAGCCGGCTACTCGCCCGCTGTGCCACGGAGGCTGTCAAAATAGAGAGCTAGAGTTGATCATTGTCATCCTCATTAGTTTTCACTTCGCTGTTAACAATAATAAGACTAAACATTGTTATACCTAACAGTACATGAATAAGTATATCATATGGTAAAATATCGTGCATATGTATTATTTAGACACATTTTATTAGTGGTACAACTATTTATGACCACGAGTTCAGACATCTCAAGGGCGCGCGCCATAATCGATAGGTAGGTACCTACGCTAAATAAGCGATCACTGAGTCAGACACGCGATATCCATTTCATTATCTTACAAGATTCCATATAAATATAATCTGGATCTTGTAGGGACTTAGTATGGGATCAAGACAATTTGTGTGACTTGGGTATCTATACTAATAATAAAGCTGTAGAGTTTGATTGTTTGCTTGTTTGTTTGTTTGTTTGTTTGAACGCGCTAATCTCAGGAACTACTGGTTCGAATTGAAAAATTCTTTTTGTGTTGGATAGTCCATTTATCAAGGAAGGCTTTAGGATATATAACATTACGCTGCGACCATTAGAAGCGAAGCATCAGTGAAAATGTTGCAAAAACGGGGAAAATTATTCATATTTGAAGGCTTCCGTTGCTAAGCTACCCAAATAATATTATTTGAAGGCTTCCGTTGCTAAGTATCTCAGTTGCCAAATCTATACTAATATTATTAAGAGTTTGATTGTTTGTTTGTTTGTTTGATCACGTGGGCGGAGCCGCGAGCAAAAGCTAGTGTTTAATCATCATTTAAATGTAACTGGGCCATGCCTGCACATTATTATGTACCTAATATTTTTTTTTTAGATATGGATGGTACATTTTCTATTTATGTAGGTAATTGAATGACGAAACGAGAAAGTCGTTCGTCTGATGCTTACCATCAGACGAACGATCGCCACGCCTGCCCATAAACAGAAGCAACACCACACAGAACTTTGAGATATGAAGCACTGCATGGCACTGAACTGCGCTCGTCATCCTGAGACATAAAATGTTAAGTCTCACAACGCCCAGTAATTTCACTGGCTTCAATGTCCTTCAAACCGAAACACAACAGTGCTTACACACTGTTGCTTGTCGGCAGAAATAGACAAAGCGGTGGTACCAACCCAGACGGCCTCTTTCGTACGAGGGACCTACCACCTTGTTTGTTGTGTACCTATGACTAATTCTAAATTCTGAAATATGAACGTTTTTAACTAGATTTTGGTAAACTGGCTATAGCGAAATTATCAGTATCCTGTCTTTAATTCTGAAAGCCATATCGCGCACGCACAGAATAGGGACTTCTAAATGTCATTTGAAGTGGTCTTGGTATGATTTTTTTTGTATTAGCTCATGCTTACTGAACCTGCTGACTGAATCTTCGGACAATCGTAAGTGTTTGTGCTGTCCCTTAGACTTAGATGATCTAAGGATTATCCACAAATATTTATTTCACAAATTTTTTGAAAGACTCGGTATCTTAATGGGGTTAGGACTGTGTGTCATTATAGTCGTACTGGGTTTAATATCATATCGACCGCTTGAAAAGCAAAAATATCTAAGCGACATTTAGTAAACTTTACACGAGCAATTAACAATTCAAATTTTTAGGAAAAACGTCATAAAAGTTATTAAATCACTTTCCTGTAAGTTTACTCAATGTCGCTTAGATATTTTTGGCTTTCAAGCGTAGATATGCATATTATGTGAATGATTATGACACTGGATATTCGTTAAGCAATCACGCCTTAACGTACGTGGAGAAAATCTAGCGCAAAAGGACTATGGCTTAGAATAATGGCTTTGATGCTTCAATTCTCGCGCCCAAGAATATATATTTATGGAGGAATATTTTGGATATACTTATTAATTGTAAACAATGTCCCTAATCACACAAGCGAAACCGCTGGCAAAAGCTTGTTATAAATAAAACAATGCGGAATGTTAATCATATTTATTAGACTACTAATGCTAAAGTTGGAGTGAACATGATATAAACAAGTAGTATACAGTACTTTAGGGGACTGACAATTGACGTTTTTGGTAACAGTTTAATTACATCGAAGAACAATTTTTAAAAATCAATTTTACTGGGACGAGTTTTAAAAAACATTACAAAATATATAACACAACAACAAATTTAATAACATAGTGTACAAAGCAAGTAAAACGAAGTTTAGTTCAGACAAGATAATTAAATCATTGGTTAACAAATAAATTAAAACGCCAATTAATTGAATGCTTATTAAATACATATATACTGAATTCGAGAACCTTAATTTAGTGAAGTTTACCGTCTATTATAATACTATCATAATATAAAGGTATAGTAAAAAATGGACACGAATTTAAACATGCCACTATAGTTAAAAGAATGTCTAGAGCCACTTACTTTGTCTTAGCCTAGAGATATCATGAAATAAAATTGTTTTAGATTTTAGATGATGTTTCAAAAGTTGTACATTTTGCCAATATGTTTCAAGGAGACATTTTATGTAATAGGCCGTTGAAGCATTACAGGAGCTTCATTATACAAAAAATAATTTTCCTTATGCGATAATGCCAGGTAGTTTAAAAAAAATGTTTAAGTCGATAAAACACTCATTAAAAGTTTGATAATTAAAACATCGGTACTAATTAAAGTCCCTGTGGTGTATTGTTCTGCTTTATCTTGGTTTACGTTTTATTAACATCAGCTCACAAATTATTATTTTGGTTAGTTTAAAAAAGGTAGAAGTTATTATTCTTAATCCTGGTTAGATTGGAGACACCAGTGCCAAGGAAAAGAATGGAATATCAGCCTCATCCTCCTGAAATGCATTGAATGATGGACAGTAGAGTATTTCATAATTCTAAATGAAAAATCAAGATTATCCACTTATATTTGTCGCTTCCAGTTCTGGTAGATGCAATCTATTTAAAACAGGTACCATTAACTCAATCAGCCTATTACATAATCCTACTATTTATATGAATCAACCACTAGACACTAAAACAAACAAGCAAGAAATTGAACAAGTTCTGTACAACAATGTGTTTTCTATATTTTAAATGGAACATCAGTCACAATATCTACTATATTTATGGCCTCAAGTATCCACAACCACACCATATCATTTACCCATCCGTTACAATAGTTGTATTGAAATTTGTGTAAACACCATACTGGTTTATCATTTCTTTTATCTAGTTTAGAATCACTCAACCCCTTTATAAAATATATTCATAAATAAACATTGCATTAAAGAGTATATTGCAATAATGCAGAAATACTGATTTGAAAGCGACAATAAATATAAATTTTTGCAACTTTAAACATAGAAAATTGGCACTCAACACCAACACTCAAGTAAATGTTATATGAAATTAATATTAATATAAGACACCAAACAATATATTCTCACACTGGCAATACACACAGAGAGGCATATGTCAATTTAGTACTTCCTCAATTTTCTGTAATAATAGATAGCATTTAAACAGACATTATGAAATAGACCCTTAGACCCAATTTCACCAAATTCGTTATAGTCAACCATCAGTCAAACAGTGTTTAATATTTATAACATATTTAAATTCCCATGGGAAAAATGTAACAGACCATTAATAAATAAAACCTTATTCAAATCTTTCAAAACATTCACTCAAATTCTAAAACAACCAAAATAAAAAGGCATTGATAAGTCATTGAGGTGGACATGCAGCTTACTATAAACAGGTTTAATTTGTTTACACATTTGACATAATTTTTTTACTGAAATCTATCTAATCGTCTGTTACGAATGTGATGGGCCTGTAGAGCAGTGATCAAGATTAATAACTGATTAAGAAAATTAAATATCCCTTAGCACATTGTGAAACAATCACTAACCTTAACAATTAGTCAAAGTATGTAACAAGTTATTTATTTAACTGACAGAGCATGGTGAAATTAGGTCATAGTGTAAGAACTTATCGATTACAGTCAACCATCTAATAATATTTGAGCAACATTTTAGACTTCAAAGTATCAATCTTAAAATAGTATAAATAAAGTGGTAGTAAGCTCATATCAGGAACACTATAGGTTAAATTTATTTTTTCTGTATATAATACAAGTTAATTTGCCACTTCTATATGCACACACAATGTTATGCAGTTGCTAGCAGATGCAATGATGCAATGAATCTAAGACAATGATATACTGCAGGGAATGAATAAAACAACTTTTTTACGCAGAGTTTGGACATTAAATAGAAGATTGTGGATTTTGAAGATTGAGGATTGAAGTTGCCCACCTATGATATACAGTTTTCTGAGACTGAGTGACTCTATACTAGACATAATCTTATAGTCATATCACTAAATCAATCTTATAGTCATGTCACATAATTTTTTACAGATAAAACATGATATTATTCTGTTGTGAGCTATCATGACCATTTGTCTTTGCATGAGGTACTGTTCCATTAACTAACGGAGTTGTCTGCGGCTGTCTTATAGTCTTCTGCAAAACATGAGCATCAGCTGGCTCTATCCTCTTGTAGTAGTGTTCTTTCGTCTCGACAATTTCGAAGCCAAATTTCTTGTAAAAGTCTATTGCACTCTCATTGTTGACTTGTACGTGTCTGTAACAGATTATATATTATTAGAGACAGCATCTGCTATGAATATGTGTTTGTTACGTAATTCCTATTTAGTCCATTCCATAATCTCTCCTATTTTATTGGGCTAAATAATTTGCAATCAGAAACATGCACCAATGTCTATAAAATTTATGAACATGGATATCATGGCTGATATAACATATACAGGGTGTCCAGTAATTAATGGATAACCTTGAAATGTCTTATAGCAGAACGAATGGCCGTTCAGAGAAAAATACGAAAAAAAATATAACGTAAGTAGTACCTGAGGTACGTATTTTTTTTTTAAAAGTCGTAATTTTTTTGGTTTATTTTACTTTCTTGGACACTACGACCAGAAATGAAGGAAATCCATCGGCTTTTTGTTGTTTTATTATTATACACTAACTATACTAATAGATAGATAGTCAATAGTATGACAAGCTATTGCACTTTTAAAAAAAAATAAACATTCAAAACCATTTCTTTAGAAAAATTTGCAAAATTTTATTTTTAAACAAAGTTTAAACCTCTTGGGTATAAAAAAAATGTATGAATACATGAGTGACCAAAATTTTTTAAATAATGTCGGTTTTAAGTAGATTTTATAATGGTATAATTCATTATTGTATCTACTGTAAATAGCGATTTATTGCTATTAATGTAAGAAAGGAGCTAATTTGACCAAATAACAAAAACAATATAATATGAGATACTTTTTAAAATAAAATTGTACTTGTCTAATGAGGTTCATTAAAACTAAGATTTGATGTTGATAAAAGGTAAAAATGGCTTATTTAAACAAATTGAAACCAAATTATCAGAAATAAATTAACTTAAATTTAATACTCATAATGTTTAAAATGGTTACTTCATAAGCGTAAAATGTGTCATATGATCTCCATATCTGCTTCCTGCGCGCACGCCATTCCCCCCGGTTTTTGTGTTATGTTAGACAAGTAGGGTCTGAGTTGGCTATGTGCGAGTGAAAGGAACTTAAAGTAAAAAAATCCAACCCTGTCCATCCAACCCAATGGACAACCCAATGGACAAATAATTGGCCCATTTTAATTACCGGGACTCTAACTGGGCAAAGTTATTTGGAATTTCTTCAAAATGATTTGCCGACTTTATTAGAGAAGGAGTATCCGAGGAGCTGAGGGAATCGCATTGGTTGCAAAATTACGGCTGCCCTGCGCATTATGCTGTGTCTGTTCGGGAATATTTAAATACAGGGTTGGATTGGTTGGGTTGGTTGGTTGACAGGGTTGGATTTTTTTACTTTAAGTTCCTTTTACTCGCACATAGCCAACTCAGACCCTTCTTGTCTAACATAACACAAAAAACGGGGGGAATGGCGTGCGCGCAGGAAGCAAATATGGAGATCATATGACACATTTTACGCTTATGAAATAACCATTTTAAACATTATGAGTATTAAATTTAAGTTAATTTATTTCTGATAATTTGGTTTCAATTTGTTTAAATAAGCCATTTTTATCTTTTATCAACATCAAATCTAAGTTTTAATAAACCTCATTAGACAAGTACAATTTTATTTTAAAAAGTATCTCATATTATATTGTTTTTGTTATTTGTTCAAATTAGCTCCTTTCTTACATTAATAGCAATAAATCGCTATTTACAGTAGATACAATAATGAATTATACCATTATAAAATCTACTTAAAACCGACATTATTTAAAAAAAATTGGTCACTCATGTATTCATACATTTTTTTTATACCCAAGAGGTTTAAACTTTGTTTAAAAATAAAATTTTGCAAATTTTTCTAAAGAAATGGTTTTGAATGTTTATTTTTTTTTTAAATTGCAATAGCTTGTCATACTATTGACTATCTATCTATTAGTATAGTTAGTGTATAATAATAAAACAACAAAAAGCCGATGGATTTCCTTCATTTCTGGTCGTAGTGTCCAAGAAAGTAAAATAAACCAAAAAAAACCGACTTTTTAAAAAAAAATACGTACCTCAGGTACTACTTACGTTATATTTTTTTTCGTATTTTTCTCAGAACGGCCATTTGTTCTGCTATAAGACATTTCAAGGTTATCCATTAATTACTGGACACCCTGTATATTGATATGTATAGAAACCAAGTATGCCTGTTTTTATTGTATAGACTGTCAATATCATAGCAGTATGCATATATTTTTATTGTGAATTATAAGTGGTTGGTTTAATTGTGGTATGTGAAGGAGATATAATAAGTCGATATATTTTCCATGCTCCTTGTATTAACAATAAACAGGTAGGTGCTAGTGTGAGAGAAGCTGATATTTTTGTACCTGACTGGACAAAGAAAATAATTTATCAATTTAATTGTTATCCTGATTTATCAAGCATAAAATTTCTGCCACAATGTTGAAAATATATTTCATCAAAAGGATTTGTGTCAGGTCAACTCACCTACACCCCTCAAATACAACTACATCCCACAAATACAAGTTATGAGACAATATTGATCTGCCTGAATTTAGAATTTCCTTAGATGATCTCTTTGTTCAATAGTAATGCCATGTGACCAGTATAAATATCTGTTATAACTAAAGGAGAACTTCAAGATATGCAATCATATAACAATTGGGCATGATTCCATAAAGGTGTAGGTATAACATGAACATTAAACATCCTATAAATGATTTAACAGACAGTTTATCAAACATAGATAATATTGTTATTAGCTATGTTTGATAAACTGTCTGTTAAATCTGAGTCTGAGTCTGAGGTTGTCCTCGATTAAGCCAACTTTCAAACAATAAAAACTACATTCAATTAGGCACATGCCACTGACAAATGCACACAAACCCACAAACAGAGAAAACAATCAAACTTATAACTTAACTCCTCTATTTGTCAGGGTTTAAAAATATAGTTTTCAGAACAATTTGTTTATACTTTGTCATTTTTCGTCTAGTTTAAAAGTAGCTACTTTTTATTCAAGAAGAAATTAAAGATAATATATTTGCACATATACTGCATTGGATTAATATCCATTATATGTAAAACATAAGAACATGTTTCATTAGTTTCTGAGATATATCTTACACTATATTACACTATACAATTTGCTCTATCTGTACCATAAAATAATGGTGTTTTTAGTAACAAAATTCCTATTTACAAAAAAAAACCCTTCAGAAACATATTGTACTCTCAAACTATCCTAATTTGTTCCCCAAAATTACTTCATAGACAACTATAGCTTACTGCTTCATAATATTACCAATGTATTAACACAAAGTACTTGTCTATTGCACAGTATTTGATAGGCTCTTGCAAACATACCTACATAACCTTCAGGTTATTTATAGACATGTATAAAGAATCTCTTCTGTACATACAATTACTTCACAAACCACAGAGATGATAATCAGCGTACTCACAAGAAAATACTGTCGAAATTTCCATCCTGTTCAACGTAGTTAAGCACATGTTCCACCATCATTGTGCCAATACCGAGTCTCCTGTACGGGTACAGGCATCCCAGCGTCATGATGTACAGTCTCCTGGAGTTCTCGGACGTATCTATTCTACAGCACACTGCTCCGACCACTATATCATTGTAATACGCTAATTTAGCCAGTTCACCTGCTTCTAAAACGTCTTTGTAGAATTTGTCATTGTACGACACTGGAAATACCACTGTGTTCAGTTTCTTCAATTGCTTTATATTATGCGGTGTCACGTCGCCGAGTTCTATTTTAGCTCTGTAAAGGCAAATGTGCTCTTATATGAGTAAATTCTTGTGATATTGGACGAGTGTTCGATCCCTGTTTTGAAGGTCGATATATGCTGTATTTATTTATAACCGCATTATGAAGGATATTGATTAAAAGAAGATGGCTTACCTAGTCATTTTAGTAACTATTCTACAAATTATACACTAAAATTTAAACTCTAATCTACGATACTTATATCACACACACGAGATCACTCCCGCCATCTACCTTGAGCGCAATCGTTCTTTTCTTTCATTATTTTTTGACAACTATGTTCAGTGTTGACATCGAGATATATAAAATTATTACCATTGCATCATGCCAGAGTTTCAAATAAATATAAAAAGCATGCTGCACTATGCAATTCTCCTTCCACCAGGTATTATATTATTTAAAAAAGGTAATATTTTGATGTTTGTACAATCGTCGTGTACAATCGTCTTAACAAGTACAATCACTGCGCTGAAGTAGGTATCGCAGACCACTGCACTATATCAAACATCGGATATAAAAGTCAAAAGTCTCAGTACTAAAAAAAAGCGACTCTACATAAGATATATAAATACCTGCTCTGAGTTCTGATTAAACTGCTTAACAACAACATAATCAACCCCCATGGAATATACCTAGTCTCTTGGTTAATACTTAAACGCTTAAATGTTTTGTCAAGTTCTATGATCGCTGCCAGAAATTATTGTATCTCGATCGCTTAAACCTCCTTTATCAAAGTTTATTCATCTCCGTCTCCGCTCCGTATTCACAGCCAATTGGTATACCAATAATGAAAAAAAACGTGTGCGTCTCGGGACGCTCGACAGAAGTGATAACTTAAACTAATGTGGGTTAAAGTCTGAGTCTATCTTATATGTCTGGGTCTTTCTAGTCTTCGCAAGCATGTACCTACATAACTAACCCGTCCTAGAAACATTGAAAAAAAAAACCGACACACTGAATCAGAATATGGTGTGTTTTGGAACCGTTATTACTTAACCGGAAGTACACGAAACCGCCAGATTTGAAATAATTCCATACTTCTATTGTTTTCGTTGACAGAACATTTCATTTCTTTGAAGGAAATTGTATTTTTGTGCGGAATTGTAAAGTGAAAATTAGCGGAAATGTTACTAAATCAGTTGCGATACGTTCAGTCTTGTTTAATAACAAAGAGATTCTATCGTTTACACACACCAATAATGCAAATAGCAAAACCTAAGGAGGCGGAAAAAGATTCACCTTGTAAAGAAGAACCGAGTACGCCGATAGCTGATGCTTCTACCACTAACAAAATTCCAGGAGAACTGTTCCCAACTGCAAGAGTAGTTCCAATGGTACTTACCCACAAAGAGCCCGTGGTTTTATCATTTGACGACGTGCCCGGACCGAAGTCTTTGAAATATTTGTCAAGTTTTCGTCATTATTTATCCGTGTTAGGGACGCAATTCACAGCTGGAGTTTTGACAATCAGCCTTAACATAGGTAAAGGTGAACTTTTTTATAACTTTGTAAATTTTGGTGTACCGGGCTATTTCGTTTTTAACCGACCCAAAAACGGAGGACGTTGAAAAGTTCTCTATATATATTTTTGCTTGAACGTATACATAACCCCGAATGAATGAGGACCATTTGAATGATTCTTTTTGTAATCTATAGTCTTGAATTTGGCAGTGGTTCCATTTAAATTAGAAGAAAAAAATCCACCTCAAAGGAATTGAAATCGGGATGAACGAATAATCCCGTGTTTCACAATCACCAAGTAAATGTTACTAGTCCAATAAAATACAGGGTTATTTTTAAAACACCAGCAACCTCGCAGGGTTAGATACCTAAGAGTAAGTAGTAGATATAAGCTACTACTTTTGTTCTACGACTTTTGATAATTTGTTAGATTTTATTTTCATACAAAAATAAGTATTCATTTAATTTCCGTCTTGAATGTTACCTACACGCATCGCAGATTACGTAAGCAAACACGCGAAGCGTGGGGAACCGGGCTAGCGTTGAAGGTCATCGCCCGAGCCAGCTGAGCGGCGCCTTTGCGTCGCGCGCGCACGCCGAACGCTACGAAGAAAAATACGACACAACAAAAACTTGTAAAATCATTTTTTTTAAATATATTGAGTTATATACAAACTCGTAGAACAAAAGTTGCTCCGTATGGGGTCAGCTATCTGGTCCTGCGAGGTTGCTGTTGTTTTAAAATTAACCCTGTATAAGACCGTAAAATACAAAATTATCACATTTTAATATAGTACCAACATATGTCAAAATCGTGCTTCTCTTCTTTCACCTGCCTGATCGCTTTTTAACACATATTATAAAAACATCAAAATTGATGCATCGATTTTGAGGATTCCTTCACGAAAATAGCAAAATAAAAACTATTTTGAGTCGGTGGTATAATGGAACATTAAAACTGCATAAATCATGATACGAAAAAAATATACGATTCGTTGATGTGTGAATGCACCCTTTGTTGTTGATTAGTTCAATGTTTAATTAGCTAGTTATAAGGCATTTAAAAATAATCATAATTAACTTACCTCACAAAGGTACATACATAAACACGAGGAAACCGCTGAAAAATTTGTCTACACTCTTCGACGAGTATGGTCCCGTAGTGCGCTTCATAAGCCCCGTCGGGAATGATGTCGTGCTCATCAACCATCCCGACCACATCCAGAAGGTCTTCGCGATGGAGGGGGATTACCCGGTACGGTCTGCCCTGGATTCTTTGGAGAAATACAGGACTGAACACAGAAATCACGTGCTTGGGGGGCTGTTTACTGTGTAAGTGCGTTGTTGTACCTACTTCTCGCATATCTTACCGATTATTTCAGTTTTTCTTTTAATAAGTAATTCTCCCAACTTACACAAGAGCTTTGGCTGGTCGGAGGGCCTGGCTGGATAGCGGTCACAGTAGGTAAACATGGTGAAAAACAGTTGGGTTAAGCATAAAATTCAAATCTGTTCCATGTTCGAAAAAACTCAGTTCCCACGCTTTTCGACCAGTACTTCTTCCTCAGCTGATACCAGTCTCCGCACCTAGCATTAGATTGCATGTTAGCACAGACCCTACCCATATTTACTAAAGTGCATTCTGAGACAGCTTGCATTCTGAGACTTTTAGGTACTCGTCTAGGATAGATCCAGGAGAAGTTTGTTACAGCGAAGGTCAAGACTGGTCCCGCCAGCGTGAGGTAGTCCATGCTCCTCTGCACAACTCAATAACGCACCACATCAGCGGACTGAGCGAAGTATGCGACAATTTCGTGCTGAAGGTCTACAATATGAGGAACTACCAGGATGAAGTGCCTAATGATCTGTACAGTGCGCTGCACAAGTGGGCGTTTGATTGTATGGGTGAGAAGACTGAAAATGATAATTTTTATTACTTCGGAATAAAATTCTTTAAACATTGAACATGTTTACAGGTTTTTTTTGTCTTGGCTCAATGACTCCAAAATAACTAAACCTAGCTAACTATTCTTATCTTCTTCACTCTTATCTAAAATCTAACGGATGCATACAGGTTTCTGGTTTGTGTAAAGTGCTAACTTAGCTTCAATAATATTTTTGTCTTAGTTCTAAATCATCCAAAATATTTGTTCCGGATTCAGCCAGACGTCGATGTGATATTGCATTTAGATCCACTATGAATAGGTTAATACTAGTATCTAGAAAAAAGAATGGTCCTACTTCCAGGATTGATACTGTTCGATAAGAAATTCACGATGCTGGACACGGAGCTGGTGTACAGTCAGTGTGACATGTCGTGGATGTACCACAGTTTCGAGCGAGCCACAGACGCCATTATCAAGTGCGAGTCGGGCCTGCACTTGTGGAAGATATTCTCTACGCCTGCCTGGCATTCGCTCGTCAAGTACTGCGACAGTCTGGATAGGTGAGACGTATGAATAACGAGTAATGGCATGAGTAAAAAGTATTAGCAGGTAGATCTGGAGTAAGGCGAAAAAGACAGCCCCTCAGGTGCCAAAGCCGGATCAGAGTTGTGTTTGATTCTATTATTCTAATTTATTCTTAGATTAGTTATTTCTCTCGTATGCGAGAGGCCGTCTGGGTTGGTACCACCGCATCAACTAAGTTTAAGATTAGCGACAAAATTCCTACTAAGGTTAAGTAACGTTACCCTCCTTGAGTATGATAATATATAAAAAAGCATAAGAAGTCATCAGTTCAGTGCAGCAGACCATGTTAAGTTTTTTTAATGTTTCAGTTTAATTGGTAAACACGTTTTGGAAGCAGAACAAGCATTAGCTCTCAAACCTAAGGATGATGAGACTACAAGTTAGTTTCCTAAATAACTTTTAGTCATAGTAGTTTAAAACATTTTGGGTATCGTTCTTTGATACATAAGTGTTCCATCGACATCTTAAGCCCAAAGCCAACCTCATCTGCACGTGGTACATTCTACTGAATATCAGAAACACCAGGCAGAAAGAGATAGTAGGTAGAATTTTTCGAAGACTGAGTTGGAAACCAACTGATGGGTATTGGTATCCCAACAAGACTAGCAATCACTGTACACATGATGAAAGACTTACCATTGTGGCACGTTCCGGAGTCAGCCGATGTACACTTAGCATGAATCTCTCATGGTCGCCATTTTATTTAGACTGCACTGTAGTTATCACTAGGTTCAGTGAGTAGTCCCCTCTGGCGTGCCAGAGTAAGAAAGAAAATCCAATCATTTACGTGTTTTATTTTTCTTTCTTCAAATAAACCTGCATTATTGCAGAGTCTGCTAACATTTTGATCAATTCTATGTTATTGGGGCAAGACAAGATGAGTCCTGAAGACATAGCCACAGTTATTATGGACATGCTACTCATTGGTGTTAATACTGTAAGTTGATAGCACCTAATCTTAATAGACGCCTCGACACTCAATTTAGAATCTTTTGCGCACAAAATGGAGTGGTGCCATTTTAGAGAAGACAGGGAAAAAGGAAGGGTTCACATATCAATATAGCCGATGTTTATGGCGCTTCAGCAAGTGACGATATTAAGCGATTAGGCTCAAAGGCGCTTTCCAAGTGTTTACGAACTTGCTGTGAACCGTCACAGGGAAATGCGGAGGGCCCGTCATACATATTATGAGTGCTAAAGACGAGAAGTGCGAGTTATTTTTGTTAAAGTGACATTGTCTTGTGTTCACAATAGAATCATTACTGCAGTTAAGATTGGACAAGGACAGAGCTGTTTTTATAGCACAGTTAATTGCAGTTTTAGTCACAGTTGATGGTTTTGCTAGAGAAGAACGGGCAAGAGACTCCAGCGTTACTCTTATCAATAATAATTAGTTTACAATTAGGTATTATTGTGAGCATATCATTGAGCGTAGGTATAACCAATTACTTCAGGCCGGCATCATTATGGCGCCCGCTACCGTGGAGGAGCGTAATGTCTCAGCAGTCTACATTGTTAATTTGACTGCACTGAACCTACCAAGTCCAAGTGCCAGGATAAAAAAGAATAAACAAGCCGTTTTCTGAGTTCGAGCGTGATATAACATGTATTTCCTTGTAGATTACGTCATCAATGTCCTTCCTGCTGTATTATTTGGCGAAATATCAAAGAGCCCAAAAACTGTTACAACAGGAAGTGCAAAAACTGGACGGTAATTTAGATTTGGAACATTTGTCGAAGATAAGAGAAAATACACCTTATCTACAAGCTTGCATAAAGGAGACACTACGGTAATATAAATAGTACTTAATCACATTTTGAGTATTAGAACTACGCTGTAGACAGTTTTGTCTACAGCATGAATGTGCCGTTTCGTACGGTCAGTGAGATATTCGAAGGCCCAAATCCGCCACCTCTGCCCAATCCCTTAATTATCCCTTTCCTTTAAAGTCGCAATGCGCCCATGATGCTTTTGGTATATTGGGCGTACATGGACCATGGAGATTATTTACCGTCAGGTGACCCACTTACTCGTTTGCCGACTTATGCTATAAAAAACATATTGAGAGCATATTGTATGCTGCACTTATGATGGCTCAGTACATAATGAAAGATTCGTGTTATTTGACAAAATTCAGTCAACAGCCTATGGTAATTGAGAGATTAAATCAACAGATCTCTGAAACAGGTGTGGATCCAGAAAGGCAAGGAGAGAAATTGAGTCGGGAGGGGAATAATTAAAACTACTTTATATTGGAAAATAAGTACGAACCCAGTACCCAGAACCTTTTTCGGTCATAAGCCAATAGGTGTCACCACAGCCCGCATGTCGGCTTTGCATTTCCACCTGCCAGTTCTAAGAAAACAAATAAACAAATACAAAAACAAAGACACTGAATTGAACCAGCTCTGCCTCACTCCTCGGTTTAGATCCAAAATTCAGGTCCATGTTGTCATGTTGATAGTTCTACGGCTCGGGTTCACGAGTCATTAATACAGGCCGCGGTTTGACGACCAAGGATCTAACTCTTCTTTTGTAGAAGATTCTCATACCCAACAATGTGACAGTACTTGTAATATGTGGCTGATTCAACATATTAGTTATATTCTCTTTGGGGATGATATTATTCTAGGTACTAGAATTAATCCCCTCCCCCAAGCTCAGAGAAACTGCTACCTCCCATCTGCAAATGTACCTGTGTATATTTGGGTACAGATTCGAGAACCCTGACAATTAACTGCAATTGTCACGACCACCAAAGTACATATCGTGAAAAAAATACATTTTACAGATTGGTGCCACCAATTCCAGTGCTCACTCGAATCTTACCGAAGAACATCACTTTGGACAGATACAAGTTAGTCAAGTAGACCAATACTAATAATAACTAATTGATTACTAGCGAAATAAAGAAATGTATCTTAGTATCATAATATTTTCGCACTAAATTAGTTGTAGTTCTTCTTTCACCAGCCCTTATTCCACGCGTAGTGGGATCAACGCAACATGTTTTTAACTCATGTTACAGACAGATTTGGCTTGTAGTTTTTACGACCGGCTGCCTGCCGGACGTCAACCCATCCGGGGACAATGAACTAAATAAATAAACCAAATTAGTCGTTGATAATATTAAATAATAGCATCCTAATAACTGTTAGAGATCATACCTATTCTAATAGCTACATAGTTACCTATGTAGTTATTCCAAATCCAAGAGCAGCGATAGCTCAGCGGGGAGTGCTACCGACTGTCGAAATGGACGGGATCGAAATCAGCCCCAAGAGCATGCACCTCCGACTTTATTAAATTATGTGTGTATTCATTGTTAATTACCGCATGGTTTAATGGCAGGGAAAACATCGTGAGGAAAATGTACTGACTATAGAATAGTCATTAGGATTCTGTAGTCCGTACACACTATACCTAAAAGGTGTTCAACAGGGCCTTAGTAGCCGCGCGTCGGTCACCTTTACATTATATACCTATAGCTTGATTGTTTACGCACTGCACCCGACCCGAAATGTTCCGAACTGAAGATATTTTGTACTTGGATAACGGAATTCGGATCTAGTGGGCAACCCCAACGAATAATACTACGGGTACCGGCATTTCTCGCATTCAGATCGGATGTAGTGCGTAAACATATAGTAATATGCTTTCTTACAGTATACCTCGCGGCACTCTCATTATAATGTCGACACAAGACACGGCGTTAAAAGAGAGCAACTACGATGACGCTGCAATGTTTTACCCTGAAAGGTGGCTCAAACCAGAAGCCACAGACTACCACGCTTTTGCGTCCATACCGTTTGGGTTTGGCGCGCGAAAATGTTTGGGACAAAATATTGCTGAGAATTTGCTTTCACTCTTGACCATAAAGGTACTTAAGATTAACGCATTAATATTCAGGCCGTATATATTGTTATGCAATCACGAAATTTCTATAATTAATTTAAAAAAATAAGCACTTAAGCGGGAAGATTTTTGTTATGTAATGCGGTGCAGCCTGCCGAAATGACGAGTGTTAGAGCCACGCTGTAGACAGTTTTGTCTATAGCATGAATCGGCCGGCTCGACCGGGTCGTTACCACTGTCTCACAGAAAACCGACCGGAGGCCCAAATCCCCCTCCCCTTCCCAATCCCCAATTATCCCTTTCCTTTAAAGTCGGCAACGCGCCCATGATTCTCTGATATTGTGGGCGTACATGGGTAGTGGAGATCACTTACCATCAGGTGACCCACTTGCTCGTTTCCCGACCTATGATATAAAAAAAAAGTTATATGTATGTAATTTGAGTGGTAGAGCCACGCTGTAGACAGTTTTGTCTACAGCATGAATGGGCTGGCTCGTCCGGATCGTTACCACTGTCTCACAGAAAACCGACGTAAAGTAGCGGCTTGCTGCTGCGTTTCGTACGGTGAGTGAGATAACCGGAAGCCCAAATCCCCTCCCCTTCCCAATCCCTAATTATCCCTTTCCTTTAAGGTCGCGCCCATGACTCTTCTGGTGGTGGGCGTACATGGGCGGTGGAGATCACTTACCATCAGGTGACCCACTTGCTCGTTTGCCGGCCTATGCTATAAAAAAAAAAATGTGCGTTTTTGCCCTCTGTGTCCATTCAGCTCTTACAGCTATTACCACACACTAAAGGTACCTATAAACTATGTAGACACCGCGCCATATGTCAAATTATTTCCCATGCACTTTGCAATGTAGTGTGCGTGTGCATTCTAGTTGATAAAATTCGGCATGTTTGGTTTCTAGACAGATTGTAATACTCATGTGGTTTATTTTATTATACTCCTTTTAGCACTCTCAGATCTTATGTCCAAGTTTATATTAAAAATTATATTCCATGATATTACCCTGAAATTATATCATACATACGCAGTCACCCCTGGAACCCCCGAAGGGGTAAGCAGAGGTGTAACCAGTACACACATTTTTCCGAGCGTATCTCGGTCCCATGATGTGATAGGGGCCGAGCCTATCGCCATACCGGGCACAATTTCTGACTCCGGGCTAATACTGACCATTTCGTGATAGAAAAACCAAAAAAAACTTTTACCCGACCCGGGGATCGAACCCAAGACCTCGGCACAGAAGAAGTATCGCGTGCGCAACTTATGCAACCGAGGCAATTTTTCAAATTTGTATAAACATACTAGCTGTTCGCCGTCAGGCAGTTGAGTAGTGTTTCAGTATACTGGAGAAAGTATAAGATTCTAATAAGAATCAAAAAGTGTATGTACTAGTATTAGATTAATATTCACAATTTCTTTTACAGCTAGTGCAAAAGTACAAACTAGAATATCACTATGGTGACATCCAGCCTACTAGAAGTTTCATTGCAAAACCCAACAAGTCATTGAAGATAAGGTTTATAGATAGAAACTAGTTATTTCACTTTGAACACATACAATTATTATTAAGATAACATTGGTGTTTTTTCATGCAAACAATAAAACAATTGGAATACCAAGCTGTTTTTTTATTACTGTTATTAATTTCAATTAAATAAAATATTATTAAGCTAGAACAATTATTATTTTATGACCTCATGTGACATGTAACCATAAGGTTTTCAGGCCATAATATAATTTAATGCACTGAGGCTCTAGCCAATTGCACTCACTAATCAGTAAATGAGCGACTGCTGAGGTAAGCAGCATTTGGTGCAGTCAGTCTATGGATGGGTGACCGCTTAATGGTATTTCAATGTAGCTTTCCTGCGCTTCAGAAAACATGTAAAAAATCAGTCCAAGCTGTTAACAACAGCAGTCAAGCCGAGTAGGAGGAGCCTACAAGTGACTTGGAAACTTGGACACTAGGTTGGCCACTAACCATTTGTACATAAAATTTAATTTTGTAATAAGTCTAAATTAGGTTATAACTATCAAACTGTTCATATTTTCAAAATACCTGAAGATTGCAGAAACCCAATAATTATGATTTATAATTATTACAGTATATGATGACCACATACTATCACCTTATTAAATATTACCAAGCCAGTACTACATAAGTAATTGGCTAATATCACCTAAATCATCAATTCCTTTAAAAACAAAAATATGCTATATATTATTTAACTCTTTTACGTGGCACAATATAATTATCGTTGCCTTCTTGATGAAAATATATTCAAGTACTTTCCTCTGGTCATCTCTTTGGCTTCCTCAAGTCCTAGTTGATAAGCAAGATCATGAAGCTTTTTCACTTCCATTATTAGACCACTTACTGACAGGGCCCCCAACTCTGCAACATATTATATATCATTTATTATAAAAATCTGTTTAATACATATAAATAAAATGAATTACTCCTGGCAGGTGTTCATAACAATATCAATGCCTTATTGACGTAAATATATGCATTCAGTTAAGGTTCTAATTTATGTACTACAGTAAGTTCATATGAATGTATAAGATTGAACAATTAATCAAAAACTCACGTTGCATATAGTTGTAATCTTCTTTAGTAAGGCCCCGTTTCCAAGACGGCGGGGACTGGTTGGCACTAGGCAGGGGAGCAAACTCGGAGACACCCGGAACTGATAAAGAATCGGAAGAACAACGTGAAGTCTCCTCTGGACCACATACAATATCACTCCCATCGCCCATTACAAAAGCAGTTTAAAAAGTCGTTTTTAACCGAAACATTAACGAATAACAAATAATAGAGAAAGGGATGACAACATAAGAAATAAAATTGAAATAGCGCGATTTTTAAAAATAAATACCTGCGTCACAATCAATTTCGCTATTCAGGATTATAACAATATCAGAATGTAATTCTTACTTTGTTCCGGCCATAGCTCTGGTGAAGCTCGATCAAGTTTCTCGGAGCTGAAGAGACTTTCCTCCAAGGATGTCAAAGGAATATCATCTGAAGCTACTTGTTCTAAAACAATGCATGAAACTGTAAATATGGGTTTAATTCGCAGCTGCCAAAACTTAAAAAGTTGATGCAAGTATAATATGCATTTTCACGAAGCCTGTTGCATTATTTAGCATTGATACGAGCAGAAATAACCATTATTTACCTTCCTGAGAAGGAGAATTTTGTTTCGCGGCCATTTTCCAATTTTTGACTGATAAAGATTTTTGACACTTCTCTATTAATAGACATCGTATTTTACATAAAGTGAAATAGATGACATTCTTTTTACAGCACCGATTATTCGGACCACTACTAAATTCTGACATATAATATTTTAATATAGCAATATTGAAGAACAAAGTGTTACCTTGTTACTGGTATCTTCTATTTTAGGAGAAATAACTATTATGTGTTGAGAGTGCTGATTGCTGAATAAACCCGTTTTTCGCTAATTTGTCCATCATACTAAATTAAATTTTGCGAAACGATTCCCTTGGATGAGTCATTTCATTGTCTATAGCTTTATAACATAACCGAAATATAAAAGACAGTATAAATAAGAAAGCTCAGCACAAAATCTGGAAGTTAATCTTGAATCTCGACTATGAAGAGTCTGAAACAATTATGTCTCGACAATGGAACCCAATGACAAGAACTTAATTCTAAATACACACACACACACACGCATACAGCTCATACATACACACTTACATACCCACCCACACTTGTTTATTGACTTGACTTATCTAACAAACTAGGCAATTTACTATTTTATTTGGTTTTTCAAGACACAGGCTCCGCCTAATTTGAACATTCCTAGTCAGTTTTGTATCATTATTGTGTTCAAATAAAGAGTTTTTCAATTATTTTTTGAAGATAAAATTATAACGTGATTGTATTTGTAACTCCGTTTAAAGTATTAAGGACTAAGATAATAACTAATATTGCCAAGACCGATTTTCAATATGATGTCGTCGTATTGGTAATAATTTGACTTTTTGTAATTTTAGCCCTGGTATACTTTTACGAGTTCTTTCTTCCGGTTGCCAACACAAGGCAAGGTGCGTATTTTGGAACAGCCACATGGTTTATTATTGAAATAGAGGTGTATTAATCAGTTTTAGTGACATAACTATAAAATCTTGTGCTCACGGTAAATTTTGTGACTTATTATATCCACTTTTATCATCAGTTTGTTCGGCGTGACACATGAAGCTGCGAAAGCGTTGCGATGCATCGAAGTTCTGAAATACTGTATTGTTGATAAATCTCTTCGTTGGACGTTGTTATTTCAGTATTTAAAATAATTAATAAACTAATATAGTTTCCACAACTACAATATAAACACCATTGACTTTTTAACACACATAACCTCACTTTATCTGCTCACTACTTTGATATACCATAATTCTTCATTCTCTCGAAATTGTTATTTTAATTTTTAGATGCGTTCCGTCACAGTCAAGGATGTCGAACAAGACAAGGTTGTCAAGACAGTCGCAGCCCATCTAAAGAAGTAAGTTCCATCTTCATTCTAAATTTCAAATATGCTTCTTAATGTATTCAATTGTGTACTAAATAAACCTAAATAGTCTGAGTTGAGAAGCTATGGAAACATGAAGATATTAATCTAAACATGAACTTTTATTAAGCTATAGTACACTCAATACTGATTATTTAGTTAGCAAGTAGTCTTTGCTAGCTGCTTTGCTTGCATGGCTTATGAGTACCCTAGAAGACTGCCATAGTGAAGAAACACTCTTAATATTATACCCTATAATATTTTGGAGTTAATTTTTTGGACTTGGAGTTGTTAGTTGTATCTGCTACTGCCATAAAAAAGACCCAGTATGTTAGCCCAAGCTTTACACAATACATTACTGAAAACCACATTTAAATTGGTGAAGAGTAATTGTGTAGATAAACATAAACAAAATATAATCAAGTAAATGCTACTTTTAAACTAACAAAATGTTTTGACACTACATAGGCCATTAAATTGTATGGTCATGGCTTTAAATAAATATTGGATCAGCAATCACAATTTGTTCATGTTTTTGATACTAAAAACTACAAGAGTTACCTGGGATTGGAATTTATGCACTCAATCATGTCACATTATGAAATGGAAATAAGCTGTTGCTGAGCTTTTTTGTGCATGCATTTTTTTTATTATTGGTTCCTGGAATGATCTATGGGGTCCTTGCTAATAGAATACTGGCTACCCCGCAGTATCTCATCCCAGGGCCAAGGGGGAGGGGAAGGAGAAAAGGATAGGGACAAGGAGTAAACCCCTTGGGGAACCAGATATACTCTGGCTGACTCTGGAATGTGACCCACACAAGGTGGGCCACTATAGCAGGTTTTAGCACAAGTGTATGGTGGTCGCATCTGGTCGGATATAAGCATCCTCCCACCAGCGGTGGGTGCATGTTAGTTGCAACTCTGACTAACCTGTCACAGGTGCTTGTACCGGTGTGAGCTCCATTGTGTATTAGCTGGAAGAGCAAACTAGGTCTAAATTTTTGTTAGTAATTAATTTTATTCATTTACAGGACAGGCAAGGTCAAGGTGCCAGAGCACATGGACCTTGTGAAGACAGCCCGCTTCAAGGAACTGGCTCCCTACGATCCTGACTGGTTCTATGTACGCTGTGCTGCCATCCTCCGTCACATCTACATCAGGTCTCCAGTCGGAGTCAAGACCGTCACCAAGATCTTTGGTGGTCGCAAACGCAATGGAGTCACCCCCTCACACTTCTGCAGGTAACTTTGACTTTTGCAATAGAATTCTAGATTTACATTATGTACCTATTATGATAGTTTGTTTTCTTAAATATTTATTATTGAGATTTGGTTGCACATGTATATTACATATCATGTGTTGCTTCGATCCCTACACTAAGACTGTTATGATTCACAAATAATTGTTTCGGGTCTGGGTGCTGAACCATGGGTTATGTGTTAAGGATGAGTTCTGAAAATCAATAATAGACAAAAGGCAGCAAATAAATAAATGTGTCACAAGTGGCGGCCCTATCACTAAAAATAATCTAATCCAGGCAACCATTAATTTGGTTGCCAAGAGCACTTTTACACATATTGAATCTACTATTCATAGTCACATGAATTGAATTATTACTGTAGTACAAAGTTATAAGCAACAATATTTACTATACTCTTTATTTAAACATTTTAAAATATGAAATCTTAGACTTAGAACCCAAGAGTGAGGAACCTCCTCACAGTGCATGCCATGTCTAATAACACTGCCTGCTAAATATAATTATTATTTGTATATAATGCATTTACCAGGCAGGCAGTCAAAATAACTGATATGTGCCTATGTCGAATTGATCTCTAAATTGACTAAATACTCTCAGTTGATTGAAATAAAACTAATTTACACATATTTTATCGTGGTTTTTTATTTTAATTTGGTCCCGACGCGACGTTTCGTAAGCTTTTTAGCCATCGTGATTACGGGGTGGGGGTGGACTAATAAACCGCGATAAAATCCGTTAATATTAGTTTTATTTCAATGAGTAACAATCCCGTAAACCATCATTACTCTCAGTTGAGTTTTGAATATAATATGTATATCTGTTGGTCTGTTCTTAAATATGAAACTGCTATGAATAAAATAAATGTATCTAATTAAATGTTTCTTTCTCAGATCATCAGGCAGCATTGCCCGCAAGGCCCTGCAGGCTCTCGAAGCCCTCAAGTTGGTAGAGAAAGTGCAAGACGGTGGCCGAATTCTCACCACCCAGGGCAGACGTGACTTGGACAGAATCGCCGCCCAAGTGCGTCTAAAGGCCAAGCAACAAGCCAAACAGCAAGTTATTGTCCTGTAACTTTAATTATAATAAAAAAATAATAATCCATTTTGACTTTTAATTCCTTAAAATTTATTGGGCAATTATAATTATGGGTGGTTTTTTATATAGTACTGAGTACCGAAAACTTTCCACCTCAATTTTTTTATGCGATCCTCTTCCTTGATTGCCCTGATGATAAAAATGCATGTTGCTATGGGGCAACCCCGTGCCATATTGTTTAAACAATTTCAAGGAATTGTAATTTCACAACCGGACTTTTTTTTATATTCCTTATTGAAATACAAATAAAACAGGTCCTATGACTTTTCACGATAAGCTTAATATTTTTAGGGATATAAATTTTTCAAGGTTCGAAAAATCCCAAATTTGGGTACTTTGACCCATGAAAAATATATTAAAAAAAAATGTGTGCGTTTACTAGTGTACACACGTAAGAAGTGAAACTTCTTTGCACGTAAGAAGTGAAACTTCTTTGCACGTAAGAAGTGAAACTTCTTTGCACGTAAGTAGTGAAACTTCTTTATGTTCTTATTTTTCGAAAAATGATCTACTATATGCAACTTTAGAGAAATTGGTTAAATAAAGTTAAATTACCTAAAGTTTAAACAAAAGGCTTTTATTATCATAGACATGAATACAAATAATACAATTATTTCATTTTACCTTGTTGCTACTAAGATTTCATTAATTGTACAGCATTTCATTTATTGTAATAAAATTATTATTATCATTGTTATCGTTATTATATATTTTTGTAATTAATGGCTTATGGTAACTGAAATATAAAATATATGGTTTACATTCCACAAAATTTAGTGACCGAGTAAAAACTCCATCAATTGTAGTGAAAACAGTAAACGACATGCTATCCCTACTCCACTGGAAAAAGTACTCTTCGTTCGAATCGAAATTTCGCAAGAAAAAGATGGCGCGTAACGGAATAATGTGACGCGTAACCGAAAAATGTGATGGTAATTTTTTTTCCAACGCCGATAAATAACGTTCGAATCGACCGTGGTAGGGGCAAGAAAAAGATGGCGCGTAACGGAAAAAGGTGCCGCGTAACCGAAAAAGGTGATGGTATTTTTTTTTCCAACGCCGATAAAGAAGTTCCACTTCAATAAAATAATATTTTTTTTAAATTCTTGATACAATATTTAATACTATTCTTAATAGAAAATGGTGCTTAGGACCTTTTTTGTAGGAAATTGAATTTTGTACAAGTTTATCATTTACATTTTTTTCTGTAGCTCTTGTCATTCACGAGATAAATGCGAAAAATCGTGAATTTCCCGCTTGCGAACGGGATAATATTTTAGACGACTCTAATATTTTCGGATAGCATCTGGCAACTTTAGTGACTGGTCATTCGCGTTCATTTTTAAGTAGTCTGTGGTCATTCTTTTGCATTTGTTGCTAGCTTCAAACTTCATACGCAGTTCACATTTCACATTTTTTCCTACTTCACAGTTTATTCGAAATCTTATGTGCGCTCGGTTGTGTTCGGAAATGCAGTGATCAAAATGTTATTGTCATTTCTTTATCGTATTAGTTTCGTGGCATTTTTGTGTTTATTTTCGCGTGTGATTTGCGCGCAGCAATATGGGAGCCGGGGAAAAACTTTGTACGTTGCGGATGATACCGCTAAGAGTGGAGGGATGACTGTAATCAATAGAAACGTTGATATCGAAAGTCCCTTGTTAGAAAGAAGAAAACGAGACGCGGCCATACAGACTCCGACCGTGCAGAAAAACATCAGTACATGGGTACGTAACCGGCCATTTCCTTATTAAAAGTTAATACTCTCCCCCTTTGTTATATTATTCGGACGATACATCACTATGTATGACTTGTAATATTGACGACGTTGTTTGTAGTCTTGTCATTTTGCGCCCCTTTCACTGTTTTTATCTAACAATGACGTAGTTAATTTCAGCGAGTTGCCGGCAACCTTCAAGGTCGTTTTCTTCCTATTTATATTTAGTTAAACACTAATTATAATTAGTGAGAATGTGACTGGACAATTTTGTTCATAAACAACATACTCATTTTCTTTACTTTTTTCATTCACATTCTGTTCAATATTTTAATATCCTGGCTTATCTTCTTTATAGTAAATCTTTATTTGTTTGTATGTAGGACGTAATGTCTAGAAGTACCCAATGAACTGCTTCTAAAATCTTACGCTTATTAGCTTATTGCCTCTATTGAGGGCAACAATATTCTTGAGAAATATATGTCGTTTTTATCCTTTAAAGAATGGCTTACAGGAGTAGATCTGTGAACAAAGGCTACTTTGCACTATATGATACTAAGTATACTGATTATTAAAGTATTTTATTTATTGTAAATTTTCGCAATTGTTCAAATTACATATATTAAATTTATTACATTTTAAATATCTACTATCAATAACAGAAGGGGTATTTTTAATGTTATCTAATAAATTATTTGACTATTGTCTGGACTGCAGACAAGTTAGGACACTGATGCTTTTAGTAAAGCTGTGAACTAAAGAAAAGCATTAGAAGCAAGCAACATTAGATTCCTTATCTAGCTATATCACAGTACTTATTTTTGTTTAGTATAAGTTTATGTTGTTATAATTTATGACTTCAAATCAAATATGTTATGTTTGTTTTCCTTGAATTAGAGGATCTAGCATTGACTTCCCTTCACTGTTACATTATTTTATTGTGTTATCATTATTGTTGATAATATTTGTAGATAGTTGAGTTCATTTTACTTCAACTATCTGTTATTTGTTGTTTTATTCTGTAACCAAACCATTTAAATGTATAATTTTTCTTCCCAGACAACTCACTTGAATGACAGTCATCAGCAACTCATGGTGCATTGGGTGGGTGAAGGATCCAATGTGATCATATGCCTGGCACGTGACTCCAGTCCAAGGAACAAAGGTGGACTGTCACCATCAGCTCTCTTCATCTCCTATGACTATGGCAAGAATTTCACCAACAAAACGGAGAGCTTCCGGCTCGGACCGAATCCAGACAGTGGATATGCACAGCTGGACAAATTCTTCAACCATCCGAAATACCCTGAGTTTGTAAGTTTCTTTTTATACATATTACTTACAGGGCGCCTAACGCCTGAGGCATTCTCTATCAGTTGGCTATTATAAACACAAAGTGCTTTGGAAAAGGATTGAGGATAAAAAAAAACAAATTGTGCATATCAGTCTATGAGGAAAATGTTCAATATCAATTATTAGCATTTCGCATTATATGGCAAATGTGTTGTGTCAATCAACATAAAATACTTTTCTACTTATTGCAATAAAAAAAAATATGGATATGGGTGCATTTAAAACAATATTAAGAACACCCTTAACATTAATAATATACACAAAATAACCTTGTTGGTTGAAATTCGTTGTTCAACCTCTACACCTACTACCTTTCAGTCTCTGAAAACAATTATAATCATGACACCACCCTTGTCAATTTTGTTTATACCCTGGCATGGCAAAGTAACTACACTGGCATATTAAGTATAATGCAGAACAACTAATATGTATGAATGTTGACAAAATTGTGCTGGCCTGAAGATACTGGATATACACTGGCTGACTCTGGGATGCGATTAGCCTAAACAGCCACAATGGTGGATGTGTACAGTGATCACTATCCAGTCAGGGACAAAAATGTTTATGTACTTGCCCAGCGGCTTTAGGCCAGCTATGTTATTTTGCATGCAATGTAACAATCATAATAATTAATTTGAGGTATAGCTACTATAAAAGTAATGTTACAAAGATGCTAATATAAGTTTAGACTAATTAACTAAACAAATTGACGATTTTTATTCAATATATTTTATCTTGGTAAATTATTGAAATGTATGTTGTAGACAAGATAACAATGTAATCATTGTAATATATATTGTGTACACTAGCCCATCACATAAACATTTATTTTATTGAAAGTAATAGTACACCTAGTTTATGAATATTCACGTATTTTATCCTTAAACATCTTAACTGGTTTATCACCATTATATAATGAGTGGTTGATATTTAATCAGTAGAATAATAATGTTGCGATCATGCATGCATTGAATAATATTACCCAGTTTAGCTATGATTTTTTCCTTATTGTGTGTCCAAGACATTTTTAATCCTTTTACCGTGAAAAGTTACACACGAGTCAAACCCAGTGCAACTAGGGATACCCGAGATTTTTTGAGCAACATTTTGAAATAAGTCGATTAAAAACACATTATTTGCGGAATAAATATCACCAAGGTTTCGAGGATTCTAGAAGATTTTATATTAGTGGGTTTACAAGATTAATTTATATAAATCGTCTTACTAATATCGAATGAAGCAAATAATGGAATCGCTTCTGAGCGATAATTCCCACTTATTAGCTCCCAAAATGAGAAAGTAGAGTTCCAACTCTTAAGGAATCTCTATAAACCATATTGGGTGCAACTGCAAACAAAAACCTCTAAAAATAACCCAAATGTACACGAGGAAAATTTCTAGCCCGACGGAAGCAAGAATGTAACAGAAAATTCTTATGAAAGAGGTCTTATCATGTGATTCCTCCATAAACTTGTGCACGCGCAGCGCCGCCCCGTAAACCATAACTTTTCGTTACATTCTCGCCTCTGTCAGGTAGGATTTATTTCTCATGTAAATCAGACTCATGTGTAGTAAACTAAACTAAAGGTAAAAATTAAATGTCTTTGTAGTAGATATAACTTTCTTTCGGTAATTTATGTCAGATTTGGTAAGTAGCATTTACTCATATGTGGTGAAATGGCGCCTTGGTTTAATGTCAATTTTTCGACAAGTATTCTCGAACATTGTGGAATAGGCGTTTAAAAATATATACCTATATACGTAATACGTACTTAGAACGTATGCGTTGAATGTGGGCCGCGAACGTTGCCCCTGGACTTTAAATTGGAATTGTTATGCTTTATCCTTTTGACCCGTCTGAGTGAATCAAGTAAACCAACAAACGCAACTAGAACTCCGACGTTCTGGAAAGTTCCAGAAAAATATCAGGGAATATATATTTTATTTAACTCTTTATTAAAGATCCTTTAAAAAATAAAAAAGAGTACAAATGGCGGCTTTATCGTTATCTCCGATTTCCTGTAAACAATCTTTCGATGGACTGGATTTAGTAGAAAAAGAGCGGGCGATCGTCAACTAAGTTATTTTCAATTAACTATCTTAGTTTAATTCTACAGATAGATCATACTAAAACAATCAGAATGTAGTTTGTAGATCATACGTACAAACTACTTATGTAGTTCGATTGGTTGATTTCCCTCATCTATCCGAATAATCAAACTGGGATCTTTTGTTGAAAATGGCCGATAGACGATCAAAATAGATTAATAGATCTTATATCAATGAGATTAATTTGGAATGCAATTAAACTTCGTAAAAGTATACACTTTTGAAATTAATCTAATTTATTTTAAAGATTTTAGAAAGTAATGTGATACTGAATCGCAGCACAGTTGTTTTTTTTATCCTTTTGCATAATTATGCAATGTATGGCCTCTATGAATCATGAAGGTGACAAATATAAAAAGTCACTACGTCTTTTATGCGTTTAGTTAACCAGTATTGGAGTTATCTTGTACATACACAGGTATAAAGCACATGCACGTGCTTGTGATTAGGGATGCAATTTTCATTTCCCTCGAAATAATCTCGGACTCGAATCAGTAATTCGAGTCGGTTAGAGAACCGACTCGAATTTTACTTTATCATTCGAAATTAGAGTAGAGACTCTAATTTCGAATGATAAAGTAATTTTCGAAGTAGCAATCGATCAGCTAACCCACGAGAAATGTCGAGCCCGAGATTTTCAGAATAGCTTAACTTCAATTTCATCACAAAAAATCCGGATGCCAGATTTTTTCGAATTCAAGTGCGTTTGAATTGCCTCCCTGGGAATGGAACCCTGGACCTGTAGTAGCCCATATAAGCTATAACTAGATCAACGAGGCTTTCTTTTAATACCTATTTATTGTTCATAGTGTGTGTTCGTGGATTCAACGAACATGAAGCTATACTACACGAGTGACAACGGAAAAAATATCCACAGATCGGACTTGAATTTTTCACCGACCGAATTGGCTTTCGACGAAGAGTTCCCTGATAAATACGTCATCCTGGATAAAGTAGACTCCAATAGGAAGGTGAGTTTTTTTTATTACAATAGCGGAGAACTAATATATATTATGTACTAGATGACCCGGTGAACTTCGTATCACCTACATATATTTGTGTAAAATGTGGTCAAAACTTAATACAAATGTTTCATTTACATTAAATGCAATTAAGTGAGGTACTGCACCATTGCACGTGAGGTAGCCCGTCGCACATTTAATTGACTTCGACGACCTAAGTGAGGTCGTCTTCCACCTCCCTGTCCCTGTCCCTGCCCTGTCCCTGTCCTGTCCCTGTCCTGTCCCTGTCCTGTCCCTGTCCTGTCCTGTCCCTGTCCTGCCCCAGTCCCTGTCCTGCCCCTGTCCTGACTTGTTCCTGTCCTGTCCCTGTCCTGTCCTGTCCCTGTCTTGTCCTGTCCTGTCCTATCCTGTCCCTGTTCTGTCCTGTCCCTGCCCTGTCCTGTCTCTATCCTGTCCCCGTCCTATCCTGTTCTGTCCCTGTCCTATCCTGTCCCTGTCCCTGTCCCTGTCCCTGTCCCTGTCCCTGTCCCTGTCCCTGTCCCTGTCCCTGTCCCTGTCCCTGTCCCTGTCCCTGTCCCTGTCCCTGTCCCTGTCCCTGTCCCTGTCCCTGTCCCTGTCCCTGTCCCTGTCCCTGTCCCTGTCCCTGTCCCTGTCCCTGTCCCTGTCCCTGTCCCTGTCCCTGTCCCTGTCCCTGTCCCTGTCCCTGCCCCTGTCCCTGTCCCTGTCCCTGTCCTGTCCTGTCCCTGTCCTGTCCCTGTCCTGCCCCTGTCCTGTCCTGCCCCTGTCCTGTCCTGCCCCTGTCCTGTCCCTGTCCTGTCCTGCCCCTGTCCTGTCCCTGTCCTGTCTAGTATAGCGTGGCGACCCGTCATGACGGCAAGCTTCGCAACACCAACAATCCGGTTTATACCTGCGCTTATAGATGTTTCACATCAAAAAGACTTCAAGTGTTTCATACCCAAGAACAGTTTGTACTGGAAAATTAAGTTGTCGTTTTTAGTGTTTTCCTTTACTTATTATTTATGTTACTCATTTTTTCTCATCGGGTAAACCTTCCCTGAACTTCCACAAGTATTTCAAGATCAGAATTAGCCAAATCGGTACAGTCAGTCTCGAGTTTTGGCGAGACACACGCACAGCGATTCATTTTTATATATATAGATAATCCCTATGTAGGGACCACGAAAATGTTACTCCGTTCGCGCAAAATTCAGCGCAACCAATACACACTATATAAAAATCTATATGATCGTGATGACGTGTCAATAAAGTAAAAATTGGCACGCTTGGTTACTATACAGATTGACGTATAACCTTTTCCATACTATAGGTGATTTGTGATAACCCCTCTAAAACATTACCCTGTTAGGCATCGGTCGCCTATTAGGAGTTAGGTCCATTATGCTAACCTAATAATAGAATTAACGCAAAATAGCGTTTGCGTTTTTGTATCTTTCATCACTCTTCGTTAATGATACATTGTTTTGTGAAACAAAAGTAATACAAGATTGGCTAAATTTAATGTTCCACTTATAGATTTTTCTTTGGTTTGGCAACAAATGTTGTTGACGAACAGTGTTTAAGAACATTTTATAATGCATTTATAATTATGGGCACGTAATTATGATTGGTATACCAAGCGAATATAACTTCATTTTTCTCTATCTAGAATTAAGCAGGATCATGCTGGAGTCAGTTTCGTAGAACCGAGTGGGGACTGACGAATTGTTTGAAACTGGTTGTTATTCCCTTTATCATAGGGATTATATTAATATGTATTTACAAGTACAAAGGCCATTTACACGGCATGGAGACATGCGATAGCAAAAGTTGAACTGTCATCCGTTTGTCTGTTTGATTAAGTTGTGATCGAATTACCCCGATATACTTCTTGTCCTCACTTACCTTGTCTTAGCGACGCATACATGTATCTTTTAAATTTTAGCTATATCTAACCCTCGACGGCGGCAAAACGTTCAAGATGATCCAAAGCTTCGTGAAAACGTTCTTCTGGTCGTCTGGGCCCGGTTTCTCGAAAGTGTTTTATGTGGAGCGATGGAAGCCGGACGGTACTAGCACGGTCTTCAGCGCGAGCGATCCCACGGACCTGATCAACGCTGAAGTGTTGTTCGAGGAGGCCAAGGACTTCCAGATTAAAGGAGATTACATGTTCGCCACTAAGCAGAGTAAAGAGGTAAGTGTCATGAATCACGGGCATTAGCCCATTAACCCATTAGGGTTGCCTCATAGCATCTGTCGTCAAAATATGGAAATTTTATCATGGGTAGAAATACCCTTGATCCTCACTGTCATACCATCATGCAGCTTGTTCAATTACCGGCATGAGTCGTGAGCACATAAGATTCTAAAATTACACAAAAGTATAGTGTAGCCGAATGCGATGCGAGAGTCAAAGAAACGAGCCTTGACTGGCAAATCGATCGTGTCAATCGTCGGAGCCCTACGATCTTTCATTCCGATAAATAGACCTGCGAATGAGAAGGATATGCAAACTTAAAAAAAAAATGGAAATTTTAAACCCATAAGACGTAACTTTGTGCGTTATAAAGAGTGTTGCGCCGAGCTTCACGTATAAAAAAAAATAAAAAAAATAACAAAGATGGAATCTCTACCGTCACAGTAAGTTATAATACACGCAAAGTAATTAGCCCGGTCTGAAGTTATCTACGAGTTGTGTCGCAGTTATTGTTTTTTAGATAATTAAGGATGACGGGAGGTGTATGTGTAGACGGGTGAATTGACCAACTTCAGGTCGGCAAAGTAATTTTTTTTATTGTACAAGGGCAGGGTATTGTTGACCCTAGGAGACGGGCCGCAAAGGGGCATAGTGTAGAGGCGGTTCTGGCAGCAATCCAGAGAACGCTCGGAATCTCCCAGCACCGTCTCAATTGCACCGAAGGGGGTTTTAGTGGCTATGGCAGCGTAGGAATCATGTTTAGGTACCCCATCCAGCGGTCGCTCCGGTAAACACAACTGGGTCGGAATACTTGTGAGCCCGGCATAACCCACCTCTCATCTATCCGTAAATAGGCTTTTATCTACAGCAAAAAATGGTGATGTCCACATTTGACATATTAAAATCAGTTCATAAGATTACTTCAAGTCACTCTAGTCCGACCGCTGGTCTAAATCTGGCAACAAAGACTTGCAATGCGTACATTATGTGTCAAGAAATAAATGACTGATTGAGGGCATCGACCCGACGTATGACGATATGTGTACGATCGCGTGCAGTCTAGAAATGTCGGTGATATTTATCTTATTACAAAGTGACTATTGTTATTACTTAGAATGCTTATTAGTTAAGTACCCCATGCCATGACCTTGATGTTTTGAGCTTTACAAAAATGTCGGAATGGAGGCTTCGTGCGACGCCGTTTGAGCGGAGTGGCAGCAGCGCTAATGATTTTTGTTACTACAACTATTTGTTTAGATTTTTGTAGAATACGTCACATTCTTTTATTCGATTACAAGGATTGTTTTTGTTTAGAATCGATACGTTCATTCAGTAGAAATTTTGCGTCAAAGAATATAAAATAGAAGTAAGTCCTTAAAACTTATTTGCATAAGTTAAGCGCACATAAACAAACTCTGGATTGATAGAAATTAACAAATTAAATGAAAAACAGACAGCAATATGCTCAGTGGTCACCTACCTGTCACAATTACAACGCGCAAATGCTAATTTTTGTAGTTATATTTGTAACTAGATCTACATATATTTGTGTAAAATGTGGTCAAAACTTAATACAAATGTTTCATTTACATTAAATGCAATTAAGTAAGGTACTGCACCATTGCACGTGAGGAAGCCCGTCGCACAATTAATTGACCTAAGTCAGGTCGTCTACCTCCCCCCGGTGGGACAGTCCTGTCCCTGTCCCTGTCTAGTATAGCGTGGCGACCCGTCATCACGGCAAGCTTCGCAACGCCAACAATCCGGTTTATACCTGCGCTTATAGATGTTTCCCATCAAAAAGACATCAAGTGTTTCATACCTAGGAACAGTTTGTATTGGAAAATTAAGTTGTCGTTTTTAGTGTTTTCCTTTACTTATTATTTATGTTACTCATTTTTTCTCGCCGTAAAAACCATCCTTGAACTTCAACGAACATTTAAAAAAAGAATTGGGTAAATTGGTCCAGGCGTTGTTGAGTTTTGCGCTTACCAACACATTTTGCGATTCATTTTTATATTATAGAAGATAAAATTGGTAATCGTGTGTTTAATTGTGGTATGTTGTGAACTTTGAAAATAAATTGTTTTCTTTATTTTCTTTCTTCTATAACCACCACGTGTAGGTAGGTACCTATATCACTTAGTGACAAGTTTTTTTCCCTCTTGTTTAATACAATGCCAGTTATGCTCAAATCTTTGTGAGAAATATAGCAAAATATACAAAATATTGTAATTGTACATAACTAAAAGTCGTTTATTATTTTTATTCACTTTTTAAACTATATCGATATTGTACCAAGACATACCTGCTCTACTATATGTAATAGTGACCCTATCTATGGAAACAATTAGCTTGAATAGTTTATAATAACCACCAATAAACATAATAGATAGGGAGCCGTAGAGTAACCGATCCACTTGACTACTATCAAGCTCATTTTCCGTGAGTAGCTTCGTTTCGATGAGACGCCCAACAATTCCCTATGCGAAAATTCTCTACTGTGGTAGCTAACAGAGGTAGCAAGGATTAAATACGTCGATTTGATGAGTCCCAAAAATTTATTACTAACAGGTTATTTTTTTGTTAAATCTGATGATAACTATCTAAATTATTCGAAAAGATATTTGTCCTACAAAATGTATGGTTTGATCAAAGAGTCCCCCCCTTCCAACATGTATCGATAACGAGGTCATCAAAAATGATTACTAACCAGCTGCTTTTTTTTTTGTTACTTACTTAATATATATATAATTCAACAGTCATATTGTCCTACAAATTGCGTGGTACGTTATCCCGGTCCTACGCTCAGAAATTGTTAATACCACAAGACCATTTTTCTCATTACTAACTGTAGGACAAAAGTATTACATAATAGGTTAGTGTGTTCTCTACCCAAATGAAACAATGTCCTACAAGAAAACAGGTATGTATCACTAGTCCGACAAGAATTGTAATTTTTTCGTTTTCCTATTGGGGTATTTAATTTTATACATTATTTTGTATTTATTGGATAATAATAACAATTATAAACTATTTTGCGAAAACAGAATTGAAATTGGTTAAAAAATGAGGTTGTTGTTCATGTTTTAAATGTTGGTATGAGCAAAAGTGGGCGTGTAGTGGGAAAATCTCACTATCTCCCTCGCACGCGTGCATCGTAATGGCGAGACCTTGCTTGTGACGTAACATGCCATGTCGTGTATCCTTTTTCCGTCATGCGATAACTAACCCTTCCAGCAAATTGAAATGGATTGTAACTTATTTATTTTTTACTTAATTTATATAATTCTTTCATTAACAGATTTCGGGAAACGTAACTTATTGGTTAAAATAATAAAAAAAAATCTAGTCAAATACCCTTTTGTAACATACGAGACAGTGAAAACACCTTTTTTTAAATAACTTATTTTTTTTTTGTAAACTAGTACAACAATTAAGTAAATAAATACAGTAGCTACAAAAATGTACTATTTATTTAAAATTTATTATGTATTTACATATAAAAAAAACAATGGGTTGCACTCCGGGAGTGCCGGCAGAAGTGAAAACTTAAACATTAACGTTGTGCATTTTTGAATATTTTGGAATGAAGAGGGAATAATTTCACACGAATTGCTTTATTTATCAGCATAAAAGTACTATCATTTACGTATGTGATTAAACACAATATTCATTTATTGCGCTATCGTACACAAAAATATCAATTTATATTACATAACAAAGTCCGGTCAAAGTCATGTCAAAGTCCGGTTAAAGTCCGGTCATAGTCCGGTCAAAGTCCAATCAAAGTCCGGTCAAAGTACACACTATCGTAGACAAAAATGACAATTTAAATTACAGTACCTGGGCGACCGAGCTCTGCTCGGGTGAAAAAAAAAGTAGTATTATTATTCGCCAATAGATGTCAGGAATTAAGTCTAACCTCAAAGCAAACACTCATTGACTTCGTGTTACTTAACAACGCCATCTGCTGTTGTGCTCACAAAAAAGTAGTATTATTATTTGCCAATAGATGTCAGGAAGAGTCATTTTTTTCTTCCAAGTTTATGTTTAAGTTGATAAAACACGAATAAAATGACATTTCCTAAAAATGATTCCTAGCTAGATCGATTTATCGCCCCCGAAACCCCCTATATACTAAATTTCATGAATTTCGTTAGAGCCAATTCCGAGATTCCAATTATATATATATATATATATATATATATATATATATATATATATATATATATATATACATATACAGGACAATATGACTGTTAAATTATATGAATATTAACTAAGTAAAAACAAAAAAATCTGCTGGTTAGTAATCATACCTATTGGAAGGAGTGGCTTCCAATAGGTATCGATAACGAGGTCATAAAAAATGATTTGAATATTGTCCTACAAATAAAATAATAAATTTTTGAGTATCATCAAATCGAAAAATTCTATCCTTGCTACCTCTGTTAGCTACCACAATAGAGAATTTTCGCATAGGGAATTGTTCAGCGTCTCATCGAAACGAAGCTACTCACGGAAAATTAGCTTGATAGTAATCAAGTGGATCAGCTGGCCCAGGGACTCCGGACCAGTACCTTGTATGCCAGAAGATAATTCTTCAAAAGATGGACTTTGGGGACCATCAAACCAGTAATATTCATATTTATCATCAATTATTGCCCATCCGAAATAATTACATACATGTTGGAAGGGGGGGACTCTATGATCAAACCATAAATTTTGTAGGACAAATATTTTTTCCAATAATTTAGATAATTATCTTAAGATTTAACAAAAAAATAACCTGTTAGTAATAAATTTTTCGGACTCATCAAATCGACATATTTAATCCTTGCTACCTCTGTTAGCTACCACAGTAGAGAATTTTCGCATAGGAAATTGTTGGGCGTCTCATCGAAACGAAGCTATTTACGAAGATTCAGCTTGATAGTAATTATTTTTACATCAAGGATCTGTACTACTACTTTTGAGCGTAGGACCGGGATAACGTACCACGCAATTTGTAGGACAATATGACTGTTGAATTATATACATATTAAGTAAGTAACAAAAAAAAAAGCAGCTGGTTAGTAATCATTTTTGATGACCTCGTTATCGATACATGTTGGAAGGGGGGGACTCTTTGATCAAACCATACATTTTGTAGGACAAATATCTTTTCGAATAATTTAGATAGTTATCATCAGATTTAACAAAAAAATAACCTGTTAGTAATAAATTTTTGGGACTCATCAAATCGACGTATTTAATCCTTGCTACCTCTGTTAGCTACCACAGTAGAGAATTTTCGCATAGGGAATTGTTGGGCGTCTCATCGAAACGAAGCTACTCACGGAAAATGAGCTTGATAGTAGTCAAGTGGATCGGTTACTCTACGGCTCCCTATCTATAACGTATGGAATGAAATGATTTTGTTATAGGATTTCCGTATTACGTTTCAGTATTTTGTATCTTTGTATCCAATTATGTTATCAGACGTTGCACTGTCGCGTGAAAGTGATATTTATTGTTTATAAGGTCGTTATCTTCGTTTCGTTGTCTTTGTTTACAAAATTAATTAAAGTTCATATTGCAATAACAAATTATAGTATACACTTGTGTAGGTACATTATTCCGGCATTATTATATGAGCTATTACTCATTATAATTACTCACTACTAGTGCGTCTGGATAAGTCCACCGCTTTGTCTCTTTCTGTCGTCAAGCAGCAGTGTCTTATCAATGTTGTGTTCCGCTTTAAATGAAATTCCCACCAATGAATATACTGGCCATTATGAGACTAAGCTATTTATATAGCTTGCGACTAGACTTGATGGTTGGTTGGGTTGTATCCCTGTGCTTGCATCGGTCCTTCGCCTGTCCTGTCACAGGCTCATCGGCTTCTTCCCTCTTCGGAGTGTGAAGAAGCATTTATATAGGCCAACTTGATTCTGGTGATCATTAATAAACTCGCTGTGTGTCGGTGGTTTTTTTGGACTGCATTGTGCTTACATAATGATCTCTTAAAAATTTATCTCGGGATGACAAAGTGC
The DNA here is from genome assembly GCA_949126905.1 of Amorpha juglandis. NCBI lineage: Eukaryota > Metazoa > Arthropoda > Insecta > Lepidoptera > Sphingidae > Amorpha > Amorpha juglandis. The sequence continues at coordinate 5,724,002 of OX421380.1, forward strand.
AGTGCAGTCTCATTAGGTACTTTGTAATTCATAGTTCTGGGTAGTGACGGACTTGGCACTTACCACCAGCCGAAGTACATGCTCGTCGCGTTATAAAAAACAAAAGAAAGTCGTGCTTATCGGACATCTGAGATAAAAAGGTATTTATCGGACAAAATAAGGACGATCACACAAAGTATTATTGCTGTAAATTGTGAAACTCGAAACCACAACCTCTAGTTTGTCAGCAAGATGCACGTCTGCTCTATTGTAAAGGTCGGGGTCGTCCAAATATTATTTTAAATCTCGATCTACTTTGTTGCCGTCGAGACAGCGTTTTCTTTTAATTGAGTTCTTTATGTTCAACATTAATTCTACTTACTTTATCTGTTTGTCCTTTTATTTTTGTGTGAAGTTTGTTTGTATTAAACTATGTTAAATTGTTTTAACAAACATTTTTATTACACAGCGAGGGAACATAGCTTACTTTTTTATAGGGTATTTGCAAAGGGTTTTTAATAAATCTCATGTGTCTTTCACCTCATGATGTTTTCCTTCATCGTTAAAGCCAATTAATACGGAATTCATATGTAACTTCGAAAAACTCAGATAAGTAAACTGTTATTTTCATCTCGACAGTCCGTAGGTACCACTCCCCACTATACCATCGCCGGTCCGCTCTATTAGTTTAATAATATCTATTAAAGTCTTAATTGGTTCAATAATAATTTAAGATGTTACAGTATGATAGAATAGTAAATCTATATTAATATAATGTTGTATTTATTTTAACATTTATTTATTGAAATCTGGTATAGTATTTATTTATTTTATTACTTTTATACACCCACATTGTCTCGTCTCTGCATCACCTGTAGGTTGACTGTTAGAGAATGCCACTGGCATTAAATCCGCCTTTATACATGTTCTGTATATAAAGTTTTAATAAATAAATCCGTATTTTTATTTGGATCGCATAGGATGTTTGTTTCGTTCGTTCGTATGCACGTTTATCACCCAACAATATGTAGAACATCATCCTCATGTTTTTGATCCTGTAACTAACTGTTCTTACATTCCATAGGTTTCTGAGTATAGACTGCGTTTCCCGTTAAGGGTCAAATGTTTGTGCAATAGACCAATATTTGTCAAAGACTTGGTGTTAATTAAAGGTTCTCGCTGTTGATAGCAACGCTGCGGTAATGTTATGGATGTTAACTGTCGCGTCAGGCGTTCCATCGTTGAATATGAATAAAAAAATAAATAAATACACCCAACAGACACATACATAGTCCTGACCCCACAGTAAGATACGAGTCTTGTGTCGTGGGTATCGGGAACTACGAGAGACTCGGTCTCACAGCACCCAGACCCCGAAACAAATGAATGTGGATCACACAAACATTTGTGTCGGTGCGGGGATCGAACCCGCGGCCTCTCGCTTCACAGCCCGCTGCGCAACGGAGGCTGTCTTGGAATATAAGGTTGTCTATAACTTGGAATATAAGGAAAAATCGATAGAGTTGTTACTGCAATGTCGTGATAAATAGCATTGAAGATACTTAGTGTAGAGGTCAGAACATGGGATCTATTTTTTTTTCATCAACTAATTAAACGTGTTTATTACGGTTGTATTTCGGTTTTAAGGTCATGAAAGCCAGTAAATTACTGGGCATTATAAGATTTAACATCTTATGTCTCGGGATGATGAGCGCAGTTCAGTGCCATGCAGTGCTTTTTAATTTAAATTCCTGTGTGCTGTTTATGGGGAGGCGTAGCGCTTACCATCAGGCGAGCGCCTTGCTCGTCTCGTTATTCAATTAAATAAAAAAAAACCTTTGTTTATTGCATGAATGGTCCGGCTGGCAGCAAGCTATTGTGGTTTTTATGGTGAATGACATTTGCGGAGGCTCAAATTAATACCTTATCTTCCATCCACATTCCTTTAAGTTCTAACGGACTTCCATGTCCATGCATGTATTCATGATTCTTCAGGCATTGTACGCGTTCATGTGGACATCACAGACCATCGAGTGTTCCATGTATGCTAGTTTTCCGGCCCTGATCATTCAATTAGTTGCTTTACTTAAACAAAAACTCATTCGATAACATTAATTAACGTATTACTAGATCGACTATCCATGTGATTATTTGAAATGGTTCGTAATTTATGAATACTTTATTCATGATCTAGATTATATGAATTGTTTTAAACAAGTATAATTATTGTATCATGCATTATTTAAAATCATCGCTATTAGTCATTGGCCATATTTATCGATGTATAATGCAGTTTGGTTTTCTAGTCATCTTTCCTTATTATTCACTACAGTGTACCGAGTTTCAGTACCTATTTAAACAGTTGTTTATGTAGTTCAGACAGCAATGGATTGATCCGTATTTTGTCTGGTGGCTTACACGCTCTACAGCCATGTTGTACTGAATGAAATGAAATGAATCTATGTAAGCCGTGGGTAGCCGATTGTAACCTCTTTGTAGTAGTATATAGATAGATAGATAGCTCTTTATTGCACATTGCACCAATTGTGATTGCTCGATCTGAGATTTGAACTCGACTTGTACTCTTAAAATAAAAGTACGTTAAAGTATGTAATAATAAAGAAATCGTATTTTGCTATTCAGACGCAATTGATTATGCGATTGATGTGTGGGACTGTTGGGTGTATTTTTTTTAAATTAAAGTCTATAATACTTAAACAAAGTGCGCCCTTTTGTCACTGGACCGTAGTCCGTACGTATGCATCAAATCGCGCGACCGCTATCGAGCTCCCAGAATGGCTCCCAGTAATAAACCCGCGCTTCGCTTCGCCAGAGCCGGGGTAGAGCGGAGGAAGTCGCTCGTTGAGTGTGAACGAGCCAATTTGTTCATCTTGCCTGCTCCTTCAATATGTCACTTTCGTAAATTGTCCAAATCACAACCACTCTTCCGTTTTTTATACGTGAAATATGAGTAATACATTTCCAGAAATTATATGTAGTGTTTATTTTGTTTTATTAAAGTATACGAAACAACTATTAACATAACACATTTATTATTAAAAATAGGTACGTAAAAGCTTATCCTCAAACGAATTAAATATACAATAATAATAAAAACAAATAGGCACTTAATGATTTCTTACGTTTACGCGAATGTTACTCATTGAAATAAAACTAATTTAAACGGATTTTATCGCGGTTTTTTATTAATTTTGATCCCGACGTTTCGAAGACTTTTCAGCCTTCGTGGTCACGGGGGGGACTGAGGTGTAGGTTGTCCAAAAATGTTAATGTTACAGTATCTACCTTCAATTTACAATTATAAAAATCTTTATGGTTTGGTCCGATCTACGCAGAAGGAGCTCACAGTGTCTTGAGGTCTGGCAATTGGTCTTTTGGGTTCCGATTTAATTAAATGTATAACCGGATCCCAGGCTTGTGCTAGCTTCCAACCATCTTCTCTATTGAAATTTGGATGTTTTTTAATTTCAATAGCCTCACGAATCATCCTAGGTAGGAATCGGTGTTCTTTAGCAAGGATTTGTGGTTTGTCGAATCTAAGATAATGATTGGAGCCTTCCTCAGAATGTTCAGCAACTGCAGACTTCGTAGAGCGTCGGTGTTTAACATCAGCTATGTGTTCTTTTACGCGGGTCCCTATGTTTCTTTTGGTTTGACCGATATAGGAGAGGCCACAGTCACAGTCGATTTTGTATACTCCCTGTTCCTGTAGAGGTATATGGCACTTGACAGGTGGTAAAAATTGACTAATCTTCTTGGGCGGCTTGAAGTAAGTTTTAATTGAAGCACGCTTCAGTATGTAGCCAATCTTGTCTGTGACTCCTCTTACAAAAGGTAACACAACAGGTACACGTTCAACTGTGGCTGGTTTCACTCGGTTTCTGTGACGACGGCGTGGAATTTGGAGCTTGTTGTCTCGCAGTACTTGCTTGACATGTTGCAGCTCGGCAGCCAGATGTTCCTCGTCACAGATTCCTTGTGCTCTCTGAAACAAAGATTTACCCACGGTAGCTAACTGTTTTGGATGGTGGTGAGATTGACCATTCAGGTATTTATCTGTATGGGTCATTTTCCTGTATACAGTATGGCCTAAAGACTGATCAGGATTACGAATAACTAAAACATCTAAGAAAGGAAGAGATTTATTTTGTTCTAACTCCACAGTGAATTGTATTTTATTGTTGATGGAGTTAAGATGATCTAAAAATGCAGATGTAACGTTGAGAATAGTCTCTTCAAAAATAATTTGAAAAAGGAGGATTCGGAGGCGATACGTCAAGACATTTCGTCTATATTACGTCAAAAGACAGCGCCGAAACCAAATCTTCCTAAACAACAATATATCGCTTTAAAGAACTTGCGATCAATGAAGGACATAATTATTCTCCGTGCCGATAAAGGTAATGCGACAGTAGTAATGGATACGTCAGATTATAATAATAAAATAGAACAACTTCTGTCGGATGGAAATACATACAAGCAGGTTAGAACAGACCCAACTAATAAAGTTTTAAAGGCGACTAGCTCTCTAATAAACTGTTACTCCGACACATTAAATCTTGACGTAAACTTACTTGTCCCTTCGTGTGCAAAAGCTCCTAAACTGTATGGGTTACCAAAAATACACAAGCCAAATGCTCCACTACGTCCCATCGTGAGTCAGGTCGACACACCAACCTACAGACTGGCTCAGCACGTAGCAAAAGTGCTTTCACCACTAAGAGGAAACACTAGAGCATCTGTGAAGGATTCATACCAATTTGTCAGTGATATTAAACACTTACAATTAGCTGACAATGAAACCATGGTTAGTTTTGATGTCCAGTCTCTATTCACAAGCTTACCCGTACAAGACTGCATCGAAATTGTATCTAAGAAGTTAGCAGATAATAACATGCCCATAGAATATGCAGAATTACTCAAACATTGCCTCACATCTGGCTATATGTTGTGGATGAATCAATTTTATGTACAAGTGGATGGAGTAGCTATGGGCTCACCTGTGTCTCCAGTAGTCGCCGACATTTTCATGGAGGACTTCGAGGAGACAGCCCTAAGCACAGCCCCCGTCACTCCCAGGTTTTACAAACGGTACGTAGATGATACATTCACAATTTTACCATCTGACAAAGTATCTGCATTTTTAGATCATCTTAACTCCATCAACAATAAAATACAATTCACTGTGGAGTTAGAACAAAATAAATCTCTTCCTTTCTTAGATGTTTTAGTTATTCGTAATCCTGATCAGTCTTTAGGCCATACTGTATACAGGAAAATGACCCATACAGATAAATACCTGAATGGTCAATCTCACCACCATCCAAAACAGTTAGCTACCGTGGGTAAATCTTTGTTTCAGAGAGCACAAGGAATCTGTGACGAGGAACATCTGGCTGCCGAGCTGCAACATGTCAAGCAAGTACTGCGAGACAACAAGCTCCAAATTCCACGCCGTCGTCACAGAAACCGAGTGAAACCAGCCACAGTTGAACGTGTACCTGTTGTGTTACCTTTTGTAAGAGGAGTCACAGACAAGATTGGCTACATACTGAAGCGTGCTTCAATTAAAACTTACTTCAAGCCGCCCAAGAAGATTAGTCAATTTTTACCACCTGTCAAGTGCCATATACCTCTACAGGAACAGGGAGTATACAAAATCGACTGTGACTGTGGCCTCTCCTATATCGGTCAAACCAAAAGAAACATAGGGACCCGCGTAAAAGAACACATAGCTGATGTTAAACACCGACGCTCTACGAAGTCTGCAGTTGCTGAACATTCTGAGGAAGGCTCCAATCATTATCTTAGATTCGACAAACCACAAATCCTTGCTAAAGAACACCGATTCCTACCTAGGATGATTCGTGAGGCTATTGAAATTAAAAAACATCCAAATTTCAATAGAGAAGATGGTTGGAAGCTAGCACAAGCCTGGGATCCGGTTATACATTTAATTAAATCGGAACCCAAAAGACCAATTGCCAGACCTCAAGACACTGTGAGCTCCTTCTGCGTAGATCGGACCAAACCATAAAGATTTTTATAATTGTAAATTGAAGGTAGATACTGTAACATTAACATTTTTGGACAACCTACACCTCAGTCCCCCCCGTGACCACGAAGGCTGAAAAGTCTTCGAAACGTCGGGATCAAAATTAATAAAAAACCGCGATAAAATCCGTTTAAATTAGTTTTATTTCAATAAATAGGCACTTGTCAGTAAAATAGGTGGACAATGTTGTGGGGTTATTGTTTTAACTCTTAGTATTCGTTAGCGAAGAATAGAAATGTACTATCTATGTATCTAACGATGTAGATGTTTACTTCTATTGAAATAAATATTATTTATTTTTCGACTTTTGTTTTTCATGGAGCACTAAAACTTGAATAGTACCGTTAAGGGGACCTGGCGATACCAGTACTATAACTATATCCTGAGAGAGTATAGGTGGTAGGGTCTGTCCAACAATTGCATAGATTGATAGAGAGTACTTGCTTCTTGCGCCCACAGATGCTATTACGAAAACAATTAGTGTGAGTCATGCGGTCGAGCCGGCCCGTTTATGCTGTAAACAAAACTGTCGACGGCGCAGCTCTCAAACTATACTCATCACTCAAACTTTTTTTTTTATTGCATAGGCCAACAAACGAGCAAGTGGGTCACCTGATGGTAAGTGATCTCCACCGCCCATGTACGCCCACCACCATAAGAATCATGGGCGCGTTGCCGACCTTAAAAGAAAGGGATAATTAAGGATTGGGAAGGGGAGGGGATTTGGGCTTCCGGATATCTCACTCACCGTACGAAACGCAGCAGCTAGCCGCTACTTTACGTCGGTTTTCTGTGAGACAGTGGTATCGACCCAGTCGAGCCATCCCATTCATGCTGTAGACAAAACTGTCTACAGCGTGGCTCTACCACTCAAAAGTATCAAAAAGTACCACTCAAAACTATACTCCGAAGACACCTAGATTCGTTATTCTTTCGCTCGTGATAATATAAAGACAATAATGATACATTAGAATTCGTTTTATCGTTGTGGTTTATTTTCACTCATCACATGAGCTTATTCATAATGTATATAGATGCTTTTCATAGATTTATATTGTTTAATCTATAATATATTAATCGAACTTGGATACGATTGACTCTGGATTGTAGCAATATCAGGTAGGCGTATACCCAATAATGGGATGATGTAAATTATTATTTTACGTATCATATTATTATGTTAAGAGATGCATCTGGTGTTGATTTGTTTGGACATCCGCTACAGAGCTTATATGTATGCAGTCTGGTCCTGGTGTCGTGGCAGTAGATATCACTGTATCGGCTTCGAATCAGAGGGGCTATTCTATCAAACGATACGAAGCAATGAAATTCGAAAACGTAGTAGACTTAATGCACCCTAGAATATTCATCACAATAATAATATTTTGATATAAAATATTGTGACTAAAATAAAAAAAAATAGTTAAAAACATGTTTTTAAATGGGGAAAATGGATTATTATTGCAACGTGTTATGTTGGAATTTTTATGTACATATTTTTTTCTTAAACAAAAGTATTCTAGGAAACAAGAATTAATGGGAAAAATCAATCGATTTTCAGGTACGTTTTTAGTAAATAATTCATCTTTGTGATAGTAATATATATCAAATATATTTTTGTTGTAATGGCTTTTCTATTTATAGAATAGGCGCCCAGATCGTCATTTGCATTTCTTGATAGCTCCCCACAGAACATTACTAGATTAAGGTTCGCTGCGTGGAAATGAGTTCTAAAGAAACGATGACGAAATACTACTGTGAACTCAACGAGGTCAGAATTCAATACCTCATAGTGAAACTTGAGTATTGTGTTTATATCACCAGAAATAATACTACTCACGACTTACATCTACTTGCTCGGCAAAAAATATGCTTCTATTACTGTTTTACCATACCCAGTGTTTAATAGGACAGTTGCTATGCGCTTATAGGTAAATATTTTTTTATTGTAATAACTTTAAAACTATGTAGTGGATTAAGTCGACATAAATGCCCCTACTAGATTTTGTATTAAATCCCAATTACTGTAATGAGAAAATGCGGTTAGTTTTAGTAAATTACGCGAATATTAAAATTCTACAGTGCAGCTTGCGGGTTTATGTGACATAATGTATTTTATTGAAAAGAAACAACAGGAAAATAGGAGTATTATTAATTTTATTACTGTATAATAATTCAGCCCAAACTTCGTAAACAGCGATATATGACTCGAATTCACTAGAACACAGTCCTGCAGATTAATAAATGATTTGTATTAGAAAATAGTCATAAATATTAAATATAGATATAGTTATTATAGTTTATCATCGAATTATATTATTTGAATGATCGATAACTAGTAGTTTGTGGCTAAGTTGAAGCGAGGTCTGTCATAACTTATTGATGAGCTTCGATAAATAGTTAGATAAACGTCTCGCTTAAATTTTTCCTTACTCAAAATACGGCAATTTCTAAGCGTGATTGGGATGACAGCTGTGGTAGTTAAGTTTTATGAAGAGTAGTGCCAGGGTCCACCGTCCTACGTTTCCACTTTTCCCGATATTGAGCATGCTGTTGGGACTGAATTCCACACACCGTACATGACTCGTTCCGGCGAGGTCAGGCTGTGTATACTTAGTAATTTTAGGCCGGCATAATTCAGCCGACTGCTGAGGGGCGCAATGTCTCTTGACAGTCGCTGTAACTAATTGACACGATATGGCGCAGGCATTTGCGATGTAGTTTCCTCAAAACGTGGCAACATTAATATAGTTTATTTGTCACGTCGCGGACACCAATGCCAGTATGATTCTATTGTTACGTTATTTGAACGGAAGGAAAAAGAACGGATTTTGTATACATGTAATTACACTGTCATTGTAGTTTTATTTTATTACAGTTACAACTAAGCAATTAAATTGCAACACAAATGGGTGCTTATGTTAGGGTGTGTACTTAAAGGTTTGACATGACGTCAAAGGGCATTAAGTATTGGATAAGTTTGTGGGCGAGTAACTTAAGTGCTTCGTGACAATCTTCTTTAGATGTCACATAAATTAAAGTCGAGTGGGTATTGTTAATTTGTTTTGGTACCACTCAACTGTTACTTAAGTATATTATGTACTTAAGGTGTTCCACTGCTGCCTAAGTGATGTTGAAAGAAATCTTTTGAAAGGGGTCGATGTTGATGTTTAAAGAAAAGAGAGAAATAAGACATGATGCCGTCTTGTTTAAACCAACACAATTTTACTACGAGTACTAAACAATCCACAGTTATCAAGTACTTCTTATATTTCCATCCTTACATCCATCAGCCTAGATTCGTCCACTGCTGGACATAGGCCTTTCCAAGTTTACGCCACCCTTGTCCTTGACCCTTCTTATATTTATTAGCTACTAATTCTGTAAGGAACAGAATTTCCACTTAAAAATTATTGTTCTTACTAGCCCTGTATTATATATGTCCCACTGCTGGGCACGGGCCTCCTCTATTGAATGAGAGGGGTTAGGCCTTAGTCCACCACGCTGGCCTAATGCGGGTTGGCATACTTCACATACCTTCGAAAAATCTTATCGAGTTCTCAGGTATGCAGGTTTCCTCACGATGTTTAAAAATTCGAAAAATTATTGTTATAAAACATAAATTTAAATTCTCTAATAGCGAAAATATTTGTGCCAATATTAATGATGATTCACAGTTAGATACAATAGTTTATATTTTGCATGATTCATAAGTCATGTACCGGTCATTATCTTTTCGATGACTACATTTTATGAGTGTCAACCGTATGGCATCTTTAGAACAATGTGCGTAAGGCACAACACTTGTTCTTGTATAGTATAATATTGAACTGTAGACATCTGTTTTTGTATTGTATTTTGTTAACAAGACCTGAAAATGTGCAAAAGTTAAGAAAGTGAACATTAATAAATATAAGTAGAAAAAAGCAATATAAGTAGTAGTCGTATAATTTTCGAGCGGCACCATTATAATTTACATACAAATTGTCAATCTAACGGTTAATTTGCATTATAAGAATAATAATTATTGATCCGATTGGTCTTTTCCTTGATATTAAGTGACAGTTATACTTTTTTATGTTATATAAAAAAATATATATGTTATATCATTCTAATACGTCTAAATATGTACCTTGTAAACGTGACACAAAGAAGTTATTTTTTTTAACCCGAGCACGGCAAAGTGACTGCACTACACCTGATGGTAAGCGCAGTGCATTACAAAAAACCAGCGACCATCGAAAAACAATGAGTTTATTGGTGGTCATCAGAGTCATGCATGCTTGTATAAATGCTTCCTCCCTTTTCGGAGAGGGAAGAAGCAAATCGAGGGGCCTGCGACAGGACAAGCGGATGACCGATGTAGGCACATTTATGCATAGATGTACCCCTACACCCATCCCAATCAACCATCAAGTCTTGTCGCAAGCCCCTCGGGAGAACCAGATTTACACTGGCTGATCCTGGAAAGCGATCGACACACGGTGTGTGGATCATTATGACAGGTTTTAACACCATGTGTACGGGGGTGGCTATCCGGGCGGATATAAATCCTACCACCAGTCTGTCTCTGTTGGAAGAAGTTAACCCACGTCACAAGTCTAATAGAATCCTACAAGAAACCAAATAATGTACATGTCCATAAAAGTTTTTTTTATTCACAGAGAAATACCTTACATCTATACATCTCGCATCAAAGAGGTCCTTTCTACAAGGCCGAGTTCCAAACCGAGTTGGATCTTCGCAAGTTCCACATCGCAGACGTGACCGACAAGCGTATATTTGTCTCTGTCATGCACACGGAGTCGCTGGCTAACCTGTACGTGTCGGAGATAGGCAGGAACTTCACGCAGTACAACTTCGTACTGAGCTTGGAACAGATTCTGTGTTACTTCCCCGATGGTAATTGGAGGAATAGCTGGCTTGAGTGAGTAAACTAGCATCACTTTTAATTATTTTTTTCCCTTTAAGATTTCTCTAGTACAGGGTTACCGCAAAGTAAAAGGTAAAAAGTGTAACGTCGTAAGTGAAAAGTGCTACGAGCCCACTAGCAACAAATAATACAAAAAAATCTAAGAAACTATAGGGTTATTGGTTTACATGAATGTTTGCTATATAAAAAACATGAAACAAGCAGCTATGCTAGGCTGGTTGAAAGTACTGGTTTTCATCTGGCCTTTATGGTAACATAGGATGGCGAATATTCACCACAACTTATGCACCACAAGCAACTAAACTTACCCCTTGAACATTAATTTAGACACGACGCTAACAATTGTTCTTAATCGACTTCAAAAAAGATGAGGTTTTCAATTTGTCTATATTTTTTTATGTATTGTACCTATGTTTACGCACAACTCCCGTCAAATAGTGTCTGATTTTGATGATGCTTTTTGGATTCAATAGTGTTTACTGCGGTGATTTTCTTTACTAATTTTGTTAAGATCTGATGATGGAGTAGAATAAACGGCAGCAAACGGACCACGATTCGAGTTATGAAGTCGGATTTAAAGTTTTTAACATACTTTCATATTTACAGAGATGTAACAGAAGATCCATTCACGGACCTATACCGTGTGGAGGGACTGAAAGGCATCTACATAGCGTCGAAGGTGGATTCAAAAGCGCCCGTAGCTAACATCGGCCCGGAACATTTGGTCTCGTTGATCACTTTCGACCATGGTGTCACGTGGTCGCCTTTGAAGGCCCCTACTGAAGATGAAAACGGTGAGACCAGTGTACAATACACAAAAAATAGCTTGGCCAGACGCGAGTCAGTCTCTTCACTCGTCTTTTATACCTATCGTTATCCTTTAGTGTCTGAAAAGTTATATCGCTCTTGTGCTCCATTTTGTCACCAGAAACCATGTTCTAGTTTTTAAAACAATAAATTAAGTAAAATATACTCAACTAGCAGGCCCGGCCACGCGTTGCTGTGGCTAAGGTATATGTTAAATTATATTGTAGTAAACTATTTAATACAGTATACGCCGTCTATTGGATACTTACTCAATCCAGTCGATAAATTACCTTACACCGCCATCTGTTTCTTATGGAATAATTATTATAACAAATTATTTGCAATAAAAGAAATATTCCCACTATAAATTGATATATAAACTATCCTATCTCTCAAGTTGGATCAAAACCTGCAATGGGAACCAATTTTCGCCATTATACCCCCCGGTACCACAACAATATTAAACTTAGAGTAGATGTACGCATTAGGGTTGTAACTAAATGAGAATTATTGTAGAAAAACCTCAAAATGGGGGCGCTTCCCCCTGCACCGCGCGCAATGCGTCACTGTTCTCGTTTATCGTAATGAATTCTTTGATCCTTCAGCTATCCTCTGGTATAATTTAATTTTGGATATAGAGGATAGATTCGAAACTACAACGCCAAACTGTATCCTCAGATTTTGTTATCATTAGGTTTTTTGGATTGCCCCCGTATGGTAGCAAATTTAATGACGTATTCACGTCAAAACAATTAAACTTATCTATTACAATAACACAATCTAATTGTGAAAGTCAGTCGCGTTGTTTCTAAGAGTGGGAAGACCTTGAAAAAAAAAAGTCCTGACTCACGTGATGCGGATCGTTAAGGATATTTTTCCCCTATTAATTACCGTTAAAAATTCTTGTGTACCAGTATCGTGGTCACGCGATCTCCATGCGTGCAAATCTATTTACCGTTAGCTAACATACGGGGAATAGAGTCTTAAGTCTTAATGTGGCCTCGAGAATTTAATTTGAAATTCATTATTATTTTTGTACTAGCCCTGTATTATACAAGTATCACTGCTGGGCACGGACCTTATCCAATCAGAGGGAATAGGCCTTAGTCCACCACCACCACGCTAGCCTAATGCGGGTTGGCAGACTTCACATACCTTCGAAAAACTATCGAGTTCTCAGATATGCAGGTTTCCTATGTTTCCTTCACAGTTAAAGTAAGCGATAATTAACAATTTATTTAGTTGTTTTTAAAGCTCATTTTTCTTTTTTTTTAATAATGACTTGTCTCTCTGTCTTTTATTCTATCTTGTTGCCTGGCTTGTCCTATCTAATGGAAAGATGACTTCCTAAAACGTATAATTATAACGCACTCGATTGGGTAGTGACCACCGTACCATTATGAAAATCAAACGTGTTTCGTTGCGTCCAGTGCCGTTTCGGGCCAGTTTTGCATGGTAAGCGCCACGCCTGCCCATAAACAGAAGCAAAACCACACAGAACTTTTTATTACAAAGCACTACATGGCATTGAACTGCGCTCGTCACCCCGAGACATATGTTAAGTCTCAATATGCCCATTAATTTCATTAGCTTCAATGTCTTTCAAACCGAAACACAACAGTGCTTACACACTGTTGCTTGGCGGCAGAAATAGACAATGCGGTGGTATCAACCCAGACGGCCTCTCGCATACGAGACACCTACCACCTTGTGAAAACTTATGTACCGATAGCAGTTAACGTATCCAATTCTTTTGATATGGTAAATAATACAGTTCAAAGTGAAAAATAATTAATTAAAATAAATAAATACACCCAACAGTCACACACACAGTGACCCCACAGTAAGATACGAGTCTTGTGTCGTGGGAATCAGAAACTACGAAAGACTTTCGGTCTCACAACACCCAAACTCCGAAACCAATATTTGTGGGTCACACAAACATTTGTGTCGGTGCGGGGATCGAACCCGCGGCCACTCGCTTCACATCCGGCTACTCGCCCGCTGCGCCACGGAGGCTGTCTATATTCTATTTATGAAATTATATTATTTCAATGTTCAGGTAAACCGCTCAACTGCCATATTGAGAACTCGTGCAGTCTACACTTGTGCCAGAAATTCAGCCAACTGTATCCGGTAACAAGGTGAGCAATATCATTAATTATTCAAATTATATGGACGCGTGCCACATAGCAATTTGTAGTTTAATCAACATTTTGTTATGCGTTGACGCCGTAACACGTCATTCACGTCAACAAGTTTCATAAATTTGTTGACGTGGTATCACGTCGCGTCATTAACTTGACCTGCCGTTACAGAATATTCTGTTTCAAATTGTTCTAAATGAGCTTTGTTGACATTAATGTTTATACAATTGATTATAAGTATAACACGTTTTTATATAGACAATAACTCCTTTGAATTAATATTTTTTTAAATATAGTCGTGATGATGAGCGATGAATAGTGAGTCTTTATATTACTGATATTATTTTAACGATAACTGAATAGTGCATCTTTGGCTGCTAAATTAACATATTATAATGAACTGTATTTGATTATTTAAACATTTCAAATTAATTTTATATACATTTTTTTTTTGCGACCACTATATTGAGATAATGTCAATTATAATTATAATAATTCTAAAATAACGCTATTAATATTTTTAAATTATCATAGGTCGCTAGTGTAAAACAATGAAAAATTTACAAGGTAAAATGTCTCGAGCATTTTATTTGAACAAATGTGTTACTTTGTATACGTTTAAAGGCAATATGTATCTACAATTCACACTTGGAGAGTAAGATAGTTCGTTAAACTCGATCATAGTGCGGAATATAATTTAATTATCGCTGCATGATATTATCGTGTTGAACTTGACATTGAGATGCGGGACTGAGTGGATTGACTTCGTCTACGATGTTCCTATGTATATTGTATTTTTTAATTTGATTGAATGACGAGACGAGCAAGGCGCTCGCCTGATGGTAAACGCCACGCCTGACCATAAACAGAAGCACCGCACAGAACTTTGAATTACAAAGCACTGCATGGAACTGAACTGCGCTCATCACCCTGAGACGTAAGATGTTGTCTCTAATGCCCAGTAATTTCACTGGCTTCAATGTCCTTCAAACCGAAACACAACACACTGTTGCTTGGCGGCAGAAACAGACAAAGCGGTGGTATTAACCCAGACAGCCTCCCGCATAAGAGGGACCTACCACCTTGTATTGGGTTTATACCGTGGTCACAAACTAAACTAAAGATACTTCTATCTCATAGTTGCGTAACGGATCGACGTAACTAAATTAGGTTGTTTAACGGTATTCAAATTATACATACCATGACATTAAACCGGTATGACGCGGCCAGCAGAAATATATAGACGTGATTAGTTCGTCGCGTAAAAAGATTGAATTTCAACCAGAATTCGACTAAACTAGATTTAATTATTTTTTTTTGTAGCATAAGCGGATAAAGGAGCAAGTCGGTCACCTGATGGTGAATGATCATTGAGATCCACCGCCCATGAGGGTGCTCACCACTATATATATATAGAATTAATGACGTATTGGCGACCTTAACAGGAAGGGATAATTAAGGGATGGGCGAAGAGAGGGGGGGGGGGTATCGGGATGCCTCATAACTGAGGCATCCTAAGGTATGAAACCCAACAGTATGTCGCTAATTCACGTCGGCTTTCTATGCGACAGTGGTTACAACTCGGTCGAGCCGGGCCATCACCAGTTAATAAACATATTTTGTGCGTGATAAAGTTAAACATCGATTACCAAAAATTATGATAAGAACATGCATTCTTTGATAGAAATTGAATTGTAGTGCTAATTTAACAACATTCTCCTAGTTCGAATGTCATTTTAACGTATAAAAGAATTAGATTTTGGTCCATGACTATATTATAAATACGAACTCACGCCTGTAATCCCCGAAGGGATAGGCAGAGGTGTAACCAGTACACCAACATTTCGCAGAGTGTATCTCCATCCCGTGATATGATAGGGGGCGAGCCTATTGCCATACCGGGAAAATTCTAGACTATATTATTTAATATTTATTTTCCGTAATCTGCTTTACTTCGAAGACCATATTGAATTAATATAATAATCTTGTTAGTTGCTTCTATTTACGTTGGAAATTATACCAGCGCTTAGCGACTAGTTGAATAGTAAGAAAGAGATACCTATAGTGATAACAGTTCGCAATGTAACTTAAGAATAATGTATCCATATTAATGTATGATATCACATGATGTGATCCGGCAAGAAGTTATAAACAATTATTGTTTATAAAAAAAATGGAGTAGGGTTCACTGAAGTTTTTTTTGGTCGAGAGACCAACGTATGAGGTTTTCTGATACAGTTCTTGAAGACGCGATGGAACGTTCCGTTTTAAAAAATTTGCATACTGAGGGGCTTGCACTGTCTCAAATAACGGGAGATTTGCATGATATTAGTAAATATGGGTGATTCTACAAAAATTGGGTAACTCAATGTCACCAGCCAATATATACAAAGTCTTATTATATTGTATTGAAATAACAATTTATTTTAAAACAATGAAAAGTCCTTTATTTGATCACCCAATTTCACTTCTTCATTTTAAATACAAGTTAATAAAAAAACAAAATTAATACTCAAAACGTCAGTCCGTTGGCATGTCACAATCCCGAAAACCAACAATCAAGTGACTATCCATTAAACATTATCATTGATTTAGGAAAACTTACTAATTTACTACAATCTGTGATGTACATAGTATTATATACTACAACTTTCATAATGCAATGTTCTCTATTTTATTTAATAAAAAATAAGAAACTTTGTGTTTAGTTTCTTTCGTCAGTCCGTTGTGTGTTCTTTAAATTTAAAATTCGCGGAGAATATCACCGAGTCAAGGTCAAATCCCTGTTTAAGTTTTAATGTTGGTAATGAAGTTAGTTGCGGACCGCACAATTAGACGGCCGCCATAATAGTACCAGTGTTTGGGTTGTGTTTGTCGTCTATACACGTGCGAAGCCAGTCAAAATTTCAGTCCCATGGTGAGTCGTTATTTTCTTGTTAATCTGAGGTTTATTTTCATTTATACATAGTTAACTATGATTTGTTAAAATGTAGTTTGTTGATATTCGAAATTACCAAAAAAAACATTAGTTTTGATTATAAACTCAAATTATGTCTATTTCGTCAATCCGTTGGCGTCAGTCCGTTGTCAGGTACTGATGTTTTTTTTTGTTTTAGAGCACTTTTATCGTAATTGCTACCGTGTGTAAGCATTTCTATTTTATATTTCAGTTAAAAACATCATGCGGCACGCTAAAAACAATTTGACTAGGGAAGAAATATTTAAAAAAAAGAGAGAAGCCGAAAAGTGACTGGCCCGATTTGGAACAATATAATCATTAGATTAGCCATCATATAGACCCGAATTTGTAATAATTTGATTTAATAACTATAGTAAACAAAATATCCTCAAAAGTTACCCAACTTTTGTATAATCACCCATATGTAAGAAATAAAATAAAATACTTGGCAGAGACAGTCTCGTTATTTAAAAGCCACACCGAGTATACACACTACAATTGGATTTGAATAAAAATAAACAAATGAATATACTTTACACATTAATATAACTTGTTCACAGCCCGCCAGGAAATGTCATTACAAATGGTCCGAGGTAAAAAGTCACAAGAGTTTATTAAGTTTTTAAATAGACATAGTTATTGTGATTAACACAACCGCTTATAATTGTTTAATTTGCACACTTCTCGGGTTGTTGTCGTTTTTATTGATCGATATTATTTTTATAGCGACTATTATTTTATTATCTATTTTATTTGCAATTCTACTAAAGAATCAAGCATTCTGTATCACCAGACACTTGCATATTAAGCAAAAGGTTTTATTTAGTTGCAACCACTTTTCATCGGAATGCTTTTATATCATTTTGCACGGTTGTTTTAAATCAGAGTTAGTCCTCTCGATACAGGTTGTACATAGTGTGTGGACCACCACTAGTTATTAATATTAACTGCTTTTTTACAATTGTTAAATTTCTAAAGTTGGTGACTAATGGTTATTTAATTATCAAAGTAAAAAATACACTATTCTGGTAGTATTTTATTTATGCTATCGGCACTATTTAGTTGAATGGATATATGCACATTTATTTTGGGAGATATTAGAAATTTTTCCTCGGTGTAAGTTTGTATTCGATGTATATCCACGAACGGGTAATAACAACCGCATAATTGCAAAAGACTTCCACCAATAGAATACCAAACCACTTCATTGTCCGTAAAAAAAACTGTAGTCAGTATTGAACTACGAAACGTAACTTTGAAAGTGATAAACATATTGAAAGCGAACATATGATGTCTATCTTTTTTCTCAATTTCAAAGAATACTCTGAGATACTGATTTCAAGGCTATCAAGTATTTTGAATTGAGAAATTCGGTGTTTCCTAGTCGGTAAATTTTACCCAATTTTTTATAGCCTCCGCGGCGAAGCTGTCTTTTTCAAAATATTTTAAAATTTTATTTGCTTTAATTATTATCGGCTAACATGAATAACAAACTGTATAAACTTAAGTCAAATTGTATAAGGTAGGTAGCGCTTTTCCCTGCAACAGCAAAAAAAAGTAGGTATATTTTTTATACGAGCGCGGCAAAGTAACTGCACTACACTAATGATGGGCTGGACTGATGGTAAGCGTAGAGAAGTCAATGAGTTTATCGGTGGTTACCAGAGTCATGCCGGCCAGTATAAATGCTTCTTCCCTCTTCGAAGAGCGGATAAACAAATCGAGGGCCTGCGACAGGACAGACCGATGACCGATGCAGGCACAGTGATACAAGGATGTACCCCTATACCCACCCCTAATCAACCATCAAGTCATGTTGCAAGCCCCTCGGGAGAACCAGATATACACTGGCTGGTCCTGGAACGCGATCCACACAAGATGTGTGGGTCACTATGGCAGGTTTTTACACCATGTGTAACCCTACACCACCACCCGGTCGCTATCTGGGCGGATATGAATATCCTACCACCAGCTAAAATTATATTTAAATATTTTGAGGGTAGCCAATGTTCAGTTTCGTAATACTCACACAGTTTGCTGGTGGGAGGATAGTTGTATCCGACCGGATAGCGACCACCGTACACTGGTGCTAAAACCTGCCATAGTGGCCCACCTTGTGTGGGTTGCGTTCCAGGGTCAGCCAGTATATATCTGGTCCTCCCCCCCCCCGTTAGGCGGCTTGCCCCCTGATCCTTTTCCCATCCCTTTTTTCTTCCCCTTCCCTTTGACCCTTTGCAGGCCGGCATGATCGTGCCGACCAACAATAGACACACTATTTATCGTTGGTCGACACTATTCTTGGATTGCGCTACACTTACCATCAGATGTGGCGTAGTCATTTTGCCGAGCCAGGATAAAAAAAAACTGGAATCATGATTACATACCTACCCTAGTTTAATTTCTTAGTTATTCTACATAATTACTCATGATACATATCTGATTTGACTAGCAAAATTCCAATGCACATGGGAAAACCAAACGTCTTATCTTTCTGGGAACATTATATGATTTACAAATCGTTTTAATTGGAATATGGAATAATTATTTGAGCATAGAAACGCCAAATTTACGAATGAAAAGTTATTTCGTTTGTTTCTTTTTGGTTTGGGAACATGATTTATAGACTTTTATAATACATTTCCCCATTTTCGATCATAACAATTGTCACAGTGTATTTCTATTGTTAACAGATGTGTTTTTAACTAAGTCAGTCGACATACCGGGCTGGATACGCTTCGCAATCAATTACATATCTAGTCACTTTAGTTTTTACACAATTTATATGTTTCTTTAAAGGTCGGCAAGTATAATGAGCTCTAAATCAGCCCCCGGTGTTATAATGGCGACCGGTGTCATGAGTAAGTCCCTGAAGGGAATGCCTGGTGTATACATGAGCAGAGACGCCGGTCTGACCTGGAAGAAGATCTTGAAGGATTACTATTTCTTCAACTATGGTGACCACGGAGGCGTCCTAGTTGTTGTCAAGTACTTCAAATCGCGCGGCGAAACCAGAAGGATTCTGTATTCGACAAATGAAGGCCTCGAATGGAACTCATATGAGTGAGTTACGCTACAAATAAATATAATTTTAATTATTGTGGGATGTTTTGATAATAATATTCTATTTCTAGGTTTAACGCCGACGATCTACGAATCTATGGACTGATGACCGAGCCCGGGGAAAATACCACCACCTTCACCATGTTTGGTTCTGCAAATGATCAGCACCAATGGATCATTATCACGATTGACTTGAAGAATACTTTCGATCGCAATTGTACCGTAGATGATTATAAATTCTGGTCTCCGTCTCCTCCCAACTCGTCAGTATCATGTGTCCTAGGTTCTAAAAACATATTCCAACGAAGATTACCCCATATGAATTGCTACAATGGCATCGACTACCAAAGACCAGTTAAGACGATCGTCTGTGAATGCAGTAGAAGAGATTTCGAATGCGATTTCGGCTTTATGTTGTCAGGCGATGAATGTATTCGGAATAAATCAGTTAAATTTGACCCATATGCAATTCCGCCTGAATGTCACCCAGGTGGATACTACAAACGAACTAAAGGCTACAGAAAGATTGATGGGAATGCATGCATCATATCTGGTTATCTGGCTTACGCACCAGACACAGTCCCTTGTCCAATCGAAGAGCCTATAGAATTTATGCTAGTCGCATTGCGAGATAAAATTGCCAGAATAGACCTTTCAGACAATACCACGATATATCCGGTAGAAGGCCAAAAGAATATAGTTGCAATTGAATTCGATTTGAAGAACAACTGCATTTACTGGGCTGATATTGAATCTGACAAGATCATGAGACAATGTTTCGGTACTGTTGGCACTCCTCAAGAGGTAGTTGTTGATACTGACTTAGCAAGCATTGAAGGCATGGCTCTCGACTACATATCGAACGTTCTGTTTTTCGTGGACGGACTGAGAAAGAAGATCGAGGCAGTGAGAACTGATTTAACAAACGAAGGCAGGATGAGGGTTACTATTCTGGACTACACACATCTTATGAAACCAAGAGGTATTGCTGTTCATCCTAAAGCTGGTTACCTGTTTTGGACAGACTGGGACAGAAGCGCCCCATCCGTTTCTAGATCAAACCTTGACGGTACCGAGGTAAAGAAATTATTCGGAAATCCGATAGTCCAGTGGCCTAATGGGATCACTATTGATCAAATGTCGGAGAGGATTTATTGGGTTGACGCTATGGAGGATTACATAGCCAGTTCCGATCTGGATGGTCGATATCTAAGGAGGATATTGTGGGACGACAGTAAAATTATTCATCCGTTCGCTGTAGCCGTTTTGAAAGATAAGATGTACTGGGACGATTGGAAAGCGAAGTCGATATTCATTGCCGATAAAGACACTGGTGCAAACGTGATTACTATCAACAATTCTTTCTCTGGATTGATGGATTTGAAAGTATTCGCTCATTCGGTACAGTATGGAAGTAATGCTTGCTCATATAAGAATACCAGCTGTGATGCTCTTTGCCTGGGAATGCCGAACAATAAGTTCAGTTGTCTATGTCCGGATGGATTCAAGAAGTCGAACGGCAAGTGCGTATGCCCTGACGGAGCGGAGCCATTGGCGAACATGACTTGTCCAAAAGCTGTGGGAGCTACTTGTGCACCGGTGAGTATATATTATAATATCTTGTAATATTTTTTCGATTTCAAAACGCGTGAGCTGTTTATTTGGTAGGGTAGGTTCGCTATCTCGAGTCTTGGGGCGTGGTCTAGTTGCGTCTATGCCAACGCCATAAAGAATCGTAACATAACATAGGCACAATGGTATGTATATTCGCAATATTATAGCATTTTTATCTACTAAAGTTTTGTGGCATAGAATAATAATACAGGTTGGCAAAAGATATTGAGTTACATTTTGTTATATTCGATGATTAATATTTATCACCTAACAACACTTACTTGTATTAATCAGTTTCTAAGAATCTTTATAAAAAAGAATAACGTATCCATCGAAATCTACTATTTAGTCAATAGGGAGATAGTATGATACAAGACTAATATTACTATATTATTACGTATCGATAGTATCAATAATCGATAACACATCGATATCACGGTTGTCTATTACGGTTGTCTGGAAGAGATTGCTTCTAGCAATAAGACCGCCCATTGTCTTCCATAGGTTTAGCACCAGCTTTTTAGTTTTAGTTACTTGCATTGTAAATGATTTTCGATAAAGAGTTTTGTATTGTATCCCAGGATCACTTCGCGTGCAAGTCTCGAAACGCTTGCATTCCCGCGGCGTGGCGTTGCGATGGTAATAACGACTGTGGCGACCTCTCGGATGAGTCGGCATGTCTGTGCACCCCACCCATGATAGCTTGTGACAACACTAGGTGTTACATGCCGCATTGGAAGTGCGATGGAGATTTCGATTGCGCTGATAGGAGCGATGAGAAAGGTATGTTATAATAATTGGTGACAGGAATATTTCCGTTCTCCTTCCCTGAAGAATTTTCGATTGTGTCTTCAATTAAATCTGCGTTTTAGGCTGATTGCTTTTGTTAACAGGTTAATATAGGAAATCTATATGCTAAGTGTCACGAAACCGAATATTTCGATTCGATGCAATTTGCATTTTGTTTTATATGCAAATGAAATCAGACAAAAGGAAACCATTCTGTGAAAATACCCTTTTAATTGTTTGTAATATGCCAGTGGGAGCGTAGTGAGAACATCTACCTACTTCTATTTCACGTTTCCTCTTCATACCGTTACCGATTTATATGCCTCTCTTTTCTTTAATTTCACTGTTTTTGAGTTGATTTATTAATATTATTTTTAGATTTTGGGTTACATACATTTTTAATAAAGGTAATAAAAAAAGCAAACCTAGGCAACTAACGTTTTAGTAACTACACCTACTAAGAATAGTTAGAACACATCGTCTGGGTAATTGATCAGTTGCAGTTGTAATGCAGTATTAAATTATCAATGGATAGGTACATATTGAATGTTCCCGAATCGCGACGGGAAATGAGTCAGTATGGCGTGTTGGATCGGACTTGATGGTCAATACCTATTTATTTCAAAACAACGCACCCATTCGAAGCATCCTTCGATAGTATTTCACAGACACTATCATTTACAATGAATACTTATATTACTTTACATCCGGCCTCTCCAGTTGTAAATGTCCTTACACTTGAGGTTAATACCTCCTTAGTTCATAATTTTGTCTCTTGATTCTCCTCATAATTTTGTCTCTATCTCATGTTGCTATGGAGAGAAGTGGACAATTAATATTTTTGATTAATTTTGTTGCGGGACAAAGACGTTTAGGCATTCCCAGAAACTAAAAAAAATCGTGCCACTGTGGGCGGGATAATCTCTTATGATCATTATTTGCCGGCCACCGCGTCGCTATCATCGGTCGAAGGGCAGGGCAGGGAGGTTTCCAATGACGTCAAATTATAGTGATTCAGCGACGTGACAAACCGTATCCGTTTGATAAGACGCGCATCCGTAAAATTGTATACAATAAACTGTTTTTTCAATTACCTAGTATGTTTAAGGACTTATACATTTCTTATTTGAATATAAATCGGCAAACGAACAAGTGGGTCACCCGATGGTAAGTGATCATCACGTGTTCACAATCAAGAATCATGGATGCAATTTCGTTTTTAAACTAAAAGAGGTGAAGATTGGTAAGGGTAGCCGAAGTCACTCACTATAGGAAACTGAACAGCAAAGTGTCGTTTGACATCAGTTTGCTGTGAATCAGTGGTACTAATCCGGTCGAGACGGCCCTTCATTCTGAAGACAAGTGACAAAAACTTACGCTGTAGACAGTTTTATCACTTACTTATCTTTTCTATAATTTACGTAGATGTTATTAATGATGATGATGTTGTGAATGATGCAAATTTTTGATGAAATCTATTCAATATCAAGAATCTATAACACACTTTTGGTTAAAATAAACTCCTTTGCAAAAAAAACGGGCACCTTACACACACACTTTACCTTAGCTTTTCTATGGGTAAATATTATTATATTTTTAGTATGTCATTAGCTTGGATGACTAGAAATTTCTTATTATCAATGAGAATCTAGTTTTTTAACACTTTTATCCTGGTATCGGTGTTTTAGTCAATGTAAACAGAGAGCCGTGTTAAAATGGACATTTTTATGGGTATAATGAAATTAAGACTACGAGTATTTTTATGGTATTTTAATAAAAGAGACATTAAAAAATAAAAATTAATAACGAGTATGACCTCCTCTTGCAGCGATTACGGCATGTAATCGTCTTGGCATGCTTCCCACCAGGCTTTTGATGGTGTCCTGTGGAATGTGTTCCCACTCAGTCGAGATTACACGTTTAAGCTCTCTGATGTTTTGTGGAGGTGGTTGGACAGATCGTACTCGCCTTTTTAGGAGGTCCCAAACGTGCTCAATGGGGTTAAGGTCGGGGCTCCGCGCTGGCCAATCCAAACGACGAATACCGACCTCTTGCATATAAGCATCTACGTCGCCAGAACGGTGGGCCCGAGCATTATCGTCCATGTAAATGGCATCTTCACCAATTACAGTCAGTGCGGGTTGTGCATTTTGAGAAAGGATTTCTGTTATGTACCTATGCGCATTTAGTGAGCCATTTTCTATGAATACTATCTCGGTACGATAGTTGGAAGTTACGCCCGCCCAAAACATAACGGACCCTCCACCATAAGGGGTGATTTCTTCAAAACACACATCGGCATAGCGTTCCCCTGGTCTTCGTAACACTCGCCGACGTCGGTCCTCACCATGCAGACAAATTCGAGCCTCATCGGAGAAGAGTACGCTACTCCAGTTACCTGGTGTCCAAGATAGGCAATTTCTAGCGAACCTCAACCGCGCAATCCGGTGCTCACGGAGTAACTTGGGGGCCCGCGCTGGTCGTCGACTACGTATATCAGCAGCTAAAAGTCTTCTCCTCACAGTCCATAGGCTAACTTGTGCTCCTCGTACCTCTTCAAGGTTTCTTTTGAGGTCTATGTAACTGCATTTGCGGTTCCTCAGCGCCTGAGTCACTAAAAAGCGATCGTCTCGCGGCTGTGTGCAACGTTTTCTCCCAGAACCTTGCCTTCTCTGAACGGAACCTGTCTCTTGGTATCGAGTCCAGGTTCTTTGTACGGTTGAACGACTCACGTTTAACCGCTGTGAGACGTAACATTGGCTACACCCCTCTTCCAGCAGCGCTATAATTTTACTAGCTCTCATTGCTTTTTCTGCCATTACGATAGACACAAAGATATCTGTTTTAAGTCACAATAAGGCAGAATTATGCGATAAACATAAATTGTTGTACTAAAAATAACGAAAAGTTACTTTTAGTTGCTTGATAACCTTTTAACCGCAAACCCGCGAAAAGTGTCACAAAATGAAAAAGGGATTAATAATTTAAAAAACAAAAGTTTTGAATTTGGAATGAACTTTTTTTCATACCCAGACTCTTTATTAAGTGCCAGTAACATAGTTTGGCTATTAAAACCTCTGAAGAACTAAATTATTACCAATAATGTTAAAAAATCAAACCCGCCCGTTTTTTTTGCAAAGGAGTGTATATTACACAGTATGGATCGAGTTTCTTATGTTCCACAGAGTGTGGTTTCTATATCTGAAAATATAAAATATTTATTGATATTTTTCACAGATTGCGGCCAACAGAATTGCAGCGAGATTCAGTTCCAATGCGGTGACGGTTACTGTATAGACAAGCGGTGGGTTTGCGACGGCGATAATGATTGTAAAGATGGATCGGATGAACGCAATTGTACGGTAAGCGTTTACGCTATGATGACATATAACCTGGGAAGTTTTGGCGGGAATTCTGACAGTGCGGTTCATCGCTTATGTTAATTTATTTCAAAAACTAGTTTAAAGTTCTGTTTGTTGTATAAATGTGGTGTGGATTTGTGCAATAAACATTGACGGTGATGAACAGTGTATGGAATAGGGGTGCTCGATATGTATCGATATGTGATAAAATATCGATACATTTATTCGATATATCGAATCAATGCGATATTATCGAATCATTGAAGTCGATATATAATATCGATATATTTTATCCGATATATCGAATCAATGCGATATTATCGAATCATTGAAGTCGATGTATAATATCGATATATTTTATCCGATATATCGAAATAAGGATATCGTATTATAATATTTAGGAAAATATATCGGATGTAGCAAAAAAAAAAACAACATCACAAGTATTGAACGTTGTTTTTTTTTTTTTTAGCTATTCGATATAATTTTTGTTAATCATTTTCTAAAAAAGTCTTTTCCTTCCTACAATTCGATATATCGAAAATATCGATATTTTTTACCGATATATCGCAAAATATCGATACAATATTTCGATATATTATATCGGAAAAAATATCGATATTTTTTGTACATGAACATCACTAGTATGGAAACATTCGATTAAGTGAATTAAGCATCGTACTGGAAGGAACTCATACCGAAATTCCAACAAGACCTTGAAGACGTCGAAACCGTTATTTCATCATTCTTAAAAAGACTTGAGAGTTAATTATACTTGTCATTGGCGAAATGCATAATAATGCGAATCCATAAATTAAAAAGATTTCGTTATCATCATATAAGCTATGATGACGGGGTAACCAACGAAAACGCGCTTGTGAACGCGTGTAATCACTTTTTTATTAGCTTGAATGCCGGGACGAGTCGGTTGCTCGCCTGGCGGTAAGCGACACGTCTGCCCATAACCAAAAGCACCGCACTAGGGTTTCCCATTGTTTGTCGGTGGTTCGACCTTGCAGACGTGGGTTCTACCACCTAGTAAGTTGATTTCGTTAAAAAATAAATTCCACTCGGTTCCTTTGTAAGCGAGAGGGTAGGTACTGGGTCTGGGTAGGTACGACTGCTTTGTCTGTTTCTGCAGCTAAACAGCAATGTGACAGTATTGATGTGTTCCAGTTCGAAGGACATTGAAACTGGGGCTAAGCCTTCATCGTTGTCTCATGGTGACGAGCACAGTTCAGTGTCATGCAATTTTTTTTTTATGGCATAGGCCGGCAAATGAGCAAGTGGTTCCACCCGATGGTAAGCGATCTCCACCGCCCATGTACGCCCACCACCAGAAGAATCATGGGCGCGTTGCCGACCATAAAGGAAAGGGATAATTAGGGATAGGGAAGGGGAGGGAATTTGGGCCTCCGGATATCTCACTCACCGTATGAAACGCAGCAGCAAGCCGCTACTTTACGTCGGTTTTCTGTGAGACAGTGGTAATGACCCGGGCGAGCCAGCCCATTCATGCTGTAGACAAAACTGTCTACAGCGTGGCACTACCACTCAAAAATTGCAATTGCAAGTTACGAGTGGTGTTGCTATTGTTTTTAACCGGATACTATCCCAACAGGTGGAAGTGAAACGGCCGGATATTGTGGACTGCGCAGGCGTCGGTTTCACATGTGGAAACGACAACAGTTCCTGTATACCGTACTCGTGGGTGTGCGACGGAGACAAAGACTGTCCGAACGGCGCCGACGAGGCCGACCACTGTAAGAATACAACGTGCGCACCCTACTTGTTCCGATGTCCCAGTGGCAAGTGTATCTTCAAAATGTGGGTGAGTAAAGTAATAATAAAGTAAAGTAAAGTAATAAAGTTTATTTATAATGGTGCTGCCACACCGGTGTTAGAAAATGTTATATAACATTTTATAACAGCGGTGTGGCAGCATCATTTAGTAAACATTTCTTAACAATTTGTAACATTTTATAACATTTTTTAACCGCGGGCGGCGGTACTTTTGAGAGCGGCGCCGTCAAAGAAGGGCCGATGTCATGTTTTCAAATGTTATAAAATGTTAGAAAATGTTAAAAAATGTTAGAAAATGTTTTTGTTAACATTTTATAACATCGGTGTGGCAGTACCATAAAAGAAAACAACACGAATTGCACAAACTAAATTTACCTTAACAAAAGTTGGCATATCTGAATAGAGCATTGCAAAATTATTAGGGGTCGCCAAACTAGGTTATGCCTGTATCTTGGAGCCGATCGAAATTGTTACCTTTTTAGGGTTCTGTGTCTCAAAGTTGCTGCGAGAATGACAATGAGGCAACGATAGCTCATAGGAGAGTGGTAGTCTTTTCAATGTTTATTTAACGGTGATAGAATATATGTAAAAAGTAAAACCGGTATGGCCATAAACAATTGTCTAAATACTGTGTGCATTTGTGGTATACTATAATAATAGGGGTAGTATGTGAGAATCCATCAAACTATATTGTTTGTAATATAATGAGTTATAAAAAAGGAAGATCAGTTATGAACAGCTATAAAGGTTGAAATATTTTTAAATGCCGACATATTATATACTAGCTTCTCCTCGCGATTCCGTCCGCGTGATCTGCTTTATCGGGGATAAAAAGTAGTTTATGTTACTTAGTAATAATGTAGCTTTCTAACTGCAAAAATGACTGAATTTTGAAATCGGTCCAGTAGTTTTAAAAAATACAAATTATCCTCTTTATTACATTAGTGTAGATAATAAATAACTTCGAAGGTATTTTGACCATTTTCAAGATAAACATGTAGCGTCCACTATCAGTACATTTCTAGAGTATAAAACTCTCTATTAATCTATCACAGGTATGCGACGGCGAGAACGATTGCGGTGACAGTGACATGTCGGACGAACAGAACTGTACCAACATTGGTCACTCGAAACTGCTACCGAAACCGGTGCCCGAGCGACCGTACTTCCTGGCGAACACCACATGTCTCACATGGATGTTTAAATGTGACAACGAAAACTGCATCCCTGACTGGTGGCGATGCGACAGTATCGATGATTGTGGCGACCACTCGGATGAGGTCGGGTGTGGACTGGTGCTGCCGGAAGAACCTAAAGCCATCGTCCCAGAGCAGACGCCGTCGCGACAGAAATGTGGCAAGAATCAATTCACGTGCTCCCCCGGTGAGTGATTGCAACTTTATTTATTTATTAAGTCGCAACAACATTGTAAATACCAACATAATTTCATAAATAATCAATGAAAATAAACGCATGTCAAGTACAACAATAATTACAGTTGCAAACGTCCTTGCAATATAAACAGCATTACATTTAGTTTACGCATAAAAGTTAATATCTAATTATTATCATAATATATTATAATATACTAGATGACCCGGTGAACTTCGTATCACCTACATAATATATTTGTGTAAAATGTGGTCAAAACTTAATACAAATGTTTTATTTACATTAAATGCAATTAAGTGAGGTACTGCGCCATTGCACGTGAGGTAGCCCGTCGCACATTTAATTGACTTCGACGACCTAAGTCAGGTCGTCTCCCACCTCCCTCCGGTTGGACAGTCCTGTCCCCGTCCCGTCCCCGTCCTGTCCCCGTCCTGTCCGCGTCCTGTCCGCGTCCCGTCCCCGTCCTTTCCCCGTCCCGTCCCGTCCCCGTCCCGTCCCCGTCCTGTCCCCGTCTTGTCCTGTCCCTGTCCTGTCCTGTCTCACTGTCCTGTCTCACTGTCCTGTCTCACTGTCCTGTCTCACTGTCCTGTCTCACTGTCCTGTCTCACTGTCCTCTCACTGTCCTGTCTCACTGTCCTGTCTCACTGTCCTGTCTCACTGTCCTGTCTCACTGTCCTGTCTCACTGTCCTGTCTCACTGTCCTGTCTCACTGTCCTGTCTCACTGTCCTGTCTCACTGTCCTGTCTCACTGTCCTGTCTCACTTTCCTGTCTCACTGTCCTGTCTCACTGTCCTGTCTCACTGTCCTGTCTCACTTTCCTGTCTCACTGTCCTGTCTCACTGTCCTGTCTCACTGTCCTGTCTCACTGTCCTGTCTCTCTGTCATGTCTCTCTGTCCTGTTTCACTGTCCTGTCTCACTGTCCTGTCTCACTGTCCTGTCTCACTGTCCTGTCTCACTGTACTGTCTCACTTTCCTGTCTCACTGTCCTGTCTCACTGTCCTGTCTCTCTGTCATGTCTCTCTGTCCTGTTTCACTGTCCTGTCTCACTGTCCTGTCTCACTGTCCTGTCTCACTTTCGTGTCTCACTGTCCTGTCTCACTGTCCTGTCCCTGTCCTGTCCCTGTCCAGTCTAGACGCTATACGACCCGTCATCACGGCAAGCTTCGCAACGACAACTCAACAACTACTAATAAATTAAAAATTAATAAAAAAAACATTGTCCAGCGGACAAAATTGTGAATCTAAACCATTCTCAGATCCCCTTGAACACACACAAAAAATTTCATCAAAATCGGTCCAGTCGTTTAAGAGAAGTTCAGGAACATACACACTCACAGAAGAATTATATATATAAAGATGATATTTTATGGCTGGATTGCACCATTTTAGGTTATAGTTAATGTAGTAATTGCAACATTAAGGCTAGATTGCACAATTTTAGGTTATAGTTGAGGCTATCAGTGCAAAAGTGGTGTAACCCACAATTGTTGTTAGATACGGTTTTGGTGTAAAATACATTATTTTTATTATGAAAAATAATGTATTTTACACCAAAACCGTATACATTATTCGTTACATAATAATATTCGTATATAATACATTATTTTTATCTGATAGCCTCAGTTAAGATTTATGTCAAATTTGACGATAACAGTAACGCTGACTTTAACGTTGACTGCGGAATGTGTTGCACCATCATCGATACTACTAGATTCGATTCGATTAATTCTAGAAGCAGGGACATGATATTGGAGCACAGACGCTTTAGGAGATATATCGGTTTGGAGGTTAAAATTGAACCATCCGACAGCTATTTAACTTAAACAATAGCTTTAACTAGCGAATCTTGGGCGGTTACGGTTAACAGCTAAAATTATGACGTCATCTAACATTTGTCAAATGATGCAACTCATGTTTTGCTTAACCGGTACTTTAACATGTTTGTCATAGCTAAAGTAAGTTGGTGCAACCTAGCATGAGAAGTTAACTCATGCCGAAGACCGTGAGCTTTTAGGTAGGGGAGGTTTATATGAAACTTCGCTAGATAAATATATAAATAAGTACACCCAACAGTCACACACATAGTCCTGACACCACACTAGGTTAAACCAGTATCTTGAGTATCGGCAACTACGAGGGACTTTCGGTCCCACAACACCCAAACAAACATTTATGGATCACACATACATTTGCCTCAGAGTGGGAATCGAACCCACGGCCTCTCGCTTCACAGCCTAGTTTACCTAAGGTTATTCTAAGAATAGTTAGGAGGTAAGTAAGAAATATAGAGACAGAAAGAATTGAGCTTTACTATGTTAGGGCAACGAGAGTAGGGCATAGTGCCCCACAAAAAAAAAACGCCTACTGTGCCACAGAGGCTGTCAATGGCAAGGATGAGATGGCGCTAGGGGTAACGATTGTTCAATATGTACTAATTCTTCTTCATAATTCAAATGGTCCACCGAAATATTAGTGATTTTGCTACCAACAAAACGAAGCGAGTTATCGGCCTAAGTTACTTAGAAAGACTTACCTTTAAAAAAATAGTTAATACATATAAATTGTACTAAAATATCTAGTACCTATTTTAAAAGTCGTGTATTCCGCTTTTTTATGTAATTGTATGACTTTCAGAGCCAACGCGTACCTTTTTGTTTTTTTTTCGTCTCAATTATATTGTTATAAAAAATCTATTGATATTAATTTTCAAATCTAAGATGGCGGATATATTTTTTTCAGCAAAATGACACGGGTGTCGTTTTCGCGTTCTCTAGGGGTGTTAATAACGAAAATGTCTTCAAATCCAATATGGCGGTCATCGTGTTGAAGTATACTTCTTATGGCCGTGTTATAGTGAACGTGTGTGTTACGGTGGATGTGTGCGAATACTTGGGAATGTCCACGTGGATAGCAGACGGTCATCACTATATAACGAACTTTCGTTTGGGCTAGACATTCATACTACAAGGTGGTAGGTCCCTCGTATGCGAGAAGCCGTCTGGGTTGGTACCACCGCTTTGTCTATTTCTGCCGCCAAGCACCAGTGTTTAAGCACTGATGTGTTTCGGTTTGAAGGACATTGAAGCCAGTGAAATTTAGCGCTGTGACGAACGCAGTTCAGTGCCATGCAGTGCGTTGTAATTCAAAGTTCTGTGTGGTGTTGCTTCTGTTTATGGGCAGGCGTGGCGCTGACCAGCAGGCGAGCGTCTTGCTCGTCTCTTCATACTATAAAAAAAATGTAACACAGGAGTGCTGAAACAGTCGATCGCGAATGCTTTTTGAGTAATATCGAGAAATATTGCCGATAAAGACCTATACACAGGTGTTGCTTTGGTCGATTCTCAATTAGACCAGAATTACCCCCTCATCGCATCTCATCTTATCGTAATAACCCCCTGCTAGCAGCGAAAGGCGGCTTTGTAAAAAGAACGTGCGGTACTCGTCAAAAAGCCATGACGCGCGACAATTTTGATTCACGCCGACTTTTCAGAGATTTTTCGATTTTTCAGAAATCTGTGACATAGAATATTAACCAAAAAGAGAATCTCATGCTTTATATGCTAAGAACTTTAGTAGAATTAAGAAAAAAATAGGTATTAAGGTCATAGATGAAAAAGGTATTAGCCAACACAAAGGAGTTGTTAGGAGACCGCTTAAGATGCAAAAAACCTTTGTTGCAGAAACCCTACCCGAAGATGAGCCAAGGCCATCAATTGATGCTAATTGAACTCAAAGACAACTCCGGTGTCCTTTCCTTTAAATTAGGTTAAGATAAACCCAATTTTCCGAACACATTTTTACCATTATTTTGAATTAGATAAAGTTAGAGATATATTAGTAATATTTAGCAATATTTAGGCACATATATTGTATACATTAATTCAGATTTAGAGATACCCTATACCCATGATGATACCCATAATACTTTGGAGATAACCTTATAACTATATAACAAGTATATATGTATATATCTGTGTATCTAAAACGCAGCCTTATCGGATTAGGTTCCCTTATTAAATCTCACTGGGAACCTACATCACGACTATGCTGTATAATACATTTATTCATGACTTACATAAAAACCAAGAATCTATCATAAATAAATATAATTCAGGTAAGCTTGAATAAATAGATATTGACATAATTTTAATGAAAATATATCCAACGAAATATAAATTATATTTTGAATTAAAGGAAATTATACATACAGTGCATATGACGAAATATCGGTTATATTAAAATAACTTGAAGAGAGTAAACTTGCATTACGACTTTTTTAATTTACTTATATTAGAATTTGTAGTTATGCTAGAAAGTGCCATATCATTCTCAAAATTAGGATTTAAACATCATAGTGCCATTAATCAGCAATATATAAAATATATGTAAGATACATTGTTAAAAAAATACATTAAACAAGAATTACTTGTAGACAAATATTTTGCAGTGCGACATTATTATGATATAACTAGCTGTCCTGCACGGTTTCATTCGTAACACATAATTAAAAGTTAGTGTTCAAAAATATTTGTGATATGCGAAAAATCTTTAATTAAATAAGAATCTAGAACCCGATTATAGCGCCACCTACCGGGTCCAATTGTGAATCTAAACCATCCAGAGACCCACCCAAATACACACACAAATCCATCGGAATCGGTCAGCCTAAATATATTTACATATAGCTGCGGTTCCTATTACGTAATCAACAACATTATATTTGTACTTAAGTTCCCACTTTTGTATAAAGGCACTACCTATTTCCTACACAAAGTACCAATAATACCCTCCTTATCCCATCAAAACCATACCCGGCTATGAACAAAGAAAAGCATCAATATATGGAGAACAAATGCCGCATGTTCAGAGAAACTTATTACTGTAAAGAAGCTGATTTTATGTCCGCCTTTGGCTCGTAAAGATTGTATTTATCAATTGATCCTGAAATAAGAGATTCTGGAATCTTACCGCTTTGTATATTACAACGCTTCCGAAGAGTTATAGCAGAAACTGGATGACTAACATTACATTTTGACTGCTGAAGAAAATTAAGATTCATTGTGATCAAGAAACTTACCAATCTATCATGGAACTTACTTGTTGGAGATTGGATTGGATTAGATGTAGCCTGACCCCAAAGTCAAACTCCATTAAGAATTATAGAAATGAAATTAAAACACAACCTGTAAAATTATTATCCTTCTAACTATCCAATATTACTATCAAAAACTCTGGACAACCGCTGAAACTCGAAAATGTACCCTTGGAACAACTTGTATAAGCTACAGGCGCTTCTGGAAAGGGTAAAACCTATCAATTTAGAAGATCTCCACGATTATTCTCATCACAATACATCTCCGATATATATTTTGATGTTGATTATTGGCTTCTTCTAATTCGGCAAATATATGATTTAAAATTTGCGGCGACCTCTGACAGTGGTGAGAAAACCGATGTAGACGAACCTGCCGCGGCTAGTCAGATATTATACTCTGGCTGAGAACCACGGGCTTCCAACTAGTGTGGGGGGTGTTATAGTGAACGTGTGTGTGTGTGTGTGTCTCTTATGGTGGACGTGTGCGAAAGTGTGCGCGTGGACAGCGGATGGTCATCACTATCCAACTTTCGTTTTGGGCTAGACATTCATGTAACTTTTATTTTTTTTATTAAACTTTATTATAAAGGAGAATAAAAGTGTACACTCATTTATTTATAACTCTCGTTGGGTCAAAATGATGAGTGAATTTTTACGATGCGCGCGCACACCGACATCTAAATCAACACCCCGAAGTTGTTTGTTTACGATTATTAATAACTGAGTATATTAAAGGTAGTTATTTTTTTTAACAATCCCATATGAGTGTCATTTTCGAGGTATCTTGGTGTGCTGCATCGATTTAGAAAAAAGGAGGACTCCGCGCTAATAATATCGACAGTGAGGCAGTATGCATTTTTTATCTATGGATGCGAAAGTTGAGGGATACCAAATAAACTCCAAAAAGGTTTTGTTTTCGGCCCGTATGTATTGAATAAAGTATGTAGATGGGATTAAGTACTTAGTTCAACCAATTAATTGTTTCATGTAATGGTTGGGTAGGTGTGTGAATAATTAAGATGTGTATGTCATGTTTGTGTTTATCGGTGTAGATAATATCTACTACGGACAATAAAAGTCCAAAATATACTTATTTAAAATATTTATTGGTATATTACTACACTAAGCCGCCCATGAACGCCTACAATACTTAAAGGAAAGGTATAATTAAGGGATTTGGAAGGAAAGGGGGTTTGAGTCTCCGGATATCTCACCATATGAAACGCCTGCTGCGTTACGCCGGATTTCTATGAGATAGTGGTAACAACCGAGCGAGCCGGGTCATTTAAGCTGTAGACAATATTGTCTACAGCGTGGCTCTACCACTCAAATGACTGTTACAAATCCGGCTTAAAAAAGGAGGATTTTCTCAATTGAGTGAGTTTTTTTAGTTTATTTGTTGAGGAGTTTCATATCTTTACTCCATAATCCGTCATCCGATTTTAACAAAATATATTTGCAGTAGTGTAGCTTGGGGTCGGTCCGGAAAATATCTATTTATTCATATATAAGTAGTGTTTTTTCACAACAAGTTAGATAATATATATATGGTATTACTAGATAATCACTTATTACTTAAGTAAAAAATTGAAACAATTAAACATTAATTACTTACAACACTAACTTGTACTTCAATAACACACAATTAAGCAAACAAATTCAACGGGTGCGATGGCTTTGCATGGTTATTCATGTAGAAAATATAAACTTTACTAAACAATATAACTTTAAAGTACAGTGATAACTGAAAAGTGGATAACCAATGGTAGATATTCATAGAATCTTATCTACTGTGTTTCAAGTATTCACAATGTTAACTATTAAATATATCTTGTTTCCTGGAAACAAGTCTATTCCGAGCCTTGTCGGAAGTATCGATTTGCTGATCCACTCAGATGTCTTGACGCTGTTGGTCACTGTTTGGGACGCTTTGGTTGCATTGGGACAGACTTCTCATTGGTTATGTTATTTAATACAATACGGGCATTCTTTATGGATGAATACTTGTGACTGGATCGAAGTGAAGTAAAGCTGAAACCTTTAGGTGTTGTTACTGGGGCAGAACTTAACCTATATTACTTTTGACCTTGACCCCGTCCCGCCCCGTTTAGAAGTTATGAGTCAATTAAAAATTCATATTTGACCGCACTTTTGCATAGGCTAATAATGCGTTTGAAATAAGTTAGTTTCTTATATTTGTTTATGCAGTATTGTTATATGAGAGCTCTTTAGCTCTTAGAGTCTTTACTCCGTATGAGTTTTTTGTATTTGACCCTGAACAAAAGATACAAATTAATTAAATATGTGTGTTTGGCCGATATTATTACATGGGCTGACGTAACCCAGACAACTCAATATCTTCAATCGTTTTACTTGTTTTATTACTTGATAGCTAAAGATTTCGTTTGACCGTTGACCTTGATCCTTAACGACCCCGTTCCAAATAATGAAATATGAATGAAATAAAATTCATACTTGCACGAAATTATTACACCGGCTTATATACCTCAAACTAATCAGGGTGTATCTATGCGGTTGGGGCTGCATCAAAAGTTAGTTATTAAATATTTATAATTGATATGCAAACTGCAATCCTTGTACATATACAGGGTTATTTTTAAAACACTGACAACCTCGCAGGAGTAGATTCCTAAGGTCATTTGCTACTACTTTTGTTCTACGACTTTTCATAATTTGTTAGATTTTATTCTCATACAAAAATAATTATGAATTTAATTTCCGTCTTGAATGTTGCCTACGCTCTGCGCGCATCGCAGATTACGTAATACACGCGGGCGCACGCGTCAGTTCAATGACCGGCCGCGCCGTATCGATCGATAATACCTACACCCAGCCGACAGCTGATTTCACTATTGCACGCGCGCGAGCGCGCGTCGGGGCGTTCGTTTATGACTGAAACGTAGAGTGTAGACGTACGAACACAAACACTACACAACAAAAACTTGTAAAATCATTTTTTTTCTTATGTATTGAGTTATGTCCAAACTCGTAGAACAAAAGTTGTTCCTTATGGGGTCAGCTATATGGCCCTGCGAGGTTGTCAGTGTTTTAAAAATAACCCTGTATATTTTTAATTATTAGCTTGAATTGAAACGATCAGGCCTCTCGGCTGATGATAAGCATCACAGCTGTCTCATAATCAGACCTAAAACCAGACATAAGTTTGGATTACAAAGCATTGCATGCCACTGGACTACGTTGGCAACCCTGACACAAAAGTTGCTAAGTTAATGTAAATGATATCTACAGGCGTGTGCATACCCCTCGCGTGGGTGTGCGACGGCCCTGAAGACTGCGCGGACGGCAGCGACGAGAGCAGCTGCGGCGTGAGGCGCGTGACGTCGCCCGCCTGCGGACCGCGGGAGGCGCCCTGTGCCGACGGACGCGGCTGCGTGTCCGCCGCCATGCTGTGCGACGGCACGCCCAACTGTGCCGACAAGAGTGACGAGCTGCACTGCCCTCTACATGTTAGTTGTTTTATAAAATAAATAAATAACACCCAACAGTCACACACATAGTCCTGACCCCACAGTAGGATACGAGTCTTGTGTCGTGGATATCACGAACTACGAGAGACTTTCGCTCTCACAACACCCAGACCCCGGACAAATATTTGTGGATCACACAAACATTTGTCTCGGTGCGGGGATCGAACCGGCGGCATCTCGCTTCACAGCCGGCTGCGCCACGGAGGCTGTCAATAGTTTTACCTCGCGGCTCTGCCCGCGTGATCCATTTTTTTCCGGGATAAAAAGTAGCGTATGTTACTCAGTGATAATCAGCTACATTACGAACCTACATTATCACTGAGTACTTACGTACTATTTTCTAACGGCAAAAGAATTTTTGAAATCGGTCCTGTAGTTTTTACGGCCCAAAAAGCGTTGGCTTGACGTATTGGAGGCAATGGTCTCACTACAGAGGATGCTGAAGATCGGGCGAAGTGGAAGCGTTTAAGTCAGTTTAAGGTGGACCTTGGCACATAAGCCGGGATAACGCTAGGTAGAAAGAAGAAAAGGTTCTGTAGTTAAGTTTATTCGTTACATACAAAAATCTTTCTTCTTTATAATATTAGTGTAAACGTCAGCAATCAGACAAGTGGTCCACCTGGTAAGTCTTCTCCACTGCCCATGAACAACAATATCAGAAATATGGACGCGTTGTCGATCTTAAAGGAACGGCGTAACTCTAAGATTAGGAAGGGTAGGGCGGAATTGAGCTACTGGAAATCTTACCCACCGAACGAAACGTAACAAGTTGACAATTTACGTCGGTGTCCGGTCGAGCCGGCCCATTCATGCTGTAGACAAGACTATCTACAGCAGCATGAATATCTAGCATAGAATAGTGCGTAGCTGGTATACTTTAAAAATTTGATAGAGTTGTTTTGTGTTTCTTGAGTGCGTCTATATACAATTATTAACTTACATGGTTGAAATCACCTTGCAGATAACGGCGCAGTATCGAATGAAAAATATATTAATTGCCTTATCCAGGGCTTATCGATAAAAATATTTTTGTAAAGATTAAAAAATAAATCAAGACATTTTTTTTTAAGAAAAAAATGCTTAATAGCGAACACGTAGACATCGATTGCATAACGTTCAATATAAGATGACTACCTTTAGATATGTACTTGACACCGAACTACGCATTGTAGCCTTTTGAGAATTTTTTATAAGATGGAGAAATATTAGGTTTTGAGTGGTAGAGCCACGCTGTAGACAGTTTTGTCTACAGCATGATTGGGCCGGCTCAACCGGGTCATTACCACTGTCTCATAGAAAACCGACGTAAAGTAGCGGCTTGCTGCTGCGTTTCGTAAGGTGAGTGAGATATCCGGAGGCCCAAATACCCCTCCCCTTCCCAATCCCTCATTATCCTTTTCCTTTAAGGTCGGCAACGCGCCCATAATTCTTCTGATATTGTATACATGGGCGGTGGAGATCACTTACCATCAGGTGACCCACTTGCTCGATTGCCGATCTATGCCATAAAAAAAAAAGATTAGGTGCTGTCTTTTATAACGTTATGGTGAATGTTTATAGAATCCGAAGCCGGCAGGAGACTGTCCTTTGGGCTACTTCCAGTGCGATGAGGGTCGGTGTGTGGCGCAGGCAGTGGTCTGTAACGGACGACAGGACTGCTACGACGGCAGCGATGAGCACAACTGTTCCAGCACTGATAACCGCATGTATCAGGTCGGTATATCAATGTTATTGTACATATTACATTAGTGCCATTTTTGTACTTAAATAATACTAAAAAAATATCGATATCGAATACTGCTCTACAGTTCTATCGATACTCGTCTAATGAAACCAATATGCGGTATATCAAGCGGTTTTAAGACAAAATGTACTTTCTGAGGTAGGTTGTGAAAATGAGTAGCGTTTTAAAAATATTTAAATAATATAAATAAATAATGCATCAATGTTTGATCAAAGTTGTTGTTTATAAAAATTTGCAATTTTGTTGCAAGCTTGTGTGATTTTTTTTTATGTTATAAAATATTACATATTATTTCCTTTATACCTATAAGGAAGGCCATGTCACATTGGAACTTATTATTATTTGTCTAGTTCCTGAGTATCGGGGTGGACCAAACATCGATAAATTCATCCAGTTTCCTGATATCGTGCTGGATGGCGCAACAGAGGATGGTGTTGTACAGTTTCCTGCCTTCCATCTCGAAAGTGAGCGACGGCAAATGGATGAATATGTCCTGGACAAATGACAGCGTGTACAGGTATTTATGACGTTGCGATTTATTTTTATGTCATTAATGACTTAGTTATGGATAGTTTCGTCGCACGTGTCGTTTCTGTTTACTATTAGAGCTTTTCAATACTCTGCTGACTCCCTAGGGGAAACAAGCGTAAGCTTATAGATTGTGTATGCATATCTATAAAATCATGCTATTTTAATTGAAACATATCTTAGAGATTTGTTAACCAACTTAAAAAAGAGGAGGTTCTTAATTCGATGCGTATGTTTTTTATTAAAGGTTCACGAGCTTAGAGCCTTTCACCAACTACAACGTAACGTTCTACATCCGTGACAGCAAGTCGAACAGGACTTACGCGTCAAATAAATACGTCAACACTACAACTAGTGAAGGAGGTATGTAATAACAAATACACCCAACAGTCATAGTCCTGACCCCACAGTACGATAAGAGTCTTGTGTCGTGGTATCAGGAACTACGAGAGACTTTCTTACAACACCCAGACCCCGTAACAAATATTTGTGGATTACACAAACATTTGTGTCGGTGCGGGGATCGAACCCGCGGCCTCTCGCTTCACAGCCGGCTACTCGCCCGCTACGCCACGGAGGCTGTCAATGCAATGCCGCGTCTTTATAGTCTTTATAGCCAAGCTGTAATTGTAAGGTTTATTTCTGTTGGTAGCCTTAGGGATAAAGTCGCTTCTGACTAACATTAGTCTGTACAAGTTATTTTGCCTGTGTTGTAAATAGTATCTTATGATATAAGGATGTAACTTAAAGTAATCCCAGTTGACCACTTTGTATAAAATTAAATGATTTTTATGTTTTCGCGAATATTACAATTAATGGAATAAAACTCAATGATAAACGACCATTAAGTACTATAACATAATGTTAAATAAGTTTTAAAAATACTATAGAATGTTCTACAATGAAGGCCTCTCATATCATAAACTTTACAATTCTATGGATTTAAATAGACCTCTCAAGGTGACAAACTACTCGAAGTACACATATATCTATAATAATAATAATAATAAATACACCCAACAGTCACATACATAGTCCTGACCCCACAGTAAGATACGAATCTTGTGTCGTGGGTATCAGGAACTACGAGAGACTTTTTGGTCTCACAACACCCCAGACCCTTTATCTATATATAAATGACAGTATGTAATGTTATAAAAATGTTCCACAGTGCCATCGCCACCAACTAGGATAAGCGTACGACAATTGATCGGCAACCGTGTACAAGTCTTGTGGGACCGACCGACGAACTCCAATGGCGTAATACAGTACTACAAGCTGTACTACACGCCGCCTTATCCGCCTAATATGAAACTGTACCTAGCTAACGATACAAAGACACAGTCTGTGGTATTGAAGGCGTATTTTATACCGAACAATAATTATTCCTTCTGGGTGAGTGTTTTTTAAGCATATCTTTTGTTTTTCAGGCTGGCCCAAAGCGGATAGGAGTATTGTAAAGTTAGCTAATTAGACATTTTGTTTAAACTAGTTATAAGCATAGTTTGCATTTTGAAGACATAGTTTAATATGCTAGGAAATAGAATCTAAAGTGATGAAAAGAAAAACAGTAAATAGATTTAGTTTATTCAAAGGTGATGTCCATTAAGTCCAAGATCAGATTTTTATCGATGATGGTGTCGATATCGATACGTTCTAACGTTTCAAACGTGTAACATTACATTCGTTCTCCCAGGTTCGAGCAGTAAATAACGTGCACACATCAAACGCATCGGAGGTAGCGTACCTAACGTTCGATATCGGAGGCGATGTCGATGAATTGTCCAACGTGAGCATGTCTCGAATCAACGCATCGGCGGTGTATCTAGAATGGCACAAGATTCGTGGCGTGGAGGGTTATTCGGTACAAGTGCGACCGCCCATGCAGTACGCCAAACCGCCGGCCATCACTACCACTAATAATAGTGTTACCGGTGAGTGTGTACTCGATGGTTGATGTACTTACCGATGTCGATGTAGTGATGTTTAGTCGCGAGATTTTAGATGTTTGAATATTAAAGGTTGTCCGATGTGTATATGTATATTTGCCGGCGAAGGTTGTATGTTAGGGTAAGTTCCTACAACCCATTTACGTGCCGTGCAATGTCCTTGCAATCTCACCACCAGACACTTGTACGAACCGCTAACCAAAGTTATACTTTATACCTTTTATTTAAAAAATAATAGTTACTTTGTTCTTCGTTACGAAATCCGGTATATGATTGCATCCTGGGTCGATAATTATAACTATTCTAACCCAAAAAATGTTTCATCCTACGAATTTTTAACAATTTGAAAGAAACACTCAAACATTTTATCATAATATAATAATAATACTAGCACTGTACTGTATACACGTCCCACTGTCGGCACGGGCTCCCTCTACTGAATGAGAGGGGTTAGGCCTTAGTCCACCACGCTGGCCTAGTGCGTGTTGGCAGAATTTACATACCTTCAAAATTCTTACGTAGGTATGCACGTTTCTTCACGATATTTCCTTCAACGTTTAATCATTTATCACAATAACCTCTGTTTTGTATTTCTAGTAACAAATTTGCCGCCGGGCGTGGATCTATTCATCGACGTGCGAGCGTACAAAAACTCGATATTCGGTGTGCCGTTCACGATCCCGTTGAAAACCGAAGGCGAACCCGACGTCTTGGTGAACTTCACAGCGATACTTCTCAAGGAAAAAGGCACGTCGGTGCAGTTAGTGTGGTCACCGCCGGTCGATAAACGCTACCAGAACAAGGAGTTGGTGTACGAAGTGCATTACAGCAATATGATTCACAAGATGAATCCCGGTGAAATGTCTAATGGTGAGTTCAAATTCGATGCTTTTGTGTTGTTTTAGTATTCTATTATACTAACAATTGCCAAAGATTTAAGATACAGCACAGTGCGTTTGCATAGGTCATTCATCTCACGCATTTACGATGGATGGATTTTTTTTGTTTACCCGAATGTTACACATTGAAATAAA
The DNA here is from genome assembly GCA_949126905.1 of Amorpha juglandis. Lineage (NCBI taxonomy): Eukaryota > Metazoa > Arthropoda > Insecta > Lepidoptera > Sphingidae > Amorpha > Amorpha juglandis. Next base: position 5,766,783 of record OX421380.1, read on the forward strand.
ACTAATTTTAACAGATTTTATCGCGGTTTTTTATTTAGGATACGGTCCCAAAATTATATAAAAAATCGCTATAAAATCCGTATAAATTAGTTTTATTTCGATGGATTATTTTTCAAAGTGAAAGAGTAACAAACATACATCCATACTTACAAACTTTCACGTTTATAATATTAGTAGGATAGGATAGGATTATAAGTTTCTCATACCTTACATATTTATTCGTATAGATACAAAAATACTGACAAAGAACACAAGCGTCATCATCGACGACTTGCATCCGTGTGAGAGCTACGAGTTCACCGTTGGGTTCCTCGGTGGTCCGTTCGCACCGCACGTGGAAATCGTAACCAGGGAAAATTCCAAGTGAGTACCGCCATTATTTAATTATTAGCTTCCGCCCGCGGCTTGCCCGCGTGGAATTAGGACATTTACAACTACTTTTAATTTAAAGTTCTTATATAAGTCAGGTCCTGTCTCTATACCAATTTTCAACAAAATCCGTTCAGAATTTTCGGTGTGATTGGTGAATATCAAGATTCCTGTTTTATCCCAAGGGAGCATTTAATCTGGATAAAAAGTATCATATCATCCAAGTCAGCTCATACCCTGTCTGTATACCAAATTTCATCAAAATCCGTTCAGTAGTTTCAGCGTGATTGACGGACAAACATCCAAACAAACAAACTTTCACATTTATAATATTAGTGTTATTCTCCGTTATCGAGTACAGAAATAACCATAACTAAACTCATAATATAAAGAGGAAAGATTTGATTGTTTGTTTGCATTGAATAGGCTCTGAAAATACTGGATCTATTTGAAAAATTCTTTTACCATTAGAATCCTACATTATCCCTGATGAAAATAGGTGATATCGATGATATAACGACGCAGAATTTCACGCGGGCGGAACCGCGAGTGAATGTTAATTGAGAAATAATCGAGTTGTAACGAATGGCACCATTTTTGAGAATAACGATTAATGTGTATTGATGTCTCTGCGTCGGTGACTTTCGTTCTTCTACGAATCTCCTCATTTCTGATTTGATCACGTAGAGACAAGGTGGACAGACGACCTGATAAAGATCGCAGGAAGTCGCTGGATGCAGGCCGCTTCCAACAGGTCGGTCTGGAAATCTTTGGGAGAGGCCTATGTTCAGCAGTGGACGTCTTGTGGCTGATGATGATGATGATGATGATGATGATGATGATGATGATGATGATGTCTTTGCATGCAGCAGATAGTAGTTTTAACTTATAACCACTCGTCGGATTGACTCGGTTTGTTATGATTCAGAGCGCCGGTGAAAAACTTGAGAGTGACGTACGACGATAAAAGGGACATGACTATATCGTGGAGCGCCAGTTGTGATATACTGAAAAACCCTGTCACTTATATGGTGAGTCAATTATATACATATTTCTTTTTATTATTAGGGGGAATATACAGCTCTTTTAAACTATTCAACGGATTTTAATGTAGTTTTCGGCAATAGATAGAGTGATTCATGTGGAAGGTTTATATGTATAATCAAAATCCGTTGCGTAGTTTTAAAGATCTAAGAATATATAGGGACAGACATCGGGAATGGACTTTGTTTTATACTATGTATTGATACATGCATATTATTGTACAGAAAAAAATTCTAAACTACTTAGCAAATTTCTTAAGTTTATACTTTATACGTATGTGTCACACCCATGGGAGAGCAGCAATGATATATTATAACAAATGACACTAAGTGGAGCCGTTAAATGCGCGAGGCTGAAACCGCGAGGGACAGCTAGTATAAATTAAATTATAACAGCAAAATAGTAATTGGTTAGGATATAACTGCATAGGGTAAAACAGACCTTTGGTTTATTGGCAAACCATTATTCAGCTGTGAACTAGGTTGGTAAAGGTTTGTCGCGTAAACATAAAACATAATTATTTTCTATGATAAGGAGGTTCTATAATTTATAGGAGTTCATATATGATTCACATTGTTCCAGTTGGATATAACGGAAGAAACGTTGAATAAAAGAAATCGTTTCGAGTTGATACCGTCGAAGAACGCTCACTATGAACACGTTATACACAGCGTACCGTTCGGCGGCAGATACAACATATGCGTATATGTAAGATATTATATTATTTTTTTTACCTAAAAACTAAAACAATGTCTGGACATTAAAAGAGCCCATAACCAATGAGTTTGTTTCGACATTCCTTCTCATGGCAAGCCACCGAAATGCCGATAAAAGATCGAAATAAAAGTAACCTATTATAAAGAATGTTGACATGTAAAAGTGATATTTCTTCTTTTTTATTTATGGCTTTCGCATTATTATGCATTTTGCCAGTGTCAAGTATAACTTATTCACTAGTTATTTTCACAAAAACGATGAAACACGGGTGCGGTCGATTTCAAGATCTTGCTGGAGTTTTGGTGTTAACTCCTTTCAGTACGATGTTTAATTCACTTATTTCAATGTTTCCATACACTGTTCATCACCGTCAATGTTTATTGAACAAATCCACACCACTTTTATACAACAAACACAATTCTAAACTAGTTTATGAAATAAAATAAGTGATGAACTGCACTGTCCGAATTCCCGCCAAAACTCCCAAAAGTGATATTTGTGATCCAATTTGCCAAATTAAGTGGTTTGAATTTGAATTTGAAAAATAAGTTATGTATGGTGTGATGTGGCTCGGTGAGATGTGTGTGTGTGTGTTCAGGCGGAGACGGAAGGCGCGTCGGTGTCGTGCGTGGGGCGTCGCGCCGGGGAGGTGAGGGGGGTGCGGGAGCTGGCGGCCTGGAGGTCGCACGACAACCATCTCGTCGTCACCTGGGCACACGACCAGCAGTGGATCACGGACGGGTAACTACACACTACACACTACACAACAACCAACACTCACACACATAGTCCTAACCCCACAGTAAGATATGAGTCTTGTGTCGTGGGTATCAGGAACTACAGGAGATTTTTGCTCTCACAACATCCAGAAACCGTGAAAAATATTTGTGGATCACACAAACATTTGTCTCGGTGCGCGGATCAAACCCGCAGCCTCTCGCTTCACAGCCGGCTACACGCCTTAACAATATCTAAAGTGTAAAAGTTAGCAATTATTGTATCGATGTTTTCCAAAGTATCAATATCGCTATAGATACGTAAAATATAACGAAGAAATATATCGATATTTTTCCGACATCATACACACCCCACTACATTCAAATACCAAAACATAAAAAGTCTAGTGCCAAAGAGTGGTGAGACACCGTACATAAATTCTCTAAATAAATAATTAACAAATTATATACTTCCCTGGAAGTAATTCTATCAACGCCCATGACAGAATCGTATTAAAAACATAGTGGATATAAACATTTCTCAAATATAGAAATGAATGTTTGTTCCTCCTTTATGTGTACCTATACCATTAATCCGATTGTGATGGAACTTGATGAGTTGTGTTGCGCACGACAAGAAAGGTTTGTGAGAGAAAAAAAAAATGGAAAGTGTACTTACAAAGAAAAAGAAGTATTGTAATGCACGTCGGGCGCATCTAGTTATAACATACATTTTTCTGTTTTACAGTAACAAATACGAGGTGATAGTGTCACGTAAAGAGATCACAGATGATGGGCTGACGGTGATGCCGACGGAGGAGGTGATGTCGGTGATGTCGGACACGTGGTCTGTGCTGTTGACGGCACCGTTCGAGTCGGACGAGCCCTTGTACGTGAGCGTGCGAGCGGTCACGCACGACGGATACTACAGCGATCTCACTCAAGTGCTCACACTCACCATGGAAAGTGAGTGCACTCATTATTATTGTATACGATCTCAGTTTATCATTTCGACATGATGGCTTATCATCACCTTGCTTGTATAGCTGGTGAGAGGATATTCGTATCCGACCGGATAGCGACCACTGTACACTGGTGTTAAAACTTTCCATAGTGGCCCACCTTCTGTGGATTGCGTTCCAGGGTCAGCCAGTGTATATCCGGTTCTGCCGAGGGGCTTGCGACAAGACTTGATGGTTGATTGGGGCGGGTATAGGGGTACATCCTTGTATTACTGTGCTTGTATCGATCATCCGCTTGTCCTGTCGCAGGCCTGTATAAATGCTTCTTTCCTCTCTGAAGAGAGAAGAAGCATTTATACAGGCCGGCATGACTGATGACCACCGATAAACTCACTGTTTGTTGGTGGTCGCTGGTTTTTTGGAATGCACTACGCTTACCATCAGGTGTAGTGCAGTAACTTTGCCGTGCTCGCTTAAAAAAAAATAGATTGTAAGCTGTATAGTGTATAGTATATAATGTATAGTGTGTGTAGGTGCGTTAGAGTCGTCTAGTGGCGCGATGTCGGGCGCGTGGTGGGGCGCGGGCGCGGCGCTGTGCGCGGGTGCGGTACTGACGGCGGGGCTGGTGCACGTGATGCTGCGGCAGCGGCGCGGCGCACGACCCTTCCTGCGGTTCGACACGCACACGCCGCGCTACGACAACAGGCGAGGGCAGGCCACCATCACGGACCATGGTCAGTGTACACGTTACACACTCACCCCACACACTCGCTCTCTCTCCCTCCCCCTCTATCCCTTCCCTTCTATCACACACCCTCTATCCCTCCCCTCTGTACCTACCCCTATCGCGCAATCGTTATCCCACCGCCTTTATCCCAACACGTTTATACCTCCGCATATTTCCCTCCGCATCTATCCATCCCCCCATCTCCCTATCCCTCTCTATCCCTTCCCCTGTCCCACACCCTCTCTATTCCACCGCGTCTATCCCTCCGTAATTATTCCTTCGCATCTACCCCCCCGTGTCTATCCCTCCACATCTATCCCTCCACGCCTATCTCTCCACGTCTATCCCTCCCCCCACTTCTCTCTCTCTCTCTCTCTCTCATATACTCGAGCGATCTTAATAGAATTGAAAGCTCGTAATTTTAAGTTGGGATATCGATATTTGGTCCTTCGATACAAAAGCCTTTGCGGTGCGTCTCCACCGACTTCGATTGGTTGTATCGCATTCTTTCACAATGCAGCTTTCTGTAGCAGTTTTGCTGAAAATATGCGTTTGTTTTGTCCAATTGATTAGCTGCTTTAAGTCGTTTTCATGCATTGAAACGGAAAATGGTTACCATATTTCAATGTTTATTTTCATCTGGACAAGTAAAATAAAACTATATGAATAATTAATACTGGTGTTTATTTAATTTATTATTATTATTATTTATTAAATAACTAAAATGTATTCCAGATGACGATGACGTGCCGCCGATCCATGGTTTCTCGGACGACGAGCCGCTTGTGATCGCGTGAGACACTCGCCGCGACCAACCATTGTGATGTAACCGTGATCTTGTCATAAACATAGTATTTTATATAAATTATTCTATAATAGGTACATACTGTATTGTGCAACTGGAGATGCGTTCGGCAAACCTCGACTGGCTTCGGAAATATTATTATTATTATTATTCTTGATTTACTTATCGATAGTGAAATAAAGTTCCTTATATCGATATCGTTGATGTTCAATTATTTTTAACAAGACAATTATAATGGTAATTTTTGTTCATCAATTGATAATACGAATATTGCCGAGCCGTATTATGTATTGCCTATTAGTGTATTTCATATCTATTAATACATACGCGTCTAGACCATCATGTGAATTTCGTGGTTGTTGGTAGTCACAAAAGAAAAAGTACAGGTGTTTCTATAATTTGACAATCAAACGTAAAACCTTTATAAGTATTTTTATATTCAATAAAGTAAGCCCTAAGTATTATTATGTTACCTTGTTTAGTTCTTATGATGTCGATAATTTCACTCCAACATATACAACGTGTTACAAAAAGGTGTGATCCTATTTAAGTGTCGTTACATACACCTAACAGTGAATGTTTATGTACCGGATTATATTACATCTAGAAATCTTTAAATTTCCCGCTAATTAGAATCGTTTGTTTATTACGATCGATTACATCTCTATATAACATTGGAGTGAGACAAAAGCTCACTCAGAAAACATTTAGAGATGATAACAAAGAAAATCATCTATCAGTCCTAGTAATGCTGTCGGATTTTGTATTACGAAGGGTGAAATATTTGTATCGTACACCATACGTTGCTTTAATTATCGATAATTTGAACACACCTTCTGTAACATTGTGTTTTGTTGTGAATTCGTCGACAAAACAAACGGGCTGTAATTTGTAAGACTTGTTTATTGTACGTTATTGATAGAGATGTTTTATTTCGCGCTATTTCCTAAATTGTTATAGTTAAATAAAACCGCATCTATCTCACTCATTGTTATTCAAGTTCGACACCAAAGAGCGTTTATGTATTTAAGTACAATAAATTAATTTATAAATTTAAATATGTGTTGAACTTATGTGTAGGGAAATTTCATATTATGTGTAGATCTCGACATTCCCAATGTTTAGTAGTTTTTATTATTTAGTTCCTATAGGTACCGTTAGTGCAGAGTCGTGTTATTTGCTCAGATAAAAATCGCATCAACGATCACAGAAGCTGGTCTCGCACATAAAATGTAAACGTGATTGAAATAAAACTTATGACAAATATTAGTAAATTGTGTTTGATTTACCATTATGCTACAAAAAGTCTTTTTATGGGCTTGTACACAATATTTAAATTGTCCCAGTTGGTACTTTTTCCCATGCAAACGTTGGAGGGTCCATTATTCCATTGTTTGATATCGTATCGCGAAAGTTAATCTCATGACATCGATTTATCTCATCGTTATCTATGCCTATATGAAAACAGAATTATAAAGGGCCTTTATATTTTCTAAGTTCCTATAAACAATATATTACGAGTTAAACATACAATCCCTGCTTATCCTTACACAAAACAGCCTTGTATAACTTACCGTTTCTATCAGTCTTCATCGATAAAGTCCTGGGCCTTCGTGGCCCACTGCTTGATGGGTAAGAACACGATATCCGTGTCTCGAGACACGGCCACGCCGACCACTGCGTCGCGACCGTCCACATTACACACTAGTGGGCCTCCTACACCACTCTGAAAACAATGTAAGTCGCGGGTTCGATACGAGCAGACACATCTGACTTAAATTACGTATGTAAGGTCACGTGTTTTTAGTAGCTTGTTGGTGGAGCTGCCGTCATATAATCTGCCTTATATATATAAAAAAAAAACATAAGCGTATTTTGGACGCACGCGGACGCTGGATTGCTCACTATTGCGTGCATTTGTACCGCACTAATCTAATGGTTTATTATTACATTTTGTGAAGTAGTCAGTTCAGGGTTTTATGTCTGTCTAAGCGTAGTTTCCATAGTACCCACAACTATACAGTAACGTTGGCGGGCTACATATAATATAATATACACTTCGTATGTCATCAAATCCACGGTAAACTTACGAATCTGTCATTTTAGTAAAATTGGTATTTATATGAAAACCTGTTCATATTGCAAAATATAGAATATCTGTTGATTGTATCATAAAAGGTAACATTTTGAAAACCAAACGTACCACAGTAGGTACTGACAACTCTAGTACAAAAATAAATATTTTAAATTATTCTATGCATTCAAAACGTCCCAAAAATGGATACTTTGCAAATTAGTAAGTTTGCCGTAGATATTACGATGTGTATTCCCTTGATAGTCGCAACACGCTAACGCTCAGTATACACGAAGACAACGTCAATGTACATACCTAGTAGAAATCGGAATGATTAGTTTATATACACATCGGCGAATATATCGCTCATGCAAGGAACACTCATGAGTCATGTCATCCGTAATCAATGGTAGAGTTAGTGACCAACAAGGCCATTAACATAGGGTGTACGGTTTACCCAACCTACATTTCCACGCTGAAAGAGCCGCTAACAAATTCATAGTATGAACTTACCACAGTGCCATGAGATTGTACAGTACCACAGAAAAAAGTACTTGGTTTTGATTTACTGACAGAAGACATTTGACTACATTCACGAATGGTCGCTCTTTGCCAACGAGATCTCAGACGCAGTGCTGAAAATAAAGAATAGAAAAACTTATTGGTATTTCTAAACAGTTATTGTTTTGTTATAGGTATTTTGTACTTTTTTTTTTACAGATTATTGTTTTTTTATCCTGACCAGGCAATGACTGTAATGCATCTGTTGGTAAGTACAGTAATCCAAATACAATGTCAGCCGTCGAGAGAGGTTGTGTCGCTCGATGGTTAACTGAATTATGCCGGCTTGAATTTATTTAATACACCTTAAACACTGACAGCTGAACAAGCCAATATGGCGGTTATTCACCATATGTACGGTGATCGCTGTCCAGTCTGGGACAAATATGTAGGTACACATCAGTTTTATGATCAGAAATTTTAGATTTTTTCCCATCCTGGCACGGGAGTGACTATACTGTACCTGATGTTAAATACATTACATGAAACATAATGTCGACCGTCAAGAGACGTTGGGTTCCTCGACAGTCCGCAGAATAGTGTCGGCCTGATGTTACTGGATACAGGCTGATTCCGGAACGCGATTCGCCTAAACGAGCCACCGTGGCGGGTTTTTCACCGTCTGTATAGTGGTCGCTATCCAGGGTACAAAAATATCAGGTACTTTGTCTTGGTCAGGCACTTGGTCTTTTTCGAGTTTGTTAACAATTAAAATAATACCTTGATCTAATCCTCCCCAGCCGTATAGCATACAGTCTTTTCCTTGTCGAGGTTCCGCAAGACAAGCCGTTTGAACATCGTCACTTATTTTGAGCGGACGCGACCAAGTCTAAAAATATTACAGAATGTCATAATAGTAATAATAAATGATGAATTTACAATGACTTCTCGTGGGAGGCGAGACGACCATGCAGTTAAAAAAAAAAGAAATAAAACAAGAACAGCAAAATAAATGTATCTGATGACAAGTTGAGCGCAGTCCTCAGAGCACTTTGGCTACAGATCAAAAACTTTGACAAACCAGAAGATGTTATAAGTAGTTTACAAGGTGGTATATCCCTCGTATGCGAGAGGCCGTCTGGGTTGGTACTACCGCTTTGTCACATTGGATATTTTATACAAAATGTAATTTCTAAATGATATTTACTAAATTAATAATTTTTATATTCCTAAATTCATGCAATGGAAATAGCGAACTTACCAAAATAGCTAAATTATTCGCACCACTCCCAGATCTAAACTTCGGATGCAAATGTACTTGGGGCGTTCGTTTCTTTACATTTGTTTTGTCGTTTAGCTTCCATAGTCCAGCCAAAACGGTGATACTGTTCGGAGAAATCCTAATACAAAAAAAAGAGTTCAATAATTAATTACAGACATACATACGATACATACATACGCATTCACGCCTAAAATCCCTGAAGGGGTAGGCAGAAGTGTAACCTGTACACCCATATTTCACCGAGCTTATTTCTGCCCCATGATGTGATAGGGGGCGAGCCTATCGCCACACTGGGCTGGTACTGACCATTGTGTCATAGAAAAATCCAATATCACTTTTACCCGACCCGGGGTCGAAGTCGAGACCTCAGCATAGCAGCCGTACCGCGTACGCATTAAAACTACGCCACCGAGGCAGTCAGATAATTGATAACCTTTAGATTTCTTTTAAATGGGGTCAATGAGAAGATAAACATATATGTGAATGCTTCGAAAAGATATTCGGGACATTAAATGATTTTAAAAGAAATTGTTTCTTTGTATTGTAGCACTTACTCGTAGATACATCTTGGCCGGACAAGTTGACGAGCATTCCAGAATCATGAGCTAAATGCCGCTGCTATGTAAAGCGTATTGGAAAATGGAAATATGCTGACAAGGGGGTACACTAGCACCCCCCTGTCAGCGGGCAGCGGGGATTCCCCGAGCAATAACGCCAACCATCGACTACAGTGATTAAGTATGCTTTCGATTAACGAAACATATTCAATCAAATACCCGCGCGATTTGAATTTTACATTACATTATTTTATTTTTTTTATAGCATTGGCCGGCAAACGAGCAAGTGGGTCACCTGATGGTAAGTGATTTCCACCGCCCATTTACGCCCACCACCAGAAGAGTCATGGGCGCGTTGCCGACCTTAAAGGAAAGGGATAATTAGGGATTGGGAAGGGGACGGGATTTGGGCTTCCGGTTATCTCACTCACCGTACGAAACGCAGCAGCAAGCCACTACTTTACGTCGGTTTTCTGTGAGACAGTGGTAACGATCCGGTCGAGCCAGCCCATTCATGCTGTAGACAAAACTGTCTACAGCGTGGCTCTACCACTCAATGAGACAGTGGTAACGATGGATGGATACTTGTATATTATTTACATAATATACAAGTATAATTCTATATTTTATATTGGTTAATAGTATAAGGTGTAAATGGAAGCAAAGCATTTTCTTCTCCGAAAAACGGACTGAATCACGGCTCACACGACTACACCGATGAGGCAATAGAGTAGTTCACATAATAAATGAAGTCCGCCACCTTGAAGATGATGGAACTATAGATACTTACTCAGAAACGCAATCAGCAGCAGTGATAGCAGCACGGGGGTGTATGAGCGTGCCGTAGCATAAGATGTTGCTCTGATCATTTGTTCGCGTCACTACCACCAACCACGGGTGAGATCCTTCTTCTGCCTCACCGATTTGTGACTCTGTCAACAGATATTTATATTTCGAATAGCCTTTTAACCATCTTAAAAATTAGTTTACATTTTTGTATAAGTCGACAACCTGCGAGCCGCAGTAGACGAGTAGCCGGCTGTGAAGCGAGAGGCCGTGGGTTCGATTCCCGAGACAAATGTTTGTGTGAATCACATATATTTTTCAACATGTGTTCAAAATCACGATGCGCCGATCTTAAGTGCGAGTGGAAGAAGAAGTCATTCAGGTATGGCTAAATAGCGAGATAAGCCAGACGCTTACCTGGTGGCAAGCGTTACGTCTCCCGATAAATAGAGCACCACTCAGAAGAATAAAATAATTTCAAAGTATTGCATGACACTACACTGCGCTTATCACATTGAGACATTAGATGTTGAGTCTCAGAATGCCCAGTCATTTTACTAGCTGCCTTCAACCCTTTTGTCCTTCAAACCGGAGCACAGCAGCCAGCGCCACCCGAGATTTATTTCAGGATGAAGTGGCCGCTTCTTTCGCCATAATAATAAGGTGGCCGCCGGCCCGGACAACGGTGTTCATACAAGATGCTAGGCGGCAGAAATTAGGTTAGTGGGAGACCTTGTACAATTTGTTACCAACCGGATAGCGATCACCGTACCAATGGTGAAAAAGCCGCTATATTGACTTGACAATGTGATTAGAGTTCCGAAGTCAGCTAGTTTATAACCAGTATGTTCAGGCCGGCATGTTTCTGCTGACCGTCGAGGAACGCAATATCTCATAACGGTCGAAATTATATTGGGATTGCAATGTACTTCAGGGCCAGTGTAGTCACAGCCTTACATGATTAAAAAAATGCTGGTAGGTAACTGTTCAGACCGCCAGTCGCATACGACGAACCTACTGCCTTGAAAAATCTATACTCGCGGATCCTTAGGATAGTAGAGATATATGTACATTCATAATGTTTTATACAGCGCGGCGATCACTTCCGATCCTTTCTCTAACGCGCATGGTCAAATGACGGGAAAGGATATATCCTTGGATTAGGTTCCGTAATCGTATAAGGACCAAAGCAGCTGCACGAAACGATATTTTCTAAATACTTATTTATTATATTATCAGTTGCACTAAGTTACATTGAAAAATGTATTTCTAAACCAGAATCATGGTGCCTTTGCCGTTTTCCGATAAGGAATTTCCCATTCGTTGTACTAAGTTAGACTTACATATGGAACCACTGATTTTTTTAAATATAACACATATTTGTCGGAGATGTTGTTTTATTATGCATGAACATACATGAAAAAACACTTACAGATCAATTGAGAACCTTCTCTTATTGAAGGCGTTTAAAAACAATGCAAAACGAACATACATACCTGTTTGCCTTTTTATTGCTGGTGTTCCACAATCCCCATTACGTTGAAGATAATCTTTAAAGTCATCAGTTGTTTCTGAACTTGTAGTAGAACTAGATACAACCGAATCGTGGTCATCATTGTCGTCACTTTCCTTTGATTTTTCGTTATTTGTTTTAGATGTTATTTTGTTTTTATTGCGGACTAAATTCAATAGTTTGAAACCTTGTAATACTTGAAAATCTGGGTTGGATTGAAAAGTTATGATTTGACTTTCTGGGTTGTAATTTTCTTCGTTGGTTGTAAGTTTTATTGGCTTCCTTCGTTTTTTTGTGTTTACGCCACCTGCTAAAGTAAAGTTAACATATCACCAAGGGTTTTTACTATGCGAATGACGAAACGAGCGGATCGGTCGCCTGATTGTAAGCGCCACGTCTGTCCATAAACAGACACAACATCATAGAACTTTGCATGACAAAGTACCTACTGCATAGCACTGGACTGCGATTTTAACCCTAAGACATGAGTTGTTAAGACTCATAATTTCACTTGTTTCAATGTCGTTCAGACCGAAAGTTACAATACTAAGTGTTAAACACTGCTGCTTGGCGACAGAAATATACAAAGCGGTAGTACCAAATCAAATGGCCTTTCGTATACGAAGGACCTACCACCTCGTAAATTAGTCCTAATTAAATAAAAAATATTATATATATTTTCCTATGTGAAGAATATAGTAACAAAAATGCATTTTTCTTTTTCTGTAAGAAATATGATATGCGGAATAAATATGGAAGATATTAATAATATATATGGTATTTACCTTGTCGAGGATCTATGGTTCCATAACCAAAAGAGGTCTCTGAGTCATCTACGTCATCGTAGTCAGCGCCTTCCCCATAAGTTTTATCGCCTTTTATTACCGACCATCTGTTAGGATTACGACCATTATCGGAATATATACCTAATAAACCTGGTCGCGGCAATTCATCAGCATACTCTTGCGTGTCGTCTTCTTTATAATCATAGTCTGTTATCTTAGTTGTTTTTTTTGTGGGGTTGAAAGAATTCTTAATATTCCAATAAGGATCATCAGCTTCGGCAGTGACTATTTCGGTAGGCACTGATTTGGTCTTATGTTCTTGAGTCCGTCTATATTGCAGAAGTACACTCCTTTGTGTGAGGTCGTCATTTGATCGTTTAGTTCGTTTGTATGAAGATATCTTGTCGGGAAAATATACTACGTCTTCACTGGCTTTTACAGGTTTATTTTCGGTAATGTTTTTATTCGGCAATGGCAATACGCAACAAATGAGTGTGGGATCTTTAGGACCGATCTTAAGACTTCTGTAAAAATAAGGTATTTTCAATTACCTTAATATTATGAGCCGATAGTCGGTACTGTTAACCTTTACTGATAAAACTGAGTAAGGACTTTTAAAACGAAATCAATGCCAACAAAGTGTGTTATTTTAATTGTAGGTGAAAATAACGTTTTCATACTTACTTCCCATATTCGGATGTATAAATAAATCCATTGTTATTCATGCAGTCATATTTTTTAATATAGGTGCAAATACTTTTACTTTTTTTTCTAAATTCAGGATTGTCTGTGTTACCAAAAAATATTGTATCTGTAACATTTTTTATAAATTCGGTTGTACTCTCAAAGGCCGTCGCAGATGTTTGAGTATTACTAAATGTTGTTGTAGTAACAGATTTAGGTGGTTCAGGTACATAGAATATATCTTTTTCAGGAAATTTTATACTAGATTGATCTTGCGTCGTTTTCGCAGCAGTAATGTTTTTTGTAGTTTGGTCATTGTTGCTGAAACGGTGGGTCGACGCAACATTGTTAACTTTATTTTTGTTATTTCCGTCTTCACTGGGCCACACAAATTTATTATTATCCTCTAATTTTACCTCATCAAATATGATTTTATCATGCCTATTTCCCATTTTATTTTTTTTTGATTGTGTAGAACTGGGTCTTATTTTAAACTGTTTCATATTATTTGGATTGTTAACGATTTTACGTTTCACCGCATGAATATTTTCGTTGAAAATAATACGTGTGGCATCAGTGTCGAATTCAGTTAAATCTTCGAATTGAGGAGGTGGTATAATTTTGCCATTTAATTCACTCACTTTACTATTTAACCACCAAAATTCACCATTAAATTGCGCTAAAACGCATTGTGTAAATAAAGACCATGTAATAATTTTTTCTAACATTGTGCTACCGTAATTTTTGTTGTTATTTTGTATTGTGCGTGCTTTGAAGCAAAGTGCGATAATTACGTCCGTTTGGGCTAAACAGGCGACGTCCGATCGCACACCCTGTAACGACTATGAATGGCCGGCCACTGAACTGCATTTGTTCTACTAATGTGATGAAATATCAGTACGCAAGGCCATGACATAACCTATATACGTTCGGACTGTCTTTCCTTCTGGGTTTAATCAAAGAGTAAATAGTTTCAAAATAGAGTATACTTGTTATATTAAATAAAAGTCTGTTTAGTTGTAATTATAGGTCATACTTAAATTATACTTGCGATTTTTTTTTTCAAAAATACAACCTTTGCAGATACATGAAACACCTTCGTCATTTAATGTTACCGCGACTACTATGATAGTATGCTGCAATTATTTTTCTTAAGCTAGACGAATTATGGTAGCACTACAAGATAATGATGCAATCTGATAACTCAATTTAGTTAGCTAGCTTAAGGTTATTAATGATTTCCTCTTGATCGTGGATGTTGTTGGGATCAGATTACGAACGGAAAGCCTGGACTATCTACAGTATACTGTTATAATTATTTAGTATAGATTGTTATGTTATTTGGTATAGATACTTATGAATTTATAACTATTTATAAACGTTTAGATACAAAATATAATAGTTTTATAATAATAAATTGTGCCACTGCTAGCCATCAGTCTGCTGTACAAATAAAAGTGAGCAGGCTTTTGTACCATAGCGCCGTCCTATTTGGAGTCATTAGACTTCACATATCTTTGAAATCCTTATGCAGAATTCGCAATTGTGCTGGTTTCCTCATTATCGGTTCGCTTGAGGTTAAAGCGAGCTAAAAGTCGGAGGTATGCCCTGGGATGGTTGCAGTTTATTCCATTTCCGCTAACAGCGGGTTCATACCTTTTCATTTGACTTGAATGTTTGTATGACCCAATTCTATAGAATATTTCTTGAGACGATTCGAATCACATGCGATTTAGCAGTTGATCAATTAAAATCGAAGCGGCGAACCCGCTATACGTTGTCACATCTATTATTTTATAGCTAATACATATTTACATTATTTTTCAATTATATATTTTAGATCCATCATTTACTTAAGTGTTCCAAATTATAACCAACACTTATTATTAAATTGTAACATTCATTGCGAATCATTATTATTAGAATGTAGATAATAGTGTCCCTGACATAAATACTATAACTTGCGGTAAACACTTTATGAATCACGTGGGTCGTGAGAGGTACTTATTATTAATGTGCTACACTTTGGACATAAACAGGTAAACTATTTGATAACTTATGAACATCATGGTGGCATGATACTAATGAACTATATGAGATAGCTTAGTGTTTCCAGGCCCCTATAGAGTTTTATTGCTCAGCGTCATTAAAATGGGTTCTCTGTCGAACCTTAAAGGAGCTGCAATAGCGGATGTGATGGCATCCTGCCATGCAGTCTCTTTATTCCTGTAGTGATTAGTGATAAGCTCCCGTGGGTCTTGTTTAGGAAGCGTAAATTAATCAAAATCCGTTTAAGATATGCCATCATATCACTTCTTACCGTTTCAAGCGGACAATTCATTACATGATATGATTATTGATTTTGCTTATAATATCCTTAGCATTCGACATTTATGAGTCCTACATTTAATAAAACACTATCTAGAGTCTATCAATTTGGACGCACATCACATAAAAGCGGCTGAACGAATTTCGATGCAGGTATTAATTTTAGGCATGATGAGCGAACTTCCTGTAAAGGAGGATTTATTTTATCCCTAAATAAATACGGGAGCCAGCAGCAAGAGCTAATTTATAATTGTTATATAGTGCAAATAGGTTTATAATAGGTAAATAAGTAAGAATATAGTGATTCATTGATTCGTGCACTATAATCAAAGTGCCGATATTGCTCGAAGGTCATTCGTTTCAACTTTCTCTTCGGGCAATGGATGTCATCACGGTAATTCGCCCGTCTGCATCCGTCCAACACATCATATTGAATCTCAAAATTGCATTCAGTCTTCAATTTTTGAAATAATTCTTCAAATCCTAGTGTAAATGCGTACTGCGTAATGTAAACTATTTAATAATAAACTACATTGAATTCTTTACAAGTAAACGTGAGTATAGTAATTGGAATTATTTCAAAGAAATAAGAAATTATTTACTCATATTGAATTGCGATGCATATCCAACATACTTGATGAATCATTACATAAGTAGTTGCTTGATCATTCAAAAAGGACGAACTTAATAACAGTGAAATATCACAAAACAGTAAAACAACCAAATTACACACAGCGAGTACGAATAGTCCGCTATGAACGCAACATTATATTAGACAAACATAATATTTTGAGTTGTATACTACTATGCGTGCCAAATAAGAATAGGACTGTCAAGACGCCATTTTGTTCAGCAATACGCGCAAACTTCATTACCAAAGTGTATGGTGTGCCAAAAAATCAGTAAACAAATTATATTCAGTTTAAATGTTTACTGTACGTTTTTTTGGTATTTCTTATACATTTCACGCCAAATTAATTATAAATGAGTAGGATTTCAAAGAAAAAGCATATTTATAAAAATAACAATAACAAGGAAGCCCAGTAGGCAAAAGATATAAGACACACGCGCGTATACACGAAAGCATAGCTAACGGCACAATGGTAGCTTCTCAATAGCGTCACAAAATTGCGTCATATTAGGGTGATAGTAGCATTAACTGTGTATTTTTTCATTATTTAAACTCTTTCCTTACAGTTCCATAATTAATTTATCCAAAATTATCCATTAATAAAATTCAAGAATAGTATTTATTAAATGAATATAATGATTATACAATAATTAAATCTATATCTATGAACAATAAAAAAAATATGAAATTTCTTTTTTGCACTTTTTTTTGCTAGCAGTACTACTTTGACAGTTATCGTGTGAAGTTGGCAGCAAACGCGATCCTATTCTTATTTGGCACGCATAGTACATGGATGTAGTGGATATATAGAGACTAGGAGGAATTCCCGTGTATTCCGGGGTTTTTGCAATACCTATTATTAGTAACAAGTTTAACGTTCGCGGTGGTTCCGTGGTGCTTTACATCTAGTTTCTTTATTTCTCTAGTTGTAAATGTCCTGATACTTGAGGTTAACGCCTTCTTATTTCATTTTTTTGTCTCCCGCTTCGCTACAGAGGGAAATGGAAAAAAAATATTTTCATCTCCTTCCTATCTTTCTATTTTATTAATTTCGTTAAATATAAAGACAGTTTCGCATTCCCAGAGACTCGCCTAGCTTCGTTACTCGGTGCCAAGATATGCATGTCACTGTCGGTTCTGGATTACAGGAGTTACAGAGGCGGGTGTGTGGTCAGGATAGTCTCTTTTCCCTGCCACACTGGTAAGTATTTTAGAACGAAAATCGAGCATTGATATCACTATAAATCAATTTTGGAACATGCTCTGTAGCGCTATATTTACGTAGTTACCTACTTATGTTTTTAACACCACATGGCTTGAAACATAATATTATGCTTGTGTTTTCATAATATAGTTATCAAAAATATGATTATACTATAATTTACTTGCTCATGATATTTATATATTTGTTAATTCTCTTAATTTAGTACTTATATTGACGTTTCAAAAATAAGTTCCGCAGAAGATTTCCCCAATCTGATACTTTGTATGTATCACTCTTTAGTTTGGTATATAGAAGGTACAGTAATACTACGGGATCTTTATTGAAAATAATAACTTCCATGTCTCAAGCAAGGTTCTTACTTCGTGTGAAACTACAAACAGTAAATTAGGTTACCGTTGAGAGATACCTACCCACTGGAAGTTGTTTCTGCAAACTCCTGATAAGAGTTACCTACTCTAAAAACTTCTTGCAGTTTCCAAATTGATTTCGATAGAAACTACGAACTTAGCTAAGGAATTGATAACTTAGTTTTCTGCGAGCTAAAGGAATTTGTTTTCTAGCATTCATTAAACTTTAGCAAGTGTTACGAGTTGTTATCTTTTTAAGAAACTGTTTAATTTGTTGTGACAATATTGAAAGGTTTCAGAGAAAATTTATTCTATTGACCAGTCTTTGTCCAGTTTTTTTTGTTGAAATAGATTTGTTTAACGGGGGCCAAACTTCTCTTAGTTAAAACTACATTAGTGTACCTACATAAATCAAGTCGGAAACCTTATGGTTGGCTTGAAAAACCTAGCATTGACAGTCTTAATAAAGTTCACCCGTTTTTCTAACAATCTGCATTAGTCCAGCATACGCGAATAGTAAAACTGACTTTCGTTTTGTGAGCATGTTTAATTATAGCTGTATCGTGCATAATTATGTAATAAAAAATATCTAAACGGTTGGTTCGAGAGTCCGCCTGGGTAAGTACCACCGCATTGTCTATGTCTGCCGTCAAGCGGCAGTGTAGGTACTGGTCACCTCGAGAAATACAATGTCTCTTATATTAGTAATTTCACTGGATTCAATGTTCTTCAAACTAGAACATAGTGGTGCTTATAGGTACAGTGTAGTGCCATGTAGCAAGCACTGTGTAAGTCAAAGTTCTAGGTAGTGTCGCTATTCCAGTCCATTCATAGTTTTTCAAAATATCCTGCTCACGAGTTTATTCAAGATCTTTTTACCTTTGCAACGCGTTAACAACGAGGGAAATAATTGTTGTGCAACAATTTATGCGGCATTATGCATTGCGTGTGTCATTATGGATACAAAATGCTTTTCATTTGATTCATTAAAACTAGGCCACAGGTGATGAATGATCCAACTATTATTACTAGATATTGCCTAGTTCCCTTATTTGGCAATCGTAGTTTTACGGTCGGTATTTGCCTAATGTAATAAAATACGAGTCCATTGGAGCCAAGTCCCTATTTTTAGTGATGTTTTGGACCAATATTAGTGATTGACTTTTTCCTATCTCTATAACTAATTTCAAAATTCCCCAGAGGAAGAAGTGAAGAAGGAGGGGTGGATGTCCGGAAGGTGACCGGTCGTAAAAGGTACAAGCCAAATCTTTCTGTAACGTGTGTTAAAAAGCATGTTGCGCCGACCCCACTGCAAGTGGAAGATGATAAATAAAATTTTATATTTATCTCAATGTCAAAATATTATACGGAGAAGGTTCATCATATTGTGGCAATTCAATGTGGTATCCAAGCGCGGTGTAGGCTAACTTTATGCCCGCTGGACCTCAGAAACATGGCGGAGATGTATGAGGAAGGTGGAGAACCGTCAACTTGGAAAGGCCTACGTGCAATAGTTGACGGATAACGGCTGATGAAATTCGACGAATTCGGTTAAAAACTCGGACATTAAAAAATCGGCCCTTGGAGGTCTACTGAGTAAATATCTGACGCATATCGTGAGTTGAGCTTTAATATAGAATGAAATTAACATTATTCTATTATACTCATGAATCATAATTATTAGGTATGCGTCAGAAGATAAAAAGTAATGCTAATATTTGTAGTTAACTACTAAAATTATTCAAAAGTAGTGTTGCCCAAATTCAGTCTTGGTCTTGCAGTCTTGGTCTTGTTCTTGCGTTTTTGCAAGACCAAGACCAAGAACAAGACCGCGTATTTTTAGCAAGACCAAGACCAAGACTGACCGTGCAAGACTTGAGCAAGAACAAGACATAGCCTGCAAGACTCTTGCGTCTTGCAGCTAGGACTTAGCGCTATTTCACTGAGTAGTTAGGTGTAACAGTTCGGTGTATAGGTAGGTACGCTTAGAAATTCTATGAGACGCAAAAAACTGTATCAAAGAATAGGTATGAAAAACTGGACCTATCTATTAAAATCAAACTGAGTGCATGCATAGTTATGTTTTAACCATCGGCACTTTGATAATGCGGCTTCAAAGGTTTTGTACTTACTTCTCAAAGAAATTTGCCGCTTTTCGGAAGTACATGGTTACGATACACGCGCCGGCGGCTTCTTTTGAAATCTAAAACAATCGTTGCCGCCACGCCGAAATCATAACATTTGACACTATTTGATTGCCGCCATAGGGCGTAGGCGTAGGTATACTCGTGCAAAATAATTTCGAATTTTAAGAGTACCTACAGGTGTTCCAAAGAATAAATAAGTTTCAGAGTGCTTAGAATGAAAATGAATACATTATACTGATCACGCAAGTAGTATTATGATTGGGATAAAATGGTAAGGATAGGTAGTAGATGTCAAATTAATTCATTCTAGTAAGTATATATTATAATATTAATTACTTATATGGTTTTAAACTAATTACTTAGGTACTATTATTGTACATTTAGTCATTATATTTCTTAAGTTTTTACAAGAAAAAATAGCAAAAAAGTGTTCAAATATCATCCCGCACCCGTTTAATAAATATTGTAGCCACTTTTAAATATACTTGAAACGTGTAAAAAAATTCTACAAAACTAATAAAATAATATAAAAAGCGTAGGTACTTACCTACTAATAAAATAAAAAGCCTGCGATAAGAGTTTTGTATTACTTACCAGCCCGAATATCTCTGAGAGAGATGATGAGAGTAAGTATTTACTAGCTGTGCCCGCGACTTCGTCCACGAGGAATAGTAACTTTGGAGGTATAGTGACGTTCAGGACTTATTTATTTATTTTAAAACTTCTGTCATCAAACATACAAACGAACTCTTCAGCTTTATAATATTAGTATAGATGTACGCCAAAACATTCACTTATATGTAAAGAATAGTGATTTTCACTAATTCTTTATATATATTTTATTCACGCGTCGCGTCTGTACAAGTAGGTAATATTTAGTGTGTGTTTGTACGCCGCACGCGGCATTATTTGATTTGCGGCGGCATCCTTTTCATAGAGCCGGCACGTGGCGAGGCGGCGCGGTAGAAAGCAAGGAAACGTACTATAAATAAAGGAATTATTTTAATTCCAGTCATTTCCAATTGAGCTGTGCTTCGAGTCTAACTTAATAATTGTTTTTACTAATTCTTGTTGTTTTCTAAAAACGTATCACGTGTACAATTTAATATGAGTGACGAAGATTCAAATTATTCGAGTCCGAGTAACGAGAGTTTGAGTCACAGATCTAAAAGACCCAAAAGCAAATTTGAAGAGTTTTTCGAAATAATTCATGCATCCCAAACTGCCTTCTGTAAATTGTGCCAACATAAAAAGATTGAAATAAAAATGAAAAACAGAAACACTTCAGGCTTAAGGAAACATCTAATATCTTTCCACAAAAAGGAATCAGAAATATTTCTTCCTGTTAAACCAAAATTAAGTGGAGATATCACAAGCTTTTTAGTAACCGCTGGAAGAAGTGGACAGGTAAGAATATTTTTTTAACTCTGCATAGCTATTCATGCGATACTTTCAAAAACGCCATTAACTTACGTAAGTATTTTTGAGTTAGTGGTGTTTTCATCTAGGGGTGCGACATATTAAGTATGTAATTATCGTCTTAAATATTTTTTATAAACACCCATATTTTCATTTAATCGGCCAGTAACAACTAAGTACTTTATTTTGGTAAATTACAGTACAGTGCAACCTTAATATAACAAATATCAATTTAACGATTTTCTCGATTTAACAACAACATACCTCCTCCTCTTATATGCTCAAACCTTGTATGTTTTAAATAATAACACAAGATTTATTGTTTTGTTTCAGTCGGAAAACAGCAGTGACAACATCACGACAGCTACAGTTGATTGGGTGGTGAAAAAATATCTTCCCTTCTCATTTTTCGATGACGAAGCTACACAAGTATATTTTCGACGTATTTGCCCTAATATGGTGTTTCCTAAAAGGTCTACACTTAGAAGGAAAGTCAAAGAGCGATTTGAAGAGCTCCAATTGAATCTCAAGGAACGACTTCAACAATTATCATCTAAAATGTCTTTTACCATTGATGGGTGGACGTCAATTGCTGGTAGGAGTTACTACGGGGTTACTATTCATTATATAGACAACGAATGGAAGTATCAATCTGTAGTTCTTGATTTTATACCATCACGCGGTCGACATACTGGGGAAGATATTGCAACGATTTTCCATGAATGTTTATTGGAATATGGCATAATTGATAAAATACAAGGTATCACGGTCGACAACGCAACTGCAAATACCAAATTTATGTATGAACTGGGCAAACAGCTGCCGCCACACTTTGATTCAGACAATCAACATTTCCGGTGCTTTGCTCACATTTTAAACCTTGGTGTACAAGATTTATTAAAGACCTTAGCATTACACTGTGAGTCTGACACTAACGCGCAAGATCAGCAGTACGAAGACTATGCAGACGAAACTGAGGATGAGGAAGATGAAGAATCTGCACCAAATATTGCTGACTCGCGTACATCTGTAACAAAGTTACGCAGTGTTTCCAGTAAAATAAAAAGAAGTGAGATAGTGAAGAAGAAGTTTCAGTCTGCTTGTGAAGCAGCTGGCGTGCCATCAAATCTAAATGCCATTCTTGACTGTCCAACGAGATGGAATTCCACACATGATATGATTGGATTTGGTTTAAAAGTGAGAGCGGGCATTGACATATTGTGCAGTTCTGTCACCGAATTAAATGATTTTCAAATCACAGCTAATGAATGGCAGGTACTCGAAAAATTACATAAATTTCTAATAAACTTTAAACTTTTAAGTACAAAACTTGGTGGAGACAAATATGTTACATTACCGCTAGTCATTGTATCATTCAATCTTTTGCTAGATAAAATTGAATCTATGGTAAAACAGTTAGATGAGAAACCTAATCGATCTGAAGTGGATGAAAGGCTCATTCTAGCTTTCCAAGCAGCTCGAGACAAAATGCTTAAACATTACAAAAAGAGCAACTGGATTTATTGTACTTCTTTAATTTTAGACCCAAGGCATAAGGCTCAGACTTTTGACCTGACAATGTGGGGGAAGCAACTTAAAACAGAAAGTCTGCGCAAGTTCAATGAACTTTATGAAGAATATAAAAATCTACACTCACTGAACAAATCTCTGGAATTACCAGAAAAAGAAAATAAAGTATGTGATGAAGATGAAGACGTAATAGACTTTGATAAACTCTATGAATGTCCCTCGACGTCATCTGGATCTTGTCTTCAAGGCTTAGTGATAGACGAGTTGGAGGAGTACCTGAGAAAACCAAGAACTGCCAGCTCGGAAGACATTTTAGATTGGTGGAGGACGCATGAGACAGAGTATCCGATTTTATCGAAAATGGCCCGTGATTTTCTCTCAATACCTGCAACTTCAGTACCTGCTGAGAGGTTATTTTCTAAAGCATCATTAGTAATTAGAAAACATAGAAATAGGTTAAATGATGAGTCAGCCAGATGGTTACTTTGTATTAATTGTTGGTCAAAAAAATTGATATAAAGTATCATAACCTAATGATAAAGCTGTTGATTAGTGTTGTATTTTATTTTTTGTTCAAATAAATGATAAATCGTAAAACTCTTTTATTAAATTTCTTATAAGTTGAGGGTTCAATCTCTTTTTAGACAGATAAGTATTGTTCTTTAAAATACAGTCAAGTTATTGTAATTAATTTGTTTTTTTACATGTTTTAGCAAATGTAAGCTTATAAATCATAAATGTTTATTAAGAAACAGTTACTTCCATGGAAAACGACATATAGGTCAGTTAATTTTTCGAATTTCTTATTAAATCTTCAGTTATTTGTTAATCTGCTTGATCTTTACTATGGCTATGTTAATTCAAGCTCACAATGTTCCAATTCTAATACGTTTTTTTAAGATTTAAAGTAAACTTTAATAAATAGTAATAGACTAATAGGTAATTGCAAGACTTGCAAGACTCTTGCTGCAAGACCAAGACCAAGACCAAGACTGGGAGCGCAAGACCAAGACCAAGACCAAGACCAGGTGTATTGGCGCAAGACCAAGACCAAGACTGGCTAAGTCTCGTCTTGTTCTTGCATTTGGGCAACACTATTCAAAAGTAATAATATAAATAATAATCTAAATATATAAAACTCAAAGGTGACTGACTAACCACTGGAGGGATCGGGCTGAAATTTGGCGTTATGACGTAGGTATCCGCTAAGAAAGGATTTTGATAAATTCTACCCCCAAGGGGATAAAATAGGGGATGAAAGTTTGTATGAAAATAACGCGGGCGGAGCCGCGAGCAAAAGCTAGTAATAATCTATATATATAAAAATGAATCGCTGTGCGTGTGTCTCGCCAAAACTCGAGACTGGCTGTACCGATTTGGCTAATTCTGATCTTGAAGTATTTGTGGAAGTTCAGGGAAGGTTTACCCGGTGAGAAAAAATGAGTAACATAAATAATAAGTAAAGGAAAACACTAAAAACGACAACTTAATTTTCCAGTACAAACTGTTCCTGGGTATGAAACACTTGAAGTCTTTTTGATGTGAAACATCTATAAGCGCTGGTATAAACCGGATTGTTGGCGTTGCGAAGCTTGCCGTGAGGGACAGGGACAGGGACAGGGACAGGGACAGGGACAGGGACAGGGACAGGGACAGGGACAGGGACAGGGACAGGGACAGGGACAGGGACAGGGACAGGGACAGGGACAGGGACAGGGACAGGGACAGGGACAGGGACAGGGACAGGGACAGGGACAGGGACAGGGACAGGGACAGGGACAGGGACAGGGACAGGGACAGGGACAGGGACAGGGACAGGGACAGGGACAGGGACAGGGACAGGGACAGGGACAGGGACAGGGACAGGGACAGGGACAGGGACAGGGACAGGGACAGGGACAGGGACAGGGACAGGGACAGGGACAGGGACAGGGACAGGGACAGGGACAGGGACAGGGACAGGGACAGGGACAGGGACAGGGACAGGGACAGGGACAGGGACAGGGACAGGGACAGGGACAGGGACAGGGACAGGGACAGGGACAGGGACAGGGACAGGGACAGGGACAGGGACAGGGACAGGGACAGGGACAGGGACAGGGACAGGGACAGGGACAGGGACAGGGACAGGGACAGGGACAGGGACAGGGACAGGGACAGGGACAGGGACAGGGACAGGGACAGGGACAGGGACAGGGACAGGGACAGGGACAGGGACAGGGACAGGGACAGGGACAGGGACAGGGACAGGGACAGGGACAGGGACAGGGACAGGGACAGGGACAGGGACAGGGACAGGGACAGGGACAGGGACAGGGACAGGGACAGGGACAGGGACAGGGACAGGGACAGGGACAGGGACAGGGACAGGGACAGGGACAGGGACAGGGACAGGGACAGGGACAGGGACAGGGACAGGGACAGGGACAGGGACAGGGACAGGGACAGGGACAGGGACAGGGACAGGGACAGGGACAGGGACAGGGACAGGGACAGGGACAGGGACAGGGACAGGGACAGGGACAGGGACAGGGACAGGGACAGGGACAGGGACAGGGACAGGGACAGGGACAGGGACAGGGACAGGGACAGGGACAGGGACAGGGACAGGGACAGGGACAGGGACAGGGACAGGGACAGGGACAGGGACAGGGACAGGGACAGGGACAGGGACAGGGACAGGGACAGGGACAGGGACAGGGACAGGGACAGGGACAGGGACAGGGACAGGGACAGGGACAGGGACAGGGACAGGGACAGGGACAGGGACAGGGACAGGGACAGGGACAGGGACAGGGACAGGGACAGGGACAGGGACAGGGACAGGGACAGGGACAGGGACAGGGACAGGGACAGGGACAGGGACAGGGACAGGGACAGGGACAGGGACAGGGACAGGGACAGGGACAGGGACAGGGACAGGGACAGGGACAGGGACAGGGACAGGGACAGGGACAGGGACAGGGACAGGGACAGGGACAGGGACAGGGACAGGGACAGGGACAGGGACAGGGACAGGGACAGGGACAGGGACAGGGACAGGGACAGGGACAGGGACAGGGACAGGGACAGGGACAGGGACAGGGACAGGGACAGGGACAGGGACAGGGACAGGGACAGGGACAGGGACAGGGACAGTACCTCACTTAATTGCATTTAATGTAAATGAAACATTTGTATTAAGTTTTGACCACATTTTACACAAATATAATATGTAGGTGATACGAAGTTCACCGGGTCATCTAGTGTAATATATAATATTAATATAGTAATAGTATAATATTGCACCTTTTCTGACCCCGGACAAAAAAGAAGAAAACCGTGCCGGCCCTAGTAAAGGGCCTCCGGTCGGTGGGTGATAGGGGAGATAGAGTTATCCATCCACCTGTTTGCTCCACTTGAGAGGTTCCCGCGGGCACGCCGCGCGCTTCACCGACCGAGACCTTAACTTTCGGACGACGGACTTCCATATCTACGCCGCCCAAGTCTTTGTCAGGAGAGTAAGAGTGCCATTCATGATGTACTAACAAAATTACTTTTAACCGACTTACTATGTATTATTAAAAGAAAAAAAAATCTTACATCACTTAGATACAAATGCTGAATATGCAGCGAAAACCTGCTGTATTTTGTTTAAACACATTGACTTCGGAATTAGAATGGAACTAGCATGGAGCGTGCATTCGCTCCTTCAGGCCACTAGAGTCCAGATCTAGATCGAGGAGTTTCAAGTGAATATTAAATTACCAACCCAGACGGCCTCTCGCATACGAGGGACCTACCACCTTGTAATCTTGTTGTCTCTATTACGATAGTGTGATCCAATTCAAAAAATTCATTAACTGCCGTAAGAAGTTATTTTTTTAAATGTAAAAGTGCGATAAGGCCGCCAATTGTACTTCTCAACTTGGTTATAGTTTAGTGTTATGTCCTGTGCTCCTTGTGTGCAATAAAGTTTAAATAAATAAATAAAAGTAAAGAAAGAAATCAAAAACGATGAGGTGAAATTAATATAATAATATGCATGAATAAAAACTTGTATACAAAAGTCCGCCAAAAACCTTCCAGAAAAATTGGAGCAAATCGAAATACCGTCGCGCCAAACGGAAACAATGTGCCGAACCGGCCCGACTGGAAACGATATTTGTACGAGGTCCGTTCGGCCGAGAGAGATTTGTGAGAGATTGCTGTAGCCACCTTTAGATCCTCGGTCGGTCTATAGAAAGAGAATATTTTATAGCCGGGCAACGTTCCAAGATCTGGCTGAGTTATTTTGTCGGGTTATATCGGATTTAATTGATATTTCTGTATTGAAGATGATTGGACGAGAATTTTGCTGGATTGGTTACAGAACCAAAAACACTTTATGTGTCACATTTATATTGAATGATTAACGTTTAGTCCAAGAGAAAAACATTCCAGAGTTCATTGAAACTATGATAATAGATTGGTCAGTAGTGTATCCTGTCAGGCGCAACGCTAAGATACTAGATAAACACTAGTCTCCGAAACGCGATAGAACGTCATTGTCCATTTGTGATGACTATTAAATGTGCCGTCGGAATTAATATTAAATCCGATACCTAAAAGCTAGATTATGTTCTTACATTTTCCAACACACGGAACACTGAAATTAAGGATGTTCATATAAACAGGCGAACGTAAATAAAACGGTAACGTAGAGTCTGTGATATCACTTGCATAATTCACAAACTGCGCCATTTAAATTCACTGCAGGCGCTATCCAACCCTGTAATATACATAAAAATATGCTCCGCCGTTTGACTTCAGCGGGCTTAGTTGCGCAGATGGCAGTTGCAAGTCACTTTTTATAAGCTCAGTTTAAACAACTGGGTTTTTTGTAACGGGAAATGTTGCAAAAATGCGGGCAATATTTTTAGCAGACTTGATTTCTGTTTTAATTATTTACATCACCTTTATAATGCTTCCGTTACAAATCCTGTGGTTTGTTCGTACAATGTTGTGAGTTTATCAAAGGTTTTATTATGAGTATATTATATCGTACAGCCTATAAAGTATTTTCGGTAATAAAATTTTTGTTCACTATTAAGTGATGCAGTAAATCGGAGTGAATTGAAATGCAGAAGTTAGTTTAATTTAATTTATACTTGTTATAAACTGACATTTGTATCATTTAAAAGAATTACATTTTATACAGTATGGGTCAATTATAAGTTAAACTTAATAATTGACGGACGGCGCATTTGCTAATGTTTATCGTTGAGGATTTACTCATTTTCTATCGTAGTTCGTGATCGGATTGGGACCTTGTAAATTGTATGGTAAACTTCATCCAATATGAAAATAATCATTAAAATCTACATTTAGAGACTGGAGAATGAATACCTATATCGTGTAACATAGAGAAAAAAATACAGAAAAACAGGCTATAGATATAAGAGTTTGGTCGATCCATCTGTGAAATAATCCCAATAGATTTATGCTTCGTACGTACTGAATACCGATTCACGCCGTTTTTTACGTACATACTACGTTTATTCATATCTATTCCTATTATTTGTCCCGGTAAAATATTGTTAAATGTTAACTGTTTGTTTGTTGTTTAATATATTTTGTTTTTTAATGTATACTTAGTTATGCACCCCGCTCCCGCTCATGACATTATAACCGCATGCTAATGTGTTGTAACCTTATTTACTATAGGAAGGGCATTACAATTGCTGACACAGGTACTCAGATGTAATTCTATCTATTTGTAATATGATTTTTTTTTTTTTTTTTTTTATCCTGGCTCGGCAAAATGACTACGCTACACCTGATGGTAAGTGTAGCGCAATCCAAGAATATTGTCGACCAACGATAAACAATGTGTCCATCGTAGGTCGGCAAGATCATACCGGCCTGCCAAAGGGCCAAGGGGGAGAGGAAGGAAAAAGGGATGGGAAAAGGGTTAGGATCAGGGGGCGAGCCCCCTGGGGAGAACCGGATATACACTGGCTGACCCTGGAACGCGACCCACGCAAGGTGGGCCACTGTGGCAGGTTTTAGCACCAGTGTACGGTGGTCGCTATCCGGTCGGATACAAGTATCCTCCCACCAGCGAATGGTATTCTTGTTTTGGCTAAAGCTCTTAATATCAAATTATGTTGACCATAAAAACTGCTAGCCTGGTGTCTAGACGGTGATCTTGTTATGATCATAATGCGTAGATCTAAGCATTCATTGTCAACAGATGAACAGGTATAAATAAGGAAATTTGTCAATTATAATTCAGTTCGCAATAAAGCTTCATTGTGAAGACTTGTCTTTTTTTAAAAACCTCCGGGCGCTCCCGCGTAACTTATCTACTTTGTCACTTAAGTGAAATAATATACTGCTTTAAAACATATTTTACAATATTTTCCTATATGTCAAGAAGTAGAGCAATTCACAAAATATGTAATATACAATTAAACAAAGTGTATAACAAAAAAAAAAGAAATTCGGTTTCATTAAATATTTGTCATATTTATCATCTGATGTTAACAATTTTAAAATACAAAATTAAAACGTTCTTTGGTATTCGAATATAAAGTAGGAATTCATTTGCAGATGCAACGTGTCAGGGCTTCTGGACAAATCCCTTTTGGTAGTAAAGGGAGTATGATAATGGTAAGCGGGTTACACCGCGAGTTCTGTTTGCATTCAGGAACGTTGATGCCTGCGTCCGCAAACATAAAACATACACTTTTGTGGAGTTCGTAATATTATTATAGTAGTCTATAGTATATCTTTCTACGTCAGACGTCTGACGTTCTTACGTCAGAGTGTAACTTTTCTATTTGAACGTATCTTATTTTAGTGAGACGTGGTGAAACAGGCGCCTAGTGTTTATATTATGACTTGAAGCTAACTGCAACTAGTTTTATTGCTTCTTTATTACATCGCAGTAGTAGTATTTCATAGTACAGTAGGTAACTTCCAATAATATTCACGTTAGTTTTCTGTGCGACACTAGTAAGTAACTACCCGGTGGTGCCGGTCCATTAATACTGTAGATAAAACTGTCTACAGCGTGGCTCTACCACACTGTGCGATTTTTTTTAAATTATTATAATAATTGTTTTTAATATTCCTTAAGTACTAACACAGTGCTCCACAAAACTACTTCTGCAGATTGTCTGTAGGAAAGGAGCAAATCTCGTATTTATGTTTCTCACATTGTTTTATTATACAATTTTATATTTAATAAACTTTAATCTTATGTTTTGTTTAATTTTCCAAAGTTCTGTCTCCAAAGTAATTATTGACTCTTGGAACATATTTACGTGCAATAGAAGTATTTGATTGCTATGATCGATTTTAAGTTTTCAATATTTATACTTTGTTTACACTATTTTGTTTATTTTCTAATTTAATCCTCTATGTAATAAGAACACGCCGTATCGAGCTTAACTACTGTTTTCCGTATTAATGGCTCTAACATTTTTTTTTTCTCAGCTTTGGGTACTTATGAGTCTCCCGATAAATACGTCCGGTAAGGATATGAAATTGCGCCGCTCCATTTAATATGAAATGAATTTCCGAACGACAATGACGAATGGTCATTGCACGAAGCGTTCGATACCGGCCGCAAATATTTAGTTTCAATTTTATTGAAATTGGAAACCGTTGATGAATTATGGAGATGAATGTGTGCGGTGATTATTCCACTAATTGTTGCTTAGTTTATTAAGAGCTAATTTATTTTGGCAGAATGATAGAAATCCTAATGAATAATATGTCCAGTTCTGATATAATAAACCGTTTATAAAGGATGGGAATAGCAGTCGCAATTGATATGATGTAAGTAAATTATCATAAGCTGGACACAAAACTTGAAGAATGTCGAGTTTATACCGTGCGTATACCTGACTTTACCATGGTAAAATCGAAGGGCGTCCTCTTTCTAGAGGCTGTCAGATTTTAACTTATTGCAGCTCTGTATTATATCCACATTTGGGCATGGGCCTCTAATAATAAGAGGGGTTAGACCTAGTTCTGATATCCTAACGCGAAATCAAATAGGCTACCAAGCAGCCAGTCTACCTCTGACTCATCGAAGTTATAGTAATACATAAGTTTAAACCTATTTTTATAGATAAGTAACCTTTGTTTTACAGTCTTTATTTTTCAAGTAGCAGATTTTTATGGTAATTATTTAGAAGATAAAGAACACTATATTAAAACCCTTTATAATGTTCTGTCCATAATTATAAGAAAATGCAGCATAACCGTATTAAAAAGTGATTATAACAGTAAAAGAAACTGAAAAAGCAATATGGAGGGTGGAAAATGAAAATTACCGCTCGACTATTGTCTTCGCAGCGGCCTTAATGAATAACAAACGAACCGAAACAAGCATTTTGCGATGGCTTTCTGCTGTGTGGACACTGAATAAAGAATGAAAATGACTTCGCGGGACCATTTCTACGTAGAAATAATGATTATTATCATTGTCTTCATATATATTACTAAGCGGATATTGTATAACCCGACGCGTCGATTACTTCGGTGTACCGAAGGCACGGTAATTGACTGTCTAGGCATTTATATTGCGTATGCGGTACGACTGCTGTGCTGAGGTCTTGGTTTCGATTCCAGGGTCGAGTAAAAGTGATATTGGGTTTTTCTATCATTAAATGTTTAACTCTGGACTTGTGCTCGGTATAGCGATAGGCTTGCCCCCCTGTTAAATCATGGGAGAGAAATTAGCTCGGCGAAATGTGGGTGTACTTGTTATACCTTTGCCTACCCCTTCCGGGATTCCAGGCGTGAGTATATTAAAGTTATTTTAGCACCCAAATATCGAAAATATAAAGCTTGGAATTTAGTTCCACGGTAATATTAATATGATATTTATAACATTTTCAGGATATTGTTTGTAAACTGCATTGAAATTTGTACTGGGTTATACATAGTTTTGTTTTCTAATCCCCAACAGAAAAAAAACATTTATCTGGGTGTGCGTGTGCGTGCGTGCATGAATGCATGTGTGTGTGTCTGTGGCATCATATCGCCTAATTAAATGGACTGACTTTAATGTTTTTGTTTTTAGTTTTAAAGCTGGTTTGATCATAGATAATATGTTTGAAAAAAAGTTTAATAAAAATTACAGCTGTTTTTCTAATCAACGTCGGGGTTTTAACGGCTTCCTTATTTTTTTTAAAATTACACTCAATGACTAGACATGACGGCCGCTCGCCTGATGGTAAGTCTCTCGTCTGCCCATTACCTTATACAGCACCAAACAGAACCTTGCATAACAAACCGAAACACAACAGCGTTTACACACTGCTGTTTGGCGGCAGAAATAGACAAAGCAGTGTACCAACCCTAACGGCCCCTCGAATACAAGGGACCTACCACCTAGTAAAACCTAGGTAACCTAAATCACCTTACCTTACTAAATTGTCTATCAGAATAGTTGGCATTTTGGCACAGAACCACCAGATATCAATATATAATATCTTTGTGATTACTTAAACGAAGAGAAATAAATCAAGTTGACATCTATTAGAGAACCTTTTTAAAAGATTCTGAGGCGTACGTGTAAACATATATCACAATTTATAAGGCCAGTCTTGGCGGTCTTGGCTGAGCGCCGCACAAGGTTGAATACATGCAAAGGCTTTTCTTGGCCAACTTTCATCCCATTTTAGTTCCCCTGAGACTTTCTGCCAGGCCAAACAACTTTGCATCCACGTTACGGCTCTATGCTTTGATTTTGCGTTTTCGTAAACATATAAAGTTTCTTATGGGTGAGACCTTTCACTGAGACTATTATTTTGAACTGTATTATTACCACACATCTGTTTCTTATTGTTATGTATTTATTCATGTTAAGAATTTGAGTACATTCGAAAGTTCCATCAGTTCGGTTTATATAGCATACAAGGACCTCAGGTTTTGTAAAGTATTTTTGTTATGTAAAAGATATTAAAACCAATAAATATATTACATAAATATAATAGCTTTGTGTGGTGTTGCTTCTGTTTATTGTCAAACGAGGCGCTTACTAGCTATCAAGCGAGTGACTTACCCGTCTCGTTATTGAGTCTAATAAAAAAAACTATTTATGTATTTATATCTATTGACTGCGTCTGCAGCGGAGTTGTATTGTGTACGGGGTATGACTGTTGTACTAAGGTTTCGGGTTCGATCCCGGGTCGTGTAAAAGTGATGTAAGGCGTGAGCGCATATGTATCTATATTTTTATACATAAAATGTAAAATAAACGTATCTTATTCGTTACAGCAGATTACGAGTCATGACCCCGCACAGCTTGACTTCAGAATGTGCTCCTTAGGGAATGGAGCGTCACTAAAATACGGTTAGAGGTGTCTGTAGTTGCGGGTAACTGCAAAACTTCGGTCACTAATTAAACTCTATAAGTGAGATTTATTTGTATAGGTGCTGCCACACCGCTGTTTTAAAATGTTTACAAACATTATTAAACATTTGATCACAATGTTAGATAATGTTTTCATGTTAGGTAATGTTAGTAAACATTTCTAAACAAATTGTTAGTTAACAAATTGTAACAAATAAAACATTTTTTATCATTTGTTTGTAACATGTATACAGGCGCCTTAACCTTATTGTTTGGCGCTTCCAGATAGAGCGCTTTATCTTTTATTTAAACAAAAAATAAAAGCTAATCCAATAAGCAAATCTTCCATTTTCGTGTAGACACCTCGGAACGTAAATGCGAGCCGATGTCATGTTATCAAATGTTATAAATGTTTGTAAACATTTTCCATCAGTGTAGGAGCACTTAAAACATCTAACAATTCCTACAAAATGTAACTATTCCTAATATTTGTTAGTAAATGTATAGTGTTTCAAAATGTTTGTAAACATTTTTAAATAGCGGTGTGGCAGCACCATATTAGTTGATGTATGAGTCATTATAATGTGTTCTATGATCTGTGAAAACTTTTAAATGGCCTTCTCATACCAACTCACATTTCTGTAACATTGTATTTATGCTAGTTGTAAGTTTTCCGAATAAAATAAAATAAGACATACAACGTACTGTGTTTTATCACTGACTAAAAAGAACTGAAGAGGTTGTCGATTTGTATGTTTATATTTATTCATGTATGTTCACGCATAATACACAGCCAAAGATGTTTTGACCGATTAAAAGATTCAATAATCGATGTTGGTATAATTCTTCAGATCGATTTTCGACAGTAATTTGTACCCATGACTTTCGAATGTATTCTTAATGGCTCATTTGTGCGATCGATGGGAAAACTCAATAGGGAGATAGATGATTATTTATGTAAGCTTTTCTATAAGTAATATTCCTTCTACACCACTATTTTTTAAATACCAAAGAAAAAAAGTGAGCTGATAGCCGCGAATGTTACTAATGTCTTTGTGAATCTATTTTTTAAATTGTACATAAGACAAAAAAGTTATAGGCAGTCCTAGTTTATCCAATTTGTGCAAAAAATGATGTCTACTGTAACGCTGCCGCCGTCGCCGAGGCGACAGCCCCCTTGTCGCACCCCTGCCCCCGCGCTCTTCTATCGTACCTAACAAGTTACTATACGGAAAGTAGTAACAATAATTTAATGTTTATTGTTCTAAATTTTTTTATATTTTTGTTTAATTTTTTAATGTGATATTTGGGTTAGGTGAATGACACTGATACCCCTGTTTTTTTCTTCTATAATTAAAAAATAGTAGTGTATATTCTCCCAACAAGTTTTTTGATCGACAAAACCTATTATAAAAGTAGTGTCCATGAAATGGTAAAATATTTGGCCGGTAAAATCAATTTTAAAATAATGATATGAATACTGATAATATATATATATATATATATATATATATATATATATATATATATATATATATATATATGTCGGAGCATCAGCACGTGGCGCCATCTATTGCAATCTCGGAGCAACGTCGACAACGATTACAGCGCCAACGGAAACGTTATTGAAAATCGGAAACGTCAAGCAACTTTGTTGCTTGGGTGTCGTCGATACTAGTGGCGCCATTTTAGCGTATTTAAGTTCAAACCGGTGGGAGAAATGGCAGTCTTGATTCGGACGTGGAAAGGGAACGGTCGCCACTCGGTATCGAACTCACCACGTTTCCAATCTAAATTAATCTTTTGATTTTCGATTGTATTCAAAGTAATTTTGTACTACCGAATAAATCGACCTTTGTAATTGAGTATTGGTGAATGTTATTTTGGATCTACACAATGTCCGGCCAATCTGATGACAAGTCAACCCGAGCGATCTCCGTAATCAGAAGTTGGGATGGGCCCCACAGCCTATCCATTGAACACGCGTGATGAACTACGACTGTCTACGAGTGATTTGGTGAGTCTATTCCAATTATATTGAGGGAGAGAGAAAGAGTCTATTCCAATTATATTGGGATTTAGATTTTTGCTAAAACAAAAATCGCGAGTATGATTGTCATGTGGTGAATTGGTTAGACATCGCCACGATGATCCATGGTGCAGCAGTCCAGGGCCATACAAAAAATCATTTAGAGTAAATCATTGCATTGTTGAATTTGATGGTGTTCACAAATGTAAACGATTAATTATCTACCCGATAATTATTAACAATTCCATGTCTTAATATTTCGAAAGTTACTTTACATATTGTGTTCAAGCCCAAAGACAGAATGGTGGAGATGACTGTGTCCACACCTACAAAGTTATTAATCGTGTACCCATTGTTGTAAGAGCTTATCTAGGACTATAATGGACGAGTTCTACTGATGTGGCACCGGCGCTGGAGTTTCCGGTCGTTGAACCATAACGCCGTATCCACGGTGTGGTGGTTGATCTTACGGCCTGCAAAGCGGCTTTTCGGGACGACTGTAATAGAAAGCATTTACGAGTGTTAAGTATACGTCGAGAAACTAACAAGGATTTGAAGAGTTCGTTCCATATTTTTCTAGATCGCGTAAAAAAAAGTAATTTGAAGTGCCTACAGGTTTTGTAGAATTGTTAAAATGTGTAGTGTGTGTGTGTGTAGCGATTGCCTATTTTTCAGTACACATGCAATCAAAATGGTTGTCACTATCGAGCAAAGCTGTGTACTGTGTTTACTAAATACCTAATGCAGGCAAATCTATCCTGATATGATTGTCGTTGTAGATGTGAACGATAATTTCTTAGAGGGTTAATGAACCCATGTTTCGTAAAGTTAAAGTATTTTTCAACTGTTGCATTTGGCTACGACTGTGATAAATTGAATTAGATCTTCACTACATCCGTTTTTGAAAAGAAAAATAATAACAAACGTTTTTGCTTCTGCCTGGCACACTTTAGTGTGGAGAGAGTTTTGACGAACTTATAATCGTGATAATCACTTGCCTACTCGTTTTGGTTTTTGTTTTCAGAAGCAGTGGTGACAAATAACGCTGTGCGGCGCTTGTCGAGACGCGCGTGGCGGGTTCCGCTTCACAGGCGTTGGTCGACCATCAATAGCATACGTGGTTGCTGAAACAGGATGTTTGTGCGTGCATGCATAAGTGCGCGCAAGGTGTAGTATCAAGTACCCGAGCCGGGGATGTTGGGTTTGGTTGCTCGACCGCATTACAGAGTCTTAAGATAAAGTGGGTGGTAAACTTACGTTTCCCCCTTAAAGATGTTTTTAGTACTCGTGGCGATCAATCGGACCTAGCTCTCTGACGGCTGGGACTAAGACATTGAATGGACACTATAACCTGGTTACACGGTTCGAATCGGTTTATTTAGGGAGTACATTCTTAAGATCAAGGTTTGTTGGTGACAGACGTAAGTCTTCCCCTTAAAGATACCTTCCGTACTGGCGTCGCAGGGTAGTGAGTGTGCTTGCGTCTATAGTACAGTTTGTCACTTCATTTGGTACAGTTCTTTTTTTGAAAAGATAAAAATAGTGAGAAGTTATGCTTCGAACACATACGAACCTGTAACAACCGTTTTTAATGTTCTGCTTGTGGGTTTTAGCGCACTGTAATAACCATTTTTAATGTTCTCCTTGTTTTTTTTGCATGGATTCCTGTGCTGAGCCTGGTGGTGCTGGCAATGATGAAGAGGTTCAAACAGAGTCTGGTGGTGAGCCCGGTGCTGACGATGATGAAGAGGACTATCCAGATGATTCGCCCTGTTGTTTGTCTGCACGCCCTGCTGAAGACATCTAAAGACAGATGAGTATCTATGTGAACTAGTTCTCTTTTATGTTGTTCCCAAGAGTAAAATTTGAATCCCAAGATTTTAAACCTTCACAAAGGCTAAAATTGTTCCTTTTTCTTTGGGTGATTATGTCCTACTAAAGAACGAAAGAGTACGCCCATGATCGCTTAAGAACAATGCCCGGCAATGATAATATTTGATTCTGGTGATGTAGAAGATGTAGAGTCCAATGACCTTAGCTTAACTGAATGATGAGTTAAATTTAGTGGTGCTTTCTTTCTGATTAGTGAACAGTAATTGGTATCATTACTAAGCTGGAAAAGGAGCATATCGCTCGATTTAGGTTATAGCAACGACACTTTTGGCTGGTTATCGTCACTCGATGGAGGTGGCAAGGTTTTCGTCACTCGATGGAGGTGGCAAGGTTTTCGTCACTCGATGGAGGTGGCAAGGTTTTCGTCACTCGATGGAGGTGGCAAGGTTTTCGTCACTCGATGGAGGTGGCAAGGTTTTCGTCACTCGATGGAGGTGGCAAGGTTTTCGTCACTCGATGGAGGTGGCAAGGTTTTCGTCACTCGATGGAGGTGGCAAGGTTTTCGTCACTCGATGGAGGTGGCATGAGTTGCTATCGCTCGATTTAGGTGATAGCAACGACACTTTTGGCTGGTTATCGTCACTCGATGGAGGTGGCACGGTTATCGTCACTCGATGGAGGTGGCATGAGTTGCTATCGCTCGATTTAGGTGATAGCAACGACACTTTTCGGTTATTAACGTTTGTCATTCTATGCTATGATGCTTTTTACTACCTACTATGATACTGTTCACTAATGAGCGAGTTGCTTTCATGATATTATGTGTTGTAAAAGTATGATGTAATGAAATAACTTGATGTTAACCGTTTAAACGATAATCAGGATGGGCCGAGCTAAGAGCTTGAGATATTGCAGAATGTTTTTTTTTCTTTTGCAGGAGCGTCACACAGGGACGTGTGACGTGTCAAGATGGCCGTGTCGGAGCATCAGCACGTGGCGCCATCTATTGCAATCTCGGAGCAACGTCGACAACGATTACAGCGCCAACGGAAACGTTATTGAAAATCGGAAACGTCAAGCAACTTTGTTGCTTGGGTGTCGTCGATACTAGTGGCGCCATTTTAGCGTATTTAAGTTCAAACCGGTGGGAGAAATGGCAGTCTTGATTCGGACGTGGAAAGGGAACGGTCGCCACTCGGTATCGAACTCACCACGTTTCCAATCTAAATTAATCTTTTGATTTTCGATTGTATTCAAAGTAATTTTGTACTACCGAATAAATCGACCTTTGTAATTGAGTATTGGTGAATGTTATTTTGGATCTACACAATGTCCGGCCAATCTGATGACAAGTCAACCCGAGCGATCTCCGTAATATATATATATTTTTTTATAGCATAGTCCGGCAAACGAGCAAGTGGGTCACCTGATGGTAAGTGATCTCCACCGCCCATGTACGCCCACCACCAGAAGAATGATGGGCGCGTTGCCGACCTTAAAGGAAAGGGATAATTAGGGATTGGGAAGGGGAGGGGATTTGGGCTTCCGGATATCGCACTCACCGTACGAAACGCAGCAGCAAGCCTACTTTACGTTGGTTTTCTGTGAGACAGTGGTTATGACCCGGTCGAGCCAGCCCATTCATGCTGTAGACAAAACTATCTACAGCGTGGCTCTACCACTCAGACTTCATTATATATTAGCTATATTGATAAATACATATTCTGATTTTTAATGTTTACGTGAATATTACACATTTGCTGGACCACCCCATGACCACGAAGCCTGAAAAGCTGTTGAAACGTCGGGATCAAAATTAATAAAAAACCGCGACAAAATCCGTTTAAATTAGTTTTATTTCACATATATATTCTCTTAATTATTTTACCAAGAAAAATGGCTGTTTATATGGTTAATTGTTCTCTAATGACATGTTTATCATTTAAAAACGAAGTTGTGACATGACACGGAGTGGAGATATTGCACACTTGAAAAAATAAATAAAATACTTAGCTCCTGTTTTTAACAAATACTGTTCAGGCCATTCATTTAACTCTATTCAATGTACATGCTGAACAAAAAATTGCAACTAAAATGTAATTATGAGAGTTAAAATTTGACTGTGTCACTTTTGTTACTAAGTTTTGAGAATGACCGATATGTTATCGAGTAGACCGACCAATTAATATCTCTACAAGCAAAATAAGCAACATTTTAGGTACAACAAAATACATATCAGCGGATAGATATAAATAGCAGCTTACTGCGCAATTGTTACTTTAAACTGAATGTTATTTTATCCTGCTTAATGACTAAACTGCACTTGATGGTAGGTACAGCGCAGTTCAAATAGAGTAAGACAAGAGACATTGCGTCCCTCGACGGTTGCTAGAATTATAATATTACTGGATATACACTGGCTGCCTGCCTCGGTTGGGTTGGCTGTTGTAATGCGTATGCACTATGGCTGCTGTGCTGAGGTCTCGGATTCCATCCCTGGGTGAGGTAAAGGCGATAATGGCTTTTCTATCATGAATAGTTTAGTGTCAGCCTGGAGGCTGGAACTGTGCCCAGTATGGCGATTTTCGGAGTAAAAATATGTCTTAATTCTATCTTATATCTAGACTATCTATGTGCCAAATTTTATTCAAAACCGTTTCGTTAAGGCGTGATTGACTAACAAACATCCGAATGCACAAACATCCAAACTAAAACATTTATAATAGTAGTTTGTGATATCTATACTTATAATATGTCCTGACTGACTGACTGATTCATCATCGCCGAGCGCAAACTATCAAGGCTACAAGCATGAAATTCGGACTGTATATTCATTTTGTTATGTAGCCACCCACTAAGAAAGGATTTTAGAAAATTCCACCCCAAAGGGGTCAAAATAGGGGATGATAATATGTATGAAAGTCCGTCATTTTGAAAGTTACATAAACAATATTTTGTATTTCGGTTATTGACGTAAAACAAATAAATACATATTTCAGGAATTTTGGAAATTTTAGTTAATAAGAGCTGAAAAGGGGGGTGAATGTTAATGCGAAAGTGAGTTTGTTTGTTACGCTTTCACGCCTAAATCTCTGAACCGATTTCGATAAATTAATCTACAGGGATTAATGGGACCCTGGAGACGGTTACAGGCTACTTTTATCCCGGAAAATGCTGTTCACGCGGGCGGAGCCGCGAGCAAAAGCTAGTACAACATATTACTTATTCCATTTAAGCACAGATTTATATGCTTGCCTGTATTCTTTTGACATAATAACATATAGTATAGGGTTGATACAAGGTGCGGCGTATATCAAAATACATCCTATAATAATGAAAATAGAGTATGTTGGGCCATCCTCTTTGACAAACAATTTCGCTAGTATTATAGGAACGTAGCAAATCAACAACGAGATCATTATAGCAAACACCATTGTGCGTAGTTTCTTATCTCTTTTGGTCGGTAACAAATTATTATTCTTATTTTCGATTGTTTGGATGGAAAGCTGAACCACTTTACGTTTGTCGTTTGTGTTGCCATCTTCAACAATTTCTGACGTACATGTGTCACTTGAATACTCCGCAGAATCATTACAATTATGCTTTAATGTATTATTTGTAGCATCACTTGTAGTTGTAACTAATTCTCTTGTCCCAGGTCTCTGCATTTTGGATTTAATGCTAGATTTCCTCACGACTAGCAAGATGCGAAAGTAACACACGAATACAACAGAGCAAGTTATAAAGAATGATACTGGAGTAAACAATTTCTTGGGGGAATTGTTATTTTTATCGGGTATTATAGAACACACGTTGACTTTGTGGTCCAAACTCATTCGCCCCCATATCTCAAAGTATGGCAGTAAAATTATTCCGAAAGCACATGTCCATAGTGCTAGCAGCATTATGTATATGTTCTTTTGTGTGTATAACCTGAAAAAAGCAAACAAGATAGAACTTAGAAGCATTCATAGAAAACAACGTGGCAGTGGCATAGCCACGGGGCGGGTCTTGGCGGTCCGGTCCGAAATATATATACTCAAAAATTGGGAATCTCCTCCTTTTTTGAAATCGGCTAAAATACATTTAAAATATCATTCCCAAATACCCAAATCAAATCCGCCGCGGATGCCACCCGTGTTAGCTACGCCACTGCAATGTGGTACTACTAGCTGGCAGGTCTTTCGAATGCGATAAGCCGTCTGGGGAAGTTTACCACCGATTACTTAGATTTACCATTTTACCACCGCTTTATCAGTTTCTGCCGGCAAGTAACAGTCTATGAAGACTGTTGTTGTTGTATTCCTATTTGAAGACATCATAGCCAGCAGAATTACTTGGAAATATGGAACATCACACGGCAAGTCCCGAGATGACAAGCGCAGTGTAGTGCTACATAGTAACTTGAAATTCAAAGTTGTCGGTGGTGTTGTTACTGTTTATGAGCAGACATGGCGCTTAACATCACCGAAGCGACTTGCTTCTTTCGGGATTCAAGTGAACAAAACAAAAGAAGAAAAATAATTTGGTATCACCAACCACTATTGGTTATCACTGTCTCACAGAAAACCGACGTAAAGTAGCAGCTTGCTGCTGCGTTTCGTACGGTGAGTGAGACATCCGGAGGTCCAAATGCCCTTCCCTTCCCAATCCATAATTATGCCTTTCCTTAACGGTTGTCAATGCGCCCATGATTCTTCTGGTATTGTGGGCGTACATGGGCGGTGGAGATCACTTACCATTAGGTGTTGGTGGGAGGATATTACGATCCGACCGAATAGCGATCAACGTATACTGGTATTAAAACCTGCCATAGTGACCCTCTTTGTGTGGGTCGCGTTCTAGGGTCAGCCAGTATATATCCGGTTCACCCGAGGGGGCTTGCTGCGAGGGATGAAATACTGCAGGGGTCGCCAGTATCCCATTAGCAGGGACCCCTCTAGTTCATCCCACGGGTCAAAAAGAAAACATACCATCAGGTAACCCTCTCGCTCGTCTACCGACCTAAGCTATATAAAATGCATAGATATTAATTGAACACTAAAAATTCTTACCGGTGGTAAAGTGTTGGATGACAGATAATGACATATCTATTGATAGCAATTGCGACCACAGTTAACAATGATACAATTACAAGCGTATGGTTAAGCAACGGGTAGAGTCGACACACCGCTCTGCCGAGTACCCAAGATTGACTCCAGTACGTGGTCACTACCATGGGCAGAATCAACGCGCAGTACAGAAGATCCGCCACCGATAAATTGATTATAAATATTGCAGTTGCATTTCGTATCTGAAATTGATAAATATCATTGAATACATAAAATATAACCTCAAGCCTATATGTCTGTAGGGATAGGCAGAGGTGGAATATGAGTACCCACGTGCCATGTTCTAGAGTCTAGACCAATGAGACCATCTGTAATTGTAAATAAATGTACTTAATTTTTGAAAAACTAATCGACATGGGATTTTGAATGGCTCTGAATTATTTTAATATTATCATCATTCGTACATATTGACTCTTACATTATTATAGTTAAATGAGGTGGTATGGTGCGAGCTGACTTTTTACTTACTCGAGCTTACTCGAGTCCACGACATCGCGCATCTCCAAAAGTATAATCCGAAAACCTCGGTGAAAACGTTCAGGGCTGAATATTGAAAAAAGCAAAATCGTGTGGCATTTCAAGTATCAAGTAGAGATCGAATAATATTTTTTTATTTTATTAAATGACGAGACAAACAAGTCGCTCGCCTGATATTAAGCGCCACGCCTGCCCATAAACAGAAGCAACACCACACAGAACTTTGAGTTATAAAGCACTGCATCGCACTGGACTACGCTCGTCACCCCGAGACATAAGATATAAATATTTCATATACAACATTTGCAAGTTGCAACCCCCATTGCCCTCTTTGATGATGGAATATCAAAAAATGGTTATCATATTATGGTTACATAACTGTTTCATTATAGGAATACGTGCAACATTTTGTATGCGGTGACAGTTCATCACTTTAGCTAACTAACACTTTAGCTCGTTTTCCTTGATACATTCAGTAGCAATTTTTTTTTTGTTTTTTACTAGCCCTGTATTTTATACGTCCCACTGCTGAACACGGGCCTCCTGTACTGAATGAGAGGGATTAGGCCTTAGTCCAGTAGCAAATAGCTTTATCTAATGGTTGGGTTTCGGTGTTGATTAATCATTCAGTGATTCAGGATATGTAGGGATGATATACAGGGTTATTTTTAAAACACTGACAACCTCGCAGGGCCATATAGCTGACCCCATAAGGAACAACTTTTGTTCTACGAGTTTGGACATAACTCAATACATAAGAAAAAAAACGATTTTACAAGTTTTTGTTGTGTAGTGTTTGTGTTCGTACGTCTACACTCTACGTTTCAGTCATAAACGAACGACCCGACGCGCGCTCGCGCGTGCAATAGTGAAAGCAGCTGACGGCTGGGTATAGGTATTATCGATCGATACGGCGCGGCGGGTCATTGAACTGACGGGTGCGCCCGCGTGTATCACGTAATCTGCGCAGAGCGTAGGCAACATTCAAGACGGAAATTAATTTCATAATTATTTTTGTATGAGAATAAAATCTAACAAATTATGAAAAGTCGTAGAACAAAAGTAGTAGCAAATGACCTTAAGAATCTACTCCTGCGAGGTTGTCAGTGTTTTAAAAATAACCCTGTATACTTTTAAATGACTGAAAAGGCTTATCGAAAAGGCGTATCATAGAGTAGAGGCCCATAAACAAGCAAGTGGGTCGCTCTATACGGTAAGTGAACTCTAGAAGAATTATGGATGCATTTCCGAACTGAAAGGAAAGGATTGGGGACTGCAAAGAGGATGTGAAATAACTAATTATGCATGATATGATTTGACTGCACCAAATAAATTATTTTTCTTTCTGTCTATTTTTTGCTGGTGGTAGGTATATTCATATCCGCCCGGATAGCGACCACACGCACTACACATGGTGTTAAAACCTGGCATAGTGATCCACATGCCTTGTGTGGATCGCGTTCCAGTATCAGCTAGTGTATATCCAGTTCTCCCAAGGGGCTTGCGACATGACTTGATGGTTGATTGGGGCGGGTATAGGGGTACATCCTTGTATTACTGTGCCTGCATCAGTCATCCGCCTATCCTATCGCAGGCCCCTCGGTTTGCTTCTTTCCTCTCCAAATTGGGAAGAAGCATTTATACAGGCCGAGGTATTTAAGGTATGACTCTGGTGACCACCGATAAAGTCATTGTTTGTCGGTGGTCGCTGGTTTTTTGGATTGAACTACGCTTACCATCAGGTGTAGTGCAGTCACTTTGCCGTGCACGAATAAAAAAAAAATCAAGTAGCTTACC
The DNA here is from genome assembly GCA_949126905.1 of Amorpha juglandis. Taxonomy (NCBI): domain Eukaryota; kingdom Metazoa; phylum Arthropoda; class Insecta; order Lepidoptera; family Sphingidae; genus Amorpha; species Amorpha juglandis. Next base: position 5,811,512 of record OX421380.1, read on the forward strand.
TGTTTAAATCGTGTAAATGTAATTATAGTTATAAGATTTCCCGACACTCCGAACACTATGAAGATTACACAACACGCACTAACAAAGTGTTGTACTGCAACAGGACATCCCACGAAAAGTGTTACGTTTTTTAGTACAGCATCTGATTTGTATTCATCTAAACCAATCGGTACTCGAGAATTCATTTCTCTTTCTTCCAATTTAAATTTAAATATATTAATAAATTAATTGTAATACGTCCAACACGTTTGATTATTTGACACTAAATAATTAATTGGATTTGATTTTAGTATTTAAACAATTTCCTCAATGGTATTACAATTGCGTGCAATGATGATTATGTTACTGAAGTAACTGTATGTTTGTGGAAAACCCAGTTGATATCATCATCATCATCATCATCATCAGCCACAAGACGTCCACTGCTGAACATAGGCCTCCCCGAAAGATTTCCAGACCAACCTGTTGGAAGCGGCCTGCATCCAGCGCCATCCTGCGACCTTTATCAGGTCGTCTGTCCACCTTGTAGGTGGACGTCCAACGCTGCGCTTGCCAGTACGTGGCCTCCATTCCAGAACCTTTCTGCCCCATCGGTTATCGGTTCTGCGAGCTATGTGGCCTGCCCACCGCCACTTCAGCTTGCTAATCCGCTGGGCTATGTCGGTGACTTTCGTTCTTAGTTGATATACATATTTTTTTTTAATCCTGGCTCGGCAAAATGACTACGCCACACCTGATGGTAAGTGTAGCGCAATCCAGGAATAGTGTCGACCAGCGACAAACAGTGAGTCTATCGTTGGTCGGCACGATCATGCCGGCCTGCCATATGTAATGAATGATATGTAAATCATTCTTTTTATTTGAGTCTGGTAAGAGATTTTTTTATTTGATTGAATGATGAGACCCTCGCCTGATGGTAAGCGCCATGCCTGCCCATAAACAGAAGCAACACCGCATAGAACTTTGAATTATAAAGCACTGCATGGCACTGACATGCGCTCGTCACCCCGAGACATAAGATGTTAAGTCTCATAATGCCCACTAATTTCACTGGCTTCATTATCCTTCAAACCGAAACACAACAGTGCTTACACGCTGTTGCTTGGCGGCAGCGTGTAAGCACTGTAAAGCACTGTAAATAGCAAAGCGGTGGTACCAACCCAGACGGCCTCTCGTATACGAGGGACCTACAACCTTGTGATAATTATTTTATGATTTATATTTATTTTTAACTAACTGACCTGATAGCTCAGAGTGGAGTAAAACAGACTGCCCAGACGAAAGTCGCAAGTTGGAAACCAGCCTCAAGAGCATGACCTCTGACATGCACCTCTGACTTTTCTAAGTTACGTGTGTATTCATTGTTAATAACTGCTTGTTTTGACGGTGGAGGAAACATCGTTAGGAAATCTGCATACGTGAAAAGTTCTCCATGAAAATTTCGAGGGTATGTGAATGAAGTCTGCCAACGTGGTCGACCATGGCCTGTCATTCTTTAGAGGACGTCCGTGCCCAGCAGTGGGACATGTATAATACAGGGCTAGTATTAGTAATTTGAAAAGTAAGTATCTACATGTCTACATTAAAATAAGTTTTAACAGAACCAAAACACTGCAACTGAAATGACTGTGCCGCTGCTGGTCAACTGAAATTGAACTAACTTCAAAGAGATCAATAGAAATTGTTATTTTAGACTTTTCAGTGTCATTTTCAATTTTCAATGTTAAGTACTTTCTTTTTTACTCTACTCCCTTAGATCTTAAACAAATTTATATGGGACCACATTGCAGCTAATTTCTATCGAATTAAATCGGTCCACAGTTGGTAGAGAAATCGGTGTACATACATAAAAAAAAAATCGCCGAATTGAGAACCTTCTCCTTTTTGAAGTTTTTTTTAGAAGAATTTCTTTTCGTAATCGTTGACCTTTATGACGAGACGTGCAGTTCGCCTGGTGGTAAGCTCTTTGGCTGCTCATAAATAGAATCAACGCGCCTAGTATATTGAAATACTGCATGACATTATGCTCATTACTACGAGATATTGTCTCATGATGCCCAATAATTTTATCTTCCATGTCCAACAAACTGGAAGACAGCAGTGCTTACGCACACGGTGATGCTCACTTATACGGACCCTTGTGGCTTAAAATGTATAAAGGCTTCAATAGTAATAATAGTTTTTGAGCGGTAGTGCCATGCTGTAGACAACTTTGTCTACACCATGAATGGCCGGCTCGACCGGGACGTTACCACTGCCTCACGAAATCGTAAAATAGCGGCTTGCTGCTGCATTTCGTACAGTGAGTCAGATATCCGGAGGCCCAAATCCACCTCTCCTTCCCAATCCCTTAATTATCCCTTCCCTTTACGGTCCGAAACGCGCCCATGATTCTTCTGGTATTGTGGGCGTACATAGGTGGTGAAAATCACTTATCATCAGGTGACCCATTGGCTCGCTTGTCAGCTTATGCAATAAAAAACTTATGTGGTATTTATGTGACATATGCATTATGGTTGTTTATAGTCGGTAGTTATCACTTAGCATCAGTTTCTTCTTTCGCGTATCTACTTTATATTAAAAACTTTTCCTCGTGGCTCCGCCCCGGTGATCTGCTTTTTCCGGGATAAAAGTAGCCTATGTCTTATTCTGATGTATGAGCTATATTATTGTAAAGTTTCATTAAAATTCTTTTAGTAGTTTTGACGTGAAAGAGTAACAAACATTCATCAATCCATACTTACAAACTTTACGGTTAAAGAACTTTCGCGTTTATAATATTAGTAGGATAGGCTATCATACATTTTCACGGTCAGCAAAATAAACAGAAAGCAGCTTGACTGTACCCTGATATTGCTGCAGTCCATGTGCGGCGGTAAGCGCTTACCATTAGTGGGTCACTTGCTCGTCTGTCTACCTAGGTAATAAAAAAACAGTGTTTTGCGATGTTCGATATTGATTAAAGTTTATAGTTTCAATCTTTTATTCTAATATACGATGTAGATAAAAAAAGTAATGAAAATGGCAGATATATTTAAAAAAAGAATATTTCAATATCCCACTGAATCGAATACATTCAGCGATAGAATTGTGTTAATGGTAAAAATAAAATGTTAAAGCTAGAAGTCCCTTCAGATGTATTCGACCGACAAGGATTACTGCGGTGGTGTAAGGCGAGTGGATTTCCTCTCGTTAATGAACATAGTATCGATATTCAATAATCCTCTATGATAAGAAGTGACTTGGGCCTAACTATTGGGGAGTGTTTTTTTATATCTTTAAATTATATTTTTTGTATGGTATAATAGAACAAAAGTTGTTCCGTATGGGGTCAGCTATCTGGTCCTGCGAGATTGCTGGTGTTTTAAAATTAACCCTGTATAAAATAATATCACTTTTATATTAAACTGTCCCACAGGCCTCCTCTACGAATGAGAGGCCTTATAACCCTCTACACTATAATTTTTCTAGGTTGAAATTAATATTAAATTTTAAGATCTGCAATCATTTGCTGATGTAAAAATTCAAGTTTCTAATTCTACGCAATGAACAGATACGACCATTTGTGTAATATGTTTTAATACTCGTAGACTCACTCATAAAAAAAAGTGCGTATGCAATTCATACACGGCAGAAGTGAAAGTTTAGAATTATTAAAATAAATTAACTAACCAACGAATTTTAATATGCAAATGCAAAAAAATAAAACACGTGAATAATACATCACATTTTTTATGACACATTTTCCGAAGGCTTCGTTGTACGCAGGCGGAAAGACACGAACATACTTGTAATTTATCTCATTCTCTCGCAGGCTAAATCCTATTTATGAATATGTTTGTATTTGTCGTGACGCGTTATCGTTTCATCGAGTTTCAAATCAACGATTCTAAAGAAGTTTCATTTCACTATAGGGTTCTTCCTCTAAATAGATACACAGGTATGATTGTGGAATGGCTTAAGGAAAGAAAAAATCGAAAGTCATTGATTTCAATCACCCTTTCTTTCTCCTAAGCGCTATCCCGGCTTAATAACAGGATCCGTGTTCTTCCATCATGACCTGACGGTGGACTTAGTAGTATGTGGGCGACCCGTCGTCTGACCTCACAAACCGTAACGAGAACCAAGTTTTGCCATAGCCTTGTCCATTAATTTGCAGACTGTACCAGGAGTGGTTGGCTTTAGGCCAAAGATGTTGGTGAGCCACTTACAATTCCTCAATAATTACAAACACCATTTGGTATCCTTCTTCGTCAAACCACCCTTTGCGTTAATTTATTTTATTTCCTAATTTAAGTCTAATCTGGTAACAATACCGAGAGTAAATAAACTGCACCGATTGTTTTCCTTTGTTTAAAAGTTATCGTACTAGAATTTAATATATTGCAGACATGGAAGCTCTGAAGTGAAAATGTGTTATTAATTGTATGATGTTTTTATTTAAACGATAACTTCTGCGCTTTCTGCTTGCATGTTGCGTCTGCCTTATGTACATGCATATTATATATTGTTTAGGCGCAATTAATATGGATAGGTATTTCATCATCATCATCATCATCATCATCAGCCACAAGACGTTCACTGCTGAACATAGGCCTCTCCCAAAGATTTCCAGACCGACCTGTTGGAAGCGGCCTTCATCCAGCGACTTCCTGCGATCTTTATCAGGTCGTCTGTCCACCTTGTAGGTGGACGTCCATCGCTGCGCTTGCCAGTACGTGGCCTCCATTCCAGAACCTTTCTGTCCCATCGGTTATCGGTTGTTTGTTCGGTTATGAGGAGATCCGTAGAAGAACGAAAGTCACCGACATAGCTCGCAGAACCGATAGGTATTTACTAAAAACTATTTACGTACTGGTAAAATAAAAAAGTAATAAATAGAATAAATAATAAAAACGAATAGAAAATTTAATAATATTATAACATTTTTTATCGTAAAGGACACCAACCAAGCAAGTGAGCCAGCTCACTAGCCAGCAGTAAATGATCTTCGCCTCCCACAAATACCCGACCTTAAAGGCAAAGGATAATTAAATGATTGGGAAGGAGAGGGGAGATTGGGTCTTGCTTTTAGAACAAGACATTCTAAATTTGTTGAAATTAGCCAATACCTGAACCAAAGTTACGGTCAAAGCCATTTACAGCTTCTAACTTAAAGCATCTAATTGGAATGAGGGCACGATAGTGTGCACTAAACGTATTGTGCATTTATCTGTGGGTAGCGTGCATTTCAGGGATTATGTAAACTGCAAGCCAAGCATTGAGCCAGTTAGTGGCTGTTTAGCGGAGTGTGGCGTACTTTGTTTGCGTTTCGAGGGAAACGAGGCACTTTGTACGAACAATGAGCGCAATGTAAGTGTATCTTGTTGGTGCTGATTAATGAAACACTTTTATTTAATTAAGATATAAAGGTCGACTTGCACAGCGATCCTTACATTTGATTTGACCAATACACGTTTACCAAATAGATATTTTTTTTATTTTTTTTTATCTTAAAGATGTTTAGGGTCTAAATACGATTGTGGATAGGTGTGCAAGTTGATCTAAGAAGTTAGTCGACTTGCACAGCGATCCTTAATTGCATTTAGCCATTAAACACGATTGCTAATCTGAAATTGTTATACGATTTTACTTTTTGTAAAAATATTACGCCGTTTTGCTCGACGATGCTGCTTTTGCTGGTGGGAGGATACTTGTATCCGACCGGATAGCGACCATCGTACACTGGTGCTAAAACCTGCCATAGTGGCCCACCTGGTGTGGGTCGCGTTCCAGGGTCAGTCAGTGTATATCCGGTTCTCCCCAGGGGGCTTGCCCCCTGATCCTAACCCTTTTCTCATCCCTTTTTCCTTCCCATCCCCGTTGGCCCTTTGGTAGGCCGGCATGATCTTGCAGACCTACGATGGACATATTGTTTATCGTTGGTCGACACTATTCTAGGATTGCGCTACACTTACCATCAGGTGTAGCGTAGTCACTTTGCCGGGCCAGGATAAAAAAAAATGCTTAATTGTGTTTAACAAATAAACATGAAAAAATTTCATACCGTATAACGTTTCTTAAACACGTTTATTAGTATTTTGTGCAACTTGATCTAAGTTGCTAAAACGATTATGGTTCTTCGTGCAAATCAGCCTTAATGACTGTGCGGGTGCAGAAAGTAATATCGTGTGGTAAAGTTTGAAATGAACTCACCAAACTGTGCAAACTTAACTTGAGAAGACTGTTTTCAAGCAGTTCATTTCTTGAAAAACGACCGCATTTATTTATAACCATTTTGAAATATGAATTGCAAGGGAATTGATTAAGAAAAATAAGTAAAATACCAATACTTAGAGACTTTCACGACAACCCTTATTTAACAAAGACTTTCAACCGAATTGAACAACAAAAACCATAGAGATTTTATTGATTGAAGTTGCTAGTTGTTAAACTAAAGAAAAATTGAGCCGTGTGAATCCGCTATAAGTTTTTTTTTATTTTATTTTATCGGAGCACGGCTAAGTTACTCCACTACACCTGATGGTAAACGTAGTAAAGTCAAATAAACCAGCGACCACCTACAAACAATGAGTTTATCAGTGGTCAATAGAGTCATGCCGGCCTGTATAAATGCTTCTTCCCTCTTCGGAGAATGACCGGTGGCGGATGATCGATGCAGGCATACATGATGATAGGGATAGAAGCCCTACCAACCAACCCCAACCAATCATCAAGCCATGTCGCTAGCCTCTCGGGATAACCGGACACACACTTTGCTTTGTCTTTTATCATTATCAATATTACGTAATTATAATCGTTCGTGCGTTTGTTCTACCGTGTATCTTTTAAAAAGGTTTAATGGTCATATTTGTTTTATCGTGAATCTGGTTCATACCTATATGATATGACGCTACTACACACAGGAATTGAGCAGTAAAATGCTCGAACCTATTATGTGATCAGGCCATGTGTGTGACTGTTAGGTGTATTTATTTATATTATGTCACTCATATTGCTATGACATAATAATTATATTTTGTAATTGCATTTTCGCAGGATGTACCAATTAATTTATTTAATTAAAACCCAATACCAAACCAAACCATTTAGAGGAAAATAATGAATTAAACATCTATACTAATAATAAAGCTGTAGAGTTTGATTGTTTGTTTGTTTGTTTGTTTGTTTGTTTGTTTGAACGCGCTAATCTCAGGAACTAATGGTTCGAATTGAAAAATTCTTTTTGTGTTGGATAGTCCATTTATCGAGGAAGGCTTTAGGATATATAACATTACGCTGCGACCATTAGAAGCGAAGCATCAGTGAAAAATGTTGCAAAAACGGGGAAAATTATTCATATTTGAAGGCTTCCGTTGCTAAGCTACCAAAATAATATTATTTGAAGGCTTCCGTTGTCAAATCAAAATCAAATCTATACTAATATTATAAAGCTGTAGAGTTTGATTGTTTGTTTGTTTATTTGATCACGTGGGCGGAGCCGCGAGCAAAAGCTAGTATTATATAAACCTATTTACAAAGAACAAGATAGGTGCTTAGTACTGGCAGAGTAGCTTTAAGTTAGTTATATTGTTTGATACTAATCAATATAATATTGATAAATACTAGGCATAGTTTAAATTACACCTGTTTACTAAAATCTACAATTCGATAGTATAAAGAAAAGACGAGGTATGCTACAATGCACAAATAAATATAAAAATAATACGCACTCACTCACGCCTATTATCCCTGGAGGGGTAGGCAGATGTGTAACCCGTACACCCACATTTAGCCGAGCTTGTTTCTGTCCCATGATGTGATAGGAGGTGAACCTATCGCTATACCGCGCACAAATTCCAGACTCCCGGTTCATACTGAGCATTTTGTGATTGAACAACCCAATATCACTTTTACTCGACCTGGGGGTCGAACCCGAGGCCTCAACACAGCAATCATATCGCATACGCAATACAACTGTGCCACCGAGGCAGGAACTAAAAATAATATGAACTATTTCTTGTGTTTAGAAACCGTCTGGGTTGGTATCAGCACTTTGTCTATTTCAGCCGCCAAGCAACAGTGTGTAAGCACTGTTGTATTTCAGTTTGAAGGAAATTGAAGCCAGTGAAATAACTGGGCATTATGAGACTTAACATCTTTTGTCTCGGGGTGACGAGCGCAGTTCAGTGCCGTGCAGTGCTTTATAATTCAAAGTTCTGTTTGGTGTTGCTTCTGTTTATGGGCAGGCGTGGCGCTTACCATCAGGTGAGTGCCTTACTCGTATCGTCATTCAATCAATTAGAACTAGTATTTCTAGTGTTTAGAAAAAATAAAGTCCAATTAAAAGGAATGTAACACAATTAGTACAATAAGTACAATTTCAAGAACGTCTGGATCAAATATAACAAAATGTTCGCGCATTCATTAACTAAATCTAATTAATATTATAATTTGAAATGGGATTGTAGCTACGACCTGGGGGATTTTCGAATGAAATGTTGTACAATTTAAAGCCTTTATTGTATAACTAGCTTTTGCTCGCGGCTCGGCCCGCGTGATCTGCTTTTTCCGGGATAAAAAGTATCCTATCACCCAAGTCAGCTCATACCCTGTCTGTATACCAAATTTCATCAAAATCCGTTCAGTAGTTTCAGCGTGATTGACGGACAAACATCCAAACAAACAAAATTTCACATTTATAATATTAGTGTGATTAAGCTGAAAATATGCGTATATACAGGGTTCATTTTAAAACACCAGCAACCTCGTAGGACCATATAGCTGACCCCGTAAGGAACAACTTTTGTTCTACAAGTTTGGACATAACTCAATACATAAGAAAAAAAATGATTTTACAAGTTTTTGTTGTGTGTTTTTGTTCGTACGTCTACGTTTCAGTCATAAACGAACGACGCTCGCGCCCGCTTGCACTGCTAATAATAATAATCTAGTTAATTTCTATTGCTCGCGGGGTTTGTAGCCAGTATGTACATACCTATACTGAGTCCACAATCCCTTCATACTTTACCAGGCTTAGGACTGGCTACATTAAACAATTAAAAACAAATACAGTATTTAAACATCTAAAATATGTTACGATTACGTAACAAAATATTTTTTTGTCGTTTACTAAAGTTTAATTAAACCAATTTAATATTGGTAGTTTGGTTTCCTTTACTTTTTATTGTTTAATGGAGGCGTATTTAAATAGTGGAATTAGCGTATTTACAGTATTTAAATCATTGACAGCTGACGGCTGGGTGTAGGTAGTATCGATCGATACGGCCGGCCACGACATAAGGGTCATTGAACTGACGCTCGCGCGCGGGCCGCGTGTATTACGTATGTGCGCGTATGTATGCGCGCAGCGTACTGTCGAAACAGTGTGTTCAAGACGGAAATTAAATTCATACTTATTTTTGTATGAGAATAAAATCTAACAAATTATGAACAGTCATAGAACAAAAGTAGTAGCAAATGACCTTAGGAATCTAGTCCTGCGAGGTTGTTGGTGTTTTAAAAATAACCCTGTATACAATATTGTCTATGCATTTAGTTATATAGAAAATAAATATGAATAAAATAATATGATATCAATAGGGAAAATTTAAGCAGTAATATTCCATGGGAAAATTATATAGAAAAATTATTAATATTATTTTATTTTATGCTTTACATTATTACATTTTCAAGTTAAATGTAATTGTTAAACTAATTATTTCGTTTACTTTACCGCACTTTGTGGGCCTACGTGGGCGGTGGACATCACTTACTAACAGGTGACCCGCTTGCTGGTTTGCCGGCCCATACTATAAAGTAACGTGTTTGATCCCTACGTACTTATGAAGTGTTTGTACCTGGCAAAGTCAGGTATACATTTCATGATAGGAAAACCCAATATCAATTTTATCCGAACCGGGGATCAAACCCAAGACGTCAGCACAGCAGGCAATCAATCTGGCAAAATCTAAGCAATTTAGGGTAATATTATGGTTTAACTAATTGTTACCGCCCATTGTCTTCCATAAGTTTAGCACCAACTTTTTAGTTTTAATTACTTGCAAATGTAAATGATTTTCAATAAAGAGTTTTGTATTGTATTGTATTGTAACTAAATTGACAAAGAGATACAAATGAAGATAAATCAAAATGGATTTATTTATTGGACTAGCTAATACCAATTCAGTTTCAAACGCATTAGAATGCGAGTATACCCTCCGGATTTCCTTATCCGGTATTGGTGAAAATTTATAGAGTGTGAAAATTCTGTCTCAACGGATCGCTGTGAAATGACAAACGTGATTCGACTGTAAAATTATGAAATAAGGCTTGCGTGGTCACATGTTGTGACTAAAACACTTTACGACTTACGATATCGGATCAGCTAAGTCTCATGATAGACTGAGAGAACTAATAGGGTAATTTGTTACGTTGAATATATTATAATATATATATATATATATATATATATATATATATATATATATATATATCATTATTTGATACGCAACAGAAAATAATACGAAAAAGAAAAGCATTTGTTTAAAGACAGTCAAATTCGGGTCAAAAATGTGTCTGCAATTATGATTTTAAATACTTGAGTGAGCAAAGGTGGGGAGCAAAGGTGGTGGACCGACGGACCGATGGACTGACTGTAGAATCTCAGAGCTCCTAAGATTTCACCCACCCAAAAGCGTCTAACGCGCACAGCACACGATCAAGTTACGATGTGTTGTACGTATATAGTCTGAATTAATATTAGCATGTGGCTGACGCGAAACGAGAGTTATGGTAGTGTAACCCTTTCAAAAATTGCTCAACAACCAAAAAATCGAGTCAACTACCCTATTGTACGACCGAAACAATTTTACAGCCGTCATTAACGAGGTGGCGTCTTAAGCGTGTAAGTTAGTAAGAGGTGTGGCGTTATTGTGTTGAAGCAAATTACACTCTTATGGCGCCTGCTGGTAAATGACGGCAACATATTCTGGAAATTATGAGATTTACTACCGGTTTTTGAAAAGCTGAATAATATAAACTAATCATCTGTCTAATCTTATTTCAAGTCAAAATTGAGTTGCTAGAAGCACGGTTAACGCTTTTGATTTGACACACATGTTAGTTAACAAGGATTTTAAACGAATGTGAAAAACGCCAAACGCTATTTTGGGTTTTTGGAAGATTCGTAGATAATTCTATCGTTGAGTGGTGTGTTAATTACAAACAAGCGATTGTTTGTGCATTAGATCAGAGATTAATACGTTTTTCATGAATAAACTTTTCAGAAACTCGTATTGATTTGACAACGGTAGCAATATCAAAGTTCTGTTAGTTGAATGTTGAAATTTAATCAGCATTTGAGAAACCGGGGGCTAATATTCTACAATCTCGGGCTGACGAGCGTAGTACAACGCCATCCGTAATCCGTACTTTGTAATTTAAAGTACTGGGTAGTTTTTTTATAGCATAGGCCGGCAAACGAACAAGTGGGTCACCTGATGGTAATTGATCTCCACCGCCCATGTACGCCTACCACCAGAAGAATCATAGGCGCTTTGCCGACCTTAAAGGAAAGGGATAATTAGGGATTGGGAAAGGGATGGGATTTGGGCTTCCGGTTATCTCACTCACTGTAAGAAACGCAGCAGCAAGCAGCTACTTTACGTCGGTTTTCTGTGAGACAGTGGTAACGACCCGGTCGAGCCAGCCCATTCATGCTGTAGACAAAACTGTCTACAACGTCGCTCTACCACTCTCAAAGCAGTAGTGTTGCTACGGTTTATGTGCAGATGTGACGTGGCGATTATCATCAATCTTTTATTCAGGCGAATAAAGGGTAATATTTTTTTAATTATATTGTTTTGTTGTATATAGAAGGGAAACACAAATACATTTCGTATTATTCATACTGATATCATATTATGTGGTACTTTTTGTGGTCGAATATGATGTCATGTGAGTTTCAGTAATAAGTGGTACATTGAAAAGATAATTAATTACATTAGTATAATTATGGCCTTAGTTTGAAGAGAGAATATTGCAGACTAGAAGAATACGACCGAAAAACCTTGGTTACGTCGCGTCATAGTTTTTATTTTTTTATCTTGGCAAAGTGATTTATGCCCGTATTCACAAACAACACTTACTAATTATTATGCTCTATGCTAAATGTCGAAATTTAGAGTTTATTTCCCTAAAGTTATTTCGGATACTGACTGGATATGTCTACACTGGCTGATCCCGAAACACGACTCGCCTGAACGTGCCATTATGAGGGGGTTTCTTTTTTTTCCTTTTTTTATGCTGGCTCGGCAAAGTGACTACGCTACACCTGACGGTATGTGTAGCGCAATCCAAGAATAGTGTCGACCAACGATAAACAATGTGTCCATCGTAGTTCGGCAAGATCATGTCGGCCTGCCAAAGTTCCCGGGATGAACTACGGGGTCCCTGCTAACGGAATACTGGCGACCCCGCAGTATCTCATCCCAGGGCCAAGAGGGAGGGGAAGGAAAAAGGAATGGGAAAAGGGTTAGGATCAGGGGGCAAGCCCCCTGGGGAGAACCTTCTATGTGATACGAGAAAATCTTTGCTAAGTGAGGTTATAGTTTACGAATTAACCTAAATACGCAATGACTTCCCGGCCATCTGTGTCCGGTGAGGCACTGCTGTGTAGTTGGGGCACTCTTGTGTGTACTGTGTATCGATAATATAATGGTGCAGAACTTCTCGTGAGCGGAGCTGCGAGCAAATGCTAGTTTACGAATAAATTTGCTTATTATTAATAGTGTTTTGAGAGATCTTTTATACAAAATATGTAAAAACTGTACAACCAGTAAACAAAAGCGGAGGACGATTTGTCGTATCGTATTTAAAATTTAATTCTAAGAGTGTTAAAGTGTTTGCGAATACAATGGCATCCCCAGGCAAATATATGCTTTCAACAAGATAACTTTAGAAAGTTGTGTCACTGTGTATTACAACGTACATATTAACGTTTCTTCGTAAAGTAAATATACCATCGGTTTTTACATGACAATCTATGCAAATAAAAAAAAAATCGAGAGCCTCCGTGACACAGTGGGCGAGTAGCCGGCTGTGAAGCAAGAAGGCGCCGCACCGAGATTTTTTTTATTTGATTTGATTGATTACCATCGCTCGCCTGATGGTAAGCGCCGCGCCTGCTCATAAACAGAAGCAACACCACACAGAACTTTGGATTACAAAGCACTGCATGGCCTTGAACTGCGCTCGTCATAACGAGACATAAGATGTTATGTCTCATAATGCCCAGGAATTTCACTGGCTTCAATGTCCTTCAAATCGAAACACAACAGCGCTTACAGACTGTTGTTTGGCGGCAGGCTTGTTTCGGGTCTGAGTGTGTTTTGTCCTCAGAGGAATTGATGTCAGGCAAGCGGCGGGTCGTCAAAACTACAAGCCAAATATTTCTGTAACATGTGTTAAAATTATGTTGCGCCAATCCAACTACTAGTGGGATAAGGGCAGGAGGAACAAGAACATAAGATAAGCTTACGCTTTTATCTCGGAAGGGGCAGGCAGAGGTGCAACTAGTGTTGCAACCGTTTATTGGCATTCAAACGTTAAAGGTGGCAGCCCTATCGACATACCCGGTATAAATTCTAATCTCAAGCAAAAATCTGTAGTACCTACCTGTATGTGTACCTACTAGATTGAATACGTTATAATTTTAAAATGGATATGTCTGTGTGCAATAAGGAGTTTTGTTTTATATTTTACAACTTTAATCATCAAACAAACCAACAATTACATTACAACAGACTTGGAAATTCCAAATTATCATTTGTCAGTTCTTCTTTGAATTACATTGAGTAATCAACACTTAATGAAGTTTATATGATGTGTAATAATTTATAGTTATTTATATTACTAGATGACCCGGTGAACTTAGTATCACTGACATATATTTGTGTAAAATGTGGTCTAAACTGAATACAAATGTTTTTTTTTTATCCTGGCTCTTCAAAGTGACTACGCTACACCTGATGGTAAGTGTAGCGCAATCCAAGAATAGTGTCGACCAACGATAAACAATGTGTCCATCGTAGGTCGGCAAGATCATGCCGGCCTGCCAAAGGGCCAAGGGGGAGGGAAAGGAAAAGGGTTAGGATTAGGGGGCAAGCTCCCTGGGGAGAACCGGATATACACTGGCTGACCCTGGAACGCGACCCACACAAGGTAGGCCACTATGGCAGGTTTTAGCACCAGTGTACGGTGGTCGCTATCCGGTCAATACAAGTATCCTCCCACCAGCAAAAAATATTTACATTAAATGCAACACAATTATCCACTTAATGTGCATAAGTTTTATTAAGGTCGTATGTCGTGGACTCCTGTCTCGGTCGCTTAACTTAAAACGTGCCTTTAGTGTTGTTTATTTAATTCACTTTCATGAACCTACGGCATTATTTTTGCTTCTTTTTCTTTTGTAGACAGTTTCCTTCTCGCTTGTATAGTGAATGTGTTTTATCTCAGTGTTGAGACTGGTTCCACGTAGAAAGCATTTGAATTCGTAAACACTTGTAGTGCATTCAGAATGTAGCAAATAGAAATCTATTTTTACGTTTTCTTCTTTGGATTTCTAGGTTTTAGGTGTTGTAAGTTGAAAGATTGTAAAGTGCTGTACATTTAAATTTATTTATCTTCTAAGGCCATAAAAGAAGCCATGCCATTAGTGGTAATCGATTGTGGAGACAGAAAGAGAAATAATGTTTTACAAGGTGGTAGGTCCCTCGTATGCGAGAGGCCGTCTGGGTTGGTACCACCGCTTTGTCTATTTCTACCGCTAAGCAACAGTATGTGAGTACTGTTGTGTTTCGGTTTGAAGGACATTGAAGTTAGCGTAATTGCTAGGCATTTAACATCTTATGTCTAATCCAAAGTTCTGTGTGGTGTTGCTTCTGTTTATGAGCAGGCGTGGCGCTTACCATCAGGCGAGCGCCTTGCTCGTCTAAATGACATAAAAAAATACTGTGGGAATATCTACATAGATACAGAACCTCTAATTACGGATAATTTAATAGAACCTTGGCAAGTAAGTGCTACTCTTTCTTGCTATTTCGGGATACAATGGCAACACGCCATCAAACTAAACAGTGAAAACAAGTAGCCTAAAATTTCCGTAACGAGTGGGCATCACAGCGGGCCATAAAAGGGACTAAGAGCGTGCCGTGCCTAACTCGTCCCGCGGGAACATTATTTACGTTGGTACTGTCCCAAGATGTTTCAGCTAAAATATGGACCCCGCCCCGGCCACGAATAATGACTGACCCAAATGTGTGGTGCTTTTGACAAACGTAATAAACTGCTGTTTGATCTCTTTGTGAATTTGTGACAAGGTCATATGTTTCTTGTAGTTTGTGAATTGTTTGAGACCAGAGGTTTCCAGATATTTTTTTCTCATAGACCGCTTTCAAAATTTAGATGGTTTCGGTGGAACTCTGCAATTACATTAGTACCATATTTCCAAATCTCGACAAATAATATGAAGATTATTTTAGTAATGGTGCTGCCACACCGATGTTATAAAATGTTTACAAAAAATTTCTAACATTAAATCTAACATTTTATAACATTTCTTAACATTTTCTAACATTGTCTAACATTTTATAACATTTGAAAACATGACATCGGCCCTTCTTCTTTGACGGCTTCTTTGACGACGCCGCTCTCAAAAGTACCGCCGCCCGCTGTTAAAAAATGTTCAAAAATGTTACAAAATGTTACAAATTGTTAAGAAATGTTAACTAAATGTTGCTGCCACACCGGTGTTATAAAATGTTATATAACATATTCTAACACCGGTGTGGCAGCACCATAACAGTCGCTGAGCTTCTTAAAATATCTGCCTACATTGATAGGTGAAGTCAAGCCAACATTTTAGTTCTTCACTATCGAAAGCAGATAAATTTTCGTGGTCAATTGTGAACCCCCATTTTTTGTTACGCCAATGTAGACCCCGTCGAGTCTCCCGTGACCCCTGGGGTTCCACTTGGACCACTTTGGGAACTAATGTTTTAGACGAATAACATTTATAGGTTTTTTAGTTGTATAAGCATTTAATTTTTAGTGTAGCGTTTTTGGCAACTTACGTGGCGTAGTGGCCGAGTAACCGGCTATGAAACGAGAGGCTGCGGATTCTATTCTCGTACCGACACATGTTTGTATCATCTACAAATGTTTGTTTCTGGCCTAGTTGTTGTGGGACCGTAAGTTCCACGTAGTTCCTGATGCATATGATACAGGTTTAACCTAGTGTAAGGTTTGGACTCTGTGTGAGACTGTTTGCTGTATTTATTATTCTTATCCACTTATTACATTGGTGCGAATGTAGAAATAGAGTTCTATGCTCACCATTGTACAACACAGATCCTACTAATATTATAAACGCGAAAGTTTGTAAGTATGGATGGATGGATGGATGGATGGATGTATAATTGTTACTCTTTCACGTAAAAACTACTGAATGGATTTTCATGAAACTTTACAATAAGATCAGAATAGGACATAGGCTACTTTTTATCCCGGAAAAAGCAGAACACGCGGGCGGAGCCGCAAGCAAAAACTAGTCTGACATAATTATATTAGGGCTTGACTTTTGCCGACGTTGGCAACAAAAAAGCAAAAGGATGCATTAGTTAAAGCAGAATACTCAAAATTCGACTTTTATAAAAAACGTAACATTCTTTAAAAGCGGTTACGCCAACTGAATACCTGCATTAAAATTTCTCCGTAATAAGTGCAATGTAAATAGAATGAACATTTTCACTAAAGCGGTATAAAAGTGTTGCCATGCAAGGGTTGCCAAGTGCGACCGATCCGCACGCGGTAAAGTTTCGACCAGCGTGTTTCAGACCGCATGATTTTAAAATTCCCGGATACCCTCCAAAGAGAAGCAATGTCGTTTTGCATTTTATTGTGGCATACGACAGAGGAATAATGAACTAATATCTATGGAAATATTCCGCCATACAAATTCGCTATAATGACTTTCCGTCTCTGCAGTTACATTGCTTGTAATTCGAAAACATCATTTGATTTGTTTTCTGTTTTGTTTAGTTTCGGTACCATGTGACTATATATGCACCCATTCATATGGTGTTAATATGTGATAGCATATATCAAACAATGGGCAAGGGGCATCTTATTTTGATTGCTCTCCATCCTAAAATTGATCTCGACTTGTTACTGCGCCCGTACTTGTCAGGCTGAAAAGTTTTACTAAATGTTATTCATATGCGAGAGCCCGTCTGGGTAGGTACAACCGCTTTGTCTATTACTGCCACCGAGCAGCTGTGTGTAAGCACTATTGTGTTCTATTTTGAAGGACATTGAAGCCAGTGAAAGTACTGGGCTTTATGAAATTTAACATCGTATACGTCGGACTGACGAGCCCAGTCCACTGTCATGCAGTACATCATAATTCGAAGGGTTATCTGGTGTTGCTTTTGTTTATGGTCAGAAGAGATGCTTAATATCAGGCGAGCGACATGGTCCTGATTAAGACTAATAAAAAAAGTTTAGCTCTCTTCGTTATTGGCTCGACATAAGCTATAAAAAATTAATTGAACGACATCAAACATTGAATCAAGTAAGCTATGATGCCTTAAAAGTATTTTCCATCTATAGTTCATCCCATATTATTATCTTCATACGTATTAGTAAACCTTAATGATTGGCTGATCTATTAATTATTTACATGATTGTAGAAAATAAATATATTGTACTGAAAAATAAACTTAAACTCTCTCTCCGATGTCATGGTTCTAGTTAAGTATGTACTATTATAGTAAGCCAGCAGTGGCTTTGTTCCAAAAATGCATGTGTTTCATGGCACTGCCAAAAGAATTTGGATTACAAAAAAAGTTGGATTTATTTATTTCATTGCAGTGTAAGAATATCTACGTTGTACCAAATTAAAATATAATTAAAGAAATTAGATGCAGGCCGCTTCCAACAGGTCGGTCTGGAAATCTTTGGGAGAGGCCTATGTTCAGCAGTGGACGTCTTGTGGCTAATGATGATGATGATGAACGAAATTAGATGACTAGAATGATATTGTTTTTATTTCTTATGAAATAAATCCACCTTTTATAAGGTGAATTTATTAATGTTCATTTCCAATCCATCCCAATTTAAGTTACGAGTTCATCGGTGTTCGAAGATTATTTTAATATCAAAGTAGGAAAAAAACACGGTGACGCGGATTGTGGGGAAATATTTTTATAATAATTGATAGCGTCGAAGTTGAACTTGGATCGGTGCAATTACTCATGAATCGTGGTGTCGCCAAAGAATTTACTTTAGTAACATAATATATCTTTGGGTGTAGGCATCGTAGGAATGATGAGTCTTTGACATGTTGGAAAAAAATATGCATCTGTCAGTAGATGTCAATTGTCAAGGCCTTATAATGCGAGGTTAGTTTATGTAAAATTTGTAACATTTATACATAAATTATGAAGAATGATGATGAATCCTGAAAGTAAATGTTGTCATGTTAAATCGATGTGTGGTTTGGATCTTTGGCAAGGCGTTATTTTTGTGGGAACAAGTACTATCGTATGTTGAAGAGGCAATTATTAGCTTAGCATTTATTTCGACCACGTATCTTCACAATTTATTGTTCTAATATTTTAATTATTTTGATTGTTTTGTGGTAAAAAAATCTCCAGTAGTTTCTGATACCCACGACACATGATAATCATATCGTAATCTGGGGTAAGGACAATGTATATGATTGATGATTCTTACACTTTTGTTGCTATATAATCGTGTATGCTACTATCCAGCTTCGGCTAAGTGGTAGAGCCACGCTGTAGACAGTTTTGTCCACAGCATGAGTAGGCCGGCTAACTTTTAACCGGCTGGTTTTTTTTTTTTTTACTTAGGTACTTAACATCTTATGTCTCGTGGTGACGAGCGCAGTTCAGTGCCATGCAGTGCTTTGTAATTCAAAGGTCTGTGTGGTGTTGCTTCTTTTTATGTGCAGGCGTGGTGCTTACCCTCAGACGAGAGCCTTGCTCGTCAAATAAAAAAAAACTGCGCCACTGATGTTGAATATATGTCAATTGTTTTCAGGTGATCTGCTTATTAATTTTCATTATAACAACGGTTTCATTGACGCAACTAATTTCGACAGAGAGCCAGTACAACAAAAATCCCGTGTTGGCAATAAATATAATATTTGTTCTATATACAAGCTGCATATCAATGTACCAGATAGTTATATCTGTTTTGCTTGTTTGGCATGTTTTAAAGGTAACTCAAAATACAGTGTATTAGAAAAAGTTAATTCTGAGTGGGATATACAGGCATTTTTTTTTAATTTGATTGAATGACGAGACGAGGAAAGCGCTCGCCTGATGATAAGCGCCACGCCTGCCCATAAACAGAAGCAACACCGCACAGAACTTTGAATTACAAAGCACTGCATGGCACTGAACTGCGCTCGTCAGCCCGAGACATAAGATGTTAAGTCTCATAATGCCCAGTAATTTCACTGGCTTCAATGTCCATCAAACCGAAACGCAACAGTGCTTGCACACTATTGCTTGGCGGCAGAAATAGACAAAGCGGTGGTACCAACCCACACGGCCTGTCGCATAAGAGGGAGGCTAGTGAGATATACGTATATAGCCGCGATTAAAATTATGATGGTGAGAAGGTACCTGATTATTTTATGTTCGACTAGATAGCGACCACTGTACACATGGTAAGGCCGCCATAGTGGTTTGTTCAGGCTAGGCGAGGCGTTCCGGGGGTCGGCCAATGTATATCGTAACTTCAGACTACCATATATCCGTACGCGGTGTCTCTTAACTATTGACATTATATTTGGACTGTATTTAACATCATTCAAGTTTAGTCACATAGCCATGCCAGGGTATACAGGCGTTTTACAGTGTAGAGGTCATAGACTAAATAAATGAAAATTCGATTGTATATTATTGTTATAAATAATGGTTATGAATTAATTTATTAGGACTTATTATTTAATTTCATTCGTAATTTTTAATGGTATTCCTGATTACCTTTTTTGTTTGACATGTAATTTTATTACGAATAAATGAGTATGAGTATCGGTAACAAAATATATCCGCATTTTTGATGCGATCTACTGGTATAAAATCTAAATCCTACTTCCTACTAATATTATAAACGTGAAAGTTTGTAAGTATGGATGTATGTTTGTTACTCTTTCACGCAAAAACTACTGGATGGATTTTAATGAAACTTTACAATAATATAGCTTATACATCAGAATAGGACATAGGCTACTTTTTATCCCGGGAAAAGCAAATCAGGCGGGTGGAGCCGCAAGCAAAAGCTAGTAAAAATATATTTTTCTTTATTTTTATTAGGATAAATTATAGTGACGGGAAAGGCTTAACAAAATTAATGTTATAATTTCCTTAACATACCCCATTGTCAATTCAAGGAACTGAAATAATAAAATTTAAATTATTGTAATTACAATTATACTATATTTCAATTATATTAGTCATCCTCATGTACAGTACTGTGGTTAAAGTCATGCGATTTGGAAATCTTCGTTTATAAGTTTTTCGTTGCTTTTTTAATGCAGAGGCCGGCAAACGAGCAAGTGGGTTACCTGGATGGTAAGTGATTTGACCGCTTATGAATACAATACTAGCAGAGATTATGAGTGCGTTGCTGACTTTTAAGGAAAGAAATAGGGACCGAAAAGGGGAGAAGTGCTCCGGGCAACTGCTACCATAAGAAACACGACGGCAAGCTACAAATTCACGTCGGTTTTCTGTGAGACAATGGTACTAACCGGCTAAAGAATCGAATAAGAAATGATTAACTCAGCTGGTAGTTGAATATAAGCAGAGTTAACGTTTTCAAAACACTGAATAGTCGTATATTAGTGGTTAATTCGTATGTTTAGCACTTTTCACTAAATAATTGTATAAACAGTTAAATAATAAGCATTTATTGCACTATGATGCGAAAGATGTTGAGTTAAAATATCCAAATCGCTTAACACGCCATTTTTGTGTTTGTGTTTGGAAATATCTTTAATGTAATATATTTATTTGCAGCGTAGAAAGGACAATGTATTCTTCTGTTCACTGTGGTATGTCTCACACTTAACTATACTCACTCTGTACTGTTTTTTATTCAGTGCAATGATCATTATTATGTTAAATTCAAGACATTATTTGGCTGCGATCGTCACTATTGTGGGAGCGGTTACCTATAAAGGTTTGTGTAGTCAATCTATTTGCTCATAAAGACTATTTTAATAGAAGACCTTGTACATTGAATTATTTTAAACCGACTAAAAAATAGAAAATAAATTTGAAGAAAACAATGTATTTTATTGTAAAAAAGCGTACTGTAAAAAATATAATATTGCATTGTCATCGGTCCTTGATAAGTATGCCAAATTTCGAATTAATCCGACGTTTTGAAGGAGGTCAAAATCACGTTCAAAGATTCCTTTATATACAAACATATTAACATACAAACATATGTCTGAAGCTAATAAAATCGTGTTAAAAAGTGGTGTCTTTAAGTGGTAAAGCCATGCTGTTTACACTTTTGTTTACACTTAAAGGGTCGGCTTGATCGAGGAAGTACCACTGTCGTGTCGTAATACCAAGTTGCAGGTTGGTGTTGCGTTTGGTAAGGTGTATGAAATATCTGGAGGTACACATACCCCTTTCCAATCCCATAACAATCCTTTACTTTTAAGGTCGGTGACGCGTCCATTATTCTTCTGGTATAGTTGGTGATACCAGGCAGTGGATATCACTTACCATCAGGTGACCAAGTTAATCGTTTGTTAGCCAAAATGCTCAGACACTTGGCTCTTTGCAAAAACTACTTCCATTAACTTTATGGGAAAAGTTAGAACAGAATAATATAAAATTCAAACATGATATTTTACTTAACTGTAATAACTTTGTTCCAGGTATTTTTATCTACTTCTCTGTGGTTGTTACTAGTTATTTGCATTCTGTTGATGTGGAACGATATCTTTAAGAATTTATGTTGTATAAATAAAGATATATATTGTAAATTGTTTATTATTACTAGTTGTTGAGACTCCATTCGTGTGAAAGTTTTTATTGATTATAATCAACTTAAAAAACTAGGTTCTGTATTCGACTCGTACAATATATACAGAATGTCAAGTATTTCGCGGTTTATCAAAACGAAAAAACTTGTTTTTACGATTCTATAAAGTACTCTACTTAGTCTTATGAAGGTTTTATGTTGTTTACATATACATTTCTTTTCATTTTTATTTTCAATAATACATTTCTTTGCATGTACATTATAATTTCTATCACGAAAAGAATCCGTTGGTACACTATACTAATGCAGTATCTAATTATTTTTATAAAATTACCAGTTAGATTTTTCGGTCCAGTAACAGATTTAAAAATATATAACAATGTAATTTTTGCTTTCTAATAAGTCGAGGAATTTCTAAAAATTCCTTAGACGACTTTTCTCTATTTCTCATTGTTTCAGATTCGTCCATACAATCCTTTTAATAATCCACTTATTGTAATGTACTATGCCCCATATACACCTAATGTACTACACATTAGGTAATTCGACCATCGGGCGAGCGACAGGCTCGTTGCGTCATTCAAGCCAATAAAAAAATGCTCTGGCATAAGTATGTGCTTGTTGCATGTGACAGACCTTCTTGTAATGGTGCTGCCACACCGGTGTTATAAAATGTTTACAAACATTTTCTAACATTAAACATTTACTAACATTATCTAACATTGTGATAAAATGTTAGCAAATTTTTGTTAACAAATGTTAGAAAATTTTTGTAAACATTTTATAACAGCGGTGTGGCAGCACCATAATAGGTTCTGATTAAAGGAAGCTTAAGCTGCTTATCCCAGTAAATATTTGTAATAATTAAAAACTTCGTTTTGATGCTAATCGAATTAAGTTCTTACGATCCGAGGCGAATCCAATTATATTCATCGGAAGTGCAGTAACGAAGGGTGTCTTAATTTAATTGATACTTGTCAAGTTTAAATAAATACGTGTATTGAACACACTAGTATTTAGTGACGTAATATACCTACCATTGTTTTTTTTATAGTTTAGATCAGCAAACGAGCAAGTGGTTACCTAATAAAAAGTAATCACCGCCAATATACACCCACAATACAAGAAGGATCATAGGCGCGTTGTCGACCTTAAAGGAAAGGGAATTAAGGGGAGAGCGATTTGGCCCGAATATCTCACTTACCTTATGAAACGCAACAAAAGGTCGTTACTTGACATCGGTTTTCTATGAGACAGTGGTAACGACCCTGACTAGCCGGCGCATCCATGCTGTAAACATTACAGTAGTCTAAGAACTGGATGAATATGGATGTAGTTCTACTTATACGATATTTAACCACGAGCAAAAGCTACTTAAAAATAACTGTCCGTTTTTTATTCGTATGGAAAATACTTTTATCGAATTTAAGTATCAATAATTATTTTTATAGATTTTTCAATCAACTAACAAATTTGGATATCTTCTACATATTTTTATGGACTTACAAACAAACCAGTATGTACAATAAACCGTGGTTATAGTCATATGAGTTTTTAAAAAACTAGGATTTCTCATGTCTCAAGATATCTCACTTCTAAACGCAGCACCAAACCGCTACTTTACGTCGGTGTTCTGTGTAACTCGGTCGAGCAATTCTCTACCACTCATATAGTAAATGCTGTACTGCATCCCAATTTTGAAGTTCCATATCATCTTGATTGCCCAGAAGGATATCTTAACGAGGACATACGATAATTTAATTCGAGAAGCTTTGAACGTGCACTCCACTAACGTTCCTCCCAGACATGTCAAAGCAGGTAAACATTTCATGAATTTACCAAAGCGGCCCCCGTATACAGCCAGTTATCTGGTCGATCAAGTTGAAACGACAACTTGGTTATAGTTGAACGGAAATATGAAAATACATTGAACCCACAACCAGTAAAAATGGACATATTAATTTTATTTTGCTATATTTTTCTTCCAACCTTTTTTTAAAACACAGGACGGCAAGCAAGTAAATGGGTCACCTGATGGTAAGTGATCTCCACCGCCCATGTACGCCCACAAGGCCAGAAGAATCATGAGCGAGTTGCCAACCTCAAAGGAAAGGAATAATTAAGGGTATGGGAAGGGATGGGGGTTTGGGCCTCCTGATATCTCACTCACCGTACGAAACGCAGCAGCAAGCCACTACTTTACGTCGGTTTTCTGTTAGACTGTGGTAACGATCCGATCGAGCCGCCTATTCATGCTATGCCAGTCAGCCAGGCCAGGCTACTGCGCCACGGAGGTTGACAATTTACTTTGCCATACTTATTAACTTAAATCAATAATTTTAAATTCTATAATATCCATATTCTTTAAGGGAATAATTACAGATTTTAACCTACTTGAATCTAATAAATTCGTAAAATAGAAATATCTCAATTTTAATTTGATGTGGGATGACATTGCATATTTGCATTCAGTTAGAATCGACTAGTACACGTAAAGTTATATAAGTGACTAGCTTTTGCTCGCGGCTCCGCCCACGTGATCAAATAAACAAACAAACAATCAAACTCTACAGCTTTATAATATTAGTATAGATTTGATTTTGATTTGACAACGGAAGCCTTCAAATAATATTATTTTGGTAGCTTAGCAACGGAAGCCTTCAAATATGAATCATTTTCCCCGTTTTTGCAACATTTTTCACTGATGCTTCGCTTCTAATGGTCGCAGCGTAATGTTATATATCCTAAAGCCTTCCTCGATAAATGGACTATCCAACACAAAAAGAATTTTTTAATTCGAACCAGTAATTCCTGAGATTAGCGCGTTCAAACAAACAAACAAACAAACAAACAAACAATCAAACTCTACAGCTTTATTATTAGTATAGATTCCTGAAGCACCGCATGAAGTGAAAGTGTATTTAGTGCGGTGCGGTTCAATACGTCTCCCGACTGAGGAAGCAATTAAGGTTCCGCCACAGAGCGGTGTACTTCAACGAAGTTCGAGGCTATATACTGGCAAATAATCTTAAAACAGAAGCAATACCACACAGAACTTTGAATTACAAACATTGAACTGCGCTCGTCATCCCGAGACATAAGATGTTAAAGTATCATAATGTCCAGTAATTTCATTGGCCTTCAAACCTAAACACAACAATGCTTACACACTGTTGCTTGGCGGCAGAAAGCGGTGGTACCAACCCAGATAGCCTTTCGCGTACGAGGGACCTACCACCTTGTAAATAAAAAAATTATGTTCTTTGTTTACCATTTATTTAGATGATCTATAACGTTTCGATATGATTTTCATAAATGTTTAGTATAGAGATTAAAATTGGGGATTAAAGATTAAAAAATTCTTAAAACCAACTCCAAAAATATAAATATATTTATATTTTAATACTATATTTCATCGAATATTGTTGTAATTACCGTGTCTTGTTCATAAGAAAAGAAAAACACAAAGCTTCACGGAAGTGTATAGAAGCAGTTTTATTAAGCAATCGTTTAGCATTTTATGTATGCGTAAATACAAATATCGTCTGTCCTCTAAATATTTGAGCCCAGATTATGAGCTCCATCGGTAAATATACTATCCATGTATGAAATATTCATTGACAATTTTCCAATCGAACTTGCCTCGCATGATTATAACATAACGCAGATTAGGTTCTCAGTTTTCTAGAACGTCACTTGAACACAAGTTGAACGCGTCGGAAACTATACTTTCATGGTGATATTAGCTCCGATCTACTGGAATGAGGCGCGAGATGCGATGGCTTCATTTTCTTGAGATTACGTAGCGACGTGCCGTCGCATAGTGGTACGTTTTTCAGCTTCTATCCAAGTTCTAATATTATTATTAGGATGATGGAGTTGTTACTTGTAATGACTTTTGACTTCGATGATATTTTTGGTGGTTCGGTTGGTAAATGTTGAAAGAAAGTAACTTTATTTGGCTATTGTCTATGTTCTCGCTTGTCCCTCGTTTTCTTTTCATATTTTTCTGGAATGGATTTTGTGTTAAATGGATTCGGGATTTTTCAGTCTTATCAGATTAGTGCCGTGATCAAATCATGATTATCATCATCACCGGTGAGTGAGATATCCGGAGGCCAAATCCCCTTCCCAATCCCTTAATTATCCCTTCCCTTTAAGATCAGCAACGCGCCTATGATTCTTTTAGCATTGTGGGCATACATGGGTGGTGGAGATCACTTACCATCATGTGACCCACTTGCTCATTTGCCTCTGTGCTATAAAAAATGTTTAGTAGGATATCGAATAAATTAGTAAGGACTATCTCTGAGGCAGTTGTATCGTGTACGCAGTACGGCTTCGAGATGTATGTATCTCGGACCGACATACGAATATTCAAATATATTTACGGTGTATTTAAGCCAATGGTTAGCAACGGATGTTCAGTTTTGTTTATGCATAAGTGTTTAGCATATTTGCATATTCCGCTCGGATATGAGCGTTTGGTGGCCAATTTGTTGTTTGTGTAGACACGTGTGAATCCTTAATATTGCTTAACTTATTTGACGTAAAATAATAATATTGTTATGTTCATGCTCTAGATAAGATGCATGTGAGAACAAATGTTCTGTTAATTCACCACCGCCTATGAAAATCCACAATGCCGGGAGAATCATAGATATCCGATCTTTAAAGGGAGGGGAAATTAGAGCCTCCGGAATTCTCACTCATCATACAATATGCAACGACAAGCTGCTACTGTACCGTCAGATTTCTATGAGATAATGGCAACAACCCAGTCGAGCTGGCTATTCATTATGTAGAGAAAACTGTCTACAACGTAACTCTTTAAAGGACAAGACAGATTGAGAGTAGAAAAGCAAAATATATTCATTGGTCTCAACTAGCACACAATTCTATAACAAAGCTGTAAAGTAGCCGGATAGGTAATATTTGTCTATAAGGATGATATCATATGAACTATAATATTAGCGCATGGATTGGGTCAATCCGTATGTCGATTATACTTCGGATAGAGACTATCCCGCCCACATACCCGCCACTGCAACTCCTGTGCACCAGGATCAACAGTGGCACGCATTTTTGTTGACACCGAGCAGTAAAGTTCGGCGATTCTCTGGGGATGCCTAAATATCTTTGTCCTGCAACGAAATTAATCAGATAAAACGCGAGGAAGGAGTTGAAAACATTAATTGTTATTTAGGATGTTTACGCATAGGTAAAAATATACGATGTATCGACGTAATAAACTATGGTAAAATACATCGTAACATAAGACGAAAATAAGAGCTTGAAGATGTATTAGAACCAAATAAATTACAATAATTGTATCGCCTGACTCGTCATTAATTTGAATGTCTGACTACTTTACTTGATCAAAAACATGTTTTTTAATTTTTTTTATTTAATTGAATGACGAGACGAGCAAGGCGCTCGCCTGATGGTATGCGCCACGCCTGCCCATAAACAGATGCAACACCACACAGAAATTTTAATTACAAAGCACTGCATGGCACTGAACTGTGCTCGTCACCCCGAGACATAGGATGTTAAGTCTCATAATTCCCAGTAATTTCACTGGCTTCAATGTCCTTCAAACCGAAACACAACAGTGGTCACACACCGTTGCTTGGCGGCAGAAATAGACAAAGCAGTGGTACCAACCCAGACGGCCTCTCGCAAACGAGGGACCTACCATCATGTGAACCTTATTTTTATTTATATTTCTTTTCATGAACCTTACCATTTCTTTGCATAATTTTATGTTTAAACCTCCCAACTTTGGCTTACATAAATCGAGCGATGACAAATTGTGTTTGAACTTCATATTTATCGTTATTGCAAGTAAGTTTCGCGAAGCTATGTACTGGATTTGTATTAAATCCCAGTAATGCGTGTTGCGCCTAAATAATATCCTAATAATGGGCAAAGTTGAAAATATACGACGCGTTCTGTTCTCAGTTCAGGGTCTCCCGACCTATGTCATTAGGATTTATGTACTACAATAATGGAGAATAGTTTTCGAGCTCTCAGAAATTAATATTGTGTTACTTTGAAGATTCAATATAGGACATATTTGGGTATTGGACCGTTCAATTTAGTATTGTCTGTAGAATAGTTAGATACGTATAATTGTAGTTGAGATGGCCGCTGATTGAAATATACTATTTCTATGAATTTGAAATTACTTTTGTACATTTTAAGCACGGACAAGGACGGCAAAGTGGCTGCACTCCACCTGATGGCAAAAGGTGTGCAATCCAAAAAAACAGCGACCACTGACAAACAATGAGTATCGATGGTCACCATCCACCATGTTTTAATGACCAAATTTTTTAAATTGTCAAATCAACAAAGGGCTTATTCAAAATATTTGTTTCTATCTTTTGCTTCTTACTTCCTTCTTCAATCGGTACTGCTATTTTTTAAAGGTTTTTATTTTACAAATTTAAGTGAAACAAATATAATAATATAAATGAACATCAAAAACGGCGTTTAAAGGCTAAGTTTTAGTATTTCATCCACACTGGAAGCGGAATTTCTTATTGAAACTTAAAAGCGACAACCTTAAGCAAGCTATATATCCTTTTGAAAGGAATAACATATCAAAATCAGATCACTCTGATTTGATTCTGACCAAGTCATCCGTAGTTGTGCACATGAAAAAAAACATATACACGTGAATCGAGAACCTTTTTGCATTTTTCTTTGTCTCAATAATGGACATTGATGATGTGTTGAACTCATATTTACATCGGCTATTAAAATTTATGGAACTGGGAATATGTATAGCAATATTTACGATACATTCTGAGTAATGCTTGATGTTAATTTTCATTATTGTACGTGTTTGGGTGCATGGACGCTGGACGCGGCGTCTGCCTGCGCGGCGCGTTTTTCATTAATTCCCGCCATAATGACGCCATAAATTACAGAACACGGTTATCTTTTCCCCACTTTTAAAATTAAACTCGCTTTTAAAACGTTCACTCGTCGGGTCCTTGTTTTTAGCCGTTATCTACGAGCCGTAGTGTGAGGAAATATTTGCTGAAATATATCTGTGTCATCGCCTTTATTTATGTGGTACTAGCTATTGCTCGCGGCTCTGCCCGCGTGATCTGCTTTTGCCGGGATAAAAAGTAGCCTATGTCTTATTCTGATGTATAAGCTATATTATTGTAAAGTTTTATTGAAATCCATTAAGTAGTTTTTACGTGAAAGAGTAACAAACATACATCCATCCATACTTACAAACTTTCGCGTTTATAATATTAGTAGGATCTACTTTATATTACTGCTGTATTCTATAGTATAAGGTCACGCCTGTGTTCCTAAGGGGTAAGTTGTAGTATAGCTATGGTTAGACTCACGCCTGTTTCCCATAGGGGTAGGCAGAGACAACGGACTTCCATCTGCTACGTTCTTTACACACCTCTTTGGCCTCCTTTAATCGTATTAAATTCTTCATACATGCACTTTGGTTTTGGGTATTTCTGACCTAGCCTTTCTTGAGAATATCTCCGACTTGCCGGCAACGCGCCCATGATTCTTCTGGTAGTGGTCGTACATGAGCGGTGGAGATCACTTACCATCAGGTGACCCACTTGCTCGTTTGCCGGCCTATGCTATTAAAAAAAAAACTTGATCTAAGAAAGTTCGCCGAGGCCTTCCCCTCCCAACTATACCATTCACAATTCCCATGTGTATTTATTTCGTCAGTCTTCTTTCATCTATCCTCTCTACACGCCCAAATCATCTCAGTATTGCTTTATATTTTTTTACGAGTATCGCTATATAAACTCCAATACAGAGTAATTCATATATTTTTTCAAATTAGACAAACTCGTACATACATAAAAAAAACTCGCTGAATAGAGTACCACCTCTATTTTTGAAGTGAAACTTCTTTAGAATCGTTGTGATTTGAAAATTTGATGAAACGAAAAAGGTTGGTCACTAAAGAGGTTGGAAAGAAACAAGATCTCAAGTATGTAAATATATTAAATGTAATATTTCGCATTAAAATTTTAAATAATTTTTAAGCTTGGTAAAAGTATTATAAAAATAATAAACCTTTTAATTATCCTAATACCAGTGATACTCTATTTTTATTTCATTCTCTTGTAGGCTACTTTTCGTAGTTTCTCTTCTGCAGTGTGTGAATTGCACACACACTTCTTTTTTTTTTTAAATGCAGAGGATCTCACAAAAGATCTTATTTTCCATTTAATTCGAATTAAGAGATATATGTCTTCCATATCTGTGACTACGTAAAATATATTTGAAATAATTTAATAAACACATACAGATGTATATAAATCAGCGTTACGCTGGGGTCTCTCCCCACAGTCCCTACTCAATTTATTTCTTCTACGGCTTTGGTCACCCTTCACTTAAGATGAAATTACATCTGATATCAACTTGCGCCTTATCTTTACGTGATTCCAGTAAAAATACTATTTTCTTTCATGGGTGTTGGATATAAGGAAACTCGAGCTAAACTAATTATGTTGTTTCTGGTTTATTAGCCACCGACAAAAATAAAGGTATGTTTGAGCGCTTTGTTAATCTGTGTATATAGTTGTGTATATTATTTATTGAGAATCAGAATTATTTATCAACATAGATTTTCCGATAATTTGTTTGAAACCGTCAAAATAAATAATTTCGTCCTCTATATTGTGTTGACTGTAGAGTGTACAAAATCATATATTGTTTTGTTTGCTTGTTTCTAGTGTAATATTTTCTGTTTTTTTCCAACCGACGCGACTTCGGCAAACGAGCAAGTGCATTGCCTGATGGTAAGTGATCTCCACCGCCCATAAACATCCAGTATATAGTACCTGAAGAATCATGGACGCGTTGTCAGCCTTAAAGGAAAGGGATGATTAAGGGATCTGGAATGGAAAAGCTATTGGGGCCTCCGGATATTTCACTCACCGTACAAAGCGCAGCAGCGAGATGATACGTTTTATATTACTTCACGTTGGTTATCTGTGGCAGTAGTCATAATCCTGTCGAGCGGGCCCAATGATGCTGTAGACAAATTTATAAAGTAGGTCATAGGTGTTTTTGTAAACGTTTTATTGCGAACTG
The DNA here is from genome assembly GCA_949126905.1 of Amorpha juglandis. Taxonomy (NCBI): domain Eukaryota; kingdom Metazoa; phylum Arthropoda; class Insecta; order Lepidoptera; family Sphingidae; genus Amorpha; species Amorpha juglandis. Next base: position 5,842,685 of record OX421380.1, read on the forward strand.
CCTTTATAAATGTGTAAGTTAAGTTTAAGTTTTCCGCCGCTGGTGGGGTTTTTGCTCTCTTGAAACCATAGACTGTCTCTTGTGAGCAAATATGTATATCGTGTGTTATAAAGAAATTTAATAAGAGTTTTATTGAAATATTGCCTAATTCTAATAATAGTGTCTACAATGTAGAATGTACAAGCTGGTGGGAGGATACTTGTATCCGACCGGATAGCGACCACCGTACACTGGTGCTAAAACCTGCCATAGTGGCCCACCTTGTGTGGGTCGCGTTCCAGGGTCAGCCAGTGTATATCCGGTTCTCCCCAGGGGGCTTGCCCCCTGATCCTAACCCTTTCCCCATCCCTTTTTCCTTCCCCTCTCCCTTGACCCTTTGGCAGGCCGGCATGATCTTACCGACCAACGATGGACACATTGTTTATCGTTGGTCGACAATATTCTTGGATTACGCTACACTTACCATCAGGTGTAGCGTAGTCACTTTGCCGAGCCAGGAATAAAAAAAAAAAAATGTGGCTCTACCATAAAAAAAACACTAGTCAAAAGTATATACACATAATTCAAATACTATTATATCTACTTTTCCCTGCAATACGATCCCGGGGTGAAACCCGATATGAATGTCACTACTGTACATTAAAAAAAACAATTTCATGTTTTCAAAACAATGCCACTTTAGTAATAAAACTTTAAACTCTATCGCAAATTCTGCGGGGTGTTGTTCCGCTCACAATAAAATAAATGCAATCCATTCGTCAAATATTTTCTGCTGTAAAACATTTACCATTGCTCGTAAAATAAATTCAGTCGACCCCTGATAATAACTCAATAAAAACCATGATACATTCGACAAACTTCGGGTATGTATTTGGAATATAATGTGGGGGATATTCTTGTTTTTCATACTAGCATGGCAAAGTGACTACACTTCAAACAAAATTGAGCGAACAAAAATTGATTCTACCCGGTCTGAGTAATATTTTTTCTCAGACATCAAACTATAAGAAATTTAAAATAGTATAGTGATACATATTGAAAATTGTGGATATATTCACAGTATTGATTGAGACCCCTAAACTCTGCCTTAAGTACGCACATATTATAATGGCTGAAAATGCATTAAGGATGCAAGAAAGTTGATAGGATAGATTTTGTACATCGTTGAATGTAATACAAAAATGTACTTTATACAAAATAATGTTTTTGTTTTATTTACACGTATTGTAAAAATAACTTCTAGGAAACTACGAGAAACAGACAAATATTAATAAATGTTATGTAGAAACGCAGTAACATAATATATTAGATAAGCGTTGGTTCACAGTATTTTTTATCAATATTTTTTTACAGATATTAAAAAAATCTAGGGAACCATCACGTATAAGTCTTTGTCTTGTAATATTACGAGGATTAGGCAAAGATGAATTATAATTAAATGAACCACTGAATTCACCATTCGTTTTATATCCCATGATCATAAAATTTAATGACTCTTTGGTCATATCACTGACAATACTAATTGTGGAGAAATTATATTTTCAAAAGCACAAAATACGTTCCATGCATTGAAATAAAACTAATTTAAACGGATTTTATCGCAGCGTTTTTATTTTAATTTCGGACCCGACTTTTCAGCCTTCGTGGTCACAGGGTGGACGTGGATGGACGTGGACGTATAAATTAGTTTATTTCAATGTGTAACATTCGCGTAAACGTAAGAAATCATTACGTTCCATAAAGTTAAGTACACAAAAGCATTCCAAAACAAATATAACCTGTATTGCAATAAAGAGTATCCACGTTACTTAAGGTGGAGTACAGAAGACTCGACGTCACTCTAAACGTCCTCGGTTCTGCTTTTATTTATATTGTCTTAAAAGAAGCTGTGTAATACACGCCAACTGCACTCTTACACGATAGACGATAAGAAAAATCGCTGACACGGCCCAAGTACTGCGCGTCGGGCGTGTCGCATTTTGCCAGCTTCCATAGACCACAGTCTACAGCCACAAAATACATTGGCTAGGGAGTGAACTGAAAAGAGACGTATTGAATGGTTCTTACTTTTGTTTGTTTAGCATAAAGAGTTTATATGTCATAATATGCCATCATTTTTGGTTCTTCCATCTGTATATATTGTTATACAAAAGATGTGCTATGCTAATACTAAAATTCGTAGCACAAAAAGTTATCCGTTATCCCTAAACAATAATATATATATATATATATATATATATATATATATATGTTTCATTTAATAATCTTTAATAATAGTTTCTGCACAACAAAAAAGGCGGATGGCGTGACACTACTAAATAAAACTTGTGGAAAAACTATCAAAAATGTATTTAATTAGGAATATTTTTCTTGTACCGTCTTGTTGCCTGATTTAACCCGTAAAACAACAGTGTGTAAGTACTGTAGTGTTTTGGTTTGAAGGGCATTGAAGCCAGTGTAATTACTAGACGGGTGATTATCCGGTTGAAAATGGTAAAAATAGAAACAAATTTATAGTAGAATCAAACCCATTGTAAAAGGAAGAGAATACAACAAAATTGATAGAAAAAATAAATTAACGGCGATCTGAGGTCGGGAAGTGGGAAGGGGGGGGCTTTTAAGGGTAAAAAACGGTTTATCTCGATTTCCGGAAAAACTACAAGTCCTATGGAAAAAAGTTAAATCGCAAAGTTGTAGGTAATAAAAAGATCAACTTTTGTATACACACTTTCTTCACATAACCTCAAAATATATGTGAAAAATTCAAATAACCAAGTTTTTTGTTTTTATTTTTATCTATTATAATAAATAATTTTTTTTTCACGAAATTTGGTGAAAACTTACCTTTTTGTATCCCAAATACACTGTATTTTTTTTGATTTAAAATATTTATTTTTGCACCTTATTTTGACTTAATATCGAAAAAGCAGCCTAATTTTCAAACGAAAATTCTCACGTCAAAATATGAGCTTTTTTAAAAAAGTCTGTTGGTTTCTTGTTCATTGAATTCTCTACTTTCTGATAGTGTAAAAAAATATATATATTACTATGGTAAATGTGCTCAGAAAATGTAAAGTTATAAGTTAATATTTAATAAGACATATCTACAATATTTTGAGTAAGTTGTAGAATCTTCTTTATATTATATGCGTAGATGCCTCTTTATTGTTATTTTAATATAACTTATATACCTGAGTGATCTACGGAAAATTTTAGCCCATCATAAAGAAGTGGGGAAGGGGCTAGGTGGGTCTGGGCCTTACTACCTGTTATTTAGTAGTTCGTTTCTTTGCATTTTCTGAGCACATTTACCATAGTAATGTATATATTTTTTTACACCATCAGAAAGTAGAGAATTCAATGAACAAGAAACCAACAAACTTTTTTAAAAAAGCTCATATTTTGACGTGAGAATTTTCGTTTGAAAATTAGGCTGCTTTTTCGATATTAAGTCAAAATAAGGTGCAAAAATAAATATTTTAAATCAAAAAAATTACAGTGTATTTGGGATACAAAAAGGTAAGTTTTCACCAAATTTCGTGAAAAAAAATGATTTATTATAATAGATAAAAATAAAAACAAAAAACTTGGTTATTTGAATTTTTCACATATATTTTGAGGTTATGTGAAGAAAGTGTGTATACAAAAGTTGTAGATCTTTTTATTACCTACAACTTTGCGATTTAACTTTTTTCCATAGGACTTGTAGTTTTTCCGGAAATCGAGATAAACCGTTTTTTACCCTTAAAAGCCCCCCCCCCCCCTTCCCACTTCCCGACCTCAGATCGCCGTTAATTTATTTTTCCTATCAATTTTGTTGTATTCTCTTCCTTTTACAATGGGTTTGATTCTACTATAATTTAATTATGTTTCAAATTGGAAAATCACCGGTCTATACTGGCCATTTTGATATTCAAATCTTAGGTCTCGGGGTGACGAGCGCAGTCCAGTGCCATGCAGTTCTTTATAACCCAAGGTTCTGTGTATAGCCATTTTATCAACCTGATGGTGATTTCAAGGCAATTTTAAATAGCATGATGTTCTTCATCATAACGTAACATAAGCTCACGCCAGTATCTGCAAAGGCGTAGGCAAAGGTGCAAATGCTGGACTGGTTCTCCGTGTTAAGTTCATAACCATTTTTAAACCTTCTGTATCCATGTTATCTTGCCAAGGAAAATGAGCCAGACAATTTTAAAAGCTCGTGAAAGAAAACGCGCTGGTCCTTTGTACGGTCATTGTACGCGGGTGCATTTAAAACCCGCATGAATTTTGTGGTTAAAAAAATGAGCTAAGGGTGCGGATAAATATTTCCGCAGTCTTTTTGTTGTACAGTGTTTAAGCATTGCTGTGTTTCGGTTTGAAGGACATTGAAGCCTGTGAAATTACTGGGCATTATGAGACTTAACATCTTATGTATCGGGGCGAAGAGCTCAGTTCAGAGTCATGCAGTGTTTTGTAATTTAAAGTTCTGTGTGGTGTTGCTTCTGTTTATGGGCAGGCGTTGCGCTTACCATCAGGTGTGCGCCTTGCTCGTCTCGTCATTCAATCAAATAAAATACATATATATTATATATTTTTGTGCTGTAGTGTGTAGTTACTTAGTGCTATCTTTAAACTTATCGGCTAGAGGCTTGCATACCTTGCAGATGTGTTAATGTATTAGAACGCGCTTAGATATAGATTCTTTAATTATTGAAAACGCGGCACTACTATACAAATGAAAACTACTTACTGCAAGGAGTGTAAAAATAAACCGACTTCTATATCTATTTATGTGACGTCAGTATAATTCCTATGCTGTTGTAAGGTGTTGGCTTATTGATTTTCCGATTGGCCGCCTGAATGCAACCAGCTTTGAACGAATGCTTGTTTGTGGGTAGCCGTTATTCAACACCTGGAAAATGTGTGGGTGCTAGACGGTCACTGAGTTTACACAATGAAGATAGGTATATTATTCTAGTTTATAGAATATAAATAGACAAGTTTACATAATTATTATCAACTTTTTTAAGAAATAGGATTGGTATTGTCTGGTACTGTCACTCTAGTATTGTCATAGGAGTTGAATTGACTTGGTAGTTAGCACTAAACTAGTAGCATAAACATAATTATGAGCATCACGTGACTCATTTACTCGTTTGCAGTCCTCTGCTATAAAAAATATGGTACTTAATTATTAAAATATTTCTTTAGAACAATTTCCGAACGAAATTCGGCGTCCAGTCTTCGAACTTTATCCCTTAGGCGTTGTGGTCATGTCCTAATAGTATTAAGTCACATGCACTTGAATTACGTTCAGTTAACTCATTAGGTGGTTGGTATAAGTCCCGTGTATGCGAGAAGCCGTCTGGGTAGGTACCATTGTTTTGTTCATTTCTGCCGCCAAGCAGTGGTGTGTTAGCTTAGTTGTGTTCAGGTTTAAAGGAAATTAAAGCCATTGAAATTACTGGGCATTATGAGACTTAAAGTTTGAAGTGTTGATGTGACGAGTGCAGTCAAGTGCCGTGCCGTACTTCATAATTATTATTAAATTTTTTAATTTGTGTTCTGTGTATTATTCAATTTTTTAATTTGTGTTGCTTCTGTACTTACCATCTCTTCTTGTCAGGCGTCACTGCCATAAATAAAAAGTATGTAGGATACTCTAATATTAAAACCAACACAATAAAAGCCCGAAGAAATAAAATAAAGGTTCTTTCAATATCAAAATACCTTTACAAATTGGTTGTTAAAATGATAGGAAAAAACATAATCTCCAGTTCTCCACAAAGAACGCCCACAGAATCCTATTTGTTAGTTGGAATCGCAAGAACATTCATCCGACAAGCCCTACTTCTAAAGAACGTTATTAGTACCAAAAGAATTGGAGAACTAATTAAAAATAGTAGCGTGCCCTCGGTTTTTTGTAGAAAACCTTGTTTGTTATACTTTGTGACCTTTAGATTTTTAAATTGTTTTCATGAAATGTACAATTTAATAAATTGGTGAATTAAGTTATGAATTAAATTTTAATTTCCGAATGTAACGTTTTATCTCCATTTATCTTTTTCAGTCTAAAATGAAGAAATCACCTCCAGTACATACTGATATTATTATGGTAATAATACATTTACGGCTTTAATAATTCTATAATTAAGATGCTTATTGGAGGAGTAAAATACACGATTCAATTTAGAATTAAAGATAAGGAAAGTGAGCCGTCACGTTTTTAATGTTCATTAAACCACCCCTGCAATTATAAGACGCTCCAGTTGTAGCATTATTTGGAAGACGTCCAATGATAATGAGTCCTTAATGTAGGTACTAATTACTTGACTGTTTATTTATTGAAAAAAATTTTTTTTAGTAATATATAAAATTAACAAGCAATTAAAAATGTTTATTTAAAATAGAAAGTAGAAGCATTGTGGCTAAACCCAGGGGTCGAACTCGAGATTTCAACATATCAGTCATACCGGATCCTCAATACAACTACGCCACCGAAACAGTAATATAATAAATTGTAAAGCGAATTATTAAAATAAGGAAGTATGAGTTTAACACTTATAATTTTATAAACATAAATAAGTTTGTCGGAGATAGCGGAATAACCAACACAATAAAATGTAGATTTAATATATTAGGCATAAATTTAACACCTATGGACTATTTAAAAGAAAGTATAATAATACAATACAATCAATCGTACAAACTACAATGAATTTAGCAATACAAATGAACATAGTAACAAGGTAATAATATTGACTTTACGTTACCAGACAGCTCAGAGCACCACCGTGCCGTGTCCACAACTGGACAACTTCTGACCCGTCGACAGCTGCGCGCCCCCCTTTATACTATTATTGTAAAGTGGGGGTAATGCGAGGCAACGACAAGTCAAATACAATACTTATTTTATAAACGGAAAACGGATATCAGACTCATTTAATAATTTAAAGATTTAAAGGAAATATTCTCCCACACGGCCATTCTGACGAGCAGCCAGCCATGGCTCGCGAACAAAAGTCAATTACAAAATCCGAATCCCGTGGCTGTTGCCAAGTCACATGACAACGACTAGCCAAATCACATGGCAGTTGTCAAATCACATGACAACATAACGGTTTGCCAAATCACATGGCAGTTGTCAAATCACATGACAACATAACGGTTCGCCAAATCACATGGCAGTTGCCAAATCACATGACAACAAAACGGTTCGCCAAATCACATGGCAGTTGCCAAATCACATGACAACAAAACGGTTCGCCAAATCACATGGCAGTTGCCAAATCACATGACAACAAAACGGTTCGCCAAATCACATGGCAGTTGCCAAATCACATGACAACATAACGGTTCGCCAAATCACATGGCAGTTGCCAAATCGCATGACAACAACGGGGTGCCAAATCACATGGCAGTTGTCAAATCGCATGACAACAACGGTTTGCCAAATCGCATGGCAGTTGCCAAATCACATGACAACAACGGTTTGCCAAATCGCATGGCAGTTGCCAAATCACATGACAACAACGGTTTGCCAAATCGCATGGCAGTTGCCAAATCACATGACAACAATGGTTTGCCAAATCGCATGGCAGTTGCCAAATCACATGACAACAATGGTTTGCCAAATCGCATGGCAGTTGCCAAATCACATGACAACAACGGTTTGCCAAATCGCATGGCAGTTGTCAAATCACATGACAACAACGGTTAGCCAAATCACATGGCTGTAGGAAGGAAGGAAAGGAAAACCGTGGAAGGAAGATAATGAGTTTGGGGTATACAAACAGTTGTGATTATCAGGCATAACTATAGTCGTTGGCCGGACGACTACTGATATGCAAGACAATCTTAAAACTGAAAATTATAAAAATCCTTATTTTATACCGTAATCGCCTCAACATTAGGCAGAGGTATAATCTAAGGAATCCATTAATTCACGTCCCATGTCGGGATCAACAATTCTAAAATTATCGTGAGAAACATACAATTAATTTCCAGTTTCATGCCAATACTACATCACCTACTTGAAACGGTACAATCTTTTTGTCAAAATTAGCCTTTTGTATTTGGGCTAGCTCGTTCATCCTGACGGATGCTATGGAAACCCAGGCGTTCCAAGTCATTTAACAAGGTTGATATGACAGGAGCTGACTGGTGGCAGCCCGTAAGAAGTCGGAATAGAGTATGACCAGTAGTTTGAAAGTGATGTTAATTGCTAACGGCACTTTAACAGCGTCTTTACAAGTTCTAATGGAGTTATCTTCAGCAGTTGTGAAGCTCAAAACAAACAGAAAAGCCAAAACTCATTATCATCAGAATTCGAAAGGCTTACCACAGGAATCAGCTTCCCTTACTCACAAAAGGTGCTGTAAACCGCACATCTTAATATTTTTATCTTTTTCAAAAAAAGATAATGTAATGTAACCAAAAATCAAATGTATCAAATAAAGTGACAAACTGTACTATGGGCGCAAGCGTGCACTCAAGCGCCCACAGACAAGGGTCTCGTAAGTAATAAAATAATCGAAGAAACATTTCATGGCTTCAGACATAACATGAATAAAAATAAATTTCAATGCATGGAGAATGACATAATACATGTCAGTGACTCCGGTATCAAAAATGTGATACGCGTCTTCAGAGTCACATACTGACTCGGGCACCACACAAACATTACGATTGAAGAACGACGCACAGAATTTATTTTACCCGCGAAATTGGGTCTAGTCACTGACGACGTATAACATTTTAAACTAACATGGTTATTTTTTAAAACTAAAGCTACATAAAACGGGGTATCTTTGCTAACGTACATCGGGTATTAAGATATCAAAAATTGGTATGACAATGGCCCAAACGTTTGCATATCTCCTCATATGACCGCGCAAACAGAAACCCGTACCTTTGTATGCTCATTCGCATGATACTATACCACTTACGACAAAAGCGTGTTCACGCATCCGGCATTTTCTCGCCTCGCCACAACATTATACGTTCTGCGGCGGTGAGTCGCCTTTTCATAAGAGCCAGCTAAATAGCTCAAGTTCGTAGCGATAACACGGTAACGCATGGTCAATCTCATACGGTCCACGCATGCCGGAGTCCAGTTTACCCGTGATTTTTGCAGCCCATGAATGTGCGGCTCGCAATGACACCTCGCATTGAACTATGTGGCCCTCGACTAGACAGGTGTGGCGACCACTGATCTGTACAAGAAACATAATTTAAATTAGGCCAAATCTGATCGACCATTTTAAACCGTTGGCTATCCAAGCTTTAAACATGTGGATTGAAGGTTCCCCACTGTTCGCTAATTGTTCATCATTAAGTCATAACTACAAAAATCAAGCATCGGGTTTACGTTTACAGTTACTGTAATTTGCAGCAACATAAATTATAATGTGAATCACAGTGTCACAAACAATATTAGCATAAATGCTCTGTAAACCAATCGAACTAATTCATTATAAGATGTCAACATCATCATTGCGTTAAATAAAAACAAATTTCCAAAATCTTTCATACTGAAAATGTCTTGTGGTAACTCAATCTGGGAATCAAACTAAGAGCCCTCAGTGCATAGTTTCTAAGTGGTATTATTATTCATAGTGGTCCTAAAAATAATTGCACGGAACACAAATCGATAACTTATGATGAGGTCATCATTATTATCGCAAGTCACCCAAGTGATAAATTTGTTCCTAAAAATAATTGCACGGAACACAAATCGATAACTTATGATGAGGTCATCATTATTACCGCAAGTCACCCAAGTGATAAATTTTACTATAAGACTTGGAGCACTGAACACGATTGCACTATAGGAGTTACAGTTTTTGTAATTATGTCAATAATGAACAGAAACACTCATCGGTTTTTTGAATTTCTCAATACGATATGCAAGAACAGTTATGAAAATACCATGTGGACAAATAAATCATCTTGTCGGGTAGACGATGGTTAATTGTGATTCTACAAGAGTAAGGCTGGATTGCACCATAATAGCATTTATAATTAATGGTTACGTCAAATTTGATGACAACAGTAATGCTGACTTTAACATTGACTACGGGATGTGTTGCAATATCGTATTTCGATACTAGTAGATTCCTCGATTAATTCTAGAAGTAGCGACATAATATTATTTTGTAGCACAGACGCTTTAGGTGATATACCAGGATGGAGGTTATAATTTGAACTATCTAACAGATTAACTTAAACAATAGCTTTAACCAGCGAATATTGGTCGGTTACGGTTAACAGCTAAACTTATAACATCATATAACATTTGTCAAATGGTGCTACTATTTTTTTTTTTTTTTTGCTTAACCTGAACTTTAACATGTTTGTCATTGCTAAAGGAAGATGGGTGCAACTTATGGCGCCCTTAACGTTTAAAAATGACTTCTGCTATAAAATCATTTGGCATTTAGCGAAAAGTTTTTACTACTATGTAAAAAATTAAGAAATCCTCACGCAATTATTTTCTTTCAAAATATGCTGCGAAGATCTTATTCAATTAATCACAGATGCCACGTAGCCAAATGCGATAATTGAAAATCTAATGGATTGTCCAAGCAAATCAATATTCTTATAACAGAATCGGACTCGCGTTTTTAGTGAAACCGGTGCAATCGTCAATACTTTGAACTTTTATTCTATGTAACATTGGTTCATAAACCCTCTAAAAATTCGAAAAGAAATTATCGTTCACATCTACAACGACAATCATATCAGGATGGATTGATTGATGTAAAATTCAATGAAATGGATTCCCTGCATTAGGTATTTAGTAAACGGGGAGTCCACAGCTTTGCTAGATAGTGAAGACCATTTTGATATCGGTAGGCGATCACTACATACACACTACACATTTTAACAATTCTACAAAACCTGTAGGCACTTCAAATTATTTTTTATACGCGATCTACATAAAATGGAACGTTCTCACCAAATCCATGTTTCTCGACGTATACTTAATACTCGTAAATGTATCCGATCACAGTCGTCCCGCAAAGCCAGAGCGGCCTTTAGCCGTACGGGTGCACCATCACACCGTGGGTAGAACGATCGGGAACTCTTGCAGACCAATATCTTGCACTCCAAGCCAGCGCCGGTACCACATCAGTAGAACTCGTTCATTATAGAAACATACAACAAAAGGTACACAATTAATAACTTTATAGGTATGGACACAATATGTGAGAATTTTCGTATCCAAAAGCAGCAAACTAACAACATGTTCACAATAAATTGAATTATTGTAAACAAGTTACTTTCAAGATATCAAGACATGGAATTATTAATATCTATCGGGTAGATAATTATTCATTTACATTTCTGAACACCATCAAATTCACCAATTCAATGCAATTTTACACTGGATGAATTTTGTTTGGCACTGGACTGCTGCACTATGGATAATCGTGATGATTTCTAACCAACTCACCACATGAAAATATTACTTGCGATTTTCAGTTTTAACAAAAGTAAAATACAATTGAAAAAGATTCACCAAATCACTTGTAGATAGTCGCAGTTCCTCGCGTAGTTACTAACACAAGTGAATTTAAAATTCTTATCGAGTAATATCGTTACTTGGAATTTATGTCGCGCTAAACGCCTTGACAAATTACTCATTAAGAAAATAGCAGTAATTGTAAATGATACAAAATTTAAAAAGTATTTTTGGTGACAGCAAAATTTATCATTTTAAAGTTACTGTGGGCTTTATAAGTTCTTTATGCCGCTTCTGATGTCGGAGATAGCGGAATAACCAACACAATAAAATGTAGATTTAATATATTAGGCATAAATTTAACACCTATGGACTATTTAAAAGAAAGTATAATAATACAATACAATCAATCGTACAAACTACAATGAATTTAGCAATACAAATGAACATAGTAACAAGGTAATAATATTGACTTTACATTACCAGACAGCTCAGAGCACCACCGTGCCGTGTCCACAACTGGACAACTTCTGACCCGTCGACAGCTGCGCGCCCCCCTTTATACTATTATTGTAAAGTGGGGGTAATGCGAGGCAACGACAAGTCAAATACAATACTTATTTTATAAACGGAAAACGGATATCAGACTCATTTAATAATTTAAAGATTTAAAGGAAATATTCTCCCACAAGTTTTTAAAATTACGACTAGTACTTTTACGTGATATCATATGTAGATTTACGGTGAATCATGCTTGCAAAGGAACAATGGTAATTCAAGATTTCCAACATGGAAACTTCCAGAATTTTAAAGAATCCTCGGCTATTGTGGACAGGGCTGCAGTTTGCAACGGTTAATGGACAGCGAGTGGCGACGGGTGCTGTGAATTGTTTCGCTTAACTTCAACCCCCGTAATAAGTGCAGTAAATGCCAAGCTGTCTGCGAGAAATGTAGAGCATTCCTTAATATACCTGTGTTTAGCTACGGATATGACGGGAATTTTATCCTTAACCTGCAGTATTTTTATAACAAACGCCGCGCCGTCACACGAGCATGTGAGTCATCTGATGGTAAGTGATCTTCATCGCCCATAAACGCCCCAATGCCAGAAGAATTTTATGAGTGGTAGAGTCACACCGTAAACAGTATTGTCTACAGAATGAATGGGTTGGCTCGACCGGGTCGTTACCACTGTTTCACAGGAAACCGACTTAAAGTAGCGGCTTGCTGCTGCATCTCGTACGGTGAGTGAGATATCCGAAGGCCCAAATCCTCCTAACTTCCAATCCCTTAATTATCCCTTCACTTTAAGATCGGCAAAGCGCCTATGATTCTTCTAGTATTGTAGGCTTACATGAGCGGTGGACACCACTTACCATGAGATGACCCACTTGCTTGTTTGCCGGTCTATGCTATAAAAAAAGAATCACGGATACGTTACCAACCTTAAAGGAGAGGGTAATTTAGGGATTTAGGGCCCTCCCTAATAAATAGTGTGTATAGTAAAGACGAGTGAAATCGAATCTCAGGATATCTCACTCGTTGCACGAAACACAACCGAAAGCTGCTATTTCAGGTTAGTTTTCTGTGTGACAGTGGTAACAACCCGGTCGAGCCTGCCCATTTATGTAATCAAAACTGGCTACAGCGTGGCTCTACTACTTTGAAACGTCTGCAAAATTAATCGTTTTGTAGTTTTACAACGTGAATAGCCAAGCTATCGTGATTTTAAGTAATCACTCTGCCAAATTTTATTAAAATTAAACGAAGTTTTTGTATGGATTAAAAAGGAAAAGGTATTTCTATGCTCTTACAAATAAAAGTCCTTGATCGGAATCGGAGAAACAATTTCAAAAATTGTTTGCTGGAACTAGTTGTTGCTGTAACAAAGATTTTCGTTATATTGTTGGCATAAACAGAGACAATTGGTATATTTGTTTTGTTTGGCTAATGGCCGACTTCAATTAATATTTCGGTAATGGATTCTTCAGATCGATCCTGAGAATCAACCAATCAAATTAAGTAATTTGTACGCGTGTCTTTCAAACTGTATTTGACTCATTTCATTTCATTCATGAGGTCATTTCTGGGATCGATCGGGAAAATCAATCTAAGATCGTTTATTAGATATCGGTCGTGAGTCTCTATGTTGGTTGTTTGTGCTCTTGAGTTTTGGACTTATTTTTACATATTACTGGGAAGTGAAGTAAAATTTCAAGGCATTATTTATTTATTTATCTTGGAAGTTTTACAGACTCCTATTTAAAATAGGTAAATTAGTATTGTATATTATAATATTGTAAATTAATATTAAAAAAAAGCAAGGTTGGAGTTTCTTGTCCGTTTTTCTCTAATGAAACAGCATTCCGAACTGGCGGTAGAGTTATTTCACTGAATCTAAATGATGACATGTTACAGATCCAATAAATATTTTGATTTCATTTAATATGGTGATTTATATTGTTTTAAATAATGACAAGCCTTCACAAGTAAGTGAACATAAAGATATATGGACTGTTTGATTATACATTATAAAGACAGACTTAACATCATATTATGTTTCGAGGTGACAAGCGCAGTCAAATGCCATGTAGTGCTTTGTAATTTAAAGGTCTATGTGGTTTTGTTTCTGTTTGTGGACAGACGCGGCGCTTACCATTAGGCTAGTGACCTGCTTGTTTCGAAATTTAGGCTGCCAAAAAAATGTGCTGCTACGTTATACGTAGTTCAAAGTTCCTTGTGGGATTGCTTCTATTTTTGGGAAGGCATTGTACTTCCCACAAGGCGAGCGACCTGCTCATCTCATAATTCAAGCTAATAAATAAACAAAATTCCGCTCTACATGTTTATATATTGAAATTGTTCGAAACTTTTATCATATGAAAAAGTTTTCCGGTAAATGCAACCATCAGCGTAACAATAAGCGGGTATTTTATCGAATAATGGTTTTTTCTCAGTTTTTGTTCCGTATCGGGAATTGACCGAGTTTGAATTGATGTTAGATTATACGATTTGAATATCGCATGAGCCGTGGCCCGGGGCTCGGCGTCTGTCTGAGCTAAACCAGAAAAATGGAAATGTTTAATGAAGGGCATATACACCAGGATGACTGTGCGGTGCAACTTTTGTGTATGTTATAAGAGTCCTCTCGCTTGTTTCGTCAACTCTGAGTAGTTGTTAGTAAGTTGCTATTGTTTCTGTAATATGTAATTTTCTTTTATTTTAGTACTGAATTGTCTTAAGCGCTATTTTAATTGCCTACATGATCAATAAAAGATTACATTATTTCTTTCATTTCTGACATACCGGAAAAAAGGTGCCAGCAACGTACGACGTGCTAGCGACTTGCAAAAAGTTCTCAGTTTTCTATTTAAAATTACACATAAATAGCCCGGATTGTAAATAAGCTCGGGGAAACGTGCGTGCACTAAATGTACCTCTGCCTACCACAACGAGGATAAAGGTGAGCTTATGTATGTATATAATATATACCCAGTAAAATAATAATTCATAATTACACTTAAGTAGCTTATTAGACACATTTAAATTCTATAAATATATCCTTAAAAAGTACGACGTCCCTCCAGTATTGTTGCTTAGGTTTGAAAACTCGAGCGTTTATATTTTCCTTACACCGAGACCACGATCTTATAAAGCATCTTACACATTGTACAATACAAAGCATCTGGTCATTTGTATTCACAGTACTAAAAAACTAGATAAGAAACTGTCATATAGCCTCAAAATCGTAAACCGCGCGTTTTAAAGCCCAGTGTATAAGGTCTTTACTACACTATGTTGCTACATAATGCTTGTAGAGGATTTAAGAGCGTGTTCCCAATACAATAGAAGGATAACAAAGCATGCAGTAAAGATACCGAGGTAGCGAAACGATGCAGTAGGAATTAATTATAGCTAGATATGTATCTGCTCCTGTTACTTTAAATAAAATCATGTTATGATTTATGCTTTGGAAATTTTAAAAAGGTAGGATATAAATTTATTCAATCACCTCATTATTCCAGTGGCAGCGTACTAAGGCTGAGAACCGTGAGATCTTGGACTCAATTCCCTGCAGCGTTAATTCCGACACCTCTGACTACCCCTTGTAGTATAAAGGCGTGATCGTAGTTACGTAATGCCAAAATGTAAGAGATAGACCACCACGAAGACCGTGACCACGAAGGCTGAATAGCTTTTGAAACGTCGGGATCAAAATGAATTAAAAACCGCGTTAAAATTCGTTTAAATTAGTTTTATTTCAATGTATAATATTCCCGTAAACATAAGAAATCATTATGAAAGAGATAGATTTAAAAAATCAATCACAAGACGAACTGCACGATTTTAATAAACAGTACCCATTTCACAAACAACTTAAATGTATTGTTGCTGACGTTTATATTTGAAAAGTTATACGTCGACGTATATATCACGTTGACGTCTTTTCGCCTGACGCGTCACACACGGGATGACGTCGGTTGTCGTAGATGTATCTCTACATTGCCGTAGGCCTGTAGCGGTGTATCTACAGCGATTACACCGTAGTCGATAACGAGTTCGTATTCATTAGCAAAGAAAGAGAAAAATGTTGTAACTAATTCACCCTTATTCCCTACGTTGTATCTATTGTATTTTTTCTTCACCTGCCCTTACTCCACTTGTAGTGGAGTCGGCTTAACATGCTTTTCAACACATTTTACAAAAAATATAGTTTTACGATCGTTCTGACGTCAAGCCCTTTGAGGAGAAACAAACCCAGACTTCAAATATTTAATTTTGTTCATAATATTTGTCTCTGTGCCGGAATCAAACCCAGGGCCTCTTGCTTCATAGCTGGCTACTTGTATACTGTGTCATGGAGACTATTGTCTAAGTTATACTGTATTTAGAGCTATTTACTGCAAATTTATCATACTCCCCTATGATGTTATATAATGTATATATATGTTTCGATTTGGATTTCATTAGCATAGAACTAAGGCGACTGGCATTTAAAATAATCTAATTAAAAAAAAAACTCTACATAAATTACGCAAGGTCTGTATTTTCTAAATGGTTGAACAGATTTTCTTCAAACATAGCCTGAGGCCACCTTAATCAAGCTCGCATTTAAATGAAAAAATCCGCATACAATTCAGTTCATTTGTTTAGGCGCCCGATGCCAAATTGGGTTTTGTTACTTTGCTAGACAAAGAAACAAGACCCAGTTTTTTGTCGGCAATCAAACACAGGCCTGTACCACTGTCAAGCAGTGGAATTATGGTGAGTTGGCGACTACCACCAGCCTATTTTGTCCGTGTTTTAACATAGGCCAGGCAGGTGTAATAGTCCTTCCTATAGACTCATTTACTGAATCCAACAACACCTCACTTCAATAAACTGTTATAAATTTTTATCCATCACTACAAAAGTGCAGTTTATATACAAACCGAGGACTGTCCTGGCTCTATAGACCTGACGTTTCGAAAGCTTTTCAGCCCTCGTGGTCCAGTCCACCCCGTGACCACGAAGACTGAAAAGCTTTCGAAACGTCGGGACAAATATTAAAATAAAAAACCGCGATAAAATCTGTTTAAATTAGTTTTATTTCAAAGACATACGTAATAGTAATAAGAATATACCCAATAGTCACACACCCTGACCCTATACTAGGTTAAACTGTATCGTGGGTATCAGCAACTACGAGGACCTTGCTGTTGCACAACACCCAGAACCGTAACATATATTGTTGGATAACACAAACATTTGCCTCAGTAGGGGAATCGAACCCACCTCGTATTTACAGCTGGTTACTCGCTCACTGTGCCACGGAGGCTGTCTAATTGTACATGTACTTACATTTTTCATATAAAAAATGGCGTATGGCGCCACTGAGTCCCAAAACACAAGACGTGGTCGACAAACAGATGATGATTAATAAGCGACTGACACAGAAATAGCTATTAATAACGTCTCCTATCACACCGTTGCCTTCGGGGTTTGTTAACTACAAGTCAATTTATTGATTTTGTTTTGCTAGTTCCAATAGGTATGTTTGTTCTTTTACAGGTGGTAGATAAACTAGAAACGTATAATGGCGATTTATTATTAGTAAACTAGCTTTTAATTGCTACTTTTTATTTATAATTTTTTATTCTTTTTTATTTATTATATATTTTTTTTGTACAAAAATAAAACTGTTTATTTGGATGTTTGTTAATCAATTATTTCGTAACGATTGAACGGTTTTGGATAAAATTTTGCAGATAAGATTTTTTTTTTTAAAAGACCTTTATAAGTATTACAACATATGCTACGTTTTATCGTGAAACGAGACAATCACGACGGATAATTTTTGCGGAAGTTATTGTATAATATTTTATACTACTCATATTTATGATGACTATGAGCAGTTTTCTTTAGCCCTTTGGATGAACTACAGGGGTCCCTGCTAATGGAGTACTGGCGATCCTTGCACTATCTTATCCCAGGTCTAAGCGAGAAGGGAAGGATTTAAGGATGGGAAAGGTATAAGAAGAGGGGGCAAGCCCCTCGGGAGTACTGGATATATACTGGCTGATCCTGGAAAGCGATCCACATAAAGGTCCGATCCACATACATCACTACTATGAGCAGTTAAAGCGGTAAAATCGCGGACAAAAATAACGCGATTTTCCATTGTATTAAAATAATCGTCTAACTTTAGACATTGCGTTAAGTTTTAGCCGGTATTATGGAACTGGGAAGGAAGTAGCCATTTACCTGATCCTGTTAGCGAATTTTCATTGGTTTTCTTTGTTATCGGAACGTCTTCGCCGCCCTTGATATAACATTATCCCTGGCCATGTCGAACGAAGGGCCAGCTAACCCAGATAATCATTAAATATCTGTAAGTAGAAATATTGGTAAGATTTTTTTCATTGACTTTTTCATTTTATTGATAATTCGTTATTATTCACCAGAAAATAAAACACAACATAAGCTTACGCCTTTATACCCGAAGAGGTAGGTAGTAGGTATCGTAAGATTTTAAAGGGGAAGCGTGGGGGAAGGGATTAGCTTTGTATGAATCTTTTTAATATCTATATACTATTTATATTTTATTAACGGAATACGGCGGTGAATTAGCGCACAAATATGATTATTAACAAAAATGAGACACGTGTTTCACAATTATGGCGAGAAAATACTTTGACGTATGCGGAGCCACAAGCAAAATTATACAGGCTTACTTTTTAAACACCAACAACCTCGCAGGACTAGATAGCTAACCCCATAAGGAACAACAAAACAAGTAACCCTGTATGGTACAACCAGTATTTAAATATCAAAAAGTGTATTTTTTAAGAAGTAAAAGTTCGGTGTAACTGTGTGTTTTGTGGGTAAACAAGATGTTAAAGGAGGCTGCGGGGAGCGGGAGCCTCATTATTACAGGGGCGCCGCGTCGTCGACGCGACGGCTAAATGCACCGCGTCGCGTCGCTTCGTCGGCGTCTAGCCATCGGTTCTACTCTGCATTGGTTATCGTGACGCATCTTTCTGAAGAAGCTTCCCAATCTTCATTTAAGGGCGGCATCTCATCCATGATTATAATGATGTAGTGGCGCTCATGAGCGGTGGAGAACATTTGAAATCAATCAGGTGACCCACATATTCGATTTCCGACCATATAATACAAAACTATTTTTATACTAAAATCTATTTTATTGTACTTTATTAATAAATATAAAAAGCTGTTGTGCTGAAATTGGGCTTTACATTTTCTGCTTTACAATTTCGGTTTTTACAAATTCTGCGTCACAGGAAAAAAGTCCAAGATTCACCTTTCACTTTACATTTTTAAATCCTTATTTTGTGACGGCCCTCAGCGTGGATTATTTTTAATATTTCGCCAGGGCAAATGGCACGTTTTGTCAATAAGGGACATTTCCCTTCACGATTACTTTCTTCCCGTCACCACCTAAAGTAAACAGGGGTGAGAATGTGTCCCATGTATTTTGCGTAAAAAATTTCATGGTCTATTTATTTACTTTCAATTTGTTTGAGAAGTTACAAAGATGTGATGGAGTATGAACGTATTAGGTAAATATTTGTCAGATTTGTTTTTATAACACATATAAGGTAACAGGTGTATCTTTTTTTCTACCTGGCGTTATTCCAGCTTTTATTTTTAACCGAGAACGGCAAAGAGAGTGGAATACACCTGATGGTAAGTGCAGTGTAGTCCAAAAAACCAGTGACCACCGACAAAAAATGAGTTAATAATAAATACATCTTCACATTCCGAAGAGGAAAGAAGCAAGTCCAGGAACCTGCGACATGACAGGCGGATGACCGATGCCGGCACAGGGATACAAGTATGTACCCCTATACCCGCCTCAACCAACCATCTAGTCCTGTCGCAAGCCCCACGGGAGAACCGGGTGTATGTGAATATAATATGTATGTGAATCACTATGGTAGGTAAAACCTAACGTAACGTAAAGCCATGTGTACGGTGGTCGCTATCCGGGCGGATATGAATATCCTACCACCAGCAAAATATTAGCAAGTTCCTCCTTACTTTGATACTTCCTTTTCGAGCGTCCTTCATTGTGAGATCATTGGCTCTCATGTCTCCCTTTAATACATTAAGCTAGAGCTTCAGTCAGAACAATGAACAATTTGGCACAGACATTTGCGGCGGATGTACTCCTGCAGTTTCTTCAAAACGTGACTTAACCTTGCTACGTTATGTGACCTTATCTACCACATCGCGTGTACAAACACTGCCATGGATGTATTTGTTACGTACAGAAAATTATATTCTATTATCAGGTAAGATGAAGTCCTACGAAGTGATGTAAAGGAAGAAATGTTTGCACTCTTGGGTTGTGTTATTTTGGGTTGTGTTATATTCAGAAATTTTCTATCGTCCCGAAGGAGTTAGATTGAAGACCTTTATAATAATTTTTAGTATGTAAAAATGCAGTATTATCCATGTGCAGGCCACCTAAAGAGTTAACCGATATCAAGTAATAGCAGCCGAACATCACATTATTTAAATTTTCAAAAAACATAACCTCTTAGTTTTTGAAATCTACAGTCAATATAATTCAAGAATTATTGGTTATATTAAATGATAAAATAAAAGAAAAATAAATATTGTGAGAGTAATGAAACGACAGTGCCAGTGTCTTTAGGATTACGTAGACATCGTGATCTATGGCACCATTTGTTATAATTTGAGAAGAGCCTTGCGACACAGTGTATGAAACGATAGCAGGACAGATTTGCGTTGATGTTGCCGCTAGTTTGCAGTGACTTGTCTCACTGGTTGTAGAAATGTATGCGGGTGTTTGTAGGTACCACCACTTTGTCTATGTCTGCCATACTGCTGCTTGTAACGTAATATTGTGTATATTATGCTCTGCTTTATTTCGGTTTGAAGGTTATCGTGCAATTATTGGTCATTATGAGACTTCACATCTAACATCTTGGATTTTGTTTTAATGATGAACGCAGTGCAGTGACATGCAGTACTTCGTAATTAAAAGTTGTAGGCGGTATTGCTACTATTTGGGCAATCGTGGAGCTTACCAAGCTATCAAGTCACCTTATAATGTTACAAAGTATGATGTATGTCCAATGTGATATTGTGAGTATCGGACCATACATGTGTCTCACTATTGGAACTAAGTCTAGGATGAAAAAATCAATCATAATATGGTTTCGCCCGTGGTTTGTAATATTGGTTAAGCCACATCAGTCTATACATTGAGACACCTTAATATTTTTTACTATGTTGCTGCCTCACGGCAAAACGCACTGCTCTCGGGTGAATTTATTATAATCTTTTATTGGTATAAAAATTTTCTGATGTTCCTACATTGATTCATACAGTTTATTAGTCGTAACTGAAAATCTATATCCATAACAAGGCTTAGATGCTAGTGAGAAAGTACTTGGTATTATCCGACCATAGCGTCTACCAAACATTTGTTGTTGTAAAAGCAAACTGCGTGAACCACTTTAATTATATCGATGTGTTTTCACATAATACATTCCATTTGAAAAAAATACGTTTTAATAGCATAGCATGATTAGGCCAGATTGTCTGAGTCGTTACCACTGTCTCACAGGAAACCGACGTAAAGTAGCGGCTTGTTGCTGTGTTTCGTAGTGTGAGTGAGATATCCGGAGGCCTAAATGCCCCTTCCCAATCTCTAATTATCCCTTTCCTTTAAGGTCGACAACGCGCCCATAATTCTTCTGGTATTGTGGGCGTAGATGTGCGGTGGAGATCACTAACCATCAGGTGACCCACTTGCTTGCATGCCGGCATGTGCAATAAAATTAGGAGTGCACTATATGCTACTACTACCATCAGTATAGTCCCTTTGGCATGCCAGAATAAAGAAAGCTACGACCCCAGCTAGCAAAGAATAAAAATTACACGGAAATGTTAAACTTCTGAAGCAAACTATGACAAGTCAAAGCTGATGCAAAGTTTAACTATAAACTTTTGACATCCGCAATTCCCTTAAAGTAGTTTTCTTTGTTGTATATTTTATTCAATTTGTTGTAATTCCGTTGGAAAGTGCTATCTTGTGTTTAAAGCGTACGAAAGATTATCCTATAGAAGCTTTTAAGGTTAAGTATAAGGTATTATTAAAAATTTCACACTTATTGGTTTTGTAAGTGTGTACATAAAGATTTACTTATCTATGTACAATTTAATGTGCAGGTTTCACAAGATCATAACTTCTTATATTGAGAAAATTTGTTAGGGCTATTTATACGGTTGTTCCGGGTAATAATTTTATTTTTTTATACATAGTATAGACAGGCAAACGCGCAATTGGGTTACCTGATTGCAAGTGATATCCACCGCCCAACTACGCCCACAATACCAGAAGAATTATAGGCGCGATGCTAATCTTAAAGGAAAGGCATAATTAAGGGACTGGGTAAGGGAGGGGGATTTGGGCCTTCGCATATCTCACTCACCGTACGAAACGCAGCAGCAAGGCGTTACTTTACGTCGTGTCGGGTTTCTGTGAGACAGTGATAACGACCCGGTCGAGCCGGCCCGTTCATACTGTAGACAAAACTGTCTACTCTCTATTTTATGTTAATAATCAATCCTTTTGGCACGGTCGTGGAGAGATATATACTGTCTACAGTGCGTATATATGTACTCATCTACTAATATAAAAATGTCTCACATAAATTGTACATGCACTGCCTAACGCCTGCCAATAAATGCCTTCTTTCGTTCAAATCTGGTCGAAGATTATTATCGTCAGCATAGCTTAGGGTCATCGGTGCCCAGTACTAGACTCCGATATTGCGTCTTTTTAAGGTCGAAAAGGGTCTGAAAATCATTTGTTTGCTGGCACGCCTCCGGTATTTGTATCATTGGCGCCTATCTCCAGGCCTTAGCTAGTGAACATTAATAATGATTAGTAAATACAGAGACTATTGAAATAATATAAACTCTATAGAAAAATTTTATGCTGGCCACAAAGTGTTCAACAGTTTGAATACTTTTAAATATGGAAAAGAACTGTTCTGTAGTTCTCTGTTTTATATCATTGTTGTAGTCTTTCGTTGTAATGTTTTCTTGTCGTGGTGTTCTCTAAAATATATTCCTTTATTATACAAATGGTATATTATTATTGAATAACCCAATAGAGACTATTGTAAGGAATAAAGATGAACAACCGCAATACAATAATGTACTAATTATGCCAGAGACACTCTTATCCAAGGGTACACCAAACTTTCCCTAGCAGTAACTGTACATTTTTAATGAGAGCTTAATAGGATTTACGTAAAACGTGCCTTAATTTTGTGGAGTTTACAGTGTTGCCATTTATTTAAGTTGCTGAGGTATTTTTTTTTAAATATTATTAGAAGTTTTAAGTACTTTGATGGACAAAAATTAAGAAAACAAGACATTTCACAAACAATAGAGAATAATTAAAAAATACACCCAACAGTCACGCACATAGTCCTGACCCCATACTAGGTTAATCTGTATCGTAGGTATCAGGCACTATAAGGAGCTTACATTTCTACAACACCCAGCCCCAAAACAAATATTTGTGGATCACACAAACATTTGTCTCTGTGCGGGAATCGAACTCACGGCCTCTCACTTCGCAATAGGCTACTCGCCTACTGCGCCACGAATACATTGAGTGTAAGAAGCGATGAAGGGCTTTTTTAGCAACTACCTTGTTATTCTAATAGTAATCCATAGCATCCAGTCTGGCATTGTATATGATGAGCAGTGATCACACATCATTTTAGCTTTTCACAATCAGGTCGATCACATAAAAAGCTTATTTGTAAAAGAATAGCCAAATATGAAAGTTCCTCACTTTTTCTTGATCTGCGTCGTTTTTGTATCGCATATAATTTATTTAAAATAAGTAATTATTAATTATGCTCAGTAGAAGTAAAATATTATCAAGTGTAAAGTCATAATCATAAAAAATTTCATCAAAAATTACATATTAAGTAATCCGTGAAAACATAGTGGAGTATACAGTAACCGATTCTAATGCTTATTTAATTGTAAGATTTATGTACATTTGTTTGTTTTCCAAATAAAATAAATAAATAAGACTCGGCCCAGTACTTCTTACGCGATACTGAACATAGAAGATATAGTTTTATGATAGTTCGGAATATAATAGGTTTGATGTTGTCAAATTATCTATATATATAAAAATGAATCGCTGTGCGTGTGTCTCGCCAAAACTCGAGACTGGCTGTACCGATTTGGCTAATTCTGATCTTGAAATATTTGTGGAAGTTCAGGGAAGGTTTACCCGGTGAGAAAAAATGAGTAACATAAATAATAAGTAAAGGAAAACACTGAAAACTACAACTTAATTTTCCAGTACAAACTGTTCCTGGGTATGAAACACTTGATGTCTTTTAGATGTGAAACATCTATAAGCGCAGGTATAAACCGGATGGTTGTCGTTGCGAAGCTTGCCGTGATGACGGGTCGTATAGCGTCTAGACTGGACAGGGACAGGACAGGGACAGGACAGTGAGACAGGGCAGTGAGACAGGACAGTGAGACAGGACAGTGAAACAGGACAGTGAGACAGGACAGTGAGACAGGACAGTGAGACAGGACAGTGAGACAGGACTGTGAGACAGGACAGTGAGACAGGACAGTGAGACAGGACAGTGAGACAGGACAGTGAGACAGGCAGTGAGACAGGATAGTGAGACAGGATAGCGAGACAGGACAGTGAGACAGGACAGTGAGACAGGACAGTGAGACAGGACAGTGAGACAGGACAGTGAGACAGGACAGTGAGACAGGACAGTGAGACAGGACAGTGAGACAGGACAGTGAGACAGGCAGTGAGACAGGACAGTGAGACAGGACAGTGAGACAGGACAGTGAGACAGGACAGTGAGACAGGACAGTGAGACAGGACAGTGAGACAGGACAGTGAGACAGGCAGTGAGACAGGACAGTGAGACAGGATAGCGAGACAGGACAGTGAGACAGGACAGTGAGACAGGACAGTGAGACAGGACAGTGAGACAGGACATTGAGACAGGACAGTGCGACAGGACAGTGAGACAGGACAGTGCGACAGGACAGTGAGACAGGACAGTGCGACAGGACAGTGAGACAGGACAGTGAGACAGGACAGTGAAACAGGACAGTGAGACAGGACATTGAGACAGGACAGTGAGACAGGACAGTGCGACAGGACAGTGAGACAGGACAGTGAGACAGGACAGTGAAACAGGACAGTAAGACAGGACAGAGAGACAGGACAGTGAGACAGGACAGTGAGACAGGACAGGACAGGACAGGGACATGACGGGGATGGGACGGGGACGGGACGGGGACGGGACGGCGACGGGACGTGACGGGGACGGGACGGGGACGGGACGGGACGGGGACGGGATGGGGACGGGACGGGACGGGGACAGGACGGGGACGGGACGCGGACAGGACGGGGACAGAACGGGGACGGGACGGGGACAGGACTGTCCAACCGGAGGGAGGTGGGAGACGACCTGACTTAGGTCGTCGAAGTCAATTAAATGTGCGACGGGCTACCTCAAGTGCAATGGCGCAGTACCTCACTTAATTGCATTTAATGTAAATAAAACATTTGTATTAAGTTTTGACCACATTTTACACAAATATATTAAGTAGGTGATACGAAGTTCACCGGGTCATCTAGTAGTTAATATAAATTAAAAAACATAAATTTTCAATATTTTGGTATGACAACTCAGGCTAGAAAACAGTTAGCGGACAAACCTGCATACATAGTTTATGAACTATCCACACTAACACGGGAAACAAATCTGAACCACCACCTGACGTTTCACACCGGGCGACGTTTTTTATTACAATAAAATGTTCAGCGAGCTGTTATAGGTATATATATGTTACAGTTAAAACCCGTTATTAGTTATAACGCGTTTTCCCTAGTTAGACCTAGTTTTCACTAAATGCCTTTGTTGAAACTAGAATTAACTAATGTTCAAAATTGAATATCAGTTAATACTAGTTCTTACTTGACAACACGCGTTTTTCCGAAGTGAATCAGTTAAAAGTGTTCGGACCGAAGTCAAAGTTCATCGTACCTTCTGATTGGTCGCGAAACGTCACCTATAAAAAAAAAATAACCACGAACACTAAGACGGGAGCTTCGCTAAAAAACGAAGATTGCAAATACCTGCAAATCGCAATATTGAATATAGGCATTAGACAGGTACACAGATCGCAGAGGCGAATAAAACCATAAATAGAGAGGATATATGTTTGTGTGCAAGATACGGTAACGCTGGCATTCCGAAATAGTGAAGTGTGTACGTATAATGGCGCCCCCTGTGCCACGGCGGGCGGCAGGCGGCAGCCGGCATATCACATTTTCCAACTCATAAAACTAAGTGGATTTGGCGACGTTTCAATAAGTTTACTGCGAAATCTCGGTATTGCGGGGTAGGTGTTATATCGAACTTATACGCACTTACTCTACACAACATTCCAACCACACAACCTCTAAACAGAAAGAGTCGTTGTTCAATAGCGTAGCATTATACAGGGAGAAAAGGGGTAAGTAGGGAGGAGTGATTCTCAAAGATCCGAAGTGATTTAATTTCTGCATTCGACAATTATTAATTGTCACATATTTTTGGAGAATGATTGCTGCATTTATAAACGTCACTTAACTTTAATTGTCAATGTAATAATAACAATACTAGCCCTGTATCATAGGGGTTAGGCATTAGTTCAACACGCTGGCCTAATGTGTGGTTGGCAGTTTTCACATACATTCGTTATATATTTGATGAAATTTTTATGTATGCAGGTTGCCTCATGATAATTTCATCGCTTCAATATTACTGCTTACTAGCTTTTGCACGCGGCTCCGCCCGCGTGATCTGCTTTTCCCGGGATAAAAGTAGCCTATGTCTTATTCTGATGTATAAGCTATATTAATGTAAAGTTTCATTAAAATCCATTCACTAGTTTTTAAGTAAAAGAGCAACAAACATACATCCATCCATCCATACTTACAAACTTTCGCGTTTATAATATTAGTAGGATAGGATAATTCTCTATCTCATAACTATGGTTTTTACTCTGTACCTATGCCTAAATAAAATAAAAAAAGCCAGAATTCACATGTTATGCTAATCCAAAGTCCATTTCAATGATACGTTTTTTCTTCGACTAATATATTTCCAGCTGGTGGCTGAGTGAAAATCTGTGTAGACTTTTTGTGCTCTCTCAATACCGATACAAGTTCCCGCCTAATGTTGCGGAAATCACATTTTAGCTAGCAGTCAGCATTCCCTACAAAAACTACTGTGAAATGGACAGATTCAGTAACCGCGCGTATTTCGGATTGGAACTTTTTGGTCGCGTTAATTCTGTACTTCGGGTAAATACTAGTGTACGATTAAAAGTTGCCTAATGTTAAGTGGCTTGTGAATTGGCAAAGTTGTATTGAGTTTTAATGAATGTGAGTTGTTTCTCATGTAATTAATGGATATTGACTACAAGTTGACAGGTCCATCGTATGCGAGGAGCCGCCTGGGTTGGTACCACCGCTTTGTCTATTACTGCCGCCAAGCAGCGGCTGCCGTCAAACCGAAACACAATAGTGCTTACACATTGCTTATGTAAGCAGCAGTTTGAGGGGTATTGAACCCAGTGAAATTACTGGGAATTATGAGACTTCTTTTCCTCAACTATGCGACTATGATCTGTTTAAGTAAATAAAGTTAATAATCTAGATAATAGTTTTAACGATTTTTTTGTCTGGCATCTTGATATTAGTAAAGATGCATATCTCAATAGATACGATGTTTAGTATACCGTGGAATCGTACTTTAAATTATTTTGATGGCAGCATTGCATTGCCAGAGTAGTAACTAGCAGATGGTAGTTAAGTTGATTTGTGTCGTCTTATTCGAAGTTAATTGCTTGAATCAAAGTAATATACTATACTGCGCGTTTTGTCAAACAACTATGGTGGTTTTTTGCGTAAAACTCTAGATGTTTCTGTTGAATTAATATGGTAGTAGAATTTTAGACTATCTTATCCAGAAGGTTCTCAATTGCAACTCTGCAGTCGATAGTGAACTATAATAGCAAAGACTCAGATTTATGTAAACTAGGCTTTACTACGTAAATCTTCGTAATTTTTGCTAGGCAAGCGTGCTTCATCATTATCGCTTACCGTCAGGTGAGATATCGGCCAAAACAATAAAAAAACTAGTGATTTATTCGAAACGTCGTTTTTTAAGTTTCGGACTTATTTGCTTCCTTGGATGTGATAGGATAAATTCCAATTTCGGACAATTTATGTGTGATTTTTTCGAACCAAAAACGATAAAATGAAATCAAGGACGAAATGGTTGCTAATGTACAGAATTTATTACATAATAATAAGAGTACACGACATTGTTAAGCCTGACCGAGCCTCAATTCATTTACGCCCCACAGTCCTCATTGACCTCTAAATACAGGAGTTACTCAATGGTCGCGAGTAATTTATTACTCGTTTACGACTCCAATAGGCACTCGTATTACGCCCAGTGTATTATGGGGTGGATGATATCACAAAAAGTTTTATGATGTCAACGACAACACAATACCCGCGTATTGTTTATTTGCATTTTTATTAAAAACGTGACATTTTTTATGATAACCCTCCGTTTTGTTAAATTATATTTTCATGATATGAAATGCGTATATCGTATTACTTTTTGCCATAAATATCGTAATTTCAGTGGCATTCTTCGAACATCAAAATGTGAGCAGAATGGCTACCACATACAATCAACTGTGTGGGTCAATTTATTTACGAAATTATATAAATTCGTAATTATTTTTTGTTTTTCCTATATCATTACGAGTAGAGTGCGTGATATAATGTCATTTAGATTAATCATACTAATATTATAAACGCGAAAGTTTGTAAGTATGGATGGATGGATGTATGTTTGTTACTCTTTCACGTAAAACTACTGAATGGATTTTAATGAAACTTTACAATAATATAGCTTATACATCAGAATAAGACATAGGCTCCTTTTTATCCCGGAAAAAGCAGATCACGTGGGCGGAGCCGCGAGCAAAAGGTAGTCAACTTATAATGCTCTTTTCATTTGTAATTTTTTCGTATTATTGTCAACTACCGTGATTAGTTAATGTGAGTAATAATTACAAATGTAATTCAGTTCTTACAATCGTACCAAGTGTGGTTCTCTAATCAATATATACCAACGTCTTTCCTCTACGAATGGATCGAATACCGACGCAATTCGCTAATATTCTGAAATCTGATTTTAAAACTACTTTCGATTTAAGACGCCGTGTACTTTTTTGCAATAAAATGGAAATCCGAAGAAAGATATGCAGCTTGGGGAGGATTTCATACTGAAATATTAAACGTAATCTTCTTATCTTGCATGTTGTAGATTTTGTAGGAGAATGCATTAGTGGGTATTTGAATACTTATATGGTAAATGTTCTTTCGAATGTATTCGGATTAAGTTCGGATATTAGTTTGGTTTTGGTTTGATGAAATAGGAAAAAAATCAAAAGCTACTGATGCCCTAAACAATGCTCAAAAACTTAAATGGAAATGGGTAGGACACGTAGCGCGACTACAAGATGAGAGATGGACCAAAAAAATTACTTCGTGGAACGGCCCAAAAGGTAAACGCTACAAGGAAGACCCTACGCAAGATGGCAAGGGTCATTAGGGTAGCGGGCCCGAAATGGATACAGGTAGCGACAGACAGGGACCATTGGGCTTCTTTGGAGGACCTTTACCCGAGGAGGGCAAACTAATAATACAAATATGATTAAGTTAGCTGTATATATTAACTTAACCTTTTACAAGGTTGTAGGTCCCTCGTATGCGAGAGACCGTCTGGGTTGGTACCACCGCTTTGTCTATTTCTGCCGCCAAGCACGTGTAAGTGTGTAAGCACTGTTTTGTTTTGTTTTGAAGGACATTGAATCCAGTGAAATTACTGGGCATTATGAGACTTAATATCTTATGACTCGGGGTGACGAGCGCAGTTCAGTGCCATACAGTGCTTTGTAATTCAAAGTTCTGTGTGGTGTTGCATCTATTTATAGGCAGGCGTGGCGCTGACCATCAGGCTAGCGCCTTGCTCGTCTCGTCATTCAATCAAATAGTAATTATTCCTCTAAGGATGCAATTCTCAAGTCAAATTACCTTATCTTCATTAATTGATGATCTGTCTATTGTCAGAAGTCGATCATCGTTACATAGATTGGCAACATCAATCCAAGTTAGTGCAATCCATTAGTAGATAGAGTGTGTGCGGGCGGTGGGAGGCGAGCAGTCACCATGCAGATTTAATTTGACGACAATAATGGATACAAATGCCTCATCTCCCCTTTTCTGCAAGTGCACAATGGGCCTTAGTTACCATGCTTGCTTAACTCACTCTACAATATGAAACTCGAAGCATTGTAATAGTTGTGCTATCCAGTATATGCAAAAATATATATTTTTATTTATTTTTAATTGTCAGTATTATGTATTAGTTATAATATAATGTCAGCTTATAAAAGTTTTGGCAGCAATGTTAATGTGTACTTCACCATTTAAACCATCACTAATTTTGTGACTTTACTCTAATTGAAAAACGGAAAACGGGATTATTGACAAAAATATCGATAAGAGGGAATTATATTTTACATGTTCAATTAAATAGTGCATGAGCAAATAATTTCTATAAAAATGATTGAAAAGTTGATTAGTATTGGTCAATAACGGCGCATCGTACGGTATGTACTTTTTAAATGATAAGGCAAGAACAATTATTATACAAGCGAAGCTACTTTAGCTAGTTAAATGTGATGAAAATTATTTACAAAGTAATATAAAATTTTCCCAATAAAATTATAAGCCACCCTAATGGAACGAAAATAAGCACACCACAATGTTGAGTACAGCGTTAATCTTTTTTCCCTTTCTTTCAATCTTCATTTCGCCACTTAGCAATGTTCCATTTCCAATTTCGATGAAATGTTATTTTTTCCACTTAACTCCACTCCAACGCCTACGCCGCGCCGCGCCGTCGCCGAGTCGCGTTCGAGTTTAAATTAAAATTCGAACTATTTCGAAAACTCGT
Organism: Amorpha juglandis; assembly: GCA_949126905.1. Classification (NCBI taxonomy): domain Eukaryota; kingdom Metazoa; phylum Arthropoda; class Insecta; order Lepidoptera; family Sphingidae; genus Amorpha; species Amorpha juglandis. Next base: position 5,873,783 of record OX421380.1, read on the forward strand.
GGTAGCAAATCAATCACATATATGTGCAGAAATAGAAAATCTAAAGTTGAGTGTGATTTATTTATTGTGTATATGTATATTTTGGGATTAAAATGTGAATTAAATGTAATATGACATAAAAGACACATCATACTATTATGTTTTTATAAATTTTGTGATGTGAGTGAATCAACGGTGAAAATTCTCAACATAAAAATTTAATAGATGACAATTAAAAATAATTATATCACCATAATATTACAATATGTCACCATAAGCTCACGCCTGTATCCCTGAAGGAGTAAGTAGAGGTGCAACAAGCGCACTCACTGTTCGCCGAACGTGATAGTTGAGCCTATAATTAGAATAAATGCCAATCCCGAGCAACTTATGTGTGATTTTTGAAACCGAAAACCTGAACACCATTTATTAATGGCTACCCCAGGATTTGAGGGCGTCTCTAGTTTATCAGCCTAGGTACGCTACCTCCAGTAAAAATATGAGGCCATATTATTGGCTCGCTATTAACTAAAAAGTTCGCTAAATCGTACTTCTGCCGGACCATTAAGCTGTGGAATAGTTTGCCGGCACACGTGTTCCCTCCTTCCTATAATATGGGGTCCTTTAAACGGAGTGTGAAGATGGGTTAGGCAGGCCGGCATAATCTTGCCGACCTACCATAGACACCCTGTTTGTCGTTGGTCGACACTATTCCTGGATTGCGCTAGACTTACCATCTAGTGTGGAGTAGTCACTTTGCCGAGCTGGGATAAAAAAAGGTCAATTATTAACGCTCACACACATGAGTTGCCCAGGATTGATTTTATGCCCGTATGGTGATAGACACATCCCTATCACCTCGAAAACAAGCTCGCAACACTAGCTGCGTCTCTGCCTAGCCCCTGATACCGGTGTGAATGTATCCTACATCGTGTTAAGCACATATATATTACACACCAATTGCTGCACTATTACTCAAACAGTGAACTATGCAAATGCGATCGTTACCTTTGTTGGTGCGCTGTCTACCTTAGATCATGGTTTAATCGATCATGGTGCACGTGTCGTCACCGACGGCTGTTTGTCTGTTGAATATTTCATGAGACGCGAAACGGTTCCGCCGGATTGCCGGCTTTGACCCGTGTTCTGTAACTTCCATCTTGCAACGGTCTAGTATGCCACTGGTTCGTGGTCGCGTGATTTTTTTCTTTCATTACAACCTCCGTGCCTCCGTGGCGCAGTGGGCGAGTAGCCGACTGTGAAACGTGAGGCCGTGGGTTCGATTCCCGCACCGAACAAATATTTGTCTGTTCCATAAATATTTGTTTCGGGGTCTGGGTGTTGTGAGACCGAAAGTCTCTCGTAGTTCCTGATACCCGCGTCACAAGACTCGTATCTTACTGTGGGGTCAGGGCTATGTGTGTGACTGTTGGGTGTATTTATTTATTACAAAATTTTCTGTTTACACTTTTTAGTTTATCAACTGATATTATACTAGTAAGTTAGAGTTCATCACACAAATCACATTACATAAACATTTGTCCAAGGCAAGTAATATTACTATTTTGTTTTTGTAAAAAGCACCCCTTTTCATCAGCTGTCCTTCGCGGTTTCCCCTGCATGTTACTGCCTTGCTCCCAGGGTCATAGCGTGATATACATATAAACCTACCTCATGAATTATCTATCTATTGTTGAAAACTGCATTAAAATCCGTTGAATAGTTTAAAAGAACTAAGCGAACAAACAGCAGAAGCGACTTCATTTATACTATGTAAAGATTGACAATAATGTAAATCTTAATAAAATAAATAAAATGTGATGATGAACAAAACTGTTACAACATATAATTATGTTATTGTACGCCGGAATTACATATTCGTAAAAACCGAACATTGCCGAAGCGCACACTTTGTGTCGTATAGTAATCTAAATACATTACAGAGATGTTTGTGTGCAATATAAACTGATTTGTCAAGTGCCAAGTTGGATCTCATCAGTTCCGGCAACTTTGACGCTCCTCATGAATATGCAAGCTCTACATCCAATACTGGACTTGAGCTATGTAAACTTATATTAGATGCGTCGACAGGAACACGATAATCGTTATATGCAAATGATTGCAAGCAATGCAAATTCGGTGATTTGTTTAGGAAAAAAATATATCTTTATTAAACAGAAAATAAGACATCGGGACAGACTGCGACCATGAGACGGACTGACGATTTGGTGAACGTTGCGGGAAGTGATTTTTTTATACCATATGATTGAATGATGAGACGAGAAAGGCGCTCGCCTGATGGTAAGCGCCACGCCTGCCTATAAACAGAAGCAATACCACACAGAACTTTGAATTACAAAGCACTGCATGGCACTGAACTGAGCTCGTCACCCCGTCACGTCGACTTGCTCGTTTTGTTATTCAATTTCAATTAAAATAATAATAATTTTAATTTTTTAATTTTTAGTTAAAAAAAAAAGAATATAAATATATTGGTTTGTAATCATATAACTACTAATAGTGACTAGTGCCAATGTACAATTATCCGCATCTAATTGGAAATCAAAACGTGACTTCAATGATTTCAATCAGTATTCAGCTTCAATAATTAGTTTGCCGGCGACCGTTTTAGCTTCAAATGGAGCTAATTGGCGCTAAAATGACGTATGTCGTGTTGCGTTCAAATGACTATTAGATTAAAATAATTGTTCATTAGGTCATTCTGTTCATTTCCGTTAGTGTGTGTTAGTGCCAATATGTACAGTCCTTAATTATTTAACGCTCGGATAGTGTGAAAGTTTGTTGATCAAAACTTAAGGTAAATCTAATTAAACTCTAATTGCGGGTTCACTATTCAATTTTAGTTGATCGACTGCTAAATTGCATGCGTCTTGAACAGTCTAAACAAACTGTCAATTAATTAAAAAAACCCTTCAGCTCTTATCGATTCAAGTCATTTGATCAAAGTGATTCGACTCGTCTGAACCTGTCATAATATAAAAGAATGTACATCCTAAACCAACGGTCTAGAAGCGATTCACATGAGTTCCTTATATAAAATGACGCAGCGAGGGACGCGACTGAGACAGGAGACAACGGCGCCCCCATTTTTTTTTTTTTAAGTTAAGTTGTATATTAATTGTTAATTATCGCTTGCTTTAACGGTGAACGAAATATCGTGAGGAAACCTGCATACCTGAGAATTCGATAAGATTTTTCGAAGGTATGTGAAGTCTGCCAACCCGCATTAGGCCAGCGTGGTGGACTAAGGCCTGATCCCTCTCATTCAGTAGAGGAGGCCCGTGCCCAGCAGTGGGACGAATATAATATATAGGGCCCCCATATTCTGAAATATTACTGTGAGGTCTCATAGTGCTTCACATTCTGCATCACAATAGTTAGCTACAATACCTACATCTTACAGGCTATTAAAAGCCTACGTCTTTAGAATCGGGAATGAATCGGGTCGTCTATAAGCCTGATATTGCTGTTTGAATGTGGAAGCATATAGAAATGACATAAAAGGTGCATTAATATTTTATAGGGTATAACGCTGCTTTCTTGTTTATTTTACGAGTCCTTTGTTTAGAGAATATCAATTTTTCCAGACTTTGTCAAGATAAAATTTGTTCTTTGGTTTGTTCGTTGGATTAGCATGTGCTCAGTCATAATTTCAACTAAATTACTAGCCTCTGGGGTTAGCTGAGAGGCCTTTGAGTTCGTATAAAAAGTATCACTTTGGGCGTTTGATTTTTAAACTGATTTTTAAAATGATTGAATTGTTCTGTAACTAACTTTACACCTGCGACTTACTTGGCACCATCTCATAAAACATTCGACTTTTCTAACATAGTGTTTTTCTGTAACCTGCTCCACACATGCTCTCAATTTGACGAGCTCTTATGATTTATTTTATACTGGTTTGGCAAAGTGACTACGCCACACGTGATTATAAGTATAGCGCAATCCAAGAGTAATATCGACCAGCAACAGACAATTTTTTTTTTATAGCATAGGCCGGCAAACGAGCACGTGGGTCACCTGATGGTAAGTGATCTCCACCGCCCATGTACGCCCACGACCAGAAGAATCATAGGCGCGTTGCCTACCTTAAAGGACAGGGATAAATAAGGATGTGGAAGGGGAGGGGATTTGGGCTTCCGGATCAATGTGCTTTATGTCGTAGGTCGGCAGAATTATGCCGGCCTGCCTAATTTCTTATTCATGCCCCGTTTGAAAGATCCCGTGGTGTAGGAAGGAGGGAACACGTATGCCGGCAAACTATTCCGTTTACACGTTTATAAATTCTTTCTGTAACACATTGTATAAATAATTTTTGTGCAAAATTTCATGCCTCTTTGCTAGTCTAGGCTGTGAGTTGTCTGTCAGTCAGCGTTAAAGAGCTTTAATAAATTATATTCATCTCACTCCAATTTCAAACCTTATAACAAAGTACCTACTTATAGAAATAACACATCGTACTTATTATAATATCCTCAACAGAAGCGAATAACAGGGACGGTACAAAACGCGTAATCGCATTATAAGGCAAATCCGAGGGCAAAACGAACCGACAAGGATTTAACAATATTCCTATATTTCACGGTACGATTGTTATGGGTGGGCTCTTAATTCAATTTTTTACGCAATCGGACACATTGCTATGATATTTATAGTATTTAGGGGCCAATAGGGACAGGCAGAAGTAATCGCTGACGTAGTACTTATAGTGAAAAATTCTGGAGAACTCTTGCCAATATTGCATGTTAGAGGTGCATAGATATTGATGTCTTTGATCTGAGCTGACTTCACTTCTAGGTGGTAGGCACTTGTATGTGAGAGGGCGCCGGGTAGATAGATTGATACACCTAATAGTCACACACACATAGTTCTTCTGACCTCACAGTAAGATACGAGTCTTGGTTATCAGGAACTACGGGAAACTTTTGTTCTCACAACAAGAAGACCCCGAAACAAATATTTGTCACACAAAACATTTGTCTTCGTGCAGGGATCGAACCCGCGGCCACTCGTTTCACAGCCGGCTACTCATCAGCTGCGACACGGAGGCTGTCGAATTATTTTTTGGAAGCTAGTGAGCTATTACTATGATCAGTGAACGATTGAAATTGAGAATAGCCACAAATTTACATTCATAAGTGAACCGAAACAGTTGTCATGGATTCTACATCACCCCTAGGCCCTACGGCTCTGTTCGTCACGGGTGTTACTCGGGAGTCGAGCCCTATTCATATAAAAATATATTACTGTTGTTGATAAGTCAAAACGATGTCATGACGTGTGACACGTGTTTAATATTCGATTTAACTGCCACTGTCAACTGCTTAGGGGCTTGCTATTGTTAGCGGACGAAATGGGGTTAATAGACTACATTTTTACTGTTATAAGAATTATTGAAAGTTTTATTGTTAATTTCTGTGTTACTACTACTCTATAAATGTTTGAAAAGTTAAGGTAAAGAACTTTTTAACCAGTTTTGTCCATTTTCTGAATATTATTTTTCTGAATTAATAAAGATTACAAACTATGCAGCTCCGCTAGCGTGTTTTTTTTCTGGGATACGCTATTTTTAATAAAATTTAACTTTACTTATTAGTTAAATCTGCATCCATATCTGTTCAGCCGTTTCTACGTGAACATTTAGAAGAACGTAAACATAAGACTTGATTGCAATTTCCAAGTAAGAGAGCAAAAATGTATTTCCAACAATAGACGATTCGAAACCACTTTATGTGGAGTTCTAATTTGGAAACGATCAGTATTGACACGCGTCGTTAAAAATTTCGACTGCGGCCGCGTTCCACACCAATTTTAACTTGGCTTCGAAATGGAAAAGTTGAGTAACTGTAGACGGGAAGGGGAAAAAGTAATGTTTTAATAGCTCTCGAATTTTCTGAGCGGATCGCAGGGTTAGTTGTTTTAATTTGATAGCCTAGCAATAATGTCTGATGTGAGTTAAAACTATGACGGCTATTTAATAATTCATATGCTTAAGTTGTTCATCTTTCATATGCTAAATTTTGTCTACATCACGAAGGTTCGGCTTTATCGGCGTGGTATTACTGTCTCATGGAAAACGGGTATGAAATAGTAATTTGTGGTTGTGGTTAGCACGATATATGTAATTTCGGTAGCCTGAAGCCCTCTACACTACCAAATCCCCATTCCTGACGTTTAAGGTTGGCAACGCACCCATGATTTCTCTGGCATTGAGGGTGTTCATGGGAGGTGGAAATCACTTAGCATGACCCAAGTGCCCGTTTGCGGGCCACTGTTAAACAAATTTTGAATATGGATAGTCTAGAACTTACGAATTCACTTTAAGTCTGTGTTTACGATTGCTGTGTTTTGTTAGAATTGGCAAAACACTACGAGACAGTAATTTTTTATTTCTAGCATCTACTACAAACTCTGAGTGCTGAAGTTTAAAAGAGCCGACACAAGTTTTTATTTACCTAAGTATATTACCCCCATCCAGAAATTATTTCGTTTCTAAATAATCACACTAAAAAAATGATTAATACGTATCAGAGTAACATTCATCTTAAACCGCCTTGTCTCTATTGTCACATACAATGACCGTGTGACAATGAATCCTACAGCTTTTCATTTAATACCATCGACTTTTTATTAAAAGTAAAGCTGATATGACAACACCACGTGCTCTGCCGCTGTGCTGTCAGAATGACATGTGAATGAGAGCGACGCAGTGGAATGAGAGGGGACAGGGGACTGAGAGGGGACAGGGGACTGACGCGATCAAATGATTCTGCATTGTGTGATTTGTATGCATGAGAAAGGACGAAGTGACGTGCTACTGTTTCCAATACAACTGTGTATTGATCGAATGAGCTTGTGTGATGTTTTGCCCAGGTTTTTGTAATTTAGGACTTCTACTACTACTCTTGTTTCTTTATAAGATAAAAAGATTGAAATGAGTTGGGATCGAATCATGTAGGGCGTTCCTCGATTGTGCGATTTATACGGAGCCTCCTTCCATATACACTTTTATTGTATCAGCTTTAGTTATTATTTTTAGACTAATATGACTTAGAAAATAATATAAGGGATAGTTCTTAGAGCTAGAGATTCTGTGGACACTTTTCTGTACAGCATGAATGGGCCGGCTCGAGTCATCTATTGTTACTGTCTCACACAAAACCAAAGAAGAAGATTGCCTTCTTATAACTAACCCCTAGCCTATTCTGTAGTATTGTAGGTGGGTAGTAGTGATCTATTACCATCAAGGTGACACACTCACGCGGCTGTCTTCTCTTCTATATAAAAATCACCAGTATTACGCAAAACTCCGCTAGCAAAATATTTCAAAGCACATTTGCGAATATTAGTAACAAAAAAAGAACAACCCGACGTGTCTTTCCAGCAGCTCAATGAGCATCCTCTGTGCCACCATGGTCCTAATTTACTATACCGTTCAGATTCAGTTTAGAATAATGATATTTTCAAATATATGGTGGGAGGATACTTCTATCCGACCGGATAGCGACCACCGTACACTGGTGCTAAAACCTGCCATAGTGGCCCACCTTGTGTGGGTCGCGTTCCAGGGTCAGTCAGTGTATATCCGGTTCTCCCCAGGGGGCTTGCCCCCTGATCCTCACCCTTTTCCCAACCCTTTTTCCTTCCCCTCCCCTTGGCCCTTTAGCAGGCCGGCATGATCTTGCCGACCAACGATGGACACATTGTTTATCGTTGGTCCACAATATTCTTGGATTGCGCTACACTTACCATCAGGTGTAGCGTAGTCACTTTGCCGAGCCAGGATAAAAAAAAAAAAAAAAAAAATATTTTGGAGAGCTCCACAAAGGAACACGGGCATTTTGTATCAACAGTGATGAAACCCTTGTTATAAGAAAGATTTTAACGTGTACTGTGTAATTCAATGAGATCTAATTTCGAATCGAGCACGAAGGTAGTGTATTGGCGCGTTAAAGGAAATAAATATTTTCATTACATGGCTTTCATTACTGTTGGAAGATGCGTAGAGTCTGTAAAACGTACGTTTACGTTTAAAAGTACGTGTACACGTACTGCATGATAAATACACAATGTTTTCGCTCGATTGAAACCTAGTTCTCATAGAATATAATGTATTGTAATAAACACCAAATACTTTTTGAGAAATTATTTGTTTTTTATGTTCTTAACCATGCAAATCAATTTTATTTTTGCTGTCCAATACATTTGCCATGAACGTCAGTTTTAAGCCTGTCTCTACTTGTGACGTTCCACCATATCGAGAGACATGACTATAACAAACATGCGTGACAAACTCAAGTGTAGACGGTTAGCAAATGTAACTAGCTAATGTCACGGATCGATCCGCTCAGACCCCGTAATATTTCGCCGTTACATGTCATTAAAGGTTTGTCATTTTTTGTTATAAGTCGATGCAAAATTACAGTGCGCAAATTATTAAACTTGTTCACATACCGTAACAAGTACGTGTGACAGCCACGCCTTTCAGTGCGGCGAAATATCACGGAAGTGTGGACGCATATTTAACCACTTCTATTCCAAATATTCAATCAATGCTATACGAGTGGTTATTCAAAACGCATAGAATCAAAGGGTCGACCTATTTAATTGCAAAGCTAGACGGGAGTAGCGATGCGTTCACGTGGATCGCTCACTCCATTTCTCCATGCCGGCCGGTCAAATCGACCGTTCATATGCTCATAATATGGCATGATTCAATTAGCATCCTCGCCATTTGGTTGAAAACGAAATGAAAAATAAGTGTAGGTAATGGAATCAGTACTAGATAGATAGATAACACTTTATTGAACACCAATTTAAGAAAAAATACATAAGAAACTTAAAACTACAACAATGTCAATAGGCGGTCTTATCGCTAAAAGCGATCTCTACCAGACAACATTACAATAACGGAAATTTTAAAAAAAGGTCCAAAAAGAGGGGGTGTTTAGAAGAATGTAACGAAATAATTAACAATTATATACTTAATAAAAAATACTTACATATATTTATTAGTCACACTACTAGTTCAGGGATAATGTAGGATTCTAATGTTGAAAGAATATTTCAAATCGGTCTAGTAGTTTAAGAGCCTATTCAATGCAAACAATCAAATGTTTCCTCTTTATAATATTAGTTTAGATATGATCCCATCATCTATATTTAATTTAATAAAGAATCTTCGTATATATTTATTCTCCACATCGATAAAATGTTCAAAATAGGTTAAATTTAATTTTAGTTCAAAAAATCTGATTGAATATTATTTTTGTCATGCCAAACTTTATATTACATAGTATTACTATTGCAGTATTCCAAATGCTTAAACGACAACATCTGCACGTTATTCACTGAAACGCTTCATCCATTGAATTTTTAACTAATCTGCAGTGAAGAAAGTTGGCCAACCGTCCTACATACCCGGTAATGACCTGATTATTCATTGATCCCTTGCGGTAGGTCGCTACTTACTACTCGCTAGCGAGCGTCGCGTGTTAAACCTCTATAAGCACGTCCAAACCGACCCAATTACATAAATGATGTCTTACAAATGTCGTTTTTATACATTTTATATGATCTATGAAAACTTTGTACCCATTTTAAGGCATATTGCAAATTGAGTTCCAAAGTTTTTTTTTCAGATACTTCCAAGTAAGTATGTTACTACGTTTTTTAGTCGTAGAGCCACGCTGTAAACATTTTTTTCTATAGCATGAAGGGACCGGCTCGAGCGGGTCGTTACCACTGTCTCACAGAACACCGACGTGATGTAGCAGCTTGCTGTTGCGTTACGTATGGTGAGTGAGATATCTTGAGACTCAAATCCCCCTCCCTTTCCAATCCTCATTCCATTAAGGAAGGCCAAACATGATTACTCTGGTATACAAATAACGTATAGTGTATAAAAAAACAGTAAATAAATTATAACAATATGATTATTTTAGTTAGTTTAGTGTACCGAGTGTTGGAACATTGTAATTAAAATCTAAATTAAAAATTATGTTTAACAACCCTTAATAGCGAAAGTTTTTAGTGCTTGTTTTCAACACTCTTATACTTTAGACAGCAATAAAACACACATACATTTATGTACTCACGTCTGTAATCCCGAAGAGGAAAGCAGAGGTATAACGAGTACAGTCATATTTCGCCGATCGTATTTCCGTACCATGATGTGACATGGGGTGAGCCTATAGCGACACCAGGCACAATTCTAGACTCCGGGCTAATCTTGAGTATTTCGTGATAGAAAAACCTAATATCACTTTTGCCCGACTCGGGGATCGAACCTGAAACCTCAGCACAGCAGTCGTACCGCGTATGCTAATTACTGCGCCACCCGAGGTAGTCATTAATAAAACACTATAGGTAACGTGCCCATGATTCTTCTGGTATTGTGGGCGTATATGGACGGTGGAGATCACTGACTATCAGGTGAACCACTTGCTCCTTTGCCGACCTAAGCTTTAAAAGCAATATGTATTTGAAACGCCTGTAAAATTTATATTAGTAAATACACATAACGCCCGTAGTCTCCGCCAGTCTACGTGGTGCATTGAGCAGGTAGCCGGCTGCGAAGCAAGAGGCCGTGGGTTCGATTCCCGCACCGTGACAAATATTTATGTGACCACAGATATTTGTTTCGGGTCTGGGTATTGTGGGACCGTAAGTCCCTTGTAGTTCTTGATACCCACAATATATGTTAACTGAGTGTGGGGTCAGAACTAGGTGTGACTATTTATTATTATTAGTGGATTGAAAAAGAAATAATCATCTTACGGCTCATTGCCTACTATATTATTATACATAAAAGTACTGTGCTAGTACCAGGTTACTATTTACTTTGATATGTATATAAGTAAAATAATAAATACAAACAGGTATATACATGGTCCTGACCACAGAATATTAAGCAGATATCGCGGGTGTCAGGTACTACTTTACAGAGTCAAATGTTTGTGTGATCCACAAAAATGCATATTTATCCAAAACCTCTCGTTACGCAATCAGCTACTCACCCGCTGCGCTGCGGAGTCAGTAAGAGAATATTATGCCAACAGAATAAATATGTCCAGTGGTGTGCAAATATTTGTTCAAAACATCCGCAAATATTGCTTGAAAGATGTAGGAGTAGCAAATAAAGGAAATAGGGTGTCTAATGTGTTACCAACACTGTCTCTGTTGATTATATCCGCCTTGTATTATACTGTCCCACTACTGGTCATGAGTCTCCTCTATTAATTAGAAGGATTAATCCGCCACGCTCATTTAATGATTACCAAGGTGGTAGGTCCTTCGTAGGCCGTCTGGGTTGGTACCAACGCTTTGGCTATTTCTGCCGCCAAGCAGCAGTGTGTAAGCACTGTTGTGCTTCGGTTTGAAGGACATTGAAGAAATTATTGGGCATTATGAGACTTAACATCTCATGTCTCGGGGTGACGAGCTCAGTTCTGTGCCATGCAGTGCTTTGTAATTCAAACTTCTCTGTGGTGTCGCTTCTGTTTATAGGCAGGCGTGGCGCTTATCATCAGTCGAGCGCTTGGCTCGTCTCGTCATTCAATCAAATAAAAAAATTGTTGTTAGAATTTACATAACTTCAAAATTCGTATAGAGAATTCTCATTTACGCAAGTTTCCTCAATATTACGTCTTACCGGTGATAGCTCGAAGAAGTTAGAACTCCATACACAGGAGACTATTATGAAACCTGCGACTTCGGTCACGGTAGTCCGTTCCAGTTCCCGAGGTATTACTCCTATAGTGCTTAATTTGAAAATAACACCATGGCAACTGATGTTTAATACAATCAATCTAAGAAAAAACAAAAGAAAAAGACGTCAGGCGCCATTGATATGATTATTAAGAAAACAATATTCGATGTAATTTGTATTCATTTTATGCGAGTGCGAATAGATCTAAGGTCGAATGAAGCTCAAGATATGCGTATGAGATGTCATGAATGAACTGAATATTATATTACGCTGCCGTACTGAAATGTTTTGTGTGACATGTCTTATATAAAGAATTATGTTGGGTATGTGGTACGCGATTAACAAGAAATCATCATTTGAAATAATAAAAAAACCTAAATGACGAGGCAAGTAGGTTGCTCGCCTGATGGTAAGCGCGACGCCTGACCAATAAAAAGAAGCAAATCTACTCAGAACTTTGAATTAAAAGCACTTCATAATACTGGACGGCGCTAGTCACCCCAAGACAAGCTTTTTAGTTTCATTGTTTCATTAAATCTCATTAAGGTCGATGTCTATTTCCTTCACCATTTTTAATGTCCTTTAAACCGGAACACAACACTACCACTTAGCAAAGTAGTAACAGAAAAGCGGTGGTACCAACCTAGACGGCCTTAATATTGTATACGACGGTCCTACCGCCTATTTTATGAGTGGTAGAGCCACGCTGTAGACAGTTTTGTATACAGCGTGATTGGGCCGGCTCAACCGGGTCATTACCACTCACTAACAGAAAACCGACGTAAAGTAGCGGCTTGCTGCTGCGTTTCGTTTCTGCGGTGAGTGAGATATCCGGAGTCCCAAATACCTCTCCCCTTCCCAATCCCTAATTATCCTTTTCCTTAAGGTCGGCAACGCGCCCATAATTCTTCTGATATTGTGGGCATACATGGGCGGTGGAGATCACTTACCATCAGGTGACCCACTTGCTCGTTTGCCGATCTATGCCATAAAAAAAATCAATAACTCAATTATAATAGATCACGTGTGACAAGAAGCATATCATCGCAGCAATTTGAAATGCGCCCGAGGTCGCGAACCGACTCGTGCTGTTGTCACGAACCAATGAATTGTGAATAATGAACCGACACGCACTAGGAATTGAAAATTGTTCGCCGAACGGGCCGTAACTGGCAACACTGGTGGCATTTAATTTAATTACGCAGATTATATGCGCATTCACTGTTGCTATCGAGTTTATGTGTGGTGTTATGGGTATTAACATCGTACGGTAGTCAGTTAGAATTATACGTTTTAAAATGTTTAATGTTAGAGCCACGCTGTTGACAGTGGTGTCTACAGCATGAATGGACTGAATGACCGGATACACTGGCTAACTCCGGAATGCGACTCGCCGGATCGACCCACTATGGCGGGCTTTTCATCATGTGTACTGTGGTCGCTATCCAGAAGAGTACAAAAATATCAGGTACCCTCTCACCAGTCGAGTAGATTACAATGTGGAGGCATGTGACGTCTTAAGACACGTTATGAGGTACGGTTGGATGAATTTAAAGTACCTTAAAACTTACCGACAAAAACAAGTTCAATAAGGAGGTAGCTCCCTCGTATGCGAGAGGTCTTCTGGGTTAGTACCACCGCTTTGTCTATTTCTGCCGCCTTATCATTACTGGGCATATTTAGACTAAGCATCTCATGTCTCGGGGTGACGAGCGCAGTTCAGTGTCATGCAGTGCTTTATAATTCAAAGTTCTGTATAGTGTTGGAGATTGTGGCAAATCGCAAGCTTGTTCCGACAAAAAATGGCAAAATTGTTTACAGGTTGCTCTACCACTTATTTTATTCTCCGAGTACAATGTAAAAGTATCACAGCTTCACATTGTTCTGTTTGGATTCATTTAAAATTCTTTAAAAACACTGATTACGACTAAAACTTGTTACCGTCGTAAATACTTAGTATAGAATTCCAGTGGAAATGGGTTCCAATATTATCTGACTATGTAGTGAAGTGCTCTGTGTATAGAAACACTGCACCACGATCGACTCTAGATATTGGATCGGAAGAACCTGCCCTCGCTACTTTAGACAGTTTTAGAAGATTTTGATATCGTCTACTGGGTGGATTATATTACTAGTATCATAATACATGTTTTTTTTAGTGTCCTGAATGGCGAGACGAGCAGGTTTTCGCCTTATGGTAAACGCCACCCCTGCCCATGAACGAAAGCAACACCACACATAACTTTGAATTACAAAGCATTGCATGGCATGAGCCTACGTTTGTCATCCCGAGACATGAGATGTGGAGTCAAATAATGCCTAGTAATTTAACTGGCTTTAAAATCCTTTAAACTGAAACATAAAAATTCTTACACACTGCTGTTTGGTGGCAAAAATAGACAAAGCGGTGGTATATGTGCTATAGGCTCTGCTTCGCTTGGCTCCTGCCTTAGTATTCGTGGTGGTAACCCAAAACCTCCCCTGTCAGATTCATTTAACATAGCAAATCCGACTCCGACCGGTTGGGTTATGCGCCCGGCTTACGGAAAAGTAACGAGTATACTTAAGGGTTGTTCTTGAATATGGGTGGTAGTTACCTATAAAGGGGAACGCCCATAAAATGCCTGGAAATGAACAGAAACTTCAAATAGTCAAATAATCTATTTAGATTAAAATAAGACTATTTGTATTATTCTCAACTTTTACACACTAGGGGAAAAGTATTATAATTATTATTATAGTATTTAATTTGATTGTCGTAAATGTACATGAATGTCGAATTTGGCATTAGTAAATACAAGTAGTAAGTCGTATTTGACAGATAATTTTTCTGTTTAAGTTATTCGTATGTACCAAACTTTTTGCTTCCGATTCGACGTCCGCTCCAATATAATACCTCATTGTTTTATCTATGAATGATGCCTATTTCAATGACCGATACATATTTGTACTTGTCAGATCCCAATTTCAACACGTAAAATATATTTTTGGTAAAATGTTTTTAACCAGCTTCCTCCAAGTTATTGGAAAGAAAGTATAATTGTAATAGATTTACTTTGACTTTAACTACAAATTGGTGTATAATTCATTTTTGTTCATCTTAGGCATTTTTTTGTATGGGGGATGGGCATTCCCCAAAATCTATTTAATAAACTTGCACAAAACTTAAAAATCGTCTATATAATAAATAAATTAATAAATACACCCAACAGTCATATACATAGTCATGTATAGTAAGATACTAGTACCCCAAAGTACGATACGAGTCTTGTGTCGTGGGTATCAGGACCCACGAGAGAGTTTCGGTCTTAAAACACCCAGACCCCGAAACAAGTATTTGCGGATCATACAAACATTTGTCTCGGCAAAACCGGCTACTCGCCCGCTGCGCCACGGAGGTAAAAAAGAAAAAAAAAATACTGAAAAGAAGAACACTGTAAAGTCGAAATTAACAATTTCTATAGGTCTTGTTGTTGGTGACGATGCCGCTGTCTCGTAGTTGCACTGATTTTAAAAAGCCCTCTAGAAATAATTATTATTTTGTTTCTAATTTTTTATTTTTATTTAAAAATTCAGCTTAGGCACGTAAATTCCAACACAATAACAAAATCACGACGAGTTTGCTATTGTTCTTTTCTTTTATTTAAGACCATGCTCCTTTATCAGATTTCAATCAAAGGGACCAAATCGCAGTCTATGGATAGGTCTATGGTTTTTTTTAACACAACCCCGTACATAATTGCAGGATAAATTTATGTACATGAAAAAAAAAAACAGAAAAAGTGAGTCAAGAACCTCATCCGTTTTTGAAGATGGTTAAATAGACCGCACACATTTCCATGATATATCAACAACTTCATTCCATAAATGATCCTCAATTGACCTCAACATCGCGAGATAATTGTCGACTATGCAAAGCTTTTCTCAAACGGTGAGTCAGAGTGCGTCGCCCCCGAGACAAAGAATAACAAACGTCGGGGGCGATGGTAATAAATCATGTGACGTCATAAATACTCCCCCCGGGTAAGAAGTGTCGCATTTTCCAACTCATAACGTAGCCTCTTAATGCACTCTTGTGTGTGTGAGGGGTGTAGTCGATTTTGTCAACGGTGGGGCGTTAGAGACCTCAAACCAAACCTTAGAAACCTTACTGATGACGTACGTACTCAAGCCTGTAATCCCCGAAAGGGTAGGCAGAAGTGTTACCCGTCCCATGATATAATAGGGCGCGAGCCTATCGCCATAACATAAGGTGGTAGGTCCCCGTATGCAGGAGGCCGTCTGGGTTGGTACCGCCGCTTTGGCTATTTCTGCCAACAAACAATAGTGTGTAAGCACTGTTATGTTTCAGTTTGAAGGACATTGAAGCCAGTGAAATTACTGGGCATTATGAGACCTAACAATTTATGTCTCGGGGTGACGAGCGTAGTTGAGTGTCATGCAGTGCTACGTAATTCAAAGTTCTATGTGGTGTTGCATCTTTTTAAGGCTGGCGTGGCGCTTACCTGCAGGCGAGCGCCTTGCTCGTCTCGTCATTCAATCAAATAAAAAAAAGTGATACTGTGATATAGGTTTTTGTTAATATTCAGCCATAATATAATATATAAAAAATCCTAGTTATAATACATAATGGGCATTATTTTGCTTTGTAATAGATTTGTGAATTTCCAATAATGACTACCATATTAGTAATTTTTATTCCTTATTTACGATCTTGCTACGATTCTTACACACTTCTTTCTTTCCTTCACTCTCATTATATTTAATTGTTAGTTTGCGTAATATTATTCTCTAATAATAGAAAAACAAATTTACAAAACGCTTAAATAACAACTGAATTGTAATCGGAAATGATATCAATATCGTATAAGTTTCAGCAATCATATTTTTTTTCGACTAAGCAATTGGCATGATGAATCAAATTTTAACTGTATGAAAATTTATTAATAAAATATTGATAGAATAAGCAAAATTCCGATTACTCTAACAACGGATTTAGTCACTACTTTATGTTTAACGGTGTCTCGCAAAATGTCAGTATGTTAGAAAGTTTAAAATTTCAGAATAATGTATAATGTTAGACTTATTTGGCAACAACTAGAAAGGTGCCGCTATACTAACATCATATAATATTCTGAAGACATATTAGTCTTCGTCGATGTTCCAAATTAATTAAGTCGGTTAAAAATAGAAGACCAATGAAGTCTGATACGTTTTAGTCCTGCAGTAGTATGTTTGGGCTCTGGTTCGTAATATATTTTTTATTTTTTTATTGGCCTGATAGGCAAACGAGCGAGCGGCCCGCGTGATAGTAATCGGTCACCCCGCTCATGGACATCGGCAATGCCAGGGGCTCAGTCAAGCCGCTGCATACCGCTGAAGGTAGGTAGGTAATAGTAGGTATTTGTAAGAAGCACATGTCATAGCGCTCGGGAAACACTGAGGCAGGGAGTTCTTTCCAGAGCTTACACGCTTAATAGAAAATATCTTAATATGTAGTAATTTTTCCTAATAGATTATGTTAGTTTTATCTGGCTCGTCCTGTACTTTACTATGGATGTCCTCTACTATGGAGCAAAATTTTAACCAAGCGCTAAAATATTATACGATAAAATCACGATAAAATGGTCCCTACAGATTAGTTTTCCGGGAAAAGGCAAAAATCGGAAAAATCTTTTTTTAAATAACAGCGCATCATTAATGTTGCTCGGTCGTGTTCGGCGACGATGTCATCCCCTTAATTTCATGCTTGATCGCCGCACCATATTGCTATATTTAGAATTTCGCTATATTTTGTACCTTACCTTAACGATATTGGTTCGAGGAGTCAGTGGACTGGCAGTAATCCGTCGGGACATTGTGTAGGGAGCGGATACTGCCAACCCTAGCTGTCAACGGAGCTGTCATGGAGACAGCCCTATCTCCACCGAGCTCATACGTGCTTACGTTTATTAGTCAATATTATTGTTATTTTATATTGTTTCAAAATATTACTTTATGGCATTTTGTTGTTGGTAGGATGTTCATATCCGCCTGGACAGAGACCACTGTACACATAGTGTTAAAACCTGCCATAGTGACCCACACACCTTCGCGTTCCGTTATCAGCCAGTGTATATCCGGTTCTCGCGAGGGGTTTGCGACATGACTTAATGGTTGGTTGAAGCGGGTAACATCCTCGTATTTCTGTGCCTGAAACGCTCATCTGCCATCAATCCTAACTAATCATATCCAACAATCACGGATAAACTTATTGTTTATCGGTAGTCGCTGTTTTTAATGGAATACATTTGCATGCGCTAATCATTACGTGTAGTGCAGTCACTTTGCCGGGCTAAAAAATTGTTAAAATTGTTGCCAAAAGTTGTTGGGTCACTATGGCAGGTCTTAACACCATGTGTACGGTGGTCATTATGCAGGCGGCTGTGAATATCATACCACAAGCAGAACCTGTATACGGACAGATGTGTCGCTTACCACCTGACCTGCTCGTTTCGTCAGCCAACTAAATTAAAGTAAAGTTAATACTTTGACTGTTCACATATCTAAATAAACCAAACTCAATGTTAACGTACCATGATCTATTTAGGCAAAATAAAATAGAATCCTTTGCTTAATAATATAGCTTATTTAATATTTTAGTATAATAATAAAACTATGTACCAGTATATAAAGTTATCTTTGGAATTGTTTCTTACTTCTTCAGCGTTTTATCGAAATTGTGTCGTTTTGCTGAAACAATCTTTGTGCAAGATAACAATTTATTTGGCAGTGTCTTAAATTTTCTTTGGCCGCTCTACCTGAAGCGACTTTCATTAAAGTATCGTTCGTACTTTTGGTTTGTTTCAATATAAGTGCTAATATTTTTGTGCACTATTAAATCGCCTATTTAGTCTAGTGACAGACTACTTAAGTTGAGAAACCATGTGATCCGGTTCAATGCTCCAGTTAGAAAATCGATTAGAAAAATTAAAGGTAGGTTGGCCGGGATTAAAATGCGGAAGCTTGACGAACCGTGAATGCACTAGTTGCATATCTGCCTACCCCTTTCGGGGGTACAGGAATGAATTTATGTATGCATCAATGCATATATTTAAAACAAATCTTAAATCGTTTTGTTTTTGATATTTAAATAGTAATATACTATCATCCCCATAACTGGGTACATGTTTTCTATACTAACAAGAACTGCTTCTTAATACTCAACAAAATAGTGACAATATAATTTAAAAAAAAACCTGTGAAATGGAAAACTTTATGGTACACAAATATTTGCAGTCATATTTTTTTCATATAGAAAATAAGTGCTTTTTCTTCGATATTTGACATCAAGGCTTTCTAATTGTCGCCTGATAACAATAGCTGCAATAGCTGCTTTGTACAGCACAAATATATCAATACAATTCAGTTACTATAAATTTCCATATGTCTTTTAAAGATATTTTTTTTGTTACTCTGATGGTAAGCATAAACAGAAGCAACGGCATTTCTGAAATTTGAATAATATAGAACTGCTTGGCAATTTATTTCGCTGGTCACCCCGAGAAATCTTTAAAAAAATACACCAAGTAGTCACACATATTGTCCTGAAGTAGAATTAAAAAAGGCTAATCGGCTTAGATCTTATAAATTAATAAAGTTGTGGAATTTGAGATGGCTTCGTATGAGATTTATGCTAGCTTTTGTGATTTAATATATTATCACTCCTATATTATACTATCCCACTGCTGGGCACGGGTCTACTTGTTTGAGTTTAGGTCCTATTACAGCATAATGCGGGTTGTCATACTTCACATATCTTAAGGAAAATTCTCCCAGGTATGTAGGTTTCTTGACTATAGTTCATTTACCTTTATTTTGTCGTTTACATTTTTGAACTATTATTTTCTTTTAATAATGTTGTTAAAAAATAAGCATATTTATTTTATACAATTATAGTTCTAAATTGGGAAGTAATGGAGGCGTTTAAAATTCGGTCGTAGTTCGTGTTAAAGTACTCCATTATCATTTTAGTGTTTGTCCACAAACATTTCAACATTCAAATGAATTTAGTGAAATCGTTTTAAATGGATGTGTATTATTCGATTAACTGTCCTGTCTCTATATCATATTTTATTTGTTCTGTTAAATAGCCCGCTTCATATCGCGTGGGGAGTATTTTAATTCTATTTGTGCAGTCAAAACAAGGGCTTGCCCTGATCCCCTTTCAATTAATTTATCCGAACAGATACGTAACCGGATTTTTAGACGCTAATCTGACGTTTCGTCAAATTATTTCTGACTGTTGTCTTTTTCCTCACCATATTTTATGTTATAGATGTTTTTTACACATTTTTTTCTTTTACTAGCCCTGTATTATACTTATCCCACTGCTGGGCACGGGCCTCCTCTACTGAATGAGAGGGGTTAGGCCTTAGTCCACCACGCTGGCCTAATGCGGGTTGGTAGACTTCACATACCTTGGAAAAATCTTATCGAGTTCTCAGGTATGCAGGTTTCCTCACGATGTTTCCTTCATCGTTAAAGCAAGCGATAATTAACAATTAATATACACGTGACTTAGTAAAGTCAGAGGTGTATGCTCTTGGGGCTGGTTTCGAACCTGCGACTTTCGTCTCGACAGTCCGTACCAATCCCCGCTGAGCTATAGCTGCTTCTTTTACACATATTAAATGAAAATATTATTAAACGTATTCAGGTGTGGTTAGCATCATTAGGTTTTAGACGATTATATTGTACAAAATTATCTAATAATATTTATTGTAAGTTAATGTAAATGTTCGTCGTTCATTGAATGTTTACGAACATAACTTATCTACCAGATGTAAAGTCTCTGTACAAATGCATTCTTATACGCATATTCCTAAAATCGAAAAGTTTGACATGCTTTGAAATTATAAGTATACAATGTAAAATAAAAAATATACATCCGGGCGGTCAATTTTTCTCGGACCTTGATTACGTCCTTCCCAAATATCCTGGGGCCAGCTTTTACTTTATTTCGCTCAGGAGCTAAATCGAAAACCGTTCAGATACATTGCGGTAACACGACAAAGTAAATGTACGCAATTTCGGATTTCGTTTTCGATGACTGTAAATGAATACTTCAATTTAAATTGAAATTGTTTTGGAAGGGTAAAATCTTTTAATAAAACGCTTATCTGGTAAAAGAATTCTATATATTGAAATAGAACTAATTTAAACGGATTTTATCGCGGTTTTTTTATTAATTTTAATCCCGATGTTTCGAATACTTTTCAGCCTTCGTGGTCACGGGGGAGTTTACCTAAATTAGTTTTATTTCAATGAGTAACATTCGCGTAAACGTAAGAAATAATTATAGAATTCTATATAATTCATCTATAGGCATTTCTTTGTCTATGTTATTTTTTATATTTGTTTTTATTTGGGTAGCGTGAAATGGAAAAGCATTTTTATGATTCTTGTGATTGGGAAATGTTTTGATACAATTGAAATTGGCCCGCGGCCCGAGCAATAAATTGTAACTTTCCCGCGTTTCTCTTGTATTACAATGTTTAAGATAAAACCACTATACCTGCATAAAACATGGTGTTGTTCGAAAATTGAAATTTTGAGCGATATTTTATTTTTCTCTCGATGTTGCCATTTCTTAACGCATAATAATATACAAAACGTGACTTAATGCAATTTAGAGACTCATTTGTTTTGCCTTTATTAAGTGACTAGCAACTTTGTCCTGGTAGAAGATATTTTTTTTATGTTGAAACAAGATGAAAAATTATATTATCTAATACTATGTTTGGCTTCATATCCCCTTACACATACCAGCAGCATTGTTATGATGATGATGATTATGCACTACTATAATGGTACAAGTGACAACAATTTTCCATCGAATAAATCAAAAGAATGAACATCTATAAGTACCTTTTGTTGGTAGGACTTTAACATTACCCACCGCAAAGCATCGATGAGGCATATCTTGTTGGCAGCTCCATTACCTGTTTTATATGCATATATGATAAAGACTTATATTAAGTCTGAGTCTGAGTTGACATCTGGCATTGGTGGCGGTGAAAAATATTAAGTTTGAAAATATTAAACCATATAGGTCTATATCTATTTTCCATTAAAATTAAATGTATTTTACAGTCGACTCATCATATTACATGAAGTATTTTGCGCATAATCTGCACCTGTGAGTGATCATGGCAATGATATATTAAGTTCCTGATAGAACTCTTTGGATTTTGATATAAATAATTTATGGTATCGAATTTACAGGCACGGGCGGTACCATCTACCGTTCGGCGCCATCACGGAACTCCAGCTACGTGATCCCAACGTATTATATTGAATTACCAGAAAATGTAGATCCATGACCTATATATTAGGATGATTGTTACGACAAATGCTATATATTTTCCAAAAAAAATACATTGTTAATGAAATAAGAAATATATGTAATATAATTTTGAAATTATGATAGTGTTAACATCTGTCGAATTAAAATATAATAAATTATTATTGAACAATAATATCACGGACTCAATAATTTGAAAAACTGGTAGAGTTTATGAATAATAACTTCAATAAACTTAAATTAATTTTTAAATCTTTACCTTTTTATGCTCATAAATTTGGTGTTTTCTGTTGTAAAGGCCTCATTGGCGGTATACTAAAGGTGAAAACTCTGAGATCCTGGGTTCAATTCTGAGGGCGGGCACAAATCTACAATCACAAATTCTATTTGGATTTTAGATATCAAAAATGACATATTTATTGCTCGGGATTGGAATTTATGCCGGTAGAGCAATAGGCTCGCCTCTATCAAATCACGGGACGGAAATAAGATTATCCCACTCGGGAATCGGACCCGCAACTCAGCGTACAGTCGTGCCGCGTACGAATTTACAACAGCGCCACCGAGGTAATTTTTCAATTAGTAAAAAATTAACAACAAACTTTTAAAATGTATTTGTTGAAGGAATACAAAGTTAGTATACATTTTTTTATATTTTATTTTTAATATAAATCTTCACACTACACCTGGTTTAGAACATTATGATTGCTGTCGACTCCAAAGGATACATATTTCATAACTCCAACCTAAACAAACACAACAATTTTTTCTCTCTGACACATTTATGCGACATTTTGAAAGTTTTTAATAATCGGATGTTAAACAATGAAAGTTATCCTCTATACAATCAGTATATTTTTCAAAAGTTATTATACAAATATACGAATATTCTACTGCTGGGTAATCTAGCCCGCTAGTTACCTGTAAAATATTTATAAATAGGCCTTATTCCACCGACGTACATATTAACACCTAACGCCTACAATTGAAAACATCAAGTGATATCAATTAAAAGTGTTGTCGCTTATAAAGTGATAGAGCCACGCAGACAGACTGAATGGGCCGGCTCGACTGGATCTATACTACTCACAGAAAATTGACGTGAAGTAGCGACTTGCTGTTTCATTTAATACGGTGAGTGAGATATACGAAGACGGAAATTAGGGGGAATTCGTCCTTTCGTCCTTCCCAATGCCTACTAACTCCCTTTTAGGTTAGAAACTCATCAGTGTTTCTTTTGATATCGTGGGTGTTTATGGGCAGCAGAGATGACTTACCATTACGTGACCTACTTATTCGCTTGCCAGACTCTGCTATAAAAACTAAAGTAAAGCAGTAGTTGATGAATTGGAATATGATGTCTCTATGACGACCGTGGTTTTGTCAATATAGTTACGACGATGGAACCCGGGACTCTGACGGCCTTGAAAGAAATCTTCCCATTATCAATACCTTTATAAGATCATTAAACCAATAAAATACACATTTTGTTTATTCTTTGTAGCATTAGCAAACGCGCAAGGTCACCTGATGATAAGTGATCTCTACCACCCACGATCTCCCGTAATACCATAAGAATCCTGGACGTGTTATGCTAACCTTAAAAGGAAGGGATTCTTAAGGGATTGAGAAAGGGAAGGGAAGGGAAGGGAAGGGGGATTTGGAATTCCGAATATCTCACTCACTGTACGAAACAAAACGCAACAAATCACTACTCTATGTCGGTTTTTATTCATGGTGAAGACAGGATTGTCTACAGCATGGCTTTATCAAAAAAATTCAAACTATAAATGACATAAGTTCAAGTACATATTTTTTTGTGGCAGCTATTATGTAATCGTCTATAGAGTATATTCAAGCTACTCTACTTTATTCGGTCAGCAATGTTACGTACGTATGTGAGTGTCATTAAACACTTGCTACTTCATTGATAATTGTAGTCGATAGCAAACAGCAAGCTAATCAATTAATACCGTAAATGTATCACATTAGTCACAAATGAATGGACGCGTTGAAATTAGTCACGAGTCATCGGATTTTAATCATTATTAATAATTGATATTATAATGGTTCGTTGATCTTTGTTAATTGTCGTTGTACCGTAACCGGCGCTGTAAACTTTGATTGATATAGTTTAATTCGTCATATAATTTTAGCAAAGGTAATTTTAATTATTATTTGCCTACTTGTAACACTGTTGAGTAATATTGACGATCAAATTGACTGGAGATATCTTTTGAGGCAGGTGTTATAAAGATAAATATTTAAATATTTTTTATTGCTTAATAAGTGGTCCGGCTGATGGCAAGCAATCACTAACGTCCATAAACTTAGCAATGGTAGGGCACAGCCAAGCAGCTGTCTACCGTTGGACGAAATCTTTCCAGTTATTTAAGAATAATGCAAAGTTGAAAAATATTTTATATAGAGGTGCTTCATTTCATGACTATTTAATACTGTGCATAGGTCCGTTAATATATCATTGATAGATGAATTGAATATGTCTAGAAAAAAACTTAGTGTTTAATATTATGAACAAATAGCACATTGTCTCTACGTAGAGTCATTTACCCATTACTACATGTAGTAATGAATTTATTAAGTCTTCAATGAAAATGATTAATAGTCCGAGTGTAACTATTTAATGACGTCTTTTTACATTTATCAATTATATTATTATCGTAGAGTCTAATGGTTTAATTAGGTAATACATATTCAATTAATAATGCAAAATGACCCACAGTCTACGAGTAAATGTACTTAAAATTAATTTGTTTTAATTAGGTTTCAGTATATAATTAGTAGACATAATAACATAATATAACGGTTATGACAATATAGCGTGGAAATGAAGAACATTTCATGCACATGTGACGTCTGCGGTGCAGTGATACAAACGTCACCTAGCGTTTGGGAACAATGAAAGTATGAGATTCGATGGTTGAGTTCAGAGTAGAGACATTTATGAGCCAATGATTTCTGTTATTGATAGATACACTGTGTGTTTTCACACGTTGTTTAGACTACGTTCACAAGATCAAATAAATTGTTTTCATACAAAATCAGGCTTTCTTAACTTTGTTAATACAAAGGAGAAGATAGAGCTCAGAGTCAATATCTTAGTGGTAAGTTTTAACAAAGTTTAATGTAAATGTCACATTTAAATAAAAAAACAATTGCTAATTTCTGCTGAAAGTAATGAAATACAATCCTTCTTTTATGCTTATATAATTTTAAAATAATTTTGTAAGGGATGGGCAGTCGTTTATTTTTGTTTGCGTATGTGCTCTCAATATAACCATATCATGCCATCTTGGCTCCATCGTTACTTATGCACTTTTATTCTAATCAACGCAATAAACTAAGGATGACTAATCTTGATCCTAGCGTATGCTGGCGCCGCTGCGCTGCTGGAATACCGCCGGCGAGTTTTGTAGTTCCGCATCGGTCCGTCACAGCGGCACGTCGCTTCCGTCGCGCCAGTACTGTCGAGACTTCGCCGAGGACGGACGCACGCCGGTCGTATCCAATCCTCACTCGAAAAAGTTTTACAATTTAATTTCAGGAGATTTTCTCCCAAAACATATATCACAAAATACATCACCATGGACTTGTGCATTGACGTAAAAAAACTTATTATCAAAGTTATTTGCTAACTTTCCAGCTATTTCTTGTGCAATTTGTGGTCTCTTTATCGCATCTAGATACAAGTTGAAATAAAAACACGAGTGAAATTGTTTATTGTTTAAAGACTTACCGTTGAAGAGTTCGAATTTTCTGTTGTTTTTCTTATTTGTGCGGACGCATAGCGCGTTGAAAAGAGACAAGATGAGGTTCAAGCGGACGGGAGCGACAGGTGTGGCGGCTTTAGTCATTCTGTTGGCAACTATAACAGGTAACTTACTTCGAAACTTTTTTATTTTTTACACCACATCAAATATTTTGTTATATGGGTTTCGAATCACTTCCAAAGTGGAACTTTATATTTACTTCCAATAAGGTGCTAATACGATTTAAAAAGTCGTTAACCTATAACATGAAGTTGTCAATTATTATTTTTTATTATGTTGGCAATGTGTGTGATATAAGTATGATTCACGAAAGTTTAGGTTATATTTTGTTTGGACCTTGCTATTCTTTTAATTTACATAATAGAGTATGTAGAGTCATATTAATAGCATCATTGTTATAATGAGCGACGGATGCATGTATATTTTAATATTTCTAAGTATAATTCAGATGTACACTTTAACATGCAATTCATTCAAAGTCCTACGACATAGCCTCGCAAAAATATAAAATAAAATTCGAGCATAAAACTCAACAGTCAATTTCTCACAAATGTAAGTGAAAAATGGTATTATCGACTCGACTAAACAATTAGAAACTGCATCGTTGCTGGCCGTCTAGAGGCCTAGTTGTGCAAAAACCGTTGTTAGCCGTTAGTGAACAGGTGGCGATGCGGTGGAAACTCGCTTTCCTGCAACAATGGATACCACGTTTGTTCTGGACTCACTGACGCGTTGCTTCGCGTTGCCACAGAATCAATCAATTGAAAATCTATGCACGATACCACACGAACGTTGTACACATGCTATATCGCCAGATAAGATTACTGATTTAATTTCGTATTGTTTTTATCTTGGAATTCCTTGGATGCTATTTAGCTGGGTATAAGAAAGATTACATGGAAACTAAACATATATACGCTATTTATATTGAGAGAGATCGAGCAACCATAGATCAGCGGGGAGTGGTATGGATGGCCGAGACTATTGTCGTGGGTTCGGAATCATAATAGAGAATGTACCTTTGACTTTTCGAAGTTATGTGTGTATTGACTTTAATTATTGATTTATTTTACGGTGAAGGATAACATTGAGAAATCCAGATTATCTGAGAATTCAAACACTCTCAAAGGTATGTGAACTCTACCAACGTGCAACAAGCCAAGTTAGTGCACTAAAGCCTCACTACTTCTCATTAATAGAGAAAACTTGACCAGCAATGGAACAGTCAGTAGAGCATTGATAATATACCTATAACTGGAAATAGCATTAATTACTTTTACAGAGCCATTAATCATTTCCTTATTGGAGAATCATGTAGTCAATAAAGTGTTATCTAAGTGGATGTAGAAGTAAAACTGCGATACAAGTTTTTTTTATAGCATAGGCCGACAGACGAGCAAGTGAGTCACCTGATGGTAATTGATCTCCACTGCCCATGTACGCCCACAATACCAGATGAATCATGGGCGTGTTGCCAACCTTAAAGGAAATGGTTAATTGGGGATTGGGAAGGGGGGGTGGATTTGGGCCTCCGGATATCTCATTCACCGTACGAAACGCAGCAGCAAACCGCTATTTTACGTCGGTTTTCTGTGAGACAGTGGTAACGACCCGATCGAGCCGCCACTCATGCTGTAGACAAAACTATCTATAGCGCGGCTCTACCACTCAAAAATCTCTATCAACAAAGTGTTATCTAAGTGGATGTTGAAGTAAAACGGCAGTTCCCATCTTGCGCCAAAAATGAAAATCTTAAGCTATGAAATAAACTTCAATAGCATTTAATAAACTTGGTTTCACTCTAAAGTGTTTGAGTTAGATGAGTGAAATGACATTCCCTGTTTAGGGCTCGATATTAGCGCCTGAAATGAGATTTTTAATACGCAACCAGGTAAAGATATTGCGATGTTAGAGTTTAGTAAGTAATTTTGTCGTTAGGTCGGTGTAAATTGCTTCGGCGCGTGGGATCTTCCCATCAGGCCCCGATATGAGAATCTTAATTCAGTCTTAGTATCAAAATGGAAGATGCAGGTTTATAGTTGGATCACGTTCTTAATATCTGATGAGAGATAACAAATCTACTGTAGACTATTTGAAATGATGTATGTGTAGGGCAAAAAGGAAAAGGTTTTGGAATATGTTTAAAATGTTTTATTATGGACTAATTGAACAAGATTAGAAATTAGAATTCTAGGACTATATTACAAGCCCGAAACTAATAACGAATCACGCCAACATTTTTTGCCTCGCAAATGGAAACAAACTTCTACATCACTATATAGATTTTGATATAGATGAATGCTTCATTTTAAATACTCCCAAAATATATATATAAACCTTTTTTACTATCATCTTTAGTCTTTAATTTCCTAGTATTACGAATTTAGGACTTGCCAGCAATATTACAGCAATCACTATTGGAAGACATACCTTTCAAAACAAATAGATCAGAACGGTCGATTTAAATTTTAACGGCTAGAATTATTTAGATAATGTTGTTTTTACTCGCAATTTTCTAATGGTATATTGTGTAGCCGAGCGTATTTAGTACGGAGGATATTTTAGTTTTTATCTATTATTCAATGCTTTAAAAAGCAGCATATAATCGACTAATTTGTTATACGGAAGAAGAATGACGAAAAAATAAACTATTGACAACTTTGTATTGTTATCGGATCGAATTTAAAAAGAAATCAACAAAAATGTATTTTATTTTACATTTTAATAAGTAATTTCATTCGGTTTTCTATAAAGGTCACAAACACAATAGTTAAAAATAGTCATTATAAGCGAATGAATTCTTGGTAACTAGGAAATAATACTTGCGAGTAATAGGGAATAATAATTGCGAGTGTAATAAAATCGTACTTAATTTTCGATGTAATAATAATAATACCGAATTTTATGATTTTCATAAGTGTTTCGAAATACACGTAAATTCATTTCACATTACAGATAAATATAAATGATATCATTAGCAGTCATAAGATTAGCACCACCAACCCCACAATAATGGGTGTTCCATTAGCCATTACTTCTTGCTCGGACAACAGTAACTATCTACATACTAACATAGTATTTACACAAATTCGTAGCATCTGCCGTGTCATTAACCTCGGTAATTTAGCCTGTTAACTCCCCGAGACGGTTGTAATGGCATGTTGAAGGCACTTTCCGCGTCCATGACCATTTGTGACGGACTTACCTTATAGTTGTTTGTTATCATAATACTCGTATTACAATACACATTTAGTAATGAAAGGGTTTTTTATTTTGCTGTAATGATGGGATGAGCAAGTCGCTCGTCTGCCCAAACGCAGATGCACCATCACACAAAACTGTTTTATTACAAAGCACTGCATGGCACTGGATTGCGCTCGTCACATCGAGACATAAGATATTAAGTCTCATAATGCCCAGTAATTTCGCTTGAAGTCCATTAAACCGAAACACGACAGTGTTTATTTGCGGCAGAAATAGACAAAGTGGTGGGAGCAACCCAGATAGTCTCTCGCATACGACCTACCACCTAGTTAAAAAAAATATTACTAAGGGAGACGAGAGATGTAGAATGATGTAAAGTGACTAACTTTAGCCTGGTTAAGTTATTTTGCGCGTATTGTAAGAAATGTATCAGCACTTCAAATTCAAGCTTGGGATCGAATTGGGTAACTGTTTTAAGAAATTGGACGGATCGAATGCTATTTGCGACATTAAAGCGATTCTAAGTCTGTTCACGACTAGTTTAAGCAATTTTGTTGGGACGGTTTTATTTTAGTAGTCTTGCTAATGTTTAAATGGAATTATATTGATAGTATTTCTAACATCTCAAGCAAATTGTAATTGATTAATAATAATAACTAGTGGTTGCATCAGACGTGAGACTTGCTCGTCTCGTCACTTAGGATAATAGAAAAAAAACGTCAATTCCAGTGGGATTATTTATCTTATCTATATGCATATGACATGGAAGTTAGAAAGACTAAAATAAAATATACAAGAAATGTAGAAAATACAATATGATATATCCTGACTCCGAGTAACCTGTGCAATACACTCCATCGCAATTAAACATTTATTTGTCTTATTATATCGATAGAGACGTGAGACGTCATGTAAATAAGGATATGAATCCAATATGGATTGAACCAGTATTATAGTGCTTGCTCAAGCTTCCTGGATCAAAATAGCTTGAGATTAATTGTGCTCTTCATGGCAACAGTAAATGCGTTGATTATATTTATGGTTAAGTACAGATTTGTCTATGCTAATATAATATGGCATAATGCAATATGCTTTGTATATTTGTGCCGCCAAGCAACAGTGTGTAAGCACTGTTGTGTTTCGGTTTGAAGGACATTGAACCAAGTGAAATTACTGGGCATTATGAGACTTAACATCTTATGTCTCGGGGTGACGAGCGCAGTTCAAGGCCATACAGTGCTTTGTCATTCAACGTTCTGTGCGGTGTTGCTTCTGTTTATGGGCAGGCGTGGCGCTTACCATCAGGCGAGCGCCTTACTCGTCTCGTCGTTCAATGAAATAAAAATAAAAAAAATCTTAGTTAGACATTAGGTTTGACAGAAATTCAAACGTGATTATAGACGACTCTATGAGGTATGTTATTTAATAAAGCAGTGATTCGACCTCGAGTTAGTCTAAGGCTGAGATCATTAAAACGAACTTCGTATTAGTCTAAGTCTGAGTCAATAAAACGGTGACTCGGCCCCGTTAGTTCGACTTAAGATTGTACTAGTTTTATTATATTAGATAGATATTAAAGGTAATTTTTATAAGCTCTTTTTAAAAACTTTATGCTTAAAATAGAACACATTTTTAGTTTATTAGTCTTAACTTAAAATGGAAATAATTTATCACCATAATATCGGTCTTTTGAAGAAATATATTTTTGTTTGACATGAAATAGCAACACAAAAAATACTAATTTGGTGATTTTTATGATGCCTTTGCAAAGTCGATTTGGGTGACCTTAAGTTTAAGTTAAAGTTAGGACTGTAGTTTTTAGTTTAGAGATAAACTGGGGTTTGGCCTTCCTTTTACCGTAGTTTTGACGTGGTGAAATCATTATAGCAACCTTCAGAGACGCAATATTTCTTGACGCACGACTTTATTTAGATTGTACTATACTTATCATTAGAGGCAATATAGTATACTTTGGCGGGCTGGCTATAAAATAAAAATAAAATATGCCAGTGTGGCCTACCTATGTGAAATGGAAAATAATCATCTCTCTGTTACATATATGGAGTGCCACCCCAATTTTTTTCATAATTTCACTAAGATTTTGTGTAGCGGCTTATAGAATACATCTATCATACAAATATTCATATATAGAGTGTTAATAGCCTCCGAGTGAAATTGGTTGTGACACACGGACGGAGTTCCGTTTTTGCCATTTGGCTAAGGAACTCTACAAAGAATATCAGATGTAAAAATCACATTCTGAATTAAATTCTTAGCACATAAAGTCTGCAAAGATTTACCTCGAATTCTAAGCAAGTAACAAAGCATATACTTTCTTATAACTGTATGGATGATGTGGGTCAGGATGATGAATCACATGTAAACTCTTTCTAAGTAACACGTGGAAAAGCCTTTACACTACGTGACGTCGTAATGTCAGCTAGTAAAGTAGATCGGCTCGGAGATTACTTGGTAAATTGCTTCGATAAACTTAAGTATTCTTATTTTCTACATACATCGGTTAGGCTTTCTTGGAAGGCGATTTACAACTTTAATAAATTAGTCATTATTTTTATGTAAGATTTACGAGATCATGGCTCAGTAGTCAACTCAATATTTATCTTTCTTTTTCTTACTTTATCTTTGTCTCATTATTTGTGCTATCGGTTCCTATAGCTTTGGCATCAAATTACAGGTAACACCAAACAGAACTTTGAATTACAAAGCTCTGCATGGCACTGAAGTGCGCTCATCACCCCGACACATAAGATGTTAAGTCTCATAATACCCAATAATTTTACTGGCTTCAATGTCCTTCAAATCGAAACACAACAGTGCCAACACGCTGTTGCTTGGCAGCAGAATTTGATGTCATTGATAGAGTTTTGAATTCCGTAATGTGCATAAGGCGTACATAATATGTATTTTATTTTAATTATTATAACTGGCCAAAAACTCCTTATGCAAACGAAGCGAATAAACAAAATTCTAAATTTAAAATCGTCAAAGCTTTCCCACTATACAAACAGTTATTGGACAAACTGTCAAAAACGTATTCACATCGCCGCTTTAATATCATGAATAAATATTTCCAATAAAGTAAACAATGAGTTCAGTCGGCGTGCACGCAAACTAGGCTATGTCATCAACAGATAAAACTGTTTTATCTAATCTGAAACCGGTAAACGTATTGAGCATGCACTTCTACGTAACGTGCGATAATATTCTTTATTTGGCGCGAAAAGTGACAGCTGATTTTGTTTTTAATGAAGGCGTTCTGTATCAGTTACGTAAGGCAATGCAAACTTCATGCCATAAAGAAAATTAAGTAGAATCTAATAATGTACAGTACTAATATTTATAATCAGCGCATTCATGTACCGTTTTATAATTAATTGGTATTGATAGAGATTTAATTACGTAATGTGAGCGTATGTATTTTATTGTATCGAAACCTGTTCAATTTCCATTTTATGCCATATTATAACTATTGTTACTAAAATGTAAAAAAATAAATTAAAACACAGCATGGCTGTAAGAAGAAAGTTTCCTTTACCTGTTATTCACTAAAGAGTAAAGACAAAGGAAAAGAAGTACCTAATTAAAATTAAATGGAATCTAGCTGTGACTGCATAATAATGCGGTTAGGAGTTTTTCAACGTACTTTCATATTTAATTTTGCATAATATAAGAAAAAAAGTCATCAAAATGATCATTAGCAAATTCACTCGTGTGTCTTATTGTGTGTTGCTTTAACTTTAAAAGTATTTTTTTTTATAAAACTACTTGGCATAAACAATACTAATATAGAGTATGTTACAATAAATGGTTTTTCATTTGGATTTTGTACCAAAATTCCTTCAATTAAATCATTTTAAATAATACGCGCAAAATAAGTTGGCCGGGCTGAAGTTAGTAATATCACCCGCCTATCATCCTACCAATCATGACAAGACGAGCAAGGCGCTCGCCTGCCCATAAACAGAAGCAGCACCACACAGAACTTTGAATTACAAAGCACTGCATGGCACTGAACTGCGCTCGTCACCTCGAGACATAAGATGTTAAGTCTCATAATGCCCAGCAATTTCACTGGCTTCAATGTCCTTCAAACCGAAACACAACAGTGCTTACACACTGTTGCTTGGCGGCAGAAATAGACAAAGCGGTGGTACCAACCCAGACGGCCTCTCGCATACCAGGGACCTACCACCTTGTAAACTAAGTCAAAACGCTTTTATAAACAGCCTTTTTAAGATAACACTCGATATATTTTATTATAGGAAACTTTCCAGGATATGAGTTTCCGTTACCCATAGTTTTTCATGTCGCGTGCTAATCGCTAGAACCTGTAGTACCACTATTGGTTTCTATAAGTGATTGCCTTCCTCAGGAAGTCGGATGCTGTTTACCATTAACATTGTTGCGGTATCGAGATTGCTCTTCCCTTCGATTTCTTAATTTGTATAAATTCCCGTTGAGTGGGAAGTATATTGTTATTTTGTGAGTAATGGATATTTTTATAATAGGTGGTAGGTTCCTCATATGCAAGAGGCCGTTTGGGTCTGCATCACTGTTTTGTCTATTTCCTCCGCTATGCAGATGTGTTAGTACTGTTGTGTTTCGGTTTGGAAGTAATTGAAAGCTGTGAAATTACTAGGCATTTTAAACTTATTTTTAACAAAAGGGTTTCTTTTTCGTATTATTTTCTATCGTGTATAAAGTAACGTATAATATTCAAAATAGGAAATTAACCTATTATGAACACCTTTGCTTTGACTTGGTTAAAAAGTGAAAAACACTGTACCACGTACGAAACAAAAAAGGTAGCAATAAAGCCTGTGAAGTAATTCAACGAAAAGTAGTTAGAGTATATTGTAGACCTCGTCCTTTGTTTAGAACTTAACTTTACTTTTTTGTACGCCCAACATCCTAAACTATACGAAAGTAGAAAATACGTCGAAGAAAAAGGGATACGTGAGTAAAATACTGAATTTTACAATTTATTACTTTGAGATCTCTCGGTTTCAATTTTGGTACAAACCAAAGAAACTCAACGCTTGTCTATGGACAATATTGTTATTGTAAAGTGATATTCAGCATAATGCTGCGTAGTATTTTTTGTTCAATTTAATTTTAATTTTTAATAAATAAAACGTTCAATAGCATGGTAGAAAGCTGAGTCAAGGCAATCTTATACTTTAATTCTATAAAATTAACCATATCTTTTCGCGGTAGAGAGGTTTCCACTTATATGAAATTGTAAAAAAGTAAGAAAGTAAAAAAAAATTGATAATGGTAATTTTTTGCAATTTTGCAACTTTCTATGCAATAAATATTGGTATTATACAATTATTTAAGCCCTCATAAGGTATGTTGCGAATTGCGAAGTAAGTAAAGCTTATCAGATTTATTCATTAGGTATAATTTTATAAAACAAACTGAATTCCATGGTTCATAAAATTAAGGCTTTTTGGCTCATAAATATGGAAATTTAATACCATTCAATCTTATAGGCTATTTAACGATTTTGTGGACTTTACGACGTCCTTGTTACTAAGATATTTTAAGAAAAACTATGAAAAAATTTACATCTTATTTAGAAATGTCATTGTAAAGTATAAAAAAATACTCATGTATTTAAAAAAAATCTCACAGGAATTTACCTGTTTAGATAAACACACATTAAATAAATGCATACTTTAAATACTGATTATTGTCACATTATTACTTGCTTTATCTTGTTCTAGAAGTCACAGCTCACAACAAATTCGTCTCACTTATGTAACACGAACCAAGTAAACTATAAATTTATCGTATTATACTGGAGAGGTAATGCTTTCTAATTTGACTGTGTAATAATGGTAGCAAAAAATCGGTAATCGGTGAGGTTCATTTTTGTTACGTTTTTGAGATATTTCATGGTGGATGGTTCTTTTTGATGGTGTTAGCTAAGGGCCGGCGCTCATAGACGGCATGGCACGGCATGGCATGGCAAAGGATTTTATTACTAATCAAGTTATTTTGAATCTTATTGCTACGAGTTTAGAATTCACGTTACTTTATTTCAATACCACAGTGCCGCGACGTGCCGCGGGATGCTGTGGCATGACGCGACGCGCCGCGGCATCCCGCGGCGTCCCGTGGCATGACGTTTCATTCCACGGATTGCCGCGGTGCGCGAGAGAGAGAGAGTGGCTGAGCATTCAGCAGGATGCCGCGGCATGCCACGGGACGCCGCGGGATGCCGCAGCATGACCTGCCGTGCCATGCCGTCAATGAGCGCCGGCCATAAGTGTGACCGACAGGATAAAATTTTGTTGATGACATAATTTCACTTTTTTTCTTTCTATTGGCCTATTTTTTCGTAAATTATACCACGATGGAAGCCATTTTTTTGTGGCTCGTAATATGCGTGTGGAAGAGAATTTGATTGACTACAACTTTACTGATTGCCTTGTCTGTGGGCCTGAGCCAAGTGACAGGTTATAATGAGTTTTTTCTAACTTAAGTATATAGGAAGAAAGTAGATTTTATATACATTTTACGTTAACATTAAAATGCGTATGCAAAAGTATAGTAATAATTTTAAATATTTTAGGATGGTTTTTTATGTTAGTTTTTTCTATTCTGACCGTATGATTTACAATAGTTAGTTAGTTTCTAGTTTATTGTATGTTTTTTTAGAGTACCTAGAACTATAAAACTAGCACTATTATTGCATAACACAATATTGAAACTGATAACATGATGAGCTAAAACAAACCGCTGGCATCTTTCCGATAAAACAATAGTTGAGGACATTCCTCGGCTCCTAGATAGTTAACAAGCCCATCAGTCCGCACGACAAACAATAAATTGAGACAACCAATTGTCAAGCATCACCCTAGCGAGTCGCACGATCGCACCTCGTAAACATGTCACACGTATTTTGTGTTATGACTTAGTAAATTGAATAAAATGACTAGCACGGGCGAATGTAAATAAAGAACGCACAACAATTGAAGACGGTGAAAAATGATCTATGCAGTTATCGCGCCGTCAACCGCGATTCATTGGAATCAATTCGTTTTCGGTTGGTTTTATTCATAAAATGACAGTTTGGATGCGACACAAAAGAGAGTCGGTATCGCGTGATATTTTTTTAATGGATACTCGTATATACATTTTTTTTGAGTTGATAGTCAGCCTCTTTCTTATTAGCGGGTTGGTTTTAGATAAAAGATTTCAGATTTACATATTGGTTGCCGCTATTTGTTGACAAATAGAATCGAAGCCTTTAGTTTGATTGACGGGTATTGCAAAGGACTTTACGGCACCGGACTGCGATCGTCATCCCGAGATATAAAATGTTAAGTCGACTTAAGTTCTATAATGCACAGTAATTTCACTGGCTTTAATGACCTTCAAACCGAAACAGAACAGTGCTTACATACTGCTCTTGGCGGCAGAAATAGATAAAAAGATGGTACCAACCTAGAGGGCCTCTCGTATTAGAGGCACCTACCTTGTTATTCGAGGCAAGAAGATATATCTGTTGCTGCTATTACCAACCAAATTTTACCAAATTCGAGTACCGGTATATTTTATACATTTGATACATTAAATTCATTAAGAGACAAATAAAAAAAATGTGGGAACTAATTAAAATAAGAACTCATTTAACGTTTACAAAGAGTAGGTACTAGAAATGTCCGCGAGCGCGGAATGAAAAACTGGCATATAATGAGTGCAACCTCGTCAAGGTCCGCGGCGCCTGGTCGCCAATCCGGTCGGACCAGCGGCCCGACACACTCTGTTTGGCACATACTGGACACGAAGCCGTTGTTTGACTAACGTTACCAAATTAAAAAACGTTTTGCAAACTTTTTGTGTCGTAATATTGCTTAAGAATGAGTGACGACCAGCTACTTTTTGCTTTAATAATAATAATAATAATAATAATAGCCTTTATTCAGATCAACTTAATCTAACCTAATAACAATATTCTAAAACAGACTAAACTTATTCTAGTATTTGCTGTTTTTTTATTTTCTGTAGATCTGTTTGCCAATCGGCAAAGGCCTCCTCCAACCTCTTCCATTCTGATCTTTCTTGAGCCACTCTGTTCCACATCACTCCTGCCACTTCTCTGATATCATCATCCCACCTTTTCTGCGGTCTGCCTCTTTTCCTTTTACCTTCCCTGGGATACCACCTTGTCACCTTTTTACTCCATTTGTCATGACCTCTTATTGTGTGCCCTGCCCATCTCCATTTTAGTCTTTTAATTTTTAATACTACATCTATGGTTCTTGTTTTATTCCTGATGACACGGTTTTTCAGTCTATCTGATCTCTTAACACTCAGCATGCTCCTCTCCATAGCGTGTTGGCAAGTTGCTAGTCTATTTATCATTTCCTGAGTTAAAGTCCAGGACTGGCACCCATCCATAAGAACGGGTAGTATGCAGGTATTAAATAATTTACTTTTGATGTTTATATGAAGTTGTTTGTCTTTCATAGCCTCTCTCAAGCTCCAGTATCTTCTCCAGCTGTTCGTAATTCTTCTCTTTACTTCCTCGCGCATAGGTTCTTTTGGCGTTATGAGTTGTCCCAGATAGATGTATTCATCGGTGTAGTTGATTTCAGTGTCTTTTATCCGTATCGTGGTTTTCTTTCCATTTGTCATCACTCTTGTCTTTTCTGGGTTAAGTTTTAATCCTACTCTCTCACTTTCTATCGCTAGGTCTTCTATCATTTTATTGATGGCTTCAGGTGTTTTGGCGAATAGCACTATGTCATCAGCGAATCGTAAATGCGTCAGTGAGGTGCCGTCTATATTAATCCCGAGATTTACCCAATTGAGTTGTCTGAAAATTGATTCCAGTACAGCTGAGAATAATTTTGGGGACAGGGGGTCACCCTGTCTAACGCCTTTTTCTACTTTAAATGGACTTTTTGCTTTAGCAGGATAGTAACAACCTGACGGATTTCGAGTAGAATTATATTATGTTATTATTGTCGAGCGGTAGAGCCACGCTGTAGACACTTTTGTCAACAGCATGAATGGGCTGACTTTTATGTTTTAAGACTTTTATATAAGTGGTAGAGCCACGCAGATAGAATGAATGGGCTAGCTCAACCGGATCGATACCATTGTCTCACAGAAAATCGACGTAAAGTAGCGGCTTGCTGCTGCGATTCGTACGGTGAGTGAGATATCCGGAAGCCCAAATCCCCTCCCCTTCCCAATCCCTAATTGTCCCTTTACTTTAAGGTCGGCAACGCGCCCATGATTCTTCTGGTGGTGGGCGTACATGGGCGGTGAAGATCACTTACCATCAGGTGACACACGTGCTCGTTTGCCGGCCTATGCTATAAAAAAAATGTAAATCAGTGTGCCTAGTGCGAGATTTTCTTTGAATTTGGTCTATTGATACTCGATGTCGCTGTATTTATTCTATAGAAATCTCAATCAGCGTTCTCGGAATTGAATGTGACAAATTTTGCATTAGGCATACAGGTAAGTTGTAAATATCAATTTTACTACATCTATATAAGGAGAATACACTTTTAAGATAGATATTAAGTCACCATATTAGTCAGCAGCGTACTTAAACTGAAAATTGATTAGGTTCTGGGTTCAAATTCCAGGTCAGGCAATAAAATTTGTATTAGAAAGAAAACATTTATTGGCAGGCATATGGCAGGCAGGTACATGTACAACTAATGTTAGATTATCGATTCGAGAAAATCATACAAGTATAGCTCGGAATGATTAGAATTTATGCCCGGTATGGCGATCGCTCGCCTCATATACCATGGGAAAGAAACAAACTTGGTGAACAGTAGGTGCACCAGTTATATCTCTGCCTACCCTTTCGAGGATTTTGGGGTAATCTTATTTGAAGTTAAATACTACAAAAATCGTCTCTAATTGCGAAACATTTCATCCTCATCTGATAATAATTCATAACAAGAATATAAGTTAAAAACAATCTGGGAGTATACAAATGTGTTTATGTCACTTTCGGGATGACAAATGGTGGATGCGAAATTGGATGGGGATTTCTATGCTAGCAAAAACATGTACGGGTTTTACTATGTTTGCCTATATGCGTAATTTTATTTTATTTTTGGACTGTTTCTTTGTTTAGTTACAATTTTTAATCGGTCATGTTTATAAAATCGTATTGATGTTAAAAAGATAATTTAAGCTTATTAGTTTCGCCATTTTCGCATTTAGTTTATTTTAATTTCCAAATGATTTTACTACGATATCTCATAATAGTGACATAAAAGTGGCGGGAATAAAAACAAATTAAACATATCACATCGTTATTTATCGTAAAATCGTCGACAAAAAGTCAATACTATAAATAAACATTCATTCATTAGTTGTAACATTGTTGGTGTTATAGGATAAAGCAAAAACTGTAACAAAAAACGTAATAAAATGTAGTTCTACTACAAACCGGTAGTTTACTGTTAAATCATTAGCAGGCAATGCACTTTCAACTGAATAATTGTGTAACGAATAAACATGTTAGCACTGATGTTGTTTCTATTTTATTACGTTTAATGAAGTGTAACAAACATATCTTTTTGTATGACATAATCAACAATTTAATATTTTTCTTGCATAAATTATATTAGTTTTTTTTATAACTGTTAGGGACAATCTATTTTTTTTACTAGCCCTGTATTATATTCGTCCCACTGCTGGGCACGGGCCTCCTCTACTGAATGAGAGGGATTAGGCCTTAGTCCAAGTCTTAGTACAATCTAAATTATTATTGGTGAAATAATTTTCAGTATCGATTTAGTGGTTCCAAAGATTACCCCCCTAATAACTTACTAACTTAATTTCTTTATAACATTGCGAGTTACATCTATTACATTTTAATCGTTATTTATTACACAGGATTCTAGTTAGACAATGGAACTCTCGAAATATCGGCCAGTTTTTGTCGTATGTTCAACTGCGCATCTTTTATAGTTCATTAAAGTAAAGCCTATTTATTTTTATTTACCGTACAAAGAACGTGTTCATAACCTATCTGTATTTCTGATGAAAGCAAAAATATTATGCACGTAATACTGTAATGATAATTTTATGAAAATAAGTCGAAAGTATCTTCAGTATTTTATTAAATCCGGCTGAACCTGTATTCATTCATAATGGATGGCGCATTCGCTTTAGCAAAACAGTTGAGACAAGAGAAATGAAATAGTTCGCATTGCTTTTTTTAAACACCCATGAATTTCGTTCGCGAAGCTCTTTCCCACTATTGTGTCGTCTCATATAATTGTACTTTGTTAATGAAACTACGCGATGATATCTGCTCACACATTATTCTTTTAAGTCCGTTATTTCATTAAATAAAGGTGGACAGGTTTGTTACTAATTCGTGAAAAATTCTAATAAATTATATAGTTAAATAATAAACTATATAATTAATAGTATAAGATGTATTTTAATATTTTGCTTCATTGATTCAGTGTATAAAGTGCTGATAACTCAGTGATGTCCTAGATCCAATGTTGAGCAAGCACAAATTTCGAGTCAAAAAATCACGCGTGAATTAGAAATTAATGAGCCCAGTATGCATTAGTTGCTCCTTTACCTATCCATTTCTAAATATAAGCGTCAGTTTATGTATTTATGTTAAAATGTAGTCCCTTGAAAGGAACATAGATAGTTCACTAATTACAAGTATGCAAACTGGTTTGAACTGCGTGTCTTAGTACTGTGCGCTCAAAGTGGAATACTAACAGGATATTTAGTCCATTTACAGTTTTTTTTTTATTTCAGACACAGGTTCAAGTATAACCAAATTACCGTAATTATAAAATATCTATATCTATATATGTCTACAGCATGAATGGGCCGGCTCGACCGGGCCTTTACCACTGTCTCACAGAATACCGACGCAAAGTACCGACTTGCTGCTGCGTTTCGTACGGTGAGTGAGATATCCGGAGGTCCAAATCCCCCTCCCCTTCCTAATCCCTAATTATAGTCGGCAACGCGCCCATGACTTTTCTGGTATTGTGGGCGTACATTGGCGGTGGTGATCACTTACCATCAGGTGACCCACTTGCTCGTTTGCCCGCCTAAAAAAAAATCTTTAATCAATATTTTAATTTACACAACGTATTTCAGTGGAAAGAAAACGCTAGAATTTGATCACTGAGTTCGGTAGTTACATACTCTCTACATGTTGTGAAATAGTACTATGATTAAAAAAGAGAAACCGAATTGTTTGCTGATAATTGTATTGTTGTTTTTAGATAAACGGTTGAATTGAATTCAAACTAGAAATGTAGAGTCGTGTGAATATGACCCTGATAATGCGTGCTAGGGTTTACAATGAAAAGTACTTTTACATGAATAAATTATGTGCAAATTGCTCTACTATATTTTGTTTTTGTTGTAAAACTGCGCAAACTTAAGTTCTAAGTAAATATTAATTTAACATTAATTACGCAGTATAACCATTGTTGAAATTATTATGGGAGCTAATTTTGTAGCGTATAATAGAGAGAAATAATATAAAATAGGAAAAAATTAAATTAAACATTTCTAAATCCACATACAAATGTATTATAATATGTATATAATTAAATTTTATACTATTCGGAAAATACTTATTTGTGTTCCAATACTTTATAATGCTTCCCACAAACATAACAGGAAATGATAATTCCTAGTCCCTGCCATAATTATTCAAAATAATCTGATGTAATTTCTAATGCATAACTCGCACCTGTTTTATGACCATTATATTTATGTCAAACTACTGTTTGTATTACTGAATGTCAAGTGCAGCCCAAAGTAAACCACTTCCACGTTTATCTTGCCCCATAACATTTAATGATTCATCCATATCTTGTGCTATTTCGGATCGTAAGTGGCATGATAAGTCCGAAGCGCAGCCCACTGAAGTATCAATTGACTTAGAACATTAAACAGAGAGGGAAATGCACTCTGAGGCGAATATTGTTTAAATGGCTTGTTGACCCAGCTTCAGTAAAGTATAATAAATGTTAAGCTTGCTTAGCTTGTTTCTTTAAATAATTGCACAGAAAAGGCGGTAATTATAGCTAAACCGGTCAAGTGCGAGTCGTATTCACCCAAAACCAACCCCTCTTACATTATTACTAACATTTGTTAGGATATCTGCCACAATGAAATATAATGTAAGTACTACAATTTTTACACTATACTTTACTTTTTAAACTATACTTTTAAATATATAAATTCCTAAGATGACAGAAACTTTGTTTTATGTAATGCATATAAACTTTATTATTCATATAAATAAACATATTCGATATCGGCCTCACTTTTTTACATAATTAAACTCACAAGGAAAATGTTGCCAAAATGAAAATATCCGCAATAACCGTTTTGATTCTTAAATAACGATCTCATAAAAGTGTGTGATAAAAAGGGTTACGGCATTAACCACGCTACATAGAGTTCTAAAGGCTTTCTAGACGACCGCTCAATAAGAAAGGGTTCAAGGTTTTTGAAAGGTATTTTTTACGATGCGTATGACCGTACCGTAAACCTTATTTTTCAGCCTCTTAGGAAGATAACATTATATATTCGTCACATATACTGTTTACAAATCATCTGATAAAATATATAGTAGAGACAAAGTAGTAAGTTCCTATTGGAAAAAAATCAGAGTTCGCAGGGTGGTTTTGATGGATCAGGCAATTTGTGTTTTAGACTGGACTGGACCGTATCCGATGCGAAACACAAGACCTTTGCGGCTTCATAAATGGTTATTTTTTTATCCTAGCATACCAAAATTACTACGATATACACTAGCTGACACTGGAACGCGACTCACAATACTAGAATAATCATAGGCACGTTGCCGACCTTAAAGGGAAGGGATAATTAAGGGATTGGGAAGGGGAGGGTATTTGGGCCTCCGGATATCTCATTCACCGTACGAAACGCAGTAGCAAGCCGCTACTTTTTCGGTTTTCTGTGAGACAGTAGTAACGACCCGGTCGAGTCGGCCCATTCATGCTGTAGACAAAACTGTCTACAGCGTGACTACCACTCAAAAAACGTTGGATTCGTGGATGTTTTGGTTACACCTCTGCCTACCATCGGGGATTACAGGCGTGAGTGTGTACGTATTAATAACGTTCACCTGGCAACATAAAAGAATTATGTGTACCGATATGATTGAGTGGCCATAAATGCCTCGACGGCTATTTTTGCATCCTTTATTAAAACTTTACAATCGACGTATGAACTTGTTCTCTAAATAGAGCGTATAAATAGCATGTTTATGGTCATTGGTTCTGTCACGCCGGTGCAGTTATGGTCAGTTTGACCGCTAATCAAATTAGCTATACTTATGTTTAAAAGATCCGTATTGGCCGCACATACGTGATTGATATGGTTATTATTGCTTTGTACAGTTAACTGATGCACTTACCTCTATTGTTAAGCTCTAAAAGACACAAAAAAAACGCTCGATCAAAGACTGGTTGACTATAATTTTATTAAGTAATTGTCACAAATCATTAAGGTTTTGTATGTCCTGTTTAATTTCTCATATATTGTTTTTTTATTAACCTGTAAGTTGAAACGAGTAGGTCTCTTGCTTGATGATAAGCACTATGTCTACATATAAACAAACTCACAACACCACACAATAACATGAATAACAAAGCATGTCGTGGTACTGCAATGAGCTCGTCACCCCGAGACATAATATGTTAAGTCTAATAATGCCCAGGAATTTAAGTACCTTCAATATCCTTTAAACAGAAACATAACAGTGCTTATACACGGCGGCTAAGCGGCAGAAATAAACAAAGCTCTGGCAACAGACTAGACGGCTTCTCGCATACTAGGGCTCTACCACCTTGTGTTAAAGTTAAGGTTATCTTAAGGTTAACTAGTTAAGGTCAGCAACACGCCCATGATTCTTCTGGTATTGTGGGCGTACATAGGCGGTGGAGACCACTTACCACCAGACCCACTTGCTCGTTTGCTAGCCTTTGCTATAAAAAGTAGTAAAAATTATCCAAATTCTGTATGATTTTATTAGTGCAGATTATATCA
This sequence comes from Amorpha juglandis, assembly GCA_949126905.1. NCBI lineage: Eukaryota > Metazoa > Arthropoda > Insecta > Lepidoptera > Sphingidae > Amorpha > Amorpha juglandis. Next base: position 5,917,914 of record OX421380.1, read on the forward strand.
TCACGCAATTTAATCCGCATACGGTCAAACGCCATTTTCATCTTCAACCGCAGCAAGCCAAAGGACCTGGCGTAATGACGTCATCGAATAGAAGCTACTTTGGCAGTAGGCCAACTGATAACCACTCAACCCCAGCTTACCCCCGCTGTTTAATGCCCGGTTAATGACCTGCGCAGTTTACAGAACGTACCAGAAGTTTCGTTGATTAGTCAAGTTACTCTACTTCCTAGTACGAGTTGGGTGAGCTGGGCATAGTTGGATTGAAGTTTGTATACTGTAATATTAGTGAAATGTATTGCTTTGTATTTCCAGCAAGATAATTTGAAATATTATATCAGGAGTCAATTTTATAAGTGGATGGAATTTTGTAAGTGGACCATCTACTTCTTAGGTTCAAAGCCAACTTCACCTGCGTTGCGTGTGATACATTTTATGGTGCTGCCACACCGATGTTATAAAATGTTTACAAACATTTTCTAACATTAAATCTAACATTTTATAACATTTCTTAACATTTCTTAACATTTTCTAACATTTCTGAACATTCCTCTTTGACGGCTTCTTTGACGGCGCCGCTCTCAAAAGTACCGCCGCCTGCGGTTATAAAATGTTAAGAAATGTTACAAAATGTTACAAATTGTTAAGAAATGTTTACTAAATTGTGCTGCCACACCGGTGTTATAAAATGTTATATAACATTTTATAACACCGGTGTGGCAGCACCATTACTCACTAAGGGACGAGGCAATGAAACTTGATTCCCATGGCAGGTTGCGGAGGTCAGACGGTGGGTCACCCCACATAATACCAGATCCCCTGTCAAATCATGCTGGGCAGGCAGACGCTGGCATAAAGCCGGGATAACGCCAGGCAGAAACAAAAATAAGATGTGAAGAGCCAATTCTGACAACATTGAATAATGATGTCGACAGCACGGAACTTTTGGCGAACATCTATTCAATGTTCCGCTTCAATGAATTCTTTTCAATCCACACTCTGTATAAAAGGCATTATCAAATTATTGGCACAATAGCTACTTAGTACGTGCAAGCAGAAACTTTAATATAGCATCAATATGTAAATGTCTTTTTTATATATAGTGTGTCTTTAATTTGAGCATTAGTTTCTTTCAATAAGCAAAGTGATTTTTTATACAATTTTAGTGTATTAAAGTTACAAGACCGTTGGTACTATAATAATAATAAAAATACACCCAACAGTCACATACATAGTTCTGATCCCACACTTAAACCTTTATTATGGGTATCAGAAACTATGAGGGACTTGCGGGCCCACAACACCCAGACCCGAAACCAATATTCGTCGATTACACAAACATTTGTCTCGGTGTGGGAATCGAACCCACGGCCTCTCGCTTCGTAGCCGGCTACTCATCCGTTGCGCCATGGAGGCTGTCTATGTTTCCTCGAATTAAAACTATTTACCTAATAATTTTCTATAAATGGGAGTTTGTTATTGGCTCCCTGACAGCAATTTTTGCTGTTTAATTATATTAAATCCTACTAATATTATAAACGCGAAAGTTTGTAAGTATGGATGGATGGATGGGTAGATGTATGTTTGTTAATCTTCCACGTAAAAACTACTGAATGGATTTTGATGAAACTTTACAATAATATAGCTTATACGTCAGAATAGGACATAGGCTACTTTTTATCCCCGGAAAAGCATATCACGCGGGCGGAGCCGCGAGCAAAAGCTAGTAAAAAAGTATAAATACAGGAATGTGGATACAGGTATCAATGAAAGTGATTTCAAAATGTTTAAATGATTCTTCACATTCAGTGCAATTTTTCTTAAGTAGCACAGTGAAACTTCATGCAAGCAAAAATTTCGTTTTGCAGCGTACGTGGTTGAAATTTTAAAAAGACATCGGCAGATGCACACATTGCAGTCTCACGTGAGGAGTTTTATGTGCATTAGCCCAGATGCTGTTCTTGTATCGGGGTTATATTACAGATTAAATGTGAAAATTCTCTTTAGAAAATGGTGTAAAGATTTTATTACGGTTTAAAAATATTGAACTTCTATCATTTATGTTATAAAAATTTAATTGACAATAGTAAAATACATTTAACAGCAAACATAATGGGTTTAAAAATGGAAGAATGATCGACTGAATTTATATTTGCAAAGGTATAAACTTCAGTATACTATAATAAATCGTCAGCAATAAATCCTTTGTAAATATAGTTAAACTTGAATGATCTTTATTAATCGAATCTAATTTATCATTGTTAACTTATTCCGATACATGTAGATGTTTCTCGGAGCACCTTTTCGAACCCGATCTCTGAACTTATCATCCATCGCGCCTTCTTGGCAGAAATATATACGCAGGATCAGTAATGCGAAAGCATTTTGTTATTAAAGCTTCATGAAGCTCTAGCTCAGTACACTCAGTTGGGAATATACAATATGCGAAATGTTGTGGGAATAACATTGAAAGAGTATAATTTTATATTTAATAAACTGTTTTTATCATAGCATTAGCCGGAAAACGAGCAAGTGGGTCACGTAACTGATCTCTACTAGAATAATCAAAGGTGCGTTGCCGTACCTTAAAAAAAAGGTTTACTTAAGGGATTGGGAAGGGGAAAGGGATTTAAGCTTCCGGATATCTCACTCACTGTAAAAAATGCAGCAAAATAAGTTTAGTCGCTCGATTTAAAAAAAATATTATAAAGATATTTGTTTAAAAAACCACTTTAAAAAAGAAATCGCACATTAATTGCCGGGAACTGAAATTTGTGCCCGGGATGACGACATACTCACTTGCTATAGCACCACGGGACAAAAATAAAGTCGGCGAAACGTGGGTGCAGCTGTAGATGCACCTCTGCTTACCCAGTCAGGGATAAAGCCGTAAGCTTATGTACAAACATTTTACAGAAACGTCTTGTCTCATCCTTTCAGGTAAAGTAAATACGGTAATTGATAAGTTTGATTACGGTATTAAAGTTGCCCTTAAGACTTCTAAAGTCATACACATATTTTATGAAACGACAAATATAGTTTAGACTAATAAATAAGTTTAAACAAATCCTTATATGCACTTGGTTATGCTACTTTCGTTGTTACAAATAATCACAAATCTATACCTGTCTTACTTCTACATGTTATTTTGTTTGTTTCAATACAATTATTCACGTTAAGGCAGAACGGTGTTACTATAAGGCAATTTCAAGCTAGGGTTGTAACGCTTTCATAAATATTAATGGAACGTACTTGTCTTTGTTGTTATATTAAAATTAATGCGCTCAATTGCTTATAACCCGTCCGGGATGCCCTTTATGGTGGTATAATTCTGGTGTAGCAAAAAGTCGCTTGTCATTCCCTCATACTCGTAAGTGATATAACTTTACATTTTAAAATTGAATTAGTCACAGCCAGTGTTATGACAAGTTAGCTTAAAACACTTCAGTCATACAGTAAAATTTATTGATATTAGATATGGTTTACTAGCCATGGTTCTTTCGTATACGAGACTGCGTCTTGATAGGGACCGTTGCTTTGTCTGTTTCGGCCGACCAGTAGCAGTGTTTAAACATTGTTGTTTTTTGCATTGAGTTATATCTCAAGGTGAATGGGTACTTTGTAATTTGAAGTTCTGGGTGGTGTTGCTACTGATGGCATGGTAGGCGTTGTATTTGCTATTAAAAAGTTTGTTCATCACGTCATTCAGAGGAAAAAAAATCTAGAGAGATTCTTGGCTATTTGAATTTGAATTTCGAAGTGAGCGTTCTAGATTTCTACTCTTCAATATTCCTCAGACGTTTTCTATTTTATTTTCACGACTTAGCGGCTCTTTTACACGGTATCTTTTCTAAGACTTATTTACAGTATATTTATTATTTACAAGTTAATCTTCTGGCACATTTCCATCTCCCGTATGTGTAAAGAACTCGTTGCTGGCTATCTTGTCCAAAATCTTTTTGGTCATGTCTTTACACGTATGACCCAGTTTTAAGATTGGATTGTATGATTAAATATTAAAGCACCATGTATTCAAAGTTGATATATTATAATTAAAAGACATTAGGTACATACTATTTTGTAAGTACTGTACTGATTTGTAAAAACTTATTTGTAACATTTTGGATTTAAGAATTACATCATCTTAAAAATGCTTAGTAAATGTGTTTTTTTGCAATTAACAATTTTTGTTTGAGTTGTGCATAAATAACTGATCACTGAGACATATGTAACTGTGATTCAAAAATGGTAGTTTCGAGTCTGGGTATGTTTATTCCACGGAGGTGTGTTTAGGCAAGCGGTCGGTCGTAAAAACTACAAACCAACCTTTTTGTAAAATGTGTGGAAAGCAGACCCCGCTGCGAGTGGGTTAAGAAACAGGTGGAAGAAGAATTAAATTGGAAAATAATTTACTTATTTCTGCCACCAAGTAGTGAGTGCTGTTGTATTTAGGTTTGAAGGATATTGACGCCAGTGAAATTACTGGACTTGGCTTAACATTTTATCTATTGAGGTGACGAGTGCAATACAGGACCATGGAGTGTTTTGAAATGTATAATTTTATGTGCTGTTGTGTCTGTTTATGGGCAACTGCAACTCCCGTCACTATGAAATAAAAAAAACCATAATTCGTGTAATATCGACATGATGTAATAAAGCCACTCCAATAAGACGAATATTTATTAAATGATCGAAACGTAAACCGTTCCTTATTAGTTCCCATAAAAGTTTATACGTGTTTAAGTAAAAGTGAGCGTTTAATATGTCATCAGGCTGTTTACGGCCTGTTTCAACAAGAGCCCACAATTAGACACATCCTGCGAGGGTGTCGGCTGAAAGTTTTATGGTCGGACTGTCTGTGTGCTTGTTTAGACGGTCCTGTGACAAAGGGTTTTGTTAACCGACTTTAAAAAAGCAGGAGATTTTTAATTCGGCCCGTTTTTTTATTTTTTTTATTTGTGTGCTTTCTCCGCCGATTATAGAGTTCAAATTACAATGAAAAGTTAAACCGGCAATTAACCAACCGGTAAATTGACCGGCAGCGACATAGGCACAAATGATTTTTGTTTTACTTTTCATTGTAATTTTTTTTAAGTCGGTTTTTCAGTTTTGTTAAAACTTATTTTATTTTACTTTAGTCTGAAATCCAAGAAGTATTTTTGTAAATTATGTAATTAAATTTTTTTTTTATTTGATTTTTATTTTTATTTTTATTTTATTTATTTATTTAAACACAAAACAGGTTATTATCAGAATATAAAATCAATCAAAATATAACAACAAAAAATAGTTAAGTAAAACTTTCACAATTGTTTTTAATATGGTTTCCCGCTTAGTTATGAATGCTTAAAGTTGTCGCTTTAAATGCTGTGGGATGACCGTTTAATTATAAGGCGCATATTTATTATACGGATTATTTTCAACCGTGTCATAAGTAGCTACAGTGTTCATACCAAGCAATTTTTCAATTTACGATACTCAAAGATTGTTTTATTTGTTTTTGGTACTTATGATACGTCAAATTCTCTAGAAACATGAACCATTGCTTCTTCAGTGGCTATCAATTTGATTAATAAACGAGTCCCCCATACATAGCGTACAGTAAACAAATAAAACTAGTTATTATGATTGGATATCGTAAGTTGCGTTTCAAGTTCATTCTGTATCTAATTCTATAGTCTAGACTAGCAATTGTTACTAATAACCTCACTTCTCATTAGTCATCAACTCATCATTGTTTTCGAATTTACCAGCCTATTAATTAAATGCTCTTAATTTGTATGCGACATAATATACCAAACTGCAACACATCATAGGCGGTATCAGTTATTAGGTAGTACGACCCCTATTCTATTAAATGAAACGAAGCAAGTCACTAGGTAGTTGAGCCCTTATTCAGTAAAACGAAACGAAGCGACGAAGTACGAAAACCTAGACCTAATGAAATATATAATATCCATCACAATATTAATATTTAAAAAAAAAAGACTGACTAAAATAAAGCAGTCTAGTCGGTAAAAAATGTTTATATTGGAGAATATATTTTAAAATTGCATGTTCATTAAAAAAATCATATTCTTGTAAACAATAATAAATAGGAAAAATAAATCATGTTTCATATCGTGTATTCTTACAAATTAATCTTTGGCGTAGTAACTTATATCAAAAATATTATTATTGTAATGGATATTCTATACCTACCGTTACTTTGCTCTATGTATATTCCGAACTTCGTTGCTTCGATTCGTACTTATAGAATAGGGGCCCTGGTCCCTAGTATGCGAGAGGCCCTCTGAATAGGTAGCATTGCTTTGTCTGTCTCTACCGACAAGTAGCAGTGTTCACTTATCGTGCTTATTTTTATATTTAATTTTTGTACCGACTTTTCGAAACCTTTCAGCATTTGGGACCAAAAGTAAAAGTAAACCGAATTCTTTTTATTTAAAAGTAGCAGTGTGAAAGCATTGTTGTGTATAGGTTTGAAGGTCACTGGATCGAGTGAAATAATTGGGAATTATGAGACGTCAAATCGATGTCTAGGTGGTGTGTAAATATGATAGGCGGTGCTTCCATGAGCAGACGTGGGTCGTCGCCGATGCCAATAAAAAAAATTAAAAAACATTTTAAAAAACCCGGAAAGTAGGTCTCCAAAATCATTTACGTGTTTCATAACGTGACTCATCACTAAATGTGTCGTCAGCCTTCAGATGTTATTGACACAAACGAGTAACACATCCGGGCGGGAAGCTGCCTCATATCGCGTTACTTTCGAATAAACAAAGGGGACAACAATTAGGGTTTCAAGCTACACCCAACGGTTATAATTAAAGTGGACACCGCGCGTTGACCATTTTACGGCTGCGGTCGTTTTGAAATTATGGCTCGACTACTTGGGTTCTGTGTATAATGAAGGCAAATTTTGTATTAATAAAATAGTGTATGTTTTGTATGTTAGAGAAATTGGTGGCCTTCACAAGTCTATTTGCAACTTATAAAACTACATACTTACGTAGTCATGCTTGTTCTTGAAGTAGGCAGATGTAACCCGTAAACTCACATTTCGCCGATCTTATTTCCGTCCCATAATATGATAGGCGACGACTCTATCGCCATACGGGGCACAGTTCCAGACTCCGGGCTGATACTGAGCATTTCGTGATAGAATTATTACTTTTGCCCCACCGATCGAATCTGAGACCTCAGCACAGCAGTCGTACCGCGTATGCAATACTGCGCCACCGAGGCAGTTTTATAAAAACTATTTTGAATATATTTAAATATTTTTTATTATTCGTTAAAGGTTTCTGTGCTTGTCTGATCTGGGATTTCATTCCAAGATCTCAAGATTCCTTAGATTTGTACGAGTAGCTGCAATTTTGTTTTAATTCTAGTTAGCAATTTACTGAAGATACAAGTCTTTAGGGATCTGTTCTAAGTTTTTAAATAAATTGTGCAAATTAATGCCACTCCAAACAACTATCCTTAATTCACGTTAATAAAAGTCTGGGATTTAGACCGACGGATCTATGTCTGCTCTAAAACTTCCTCGTATTTTATTAATGCATACATTTGGTTAATTGTTACAATTGCTGACGCGACCGCATTCCGTAGCTAAGCTTTGTCATCTGAATGCTGTTGTTTTATTGTTTTCAACTGCAATGATTGTCGCTTGCTTTACAGAGCATAAATTATTTTGCAGCCAGTTTTTTGTTTCTCCAATATGGGTCAATATAAAGGTTGCATGATGCGACAGTAGTTTCAAAATTAATTTTCACTCTTATTTGTACTGGGAAAATTTGGTGAAATAAGGTAATACGTTTTGAAGTATGCGACCAAGACAGGCACATACTACAGCAAATTAATGGTGATAACAGAGGCACGTCAAAAGACTACGCAGGTTGATGGTAAAAGTATACGAGTTTGGCACAACTTTAGATTAATCAATAACGGCTTAAACAGCATTTATTTGCAATGCATCACATATAATCAGACCTTCGAAGTGAAACACAGATTGTCCCGCCATATTCGATCTCATCAAAGAAGCCAGTAAGTGTCGTCTTCGAAGTCCTTCTCGACCAACATTGGCATTAGCATTATCACATTATTTTTATTCTTCACAATTCATTACTAATTAAATGTTCTCAACATTATCCAATCTACTGAACAGTTATGTCATTTATAAACCACAACCCATTTTTTACATTGGGTTTCGAAATTCCACATACTGGGCCAGGCAACACAGCATACTACGTCTACCTGTTCGGGTCTTTGACGGCGCGTGCCTCGGTTTTTATGAACAAGTGCTCTCCAGCCCGGGACGTCATGTTTCAACTTATTTAATCTTTTGTTCCATTTGATGTGGGAAGAGTACTTAAAAAGGCGACTTATATAAAATAGAATGAACCTTCCGACCGTTTTTGTTTTATGTTGTGAAAATACGTTACATGTGAAACAATCACTTGAATTGCTACATAGTTGCCAATGCCAGAAGCTCATTAAAATCATCTTATTAACAATAGGCACCAGTTTCACGCCTAATCTCACGCACAGCTTCCCTGACGCCGAATTACACCACAAAAGAAAAAACAAAAGATGCTAAACAATAGAGCGCGTGACGCGTGGGGCGTCTCGGTCCATTGTCGGAGCCCCATCGCTCTTACTGGTCGAATTTTGGAGCCGTCGCCCTTTGAACACTCTTTTGTATTATGTTTCGAACGCACCATGAATTATGTGCATCAATTTTGACGGGTCTTCGATTTGGTTCGTAATGCGCACTCAAATAAATCCATATTCAATTATGAAGTATCAATAAATCATTATTTCCATCTACTTGCGAGTTGCACATCACAAAAACCGGCTAGCGATTAAGTTTCAAGAGCATCTTGAGATCTCGAACGTTTGTAACCGGAGCCACTACAATGTGAGTTCTCAAACATGAATCCCGTTTGAAGAACGAGTTGATTATATCTTTTCTTGTGCAAGCGTTGCTGCCTAACCAGCGTTTACACGGTTTTATTGCATCTGATTTTATAATTATCTTGCGTGAGAGAATTATTTAGCATGAAAAACATTAAATAATATTGCATATTCGACGTGACCGCGGCACTGTGAAATGAGGAGCTTTTATTCCTTCGGGCTGTTCTATTTTAAGCGCAGGTATCTCTCAGTACCAGACAATCTCGACCACCACGGCTATATGCCGAGTTAAATAAAATTAAAACCTTTATGAAATTCCTTGAGTAAATCTTGCTACGTATATTTGAATAAATTTTTGCTCGACGTCTCGCGGAGGATAAAATAAAATTAACATTTTCTTTCCTAGGTATATGACTCATGCCTATCGTTTGTAGATCTCACTAACATATAATGTGAGAAAAATGCCATTGGAATGCGTGATAAAAGGAATGGAAACGTCGAAAAAATCAAGATATTTCCGAATGAGTGAATGTAGCAGACATTCGGACGCGTAGGAATTCGTAATCGGAGGGTCGTTCGACGACCCTATTCGGGCGAAAAAATACCTGATGTGGACGCAATGCGGAACCGCATATATGAACAATCCACGGGAGAGTACGTCGGTGCAAGCGTCCATCAGATGCTTTAAGCAGGCTTGCCAGTTGTCAGGTGCCATTTATGGACAGACGTTGATAGTCAACTCTCGGAAATTTGGCAACTTATCTGGAAAAATGCTGATTATTTCGATTCCTTATGCTGTATCTCATACCAAAAAACAGGTTATTCTGAAGAGAACCGTAATAGCAGATGCCAAGGTTACTAAAAAAAGACGGCCAGTTAAAACGGTTACAGAATGCTAACAAATTCACAGAGACGGATTTAAACTCTTAAAAGAATGTATTCGAGTGCTCTTTACACTTTAGTTTTAAATGCATCTTTTCAATGAGCTCGAATGAGGAGAACACTGGATGCAGTCCAAAGTGTTTTGTTTTTTATGACCCACGGCGCTTCTGCGCAACATTGGAGCCAACCGAGCAGGTCAAGTGCTCCTGAAGATTTTTTGTTTGTCTGCACGACAAAATTTATCGACGCAACTTGACGAATGAATGATTCTGCGAGCTATGTGGTCTTGAATTTTGAAAATATTGTTTTGTTAATTCATTATTGCAGATTTCGTCTCGTCTATGCAATTTTGGCTACTTAGGTAATTTATTGACTATATAATTGAGAGAGGTGATAGATTATCATTTGCTGCAATTTGTATGCTGTACCTAAAATGTTAATTAAGCAATTCAGTATTTATCGAAATTTTCAAGATATTTTTTATACTTTTTCATAAAATATCATAATTTCCCATATTATCTCGTTTCTGCATCACCCAAGGGTAGACTGGTAAAGAATGACTTTGGCCTTTATACATGTTATGTATATAAAAGTTTAGTTAAATAAATAAAATTGTACTTTGATTTCGTTGACTATTTTACATGTATTTTTTATTTCCATTGTACAATAAAGAATTATAAATAAAATTAAATAAAATAAACGATTACTGTTAAAATCCAAACAACTCAATTAACAGTGTCTAAAAAAGCCTAATCCCCTTATCAACGTTGGTGTAAAATAAACCAGTTTATTGCAACTTAACCTTAAGGCGCAATAAACTTGTTTCCGAGTGCGAGCACATAACGTCGGACCATCAACGATTTATGACAGTTGGAGTATGGCTGGCGGTTACAATCTTTATGTTCTACCGATAGGACCGTCAAGCTAAATTAGGGCTCCGAAAAAACTCGACTGTAAATTTTTCTACAGTTTTATTTTTTATGACCAGAATTTAGTCTCTTCCTTTTACTTTTACCTTCCTTCCACATATTAAAACTTTTAAGAATATTTGAGAATCTTTAAACAAGCCTTAGATTAGAACTTAAATTATAGATTGTGCCTAAAGCTACTATTCCCTGTATTTTTTTTATTGCTTGAATGATGAGACGAGCAGGCCGTTTGTCTGGTGGTAAGCGCCACGCCTGCTCATAAACAGAAGCAACACCACACAAATCTTTGTACTACAAAGCACTTCCTTACACTGGACTGCGCTCGTCACGCCGAGACATTAGATTTTAAGTCTCATAATGTTCAGTAACTTCACTGGCTTCGTTATCCTTTAAACCAATACACAATAATGAATACAAATAGACAAAACTCTGGCACCAACCCAGACATCCTCTCGCATACGAGGGACCTACCACCTAACAGTATAAATGAACATTACTATTATGTGTCATAAAGCGCGTGAATCCATAATGGCGATTTCTGTATACGAGATTGGTCCATTAATACTCGAACAAAATATATAGGTATAAAACAAAAATACAATACAAAACTGTTTATTGTATAACCAATAATCGCTTAAAATTAAAAAAATACACTTTTAATTAATAATTCACTTTTCATTATAATTCACTTTTCATTATAATTCACTTAAAAATCTACACTTAGGAAATTGAAAGCATTGAAAAAACTTACTTATAAAATATGTTGTTATTGCATTCGAATGTTACTCTATTCGTCAATCTATTAAAATAATAGTAATAGTTTATATATTTTAAAATATACTGCTATCCATAACACAATGCCTAGAGCCTAACAGTGAGGAGGAAATAGCAGATAATATCAAACTTTACAAGCAAGGAGTGGATAATAAAAATAAATGCGGTCTATGGGATGCCTCCTAACAAAAAAGAAGAGTTGCTTCCTTTACGTTGAAGAGAATGGATACGATATAATAAAAATTTACTTTATTGTACACTCAGATTATATTTTAGAATGTTTAGAAACCCACACAATTTGTAAGCTCGTAACTTGAGAGAGGTTTTACAGTCTGCTATAAGAATTTACGATGTTTTATGTCGGTGGTTTCTTTCAATAACTTTAAATGCAAATACTGAGATAATCACCGCTTAATTTAAGAACAAATAAAGTATTTTGTGGTATTAATGTAATTAATATAAACATAATACACATAGGTTGACTGGTAGAGAATGCCTCTGGCATTAAGTTCGCCTATATACATATTGTATATGAAGTGCAAATTAATAAATAAATAATAAGGACTTGAATGTATTCAGATTTAGTTAATAAATATAGTGAGAGATTTTTCCATAGCAAATAGTAATTAGATATCCGATTCCCTAATTGATATCTTTGGAAGTTTGTATTTGTTTAAATAATCCAAATTCATTGGAAATTGGCATTTTTTAAGTGACGAGTAACGAAATATAAATTGGACCACACTAGTTCTTGTGGCTTTGAAATAGTCGTGTATTTACCCTGTGGATTCGCTGTCGAAAGTATCAGAAATTGTAAGAAACTTTTGGGTCTGCAACATCCAAAGTTGGAACAAATAGATCTAAATCCCAAGTACATTTATTAAATTCTGTAACTAAACGCAGTATGTCTGGTTTGCCACAACACAAGCTGCTAAATTTAATTTGTCCATACAGCTCAATTTATGGATGTTTATTTGATATAGTTTAATTACCTTTGAGCAAGTTAAATGACAGTTTACGCATAATTTTGGAGGGTACGTGATATCTTTGTAGCCGACTGAAAGAAAGAAGGATGGTTATTATTGCAGCAATAATTACAGGGTTACAACTAATTGGAAAAAAAAGGAAAAAAATATAAATTTATAAGTACTATGCCATTATTGCGTCAAGTATACCGTAGACATACGCGTTCTGTGATCAGCCAGTGTATATCCAGTAACTTCAGGCCGGCATAATACTGCCGACCGTTGAAGGATCCAATGTCTCTTGACGGTCGACATTATGTTTGGAATGCATTGTATTTAACATTAGGTCCAGTGTAGTTACTTTGCTGTACCAGAATAATAAGTGTTAATCAAATATTTGAATTTGTCGGTTTAAAAAAAATATAACATTTTTATTATTGGTAAGCCATTTATAATTCGAAACATTTCCGCCGCCAAGCAACAGTGTGTAAGCACTATTGTGTTTCGGTTTGAAGGACATTGAAGCCAGTGAAATTACTGGGCATTATGAGACTTAACATCTTATGTCTCGAGGTGACGAGCACAGTTCAGTGTCATGCAGTGCTATGTAACCCAAATTTCTGTGTGGTGCTGCTTCTGTTTATGGGCAGGCGTGGCAACTCGCAAGCAATCATTATAATTAAAGCAATTCATTTTTATTTCCATCGTCAGAATCGTAACTTGATGCATGGGAGCAAGATCTGTTTAAATCATCTACTTAAAACTCTAGTTAACTATCAATTGGTAAGCCACCCACTGTGGTTATAAATTAATACAATTAACAGCTTTTGGGAGTACTAAAGGGTACGCATATTTCACCTCTTGCTCAAGAACATTATGAATATTAACATGGAAATAGTTTCAAGGGTTGCGGACATGGTGTTATTTAAAGAAATTCTTAGGTTGTAACATAAATTATGCAATTGAATCTTTACAGCTTTAATTAACATTAATGAATACGATGAATGTTATTTTTAGTACAATTGCTCAGTGCAATTGCTTTTATCTTCGTTGTTTTATGCATATTATTTTTTTTATTTGCCATGCCACAGTGTATTTAGTGTTGACCATAGACATTTTATGTGACTGTGTTGACATTTGATGTATCTGTTTTGGATCGCCAGATTTGTGCCGGCCTGCTTAATTGCTTCTTCACACTGTTGGTATTTTTTTATAGCAGAGATGGGCAGACGAGTAAGTAGATTACTTGGTGGAAAGTGATCCTCACCGCCCATGAACATCTACAATTACTGAAGAATCATGGATGCATTGTCGACCTTAAAGGAAAGGGATAATTATAGGATTGGGAGGGGGATTTGGACCTCCGGGTATCTCATTTATCGTACGAAACGTAACATTAAGCTAAACTACTTTACATCGTTACCACTGTCTCACAGAAAATCGTCGTACAGTATCGGCTTGCTGCTTTCGTACGGTGATTGAGATATCCGGAGGCCCAAATCCGCCTCCCCTTTCCCAATCCCTTACCCCTTCCCTTTAAGGTCGGCAACGCACCCATGATTCTTCTGGTATTGTGGTATTGCGTATATGGACGGTGGTATTTGCCGGCCTATGCTATAAAAAAAAATAATTGAATATTTTTCTTATCCTGGCACGGCAAACTGACTACATTAGACCTAATGTAAAACAAAGTGTAGTCTACACGTAATGTCAACATTCAAGAGAGTTCATTCAAGAGTCAAGAGACATAGGTTCTCTCAACGGTCGGCAGAATCACGCCTTAAGTAATATAATATCACAGTATAAATAAAACGTTTTTTTTGTTTCAGGTAAGCATTGCGTATTTTAATAAAGAGTGGAATACTCTTTTGTTGGACGCGGCGCGTTTTCAGCGCGTGTGTATTGTGTGTGAGTCCTTTTGTATAATATTGATCTACTTTTTCGCATACGGTTGCACCACTGTACATTTTATTTCTAGAATTGTTGTTAGTGTGCCTAATTTATAGGAATTTGTTTTTGTGTTATTTAAATGAGGTAATTAGTGACGTATGCAGTGTCGATAGTCTTTATCCCTATTTTTAATGTACCGTTTTGCTTCATGAGACCGCATATAAAGAATCGTATGTCGTTGGATCCTGCTTATAAACAGAAGCAACATCTATTAGAACTTTGAATTATGAAGTACTGCATGGCACTGGACTGCGTTCGTCATCCTGAGAAATAAGATGTTAAGTCTTATAATACCCAGTAATTTTACTGGTTTTAATGTCCTTCAAACCGGAACACGACAGTACTTAGATTCTGTTACTTGGCGGCAAAAATAGACAAAGCAGTGGTACCTACCCAGAGCGCCTCTAGCTTACACGTGACCTACCAGCCAAGTCTTTATATATTTTATACTGTTCAAAAGAATTATAATAAGCTTTTGAACAAAGCTTTTCACGCCTACTAAACACATTACTGAAGTTTTTCGATCAGATTTTCTTATTAAAACTTTATGAAAAATAATTTAGTACTTAGAGTGAAAAAGCATTACTTACACTTATCATAAGTAAGTTTATTAAAATTTACAGTGTTCTTGTGGGAAGTATTATGACATGATTAAATGCTTTACTGAATCCGTAAAAAAGTATAATAAGTTAGCAGTCACCCAGTGTATATCCGGTTCTCCCGAGGGGCTTGCGACATGACTTGATGGTTGATTGGGGCGGATATAGAGGTACATCCTTGTATCACTGTGCCTGCATCGGTTATCCGCCTGTCCTGTCGCAGGCCTCTCGATTTGCTTCTTCCCTCTCGGAAGAGGGAAGAAGCATTTATTCAGGCCAGCATGACTCTGGTGACCACCGATATACTTATTGTTTGTTGGTGGTCGCTGGGTTTTTGGATTGCACTACGCTTACCATCAGGTGTAGTACAGTCACTTTGCCGTGCTCGGATAAAAAAGAAAAAAAAATTGAAACTATGGTTTTTATGAGAATAATAGCGCTACTAGTTAATAAGAGTTGTTTATTATTCAGTTATCAATATTCATCGTCTTGAGTTAAGCTTCTTAATAGGTTTGATACAATCATCAAAAAGTCCATAGAGACCCAACGCTTCGTTACTGACGGTGTGAATATTATCAATGATCGATTTTTTATCAGGATACATTAAACGCCGTGTAATTTCAATTACATTCGGTGAGGTAGTTATGAGAGAGCTATTTAATGGCTTCCGTTGCCCAACCACGTTTAAGACCGCTTCCATCGAGGTAATGGTTTGTAACTTGACAAGTAGCATTTGGGTTCCCGTATTCTTGATATCGAGATATGAGACAAATCAAATTACATCTTGACTCGGAGTTTTACTGGTATAATTACGAATGCCTTTGATTTTCTCAAAATGAAGGCCGTTAACTTATTAATGTACTACTGTCTTTTTGTTTCTGCCTGGCTTTATCCTGGCTCAATGCCAAGTTTATCTTCCCATTATAATTAGATTTGGTATTATGTGGGGCTACCATCCGTCTGACCCCCACAACCCGCAATGGTAACCAAATTTGGCCATTGCCACGTCCATTAATCAACACACTGACTTTATGATGCTCATGTTGAAGGTGTTAATACGCAATACTTTTATAACACAACATATGAAAGAATAATTTATCCAGAAAAAACATTCACAACTGTATAAGAAATTTTATCGACAGGTGTAGAAAAGTTGTTCTCAAGTAAATGCGTGTCTAATGTAGTCATTTAATGAGCCGTATCGGATATTTATTGAAGAAAACTTCTCCGTGGTAAGAGTGTACCCCTAGAGACCCTTGGGACTTTATGCAGAGTCCCTGTGTGTGGTAAAAAGGTTTTTTGATCAACCAGGATATTGAAAGCCTTATCTTTTGAAGACTTACACGATTTTATCGAATGTAAAGTAGTATTTGAACCCGATCGGTTAGTTCCGGTTTAAAATGTATTAGCGGACAAGAAATGGTATGAGTAATTTCCAATCAGATTGTGTATCAATGATATTTCGATTTATAGTAGCCTTTTTAGATGTATTGTATTTCTGACGTTTATAGATTGGGTGATAATTTTAAAAAGGATTTCCTCAATGGCAGATAAGATGGAATTTCACGCCTAGATTTGCGATAAATATTTTATCGTTCTTTTTTACTATCCACATTTCAAGCAGATGTTGGAGCTCCACTTCCTTAAGTTTGAACTGCACATTTAGATTTTTATTATATGAACTATTATTCAATTATATGTTCACTGTTGTGGAACGAATTATAATTGTATTTTTATTATATCTCCTCGTTTCATTTCCAGAAGAGTTGACTCACGAGCTATCAGCTGATAGGTATTGTTATTACACATGAATCATTGATATTGAATGTACTAACTGTTATATTTTATATTAGAATAAAATAAAATATTAATAACAACATATAATAATATATATATACATATATTTAATTTACATTATCACCGCAGCATAACATTGGATACATAATATGTAATATAGTATATATTATATTATAATATATATCATTAATATTTCATTATATTTTCCTACGTTGGAACACTTCGTGAACATATTTAGAAAGAAAAATGTAGGAGCAAATCTAGAGTAATAAAGTAGGTCTAAAAAAATGGCGATGTAAAATCAGCGAAATTAAAAAAAAAAAACACCGAAATTTGTTGCTTTTTTGTTGCTAATTAGTTGCGAGAAAATTAATTTTTTTGCTTCAACCGATTCTCTTGACTGTCGGTTTTTATTTTGTTGCTGACTCCCGATACTCAGAATACCTGCAGTATGAGCAACAAAAAAATTTCACCACAGTTTTTCCACGGAAAAGACAAGAGTTAAGCTAACGTGCCTGGTTTTTATGTGAACCGATCTCTAACTTCTCTTGACTTCCGGTGTTTATTTTGTTGCTGACTCTCTATGCTAAAACAAGCTGCAGTATGAGCAGCAACAAATTTTTACAAAAGTTTTTCCACGGAAAAATCGTTGGTTAAGCTAGCGTGGCCAGTTTGTTTATAAGCGGATCTCCAACTTCTCCTGACTTCCCTTTTTCTATTTTGTTGCTGACTCTCTATGCTAAAACAAGCTGTAGTATAAGCAGCAAGAAATTTTTACAATAGTTTTTCCACGGAAAAATCGTTGGTTAAGCTAGCGTGGCCGGTTTGATTATAAGCGGATCTCCAACTTCTCCTGACTTCCCTTTTTCTATTTTGTTGCTGACTCTCTATGCTAAAACAAGCTGCAGTATGAACAGCAACAAATTTTTACAATAGTTTTTCCACGGAAAAATCGTTGGTTAAGCTAGCGTGGACAGTATTTATTTTGGCATAATTGAAAAAAAATCAATTTTTATTTTTAAAAATTTTTTTCTCCCTAGCATTTTTCAGCAACAAATTAGCAACAAATTGACCACTATTCGCTTGATCGATCAGTCCACATCCAGTGATTTCCACGCAATCTTATTGAAAAGTTAGCGTTATTGCCGATATTTTTGCGATCGGTTGAAGCAAAAAAATTAATTTTCTCGCAACTAATTAGCAACAAAAAAGCAACAAATTTCGGTGTTTTTTTTTTTAATTTCGCTGATTTTACATCGCCATTTTTTTAGACCTTGATAAAGTTAATAACATACATACATAGACTCAGGTCTGTTTCTCATAGCCGTAGACATACAACAGATTTATACCTACTTGCTAGGATTTCTGCACATCTCTTTATCCTCCTTCACTCTCATTAAATTCTTTATACATACATGCACGTCAGTTTAGTACTTCTGACCTGGCCTTTCTCGAGAACATATACAATAAAATAATAAAATAAATATGATAACTCGCTCCGCATCTTATTAATATTTACAAATATTTGTAAACAGTGTTACTAACACACTTCTATAAGTTGATAACAAAAGAAATCGTCTGAAGATGAAGTAAATACGTGACGGAGGGTCGTCGAATTGCATTCATTGTTGTGTTATTACCGATAGCCGAATACATACATAGTACAATTTTTTTTTTTTCGGTTTGACGTTATGCTGTTAGTCTGACGCGAGTCGGCTTTCTACAGCTTCACCGGACTTTCGGGCGAGCACTTTAGGCGCTCTCAACCCTTACAATAGTACAATGTAGTCATATGCACAATAGATCATGAGATAACTTCAGTTTTGTTTGGTACGTATAGTGGACTTATGTTTCTGTATTGGATAGGTTGTGCGATTGCCGCTCTTATGTAATATATGAGATATTATTGACTATTATGATTGTATTTTACATATCAGATATTGAGTATTATTGGGACAGTGAATATGCAGTGAGAAGAAAGACTCAAATCACTAATAAATAATTGGCCGTCATAAGTTAATCCAGGAAATAAAATCATATGGTCATAAGACTTTATGATCATAGAGTATTTGAACATAAACCTAATATTATCTACATATATGAAATCTTAGCGATAACAATGATGAATAAATATTAAAAAACCAGCGTCAGCTAGAAAAACAAAATGACACGTACACCATATTTAAAATAATTCCAGCTTGTCATTATGTCGCGTGAAGAAAAAGTAGACAGTATACTAATATGTCTTAAGATTATTACTGGCCGAAGTAATAGGTTTACTTTTTGTAATGTCTCATAATTGCTGACTATTATTAACTCCATAATTTTTATTTCATTTTGTAGCCATATTCATATTGCTGTCTGTCTGTATAATCTTTGTATTTCTGATTGAATCTATAGTATTATTTTCATTAATTTAATACACTTTAATAGATAGATTTATTTGTACTGGAATATTATTCAATGCATTATGTTTTACGAAGTGAACACACCCTTGTGCAATTGGAGAAACATTAAAATTTTCTTGTGGTATTTTAATTCTGATGCCTTGATATATCATATTTATAGAAGCACTAACAGTTCTGTATGTAACTCTGGTAGTTCTGTGGTGATTTCCTAGATCATCTTCATTAGCCCCTAGGAGACAATGGAGATTCATAAATTTAGACAAAGCCTGATACAACCGCACCGAGCAGCGGGGTAACGCGTTAGGTTAGAAATTCATGAGATACGGACAGTAGTTATTGTCGCCTGGCCCGCGGTGATATAAGACGATCATAACTTCAACACTGGGAGGAATACTGGAATCGGTGACTTTATGTCGCACTAGATATAAATCAACATTTATATTCGGAATATTGATATATCCCTTATACCTACTATTGAGATACATTGCAGGAGGCAGCTAAATAAGTAGGCCAGAAGAGCGTCAAGAGTGGCGTGATCTGGGAAAGGTCTATGTTGACTCAGATTTCAGGCTGATAACTAGTTGCTCATCTGCTTTATTAAAAACGATCATTAGTTTTTTAATTAAAAGTAAAATCTGTCATGCTTACGCGAATGTTACTCATTAAATAGAACTAATATAAAAAGATTTTATCGCGGTTTTTATTTACTTCTTGTCCCGACGTTTCGAAAGCAGCTTAGTCTTTGTGGTAGCGTGGCGAACTATTCATCTCGTGACCACGTACCAAAACTAAAAATAAACCACCATAAAATCCGTATAAATTATTTTCATTTCAATGTAAACATAAGAGATAATTAGTCTTGTTATTAATTCATAATTAAAGAGTTACAGTAGATACAAGAGAATGAAATATATCGATGTTTATTACGATATATGCAATAAATAACTACCAACAAGAAAAAAGAAGAATTATTCAAATGCTAAACTATGAATGTAGCATTTAAATACAACGCCTGAACTCGATCGCAAAATCTACGCAAGGTTGAAGGTCGAGTATTGATACACGTACGCATAGAACCGGTTTGGAGCACTCACATAGCGAATGTCAAGGCAAGCTTCGAGATTTTAACGTGTGAGCGCGAATACGCACCTCAGAATGGTTGGCTCATAGTTCTACGGTCGAAATGCTAGGAATTTTTATCACAAGCACCATCATGAATTATGTACGTGGTGAAACATTATACGATATTGCATTATTGTGAACGGGTTCAACGGCTCATGAATGGGAGGAGAGGATGTGATCTATAAAATATGAAGGTCATTCATTCACCCACTCTAACTTCAATGGAGTAGACGCAATAACTCAGCATCTCAGTAGTAGACACGTACAGAGTTTTTTTAGCAAATTAGATTTTCTATGGTCACTTTTTGCTATTTGTAGGCTTAGAATGATTTTATCTGCAAAACACGAGTCACTTTGTAAAAACTTGAAGTTTTTGCAACAAATTAAATGTCCTGTTAGGTATATAATTAGGACTTTTTTTTGTGAGTTTTACTGGGCAAGCAACTCTGGGTAATACAAACGCATGATAATGATCTTATAATACATATTATAATACTTGTTGTTCCTTGACAAGATTGTACTACTACTGTACATTGTTTGATCAAAGTAAAAAAAGAGGATCAAAAATAGAAACAAGTGGTGCGCTGTATCCGAGTGTTCATTAACGACTGTTAGTAAACATTTGTGTAAATATAAAAGTGTATTTCTGTCTTCAGCAATTAAAATTCCAGATTGACGATGAGAAAGATTCCGTACTTGGACATTGGGTTAAGTTAATGTGTCGGGAAAATTAACTTTTAGGTATTTAAAGTGTTTGGGTATGGATATCTTTTTTTTTTTTTATAGCATAGGCCGGCAAACGAGCAAGTGGGTCACCTGATGGTAAGTGATCTCCACCGCCCATGTACGCCCACCACCAGAAGAGTCATGGGCGCGTTGCCGACCTTAAACGAAAGGGATAATTAGGGATTAGGAAGGGGAGGGGTTTTGGGCTTCCGATTATCTCACTCACCGTACGAAACGCAGCAGCAAGCCACTACTTTACGTCGGTTTTCTGTGAGACAGTGGTAACGATCCGGTCGAGCCAGCCCATTCATGCTGTAGACAAAACTGTCTACAGCGTGGCTCTACCACTCTAATCTTAATAATCTTTGAAGGATCTGTATTACATGCGAAATATATAGCTTATAAACATGCTGCATAGTCTCAATATAATTTTTCTCATTGATATGTAAAAAAGTTCCTTTGTCAATTCCGTAATTAAATTTGTTTAATTAATATTGTTTTTATAAAATGTTGTGCGGACCGCGATGGTCATTTCATTTTTTAAAATGGACCACGAACGAAACTAATTGGTGACCCATTGGTGACCCCTGGACTAGACCCTCAAATCCAGGAACTTAACGTTGGTAGACGTGATATGCAGCCATTGAAGCGTTGTAGTTGCTGATGTCATTAGTAGTAAGTGGAGGGTATTCAAGCTTAGCTAACATTAAACAGCATACAATATTAAACAGTTAATACATTAATGGCATAATAGCAGTAATGCCCTTAATTAAAAAATGACCTAGATCGATGTATCAGATTCGGTAACAAAATACTTTTAAAAAACTAATGTAATCCCGACTAGGGTTGCTGCTAACCCTTATCGCACCGTTCAGTTGGCATACTGAATACTCTTTCGTGAATCTAAGAGCCGGGAGTGACAAATTGCTTTCGCATCGCTTTCCTTGGCAACAGTTTTTATACGATGCGAACAGAAATTCCATCGGGGTGATAAATGTTTGTAGGTCTCAGTTTTGCACTGCTGTAAAGAATTCGATATAGAAAAGATAATCGCTTTTCGTTTTTTGTTTAGTTTCTTTATAGGTAGAAGAATCTGCTTTTTGTTATTTGGGAGTAGCATATTTTTTTACTGGATTAATAAACTTCTTTTGAGGATGATAGCGAAATGTGACGATGACGCAAGTCGTTAGTGACTGATGGTACAATAGGCAGACATTTGCAGCCAAGGGTAATATTATTATTTAAAATAACTCATGAAAGTTATTTGGATGACCGTTTATAATAATCATTTTACTGTCGATATAGTTTGCTAAAATAGTCCCATAAATTTAGTTAAGATCTGATGACGGAGTAAGAGGGAAAAAGTAAGAACAATTTCAATGGAAAACAGCAACAGGAATTTGGATTTTGTTATCGGTGAAGTTTTTACCCACATACATGCATAGACTTCACGTCAGTTTTCCATAGGGGTAGGCAGCGGAATTCCACT
The DNA here is from genome assembly GCA_949126905.1 of Amorpha juglandis. NCBI lineage: Eukaryota > Metazoa > Arthropoda > Insecta > Lepidoptera > Sphingidae > Amorpha > Amorpha juglandis. Next base: position 5,940,468 of record OX421380.1, read on the forward strand.
TGCAGCAAACCTTGCACACCTCCTTGGCCTCCTTGACTCTCATTAAATTGTTCATGCATGTAGGTTTAGGGTACATCTGACCAAGCCTTTCTTCAGACTATCTACGAGTCTTTCTACAGAATATCTTTGATGAAGTTGTTACTTTTTTAATTATTTTCTATCGATAAAATATTTCTTATGTTATTGAGCTCGTGATGTTTTTAATTCAGGAAATACGGTTGCAGTGGAACATTTTCTCACGTCTTGTGCAACGAGCGTGTCGCCCTATGCACTTCGTATCACGACAACCCATTCAAAAAAACGCATCGGGTTGTTACTCTTTTAATCACTCGGAATCGAATGGAAGATCGTGTAATGTATTAAATATACATTGAAGTTCTTATTACATCTTTTTTACATGATAGAGTACGATTATATTTTGTTTTTTTTAAATCTTTATTTATTTCGGAATCTTTGAACATGTTTTTTTTATCCGAACACGGCACAGTACACCTGATGGCAATCGTAATGCAATCCAAAAAAACAAACCATGAGTTTATCGGTGGTCACCAGTCTTGCCGACCTGTATCTTTCTTTCTTCTTTGTTTTGCTTTTTCTAGTTCTTCCAGTTCATGTCGGTTCCATCATTTTTATTTGGTGTCTGAGTTAGTTTATATCGGAGGATTTTGATCCAATTTGAAAATACCTACTGAAATCTTTTAAATTACCATTTCTCTTTATCCCCCAATAAATACGGAGGTTGTAATGTGTTTGAACTGTCTATATGGCTGTGCATATCTCTGTAACATCGTAGCGTCTACACGAATGGACCGATTTGTACGTGGTTATTTCAAAGCTGTTTTGAGATGTTTCTTGGCTATGACTGAAGAAAATCAGTCGTGTAGAAATTGCTTACTTATACTTATTACTTTGTCTTATTGATATCTGGGGTTTTTATCCGTATATAGTCCAGCATGTGAACTAAAGCGGCTGGGGTCATACAGTCGGTACTAAAACAGGTTCTTTAAATTACAAAAACGATGTAAAACATCGTAACGTTTATTGCAATCTTGCCTTGCTGACCTACACAGATACTTCACACCGTAATTTATTATATTTTATACGTAGGAACGAATGTTTATCATTTCGGCCCACCGTATTTGTACTGTGTTTGTGGGTTCGTAGAAACATTTAGTAAACAGGCCTCCGTTGTAAAGTTTTATCGACATGAATTAGAATTGCTCCGTTTTACGATTTGATTTAGATAATTCCGAATATAGTATGATTTGTTTCGTTTTATGGAGTTAAAGTCTATTTCACCTTATATTTAAATATTACTTGCTTCACCAATGCACCTTATTTTTAATGAGCTTCAGAGAAAAGTTTAAACTTTTTCTTTATTATAAACGACTAGATGTTTTGTCAGCCTTTCCTAATTTCCCTTAGTAAGTGGTTAAATTTTGTAACGTGTTTTGATACTTGTATTAAAGTGCATTGATACAATTCTTTTGGTCAATTGCCCAGAAAAATATTATTTCCCATACATAATTTCTTTATCATCTCTTTCATAAAACAACTTACAAACAACCAAACTTTCACATTTATAATAGTAGTGGAAAGTACGGTAGACAGCTTGAACTCCAAAGTGGGGTGGTGACGCGTCCTTACGCATTTTCCATCAAGAAAATACATTCACACTTATAACAAAACAACACTACATTGAAACACAATTAGGATCTGCATAACTGCCCGAAGCGATCACTCCCCTATCCTTCCTTCCCAATCCACTTAAGGATTTATGTTTTACAAAGCCACGCGAACCTTTTACCATTCCATTGATCCGACTGACCACATCATTAATTTTCTATATCACACCCTCAAGATTCGCGAGAACTATTTATATACAATAGAATGGTCCATAAATAAAAGTCTCCAGCCCCTTGGGATGCCTTGGTGCCTTTGATACGATCCCTTTCCTATTTTGACGCGGTCTAACTTTGTATCACTTATGCGCGCTTCATAAATCATTACCTGTTACAGAAAATGGGGACGAAAGGTTTTGTGTAGTCAGTAATTGTCAGGTTGAGGTTAATGGCGTTTGATTTCTGTTTTTTTGTTTAGGTGATCATGAAGATAAAGCACTGCAATAATTATTGTATATCGCGTGTGATGCTATTAAACCTTGAACACAATATGAATATTTCATTACCTTCTTTTAATAGTTATTGCGATGATAAAAGTAAATGAAAAAGTACATATATATTAGAACTCAATAAATATTACAAAAGTTCCTACTGAATATATTTAACTAAGTAAGGTATATTACAAACGATAGTACAATTTTATAATTTATGGTTAGTCTGAAAGACAATCAATATTCTTCTGTCTTTTGATAAAAGTTTTGGATAGCTCAAAGAGAATAAACTTCTATTTCAAAATGTCGTAATTCGATCACGAAGCACAATGTAACAAATACATAAAACCTTTGCACATTTATTCTTTCAAAGAAAACTTTCCGTTGAAAAACATTTTACATGTCAAATTGTTCTAAATAACATTACTGAACGATGTTTTTTTCTTACAAATACTTCTTTTCTTATGGAAATCGCGGCGTCTCGTCCCGTGGCCCTTGCACAAGGAAAATCTACGTAGAATATTGTCTATATACTATTTTATAAGATCTTATCCTTCGCTGGAAGTTGCAAAAGTCCTATCGCGTTCATGTCTAGTATTCCCAGAAACTAATTAAACTCTAATTTGATGTAAGAAACTTAGCTCCTGTTGCCAATATATATGTTTATGATTTGAAGCACTCAATTCTGCAACTAAATCCCAAACTACGTTCTCAGCTCTCGCTGCGTTGTTAATTAATTTACGCGTATGATAGCTTTATTCATTTGAAGAAGGTTTTCATATAACTAATTAATTTCATGTAACTAATTCGCGGAACCCTAGTGATTTTTCCACGGAACGCACTTTAGGAATCTGTAATGTAAGCTATAATTTGCTTGGTCGAAGAAATAGACAAAACGGTGGTGACTACCAAAATGTTATCCCACATATAAAGACCTACCACCTAGTATGCAGGTCGACTCCCATTGCCAACTCTAATAAAGACATGTAAGGTACGTCCAAGGAAACAAAACACTGATATCAAACAGGGTAAAGTGTCCAATTACGAAACGAAACTCAGAGATACACAAACGCACGTATCTTTCATATAAAGTAGCAAGCGTACTCGTAAACTTTGTACAATTTGCATACCCGCATGATAAACGATCAGTTATGCTAACATTTATATATGGCCAGTCAGAATGCTAAATAATTTGAGTATAAATTAAATTCATTCAGAAACTTAATGAACAGTATTGCTAAAAGTTCGCTTGCAATATAATACATAAAATTGGCTTGTGCGTGTATAAGGACGTGGTCACACTAGCACGAGCTTGGAATGGAAAGAGCCACCTTTTAAGGAGTCGGTGACGAAGTCGGATCAGGAGATACTGTATCGTTCGGAGGCTTAGACCCCGAGGTAATGGCAGAAATCGGCCCAGTTCCCCTACTTAGTTGCATATATAGCTGCTGGGGGAATAAATCAATTTATTTTATCTCGACGTGCTGTTACAAGTTTGAATTTGAGGCCCAAATCCCCCTCTCCTTCTCTCTTCTTCTTCCCAACGAAATCCATGATTGAGTAGATATGTTCATGGGCGGTGGAGATCACTTACCATCGGGTGATCCCACTTGCTCGTTGCCGGCCTCTGCTATTAAAAAAGTCAACTAAATCTCAGTGTAAATTTCAATTAGAATGAGAGCCAATTAACATTTTACATGTCACAGTCAGCCAGTCTATGGGACTAACTGTCTATCCAAATATGCTTGGTGGTATGGTATGGTGACAGTCATGGCCGTTTCTTATATTCTCTATACAGATAGATTTACTTACTATTGATAGTGTTTTGATAGATCTTACATACAAAATGTGTCAAAAATTGACTGCTAATAAGCAAAAGCTGAATAGAATATTGGGAACCATTAGCCGTAATCTATTTGTAAAATAAAACTAATTTAAATGGATTTTATCCCGGTTTTTAATCCACCACTCCCTGACCACGAAGGCTGAAAAGTTTTGGAAACGTCGGGACCAAAATTGAAATAAAAAACCGCGATAAAACCCGTTTAAATTAGTTTTATTTCAATAAATTCGCGTAAACGTAAGAAATGATTACGTAATCTATTTGTCTAGTGTGCCCGCGCGCTTACTAGGTACGTTTCAACTCTACTCCGCGTAAATAATATTGGAAATGATGTGGTTGACTGAACTGCATTCATTAACTCTTTATTATGTGAAAGTTCGTTATGAATCGTGGTAAATGATGTTGGTTTCCGATATTAACAATGTTACGGTTTTCATTTAGAATGCAGCCGATATGATTAAGTTTGAAGTGGTGAGAGCGATTGGCTTTTGTCGTGTTTTTTATGCGATTATGTGTTATAAAATTGTTGTGTAGCGCATTATTTATTTAGCATTGTTTCATAAGAATCGAGATGTAGCGATATTTTTAAATATCTAATTTATTTTTATTTATTTCAACAGTAAATGTTGCTATTTGTACAGAGTTGTTACCCTAACCCAATAGTGGCGAATAGTTAATTAAATACATACATACGTAATCGCGTTTATAATCTCCGAAGAGGTAGGCAGATGTGTTAATAGTACAGTGATTATTTCCGTCCCATGATGTGATAGGCGCTGAGCCTATCGCCATACCGGGCACAATTCCAGACTCCGGGCTGATACCAAGTATTGTTTGATAGAAAAACCCAATATCACTTTTACCCGACCCGGGATCGAACCCGAGACATCAGCACGACAGTCGTACCGCGTTGGAATTACAAATGCGCAACAGAGGCAGACAGTAGTACAATTAAATTATGTAATATTCTAATTATTATTTATAATTTCAATTTAACCAAGAGCCAAGGGCCACCAACATCTTAGGCTCAAAGCCAACCTCACCTACATGTGGTACACTCTACTAATTAATGGACAAGACGGACAAGCATGGCGAAACTTAATTCCCGTTGCGGGTTGAGCCCGATACAACATACCGTCAAATATATGGTAAAAGTAGGTAGAAGGTGGAACAATACTAGCCCTGTGTTATACACGTCCCACTGCTGGGCACGGCTCTCCTCTACTGAATGAGAGGGGTTAGGCCTTAGTCCACCACGCTGGTTTAATGCGGGTTGGCAGACTTCTCATACCATCGAAATGCATTAAATATGATTCATTCATTGACTTTCGTGGCCATTTAGATTAAGATAGTTTATTGAATTCGGCCGTTACTCATCAACATATTTGACATTTTTAATTTGAATAAATCATCTTTTCCCAAGATGTGTATTAAATCTGCTTTATATGATCAATTTGTAAGGCAAATACCATAAACAAACTCAATTAACTTGCATCTATTTCGGTGGTTCTAACAAGGGCTCCTTAAATCTCTCCTGTACCGCTAATTTGGCAAAAACTTTGTTTAAACATTGCAAACAATATTCCGAGAGGGTGCGAACTCGGTATTTCGCTTGAGAGCGTAGGGGCAATGAGTCACTGTTTTTGCTAAAATTAACTTATAATTACCTGGGTAGCAACGGTTGCAATGAATAAGGGTTGTTGCAAAATTGGTAACATCCTGTGAATTCGTTTGGAATGTTTATATCACACTAGCGACCCGCGCCGGCTTCGCACGGGTAAAAATATGTTTGTTACACATCACATCACAAATTTTTACGTACGTACGGTGACTGAGATATGCGGAGGCTCAAATCCCCCTCCCCTCCCAATGCCTAATTATCCCTTTAAGGTTGGCAACGCGTCCATGATTCTTCTGGTATTGTGGGCGTACACGGGCGATGAAGATCACTTACCATCAGGTGACCCACTTGCTCGTTTGCCGGCCTATGCTATAAAAAAGACTGAGAAGCAGTGAGATACTGGATTTGATTTTAAGTAACTTTGTATGATATTTTCATAGATATTCGGGACAAGATTTTCCAAGAGGCTTGACGTCACACATGCGCTCGGTTTTATAATACAGTTAGTCTAAACTACATCTGTGGGAACATATCATTTACTATAAAAAATTATAATGTTAACTAAGGTTAATTACAGAACGCTCAGTTTCGTTAACCTCTGACTATTAATTGCGTGCAGAGACAATGACAGACAAATTGTGGCGTTGGCCTTTGTATTTAAGGCTCCATTTATAATACGTATATCTTTACGTAGCTTTTTGCGTCTTCGACTGTGTAGAAGTCCCTTATTTTCGTAAAACCTTTTTCAGTTAAAATCTCTAATAAAGTTGCAGGCAGTATAGTATAGGATCCAGGGTAAAAAGGGTAAAAAATATGGTCAAGGATATGTTTTTATTAATATTTAAAAAAAAAAGATAAATCACTTCACTGACTTGTTTACCAATAAAATGAACCTTCAATGAAAAGTATACATTTTTTAATTTTATTCCGTGGCTTCTTAAATCAGTGATTTCGTTGTTACGTCTAATTCTTTTTAATATCGCAACTAATTTGTTAGTGGTATTTATTTAGCCCACCCCGTGACTACGAAGGCTGAAAAGCTTTCGAAACGTCGGGATCAAAATTATTAAAAAACTGTGATAGAATCCCTTTAAATATTTAGTTTTATCCGTTTAATTATTTTATTTAATTAATTAGTTTTATTTCAATTTATTTAGGAGTTAAAATTTGTTATACCTCAAATAAATAAAATTTAGCTATATTATGTATTTAGTGTATTATGTTTACATAATTGCTTAAAAGTTAAAGCTATCTTTTTATAGCATAGATCGCAAGTGCAAGTGTATCACTTGATGACGAGTTCTGCATCGCCACTGACCCATAATTCCAGAAGATAGATGGACGCGTTACCAAGCTTGATAGAAAATTTAATGTGTTATCTCATAATGTGAATGCATACACAATTCTAACCTGTTTTGTGTTCAATAAATAAAAAAGGGATAATTAAGGGATCTGTTTGTACCTCCGGATTATATCGTACTGTTATTACGTTCCCAATACAATTCGCTCGGGGCGCTGCACATAGGTGAAATTTACTCAAAAGCTGGCCATTATTGCGTGATGTGTGTTTACGCTTCTATATTAGTTTAATTTGTCAAATATAATAGTTTAATCATGTATTATGATAAATAAAGCTTTATTCGATAACATTATATAGGAAAAAATATATATTTATTGTACACCTTACAAACAAAACATAGCAATATCATACAACAACTCGACACACGACCATCTGATATCAAACTAGGCAGAGTCTCTACTATGGTATCCAGATAACTGATAATCATACTTATATTTTTCTATCTGTCTGTCTGTTTTCTGTATCTTTTTATTTCTAAATACAAGATATACTTATAAATTAATGTACAATGGGAGGTCTTATCGCTACAAGCGATCTCTTCCTGACAACTTAAAGGTGGACTTTAGGTTTAGAAGAAGCACCAATATGTTGATGGTGTACTACATAAATAAATAACACATAATAATAAATATATATACCCATATATAATAAAAACAAATATAATACGTAAGCGTATTTTTAGTTAATTTAGAAATCTAATTGATAAGCAGTAAAGGTACGGTCTAAGTAACGATAGATACTGCAATGACAAATAATGATTTTTTTGGCATGGACTTAAAAATGGGCAGAGACCGAGCGCATCTAATTCCTAGTGGTAATACATACCACAAGCGAACTACAATTTTAAATCGTGACTTCTGGTTCTTTCAAGAGAATTATAACATCGCGAGAATAGGATTTTACTTGCACTCGTGGCAGTTTTCTGATAATAGTAGGTAATGTGAGGATCTGATAATATTAAAAGTTGGTGAAACAAATATTCCATATTTTGTCTTGTGGAAAATTTCACAGTAAAACTTTCACGAGACTCTTCTATATCTTTGTTCTTACTTTCTTGGGCCTCTTCTCATAATAGGCCTGAGGGAACTACTGAGAACTGCATGAAAAATGGTTATTGATATTTTATAATTTGTATATGTTGTTGAGTTTCGTTCCATTTTGTATGGGTGATGCCGGTAGACGCAGCCAAATTTAGTATTATATGAAAGCTCTCGAAATATTCTTTTTAAATATGTATAACAACTGGTTTAAGTGCGATTAAGTAAGAACATTTTCACTATGAGAAAAAAAAAACTAAATTATAAAGTATTGTATATGTTATTGAGTTTCGTTCCATCTTGTATGGGTGACGCAGGTAGACGCAGCCAAATTTAGTATTATATGAAAGCTCCGGAAATATACTTTTTGAACATGTATAACAATTGGGTGAAGTGCGATAAAGTATTAACTTTTTCACTATGAGAAAAAAAATTAAATGATAAAGTATTGTGTTGTGTTTAAACCTGTCTGCCTTTAAAATAGTAAGTAATATAAACATTTTAGTTAACTAGTAATAGCAATATTTACCTGAAGATATGGAATCCATATTGCTCTAGTACTAATATTCACTAAATAAAATATCAAACGTTATTTAAACAACTATTAAAAATGGTAACAAATTGCTCCATGAACATTCGCTATTTAAATCAAATGTGTAGGTAATGAAATAAAAAGTATCAAACGTTTTACAGATCACAAAAAGTAGGCGAAATATGTCTTGTTGCTAATTTAGGTTACTACTTTTTAATCAGACTAACTTCTTTTTTATCAATATTGGCCAGCTTTTGGGTAAATTTCACCTGTGTGCGCTGTATGGATTTGCATACATATTTTGGTAAATATGATGATGGGCTAGTTATAGAAAACTCTCTTAAGAGCACTGACGTTGCTCACTATACTCACGTTCACGAGTGATTTTTATAGCAGTGACAAAATTTACAAGCTTGTGTCCAAACAATTTTTTTATTCACCCAATGGCCTTATCCCACTGAGTTTGGCATAAAATGCTCTTAATGAATGCTACGGAAAGAATTGGTTTGTAGTTTTTACGACCCGCCGCATCCCTGACGTCAACATCTCGGGGGAAAAAACCACCCAGACTCGAAACAAATATTTGTGGGTCACCCAAACATTTGTCTCGGTGTGAGAATTGAACCCGTAGCCTCTCGCTTCACAGCAGGCTACTCGCCCACTGTGTCACGGCCGCTATTTGTTATGAAACAATATAGAAAGTAAATTATAATTTACAATATAAATAAAGTGTTCTTAATATTAACATTACAACATTCGCGTAATGTAAATACACATTGAATCCCGTCTCAAAGCTACGTGGCGCGGATTCATCAAGAATAAGTTTGTACAACTATTTAATTAAGCTTAATTCGGCGGCAAGATTCACTCTTATATATGTACTTTGCATCGATTATAACTGTAAATTAATTCCTAATAGACTAATTATTATTTTAACTGATTTATTTATATACCAATAGCAATAGTCAGTTGGTCTATTTTCATAATCTTTTGTGGCAGTCGTCAATTTTGATTTAGCTGGATTCTGACATATGATGTTGCTCTTCCTATACCTCTTCACAGTAGTTATAGATTTTTCTTAGAGCAATCAAACAGAAGAGTATTTACCGTAATGTTAAATTCCAGATTAGCTTAATATTTATAGAATGACTGTATCTGATATAAATATCAGATACAGTCACTATATTTAATTTTGACAACACGATGCATCGATCTAGTTCTATTAGTGTATGAAAGGGTTGTTTAAAGGTCTGTTGCAATACGCTACTTTTACACCGTAAGGTATCGCTGAATTAATCAACACAGGACGATAATTTCCAGGCAGTTAACGAGCCTTCCATACGTTTGTGAATATTTTAATAAAGGCATTGCCACATGGACGGTTGTCGCGTTAAATACTGTATATTATGGACTAGACGGAAACACCCTTCGTCCTCACTACTCAGCCTTAAACTATGCATAGCAAATGTTTTATTCTATTAGAAACACGAGCGGTTTACGTAAGTACTAATTACAGTTAGCGGTAATTGCAAGTCTTATAACAAGAAAAAGTCTCTAGTGCTGTCTGTAATGTACAATTTTAAACCAATTTAAAAAAGGAGACGGTCCTTAATTCATTCAATACTTTTTATGAATATCGCACTTTATGTCAAGTGTGGACTGAAATGAAAATTTGATTGTTCGGTAAATCTATTATTAAGATGTCAGTGTACGAAGCAAAAATGAAACTCTTCAACAATAAGACCCACGTCGGGATTGCGTTATAGTATTATAATGAACAGGCATTAACCAGTTGTATTGCTTGTGTTGACAAGAGTTGCAAAATAAAAATAAATAAAACTTAATTACCGACTTTCAAAATTAACACAGAATTTTACGTAATTCGTGACTTTCTCCAACTCTACCGATTCTTGAAACAAGCGTAACGCCTAAATAACGCAATAAGCGAAGGTTTTCAGACCAATACAAAGGTAACATAGGTACTTATAAGCAGGTTCTTGATTATTTTATAAAATATACTTGATGTTGTATTAGAAGCGGTCGTATCAATCCAAGGGTATTTAACAGTTATAGTTATAGTAATAGTAGTATAATAATAGTAGTTACTAGCTTTTGCTCGCGGCTCCGCCCGCGTGATCTGCTTTTTCCGGGATAAAAAGTAGCCTATATCCTATTCTGATATATAAGCTATATTATTGTAAAGTTTCATTAAAATCCATCCAGTAGTTTTTACGTGAGAGAGTAACAAACATACATCCATCCATACTTACAAACTTTCGCATTTATAATATTAGTAGGAGTAGGATATAAGTGTATTTAAATTTAATATTACGCGCTACCAAGTTTGAGTTGCTAAATTCAACAAGTGGGTTATAATTAAGGACGTGTATGCCTCTTATATGTCAGTTGCAGAATGATGGCTTACTACAGTAGTACATCCGGATTGACTGATGGCTTGACGCTTGCAGAGTTGCTGTAGGACAACCGCAAATAAATAAGGTTTGTAGATATTTATGGTATTGGAATACGTCAAGCCATATTTAATTACAATACAATTGACAGCCTCCGTGACGCAGCGGGCGAGTAGCCGGCTGTGAAGCGAGAGGCCGCGGGTTCGATCCCGCACCGAGGCAAACATTCGTGTGATCCACAAATATTTGTTTCGGAGTCTGGGTGTTGTGAGACCGAAAGTCTCCCGCAGGTCCTGATACCTACGACACAAGACTCGTATCTTACTGTGGGGTCAGGACTATGTGTGTCACTGTTGGGTGTATTTATTTATTATTTATTAATTGAGTGATTTGTAAATATGCATATAAATATATAACTATATATGTATAATATAAATATGATGCAACAATTTTACCACGAAGATGCTGTAGTTTAATAGTCAATGATAACACCGATTCAAAACGTTCCGCAAAATTATTCCATCTTCTAGTATCGTTAAAGCTAATAAAAAAAACTGTACTATCAAACTCGGCATGTATAATAGATATTTGTTTTTTTTAGATATTTTCGAATGCTGTCATTAGTCGCAACGTCATCTTTTCTTAAATTACAACATAATTTGCTATGATTTGCTTCAAACTAGTTACTTTTAGTCACAAATCACATCTAAGTTCTTGTAATGTCATTTTTACTTCTCGGTAATAGTTGAAAGTAATTTTGTCGTAACGGAATTTTTATGTGCTTTAATAGAACTCTTGTGGTTTCACACAGATTATATATAGTTTAAAATGTTGAAAGGTTATTTCATCTAGTGCGAGCTTAAGCTGAGTAATTGTTGACATCGTGGGTTCGATACCCAGATCGGGCAATGACAGTTTGGGTTTCAGTTTTCATTTCGCATTATTTCGAATTTTATTTTATTTCGAATCGATTATAATTTGCCCAATATGGTGTTATGCCAGACATATATTTATCTTTCTCTTTCTTTATTGTCCACCACCGTGACTTCTTTTAATTCATTTTCTGTCCATCTAAAGGTTGTCTCGTAGATATCTCTCGTAGCCATAAGACCGCCCATTGTAAAACCACTAGTCCTATGCTAAATTGTTTTAAGTGATTATTGGTTCTACATTAAATAGTTTTGTATTGTATTGTATATATCATATCATGACAGGCTCAATAATATAATTTCCATTTCACCCTTTTATCAGTTAATGTTAATTAAGATTTAAACTGACTCAGACTTTTATTAGCAGGAAGTTTCAAGCCCTACATACGCCATTCTTTTCTTAGAAACTCAATTTATTTACACACATGTCACGTCTTAATTTGGAAAACGAATAACAGTTGAACCAATTAACGTCATTAATATGATTGTTATTTTAAAAAAATATATATGATCTTTGCATAATTATCTTTTTTGTATTTTCTTGAATGACGAAACTGCACTGGATCGCATTCGTCACCCCGAGACTTAGATGTTCGTCTCATAATGCCCAGTGATTTATTGGCTACAATGTCCTTCAAACTAAAACACAACAGCGCTTACACTGTATAGCAGAAGAAATACACAATGCGTTGGGATCAATCCAGACCGCCTTTCGAGTATGAGGGATCTAATAACTTGTAACCTTGGGAGCATTGATGGGAGTCTTACAACTGTAACGCGTACAAAATGTAAATGATAATAACACAGGCCCACAAATTTCAATTTTTGGAACGTTGTTTTTATATGAGTGTTAAATATCGCTAATTTTAAGTGTTCTGAACACGGAAACATCACTGATTTTTTTCTATCACATCAGGTTTTTTTTTAAAGGGTAAAACCTTTTATCATAAAATTTTAAGAAAAAATCGATTATTATGTTACAAATCAGGGTTCGAAAATATCCGATATTTATTATAAATATCAAAATATCGGATATTTATGATATATATCCGATATATATCAAGTTTGATATATATCCATTTTGTATGAAAGCCATATTATTATTTTATTGTATTATTTATGAATACTGTTTGCATATGTGTTACATACACATACTAAACTTATAAAATAAAAAAATCGTGTTTGGATAAGGCAAAATCAACTAAAAACCATACACTCTTCTTTTAGGGCAGAAGTGTTGCCATTTATGGATTAAAACTTACCACTAGGGGGTATGTTTTAACACTACTCCCACGCCATCTATATTTGGGAAGTCGAAATACAGTAACAAACTCTAAAAATTACTTAATAACATAAATTTTTTAAACCATTTTTGTATTGCAATATAATATAAAAAAAATATTGATATATATCACAAAACCCAGCTTGATATATATCGGATATATATCGGATATATATCATGATATATATCCATTGATATATATCCTCGAACCCTGTTACAAATAAGTATATTTCGACGTTTATAAATGAAATGTTAATTACAATCATTACTATAGGATTATTTAGAGTGACTTCTTTTTCGTTTTCCTATAAAATTACACCTGGGTGTGACTTTTTGTGAATATTATCACTTGTGTGAATCGCTGTGGCTGATTAGAAATCGGTTTGAAAATGACCATTGACTCTTGACGCTGTATATTTGGTTCTGACGATGTTGAACTAATATCAGAAGTTTAATTTGGAAGTACAGGGTATCATCCCTAGTACAGGGTAGTGCAGGAGCGTGTTGCACCGTACGATGACGGGGTGACGACTGACCCGTCTTCACCAGCTGCGCAGTTACCCATTTAATTTCTACTTTGTTAAACTAATTGGTTTTTTTATGTAATAAAGTATCTTAAAATTCAAATTGAATAAATTTTCAAGTGGTTTTGGCATTTCTGGACCGTGTGGGATTGGACAAGTAACTGAGGTAACATTTGCATAGGCTATTTTATTTTTATTCTTCGCACTAATGCATTTCACATTCGTACAGCATAAATAGCAATCATTGATGTGGTTAGTTGGTTCTCTCCATATAATTGGCATACGACTAGGTAACGATTTTTTTACGATTCGTCAATTGCCTGAATTGCTCGACACAAATCGAACACACTAACTCCGGAGTTCACAATTTCAGTTGTATTTTGAAGCCAAAATAAGCATTATATGCATTTTGCACAAAATCATTAATATTTTGTTTTTTTCTACGATGTTATAAAATTGCCACAAACGTAACAAAAGGTATTTACATTATTTCTACACAGCCTTCGAGCCATTTTGTTATAAAAATGTTGTTCAAACACAAATCATTGATAAGATTAAATAAAATCAAAAGTAAAATTCTAACACTTTTTTTTTATTAAATACTCCAATTTTAGTATAAATTTTGTAAATAACGTTACTGAACAGTTTATTTTCAAGTAGGGTCTTGTCACTGGGTGTGTCGCTGTTACAACCAATAAGTTTTCTCACGAGAAGTCCCCCAATTTTAAAAAATGAGCGCCAAAACTTAATAATTCAATTCACTTTTACTAAAAACATAAAAGATTCTGAAAAAATATTTATTTTTTAAATTTGATGTGATATGATAAAATGAGGTTTGGTCTCGCCATCAGTACTATAAAACTGTTAAAAAAAATCAATAATATTTGAAACAACGAAAATCATGTCGGCCAGTGTAATTTGTAAATTGTCATTTTTATGTTTTGTTCTAAATTATGTGGTTTTGTAACCGGAGGTCTTGGGTTTTAATCCCAGGTCAAAAATCACGAATTGAATTTCAATTTTGGTTCGAAGAATTACATATTGAATCGGATTGGAGCTTGTATATTTCTTGCCACCTATCACATCAAGCGAAAATAAACATAACAAACCGCGTATACACTGTTTATACTACTGCCTATCCCATCGAGGATACAGGCATGAGCTTATGTATTTTGTTTTACCTCGCTATGTTATTCATTGGTGGCTAGGGAACTACATTTATCCCAATAAAATACTCTACATTTTCGTTCGGCATAGACTATTCAAACATTCAGTCCGATTCACAACTGAACAAAAATATAAGAACTATTTATTTTAGAAACTATATCTATATTAGAAATATGTAAATATCAGATTCTATTTTTAAAAAATAACAGTTCTATAAATTATACAATATAAATGAACTGTTTATTTTATAAACTATATCTATATTAGAAATATGTAAATATCAGATTCTATTTTTAAAAAATAACAGTTTTAAAAAATTTACGACAAATCAAAACAACAAAATAGGAAAATGTGTGCTAAAAAGTATGCACGAGAATAATATTAAGTCGAGTGTCCCACTTGAGTCAGGTAACGGATTTTTTGCGAATATATCCGTGCGACATGTGGTTGCAATTTTGTGGCCGACTTATCTTGTGAATTTTAAACATGTGGTCTTCTGGGACGAGTCAAGTGCACCCGCTTTGCGTCCAGGAATCTCGGCTTTAGCTGCATTTATCTGGTTTTTATTAACTCAGTCGTTTGTGTGTTTGGGTAGTTTAAACATGGTTAGACTCTTGTTATATGGTAAATGTGTTTGTTGATATTGAATTGTTAACAAGAATGCCATTTTTTTTATTTGATTGAATGACGAGACGAGCAAGGCGCTCGCCTGATGATAAGCGCCACGCCTGTCGATAAACAGAAGCAACACCACACAGAACTTTGAATTATAAAGTCCTGCATGGCACTGAACTGCGCTCACTGAAATGTCCTTCAAACACAACAGTGGCAGAAATAGACAAAGCAGTGGTACCAACCCAGACGGCCTCTCATATACATTTTGCTATGATTTTATGTCTCGTTGGTCTATTGACAACGCACTCAGGCTGAGAAACCCTGAGGTCGTAGGTTCAAAACATAATGGCAGGCAATCAGAATTTGTTATTTTATCCTGGCTCGGCAAATTGAAGCAAAACTAAACCAAATATGAATACTGCTATAATTATTATTATTATAAAAATAACACGGCCAATGGCAACAGAGCAACTGAAACCACAACATTAAGAATGTTTCTATTATATTAAAAATCTGCGTGGAACGAATCAATTTACCATGGAATCAAACTGAAGGTTTCCGTTTACGTTGTATTTGTAAATAAATACCGGTACAAGAGTCTATTTGCACAATTAACTGCGATGCAGACGTCGCTGGGTAAGGTGAAATTACGTCTGTACCCATTACGTTTTATCCCTAAAGGGGTGAATGATTTCTTAGAAGTGTGTTATTCACACGTGAGTGAGTTTTGCGAGAGAAATACTTTATAAATGACGCCTGTTATAAATGGCGTATGTTACAAGTGGAACATGATACGACATTGGTGTTCCATTTCCGATGTGGTTCGCCTTTCCGGGTTCGATTCCAGCTTGGACATCTCTAACTTTAACTTTACGTGTCTATTCATTGCTATATTTTTATAAATCCAACAGTCATATACATAGTCCTAACCTCATACTATTATAATTAATATAACTATTATTTTATTTTTTATCCCGAAAAAGATATCTACGCGAATGGGGCCGTGAGAAAAATTAAGTGAAATTCATTTTCTATATAAATGCTTCGCGACGACTTGCTTATAAGAAAACTGAGTTACTAGTAATTTATTGATAGCTCTAACTAATGCTGGAATAAATAGTAAAATACGAATCATGAACGAATAAAAAGGCGCGCTGTAAACGAGGTTCATTTAAAGGCAAATGGAACGAAAGAAAAATCGCAACTTCGCTGTATTTCTAATAACGTAATTTGTTTTATGATCACGACAAATTGTTCGAGTAAGCGTTTTCATACTTATGAGCCGTTTATATTGAATGCATTGAGGCGAATTCATAAATCATGTATTTGCAAGCGATAATATGAACCACATGGAACTTATAAGTGCAAAATTAAATGCATTTTTATCGCAACGTATAAATAGGATTTAAATGAATGTGGAATCATCAGATACGTAATTTAATCATCTTGAATTTGATGGTGAAATTTATTTTGCATCGCAATTGTAATGTAAGGGATTGATCCAAAAGTGAAAAGTTGGAGTCGCAAGGTTTATTTTGGCAGCCTCCGTGGCGCAGTGTCCGAGTAGCCGACTGTGAAACGTGAGGCCGTGGGTTCGATTCCCGCACCGAGCAAATATTTGTCTGATACACAAATATTTGTTTCGGGGTCTGCGTGTTGTGAGACCAAAAGTCTCTCGTAGTTCCTGATACCCACGACACAAGACTCGTATCTTACTGTGGGGTCAGGGCTATGTGTGTGACTGTTGGGTGTTATTTATTTATTAGTCACCCCGTACAGGTCGTGTGCTGGTTCCGCGAATCCAACAATACATTCTTAATCCTCATTGCCGTGAACCCAACACGCAGGAATCAGCTTTATATTCCGAATACTTTTCGATTAGGCACGTTTGTGCCCGTCGCCTTTTTCCCGTGTTTGTTATTGTAACAAATGCCCAAACACCGTTTGTTTTGGCTGCTGAGAACAAAGACCTTAGCACTCTGGAACTTTAGTTTCGCTTGAAGTTTTTACGGCCAGTACTTGCACTTGATCGTTTATTGCGTATATTACACAACTTAACGTTTATGCGTTCTTTCGTACACGTACTGAACTGTGTTTATGGAACTTAGTCGAAAAGGGTTGAGTTTAAATGGTGTTTACGAAGGCAACGTGTGCTTAGTACAAAACATAAAAAGAGCATATCATAAGTTCACGACTGTATCCTGAAGAGGTAGGTAGAGGTGCACTTAGTACAGCCGCGGTTTGGCGAGGTTATTTCAATTGCATGGTAGGGGTGAATGTATCTCAATACTGAACAGAAATTCTAAGCTCCGCAAATTCTTAAGTGTATTGTCGAATTGAAAATTCACAGAAAAATTGCGATTGGCTGCCTTAGGATTTGAAACCAGAACCTCATCTTTACTCAGTCTAAGTACGCTGCCACTAGACTATCGATACATTATAAAAATAATACCATTGATGAAAAAAGTAGACAATTCAAATTATGAACAAGTCTCTTATCTTACTGTGGGGTCAGGACTATGTGTGTGGGTGTAGGAAAACAATAAAAAAAATATATATTAGTAAAATATAACGGTTCATTTGAAGTCTAGAAACGTCTTTTTTATTTTTATATATTTCCGAACCTTTGAACATACTGTTGGTTTCGTCTAGAAACGTTATTTGCTGCATATTTTAGCAGTTAGCACAGTTTCTTCCATTATTGAATTTGTGATTATATCCGGCTATTTATATACATACTATTATAATATTTATCTAAGCGGGTCGGCAAAGAAATAAATAATAGGTATTTAAACCTTAAAATATCAGTGATTAAAACGAATTTGTGGCAACTTAAAAATTGTTTTATTTAGTTATTATTAATTTTGAATTATTGACAAAAATGTTCAATTATAACATACATATAGGTATACCTACATACTCACGCCTGTGATTCCCGAAGAGGTGGGCAGAGGTGTAACCAGTACATCCACATTTCTCCGAGCGTGTCTCCATCCCTTGATGTAATAGGGGGCGAGCCTATTGCCATATCGGGCAAAACAACAAACAATTTTTTCTAGACCAGAATACCCCCTTAAGTAGATCTTTATTTATTTTTCATGTAGATATTTTTGTTGCGTAAACCTACTTGCTTTGATTATTTTATTTCCTGTGTATGTTTTAGTGTAATTGGTTTTACTATCCGTTCTAAAAATATATAAATAACTACAATAAAATAGGTCCCACATTTTCTCCCTCCTGTAAGCTGATCGAATGTAGGTTGTGTCGGTTATCGTCGACCTATCCGCCTGTCGACCATAATCCCTCTTATCAGATAACAACCGATTGCATTACGTGCGATTATGTTTTACTAATGTTACTATTTCGTGAAGAGATAACGTATGTTTGGTTTGGGGAAACAATAGATCGGTAAATATTTATATTCTAAATAAGTGCCTTGGGGAAATCGGAGGATGAGATAGATATGGATTGCGGAATTTCAAAAAAAATAATCAAACAATTGAAGGATTGAAGAAAAATCAATAAAGAGCAAGCCACTGGCCTGAACATGACTACCCATGAATAGTTGCAATACGACCTAGGATTTTAAATTACAAAGCACTATATGGCACTGCATTGCTCTCGTCATCCTGAAACATAACATGTTAAGTCTAATAATGCTGAGTAATTACACAAGCTGGAATGTCCTACATTCACATTTTGATAAAATAGACTTTTTAATTTCCGAAAACTTCTATCCTTGAATTTGTTCTGTTTGAATTTCCAGTGTAATAAACCTTTACACAACTTTTGTTGAAATTTATAGTTACAGCATTTTAGTTCCCTCGCAGATGTTAGCGGCAACAGTTGCATCTAATGCACTTTAATAAACAAACTTTGCTTGATATAAATATTTAAATATAATGTGCAATAATTCAAATGAAAGAGCTCCAATATCTGTGATGTTGAACGCTGGAGATAATAAGTCATGTGAAATCCTTTGGTGTTTATATGAAATAACTTTTTTAACGATAGGAATGCATGAAACTGTTATATAGTGGACTAGCTTTTGCTCGAGGCTCCGCCCGCGTGAACGCATTTAAATATTATCATCCCCTATTTTGACCCTTTCGGGGTAGAATTTATCAAAATCCTTTCTTAGCGGATGACTACGTCATAACATCTACCTGCATGCCAAATTTCAGCCCGATCCCTCCAGTGGTTTGGGCTTTGCGTTGATAGATCACTATGTCAGTCAGTCAGTCAGTCACCTTTGAGTTTTATATATTTAAGTTTTGAGTTGCGTGACAGAGACAAGAGGCCGCGACTCGCGGCGCGGTCTCCTATCTTGGTGCTATTTACTAAACGTTCCTATACAATTACAAATACAGTGAGGATGACACAGTCGTCGCATGTCATAATCTCCTATCACGGTCACACACCTCAAAGTCTATCTGTATGACCTTTTTTGAAAAAGAGACCACGATGCGCAACGACAGCGACACATCCGCTTTATATGCAATTGTATATTTATGCTTTGAGGTGGATATGTGAACGACAGAGGACACGGCGACTCGCGACTATTTCTATACAATGTCGTAGAAAGCGAACTATTCGCTATAGCCTGTCTCGCGTCACACTTTCGCTTATCCCTGTCTCGGTCACCTAAAAATGCGCCTTTAGATTGTTAGGGCTATTTAATTTCCTCAATTTTATGGTTTTATCCTAATTAATTAGATATTATTTATCCCCGTACAATTTTGTGATACATTTTAATTGTAGGAGAAGTACAATTACTAAGAAGGCATTTTTAGGGAAAATTGTCAAAAGACATTGTATATTTCCAAGAGAACAAATGACGTAACACAAAAAGAAGCCTGACTGCGTACCTGGTGTTTATTTTCACTTTGCCAAGAATGGAAACGTATTAAAATTTTCGCCATCAATAAAGCAAACAAAAAACAGGATAAACAACTTCGGCGGAACATTTTCGGTGATTGGAAGCGACATTTCTCAACGGAGTTGGATGCGGGTGTCGCGGTAAGTTTTGATTTATGCGCATTTTGATGGATCTTCGAAACTCTACGGTTGAGTCATTTTATTTGTAATCTTAATGTTGGGCTGTAGATAATCGATATAACGGGTTCACACGGATCGTGTTTAGGTAATTAAATGCTAAATCTCGTGCAATTTGTACCTTCTGAATAGACTTTGAATCGAATTTATCAACAAATAAAACTCATAAAGTTCCATAAATATTGACAACTATGTATTGAAGAGCAATTGGCGTACTGTATAAGAACCGCAATACTGCTGGAGCTAAAATATATCGAAGCTACAGTGTGTCCTATTATAAGTTGACACAAATGCCATAGTATGGTGCCGTTACTAACAACTATTTATTTTAAGTACCTGAAAAAGTATTTTAATTATACAAAATTTTGTATGTGAAGCATACTTCATTAATGAAGAGAAATTTTAAAATTCGTTAACAAGTTTTGTGTTTCGTGAAAATATTTCCAAATACTTAGTACTTCTCTGGAACCATTGTGATTTTTAAAGTATTTTGTATTTTTATTCTGTATTTTTAAGGATATTCTTTTTATGAAATCGCTTTTGACTAAAATGTTGAATAAGTATTGTTTTTTTATTATTAAAAAATCATAATTTTATAGTCAATTCCGAGATGCTATGTAGTTAACACCACCAAACTATTATGTTTGAAATCGTAGTCGGACCATGTCTTAAACATAATTATTTGGTCTCATCATCTATTCTTTAATTCTGCTATAGAATAAAATCGGAGATTAATGCAAGCGTAATTATTACAGTAAAAACCGAGTTAACAATCAGTGAAGGGATAGAAATGAAAGGTAATTTATTGACTACAGTGTATTATAAATTATCAAGATGATACCCTTTCACTGCAACAGATTATATACTTTCTCTTAAAAAATCAATTTGTACCGATCAGAGAGACAATGAAAAGGGGAAGTTTATACTAGCTCACGCTCGTTCTAAAGCTGCCGTCGTTTTCCATCTAGATAAGTGAATTTATTGAACTTAGAAAGTTAAGGCTTTTGTTTTAGCGAAGATTGATAAAATGGTGCAAGCCAATGGGTTTGGGTCCTTTGTTTAGTTTTATTGGGGAAATGTAATTAACAGCTTCCCTCAATGAGATTGCGATTTTAATGAAAAATTTCTAATTCACGACCGTAGATGTGAAGGTAATCGAAAGTAGAGGTATAATAGATTAGCTTTGTTATTCGTGACTTTAATTACTTTAACAAAGGTTGGAGAAAGCCTATCAATCATTTGTATTATGTAAATAATTGTTAATGATGGAAGATGAAATCTCTTCATTGACTTTGTACAGATCATAGCAGAAGATACAATAACGGTAATAGTGGTGTCAAATAGAAAAAAAGCGACTGAGATGATGATCACTAAGAGATTGTTTTAAATTTATAGTGTAAAGTAAGAAAAAGAAATTCTAGGTTATATAATAAAAAAAATGAATGGCTAAAACTAGCCATTGATTACAATCATGTTAAGGGCGTATTTAACAGACTTGAACATTTGCCCAGGGCCTCGCGATCCGTGAATTGTTAGCTATTCTCATCAAAATTGACTACGTGACTCCCGTTACATGGACGCCTGACAAAGGCCAGCCTTTGTTGGAATTGAGGAAATTGCATCTCCAAATCCTATTCGAATGCAACGTGAAGTTTACGCGCGATCGCCTCACGCCAGTTCATTTGCCAATTGGGCCTCTAAACAACTTCAATACGAACAAACTGCCTAAGTGATGTTAATAAACTGTCCAACCTTAGAAATGTGACGATAACTTCTTATATTTTTGTGACTACTGCGACTGAAAGAATATAAGAGAAATTACGTAAACTTAATCTCAGTCTGTGCATCGGAAGTGGAAGGCACACCTACGTTTCTTCAAGTTTATATTAGTCCTATGATGTGATAGTAGGCGGTTCTATTCCGATATTGGCCGCTAATATCGATGTATAATCCATACATTGATTAAATATTGCTGAAGTTTAAATTCATCATAGTATCTAGGCAAATCTCTTAAATCAGTGACAATTCAAATTTACATCAATAAGAAACTGACAAGATTTAGAAACCTTCGTTAAATTGTTGCTTAAGATTACGCTAACATAGGTCGGTGTATTTGTTTTTATTTTGGCAAGTATCTATTGACTCGTTATATTACGTTTAGAGCTCTCGTTATTTGTTACGAAGTTGGTCTTTCTTACTCTTCGCTTGATTGAGCATTTAGAAGATGGACCTACTTCAATTATTTCATTTTTTTATTGTTTCTTAGTTACAAGATTACTCGGCTGTGGATGAATCGTTTCTTTATAGTTTTCTATCGAATTGAATTCTTTTTCTGTAACTTTTGTATTCGTGTTAGTAATTACAATATTTGAATCGTTATCGCTTCCGTTATCAACCTAAAGTGTTGTATTTAGATATAAAATAACTTGTACACATTCCATTCCATTAAAATGTGATAGGTAGAATGGTCGAGCCTATCGTCATAGCAAGAACTAATTCCAATAGCGGACTACTCACATGTTATTTATCAAATCGAAATTTAAACACAAATTATGATTACTTGACTTAGGATTTGAACATAGAATTTCACCAGTTTCTCAGCCTACGTGCGCTACTATCCCCACGAGGCAATGTTGTGATCATTGTGGAACATAATAATTTAATGACTCAAACTCTCATGCAGTTGTGGTTGCACACCATGACCAACTCAACGACTAATAACACACACATGTACACAAAATAATCTCAACTGAAGCGGATAAAATTATTCGAGACATCTTAGCTATTATTGATATTAAAAAATGTGTCCATTATTCATCTGATACACATTCTTGGACACAAAAAATATAATGCGTCTATCTATTAAGTCGCAGTGGGTGGTATTCGGGCGAACTGTTTACCATAACCGGAGTGTTTCCTGTTCGTCCGTTTGTAGCAAACCCCTTCGGATACAGTGACACATGCAGAATTTTGATAGATAGATCAATATTTAAATTATGTCACTGATACTGTTCCCTTTAGATATTTAGGCAGCCCTGTCAGAAGGTTGTTTTATTGGAGTTATAAGATTTAGACAACCCTAGCAGAACTAAAATTTGAGTAAAAATTTTATGGAGCCTTGTCAGAAAGTTAATTTTCTTACGACTTCTTCACCTCTACTTTCTTACTGCAGCTAAATTAGCGTTGGAAACTTGTGGAATAAAGTGATTTGGTCTGTAAAATACATTGGATGCTAGATGAGTATAAAAAACATTCAATCTTTCATGTTGTTTTGTTAACTCACGATAGAAAGAGGCGTGTTATAATTTCGATCTGTTTGTGTGTGTGCGTGTGCGTGCGTATCTTTTTGTGTCTGTAGTATTGTGGCACCTATACGAATGGACCGATTAGAATGACTATTTTTGTTTAAAAGCTAGTTTAATCAAGATGGCTGTTAGCTTAAATTTATATTTGAAGAAGATCTATGCTCGTCACGCATTTAAATAAAAAAAACGTCTCATTCGATCATCGCTCGAGAGATTCGCTCATTCGATCATACGAGAGACCAACCTTGTAAATCAGAATTTTGGATTTTAAATATTGTAGTAATTGTTTGTGTTGTTGTGCATATACGTGTACCAGGAAAGCAGGAATCAAAGAGGAGTGGCGCAGAGTTGTCAAGCGAGCCACAAACCTTGACGTGACGACCATGACCACTCTGCCAAGAGTGTAACAACTAAGAA
Source organism: Amorpha juglandis (assembly GCA_949126905.1). NCBI lineage: Eukaryota > Metazoa > Arthropoda > Insecta > Lepidoptera > Sphingidae > Amorpha > Amorpha juglandis. The sequence goes on from OX421380.1 coordinate 5,964,679, forward strand.
GAAGAAGTAACCTGTTTGTTATCATGTTTCGTGACATGTGAAATCGAACTCCTGAGCCAAATTAACCCACAACAAACAATATGAAATTAAAACCATATGTAGGCAGCATCATAATTTCAAATATGTAAAATACAGATCCAATGTGCAAATGGGAACGCAACTGCGCGTGTGGCGTTGTTTACAAGCTCTTCATAAGAAATGTGTGTAAATAACAATATAGACAGAGCGGCAGCGAGGCGCCAACTTGTAGATGCGGGGGCCGATGACCCCTGCAATAAAGATGGAGGTATGAAATTAACGTCGCGTATGTTGTGACGCGCGCCTTTGTAAGCGTGTGAAGGTTATAGTTGTATCGGATAATTATTTTCCGGGGCGTTTAAGCAATTAAGTGTTTCAACTATTAAAGGTGATGAAAATAAAATAATTAAGCGATTATATATCCACTGGTCACCGCAAAAAAATCATAATAATAAATATTAATGAGTAATTGGTACCCTATTAAAAATGTGAGATTTTTCACATTGATCTTTATAAATAACTAGATGACCCGGTGAACTTCGTATCACCTACATAATATATTTGTGTAAAATGTGGTCAAAACTTAATACAAATGTTTTATTTACATTAAATGCAATTAAGTGAGGTATTGCGCCATTGCACGTGAGGTAGCCCGTCGCACATTTAATTGACTTCGACGACCTAAGTCAGGTCGTCTCCCACCTCCCTCCGGTTGGACAGTCCTGCCCCCGTCCCGTCCCCGTCCTGTCCCCGTCCTGTCCGCGTCCCGTCCCCGTCCTGTCCCCGTCCCGTCCCGTCCCCGTCCCCGTCCCGTCCCCGTCCTGTCCCCGTCTTGTCCTGTCCCTGTCCTGTCCTGTCTCACTGTCCTGTCTCACTGTCCTGTCTCACTGTCCTGTCTCTCTGTCATGTCTCTCTGTCCTGTCTCACTTTCCTGTCTCACTGTCCTGTCTCACTGTCCTGTCCCTGTCCTGTCCCTGTCCAGTCTAGACGCTATACGACCCGTCATCACGGCAAGCTTCGCAACGACAACTCAACAACTACTAATAAATTAAAAATTAATTAAAAAAACATTGTCCAGCGGACAAAATTGTGAATCTAAACCATTCTCAGATCCCCTTGAACACACACAAAAAATTTCATCAAAATCGGTCCAGTCGTTTAAGAGAAGTTCAGTGACATACACACTCACAGAAGAATTATATATATAAAGATATGATTACAAGCCGTAGTATCAAACAGTTGGTCGTGAATTAAGCCACACACATTTTAATTCACAAAAAACATCTGAATCCATCTCTGTTTTACGAGTAGGGACACGGTGATCTATATGCAAATGTTATAACCGGCTTATTATATTTCCCGGATAGGGCAAAACAGTAAGCCGCGAAAACAACCGGAGATACTCCATCAAAATTTATTGAAGCGTCCGCGGTGCACATCCACTGTATTACCCGTGCGGCTTTATGAAAAAACATGGTCTGCTGGATTTACCGAATTAGGCAAGTAGATATTATGTTCAAGGATAGAGCTGCAATTTTCAAAAAACAAAAAGAAATTGAATTTCGCGGGCTTGTGCTGATGTTCGACTTTAAATTGGTCGCGCTTTCCAAGTCAACTCAATTTTCCATTCTCAATGTATAACGTTTATAAACGCGTATTATTGAATACAATCAACACAGAAATGTGCATGAATGTTCATAAAATACATTTTACCATCGAAATTGCTGTAAAATTGTTAAATAATATCAAAAATGAAATGTATGAATGGACAATGGACATTGTAACAAAGTTATTTTATGGTTCATCCGCCGCAGATAACTTCAATTTTATTTGAAGCACAATTTATTTGTAATACACATCGAGCGTATTATTGGAGCTTTGCAAAAAGGCACCCGTTCGCATATTAACCACAAACTACAGTTTATATGACACGCGATTGCGAAATCTATTTTTGCTTGTGGAATTGAAATTAATTAGTGGTTTGTATTAGATGGTTTTGTTTAGTGTGTTGTGTTGTTTGTTTCATTAATAGCATTTCTGTTTTTTGTATTTTAGTTTCAGATTTTTATGCGATTTTTAGTCTATGAGTAAGTATAAGTATGATTCATCTATTGTTTTTTCAACAAACCATTATAACATCAAAAATGAAGAACCGTGATTGAAAATTTAGAAGAAATATTAGTTTTCTTGTTTCCAGATACATCAAGAAATTAATAAATGAGACACAATTTGTTTGCAGGACATTGATTTAATTATAAACATATGCATGGTTTTAAACTTTCCATTACTTCTTTCCTGAATCATTAAAAATACTATATCGCATAGCGAAATCTTATATCGCAAAAATACACTTTCCATACAATAAACAATTAAGTATACCACGCCATCAAATCGCAGACGATAGCTAATACAAAAAGCATAGTCATAACCATTACTAAGCAATTCAACAACAATATTTTTTCTTCCAACCTTTTAGTAAAAGACAATGCACATAATGCAATACCGAAGATTCCAGCTGGGGCGTTCCCCAATAGGGAGTATTAAACCAATGTGGCATCCCGGAAGAATCTAAGTGAACGGACATGGACGAATTAATTTGTTAAGACGAGCTTTCACGAAGGGAAACAAAAATAGTCCGATCAATAATAGCTTTTGTAGTATTCGAAGTAATTTCGCTTTCACCGTTTGTTATTGCTTTCGGTATTCATTGAAAAATTCGCGGTTGATTTTTGGTTACGTCCTACAGAGGCAGCCGTTTGAGTAATTGCTTTATGGGGGTTCATTATCGTAATGCACGGTTTCGTTTTTTGTAAACTAAGAGCTCTATTATTATGTGTTATTAGTTGCGCACAAATTTATTTTTGTATAGTAGTTGTTAGATATCGCTCTTATGAACCAACCTTTCATTTTACTAATCCAATGGCTTTCTCTGAATACCTATCTACTGTTGGGTAATCTTTTCATATTCTGACATGAAGACAGTAAGACTATGATCCATCACCATCTCTTTCTTTGATGTGTTATATGTATGTATATGATATTTACTTTACTAGCCTGCGTATCTCATTATAATTCAAAGTTCTGTGTGGTGTTGCTTCTGTTTATGGGCAGCCGTGGCGCTTACCATCACGCGAGTGACCTGCTCGGTTCGTCACACCAACTAACAAAAATAAACTATCCTCTATCCTTCATACATTTACTATCAATTACTCGTCTTTAATCAAACGATTGTTTCAATCATGACTCGAACCAAACAGCAATCGCAGATGTCGCAGCCATAAAAAAATATATTAGGAGCATGATTTGGAAGCTGCTATTTATGTAAAAAAAAATCTATGTATATGGGTGATTCTACAAAAATTGGGTAACTCAATGTCACCAGCCAATATATACAAAGTCTTATTATATTGTATTGAAATAACAATTTATTTTAAAACAATGAAAAGTCCTTTATTTGGTCACCCAATTTCACTTCTTCATTTTAAATACAAGTTAATAAAAAAACAAAATTATTACTCAAAACGTCAGTCCGTTGGCATGTCACAATCCCGAAAACCAACAATCAAGTGACTATCCATTAAACATTATCATTGATTTAGGAAAACTTACTAATTTACTACAATCTGTGATGTACATAGTATTATATACTACAACTTTCATAATGTAATGTTCTCCATTTTATTTAATAAAAAATAAGAAACTTTGTGTTTAGTTTCTTTCGTCAGTCCGTTGTGTGTTCTTTAAATTTAAAATTAGCCGAGAATATCACCGAGTCAAGGTCAAATCCCTGTTTAAGTTTTAATGTTGGTAATGAAGTTAGTTGCGGACCGCACAATTTGACGGCCGCCATAATATTACCAGTGTTTGGGTTGTGTTTGTCGTCTATACACGTGCGAAGCCAGTCAAAATGTCAGTCCCATGGCGAGTCGTTATTTTCTTGTTAATCTGAGGTTTATTTTCATTTATACATAGTTAACTATGATTTGTTAAAATGTAGTTTGTTGATATTCGAAATTACCAAAAAAAACATTAGTTTTGATTATAACCTCAAATTATGTCTATTTCGTCAATCCGTTGGCGTCAGTCCGTTGTCAGGTACTGATGTTTTTTTTTTGTTTTAGAGCACTTTTATCGTAATTGCTACCGTGTGTAAGCATTTCTATTTTATATTTCAGTTAAAAACATTATGCGGCACGCTAAAAACAATTTGACTAGGGAAGAAATATTAAAAAAAAAGAGAGAAGCCGAAAAGTGACTGGCCCGATTTGGAACAATATAATCATTAGATTAGCAATCATATAGACCCGAATTTGTAATAATTTGATTTAATAACTATAGTAAACAAAATATCCTCAAAAGTTACCCAACTTTTGTATAATCACCCATATATGATTGCATTGCTTGATTCTTGATACTTATTGGCTTCTTTTAAAATGGCAGGACAATAATTAAATATTATGTATTTTTTATTGTTGCTTAAACTGAAAATTCTTTTCTGTTATATAAATATCAGTTTTGTTATAAATTTTATTCTCTCAACAGAGTTCTTCCGCGGCATTGTCCGCAATGTCTTCTCGACAACAATGCTTTCGCTTTATCATCGCTTGTATTTCACTAAAGTTATTGAATTTGCAAGCTTTGTTACTGGCTTCATAACACTCCTAAATTAAATATCGTGCAATTTATTTCATACCCATTTTATGAATGGACAAACGCTGGTTTTACTTTTATTCCTATGTCAGTTGTCATTTTTTGTTTGTATTGATTAAAAAAAGTAGTATATAATAGGCCAAGATTTTGTTAGTTTCAAATTTGTCCAGCGAACCACATGACAAGAATGATAATATCGAATGGTGACGCAAAAAGTATTCTAGATCGAGGGAACGTGCGTGAAGATTGATGATGGTACGGTACTGAAAGGAGGTGTCTATAGAAATCTTGGGGAAGTATATTTCTTCCTCATGTTTAACGCATATAGGCTCACATATAGGTATCAATGCTATAAGACCGGTGAAAAAGTCGTTTGCTTTCTGGCGATTGTTGTATTCTTGTATTTATATAATATTTGCTGGTGGGAGGATACTTGTATCCGACCGGATAGCGACCACCGTACACTGGTGCTAAAACCTGCCATAGTGGCCCACCTTGTGTGGGTCGCGTTCCAGGGTCAGCCAGTGTATATCCGGTTCTCCCCAGGGGGCTTGCCCCCTGATCCTAACCCTTTTTCCTTCCCCTCTCCCTTGACCCTTTGGCAGGCCGGCATGATCTTACCGACCAACGATGGACACATTGTTTATCGTTGGTCGACAATATTCTTGGATTACGCTACACTTACCATCAGGTGTAGCGTAGTCACTTTGCCGAGCCAGGATAAAAAAAAAAAAAAAAAAAAAAAAAAATTATTATGATTCCTTACGTTTACGCAAATATTACTCATTGAAATAAAACTAATTAAAACGGATTTTATCGCGGTTTTTTTTATTTTGGTCCCAAAGTTTCGAAAGCTTTTCAGCCTTCGTGGTCACAAAGTGGACTCTAGTTCAGACTGAAAAGCTTTCGAAACGTCGTGATCAAAATGAAAATAAAAACCGCGATAAAATCCGTTTGAATTATTTTTTAATTGTTGTGATTCAGTACAGATTATAGAGACAAAATAAAATTTACCTTGAAATTTTTATTCAGTTCAGACTAGAGAATTATAAATATGTATAATAAAAATTGGTGTGTGTCGTGGGACACCAGGTAGGAACGAAGTTCCTTCGGCTAATGTACAATCGACACAAATTGCAAAAAATTCAAATTATCAACTAAAATAACAAAATATGTCTCTTTATTTTTGTTTGACAACATAAAATTACATAGTAATAGAATAGAAAAATAGAAATAAAAAAAAGACGTGTGGCGCTCGGAGACTGCCGCGGTAAAGCTATTGTATAGCATTTTTTATCAACTTATGTAATTATAAATAACTAGCTGTCCCGCGCGGCTCCGCCCGCGTGATCTGTATTTTCCGGGATAAAAGTAGCCTAACAGTGGCGCCATCTGTCAGCAATGTGTCACGCACCGACGCCATCTACTTAAAATATTGGTTTGTAGTACATGCTATGTATCAGAGATGGCGCTGTATTTAAAAAATGATTTTCCCTATTTTCCCGCTTTTCTATTGAAATTTTTCCTAGATTTTCGTTGCTATAAACCTCACGGAGCCCGAGACCTTTCCAACGAATGCAAAACCGTGGAAATCGGTTCGTGCGTTCTGGAGTTATATCGTCAGGAAGGAAAACCCGACTTATTTTTATATAATAGATAACGAGCTAGCGTAATCTTTTAAAAATCGAAGGAGTATTTTTATATACTTCAATTATAACTGGCTGAATGAATTTCATTTTAAATATGTCTCTTTATTTTTGTTTGACAACATAAAATTACATAGAAATGACTGACATTAAAATTGACACATTGACTGTCGCGCCTGCGCACGTCTCATTTAACGCTTTTATTCCACGCATTTTTTCCACGCATTTTTTCCACGCATTTTTCTTACGGTTTTACTATCACATTTTTTTCAGTTCGGTCACGCAGCGAAATCCCTATCCCCTCCAAGCCTGCTGTAAGGAACGTCGTTCCAAAAAAAAAAAATTGGTGTGTGTCGTGGGACACCAGGTAGGAACGAAGTTCCTTCGGCTAATTTAGAATCGACACAAATTGTAAAAAATACAAATTATCAACTAAAATAACAAAATATGTCTCTTTATTTTTGTTTGACAACATAAAATTACATAGAAATAGAATAGAAAAATAGAAATAAAAAAAAGACGTGTAGCACTCGGAGACTGCCGCGGTAAAGCTATTGTATAGCATTTTTTATCAACTTATGTAATTATAAATAAAAACTTATTAATTTAGACTTAGACTGGCTACTAAACGGTGGACGACCGTGTTCTATAATCAAAAATTCAAATTCAAATTTCAAACCGCGTCTACATTTCCAAATGTCATAAGTTTCACACCTCAAATTATCAAATTAAGTTAAAAAAAAGTCTCATTTAACGGTTTTATTCCACGCATTTTTTCCACGCATTTTTTCCACGCATTTTTTCCACGCATTTTTCTTACGGTTTTACTATCACATTTTTTTCAGTTCGGTCACGCAGCGAAATCCCTATCCCCTCCAAGCCTGCCGTAAGGAACTTCGTTCCAATTATAACCATAATAATTATTAATACATTTTCAAGATCGCTGAAGACGCCTTGTCGAATTTATTATTCCCAAAATCACTGAAATACAAAATCGAATTCCGTTACCTGCCCTGATATTTATTCTGAATCAATAAGCGACCTGATTAATACGGCTTCTTCTGATTAAATATTCAAAATACCTCAATACCCGCTTTGATTCGTCTCTAGATATTGCGAAAAACATTTTCGGATAATTTGAAAGTGCGAAAGGAATTCTCTGAATATTTCATATTCTTTTTTTGTTAGCCTCGTTCGTGTTACATTGAGAGGTATTGTTTATGTAATGTAATTAATGGTGTCTACTTGGAAGACAATGTATATATTACCAACTATTGAGCTATAATTAATTGCAATTTTGTCGCTCAGCTTAATAAATTAATTATCATTACACCGTAAAACTAATATTTTCTTTAAAACTAAGATTTCATGAGAAAAAGGGATCAAACTTGTAGCACTCCTGTTTTTGTAGCGGGTTAAAATACCTTAATTTCTTTCTTCGATGATTTTATTCCAATGATTGAGATTCGCTGGTAGTAGAATAAACATATATGCCCGGATAGCGACCACCGTGCACATAGTGTTAAAGCCTGCTATAGTGACCTACACACCTTATGTGAATCACGTTCCAGGATCAGCCACTGTATATCCTATGCTCCCGAAGGGCTTGTGTTATGACTTTTTGGTTGGTTGGGGCGGTTATAAGGATACATTGTATCCCTGTGCCTATATCAGTCATCCGCTTGTCCTGTCGCAGACCTCTCGATTTGCTTCTTCCCTCTTCGGAGTGTGAAGAAGCATTTATACAGGCCGGCATGATTCTGGTGACCACTGGTGGTTGACTGGGTGGCCGCTGGATTTTTTTGGACTGCAGTGCGCTTACCATTAGGTGTAGTGCAGTCACTTTGCAGTACTCGGATGAAAATAAAAAAAAACACCAAAGGATCTTTTAAAAAATCAATTAATTTGTCCCTAAGTTAGTATGCGGTTTTTTGTGTCGGTAAGAAGCCTTGTAGTTAAAGTATCCAGTGTCTATAAAACTTGGTTACGTTTAATTGGATTAGGTCGGTTCGATAAATAAACCGTGTTTTCAGTGTCTTATTTCCATTGAAAAAACTTCAGTGACTACTCTAATTTTACGAAGTGTTTTTATTATAACATGGGACATAACATTGAAAATCGTCCACACGTCATAGTTTGTCACGCGTGTCTTCTCTTCCTCTCGGGGCGACAAAATGTCACACGTGTAGACACACTTTATTATCACAGAAAGCATACCAGGAAAAGCCTAAAAATAACTTTAAAAGTGTCAAAACACAACAAAGCGTCGGCAATAAAGAATATATTTGAGTCGAAAGGCTTTGAAACAAACGTGGCAAAATTCATCCATCACACATACACAAAGTAGAAGCCTCACCCTCTCTTGCCCCGGGCTTATCTAAAACATCCTCAAATAAATCAACTGGAAAATTGAAATACATACGAGCTAGGAGACAGACTTTATAGCGGCTTTATGATGTGTTCGTGTTTTAGTTTAAATGTTAAGTGATTGTAACACTTTGTGTGAAATAATGTTATTCGGCTTTTGTTTTTAGCAGTAGCTTCTATGTATAAGTGTATTTAAATATTTACGAAGAATTAATATTTGAGCGTAAATATAAATAGTTTAATTTAGTACGTACTTGGTTGGTTTACAAGGTGATAGGTCATTCAAAGTGCTGTGTGGTGTTGCTTCTGTTTATGGGCAGGCGTAGCGCTTAGAAACATAGACGAAAGAACAAAAACACTACACAATAAATACTTGTAAAATCATGATTTTTTATGTATTGAGTTATGTCCAAACTCGTATAACAAAAGTTGTCCCTTATGGGGTCAGCTATCTGGTCCTGCGAGGTTGCTGGTGTTTTAAAATTAACCCTGTATATGACAATGTAAGCTGCAATCGTAGTAGACATAAATCATAAAATTTTCGTCGATCCAGAACTAGCACAGCGGGTTTTATTACTTTTGTAGGAAATTATATTAATCTTATATAAAGATCGATTATAATACGGAATTTATATATGATGTTTAGCGAATTCATCCATCTCCCCTACTGCGTGACGACGTAACACGATACTGAAAACTTTGATTAACCGAATTCGTTTACCTGATTAAAATTACGAGTGGGCATTTCGAATGTAAATTCCTTTGCCGTCGTTTCGCTTCGTACGATTGTTTGTACGAAGCAATTAAATCGATTAAAATTCAGTTCGAATGTTCACAGTGTAGTTTATTTCCGCTCGTTTAATGATGTTGGTTTTGTTTGTTTATACAAATTAAACGTAAAGATTCGATACAAGCGGTTCGTGATAAGATTTTAATGCTTATTTACTGGGTGTTCGGCAGAGTAGAATTGAAATCCGTTATTTTTTGTTTACATGTTGTAGATGGTTAAAGTGATCTTTCTGCAACCGAATACGGCAGTTATTCGTCTTAAAATAAATTATATTTTTTTCAAAATAAGAATAGCTCGAGATCTTATCTTTGCACGTGGTGCAGAATTAAATTGGAGAGATACGATGTTTTATTATTTTGAATTCAGTGAACTTTTTTATTTATTAGAATGAAGAGACGAGCAAGTCACTCGCCTGATGCTAAGAGCTACACCTGCCCATAACTAGAAGCAACACCACCCAGAACTTGTATTACAAAGCACTGCATGGCATTGGACTGCGCTCGCCCGAAACATAAGATATCGAGTCTCATAATGCCTATATATTTTTGGGCAATTTTTGTCTAGAAACGTTGCGTCCTTTGATGGTAGCTACAATAATGCCGGCCTATAGTAACTGGATACATACCGCCTGACCCCGGGACGTGACTCGCTTTAACGAATCACTATGGCGGATTGTTCACCATGAGTACAGTGGCCACTGTTTGGGTACGAATATAGTACCCTCCCACTAGCAATAAGTTAGGTTGTTGAACTTCTTGCTATTTAAACACAATTTATTGATAGTCATGAACCAGATACCCGATGATTCACGATGCCTAGATATTTTTAATCATTAATTTATGAAAATAGAATTCGCGGTTTCTATGTGAAACAGATATGAATTTCCGTTAGTTACGCGTATACTTAATAAAACATTGAAATATATTTCAGCCAGTATTGAAATAAATTGATACGTGCGTTTGTAGCGACACTATTCTTATTTTTTTTTTTTTTTTCATTTATTATCGTATTCAAAAACAAGTTACAATAATCATGGTTAATAAACAGCATCTATAAACCACCAAGGTTTGGAGTGATGCTATCTGTGGTTGACATCGCAAAAATATACATACATAAGCATTTACATATTTTTTAGAGAGAAAGATTGTGACACATTAACAAATTTATAATAGAAAAAATAAGAATATAAAACGTAATAATTCTAGGTGTTTAGATATTGTTATACATATAGGTATTCCGGAGTAAGATATAACTGCATTATGAACCGACTATAAACATTTAAACGAATAAAGCACATCTCTGTTCTCGACACCCTTCTGCAAAATAATGGTGAATAGAATTGCATTGTCGATACATCGATAGTTGATTGTCGATAAGGGCTAGGGATGTAGTGATGCTGCGACTTGTTTAGATCAAATTTAGATAAGTATCGATGCACACGCACGGTAAGTAATTGGATGGGGCGCACGTCTCCCACTTATCGGCGCTCGTCAATCGCAATAAAACTGTGCAAATCGCAGATATATCGATGCATCTATGTTGCGTCACGTACGTTTATAGATTCATTGTTTTTTCCAATAGTTGTACTTATAAAGATATATGTAGTACTAGGTGGTTGGTCCCTCATACGCGAGAGGCCGTCTAGGTTGGTACCCCAGCTATGTCTCTTTCTGCCGCCAAGCAACAGTGTGTAAGCATTGTTGTGTTCCGGTCTGAAGGACATTGAAGCCAGTGAAATTACTGGGCATTATGAGACTTAACATCTTATGCCTCAGGGTGACGAGTGCAGTTTAGTACCATGCAGTGCTTTGTAATTCAAATTTCTGTGTGGTATTGCTTTTGTTGCTCGTCTCGTCATTCAATCAAATAAAAAAAATGTACAGCCTGATAGAATGAAAAATAATTTGGAAATATTTTTTTTTGCTTCGTCTGCGAAAATGTTCTTTTTCTGGAATAAAATTAGCCTATGTCCTAATCCTAGTCACGGTTTACCTGATATTTCATTTCACCCAAATCTATTCAGCCGTTACGACGTAATTAACAAACATCCAAATTCTCATTCACAAACACACTCATTCAAACCGACAAACTTTCCTATCTTTATTATTAGTAGGATAGTATGATACTGATGTAATGAGATGAATTATCCGTTACTTTGTAAATTACTTTTGGTGATAAGCTTTTATATTATCAAACAGACAGATTTCCTAGCAGTAAGTAAATGATTACGGTGGTGAAAAATCCAACTACGCAAATTGGACTCGGTAAAAAATACGACTTCTAATGAGGCACTGAGATGGATTCTTATTAAGATAACCTACTTACTTCAATTATGCGACTTGTGGATATTCATTGCAAGCTCCTAACTGTATTAGACTTAAATATTCTCGTGAAGAGCAAATTTCTTGCTTGGCTATAAAAAAAGAACGGGTTGCAATCCGGGAGTGCCGGCAGAAGTGAAAACTAGAACATTAATGTTGTGTATTTTTGAATATTTTGGAATGGTTAGGGAATAAATTCGCACGAATTACTTTATTTATCAGTATGATAGTACTGTCTAATATTTATGTGGTTAAATACAAGGTTCATTTATTGCGCTATCGTACACAAACATGACAATTTATATTAGATAAAAAATTTAACACTCCGTCTTACGAATTTTCGATCAGGTCACGTGTCCTGGCGCGAGTTTAACATTTTATACCCATCCTAAAAAAGTGCTCAACGCCGCTAAAAAAGTTTTCACTTCAAAAAAATTGCAATCATTTTTTTATTTCTTATTTTTTTATCTATCAGAATGACGAGACGAGTAAACCGAAACACAACAGTGCTGACACACTATTGCTCGGTGAAGAAATAAACAAAGCGGTGGTACCAAACCAGACAGTGTTCCTTATACGAGGAACCTACTACTTAGTTCTTATTTAAAAGCGTGATATTCTTTCGCTAACTTTGATTAAAACTTGGGTTTTTCGCCTAGCAGTATGTTTATAATATTTTTAATCTAATCAAACTTTTTATTTCTCCTGAATTTGCATTAATAACACGAGAACAATACAGTTAGTTAATGTGAAAATTCAATGTAGAAATTTTAGTTATATGTTTATTAAACAGTGTAATTACATTTTAGACTATTTAAATTAATCACGTTTAATTAATTAATTCGTATTTTTGTTTTGCAGGTATGTGATGGAGATTATCGTGGACCGTTGTAAGAGAGTATTTATTTATTTTATGTTAGAAAATAACTAATGCGATTACTCCTAAATCCCTCCTTATAGATTAAATTCCTCTACAAATGATGTATTCGTAACGTAATTCAAGATTTTTTCTTCACCGTTATAGCAATCCATAATTGACAATGTATACACGCGCAACTTAGAAAAGCCAGAAGCACATGCTCTTGAGGTTGGTTTCGAACCTCTGACTTTCATCTCGACAGTTCGGACATTTTTTTTTTTTTTATAGCATAGGCCGGCAAACGAGCAAGTGGGTCACCTGATGGTAAGTGATCTCCACCGCCCATGTACGCCCACCACCAAAAGAATCATGGGCGCGTTGCCGACCTTAAAGGACAGGGATAATTAGGGATGGGGAAGGGGAGGGGATTTGGGCTTCCGGATCTCACTCACCGTGCGAAACGCAGCAGCAAGCCGCTACTTTACGTCGGTTTTCTGTGAGACAGTGGTAATGACCCGGACGAGCCAGCCCATTCATGCTGTAGACAAAACTGTCTACAGCGTGGCTCTACCACTCAAATAAACTCTCCCCGCTGAGCTATAGCTGCAGTCAAAAATGACTAGATGGTAACGTTGCTGTACACGCAGCACGGTAACGCAGCTTGCGCTCTCCGAGGCTTGAGTTGAGGTCTACCTATACTCACGATTTTACTTAACTCGTACTTACCTAAGTCGACTTTGCAAAGTTAACACAAAAAATATCTGTCATCATAAGAAATACTATGTGGCCATTTTATGTCAAATGAAAATAGCTTTCTCCAACAGGCTGAAATAATTTTATAACGTTAATGTATTTTTTATACATAATTCCATCAAAATAGTAAACGTAAAATAAGCATACAAACATATCTAGTACAATAGTGATCTTAAAATTTAGAAACTGGTATCATCAAAGTCACGAATCCGAATGGCCGTTTTGTTGACTCTGACTTAAACTAGTATGTTAAAGTTCGTTTTATAGATCTCAGCGTAAAGAGGCGGTAATAAATATGCATTTGCTGTACACATGGCGGCACTGATTGCAGTCGCGGAGTCTCGGATCTCTGTCGATAAACGCAACTTGTGTGGCCATCTGTACAGCTCACCGCATACAGGAAATTGCTGATTTAAATGATGTAGCCCACCCTAATTTGCTGCTGAATTGAGATCTCAGATCATTTTAATTCATATTTCCTAATGAATGCATTCTTTATGCTTCCATGTTTAGTGGTTTTATAATGAAAATCGAAGTCGTTACCTACAACCGAGTTAGTTTTATAATAAGACGCAAAAACTGAGAATATTTATGTGGTAATGTTTATCAGAATATAGTTATTGTGGTCATGTCTATAAACGAAAATAATATTTAAAAAATAATATATTAGTCATTAGGTACATATAAAGTTGTGAGGGAGTCAAACAATAATACACGCATTGTTGATTGTTATGCTTGACGTATGACATAATAAATCGTGACAAAGGGTCTTATTTTAAAAAAAGATCGTATAACTACAAGGGCCACTTATCATAGTTCTGCGTTTGTAGGAACGTCAAAGCATTGACATATTAAGTTTAATATTGAAATTGGAGCGCCGTTCTTGGAACAAAGGAACGTTCTATTTTCGAAATTTTATTACGTCATACACAGCGTTGTTGTTTTTAAATAACAGCCATTCGTAACGGTCATGTTTTGGTCTGCCTTTCAAGGGCAATAATTATTATTATGTGGAAATGAAGCTGTTGGGTTTAATTTTGAAATAAAAATAACGGGGAAGAAATTGTGTGAAATAATTAAACACCAATATAATATAATCAAATCTCACTTTTGTAGGAATTTGCTTAATTTAATATATAATGATTGATAGCGTTTTGTCCAACTACCCGCATTAGCCTGGAAATATGAGCATGATAAATTACATAAATACATTAGATTAGAAGTTAGTAGGTGGGTGAACCGTCCTATGCGAGAGGTCGTCTGTACCGCCGCTTTGTCTATGTCTGCTACCAAGCAGAAATGTATTTACACTGATATTTTTAATTTGAAGGACGTTGAAGTCAGTGAATTTTTTTGGCATTTGTGTTCAGTCTCATAGAGAGCTCGCCCCTTATCACGTCATGGGACGGAAATACGCTCGGCGAAATGTGGGTGTACTGGTTACACCTCTGCCTACCCCTCCGGGGATTACAGGCGTGAGTGCGTATATATTAAAATAATATTGAGAAGTATTTATGGATCGGTGTCGGTGTCGTTTTGTACGTCATTATTTCAATATGATTCTCATATCGTGACCTATATCTTCACTAATTATTATGGAGTAATTACTCACACATTTTTTTCCATGTTTGGATAATGTTTCGTCCTAAATCTCGAAACATAAACGCATGATGTTTATGACGCTCTCAAGCGGTGGCCGAGAAATAATTTATGTTATATTTTGGTTGGGTCCGCTGAAATTTCCTGAAAGAATCGATTTTAGAATTAAATGCAAATGAACCGATGTGTAAGTCAGTAGTGTACTTGGATTTTTAAACGAATCAATTACGACTTTTGTAATGTACTTTTGATATTTTATTCACCTTAATTTTACCCAAACATAGAAAACCCGGTGTAATATTTCCCACAGGTAAAATTTGCATTCTTTCTCTAGATATGAAGTATAATTTAATCGTTAAAGATCCTAAAAAAAATAAAATCGTTCACTGAAGTTTATTCGTATTTAAATAAGAACGATTTAAAATCTAAAAATCGATTCTTGAGCACAAATAATCGATTGTGTTAACGATTACAAATCTACAATCGTAATTATAGCGACTAAAGTAGAGGCGTGTGTACATTTATTTTTATCGTTTATAACAACAAACACGTGTAGTCCGTTCTTTTCGTGTTACTTGAGCAATGCGCAGATGTAAGATTTCGTAATATGGGATTAAGACGTGTTGGCGTGAGGGTTGCCACCTTCTTTTATTATTGGCAAGCGATTTTTTTTGTTACCTGCTTGACATATTGAGTTTACCTATTGAGTTTCAGCAAAAACGTGTACTTGGATGAACCATTATTATTTTTTATTCATAGTTCAATGAATTTTAAAAATGTCGCATAGTAAAGGGATATAATAAAATACAATGCAAAAACACACGCAGTACACCTAATGAGAATTTTATACAGTCTTAAGTATACTGGCTGATCCTGGAACGCGATCCAAACAAGGTGTGTGGGTCACTATGGCAGGTTTTAACACGGTAGTCGCTATCCGGGCGGATATAAATATCTTACCGCCAGCAATAGAACACCCACCTTGAATTAAACAAAAATAACAAAGAGCCAACCCTAGAAAGGCTAAGCAGTCGTGTGAACAGCTTATGAATGAGTGCTAGTAACCATTATTAGTATACAAAGCACGTAACATAACAACTATAATATTATCCAGCCAACTAGCAATGTGTAAACACTGTTTTGTTTCGGTTTGAAGGACATTGAAGTCGGTGAGATTATTGGACATGAGGCTTGGCATCTTATATCTCAGAGTGCCAAGTGCAGTTCACTGCTTTGTGATCCGAATTTCTGTGTGATGTTATTGTTTATGGGCAAGCGTTGCACTGCGCTTACAATCAGACGAGTGATCTGCCCATTTCACCATTTAAACTAATAAAACATATATAACTTATGTATTTAGTTTAGTATAGGCACTGGTCAGTCACCTGGTAGTTTTATTCAATTTAGAAAATACATTTATTAGTCTGTATACTACTGAATATTATGTTTGAGTTTTTTTATTCGCCATGATGATGACGAGCAAGTTCCTCGCTTGATGGCCACGCCACCAAGTAAATGTAAAATAATGTAAAAAATGTACACTGCGTTTCGCTGACTTGATGGAAAGTGCCTCGCCGTCCATTAAAAGTAGCAACACAATTTAAAAATAAAAGTAAGTGCAAAATACTGTATGGTACTTTACTGCGCTCGTCACTCCGAAACGATAGCGTATCGTAACGACTTGTAAGTTGTTTCAATTTCCTTCAAAGCAGAACACACCAGTTCTGACACTACTAGCATATGAGGGACCTGACGATTATTTTTATGTTAAACTATTTAACTCAATAATAAATAGGCTTAATAGTCACATATTATTATCTATACTAATAATAAAGCTGTAGAGTTTGATTGTTTGTTTGTTTGTTTGAACGGGCTAATCTCAGGAACTACTGGTTTGAATTGAAAAATTCTTTTTGTGTTGGATAGTCCATTTATCGAGGAAGGCTTTAGGCTATATAACATTACGCTGCGACCATTAGAAGCGAAGCATCAGTGAAAAATGTTGCAAAAACGGGGAAAATTATTCATATTTGAAGGCTTCCGTTGCTAAGCTACCGAAATAATATTATTTGAAGGCTTCCGTTGCTAATCTATACTAATATTATAAAGCTGTAGTTTGATTGTTTGTTTGATCACGTGGGCGGAGCCGCGAGCAAAAGCTAGTTTATTATATTTCGATGAAACTACTTTGTAAGATTTCACGACCACAATTTGAAATACCCTATTCCGGAACTAACTATTGTTATCGGCTTCCTAGTCACTGCGTCATAGTTCTAATAAAAGCGAAACGTATATATAGAAATCATTACCAACATAAATCACACAGCCGCGACTCTTTTACTAGAGGTCACGACACAATGCCGAAGCTATTTTTCATAAATCCACCACAAAAAGCCAACGTAATCGACTTTCACAAAGCGTTCATATATCTACCAAATGCGCCACACATGACCACGTTTGAGCTGTCATCATTCTGTCAGATGTATTCCGGCATAAGAATTATATGAGATCATAATAGACGGAATTATAACGGATGGTTGAAAGGAAAATTAGAAGCGATGGATTGTGATGAGGATGTTGTAATTTTGTAGGTGTGAACTGTTATTATTGGCGATTATTTTAAGTATATGGTATTTTTTTCATGGTTGGCTACTGTGTGAGTGACCCAAATATGTAGATAGGTAATTCTTTCTAGCTTAGAAAATCAATAATAGGTAGATCTTTGATATTATTAACTGGGTTTGGGTGTTGTGGGACCACAAATCGTAGTTTCTGGTACCCACGATACAGATAAACCTTGTGTGGGGTCGGAACTATGTGTGATTGTTGGATGTATTTATTTATTTATATCGGCCCTATATCATTCCACTGCGTAGAACGGGCTTTTTTATGTCAAGGTTCAGGCCTTAGCTCAGTACTTTGACCTGATGCGGTTTGGTAGACTTCACATACCTTCGAAATTCTTATTTAGATTTCTAATAGATTCTTCTCGATATTTTCATCGTTTAAATAAGTTAATTTCTATAGATTATAATTATAATGAGTGGTGTTCTTTTTCATGGTGATAATTCAGACAACTTTGCACTGATAAATAAAAAAATAAAAGAATGTTGGATGCTTTGCTTGATCGCCCAGACTTTTATTTTTGTCACTCCTCCGATGCCTTCGACGTCTGGGTGATATTGGATAATTCATAAAAAATGAAAATCTATTGTGTAATTATTATAATCGTCAAGTTTATCATAATAGTCTTGTCAGAGAGAATCAGTATTGACTCAATCAAGATGAACTCTCTTTAGTAATTAAGATATGATTATATTGGTGTTAAATTTTGACAGGAGAAATTATAGACAAAAACACAAGAGACTAAAATACTTTTACTTTATTAAAAAAATACACTACAATAATTACAGTATTTTAATTAAAGTTATGTGCTATCAGCAATCTTCGTTTTTTACGAATTGGTACAAATATGCCTAGTCATTTAGGGTGATTTGGGCCTCCGGGAATGTCACAATACGAAACGCAACAGTCAACTACCACTTAATGTCGATTTTCTTTAAGACAGTGGTCCCCTCCCGGTCGAGCAGTCCATTCATGATGTAGACAAATTTGTCTACAGCGTGGCTCTTCTAATGATATTATTAAGGTCAGATATAAGTGAATGTATTTTCGTTGATACAACGATGCCTAAATACATATACATGCGGTATTTCACGAAGCAAATGTACGCGTAACTTTATAGAGTAACTCCAATAAATAACATTATATATGTGTCGTGAAATTAAGCAGCGGGGTCCACAAGGCACCCCCAGGGAATCTCGCTCATTTGGGGGTGCGCAATTTTGCGTTCAGTAATGCATTTTACGTCGGTACATTCTGTTTTATTGGTACATATAAAAGTTTCCCTTTTATTAATGTTGTTTCAATGTGATATGATAATCGGACTAAATGGAAAAAATGTGTAAAATGCAGACGAGTCATTTTATTTTAATGTTAGAAATACATAACCAATATTCGATGATACATTGTATGGTGTTTTCCCGGGGGGAATTTTCAGTCTGAATGACTTGCCGAGCAGGTCACTCGCTTGATGGTAATCGCCACTTGTGCACATAAACAGTAGAAATGGCATCTAGAATATTAAATTAAAAGTACTGATTGAAATAAAACTATTTTAAACGGATTTTATCGCGGTTTTTGACATGACATATCTGACAGTCCACCCCATGACCACGACGGCTGAAAAGTCTTCGAAACGTCGCGATCAAAATTAATAAAAAATCCGTTTAAATTAGTTTTATTTCAATGAATAATATTCGCGTAAACATAAGAAATTATTAAAAGTACTGCATGGCACTGCACTGCGGTTTTCACATCAATACATGGTGAATCTCATTTCACTGGCTCCAAAGTTTCAGACCTCTCTCCGTCTCTTCAAACGTCTGGTCATTCAAAATAATAAAAAAACGCTTTAATACTGATTAATGATGACATGCTCCACGTCCTCTTACATTCTTCCATCACTCACACATTTAGGTCACCTTTGTCAGCTGTAAATTGCACAATGAGCTTAGTCATAATCTCCAAGTAACACAGCAAAATACAAAAGTGTCACTATGTTGATATATGAAATTCGTATTTAGTAAATTGTCTGAGTACTGCCTTATCTGCTGGCTGACATTTTGATTGCATGTTGTGAAAGATTCTAAAATTAGAACCTAATCAAAAATGGCACAGCAATTTGGCTGCGCGATGTCGCAACAAACGTGACGTCGATGCTTTAAATTTTTTAAGTGACGTCATTGCATACTTCGCTCACCTTTTCCTTTTCCTTAAACTAAAATAATATGGAAATTATAACATGACGTTCTAAATTAGCGATAGCATTAGCGCCTCATTGGTCTAGTAGCAATGCTTAGGCTGAGGATCTGGGTTCAATTGCCAAGTACGGGAATATGTTGAGTTTTCACATTAGTTGCTCGGGAATGGGTTTTGTGCTCGACAAAGCGATAGGTTCGCCATTATCACACCATGGGATGGAAATTAGCTCGGATAAACTTGGGTATATATTAGTTGCACTTCTGTCTATTTATTTGGGGACACAGGTTTGAGCTCATATTATGTATACTATCAACCGCAAACACTCGAAACCAATACAAGAAATCATATCCTTTCTGAACCCACTTATTTCCATACGTTGGCGTGTTATTGAATACTTCTTAGAATTGCAAATAGGCTGTCCTCGGGCGGGTCCTATTGAAATGTCAATTTGTTTTCTATTAGGGTTGGTTTGTTTGGTTGGCCGGGGACATATCGCCTCACGGGCTTTACACTTCAATCCACTTGTCGTGACCCGTTCTCGTGTAACTTTTTTATATTCAGTATGGCAATGTTAGCCTTGGCTTTTCGTCCAAATTCCTAGAATATCGAATTTTCTGTATGAATTATATTATGATAATGTTGGGCCTATTTCAAGCACTTTGCTGGTTTTTTGAATAAATTGTTATCAATTGAGTACGTAGTCAATACATTGAGTTATTTTATGAGGATCTCAGAAATAGGATTACCATGTTTTAAACAGTCCTGTTTATAAAGGTTATAAATGAAAAACGTGTTGTAATGCGCCTATATTTATATTTAAAGTGCCTAATATTTTTTATGCTAGAAATAGCTTAAAAATATTCAGCGCATGCGCGCTCATGATAAACTGTAAATCCACAATGCTATAAGATGAGTGAGTTGCCGACCTTAAAGGAAAGGGATTATTAGGGATTGGGAAGAGGAGGAGGATTTGGGCCTCGGGATATCTCACTCACCGTACGAAACGTAGCAGCAAGCCGCTACTTTACGTTGGTTTTCTGTGAGACAGTGGTAACAACCTGATCGAGCCTATAAAACTATCTACAGCATGGCTCTACCATTCGAGCTTCTATTTCACTCGTTGAGAAATTGAGATATCTCTCGAGCCCACCCTAAGTAGTCCTTCGACCACGAAAAAGCGACTGCCATCAGAGAAGTGGTCAGCAAAAAATCCTGTGGCATTTTTGTGTAGATATATTTTAAAAACTCAACGTAAATAATATAATAAATTACCAGGTGAATAGAATAATACAAGTGGTTAATAAAGCTGGATGTTAACCTATCAACCCTCTTAAAGGGATTTCGGAAACGTCGTGAAGTAATGCTCGAAATAAAAAGTGTCGTTGACATGTTTAAACCGCTGAGTTCATTTTTGACGGAGTGCGCTTGAAATTTAAGGGGTGCTCCTTTTTTATTGAGGACAAAAAGTATTGTCGTCGCGAGCTCGCGGCATCCGCGCGTACCGGGCGGTATCCGGTTTTTATTAGAACGGATATCGAGTGGCTTCCTAAGGTTTTTGTATGTCGAAACGTAATATCGAACGAGCCTACCATTGTGGGAAGGATGTCGTCTACTTTGTGATTTAAATACCTGTTGAAAGACGTTCGAAATTCGAATATTGCAAGGGATTATTCTTGAAGTGAATCGATATTAACACGTACTTATTCTGTCATTGTTTATCGGATTTTTAAACGTAAATATTTTTTGTGTGTGGTATTTTACCCATGATTCCTCGTATAATAAATATTCCTCATGCGTATTCTATGGGTAGACTACGAGCTACCGATAAAAATAATGGCATTATCGACCACCTGTGTGTCATAATTCATAACAAACCTTATTCCACAGAATGATGATATTGACATTCAATATTGTATGACAGTAATAAATATATGGGCGTAGCAGGATATTACTGCATTGAATTTTCGAGTAAAATACAAGGAAACATTAGCATCATTAGCAGTGGATGGCAGCATTGGGATAGTAGAGTTAAGGAACGGTTTCAAAATAAGAATACCTAACTTGCAACATACATGAGAAATAAATTGTTTATAAAAATTTCAAAAGATGTTCTTGCTATATTTATACGATTAAATGAAAAAAAAACCGTAATGAGGTCGATCTCGATATAATTCCAGAAATCTTGAATAGATACGCCAAAACGCTTACTTACACGTAAACGTTTTAGTAAGATGAATAGACTTGATAAACGAGAAAAGTCGATAACGACTCACAAATCTGATTGAAAGAGTAATAATCTCCGGTGGCGAGGTAAAAGGAACACTCAATCATCGTAAATATAGAAACGTTTTCAGTAAAATGAGGAAGCTATAATGAAAATTGACAATCAATGGTTTATTCTTCCTTCCAACCCTTTGTGCAAACGAGGTATTAATTTAGTAATGGTTTGTTTCAATCGGTAAGATAATAGTGTAGCAATGTGACTGGAAAGAATACTCGGCAGTTATTGATAAATTAATTGCCTGGTTCACCACCTCCGAGGAAATGCTACTTATCAAATAAAATATGACACTTTCAAATACAAATGTCATACTTTGACATCTACTATTAAAATTACCTGTCCTCAACCATAATTTGTGATTGCTCGACCTGGTACATGAACTTCGCTGGTAAGAGGATACTTGTATCCGACCGGATAGCGACCACCGTACACTGGTGCTAAAACCTGCCATAGTGGCCCACCTTGTGTGGTTCGCGTTCCAGAGTCAGCCAGTGTATATCCGGTTCTCCCCAGGGGGATTGCCCCCCTGATCCTAACCATTTTCCCATCCCTTTTGCCTTCCACTCCCCCTTGGCCCTTTGGCAGGCCGGCATGATCTTGCCGACCTACGATGGACACATTGTTTATCGTTGGTCGACACTGTTCTTGCATTGCGTTACACTTACCATCAGGTGTAGCGTAATCATTTTGCCGAGCCAGGATAAAACAAAAAAAAACAGAGTTTTGAAGTCGTTCTTTTCAATTCAAATTCAAATTCAAATCATTTATTCTGTAAATTGGATCATAAATATCACTTTTACATGTCATTATTTTTTATATTAAATTACATATTTATATTTTTTGTAATATCTCTTTTCGGCATTTCATAGCTAGCCATGAGAAGAAATGCCGAAACAAACTCATGGGTTATGACCTCTTTTAATGTCCAGACATTGCTTATCCAGAATTGTGCGAGTGCAATGTACAGGAATTCCTGGATGGGCTTTTTGAGGAAATAGCCCTAAGTATAACCATCATACATGGGACTCGCACTCACATATTAAAAATGAAAATTAACAATTTTGAAATTAAAATTAATATTTTTCTTAAAAAATATTAAAAATGTCAACGTGATATACCTTAAATATAAATAATGCGCCAATAGAGCAGTCAAGTGTAACAATTTAATAATAAAAATGAATATTATAGTATAGTACATTATAGTAGAGGACCATGGACAGCCGAATTTTGTATGGAGTGAGCGGCTCAATTCCAAGCTGTTATGTCTTCCAAATAATCTTTAACATTATAGTAACCTTTTTGGCAAAGGTTCTGTTTAATAAATAATTTAAATTTAGTAATATTCATTTTTTAGTAATATTCATACATATAAAAGCACTCTCTACTGTAACCCCTAGAGGGGTAGGCAGAGATAGAACCAGTACACCCACATTTCGTGGGGCGTATTTCCGTCCCATAATGTGATGAGCGGCGAGCCTATCGCCGTACCGGGCACAATTCTAGACTCCGGGCTGATAAGGTATGATAAACCCATTATCACTTCACCCAACCCAAGGATCGAACTCCAGGACCTCAGCACACCAGTCGTATCGCGTACGCAATACGCGCCACCAAGACAAAATCGATAAGGAAATAATCGATTTTCACACACATCAACAATTAGTATTCGAATAATTCAAGTAACGTGTGCGTTTCGCCTTACCCATTTACAATTCGAACAGGCCGAGACAAAGTAGGTAACGATTTGAATCGTGTACTCTTGTGATTACTGTAATCTATTGAATTTCAGATTAACGCATTAACATTGCGAACGGGGCTAAAATGTTTTTGTTGTTCCTTCACACTCCGCAATTCCTTTTCAAGTCGTTTTTATTCAGGATCACATTATATAAAATTTGCATTGAGTGCCAATTTGTATAAAATGTATTGTTATAAAAGACGTACATTCGGCTACCGTGTAAGACAATTTCTAGTAGATAAATCAATAAATTAAACAAAGACACACTAATTGTACGATAATGTGAAAAATATAATTACCTTATATCATTACCATTAAAAATGGTTTTATAACATTGGAAAAAAAGTACTGCTTAACTTTTAAAGCAGCCTTTTTTAAAAGTATTTCATTTTCCCGTATATATGTTACGAGTGTACTTATGTATTTAAAAATACCATAACTTATTTGATAAGTAGTATTAATTCAGAGGTGTATAGAAATAAGCGTGTATTATCTTCTACTAAATATCCGGTACCTGATAACTACCAACAAGCATTCCCAAGAGAAGTTAATTTCAGGCCACGAAGGACGTATCGTCCCATAGACGTAAAACTATAAAAGTGCGACTTTATTTGTGACATTTCACCGCATCGAGAGGCATGACTGTGATAAACACCCGTGACAAACTCTCGAATGTGCATGGTTATCAGTTACGACCTAATGTCACGGAGTGATTCGCTCTGAGACCCCGTAGTATTTTACCGTGACATGTCATCAAATGTTTTGTCATTCTTGTTTTAAGTATCGGAAAAATAACATAGTGCATGTTACGCAACACGTCCACATTAGCGTTCCAAGTACATGTGACCGCCACGCGCATCTCGGTGCGGCGAAATGTCTCGGAAATGTGGACACAATTTAAGCCAAACTGCAACATAGAACAAATGAAATGACTTAAACAAAATTTAGTGCAATGTCGAGAAATAATATGTTCTCACGAATATTTATAAACATACATACGTGAACGTTTAAAAAATTAATAATATCAACCGTAAGCACATATTTTATTTCCTGGGTGTATGTTATAGAATACATATGATCTAATAACTGAGTTATGTTACGCATACTGAGTTATTATACTCAGTATGCGTAACATAACTCAGTTATTATAACTCAGTATTCGTTTTTTAAGAATCAATAAAATTTCAATTCTTTGAATTATAAACCTTTAAACTTTGCCGAGTGAAAATAATAACATTATAATAAAATTGGATAAATAAATAACTTATAAGTTTGTGTGATTCAACAAAATATAACATTTTATAGCACAAGCGGGCAAAGGAACTAATGGGCCACTTTATTATCCTGCCACGGCAATGTGACTATTACACTGGACCTGACGGTAAGTACAGTGCAGTCCAAATACAATGGCTACCGTTGAAAGATATTATATCTCTCGACGGATGCCAGAATTATGCCGGCCCGACATTACTAGATATACTGGCTAACTCCGGAACGCGACTCGCCTGAACGAGCCACTGTCGCGGATATTTCACCAGGTATGGTGGTTGCTATCCAGTCGTGATAAATAACAAAAGTATCAAGTAATCTCCCCAGCTTACCACTTGGTGGTACGTAATCTCGGCCGTCAATGAAAGCCAGACCATAATAATCCAACTACTGTAATAACCAATACCAGAATAATCTTTAGAAAAAAGGGTTAATTAAGACATTGATAATGGGAAGGGAGATCTAGGGAATGATCGTATATAAGAAAACAGTAGCTTAGGCGGATACTGACTAATAACTATAATAGGAAGAATTTATATATTATATTTACTGTTAAATTTATCGCGTCCAATGTTATTTATTACAATATGCCAAACCAATTGGTGATTAGGATTACTACTCTTCCTCAGTACCAAAGTATAATACAACATATTTTTCCGTTCCCAAATCAGATAAAAATAGTTCTGTAGACCAAAAAGTCAATGAACTTGATTCCAATGTTTACGTGGCCTACGGAACTCGGTTGTGGGAAATAGAGCGCTATTTTTGCGCACACGTATTTACGTCAGCGTAAACCTCTCGGCAGTCAATCTCAAACAATATTGAGTACGGAATTAGTAACACTTGCTGAATTAACATTCCTGTTGTGGCGTGGGTTAAACAGGATATAAATTTTGCCTTGCCTACCAAGCGTTTGATGTATATATTCAAAGTTGGATTATGTAATCCTATTAACATTGTAGGCAAGTATGTGTGGATATTTGTTGTTTAATCACGTCGTACAAATTGAACGCGCTTGAATGTGTGGTGGATAGAGAGCATTAATAATCAGTGTACTTATAACTGTCAGCTAATGTGTAGCTTCATATGGTAACCTGTAGGATTCACGTCATAACTAAGCTTTAAAAGAGTGAACTAAAATAAAAACGAGTACAAGCGCCACAACCCGCGTGGAATCATCATATTTCCAGGATAATAATAACTAATGCTACAAGGTCAACATTTTAGAATATTCTTGTAACTATTGAATAACCCTTCAATAAGCACTCATGGTGAAAAACCAGTCATAATGGCCCAATCCGCTGATTTTATTCCTGTTTCAGCCGATATACATCCAGTTACTACAGGCTAGAATAATTCTAGCAATCGTCAAGAGTTGCATTTCTGGATAATATCTGGCCTTCGCTGCATTTACCATTATTTAAAGTCCAGTCTCTTTGTCGTACCAGAATAAAAAAACAGGAGAGTAATATGTAATATGCTTCTTTATGTTCGTAAGTGAAGCACATGCTTCGTGCTCCAAATTTATTTGTAGTTCATTTGTAAAGTCAGAACTCCCTAGTGAATTTTCAAATAAAATCAATTCACTTATCCATTGCTGTTTCTGTTTAGAGAAACTCGCAGTGTTTACGTTCGCACATGTATTTAAACAAACAATTGTTTTTATGACACAATCAAATTCAAGGTTTAACTGTTGCCTTGTTGGATTTTAAAGTTGCTCAGTTGAACATCGAGTATTTTCGGGTTGTTTTTTTCTGTTGAAATTAAATATCGGTAAGTTTAATTCAGTTATGCTTCAGCCGAACGAGATTGTCGGTTTAGACGTAATTCGAATAAAACTCAGTCATTCGTAGCCTGATTTATTCATTCTTCATTTTTTATTAATTTAGGTTGTGAAGCATAATGCCTGCACACATATAGAGTTCATTAATAAAGTATTAAAGATAGTAAATTCGGGTGTTTTTATCACTACTTAAAGTTGTGTTGCCTGATTTATTCGATACACACTGAAGGTTTTATTTTTCGTTTTTTATTTTATTCTTATAAATTTATTATTTCACAGATTTTTAGAAAGAATTATTTTAGAATAATAACCTACTACTAAAATCTTCATCAGGTTATCTAGATTACGTTAAAAAAAGAATTTTTGAGATAGATTCATTTGATAATGAAAAATCACAAATAAATTAACATACATATGATACGGGTCGAATACCCTTTATTCTAAGACGGTTAAAGTGGTTACAATTTATTGTAGATTAGTGTTACAAAAAATTGTGGACATTACTCTATCATGCTTTCATTAAACATTAATGACGTCCAAATTAGTTTCCAACATTATATTAACTATAGCTACAATTCACTACAATCCATCAATCATGCAATAATTCCGCTAAATCAGGGGTCAACACTAATGGATTTGGTCAAGTTGTGGGCTTTCAGTATTATACTTGTTAGATCATCAATTACATCATGCTTTGTATTCAATATCCTAATATATTCAGTGAGGTTTAAATCATTAAAAAATGTTGGCGATGAGTCCATGTTGAAGAATCTACTAAGCAAGTACTTACTCAAATAAAATGAAGTATAGCTCTTTTAATATGAAAAGCCGCGCTGAATCATTATTGTCGTCGCAACTAAGGCTACAAATAAATTGGAGAAAAGTTGTATCTACGCCTTTCCTTCGGAGATACAAGCGTGATCTCCGAACTATATATGTATGTACGTATACAACTTATAAATGTATATACACAGAAGTGTATATATGAATTTAATTTTGGACGTCAAACTTCTGTTTAAAATTAACATCATGTCGTATAGAGTGTTAATATTTCCAAACAAA
The DNA here is from genome assembly GCA_949126905.1 of Amorpha juglandis. NCBI lineage: Eukaryota > Metazoa > Arthropoda > Insecta > Lepidoptera > Sphingidae > Amorpha > Amorpha juglandis. Next base: position 5,992,639 of record OX421380.1, read on the forward strand.
ATATGATAGTTGTGTAAATGAAAATTCAACCGCATTTGTTCACATGTGTTCTTGGATGTATTTCCAAAATATGAATGTTTTATTTATTCGCGCTTCACTCGCAAGTAACTGACGGCACTGGCGGTTGAGAATTTCAAGCCTTGTTGTAAAACGATTGTTTATCTATTGTTATTATGTTGACAGCGACATAGGCTATCATGAGAGTTAAGTCTCATTTACACGGAGAAGATTTGTTGTTTATATTGTGGTAGGTCTCTGGTATGCGAGAGGTCTTCTGGGTTGGTACCATTGCATTGTCTATTTCTATTCAGGCGCGGCGCTTGGCGCAGGTTACTTAGCGTAAAGTCTAAAGTGTAAGTAGGTAAAATTTGTTGTAGCTATAAGTAAGCTAAAAACGTTGTTGCTCCTTTTAGTTGTTCATCAATCGTTAATTCAATTAGTATTTACCAAGCTTTAAATAAATACAGGAATATTGATTTCATTAAAATTTATAGGATTATTTACCAATAAAAAAAGTGATAGTTATTGCTTCAAAACCAATAATTTATGCAGATACTGAAATTTTTATTTACAGTAGGATCCAGTTACTTGATTGAATCTTGTTGGCTTATACACTTTTTATTATATTATCGTTATAAACGTTTCTAAAGGTTGTATTCATCTGAACATGTTTGGTTTTTTTATTTCATATTGAACATTCCATAAGGCTGAATAGGCATGTGTCTCAATTGAGATCAGGTTTCGCCGAGTTATTTAGATCCCAGACATCTTAAGTGGCGAGTCTATACGATAGTTGGATGAATGAACCACTTATTCTAATGTGGATGTAGATTTAATTTAAAGGTATTTATCTTTTGTAATGTCTATTACGAAAAGAATTGTATAGGTTGAAGAAATGTCAAAATATTTTTGGTACATGAGACCTGACTTGATTTTAAGACTGTTAGGTGTAGTGTTTCGTGTTTGTATTTGTGAGCACTAGTTATAAAAACACAGATACACTCAGATATGGGTTTCTTGGTATCTCTCTGGTCAGAGTCTCACTTTCTTCGGAGAGGGATTCAGCTACCATCGAAAACAATATAAACTATATTGTTCGTCGATAGTCGCTGGTTTTTTGGACTGCATTGTCCTTATTATTAGGTATGTAGAGCAGTCGCTTTGCCGTGCTCGGATAAAAAAGACACTTTACCGTGCTCGGATAAAAAAACAAAATATGACACTATCTTTACATGTTAACACAAGCTATTATGTTATAGTGGACCAACTATTGTTTTCAGACATACGACCTCGAATCCACCAAAAACATTTAAAAACATCTCATTGAGTGCGGTTGTACGGGTTAGTTTTTTACGCCGCTTTTTTTTTACTAGCCCTGTATTATATACGTCCCACTGCTGGGCATAGGCCTCAGTCCACCACGCTGGCCTAATGCGGGTTGGCAGACTTCACATACCTTCGAAAATCTTATCGAGTTCTCAGGTATGCAGGTTTCTTCACGTTGTTTCCTTCACCGTTAAAGCAAGCGATAATTAACAATTAATATACACTTAACTTAGAAAAGTCAGTGGTGTATGCTCTTGGGGCTGGTTTCGAACCTGCGACTTTCGTCTCGACATTCCATACCACTCCCCGCTGAGCTATCGCTGCTTACTCCGCTTAATTAATTAAAACTAACATCACTTGTGCAGTCCAATTCATTACATGTACTGTATCTTGGTCGGTGTCATCACGTGATGTATGGGCGGAAGTTTCAATTACTTTATTAAAGTTCTTTTGCATTGTTCAAATTATATTATTCACTGTCTTTGTTCGAGGTTTGTGTGGCATCCGTTTTGCATAACTGTTGTTTATCAGTTGCTTTAGGTAATTTCTAGAATATTCCAGGGGATTGAAATACTAGAAGTTTACTACTTTTGAGGTTTTACAAGGTGGTCCCGTGTATGCGAGAGGCCCGTTTGTGAGATTCACATATATTTGTTTCGAGTCCGGGTGTGCTTTCTCTCCAGAGAGGTCAACATCAGGCAGGCGGCCGGTCGTAAAAGCTACAATCCAAATAATTCTTTTACATGTGTTAAAAGCATGTTGCGATCCTATTGTGAGTGGGATAAGGGCAAATGGAAGAAGTAGAATCCCATCTTATTAACAGATGGTAGGTGGTAGGTCCCTCGTATGCGAGAGGCCGTCTGGGTTGGTACCACTGCTTTATCTATTTCTGCCGCCAACAACAGCGTGTAAGCACTGATGTGTTTCGGTTTGAAGGACATTGAAGCCAGTAAAATTAATGGGAATTATGCGACTTAACATCTTATGTCTTGGGGTAACGAGCGCTGTGTAATTCAAAATTCTGTGTGGTGTTGCTTCTGTTTATGGGCAGGCGTGGCGCTTACCACCAGGCGAGCGCCTAGCTCGTCTCGTCATTCAATGAAATTAAAAAAAAAGACACATGAAGATTTTTTAAAGTCATACAGAAATCACAATATTTTCAATAGTTCATTATAAAAAGTTATTAAGTACTCGCCAGGAAATTTATAGTTAATAATAAGTGCAGCACATGTTACAAACTGTTCATATTATGACGCCATACAAGATGTTATAGTCAGTGATTTATGACGCCTACATCAATAACCCTTTTGTACACAAACGAAATTATGTCAAAGTAATACGGGTTAAACGACTTTTTCGGGAGAGCGTAGAGGGGTCAATATAATATCCATAAAAACTTTGTGGACTAAGTATTAAAAGAAACGACCATTTTTGAACAGAGCCAAGTTTTTTGAGTGCTAGAGCCACGCTGAAGACTGTTTTGTCTACAGCATGAATGGGCTGGCTCGACCGGGTCGTTACCACTGTCTCAGAAAACCGACGTAAAATAGCGGCTTGCTGCTGCGTTTCGTTTGGTGAGTGAGATATCCGGAAGCCCAAATCCCCTCCCCTTCCCAATCCTTACTTATCCCTTTCCTTTAAGGTCGGCAACGCGCCCATGATTCTGATATTGTGGGCGTTCATGGGCGATGGAGATCACTTACTATCAGGTGACCCACTTGCTCGTTTGCCGGCCTATCCCATAAAAAAAAAGCCACGAAGAGCCTCCCTAAAAATCTATTTTCTTTATTTCATTATACCTTTGTGTAAAGGTTCGTAGAAAACATCTACCATCCAAATATCCATATACTAAGTCTCTGAGTAAAATGGCTATGAGATACTGACTGACAGACGGTCAGACTGACTTGGCAAATCTATAAGAGATCCGTTTTTGGCATTTGGCTATAGAACTTCATTTCTAAATGTTTGCACATACGTAAGAACCATCTCAATTTAACCAGCCTCTTTGTAAAAAAAAAACATCTGCAAACCAGGCCACAATGACATAACAATATAAGTGACTATGGAATCAGAATATAAATATTTCGATTATATTAAATATTTCGATTAGATTTTGCTCTTAATTTCTTTCGCGTATAAATTCTATTACCGAGGGAATACTGTAGAACGCAGGACACTGCATAATCACTGAATGAATATTTAAAAGCGGTTCGGTCGTTTTCGAGATTACCATGAACTTATAAAGTATGAAATAGTATTATTGTAGAATCTATTATTCTTACTTGGAATTTAGTTTATAGTTTGAAATTTTCGTGGTAGCTAAAATGACCCAGAGAAATTAAATGTGATGTATGTTTTTAATTTTATTTTTATTTTGGTCGGAGTCTGGACGCCCTGGGTCCATAAAAATATACGAGGCGACGAAGTTTGAAAATATAGACCTAGTGTGGCATAGAAAATATATCACAATTATTAACTCGACTATAAACTACTACAACGAAGTAAAGCCGTGGATAAAAGCGTGCATGTTTTGTTATGTACATTTTTTTCGTTTTATAGAAATATGAGTAATAACAACAACAGCAAAAAACAATTACTTACGGATTCAACTTATTTGCTCGATTGCTGGCCTCTATTAAGTATAAAAACTAAATAGGCACAATTCGTTGTTTCGTGTAGTAAAGTACTCACAATTGGCTATATTGATGGCTATTTTAAAGCCATTATATAAGTGGTACAACTTTCATTTTATTAAATATCGGTAGCCGCCATTTTGGATTCAATAAAATTCACGGACAATTCTTTAAGCGTGAAAATGTTATTTCGTATAGTTATTTGATACATTATATTTTATTGTATTGCAACAATAACTATTTTCATGTAATAAAACGAAGGGTATTCTGTTAAATAATTTTATGTCCCAATTGTTTCGTTACGCTTAATGGGAATGAGTCATTGAGCGAAATAAAGGGGAGAAACACTAGGAGTATTATACAATTTACAAATTTTGGGTATAGTGAGTGCAAATAGTATAACTTTATCAGTATTGTAGAGTTTCGCATTAGTGTGTTGAAGTGCTTATACATTTGTGACATTTTGCTCCACGAAGATCCAGTGACTGTCAGATACGCATAACGAAGACACAAGTGTGTACGGTTATCAAATTTTATGACTTAATATCATAATTTTGATGTCATAAGGTAAGGGAGGAGGGCAGATGGAAACACAAAATGGAAATGTCTAAGTGATTACTTTCAGATGAATATATTGTTTAGCGTTTTAGAGAAAATGACTAATCTTATTAATAAAAATACATATAGTACTCCAATATATATTGAGCTCAAATTGCAAATAAATGTTATTGCGCCTTTTATCTTACGCGGGTAGAATAATAATTCTTCTGGATGTTAAAGTCCATTTATTATAAATCCAACATTCACCAAATAAATAAATAAGGTATACTCTTCATTGATGCCTTTTTAGTTGAAGGTTATCAAGCCCCGAATACTTAAAAAACCCACACTCTTACTTTCAATGAAACGTCTGAACAAAGACACATAAATATACCGTACATCCACCTGAACCACCTGTTTCAATAATTTAATTAACATACATTTCATTATTAGAACTCCGAGGATTTAATTCTTCCAATTTTCACTGCTTCTTGAATTGTTTCAAACGATAGGATAAGATATTTACGAGGAATCGTATCAAAACTGTAAAAATATTTGATAACTACACCGAAATTTATTATGTCCTTAAGTATTCCTATTCTATTGCACATGCTAAAAAAAGGTTCAAGAATTGTTTTAGATGCATAAATGTACATAAATTTATGCCACAGGACAGGGCAAAGGTGCAACTAGTGCACTCCCGGTTTGCCGAGCCAGTGTCTCAACCACATTTTGTCTATTTCTGCCGTCATCAGCAGTATATAAGCAATGTTATATACTGGTTTGTATTACAATGAACTCGGTGTAACCATGAATAAAAGACGAATAAGAATTATTAATACACATGAAAAAAAAGGTTCTAAAATGTCACACGTAGGCGATCAATTGGTAAATTGTTCAGAATATAATATAAAGGCAGAAAATTAATGACGTCAAAAGAAAACGTGATACTTCTTATAATGGAAAAATACGACCTACTTCGTTTCCGCGAAGCTAATAAAAGTGAACATAATACCAGACATTTTCATTACAATTTTTCGGGTTTCATAATCCTGATTAGGTCCTCAACACAAATTGAGCCGCGTAATCCCGTGAACGAACCGAAAAATCCGACAATCATCCTCTCGATGCGGAACTTATGTCATTAAAAGATTGAAAGATTACTTGTTCGCTTCTCGGGGGCTAAAATCTTCCCCCGGCTCCCCGCAGTACATTTATCTCATCAGTTAAATGGTGCGTTGACTGGGCTCGACATCGAAATTAAGTAAGGACTCCTAGTACAATCTTCGCAATTAAAAAGATGAATAATCGCTATAGGTTATGCTGTCATTGATTTACTGTTTTCATCTATTTTCTACGTAATTTGGAATATGAACTGTACAGAATTCGTTATTTGAATACGTCATCTACAAATATAGTCTTGTAGAGCAACAGTCTCATTTAATTTGTTGGTTCTTCTATACGAGATTCCTAAAAAAATTAATGTCCATTTTGTATCCAATTGTAAAGGTGCGTTTTGAGCTACGCGATCCAGACAGGCATATGCGACGCGAGACGCGACACACACGTCTGCTATTTATCAAATTTTATGGGAACGGTCGCACGTCGCGCCCTCGGATATAAAGCGGAGTGTTGATGTCATCTTCTATCTCAGCCGCATACCTGAAAACGTGCCTTTAGCTTTAACAATTGAAATTATTTTCTTAATAATTTCGTAGTAAATGCATAGTTACTGAATTAATTAAATTTTCTGCTGTAAGTACATGCGTAGTTTTAGCATTAACATGGAATTCACATTTTATTAAATTAGATTTCAATCTTTTGACAATATTCCGATTCAACAAAACAAAAAACAACACGGTTCGATTCGCTGAAGTATAAAAAAAAACATTCGCCGATACCCATGGTGGGTAACAGCCCAAAAAGAATTCTTAGACGATTCGCACTGCGAGGCGAAACGCTCGTGGTGCGAAACGACAAAGTTACCAATTGAACTTGACAGCCTCCGTGGCGTAGCGGGCGAGTAGCCGGCTGTAAAGCGAGAGGCCGCGGATTCGATCCCGCACCAAGACAAATGTTTGTGTGATCCACAAATATTTGTCACGGGGTCTGGGTGTTGTGAGATCGAAAGTATCTCGTAGTTCCTGATACCCACGACACAAGGCTCGTATCTTACTGTGGGGCAGAACTATGTGTGTGACTGTTGGGTGTATTTATTATTAACTTAGATACCTAATAAATATAAGCTAAGTATAAGCCAACATTACAGAAATTTGCGGTCGTTTATTACGCAAAAATGTCTATGACCTCACTTTCACAGCTTCTCAAATCAGTTAGTCGGAAAATTTTAAGAATTCTTTGGGCCGCAAGACTTTCACAAGGTTAATGAAAAAGAAAATTAAGGATATATACCTTTTTCAGGACGGTAATTAGGGGCAAGGTGGCTATTGAGAAACTAGGGTGTTAGTGAATGGTGATTAATAGATTAATTAGGGACCTTTGTGTAATAGAGGGTAAAATTCGTCAGCAAAATATGCCAAGGTTTAATTAAGTAAGGAAGCTTCTGTCGCCAAGGAGCACTGTGGAAGCAATGTTCCGGTTTAAAGGACATTGGGGCCAGTGAAATAACTGGGTCTTATAAGAATTAAGATCTTATGTCTCAGTATGATGAACAGTTTAGTGCCATGCAGTATTTTACGATGGGTATGCATCATCTTCTAGTATGCACAATACCAGAAGAGTGAGATGATTTGCTGATCTTAAAGAAAGGTATGAGGATTCGGAAAGGGAAGGCCTCGGAAAATCCGCAACAGGGATCTACCACGCCGTATCACGACGGTTTTCAATATTACAGTGTTAACACGGTCGAGCCGGCCAAAAATGTCTACAGCGTGGCCCTACCACTTATGAATTTATTATGTAATATAATTCCATTGATTTGTTTGAACCTCATAATATTTAATATTTGGTCCTGCCATATAATCTTTTTCTAGAAAAATATATTAGGCAAGTAGGGCTTTTGTGCGGTTCTGAATGTTATAAGATGAATAAAGGTTTGTTATTTCTAAGCTTATATGCGTAATACGAATTGTACGCAGCGAAGTGTGGAAGATTAGAAATAAAATTTATATCCGTTGAGTATTAGACGCAGTCTTTTATCTTGAACAAAATGATGTTGAAATAATATTAACGCGAATACGTTATAATATATTATGATGAATTAACCCTTTATGGGTTACTAGCTTTGCTCGCGGCTCCGCCCGCGTGATCTGCTTTTTCCGGGATAAAAAGTAGCCTATGTCTTATTCTGATGTATAAGCTATATTATTGTAAAGTTTCATTAAAATCCATTCAGTAGTTTTTACGTGAAAGAGTAACAAACATACATCCATCCATCCATATTTACAAACTTTCGCGTTTATAATATTAGTAGGATGGTAGTGTGAATATGGGGTGAATTATAGTAGTCATAACATAAAAAAAAACATATTGGTATATAATTAGTTTTTTCTGCATTATGTTGAGGCCATTGCCGATAGAGATAGAGGTGCATTTCCTTGGGGCTAGTTTTGAACCTGCGAATTTCGTCTCTATATTCCGTATGGTGAGTTATCGTCCCTTTTATTAGGAAAAACATAATGAACAATATAATATAGCAATGGAGAATTTTACAGCTTTAATTTCATGTTAGTACCCATTAAATTGATGCTACAAGGAAAATTGATGATTCAAATCTTCGTATAGAATAGAAAGAAATATCCCCCTTTAAATACGATATAAGATTTATCATTCGCGTGAATTCGTGAATATAAAAATATTCATTGTTGAATGACATACAATTTTTATATGAATAATAATGTAGTGAAAGTTTTATGATACGTTAATAGTTAGAACAATCACGCAGAAGCAATAATCCAGTGCACGATATTGTAATAAAACTGATAAGTATGGGAGATTTGTATTGCAATTCAAATGGGTAAATACCCTTTTTCTTAGTAATATTATAAATTCGTGTGCACTGAACTGCGCTCCACCTCGAGACATGAGATGTTAAGTCTCATAATGGCCAGTAATTTTACTTGCTTCAATGTCCTTCAAACCAAATCACAACAATGCTTACACACTGTTGTTTGGCGGCAATTTATTTCTGGTTTTAATTTTGTTTCGGGTTTGGGTGTTGTGGTCTTGATACCCACGATACAGGTTTAACCCAGTGTGAGGTCAGAACTATGTACTATAACTATCGGGTTATATATTTATTTAATATTAATGTATTTAAGTATTTAATATTTAATTTGGCTTTTATCCTCGAAAATGATGTTGACGTAGACGAAATCACGAGCGAAGGCTAGTTTAAAAAAATAATAATATAGAAACATCACAAGTTGGTGTTTAAAGAATATAGAGTTACTAGCGAAAAACCTTGCAAAGTATCTAAGCTTGGGTTGAGTTTGTTATAAGGACAGAGGTCGGGAAGTTAGTCTAAAATATACCAACTCCACCATGCCGGACACCGCATCAGCTGGATACAAATTTCGTAAAAAAAATATAGAATTCAATAAAAATCTATTGACAAGATCAAAATCCTTTAAAAAAATAAAATATTTATTTTCAGACAACCACTATCCATTTTGTAAGTTAAATTAGAAAAATAATTTAATTTATTCTATTTTATTAAGTTATGTAATTAATTGATTGATTGATTAATTTAATTACAATGTCACCTTGTGTACTTCGCCAAAGGCTTAGTCAGGACAACTAAATGATTAAAAGAGGACAAGTTCCTCAACAATCACTAGCATATTAATATATCATCAACAAGCATGATCACGCACATTTTAATTTTATCCAAATTAATGGAGTCAACTATTTTAAAATTTAATAATTTTAAAATTGCACCAAAACTACAACCTATTACGTTCACCCATTTCACCCTAATACGTGAACGTTGGACTAATTCCTTGTCACTACATATTCACCCTCTTTCGTGGCATTTCGTCAGTCGTCATTTCACTAGATTAACGTTCGCGATGCAATGCATCTGGGGAAGGTTATTGGAAAAGTTTTAAATGGATTACATTTGACTACACGGTATCTAAGAACTGTCGCTTGGTGGTTTTATGAGTCGTAACTAACTTGTTACGCATCCATTAAGAGTTTGATTACATTTTTCGTGTCTGTGGAAGATGGATCATGAATATTCATCACGGATGTCGCAACTTTTGTAATTAGGGTTTGGTTTTGATGTCTCTGTATATATTGTTTTAGAATCTTATTCATGTACAATCTTAAAGTAAATAAATATATTAATAAATTCAAAGAGACTGCCTCGGGGCTCAGTGGCACAGTTGCTTGGCGTACGCGCTACGACGGCTGTGTTGAGGTCTCGGGTTCGATCCCCGGGGTGGGTAAAGTGAAATTAAGGTTTTTCTATCACGAAATGATCACTATCAGCCCGGAGTTTGGAATTGTGTCCATAGGCTAGATAAGCTTGACCCCTATTACATCATGGGACGGAAATACGCTCGGCGAAATGTGGGGTATTGGTTACATCTCTGCCTACCCGGTTGGGGATTACAAGCGTGAGACAGTGATGTCGGAGACAATATTTTTTCTATAAATCTGATAATCAATAAATTCTTGAGCTAAAACTCGCCAACATCTATGTATAACAGATGTAATTAAATAAATACCATATTTCAATAGATGTAATATCAAATAATATATTATTTTCTATTTAAATTCAGTGTTATTTTTTATGGTGGCTAAAGTATATAAACTCATAATACTTTTTTTTTACAGCAGCAGGCATAATTAGATATTTGTTTATAAATTAAATATTATGTTGAAATAACCAAACACACAGACATATATGGACTAGAAATTATTATTTAAACTGCTTCTGAAAATATCTTTTTCCTGGAACACGGTACATTTTCATCGAATGCGACAACATAAACAACTATCAAAAACTTCAAAGCATTTCATATATTTCATATTTCACATAATCCGTCGTAATACCTTTAAAGTTGGAGAAACGTAACTCGACTACCATTTGAACACCGCTCCATCCAATTCTATTGAAAAATGGAAAACTAGATAACATATAAGCAAACATTCTAACTTACTGAGAGAAATTATTTTAAAATCTCAGCAAATATCAGAGCGAAGGAAAATACATTTGAAATCCATTTCGCGGGCCACGCAGTAGTCTAGAATGGCAAACATTGATAGTCCAAATAACAATAACTGTAAAAGTCCGTAAGTCTACCCACGGTTGTCTAGTCTGGTGTATGTGAAGACAGGTAGCGGACAGATTAAAAAAATGCCTAATGTGTTATTAATGACGTTTGATGTAAGTGTACATTTTATTCCACACTGCTAGTCTTTTTTCTATTTAATTGTATGACGAGACGAGCAAAGTGCTCGCCTGATGGTAAGAGCCATGCCTGCCTATAAACAGAAGCAACTCCACATAGAACTTTGAATTACTAAGCACTGCATTTGTAACATTTACAATATCATGTATTATGGTTTCAATCTTACTTATTAACCTTCTGAGCACATTATTTCTGTCTCTTTCCACCCACTTTATAAATCGCGTTGACAGAGAAAGACAAAAAGTGTAATGCTCATGTAACGCTTATAAGTAAGGCCAATAGAGCAGGTCATTGAGTTTATGTTGGAATAGTCTTTGTGGCAACTAACAACGCTTTAGTGGATGTATAGAGTACATTATTTAACCTAAATATTGATATTGGGACTGTAAATAAATATTTATTACTAGCTTTTCCTCGCGGCTCCACCCACGTGACTTGCTTTTTCCAGAATAAAAAGTAACCTATGTTACTCACTGATAATGTAGCTTTCTAACGGCAAAATAATTTTCAAATCGGTCTAATAGTTTTTAAGTTTATTCGTTACATACAAAAATACAAATCTTTCCTCTTTATAATATTAGTGTAGATGATGGGTCGCTTGTAAAATATGAAATAATTGACTTCAATGTTAACGAGGTTTTGTCAACTAATTTTACTCGCTCAGAACCCATGCCTCATACCACGACAAAAAGTAGATTTACAGAGGCAGAACGAACATTATGTGCGTATTCACACGGCTAGAATCTCACAGTTTTCCTTCAGTTTGTTCGTGGCTCCATACTAAGTATGTGCGAACTTTGTTGAGGTGCGAAAAGTTACAAGTACATAAACCCTATCTACGCTTAACGGTTATATCGGAACTCGATGAACGGTTTCAAGCAACCTGTAAATGGCCTAATAAAATTTTACTTGCTACCGTTTTTTAAAAATAACATATTTGAAGAACTTATAAATTATTTAATGATTTCTTACGTTTACGCGAATTTTACTCATTGAAATAAAATGTGTGATTTTTTCAATCAAAATTCAATCACAATTTGTGATTGCTCGACCAATTTGTAATTAGTACTTGAACCTAGAACCTAACGGTTTTTTAGCCTATATTACATAAAGCATGTGATACAGGCCACAGTGCGGTCATAGTCTTAGACACTCAGTACTGGTGTGATGATAAACACCAAAGGTCATAGGGATTTTATTTCTACATCTGTGTAAAGTGTAAATCGAGACAAATCCATGCGGTTTGTACATTCAATCCTTATGATGAGTCTTGACCTAATCTACACAATGCCACGTACCTAAATACCTATACATACATATACGCACTCTCGCCTTTAATCCCCGAAGAGGTAGGCAGGGGTGTAACCAGTATATGAACATTTCGCCAAGCGTATTTCCGTCCCATAATATGATAAGGAGTGAGCCCATTGCTAATTCCAGAGTCTGGGCTGAGCATTTCGTGATGGAAAACCAAATATCACTTTTAGCCGACCCAGTGATCGTACATTACAACTAGGCCACCGATGCAGTTCTATATATAATTATACCATTTATCTTTATTATTACGTTTATTAAAATTTACTATAATGATGAATTGTGAAGGACATATAAATGCGGGTTCTAGAAGGAACAATTAATAATACCTTTTGATAATTTTCTTGATTGTCTTTACTGTTTAGACTGCTTAAATTTAACTATAATGCCGGTATAGCATCGACACACTAGTATCTCATAAAGAGTAGTATAAGTATAATATAGTATAACATAAAGACTGTTTGCGTGTCTGCACAATTAATGCGAAATAAATCAATGTATACATCCAAAGTAACTCTAAAATTTTCAAACATAAAATTTCTCACGATTCACAGCTGAAGACCGCTCCGAAAAAAAATAAACATTGTAACAGATGATGTCACGCACGATATGAGGACAAATTTAAATGATCTCACTTCTCAGGATATAAACGTCTGGGTAGAGGACAGGTGGGTAATATAATTTGCTTGAGAAACAAAACGATGAAATAAACAAATACGGCAAGATTAGTTGGTACAAATTACTTCTTCTTCTTCTACTTGCCTTATCCTATTCGCAGTGGGGTCGGCGTAAAAAGCTTTTTTTACACATTTCACAGAAAGATTCGGCTTGGAGTTTTTATGACAGGTCGTCTGCCTGACATCAATATCTCTAGGGAGAAAATACATCCAGACTCGAGACAAATATTTGTGGATCACACAAACATTTATTTTGGTGCGCGAATCGAACCCGTGGCCTCTCGCTTCACAGCCCTACTCGCCGTATGCGCCACGGTGGCTGTCAAAATTACTTTGCTAAAAATTACTTTATAATTTGTTTTTTAAAGAATAGGGCGGCAAACGAGCAAGTGGGTCACCTGATGGTAAATGATCTCCACTCCCCGTGTACAACACCAAAATAATCATGGTCTCGTTGCCGACCTTAAAGGAAAGGGATAATTTGGGATTGGGAAGGGGAAGGGAATTGGGGCCTCCGGATATTTCACTCACCGTACGAAACGCAGCAGCAAGCCGCTACTTTATGCCGGTTTTCTGTGAGACAGTGGTAACGACCCGGTCGAGCCGGCGTGAGACAATGGTAACGAACCGGTGGAGCCGGCAATAAATGTATTAATTAAAAGTAATTGTGGATTGCAGCAATCGTAAAAATAAAGTTATTGTTACAAGCAGTGGTTCACGTAATTTCATTGCATAATTTGTTTTCAGTAATATCTTAATATCAAAATCTGTAAATGTCGTCAACCATTGCTTTTTACAATAACTTTAACATTAACTGACGTTTGTGCCCACACTAACAATAAAAAAGTTATAACTACAGACTGACGAGTCGGAAGTAGATAAGTTCATTATGTGTTACGATCCCACACGCTATAAAACATAAAATGAGTTATTATAACAAATGTTTTACGCCACCTTTCCATTTTATTGCTGAGGTAACATCTTGTTTCGTCTCTAGAGGCTATAATGTTTGGAACAAATATTACACAGATGGAGAGGTTATCATTAATGCCGGATTTTGTTGCCCCTTCTTTCGTCCCTCACACTCTAACTAATTTCATATCATCTATTTCTCTCTGACAGTTGTTCACTCACTAATTATTACAGGAGGAAAGTATAAAACCGTACGATGACGTTTTTTCTCCCGTTTAGGAAGCCCTTCAAACGCCAGATTGGATTACTCGATTGTACCCTTTTCCATCGCGGTTAATAAGGTTTTGATTTCACGGCGTAATCGTTAAATGAGACCTAATGATTTATTGGGTGATTCATTCTTTTGGGAAAGGATGAAGGAAATTATAATATTTTACAAGTCTTATTTATATTCAGACTTTTTTTGTACTTAATTGTATAACATGGAAATATCTTTCGTAGATGGAAATGGAATGGGATTATTTGGAAATATATCCAAATAAGCAGAGACATGAGTGGAATTAAATATATTTTTTATGCATATTTGGTCCATGATTATAATTTGTGGTGACGACATGTTAGCTATTATTTTTGGCGAAAAATAGGTTTATTAGTTACACCTCTGTCCACCCCTTCGCTGATTACACGCGTAATTGCATTTTAATCGTATTTACCGTCAATACTCGGTAGCATAAACTTTTACGTTTTAATTCTGGGCTCTATTTACAGAGATAATGCCGCACCACGGCTTAATTAACTTTATTAGAATTTATTTGCTGGTACGTGCCCGCACTCGGCTGTTATCCTACACTTATAGGGCCCCCGAAATTACAAAATCTTTTTTTTTACTAAATAACCTTTTGTCGAGCTTTTATTTTCGTACATTTTCGCTGTTAGTTCAACCTTGGAGACCTAAATGTAGCTAGATTTTAACTTTTGATGTTGGAATTTGTATTATCATGTTCTTTTTTATATTAAAGAATTATATTTTAAAAATGGAATATCCCGGCTAAAACTAGTTTTGTTGGTTAAAGTAATTTAGATTCTTTTCGTTTAAAATATATGAAAACACAAAGGAGGTATTCGACGAGTATATTTTTTTGTACCCTTTACCCTTTACCACTCATATCATTCACTTATTTCATGTAAATTACTAAATATAAAATAAACTAATTTCGAGTCAATGCTATCAATATCAGTGACCGATAAAATGGCTTACCATCATCATCATCAGCCACTGGACGTCCACAGCTGAACATAGGCCTCCCCCAAAGATTTCCAGACCGACCTGTTGGAAGCAGCCTGCATCTAGTGACTTCCTGCGACCTTTTAAAATGGTTACCACCGACTCAAAATTATTACATTTTTGATTTAGTTGTTTTTTGTTAATTTAATTTTATTTTAGGCTTATGTCGGTTTCATTTTCGTATTTTTTATTGAAATAAGTTTTACAAAGTACACGAATACGGCAAATATTGCACATAAAAACAACATTTAATTAACGTCCGCTTTAGATCAGCACGTAAGTACCTTTCTTAACATCGTGTTTTACCTTCACATTAAGTTGCCTCGTACTTGGCATGTTTTATATTCTTATCTCATTCGTCAAAGTCGTGATATCTGGTGTCATCTTTACGATGTAAACCGAGACGTATTCCGGATGCTCCTGTGATTCCGGTGGTTCAAGGCCTTGGGAATCGGAATACGAGATGTGAAGATTTGAGTACGCTGTTTGTTGACGACAAGGACATGTTGTATTTTTTTTATCCTGACAAGGCAAAGTGAACGAACCCGGAACGCGATTCGTCTGAATGAGCCACTATGGCTGTATTTTTACTATATGTACGGTGCTCGCTATCTTGTACCCTCTCATCAGCGATTTGTTTGATATCATCATAAGTACCTAGAAATAGCATAACAAAAATCAATCTTATAGTTCATGTCTTTTAACTCGATTTTTTTATATTAAAGACCGGCAAACGAGCAAGTGGGTCACCCGATGGTAAGTGATCTCCACCGCCCATATACACCCATAATATTAGGAAAATCATAGGCGCGTTGCCAACCTTAAAAGGAAGGGATTTGGAATGGGTAGGGGATTTGGGCCTCCGCATATCATATTCACAGGACGAAACTCAACGCAATTTGATAATTTACGTCAATTTTCTGTGAGATGATGGTAATAATCAGGTTGAATAGGCTCATCCATGCTATAGATAAAACTATGTACAGGGTGGCTCCACCACTGGTAAAAGTAGTATACGGCTAGTAGTATGATAGTTTTAATAGTAATAATATCAATTTTTCTGGTATAGTGGGTGATCGTAGGTGGTGGAAATCATCTACTCAGGTGACCCCTTTAGGTTGTTTGCCGACTTATGCTATAAAAAAATAAGTTCATAACTAATCAACAAAAATATAGTATGAACTAGATGACCCGGTGAACTTCGTATCACCTACATAATATATTTGTGTAAAATGTGGTCAAAACTTAATACAAATGTTTTATTTACATTAAATGCAATTATGTGAGGTACTGCGCCATTGCACGTGAGGTAGCCCGTCGCACATTTAATTGACTTCGACGACCTAAGTCAGGTCGTCTCCCACCTCCCTCCGGTTGGACAGTCCTGTCCCCGTCCCGTCCCCGTCCTGTCCCCGTCCTGTCCGCGTCCTGTCCGCGTCCCGTCCCCGTCCTTTCCCCGTCCCGTCCCGTCCCCGTCCCGTCCCCGTCCTGTCCCCGTCTTGTCCTGTCCCTGTCCTGTCCTGTCTCACTGTCCTGTCTCACTGTCCTGTCTCACTGTCCTGTCTCTCTGTCATGTCTCTCTGTCCTGTCTCTCTGTCCTGTCTCACTGTCCTGTCTCACTGTCCTGTCTCACTGTCCTGTCTCACTATCCTGTCTCACTGGCCTGTCTCACTGTCCTGTCTCACTGTCCTGTCTCAATGTCCTGTCTCACTGTCCTGTCTCACTGTCCTGTCTCACTGTCCGGTCTCACTGTCCTGTCTCACTGTCCTCTCACTGTCCTGTCTCACTGTCCTGTCTCACTGTCCTGTCTCACTGTCCTGTCTCACTGTCCTGTCTCACTGTCCTGTCTCACTGTCCTGTCTCACTTTCCTGTCTCACTGTCCTGTCTCACTGTCCTGTCTCACTGTCCTGTCTCACTGTCCTGTCTCACTGTCCTGTCTCTCTGTCATGTCTCTCTGTCCTGTTTTACTGTCCTGTCTCACTGTCCTGTCTCACTGTCCTGTCTCACTGTCCTGTCTCACTGTCCTGTCTCACTGTCCTGTCTCACTGTCCTGTCTCACTTTCCTGTCTCACTGTCCTGTCTCACTGTCCTGTCTCTCTGTCATGTCTCTCTGTCCTGTTTCACTGTCCTGTCTCACTGTCCTGTCTCACTGTCCTGTCTCACTTTCCTGTCTCACTGTCCTGTCTCACTCTCCTGTCCCTGTCCTGTCCCTGTCCAGTCTAGACGCTATACGACCCGTCATCACGGCAAGCTTCGCAACGACAACTCAACAACTACTAATAAATTAAAAATTAATAAAAAAAACATTGTCCAGCGGACAAAATTGTGAATCTAAACCATTCTCAGATCCCCTTGAACACACACAAAATTTTCATCAAAATCGGTCCAGTCGTTTAAGAGAAGTTCAGGAACATACACACTCACAGAAGAATTATATATATAAAGACTAGATGACCCGGTGAACTTCGTATCACCTACATAATATATTTGTGTAAAATGTGGTCAAAACTTAATACAAATGTTTTATTTACATTAAATGCAATTAAGTGAGGTACTGCGCCATTGCACGTGAGGTAGCCCGTCGCACATTTAATTGACTTCGACGACCTAAGTCAGGTCGTCTCGTCCCCGTCCTGTCCCCGTCCCGTCCCGTCCCCGTCCCGTCCCCGTCCTGTCCCCGTCTCCTGTCCTGTCCTGTCTCACTGTCCTGTCTCACTGTCCTGTCTCACTGTCCTGTCTCACTGTCCTGTCTCACTATCCTGTCTCACTGGCCTGTCTCACTGTCCTGTCTCACTGTCCTGTCTCACTGTCCTGTCTCACTGTCCTGTCTCACTGTCCTGTCTCACTGTCCTGTCTCACTATCCTGTCTCACTGGCCTGTCTCACTGTCCTGTCTCACTGTCCTGTCTCACTGTCCTGTCTCACTGTCCTGTCTCACTGTCCTGTCTCACTGTCCTGTCTCACTGTCCTGTCTCACTGTCCTGTCTCTCTGTCATGTCTCTCTGTCCTGTCTCACTGTCCTGTCTCACTGTCCTGTCTCACTGTCCTGTCTCACTGTCCTGTCTCACTGTCCTGTCTCACTGTCCTGTCTCACTGTCCTGTCTCACTTTCCTGTCTCACTGTCCTGTCTCACTGTCCTGTCTCACTGTCCTGTCTCACTGTCCTGTCTCACTGTCCTGTCTCACTATCCTGTCTCACTGTCCTGTCTCACTTTCCTGTCTCACTGTCCTGTCTCACTGTCCTGTCTCTCTGTCATGTCTCTCTGTCCTGTTTCACTGTCCTGTCTCACTGTCCTGTCTCACTGTCCTGTCTCACTGTCCTGTCTCACTTTCCTGTCTCACTGTCCTGTCTCACTGTCCTGTCCCTGTCCTGTCCCTGTCCAGTCTAGACGCTATACGACCCGTCATCACGGCAAGCTTCGCAACGACAACTCAACAACTACTAATAAATTAAAAATTAATAAAAAAAACATTGTCCAGCGGACAAAATTGTGAATCTAAACCATTCTCAGATCCCCTTGAACACACACAAAAAATTTCATCAAAATCGGTCCAGTCGTTTAAGAGAAGTTCAGGAACATACACACTCACAGAAGAATTATATATATAAAGATTTCTTGCTTTACATAAAGTTAGGTCGCAAACAATTTAGAGAGTTTATTTGGCACATATTTTACCGTGACAGTACAAACAGTCAGGGAAGGCTCTGCGCAGGATAAAGGCTAGAAAAGCCGTGATTTAATATGGACGTGTAAGGGCTGGCGTGTTTGCACTCGACCAAACGTCTTCCATTACTCACTGTTCAGCGCAGAAGCCCCTGTGTTTGTTACGCCAGACAACCCTATTATTTGACCATCATTATGTATTCTGCAAACGGCTTTTCCTCTATTCTCTATGTTTTGCAAGTCACCTAATTGTAAAATATCTTTATTGTATTTAAGACTCGTTCTTAATTATATTAAACTATGATAAACTTTCGAGTTCACAAAACTCAGACCCGAAACAAATATTTGTCTCGGTGCAGGGATCGAATCCACGGCTTTACGTGCACAATCAACTACTCGCTCATTGCACCACGAAGGCTGTTGTGAGATAGCCTAATAAGATCGTAAAAATAATTTCTTTTTCTGTTTATTTTCAGGTAACCCATACATTAGATCAGAGAGAACAAAAATAAAGGTACAGTTTTTGAGCACGGCTTTCGTTGTGCTTCTAAGACGGATCAACGTTGGTGTCTAAAATAGCAATTTTAGACGAATACATAGATTGTTAGTGGTAGAGCCACACTGTAGACAGTTATAAAACTGTAACTGTAGATAACTACAGCATGAATGGGTCGGCTCGACCGAGTCGTTACCTGTGTCTCACAGAAAACCGACATAAAGTAGCGGCTAGCTGCTGCGTTTCGTACGGTAAGTGATCCGGAGGCCCAAATCCCCCAAAGCCCCAAATCCCTTAATTATCCCTTCCCTTTGAGGCACACGCCTATAATTCTTCTGGCGTTGAGGGGCGTGTATGGTCGATGGTGATCACTTACCATCAGGTGACCCACTTGCTCGTTCGCTACTACACATTTTATTTACTAGCCCTGTATTATATACGTCCCACTGCTGGGCACGGGCCTCCTCTACTGAATGAGAGGGATTAGGCCTTAGTCCACCACGCTGGCCTAATGCGGGTTGGCAGACTTTACATACCTTCGAAAAATCTTATCGAGTTCTCAGGTATGCAGGTTTCCTCACGATGTTTCCTTCACCGTTAAAGCAAGCGATAATTAATATACACGTAACTTAGAAAAGTCAGTGGTGTATGCATTTGGGGTTGGTTTCGAACCTGCGACTTTCGTCTCGACAGTCCATACCACTCCCCGCTGAGCTATTTTTAAAAAGTCAGGCATATTCAATATTATTATTTTTTATAGCCTCTGCCAGCAAAGGCGCAAATGGCGCCTGATGCTAAGTGATCTCCACCGTCCTTGAACACCCACAACCTTGGATGCGTTGCTGACCTTTAACGAACAAAAATGAAATCGACGAAAAGGGGTCTAATCCATCGGAAATCGATCACTATCCAAAAAATAGGTCGCATTTAATATCTTTAAAGATGCAAAGAAATATGTACCTTAGTACTCAATAGTTATAATTTAAAATCAATATTCACATACAATCCCAAACTGATTATCACGACATTCCCACGGCGGGGGCGAAAGAAGTCAAACAGAGCTCGCGATTCATCTCACCCCTTGAGAAAGCGTACCGGATCTTCAGATTTGCTTGGAGATTAAGCAAACAATCTAACCCTTTGTTATTCTAAGCAGGCTACACTTAGCGCCGTTTGTTGGCTTTAGGTGAACTCGCCTCTTTGTGCGTTTGTGTGAAGAAGAAATATGTACAAAGTCTGTAGTATCTATGGGTATTAAAATAAATAGTTTTTAGATAGGTGATAATAGAAAATAGTGCTGGCTTTTTAAAATCCTGTACTAACCATATGGGCGGTAAAAACATGTTATTTGCAACCGGATGGATGGAGTGACATATTGTAGACCCAAGAAATGAAATGAATTAAATGTACTTACCTTATTCAGATTACCTGGTACTCTGTGCTTGTAGTAATGTAGCTTCTGAACATGCATGTTTTATAAGATAACGTATTGTATACTCTGAATGCATTTTGTAACATGATTGTCTGCGTATTATTTCTCAGTATCACTTAGTTTCATCCCTACTATAATATTATAAATGTGAATATAAGTTTGTTTGTTACGCTTTCACGCGAAAACTACACAACTGTTTAGCATTAAAGTTTGTACACATATTTTTGGATGTATTAGAAGTAACATAGGCTACTTTTATCCCGGAAAAAGCAAATCACGCGGGCGGAGCCGCGAGGAAAAGCTAGTTATGTTATAAATAGGAAAAAATAATTTTATATTTTAATGAAAAACAAGCTCAAGCAGGAAAAACAATCAAGCTCATTTAACTATTTATTCATTGATAAATGATAAATAGGTATGACATATAAATTATCAATAAATAGCATGGAGATTAAAATAAACTTAAAGCAGGATATTTTTTTGGAACGGGATGAAAATGGTAAAACGTCTATACCAAGTTTAAATTAAATAAGTTTAAGAGATTTTATCGAATATTTTTATTATTTGTACGATTTTCCGTACGCTTTGCCAACTCCGCGGTTGGAAGCCTGAAGTTTTTGAAGTATGTACAACTGATTTTTTTTAAACCCATATACATATTTATTTTAAATATTCCAATATATTACCATAATATTATGTTATCATAACGTAATTAATAC
This sequence comes from Amorpha juglandis, assembly GCA_949126905.1. Lineage (NCBI taxonomy): Eukaryota > Metazoa > Arthropoda > Insecta > Lepidoptera > Sphingidae > Amorpha > Amorpha juglandis. Next base: position 6,014,017 of record OX421380.1, read on the forward strand.
AATTTGGGCCTTCGGTAATGAAAGATTTTTCAGCCTTCGTGATCACGGGGTGAACTACAGTCTTCGAACCGTCGGGATCAAAATTAATAAAAAACCGCGATAAAATCCGTTTAAATTAGTTTTATTTCAATGAGTAAATTCGTCACACCAGTGTACTACAAACCGATCTATGTAATAAGTGGTACCTACCGCAGCTGCATTATTGTTCACAACCTTTACTATAGTTCGAGCATTAATATTTGAATGCGGTATATTTGTCCAACACTATGTAGGTACAGACGGAAACAGTTGTGTGACAAAAACATTGACAAGTCACAGATGGGTTTCTTTGGATTGCGGATGTTAGGATGCCACCTGCTTTGTTTTGTGGTGACTTTTTTGTAGGAAATGTTCGGATTGGAGATATCTTTTTGGTTTTCTTGTTGTTTTTCGATTTTTATCTTACGTAGTTGGTCGTTTTTTTTCTATTCTATATGTATTGTACTTGATTTGTACATGTCAACCCCATCGCATTTTTTTTACTGGTGGTTGGTTTCTTTAGTTGGTGGTTGTTTTACCCTTTTTGTTATGTCAATGATTGAAAAAAAACATATGTTTGATTTGCAAATAACTAGGTTTAGCAGCTCCACTTGCGTGATTATGTTTAACGGGGACTGAGCGCTATGCATTATAAATACATCAAATGTATTTCGAATTATATTTTCCTCGGCCCTATCAAACTCGGATTGTTTTTTTAGGTTTTAATCTAGGTTGTGATTTATCTTTGAGGATAATTTCATTTAAATTGGCATAGTGATTTTGCGTTATGCACAAATCAAGAAATATATATGGTATTTTTCGTCTGTCTGTCACACAAAGGCAAACAATTACGGTTTCAAATCAATCCGATAAACGTTACGAGAACGTAAAGAAAACGAATAAACAAACAAGCTCTTATTTGTTTCAAATACATTTTGAAGATTCATAAATATAATACCGAAACCCATGTCGATAAACAATAACATGAATATAAAACGAAACAATTATGTAGTCAAACATATTTGATAGAAACTACAATTAGCCACAAAACAATTTCTATCCAGAATCAAACATGAGTTAACGAACAATAAACAGATTAATTGGCAACAAATTAAGGCCCCTAAGCATTGATTAAACATACCGAATTAATATTTACCGTTGATTATGTATTTCCCTAACAAACTGAACCGAAACAATGCAATTGCGAATTGTTTCAGACGAACACGCATTTGCACCGGAGAATATTTAATTACCACTACTACGTGTTCGGAAATCATTTCTACTTTCATTAAGGGAAACGTCGTTTGAATTATAAATCTAGCCCATAAATCGCCACTGAAATATATTGTTACAAACACATATTTAAATTGCAAGAATAATACGGGTATTTTATAGAAAATTCATATAAAAATCTAACATTAATTGAAATATTGCAATCCATAGGATTTTTATGCTTAGACAAAAGTAACAAAATCAAACATTAGAAATCAAAATTAATAATAGCTGAATTTTTAGTTTGGATTCATTGATAGCCACTTTACAATAAATACAAAAAATCATACATAAGTACAACGCATTGTTATTACTTTTATTACATTACCTAAGCTTTAACAATACTCTTAAAGAAGAGTATTGCTCCCCCCCCCCAAAATTGTTGTCAAACAGTAGGGGCTGTAGTGATCTTTCGTAATCAATTACTAAAACGCCCTTGTGTCTCCCTCGTGTACAATGTATACATCACACGTCCCACGGACGGTACGAGTAGTTGGTACTCAGGTGCCACGTCGCCTTCTCTAATTTGTCTTGTCAGATCACCCGACCACCCTGTCGGATCATGTTTAAAACCTATTGCACAGTACTGACGTAAATTATTACGCCAAACGAGACGACAGATTGTGTAGTTAACTTCAGGGTAAGGGGTAGCAGTTTTGTAGCATGATGATTTAGTAAAAGATAAATGAGTTAATCTGTGTTTTGGATGATTAACGTCGATTTTAATTTATGATCTCAATCCACATCTATAAATCGAGACAATAAATAAATCAATCAAATTATGTCATTTGTAAGCTTCGTGACATTCAAACTTTATTTAATACTTTTTTTTTACTTTTTTATTTACTCTAATTCGTATTGGCGTATTTGTGGGCACGATCTGTAGATACGGATTGTATTTTTATTCTTTAAATTATTGTCTTATCGATATTAGTTGATAATACGATATTATTCTTTTCATTAACAATTCAATAAATAATCCATCTTTAGCACCACCATCATAACTTTCTCTTGCTAACGTTAGGAAAACAAAAAAGCAACAAAATATTCTGAATTGAAAGTTAATATGATAAAACATACGCGCTCCGTTGGGAATAGAATAAAACGAATGTTTCGCATGATCCGAGTTGGAATAAAAGAAATATCGCAAGAGTATTCAGTTAAGCTGACATATTGAAAAATTTTCAATGCCTGGCGAAGCATGATACCAGCAAACGTTTCGATTCCGCACTAACAAGCTGTCATAATTCTACGTATCTATGCATATTTTTTTAAAGCAAAGGCTGGCAGCAAGTAAGTTAGCTGACGGTAAGTGATCACCACCGCCATTAAACATTCACAAAACCAGAAGATATATGAATGCGCTACCGACCTTTAAGGATAATAATGTTGATTGGGAAATAGCGAGGGGATTCCGATCTCCGGAAACCTCCTACCCACTTCATGGTTTTTTATGAGATATTGGTACAACCTCGAGCCGGTCCATTCGAGCTGTAGACATAACTGTCTACAGCGTGGCTCTACTTACCATTTAAAGTAATTCTTATCCCACTCGCAGTGGGGTTGACGCAACATGCCTTTTAACAAATGTTACAGAAGGATTTGGCTTGTAGTTTTTACAACCGAATCACATCCAGTTTCGTAACAAATGTTGACACAAACATTTGTTTCCGAGGAATCGTACCAGCGGCCTCTCGTTTTACAGCCGAATACCCACCCACAGCGCCACGGAGGCTGTCAAATGCTAATTAAAGCAAAGTGACTCTCTAAACGTTTATGTACTCATACGTTTTCAAGCAATAGACGTCAAACAAATGTATTCGGTTAAATTTTTCAATGAACAATAATTGAGTGTGTCCCATAGACTGATTTCTAGATTGAGGTAAGTATTTTGACCTTGCCGTTACATTTGACACTATTGGCTTAAATGGTTTTTCGTTATTTGCTTATGAGATAGTTAGTTATAGTTATGTACAATAGTCATGATTAGGGTACAGATTTCGGAATTCTAGCTGTAAGTCTATTAACTCATTGTATTTTATTATTAGCTTTGGTTGTTTTCTGTACTCTACCATTATTAAAATAAATAAGTAAATATCGCCTGTTTCACGTCACGCGACGCAGTCTCCTTGTATCGATTACGTACCAAAACCCAGGCATTAAGAGTAGGTACGTAATGCGTACAATGTACATACATAAAACTCACCCATATATCTGCAAAGCGGTAGCCAGATGTCTTTGAGCTAATTTCCCTCCCTTAATTAAATAGATAAAATTCATAGGGTTTTTTAATTATAAAATTTGTAACCTTCAATACATTATGCGTATTCCTATCACTGCATAGTATAAAACAAAGTTGCTTCCCGCTGTCTGTCTGTCCCTATGTATGCTTAGATTTTTAAAACTACGCAACGGATTTTAATGCGGTTTTTAATAGATAGATTGATTCAAGAGGAAGGTTTATATGTATAATACATGCATAATATAGTAGAGAAAAGCCGAAAAATTCAAAGATATGTAATGTGTTGTCGTAACAAACATATTTTTACCCTTGCGAAGCCAGTGCGGGTCGCTAGTACTACATATTATTTACAAGTGCTCTATGTGTATCAATTAATGCTGTTCCCCTGAAGTTTGGAGTCTGCACGTCCGCCTATGTCGCGTCGACTCGTTAGTCGATACAGTTCAGTTACGTGACTCGACTGTCTACCATGGGGTGTATTTTAAGACTGATTATGTAGAAAGAATATTTATAGATACTACTTCTATCAAAGTTAATTTGCTGCGCAATATGTTAATCCGCCAATCCTACTAATATTATAAATGTGAAAGTTTGTTTGTTTGGATGTTTGTCCGTCAATCACGCTGAAACTACTGAACGGATTTTGATGAAATTTGGTATACAGACAGGGTATGAACTGACTTGGGTGATAGGCTACTTTTTATCGGGCGGAGCCGCGAGCAAAAGCTAGTATACCTATATATTTTTTTATTTGTATGAATAACGAGACGAGCAAAGCGCTCGTCTGATATTGGGTTTTTGTATCATGAAATACCTAGTATCAACCCGTAGTCTGGAATTGCCCGGTATGGCTATAGACTCGCCCTCTATCACATCATGGGACGGAAATACGCACGGCGAAATATGAGTGTACTGCTTACACCTCTGCGTACCCCTTTGGGGATTACAGGCTTGAGTGCGTATGTATGTATATAGGTTTTAAAGATCTCGCCAGCTCCCCCAAATTTTACTAAATCCTATCTATTTCTTTTTATTAATGCACTAATGAACATAATACTAAGGAAGAACTGATTAATTTAATTACTTCCTATTCATTCATTATAGACTATAACATGAATGTGATCAATACTCCTCACGTTTTCTATACATTCAAAATGATTCATACAAATCCTCTTTGATAAACCGTCAATAAAATTTAATTAATAAGCTCATTGATTAGCTCTCCAATAAATTAATGTTTACCAGCCATTAAAACATTCAAAATAATTCCATCACTGATTAATACAACGTATCTTATACTTTAAAAGCCGGTTTACTTTTGAAAGCAATAAAGCCAGCGGGGACTTTTTGATCGGAATTTTCAAAATTAAAACAGAGGGGAACCTTCATTGTGATTAACTTTATTAGAATTCATCGGGAACGACGTCCGTGGCTTGTTAATGAGTTGTTCATCCCTTCTTACTGAAAAAAGACAACATTTCTGCGCTAGTAATCCTTGAGACACTTCACACTAATCCTGCATGCCTTGGTAAGACGCGACGAAGTGCTTAACATAGCATTATGGGAGCTCCCACGACAGTCTAGCTAAGGCTTTCGCCGCATCGCAGTGTTCAGTGAATGATGTGAGATTATATGTAAACATTATTATATATAACGGTATAATGCCCATGTTGTCGAGTGATGTGATGAAGGTGCTATAACTACATCTAAAGATTCGTAAACTAGACCTTATGTTCATCTCGCTTAAGTTGCCATTAGAGTAATCGAAATAATTTCTATTATTATGTAAATGTTTGGCTTTGGTATCCAATTATTATTTGCTAATATTTTAAACATTTATTTTAAATTGTCGTTCTACGTGTTCACGTCGACATTCTATATTTGTTGGAACTAAATAATTGCTGGAAATATTTAAATAATACTAAATTCGTAGCAAACAGTTGCTACTATTGGAACTCAGGTACATAAAACGCAGTGATATATTACTAAAGTATTAAAACGTGTCGAATAAGTTTTGGCTTCGAACGAACGATTTATATTTGAACATTTTTCAAGAATTCGCAATACGAAGATTTGCAATCATCTTAAGAGTTTTTTTGTTTGCTTACACAATGCGCCTTTTCTTGTCTGTATATTGGATAATTTTAAAATACTCTGTTTCTTTCAATTCTTGTGTAACAGATTTTGAACAAGCAAAAACCCTGGAAATAATTTATTTTGTACTTACTAGATCTATATCTTCACAAAATTATTGTAAGGTAAAATACCGCTGCGCCCCGAAGGCTGTCAAATATGTATGTAAAAATAAATTAAACAAAAAAGAAGAAATCATATGCAAACAATTTACTTATTTAACATTGTTTAGTGTTTCGGAAATGAATTTTTTTTTTGAGAACGACGTGATCAACGGGTATTATTATAGTACATACATATTCTACCTCTCTCAATCATATTGTTTCGACGCATTTTCTTACGCTGTAAAAATACCAATTGAGGGCAATACTTTAATCATTGAATGGTCTTCGATAGAAACATATCGGCAATGATTCGTTTCTCATCGGCGGATGATAGTCATTTGCAACTATAAACTCTAATTTATATTTTTTAACAATATTAAATTCACTTCCTTTCATCGGCGTTTGTGGGAAAAAGCACTTTCTTCTTTTCACATAGATAATTAATGTTTTATTGTTTTACTGATTTGCTGACTGATATGTGCGAAAGATGTGGGAGAAATATAATATGATCTTCATTACGCATATTTCCCATGAATGGCTAATTAATAATTATAAAGATTGTTCCAGACCTAGCATAGTATACGATATTTTATAGAGGTGTACGACGATGATAGTAAAGCCATTATAAAAAAAAGTCGTAATTCGTATTCATGTTTATTTAAAAAAAAATGTTTTATACTTCACATTCCATTTAAATCTTTTTTTAGAAACTGATTCAAAGTGCCGCCGATTAATTTCATTATCGTTAATCGTAACTCTATGTCACTAATTTCAGAATGGTCCTTTGTTGACTCTAATAATGTTCTGATTGTTAGTAATCGCTACTGATATTAGGCAAGAGGCCATGGATTCTATTACATCGTTAGAATCATTTTGGTAAAGAGCCTCGTTGTCTTTTTTGTCAAGTGTCTGGTTTGTAGCTCGTCATTCTAATTTAATTAATATATCTGAACAACCGAAAGATTGTTTTTTATTTATTGCTAGATACTGGCATTTCAGTTGGCAACAGAAAATATGTTTATTGCATACGAGTTACATAAAGTTTGGTATATATTTTTTTGTTCCTTCGTACCTCGAAGCTCTCCCCTTCTTCTTAGTTCGAACACTAGTCTTAGTGTTGCTAATGATTAATTTGGTGGTTGGTAAGTCAATGGTTCATCCCCCAATTTTGATACTACCCTCCTATAAGAAGCAGTACTCGGTATCATCAAACTCTGTGCCATTATTTTCGTAGCTTGTAGGAGCATTTATAGCTGATCTGTGGACTAGATAGTATCAAACTAAAAAGTTAATTCCCTAAAATTCATAGTAGTTGTGTTCTACTCTCTTCTAAGTATGTGGATGTTAAGTGCTTATCAAAGGGATCTTATGTATTAGTGAGGTATCAGTCTACCATGTATGAAACATTTACCTGTATTATACAGTTACAAGGATTTAAAACTTCATTTCCATAAGCCTGCCTCTAAAACTTTACAGCAATTTATTTCGAGAGTGTTAATAAATCCTGCAGTCGCAGTAGGCTTCAAACTTCCTAATACAAATTGGGAAATTCTCGGATAAATGCACATCGTATGAAAGTACACTTAAGTTGGGGAGCGATCTGCGAGATATTAATAGCAAGTTCATAATTGGATCGATGTTGAATTGAAATTAATCATTTTGTCAGTAACATGAGGGCGTTACAATCTAAATTAGAAGCGTTGCAGTTGGCAACTAGAAGAAAAAAAGATTGGGCTGGTCCATCAAGCATACTTTGTATATTTTTTTAATTTTTGAAAATGTTCGTTTCAAGTATGGTACACTTTGTTTTGTTTTATATTTACACGACTAGCTTACTTAATATCATCCACCTTATAGAATGCATCTATTAGTAGCCAAGACTTTTATTTTAACAATTATCCATTTGAAGTTTAGACTTTTGGAACGAAGTTCCTTACGGCAGGCTTGGAGGGGATAGGGATTTTGCTGCGTGACCGAACTGAAAAAAATGTGATAGTAAAAGCGTAAGAAAAAAGCGTTAAAAGCGCTGCATAACCAGCCAGCGTTAGTTCCTTTTTGCCTGCACCAAAATTGTGTGCGAATTTCAGCTCAATCAGTTTTTAAAAAAATAATAGTTATAAAAATCTAAAAAACACGCTTTTATAGAAAGTCTAACTAAAAAATTGAAAATAAATTTGAAGAAAACAATGTATTTTATTGTAAAAAAAGCGTGCGGTGCATGGTGTCAATAGTAATCAATATTACATTGACTACATATGAGTAGAAGGATTATCATTTAGATAGTATCTTAAAAAGCACCCCACGCTTTTTTTACAATAAAATACATTGTTTTCTTCAAATTTATTTTCAATTTTTTAGTTAGACTTTCTATAAAAGCGTGTTTTTTAGTTTTTTTAAAACTATTATTTATTTTTCATTTTTTAGTTAAAATATAAATATATTGTAGCAGAGAGTATAATTTTAATTTTAAACCCGAACATCAAAAAAGCGCCATCTATTGACACTATTAGATACTACGATATTCCCTATAATTAACGAAGATCCAGAGAGTACAATTTTAATTCCTAACCCGAATATCAATAATTAATTAAATTAAATTATTATTTTATTATTTTTATTATTAAATTATTATTATTTTTTTTATCAAATTATTGTATTGTCATCGGTCCTCGATAAATCTACAAAGTTTGAACGAAATCGGGCCGTTTAAAGTGGGTCAAAATCGCGCCCAAAGGAGTCGGTTACAAACATACAAACATACAGGTGAAGTTAATAAAAAGCGTGTAATTATTATTAAATTATTATTATTTTTTTTATCAAATTATTGTATTGTCATCGGTCCTCGATAAATCTACAAAGTTTGAACGAAATCGGGCCGTTTAAAGTGGGTCAAAATCGCGCCCAAAGGAGTCGGTTACAAACATACAAACATACAGGTGAAGTTAATAAAAAGCGTGTAATTAAATTCATTCAGCCAGTTATACTTGAAGTATTTTTATATCTCCTTCGATTTTTAAAAGATTACGCTAGCTCGTTATTATTTATAATTACATAAGTTGATAAAAAATGCTATACAATAGCTTTACCGCGGCAGTCTCCGAGTGCTACACGTCTTTTTTGAAGTGATAACTTCTTATGGGAGGGTGAACCGAAACGTTCCGTAACGCGAGCGGTCCATCGACCAGCCAGCGTTAGCCGACCTCCCTGGAACATCGATAATTTCGAAGTCCCAGGTGGCGTCACACAGTGACTTCACTTCACTTCAGTGTCGGCTTGGACCGGACTGAAGTGCAGTGCAGTGCGGTGCAGAACAATCCAATGAAGTGATAACTTCTTATGGGAGGTAAACCGCTTCGTAACGTGACGCGTTACGGCGCCACTCTGTCTGGCTTCCCTTTCTCTCACGCATACGGCAGCAGTAGGCAGGCTCCTCCGCTCTCACTTTAACACATTAGTTTAACTTTAACACAACACATTAGTTTAAGTTGTCACTTCTGTCGAGCGTCCCGGGACGCACACTTTTTTTTATTTTATTTTGTTATTTTAGTTGATAATTTGTATTTTTTACAATTTGTGTCGATTCTACATTAGCCGAAGGAACTTCGTTCCTACCTGGTGTCCCACGACACACACCAATTTTTTTATTTTTACAAGTGCAAGTGATGGTAGGCATGGTCATGGTAGGCAGGCGTTTGGCTATGGTAAGGCATGGCTAAAGTCCATGTACGGAGTTGACCGCTACCAATAGGCGAAACATATGCTGGTGTTTCAACTTAGTCAATTTAAAATCTCAAACACCGAATGATACGAAATTGGTCTCCAGAGAAAGAACAAGAACTTTTTCCTGTAACGAACTTACAATGAAGACTTATTAACACATAAACAAAGTTAAGTATGGGAAAGATATTTCAGCGTTGAGTATGCTTCTTGAAGCGTGAAAAGACATGCAGATGTACACTGTCGGCGAAATGTAACTTAAATAAACATTACCGCGCCTTAATATCTCCCATACAATTTATCGTCCCGCGTTGATATGTACACAAACGGAGCTTGTTTGCTAAACTGTGATACGCGTAGATTGCTTGCGTATTTCCGTGTGTAACATTAAATTGTGTTTGTAACCAGTTTACGTCACGTTTTGATCTTTTGTGTTGAATTTGTGCATTTTGAGCAATACGCATTGGGTAGAAGTTGCAATTAACAGGCTTGCTACGACTTATTTTTTTAGAAACTCTTTTAAGGCGTGCTAATTTATGGCCGTTCCCAATATTATGTTAACCGACGGATTTGCATACATTTTTATAGACCTACAGGTCTGGTATTAAAAATAAGCAAATCTATCTATAGATAAATTAGGATGATCATCCATAAAACAACTGCTACGAGAAATACCTAAAATTCAAATGTTTTTGGTTCGAAAATATCTAAAAATATAAAAATACAATATTCAGATACTGTTGTGAGTTTATTTTATGTAGAAAAATATGTAAGTAAAGTTCATGATTCGCTTCAATAACACTAACACCCCTCCTGTAAGGAATCTTTACGTACACGAACCTACACGATTTTCAATAAATTTTTACGAGTCATGCTCAGTGAATTTTTAAGACTTGAACATTATCGGTTGTACTGAAAAATAGCTATCGTGCTCACCTGACTTTTGCAGTTTTATAATAAATTGAGCTGTCGAGGGTTGTTGCGGTGCCATTATAACTAGGTCCTGCGTTTGACAAGTGCCGCAAGCGACACGTCGGAAAATTGGACGGGAAATATAATTGGAAAATTACAAGGGTTCGGCACTTGCTATGTGGCAGTGATCGTAGCGAATTTATATTACCCACCCAGTAGTTAGATGCTACGAAATTTTAAATCGAAATTTAATGTTATTATGACTTGTGTGGAGAGGTTTTGTGATGTTTTATTTTTCGGTATTATTTTTATGTGGAACGATTTTCAAACTTTGATGCGGTGTTATTTTGAAGTAGCAATCACCGTGAACTGGATTGAAAATTAAGTAACTATATATTGATATTATTAATTAATTGGGTTTTACTGTTTTGTTTTTCCATTGAAATCATTTGAAAATAATATTCTTCAAAATAGTACACAAAAAATCAGTCGCCCTCCGATCAATATACCTACTGCGAGAAACAACAAAAGCCATAGCAAACAGTGCTATGTTTGTCAAAACAACAAGGAATCACGTCTGTCTTATGTAGTTGAGGGTTAAATCTCTTCACAAATATTACATCTAGTGTGTTTAATCCATCGACAATTTTAATGGATCGCGTAAGTGCTGTGACTAAAGGATTTACAGTTTGCTGCTACGTATCTTACGATGAGAGTGATATCCCGATGCCTAAATTCCCCTCCCTTTTCTAATCCCTTTCCTTTGGAGTCGGCAACGTGCCTATGATTCTTCTGATATTGTAGCCGGACATGGGCAATGGATATCACTTACCATCAGGTGACCCACTCACTCGTTTGTCGGCCTGTGCTATAAAAAAAAGAACCATGATATGATATATCTCGTCACGTTTTCCAATAACGTAGAAATGCCGTTGTCACATGTATTTCTAATAAACCCGTGTAAATTGGTTCGCTCTTGACTTCGTTCTACATTCACTCAGTCGCTTGCCAATTTTTCATTCAGGACAATTAATGAACTGCTCTCCTAACAACTCCCATGGCGAAACGTCGATTTTTTTCTTATTGAGGTCAATTTACTCGGAACCAAAATAACTTTGGTTCCAAGTAAATAAACTGATGTATTCCAAGTATTAACAACAATTTTATGTTGAAAATTGCAAAATTCGAATTACTGTACGTCCATTAAGGATGTTCCTTTTTTTCCTCGTACTCCATCAACTCATCAAACTCCATCGAATCCAAAAAAAAAACAATTATCGTTTACGGCCCATTTAATAAACGATTTTAAATTAAGTCTTCCGATCAATCCAACAAATGAGCCAATAAGAATACTGTTTGAAATTCTCGCGTATAAATTACTTAGTTTGATTGGTTGATTTTCGGAATCAATCTGGATGTTCAAACTGAGATCGTTTATTGAAATTGGCTATAAGTCGGTTAAAAATTGGTCGAGATTTAGCGGAGATTTGGCGTAAGAGACACAATACAGACGAATTGAGAACCTCTTTTTTAAGTTGTGAAGAATAAATAGGTAGCACCAAACTGTTTTGCTGTATATTGTCTAGTATTGTTTTCTGTGTTTTGTGTGTGTCTACAATAAAGAGTTACTATCTATATATCTGTTATCAAACTTGTTACTTTAAACCAAATCAGGTTCGTAAATGTCATTTGTAACAGACGTAAAGGGGAATTTTAAATTTAAGTAGTATTGCAATATTCCAAGATATTTTTCGCAACTAGATATGTTCAAAAAAGGTACGTAGAAATTTCAAATGCGCACAAAACAATACTAGTTTCTGATTGCTACAAACCCTCGGAGTTTGTATTCTCGATTGCAATGTATTTGATTTAAGTGAACTTTATCCGCGAGTCTGGGAAAAGATACTGAAGCATTCGTTATCTGCTGCAACAGTAAATGTATAAATTTTCCTTTGGCTCAAACTTATACTCATATTAAACTTATTTTTTGGGGTTCCATAATTACAAGATGCAACAGAACTTTATTACATAGGCTTCGTCGTCTGTCTGTCCGTCTGCCCATCTTTAAAGGTATTTTTAACTGAACATGATTTCTTCCGGCTTCCCTTTATACATGTCATAAAATAAATACTATGAACTACAGTATCAATACAGTTTTTAAGGGAGGTATAATCTTAGCGAAATTGTCTCTTGTTAACTTGCATCGGATTTCCTTTTGAAAATTTGTACCCTTCGCCAGTGCTATATATTGAACCGTAATTGGAAACTAGTTGAAATTTTCACCGAATTAGATCTATAGAATTAGATCTATGTTGAATATTCTATTAATAAAAAATAAAGAGACTTTTCGTCATTTTCTTGTTGCTATGACTAGAATTAAAGTGGTGGAAGTTTAGTACTGTCGAATATATTAACGAAGGATTTCTTAACGGCCGAAGTTCACCTATTAATTTAAAAAGTAATATCCACTTGAAATGTTTGTAAAATTTAGACCTTAAGAATTTGATGCTGATCATTCGAAATTGCGCCTAGTCTTTCGCGACCTTGTGGAAGTAAGAAGTAGTAATTTGTGGTCTCATCATCATCAGCCACAGGACGTCCACTGCTGAACATAGGCCTGCCGACCTGTTGGAAGTGGCCTGCATCCAACGACTTCCTGCTACCTTTATCAGGTCGTCTATCCATCTTGTAGGCGGACGTTCAACGCTGCGCTTACCAGTACGTAGCCTCCATTCCAAAGCCTTTCTGCATGTCTTTTTTCATTTATGGTCTATGGTAAATTATTTTCAAAGAAGTTTAATACGTGGTACATTTCTTAATTAAATTTCGTTTGCGCAAGGAGTTCACGGTTCGCTGATATGGATTTCAATTATAATTAGACTCGAGATGTTTTGGAAGAACGTTTTGATCTCACGAGATTTCGGCGGTGTGACACCGGAATAATAAATTTATGGCTGTCCGCAATTCACACTTTCGGGTAAAACTCACAGCGCTATTAACTACGTGTTGATAATATAGAATTATAAACAAGTATCCAATTAAAATAAGTGCCAGCTATTAAATAATGATTTTTACAGTAGTTATAAGAGTGAGAAATGGTTTTTGGCTGTACCCGCCAAAATCAACAAAACACATATTTCAGACTATTTACACTTTGCTTACACAAATATGACAAGTTTATAAGATGAGATTTCATAATTTTGTTGTTCAGGGAAAATATAGTTTTTTTTTAGAAAATATTATGCTTTTGATGTTTATGTTAAGCAGTTTTCATATCATACCAATTGAAGACCGAAATCCCCTTTCTCAGTACCCATTCTTTCCCTATAAGGTTGTAATTGCATCCTTGATTCTTATGGTATTGCGAGCCGTTTATGGGCAGTGCAGATCACTTCAGATGACCCACTCGCCTGTTTGTCGATGACTGCTATAAAAAAATCTGTAACAAAAGTACTCGGGCTGACGAAATTATCACCTTAAAAGTTGCATCAAAGTTTTTGCTCCTCACGTCAGTTTACTTTTTAATTTACATAGGCTGGGCAAACATCGCGTAACTTGAAATCACGTCTATTTTAGTAAAGACACGTTCGTCTGCTGGCTGGCTTCGCATGGCTGTCTCCGAAATGCTGTGCAAACAGTGCGTGATGGAGGGCGATGTAGCCAGCTTTCAAACACTCGCTGAACTTAACGTGTTTGATTTTAGATCAGCATAGTAATAGAGATGATGCAAATAAACTGCAGATGTTGTATAAACTCCCGCAGATTCTAAAGGCAAACATTTTGAAGTATGTGCAACGAGTTTTGATCCATAAGGAATGTCGGGTTATTAACTTGTTTGTATGGCTTGAAGTGTAACAAGGAATGATTATACAAACTAACTGATACGTATAATACAGACTGAGTTTCTAATTATAATTTCATACCATCGACAAGAATATTATATAAGAAGTACATCTTTATCCACAAAATCAGATGTCGTTCAACCGCTACGGCGAAATTATTTTCGGCATAATCTTGCAAAGTTTAATCGAAGTTTGATAGGCGAAGTTTGGGTATCTAGTTATTTATATTAAGGAAAATATCCTCTAATCAGTTATGCGGCGCGAATTGTGATGTCGGGAGATTTATGGTGAAAAGTCACGAAGCTTATTGGCAAGCATGGGGAGTGATAATTAATCTGGGCGGACGGATGGTCGGTGGTAAGCGCGGAATACAAATTGTGTTGTCTCGTATTCGGTATGTACAAAATTGTGGTACATTCCACGTGTAAGATGCCACGATTTTTAACAGTATGTGATTATTGTGCTATAATGTATCTTATATACTAAACTATACCGTTACCGTACGTCTGTGAGAACTTTAAAATGGCCTTCTCATACCTACTCACATTTCTGTAACATTGTATTTATGCTAGCTGTAAATTTTCCGAAAAAAAAAACCTTTGTTATTAATTTATACTTGCGGAATCGGTGCTGGAATGTATTCAATATGTACACAAATAAGTGTGTTCTTTTTATACATCTTTTTTAACACGACAAATCTTTAATTCACTACTTTTATATTTAAAAATATTGCCGTATCTATACTAGCCGAATTGAGAACCTCTTTAAATTTTTCAAGTCGGTTAAATATACTCGTTCATAAGACATATATGTATAAGCCATACGAAGTTCCATAACACTAAAACACCCCCAAAGCCATCCATAATAGAAAAGCACCTTTGAACACAAACTCACTCAAAAAGCAATACGTTTTTATTTATTGAATCGAAGAATCTAATATCAATTGTATTGCAAAAGGTCAAGTTAATAATTCTTAGTTGACCTTTAGAACTAGATATACTAGATATAGTTTTAGTTCAATACCTTTAAACAACATTTATTTTTATTTTCATCGTAGGTGTTATTGAAAATAGATTTCTGGAAAACAAACGCGTTCAATTCAATTACAATGAAAATATACCCCTACTTATAAAATTTCTTAGCACTGCCTAGTTAAAACACTAGCCACTTCATAAATCGTGTTGACAGAAAGACAATAGAATTGTTTAACTAAGCAATGTTTAAGTAACGATTACCTATAAGTCAGATGCATATTGTCTAGTTTTAAAGAAGAATGTTATAAAAGGAACAAAGTTGCACTATTATCTAACAACTAACTAATAAAACAACAAAAGCAATTTACTTCAATTACATAAGTTTTGTTTGAATCACACGATTGAACCACTTTAGAAGCAAATGAAGTATCTCAAGGTATTTGAACGGCTGAACCGCAAATGAAATTAAATGTACTGTAACGCAGAATGAGTTTATAAACATAATTGGCATTCCTTTAAGGTCGGCAGTTCTGCTTTGAGAAGTTTTATAGAAAGGATTAAAGCTGCTCACTCAGCAGCTGTGGGTCCTATGAATAGCTACCGTTTGATTATGCCAGCGACGGTAGCAAGACTTAATTTAACTAATACTTTAGCTGTCGTCCGCAGGAACGTTCCAGCTTTGATTAGGCTCTTATTTATGATTGCTGATACTTATTAAATTCGTTGACGTTCAATTAAAGATAGAACAGAAGTAAGTTTTATGCTTTACTAGGTATCTAACAGTAGATAGATTTTTATAATATAATATTACTGATATAATTTAATTCCAAAATTTATATATTGCTAGGACTACCAATCTTATTCGTGTCGTCTATTCGTCTGTGTTATAAGTGTTTGTATTTTATTGCAAAATATAAGGAGAATTAGTAATAATTGCCAACTTCGCGCTCTAATGATCAATTGACTTGAATTAACAAAAGCTGTATGATTTTAGCTGATCAATTCAATCAAAAATATGTTTAGAAATCGCACGCGATTTAACTTTGATCACCTAAAATAGATCCTGAGAATCTGCTATAACACAAACACTCTATACCCACCCATTCATTGATTGTCATCGTTTTTAAACTGCATTGACCTTAACATCAAAATCATTTTGGCAGGCCATGATTAAAACAAAACGATAAATATGATTTGCCGTACTCAAAAAAAGAATTTACTAATGACAATTATAAGCTTTTATTAATATCCATTTTGACTTTCTTTATAGAACCTATTGGCTTATCATTAGAGATTACGCTATTAATCTGGTCTCCATCCCTTTTCTTCCACACATTAACATTAGCATAACTAATGAATTTACTAATTCTATTTGCCTTGTAGAATTCTGTTTATATTTCATGACCGACCAACCTTTCGTTCGTTGGCGAACTAATTTTGACACATATGTTATTCATGAAACTCTTTTGATATGAGTTTTCATAGTAAGCATACTCTAGCCATCTCGTTGTTACTGGTTTAAAAGGTTTCGTTCCAGCCAGGGAAGTGAAATTTGAATGGAAGTCATACATTCTTCGTAATCTTAATATTTAAGAGATTTGAAACGTAGTTTTACAAAGTTGATTTATTTTACTGCTCTTTTACGGTTCTTTTTGTGTCTGTTATTGATGCAAAATAGTTACGAAATGTATCTGTAAATTCAGCTTAACTTCTGACTTTTGCTAACGACCTTATTCTCTCATCTAAGATTAATAATAGAAAGTCACTGTGCCGAGTTCTTACTAAATAAATTATTTGGTAGTAATTAATTGTAGTAGTAAATGTTGAACCTTTTTCGTCAATACTTATTATTATTAAATGTACCTAAAATGTAATATGTACCTATCATCAAATATAAATATGTAGTCGTAAGATGTTAAGTCTCATAATTCCCAGTATTTTCCTTCATACCGAAACACAATAGTGCTTACACTCTGCTGCTTGACGGAAGAAATAGACAAAGCAGTGTTAGTAATCCAGACGGTACAACTTAGTAAATATATTATAGCCGGCAGGACTGATTTCGTCACAGAACCATTGCGTGCTTCGTCAATTGAGTGTAAACGATGCGTAGGTGACCGTCATCTTGGTTACTCGTTCGTCCTCGTCACGCAATTTCGAGATTAGCGAATAGCCGTCCTATACTTTATGGATCCAAGTCGAATAAATGTCACCGATGCTATGACCGATTTCAACTATAAATGCTACCATAATCCTAGTAACTAATATTACAAAAATTAGTGTGAAATTTTGGATGTTTGTAAGTTGTTTAATATGGATGTTTATTTAATCAATCACGACGTATCGGCAAAACGGATTTGGATTAGATTTTGCATACAGGTAGATTATGACTTGAGTTAGGACATAATATGCTAATTTTAATTTTTATCCCGGGAAAAGATATTTACTTGGACCGAACAGCGTAAAACTTATTTCGATTATGATTTAGGAACCTAAACACACATCACGGAACAAGTATCGCTCACTACCACTAGAACAACTAGTCGAATTTAGTCAAATAGGTAAATTGCGTGACATTCAATCTGATACTAATAACAACGGTTTTGGTAATTATTCTATCAATCTTTTCATTAAAATAATCCCCTAGTGCCGTGACATCGCAATATTCCAAGTATTCAAAACTTTCCGAGTCAATTAAAGAGAAGATGAAAAGTTCACTCGCAAAAGGCAATAAACAAACGCGGGGTGAAATGACGGTTTGTTTGCGGGCTATAAAGTAAGGAGTAGGCTTAAAGGGGACTAGCAGTAGGCATCGACCAGTAATTAATGGTCTGATAGAGAAGGCAGGGGTGAAATTGGATCAATTTGCAAGCTATAGCTTCGGAACACCGAAAACAAATGTTTAGACGAAATCAGCTGTGTTCCGTGCACTATACATGACTAACAATTAATAAAACAGAAATACCGAACGCCTGTTGTTGGTGATTTTAAATTTCCACCTCAATTTATAACACCCATGGGATGTCGTAAATATCCAACGCAATAACGCAGCCCAAAATGTATCCCATAAAAATTCTACGGATTCAGCACATATAGAGTGGTCTCGAACGGCTTTAAGTATGGGAAGCGGGCGGAGGTGCCACCATCCGACCCTCGTATTTAGCTATTGTTTTAAGTGGGCTACACTTCGTTACGCCCCTACGTTTAGCTGAATTTTTGAGATCGGTCTTTTTATATTTTTTTGTTGTAAGAACCCTCACGTTAAACTGATAATGACGGCGTCCGTTTTAGGGGAATGCGAATGTTTCGTGGAGTTTAGCAAGGCTTTACGTGAAATTTATTGTAACGGCTGCAACGCTGTTCCTTTGCTGGTAATAGGATCTTTAATGGTAGTCTAAAGAACCCGCACCTGGGTCAGCAGCCACTTAAAACCCGGTACAATCTATGATGATTTTGTTAGAATATATAATACCGTTTGTGCCCTTAGCTACAGGCTTTTCCTGTTTCAAGGTTCTCCCCTTTCACGCCCTAACAATCCACAAGAGTAATTTATCTCATTTCCCTCAATTACGGCCTTTTCAGTGAAGTCGGTGTCACATGTCAAATGGGGTGAACTTGTGTGTGCTTTATGTGGATATGTCAAGCAATGAGTAATTTAGTTCTTCTTAGTTCGTAATTGGTTCATTTGTTTACTCGTCTGCTGGGGTCGTAAAGTTAATTGCTTTAATATTTCTAACCACGTTTTACGCAACCTTAACGTGACGAGATTTATTTAAGGGATCATCATTTCTTACTCTATTACTGTGTGTAAATAACGTGCATTTAGTTGTCCATATATGTTCGCCCCAGACTATATTATTATGTTAAAGGCATATTATAAAGTGTGCGGCGGAGTTAAGTGCCCGTTTCCATACCATTTCATGCAAAGTGGACATGTTGCTATCACCTGAACCGCGTCACGCATTGCGATCTCCCTGTCTCCTTCGCGTACCTTAAAGCAGACCTGTAAATTGTCTTAATTATTTTCCATTTCCCTAAAAGCAAACATACCGTCTGTCAGTCTATATTAGAGTAAATGTCTCAAGTATAAATAATTCTGCGTAAATCGAATACGAACTTGGGCGATCTTTCTTAATTTGTGCGAACCGTTAATTCGACAGATTCAACGATTTTCTTCTCCACTAGCCGTGAGCCCATTTGTATTTGTTTCAAGTTCACAGACATTCCCTCGGGCGACGCATCTCGACCGAGGGGAAGGTGGGCTTAATTAGGAAATAATGCCTAAGCGATTAATCACAATGCCCTCATATATATAGTACAGTATTTTGTTTCAAACCGTAACCCCAGCGCTGCCTTGATGTTGATTTCCAATGGGACGTGAGTAGGGACGTCTCCGGTAGACCCGAAACCGTTCCGGTTCGTTTCATCTCCGTATTGCTACTTGCCCATTATAAAGGTCAAAAATCAGGTTATTTTCGATTACGTTCATAAAATAACATTGCTTTAATGCTGTATCCTTAATATTTCTTTTTGGAAATTGCGTGTTTTAGCCGTCATTACGTCGCGGTAATATCTAACGAAGTTCCATACTTTAGTCATATCAACTTTGGTTATACAGTAATATAAAACTACAATTTATAGTATCTATATAGGCAGTCACGCCTGTAATCCCCGTAGGGGTATGCAGACACTCACATTTCGCCGAGCGTATCTCCGTCCCAAACTATGATAAGGGGCGAGCCTATCGCCATACTGGGCACAATTCCAGACTCCGGGCTGTAATCCAATATCACTTTTACCCGACCTGGGGATCGAACCCGAGACCTCAGCATAGCAGTCGTACCGAGTTTGGAATACAACTGCGCTATCGAGGAAAGGCTATTTATCTATTTAATAAGTCAAATAAACTACACTAACATTGGAACAAACGCCAAAAAATAATACAGTTGAATGAAAGTTTAAACGTAAACAAAACGACTTATTTATTTATCCTGAGCAACTAAATTACTATTAAGTTTTGTGTGAATGCATTACTAGTGCGCTTTGTTATTAACGAGCTCTACGACACAGACAGATCCGGCAAAACAGCTCGTTACGTATTAAATGAACGTAATTGGTAATACAAAACCGCACGGGGACGCTACACTGTTATGAAGCATACAAATTTTCCGCAAAACCCTTTAATCCACCGCTCGCTTATTTCACTTGTCCCCTCGTTGGATATCACCCTGTCTCCCCTGCAGTTGATGAAATTTCGGCGATGCCTCCGAGGTACAGACTGTTTGTAAAATTCATTCAAAGCTTTGAGTGTGGTATTCACTACATTTTACTTTGCAGGTGTAGTGCTCTTTTGTGAAATGGCACACAGGGGAGGTAGGGGTAATGGTTCTATTTTAATTTCAATATCCTTGCATGTAATATTTATGGTTGGGGAAAAGATGCGGATAGATAGAATGTCTTGAAGTAAATGTGCATTTTATGTGCACCATAAAAAATCAAACAATCGAGGAGATGTTGTTGTTTCGTAGCTATAAAGTTTATTTGATCGAGTAGGATACGGCAAGGCGTACCAACTGGGTTATGTTGAAAAAAGATTTGAAATATTATTGTAATTGAAAAGCATGAAAATCAGACATACCTATTATGTACATATTACGTACGTAATGTTTAACGTATAAACATATTTTGAATTTTATTATAAACTAAAAATGTTAATATCACCCATACATTCATATACATGCTTTAAGTACATAGTCATTCAAAATAATAATTACGTACAACGATTCTTTTTGATTGTAACAATATATATTTTTACATCTTCACACAACCCTTAATATACTCCCATGGGAATCCTACACAAACTCCCTCAACTTCAAATTCACATGTAGAAGGTTGAAAAAGTTATTTATAAATATAAATTCACAAAGTCCCACAACCTTTGGGGAATAAATCTTCCGCATATTATATCCCGGGCAGATATTTTTTATGAAAGTTTTTTCGGACCTTACAAATTTTCTTATAAAGTTTATTTCGCGCACAAGTGTGTGGGCTGTTCGATAATTTATCGTAACTTGTATTTTAGTTACGGGATTGTGTATATGTTATTGTAAATTTACTTTCGTTTCGGGGAAGGATTTTGAAAATTTTCTTTTATCTTGAAGACATAAGAATCAGTTGCCTCATTGGTCTTGTAGCAGTATTGTCAATGGTCGTCCTAGGATAAAAATAAATATTTTTCCGTGTAACCTGTCAATTCTCATTCAATCACATTGTAGTTTGATCTGTCACGTAGGCGATCATATCACGACATCTTCACGGATTCTTGACCATTTTTTTTTAAAACCTCAGCATCTTATATACTCTGATATTCTAACCGCGTACCCGTCACTAACACAGGCATTACTCCCTCGTGCTCACGATAAAACGTGTCTACGTCATAAATATGTAACGAAGCCAGCCACACTTGGATAATGGGACGCTTTTGCACTAAAACTAAAGTTAACGCTTATTCGCTAATCGTATCGCCATTTGTAAGTAACATATGTTCAGTATTGTTACTGGAATATATGCGTTATTACTAGCGTCATGGATTTTTATGGGGTCGTGATTTTGATGTTGAAATTTCTAAGGATATAACGCAAGACAAAAAGAAATGTTCTTTTATATAAATCTGTACAGATAAAATAATCATTAGGAAATAATTCGTTTTTTTTATCCGAGCACGGCAATGTGACTGCACTACGCCTGATGGTAAGCATAGTGCAGTCCAAAAAACTAGCGACCAACAACAAACAATGACTTTATCGGTGGTCACCAGAATCTTGCCGGCCTTTATAAATGCTTCTTCTCTCTTCGGAGAGGGAAGAAGCAAATCGAGGGGCCTACGACATGGCAGGCGGATGACCGATGCAGGCACGGGGATACTAGGATGTCCCCTATACCCGACCCAACCAACTATCAAGTCATGTCACAAGCCCCTCGAGAGAACCGGATATATACTGGCTAATCCTGGAACGCGATCCACACAAGGTGTGTTGGTCACAATGTTAGGTTTTAACACCGTGTGTACGGTGGTCGCTATCCGGGCGGATATGAATATCCTACCACCAACAAATTTAATTTATGGTCAACAATGGACCTGGTCGCTGTAACGGATTTCTTCCAGACAACCTAAATTGATGTATCATTTTTATGGCTTTTAAATCTTCTGCATTACCTGCACAGTGTATTAATTTTCATTTTCGATGTAGTTTTATCGCACACCGTTGTATTTTTATGCCAATAATGTATAATAATATTATGTTCTAAGTCCAATGTATCTTAGTTTTTCCATTTGCACATAGACATTTATCCATATTTTCTGAGCCCAGTTTCCTCAACTATATAAAATGCAGGGAGAGCACTTTGTTGAGAAAAATTCAAAGATAAGCGAAGGGGCCCGGGTGCGTGAGCTGCATAGCAAAAACTTTGTTAAAAAATTCTATGCGCTTGCAGACGATATCTTTGTATTTTTGTTCGGTTCTGAAAAGTTTTTCCTTTGTCATTGTTTATTATTTTTATGTCTGACTATGGTGATATTATCAGACACTAGAATATAAAATATATGATGTGAGGAAATACGTCATGAACTGGTATATATTATTAAATTTTATGATATTTTTATATTCATTACAGAAATATATCCTAGATATATAATTATTTGCAAAACTGGTTATAAAATATATTTTTTTTATCGTTAAATAATATTAATTAAAACATTTTTAAAGATCCACAGAACATCATTACACTACATTACATTATTTCATACATAGCCTCAAGAGAACGTAACGTAAAGATAAAATTAATTTTATACGTTATTAATTATGCGAAAGTCTAAAAGTTTGTTATGTATACAATTTAATTAAGAAAACTTTTAATTAATTTCGAATTTCGAATACTTAACATGTGTACTAATTTCCCCTTTGGTTCAAACCTCGCAACTTTCATATGTTATCATGCAAAAGAACTCTAATTGGCTGTTTATGAAATAATATTCTTATTTAAAATTGAAATATTTAATATCTTATTCTAGACACAGCTTCATATATGTTTCCTGTAAAGTACGTTCGGGAAATTATTTGCGGATTTTTTACGACAAACACGATTTTTCCTGGTTTGAACCCATATTATGTAATGGATCGATTTAATTTGTACTGAATCAGTGTTTGCGAAATAACATTATTCATCTTTTATCTTTTTTAGATATAAATCGATAAAAATGTATCAACGCAGGTCACAATTGTGACTTGGAAATTTTATACTGTAACTTATAAATGAAAACCCTTTTATGCCAACACATGTTACTATCTTTAATTAAAACTTTTTATTTTTCATTGAAATAAAACTAATTTAAACGGAATTTAATTAATTTTTTATTTTTCATTAACAGTCGCTATATGTTGTGATTGAATCGGTTACTGTATTAAATAAAAATCTTTTGCGGTGCTTTATAATCCTTATGACCAACGTCACACGTAGCGGTTAGTCAAAATTTAAAAAAATAATTGTCACGTAGCAACATTCTTGGCACAATCCCAAAATACGTCGTCTACACAAAATAATATTCATTACGAAACAATTGTCGAACTTTATAATTTTTTTACTTACCAAGTTTTGGAAACTGGTTTACAACGGACAACTTATTCTTTGTCAAGTTTCTTCTGACATTAGAATATTCATAGCCACTTATTTTTCATTTACGCTGTTTTTGTTGTTTATAATAAAGGTTTGTGTATTTCTACCCCCGTGTTTTTTTATATTACTATAATATCTCATAGTGCGCGCGAACCTATAGTAGCGGTCCTTTTGACCATCAAACAAAAATGCACCAATCACGTATGCAGAAATGTACAGTCAGTAAGGAGTTTTAAATAAGTATTGTTTTTAAAGACGGGCGTAATTCTATGGCCTGGTAGGCAATATTTCTCCTTGTCTGCGTTGTGGGTTTGGTATTATGTGGGGAGACCAGCCGTCTAACCCCCCAAAACCTGCAACGGGCATCTAGTTTCGCCATTGCATTATTTGTTAATCAGCAGAACGTACCATGTATGAGATTGGTTTTAAGATCTTTGGGGTCCACCTACTCTTTCACTTTTTTAACATCTAACTAATTTTTAAAATAAAAATCAAATACACATACTTAAAAAAGGAACAATTCAAAATAATAAGAATGTATAAATAAACTTCCCTAATAACTACGTGACCGGATGAATAGAACTCTCGCGGTCGGTACTTGAGATGGCGCTAGATGCAGGGTCGATAGATGACATGTAGGGGACTAGCGATCAAATACGATATTTTATAAGCCAAATAAACAGTTTTTGTTAGTATAAAAATATTTTTTCTTTTTCATACCAGGTTCTGAAAACGTTTAATATTCGAATACTTGAATTCCATGAGTGTAGGTAGGTTGCATTTTTTCGTTGAATATACCTTAGCGAGTACCATAACATTGTAAGTTATAAGGTAAGGTACCTAAAATTAGTCAATAGATACAATTTAGAACGCCAAATTTCTAGGGCTTTATATCTGTGAAAACTGTTATAGTTTTCTTGGAATTTATCTAATTGCGTTATTTAATTCGTATTAATTATTATCCGCGAGATTTCAAAAATCCACTACTTTTAGGTAGGCATTCAAGATCATTAAATAGTAAAATATATATGAATTGAAAACAACAATAGTAATATCGAATGTCTCTAATGTTATTAATTGACATTGCGAAATAACAAATTAAATGTTTGCACTATGTTTGAAAAATTATCTATTAATAACAAATTAATACACTTTTATTGACGGAATAAAAAAAAACAACTAACTTCGTCACGTAACAGACAAAACATAATAAAATTCATAAATAATGACTATCGAAGTGTTAAAATGTGCAAAGTTAGAGTTCAAATGTGAGTTAGTGAAGAAAAACATCGTTAATAATTAGGTTCGTCACGTCCCGGGGAATAAATTGCGGTGAACTTAATTAAAGAATTGCAAGAGGACCGCGTCGGGCCCATTCTCATTCAAGTCTCTCTTTGTTTTATACGTAATTATGTGAGGTGCATTATCCGTTTGAATACGTAATGTTGCTGCGTAATTTAATTCCGTATTGTACTGTTTTATTTCTATTACGTCCCTATTTTGCATGGTTATTTGATCTAGTAGATCTGTAATAGTAGTGATATTGGAATTATTTAATTTCCACTTCATAGCATTCGTACTAAAAGTGGATATATCTGTAGGTGGTAGGCGCTGTTGACACTTGTCTACAGCATAAATGTATCGCTTCGTTTTGTACAAGAGAATATTGAATTTATTAGCAGATTATTGTTGTATTTCGTACAGTGAATAAAATTTCCGGAGGCCCAAACCCTTATTCGTAATCCCTCTTTTAAGGTCGGCAACACATTCTGATTTGTAGGCTGTGTTCCTCTGTTCGTGGGCCGACGAGATAACTTATAACGTGACTCACATAATATCACTTTCTACTCTAAAAAAATGGAAAAAAATACACATACCCCACTCCGTTACTTTGTTTTGTAATGTACCTTTCTTAAAGTATTTATAGAAACAAACTTACATCGTCGTTTTTTTCTGTCACAGGATGCTCATCACAGTCGCTGAAGATATTCCCGATCCAGAAGCAGCAGACAGTGGCTGTAGGCAAATCAGTGGTGCTTACGTGCCAAGCAGATGTCGATGACCCGGCGCTCGTGACCCAGCCACAATGGAAGGACCCTAAAGGACTTGTCATTAACGAAGCCGCGTTAGTACCTTTATGACTTTTATTTGTAATTATGTATTTATAATATTTACGTCAACTGTTGCTACCATAATATGTACAGAGCAATATAAAAGGTAGAGTTAAGGTATTAGATAATTAATAAAAATAATATCATTAATTATCTGACTAACTGCGTCGATGGCGATGACGAGACGAGCAAGTCGCTCGCCTGATGATAACCGACACGCCTGCCCATCAACAGAAGCAACACCACACAGAACTCTGAATTATAAAGCACTGCATGGCACTGAACTGCGCTCGCCACCCCGAGACATAAGATGTTAAGTCTCATAATGCCCAGTAATTTCTTTGGCTTCAATGTCCTTCAAACCGAAACACAACAGTGCTTACACACTGTTGCTTGGCGGTAGAAATAGACAGCGCGGTGGTACCAAACCAGACGGCCTCTCACATAAAAGTGACCGGCCACCTTGCAGTTGTACTGAGATCTTAAAATCGGTCGACATTTGGCGAAGATATTGCATATATGACTAGCCTATCCTAAGACTAATAATTTTATAATGTATTTAAATTTGTATCATACAGAGCTGGAACTCGTCCAGAAATCTACACTGAAGCAATGCTAGCGAAGCAACTACAATTGCTGTATATATCCTCAATCACTCCTTCTATGGCTGGGAACTACACTTGCGTGTCAACATACACTAACATACCATTGAGTGCCAGTGTTGTTTTGGATACTATTGGTAAGAAATATTTGAGAGTACTTAATATGGTAGCCATGAATGCGGTATTATTATACTAGAATCTCGACATCTATGAAGTATACAAAGAATGAATAATTTATATAATTTATAAAAGTTGATAGATCGTAGAGACAAAGTAATAAAGTCGTATATAATATAAGTTTAAGACCTACGGAATTTACGTCAAATATAAAAACATCTTAGTGGACATAAATGAAATAAAAGTTTCTAATGTTTTTTTGTTTCTTTTAGTTGCCATAACATGGACTAATGCTAATGAAAACCAATACGCAACGAAGGGTAAAGATTTTAAGGTGATGTGTGAAGTAACCGCCGAGCCTCCACCATCAGTAGATTGGTTCAAAGAAGGGACACCAGTAAGTACCATTGAAATATTTTGTCCAAAATACTTAGTATTAAAACAATATGTTGATTTAATTTGCAAATATACTTAATAATGTATTTCTTTCTATGTACCTATCCCTACTAATAATATATTCGGAATAAATGAAACCCAAGCTCGTAGATATATTATGATAACAAATTGTTTTGTAGATTGTGACCGGTGATAGATACGTCATTCAAACTAACGGTTTGATGATAAAAGGTGTAGAAGAGAGTGATGATGGAACTTATACGTGCCGAGCTGTTGTTATACAAACTGGTGAACTTGCTGAACGTAATATAAAACTTGAGGTAAATATGAAACTGAATAATATTAGGATACAATATGGAATAATTATATAATTATTGTAGAAAGACTCATCACTCAATGTATGTCTTATTATAGCTCTTATAAATGATATGACAAAAAAATTCATGAACATTTATTTCCAAGAATATCTCCAATTACTTTTTTTTATTGAACCTTATTTTTCATAGGATGTCTTACTATTCTATATATGTTTTAGAACATATTGGTAGTCTGTTGTGATTTTTAGGTTTATACTGCACCAGAAATGGAAGAGCGCGAAACAAGAGTTGAGATCAGAGAAGGAGAATCAGCAGCAATAACTTGTAAAGCCAGGGGCAAGCCTCCGCCGAGGTACATGTGGATTAGAGCTTCTACTCGCGAGGTATGACACTGTTTAACGATTTGAATTTCACTGATGTATTCGGCTACAAATAAATGCCAAATACAATTACATAATCTATGAATAAAGTATTATATGATTGTTGATATTTATTTTCCTATTTTAGAACTTGGCAACCACATCAAGATTTAGCGTAAACGAAATATCCGGTCTTCTAACGTTCGATAGAGTCGAAGCGGGAGACTACGGAACATACATTTGCAATGCTGTTAACAAAGCGGGACAAAACGAAACTGAAATTGAAGTCGAAGTACTTGTAAGGCCGACAATTTCCGAGTTGAAAAACACTACCGCTCCTCAAACACAAGAGGGCAGACTGGAATGCAAAGCCACCGGACGGCCGGCGCCTAGGATAAGTTTCCGTAAACTGAGCAATTCGGATCGCTTTTTAAATGGACCTAATGATGGCGGAAGGTTTGTGTAGATTCTTTTAGATATATTTCAATTTTGCCACTTTTGTACTCTGCACCGGCTGACCCTTTCTTAGTTCCCTCCCATGAGTGATTAAAGATTTGTTGATTCTTAAAAAAAATGTATATATATCATTGTTTAAAGGATCACAGTGGAGACTAGCAGTAGGCAAACAGGTGATCAGATGGAGTCCAGCGGCGTCATTACTATCTCTAACCTTAATCGAA
This sequence comes from Amorpha juglandis, assembly GCA_949126905.1. NCBI lineage: Eukaryota > Metazoa > Arthropoda > Insecta > Lepidoptera > Sphingidae > Amorpha > Amorpha juglandis. The sequence goes on from OX421380.1 coordinate 6,042,486, forward strand.
CCGATGATGGCCTATACGAGTGTGTTGCTGAAAATGACGGTAAACACTATTTAATAGCGTTGGAATACTTTTTTTCCAATATGAATTCAATTGATGACAAATATTAACGTTATTTTTTTATAATTTTTATCAGGTGGTGAAGCAAGGCGGAATGGCCACTTAACGGTCGAGTTTAGGCCAAGCTTCGAACACATGCCTACTGTTCCTATTTGGAGCATGAACAACCAACCCGTGAATCTTACTTGTATTGCTGAAAGTATCCCTAATGCTACAATAAGATGGCGGTAAGTACCTAGGCATCGATGTTCGTTTCGTGCCAAGATAAAAAAATAACTATTTGCATTGTAATGCTGCCCGTCCCCGAGATTTTTTTTTTATATGTAATCTCACGCCTTTATGCCCGATGGGTAGGCAGATTTGCAACTACTTCTGCATCCAAGGTTTGTTCTGCTTATTTCTATCCCATGACCTGACAGACGGCGAGCTAATCCCAGGCAATTCATGTGTGATAATTCGAATAAAAAACTCATTTAGTAATTGTGATTGCTCAATTGATGGACCTGGAATTTGAATAAAAGTGGTCATGGTTTTTCAGCCTACTAAAGCTGTCACTAGACCAATTAACCGAATATTCAATTTAGATAGAAAACAAATTACTTTAAATGAATTAAAGCGGGAGATACTTTCGCTTAAAGTATGATTCTACTTTATTTTAAATATATAACTGTTAGTCTAGTCTAGAAAAATTCAAATCCTGATTAAGTAAATTACAAAAATCAATCAAACCACTCACTTAATTTTATATGTTGTCAGGTTCCGTGACGTTGATTTGGTAGAGAGTCCTCATGTGAAGATCTTCGGCTCAGGGCCTATAAGTTACATAACCATCACTCCGCTGGACCAAGACCTGTTTGGAGTCTACAAATGCGTTGCAACCAACACCCATGGTGAAGCCGAACATATCATTCAATTTAGACGCGCTTTCCCTCCTGGCCTTATTGTACAAGTAAGACAATTTATAGATCTTGAGTCATTTAGCCTAGAAATATTTCCAAAGGATTGTAATACAACCAACATATTTATTTTAATTTTGTGTTGGGACTGCACGTGATCAGCAAAACTATTTACGTCTCTTTTTGGGAACACAATTTAGTAAGTATGCTGACTCCGGCAACGTAATTTTTGCAGGCCAAACAAGAAATAATAACTGCGACGTCGGTCACGTTCGGCATTGTAGGACCTGCTGAAGAAATGGGTCCTCCGATATTGGCTTACACAACTCAATACAAGGAAAATGGCAATTTGGATTGGAACTTGGCGATGAATCGGACGTGGTCCGTTAACTCACCCTATGTTGTCGAAAATTTGAGGCCAATGTTCACTTACGACTTTAGATTCGCAGCTGTTAACCAAGTGGGAGCAGGCGCTTGGGGTGCTCCTTTGACTGTTGTAATGCCCAGGAGGTAAGAAGAGGGTGTTGTCTTTCAATATGAATGTTAACTGAATTTCGTTGAATCAACATAATTACTTGATGAGATAAATATAGCCATATCTTTGATAATTTGAAGAAAACAGTGAAAAATTACTAACTGTTTATTTTGTAGGTCCCCACCTGAACAACCTAAATGGAGGGAAGATGTTAGCTCTGAATCGCTTATTCATGGCACATATGCTGATAGATATGAATTGAAATGGAAAGTGCCGGCTCATAATGGTGAACCCATCGATATGTACGAAATACAATATTGCCCTGTAAGTACCACTAACACACGAATGAGAAAATATCTGTTAAGAAATTTGAACTAATTTATTCGTTTGCTTCATCAGGTGTTAAAAGTAAGTGGTGAATGGCGTGTAGCCGACGAGAGTGTATGTATGAAGGAACAAATATTATCGTTCGAAGCAATTAGCTACGAGGTGCGAGGTCTGCGCCCAGACACTCGCTATCGCATGCATTTACGGGCTCACAACGTGCTTGGATTTTCTCTGCCTGCTCAACTATACGTCCAAACCGCTCTTGGTGAGTACAACAGTGAGAGTAATGAAGTGCCCCGACAGCCAGGCTTCTACGACGTATACACTGCGTCTGAAGCTTTAAAGCCATCTTCAGCTATCATCACCACCTCTTGTGTTTGTATGCTCATCGTGTCTTTCGTTTTGAGTTTGTTTTTGTGAATTGCAAATATTTTAATACTGTGTCAGTGTTTCTGTGCTCATTCCAATGATTTATTTTGAATCATATTACGTGCTCCTGTCGAGTGTGAACAAGGAAGTTTCCATTTGCGATCTTTAACTTGCTATATTAATCTTATATTTTTTTTGCTTTCATATAAGTACAATTATTTATAAGACTTCTACTGTTAACCAGTTTTACCACATAAACTAACTTATTTATTATTTTTAAAGCAAGTCAACTCCTTTGTTTCACTAAATATTTTGATGATTTCTGATTATATTGTTACATCTTGCCCGTAAACATAAGATATGAAATAGGTACAAAATGACGACACTGAATTGTGCAAATATAGTGTGTGTTTAAGTTTTTTTAAATTCTTAGTATCCTTGGCATGATAATTTGAATTTTGTTTTATATAAATAGATTATCATTTTTTAGTATTGTTGCTTGAGTAGTGTATTATTTTTATGATTTCAAAATTGTATAATTTAACATAATTTCGAATTGAAGAATTATATTAAGTTGGTGTTAATTTATTAATAACGGTAAGTTTAATTACCTATACTTTATTTTTCGTTTCATTCTCATTAACATTTTCTTTGATTCTTTTGTTAGATTCTACATAATTATCATGAAAAATATTTTCTAGGTAATCCAAATGGAAGTCCAAGCCATCTCAGATTGGCTCACACTAAAATGGATGTTGTTGCCACAATACTTGTCGCGTTCTATTTAATATAAAATATTAGCGTACTAAGACTAATAATTTAAATTAATGAAAGTCTAAAGACTACTGTTGTTGCTTAGGAGAAATACTTTGTTGTGATAAAACAATTGGTAGTTGTGTAAATATATAAGTCGTAATATATGTTTTAAATAATATGATTGTTTCGAAAAAATATTAGTCTAAATTTGGTATTAATTCGAAATAATATCCTTTGTTTCCGATTGATAGATATGTTTAATTAGTGCCAAATATACTATGACTAGTATTCTATAAAGTGTGTAGGTAGTTAAACGGCTAATAAATTAACACTGCCAAATTAAGAAATCGTAGCGTCAATGCCAAGATAATGCCAAAAATACGGCACCCAGTTATATCGTAAAATTAAAAATCTTTAAGAATTAAGATTTGTGTACGAATTTTTGATGACTATTTTGTCTTTTTGATATAGATTATGTAATATAGAATAAAGATTTGCGAGTAAATTGTCCACGATGTGAATGTCTGTGAAGATGAGAGTAGGAATACTATTGTAATAGCATTGCGAGGCAAATACGTTAAGTTAATATAATATAGTTAGCCAAAAATTCTACTTGAACTACGAAGCGTTTGAATTGTGATGTTTAGCAGAAAGGAATGACCAATGTGAAAAATAATAAATGTTTTCAAAACATAAACAATTTACTACTTTCACTTCGTTATAAAATGAATGAAGACATTTTCGATGAAATAAATCCCCTTTGAAATTCTATACATACTGATTTTTTTCGGAGCTTCATTCATTTTATGTAATGATTTTATACTAACGATTATAATATTATTAATGTAATCTTAATAAATAGATAAATAAATACACGTAATGAATCTAATTCTAATTTAAACAATCCAATCTAAACAAATTAACAATAATAATGAGAGTTAAAAGAAAGCTGTCAAGATGCTTATCAAGAGACCAATCGAATCCATTAACCCTTTCAATGTTGACCGTTTGCCAAGTGTGTTTGTATCATCCTGACTGAAATTTGGGTAAATATATTTTACATTAATACTATATATTTTTAAATAGTTTATAATCCCGCTGCATAGTATTATTCGGAATGTACTAATTAATTACTTCTGCATGATCTTGGTGTACACCCCTCTGATACGAATTTGAATCACATTATCACAGGCATGTTCCGCTGCATTAATGAATAACATAAGTTATAAAAAACATTTTTTTATTTGATCCACATGTTTCAATTATGTTTTTTTTTACATTTTTAGATGATTTAATATCATTTTTTTTAATTAATAGTTTCAAATTTTTATCTAGTTATTTTCTAGCATGAATGGTGTAATGAATTTGCCAAAGTCATACTAATGTTCTGGCAGTTTCACTAGGCAATCTGTTTTTTAGTTTTTCCAGTAGATATGAAGTAATACATGTTAAAATGTTGCTTGAAAAGGTGTTCACCTCTATATTGCGGTAAATGTTGCTAGTAAATTTAATTTGTTTTAACTTGAAATAATAAGCCACTAATCTAACCTTTCCAAGTAATAGTTACCTTTTTATAGGATCCAGAGGTGATGGTCAATAATCAATAAAAACATTAGACGTGTAAACATTTATTTCCTTTTCTTATCAAATAATTATTTTAATAGATCCCGGTATCGCTTAAATAGAATCTATATTATAATTGTCATGGGGTTTGAACATTTATTTTGCGACAAAATGAATATCATCTGGAATGTTTGCATCTTGACAACTTTTCTTTCTTATAAATTATTATGGTTAATTTTAAGGTTATGTATGTATCGTTATATTTCATCAACATTCATCATCATTTCACTTCATTCAAACCCCATTTCATTAGTGAAGGGCTTTATACTCCATGAGTTACTGATAGTTTAGTATCAGCTATACCTAGGTGATTGGGTGCACGTTTTCTTTATCTGAGAGCACTCCCTGTTGATCACCAATATTCTGATTGTAATGAATGTCAAAGTTGCTGTGTACAATAATCTCCTTAAAACGCATTAATTACTAATCAGTGTACACGCGGAAGCTTAGAATGTATTTGTTACAATCACTTCTATATCATCTAACATCTCTAGCTTCTAGGACGTGATAAATCTTATGAGTATCGTTAAGAACAGTAAACTAGGTAAATACTATGTCTGGATATACGTGAATGATTTTAAAACAAAAAAAAATGTGATTTAATATAATTTAACAGAAAATATTGATTAATTTGATATCCGATGTTGGCAGCTTACATTTTAATGACTCATTTCTTTATATATTTTATGGAATAGTCTTCTTATAAAAATACAGACATAGTATATTACTATTACTGCTCTTACCTTAATCGAATAAAATTTAATCCGGAAATCTAAATCCAACAGGTGTAGGAAGATACGACTACGCTCAACCACAGCTCCTTTCGAGCGGAGCTATTATTGGTCTCTCTCTAGCCGGAGTTATCATCTGTCTGCTGATAGTGGACCTCTTCCTTCTATGCTTTAGACGGCAAGGGGTTATCGCCACCATCTGCGGCAAGCGCTCCAAGAAACACAATGATGAGGAAGCCAAACTTGGAAGGTAAGACCTTTTACAAACTCACTGAATACTTAAATCATTTGTGTTAACATTTTTCCAAATTCTCCCATTCTTAAGCAAATCAATGAATTTTCATGTGATAGCACATCATCGACATTATTTAAATCTTTATGTGTTTAATTATACAAGAACAATTTTCCTCCGTTGTCCGTCTCTTGAGTGTTAGTGTCGATGAGAGATGTTTCTGCCCGCTAGTCTGTACGGTTGGCGCTTCCCGCTCCCTTATTGCAGCACGAAGCCGCGCGCGCCGCCCTCCCCCGCGCCCCTGCCGCCGCCGGTCAAGCTCGTGTCGACCCCTACGTAAGGCGCCATACAATAGCCATACTGCCTGCATGCTTTGTTTTTGGATGGTTTGGCCTTTGTGATGAGAACTAATGAACACAAAATCTGACCAGCACTGGTTTAGATTGAAATGGCGCATCCAAAATATATTTAATACATAAGAGCGGGTAATCAAGGAACTTTTCGCCGGGGCTGACCAAACTGTAAATATGTAGAGAGCGGAAAAAGCTTAGCATTTTGCCTTCTTATTGCGAATAATTACGTGGTTATTGAAAGAGCTTTGAATGATCCGGTAGAGTATATAGATTCTGCAAAATACGGTAGTGTACAGTAAACGCTTTGATTATCTGTATTTTAAAAGAGTGTTAATTAAAGACATATACGCTGCGCTATTACACTGAATCATTTTAATGAATTGGTTGTACTCGGAACATCTCTTACGACAGTTTCTCTGTATCATTTCAAATGTAAAGTCTGTTTCCTACATTTTTAATTTGTATATTTAATTTCATTTAACATATTGTACAAATATAAATTAAGGCACAACTCACTAACCCGATTAATCAAGTTAAATAATTTTCGCATCTTACAGCGTTCGTTTTAATTAATCTCAAAGTAAATGTTGAAATGATTGAGATATGACTGACATACACGCTATTGATGTTGATAATTGATTGACTTATTAAATCCTGAATACAGCACTAACATGATATTTGTTCTTCCCCACGCTGCCTTACCACATGTGTAGTTATGTACCGACCACGCCAGTGTAAGATTTAAACATATATTTCAATGTATTTACATTATAATTATAGCCTTGTCTTGTGTGCTGTGTCTCCGTAATCAATACGGCTTTCCAATTATATTTTGCACATATTATGCTTGTTTTGTTTATTCGCTTTTACATGTTAATAATTTTATATCACAGCGTAGATTGTAAATAAATGCTGTATAGTTAATGTAATTTAAGAACATGTGATTAATGTTCAATCTCTTCTCAGAGATGAAAAGGAGCCATTAAAGGAAACGGGCGACGATGCTATGAAACGAAACTCTTCGGTGGAATTCGACGGTCATCGTGTATATGCTACAAGTGGAGGTCCGATAATTGGCAAAAACTCAGCTGTCTAAACATAATATGTAGGGTAATGCAAGGGAAAATCTCAACATTATGTTAAGTAGTGATGTAGCTCGTCTTTGTTCTTAGATTTCTTGTTTTGTTCAACTGTCATATTTTATACAATATTTTTATTTATATCTGATCGCATTTCGCATTAGCAAATATACTTTACAAATGCTATGTGATATCGCTACATTACATTATTACATTACTTTCAGTAGAAAGTGAACACTTTTTGGAAATTCTATTAACATTTACTATAAGACTCATGATCATGTTTAATAAGCTTGTGTACTTGTGACGCGCGCGCAATATTCTAAACAACAAATGAGAATTTCTTCATAATAATTGTAATCAGCTTTACTGTCTATTGAATACGATTAGTATATATTTTTTATAACTCAACTGGTTATAGAGTTCACGATAATCTTTTAAATATTCTATATGAAACATATTTATAAATTAATAGAATATACAGCTTCAGAGGTACAAATCGTGCCTTCTACTTCCTAGTGTATTTGTTTATGAGGGTATTATAGGATAGGCTAGTGTACATATAAATTAAGGCAACATCACATTATGTCACAATATTTTTAATTTATTCCATGAAATGCATCTCATTTTATTTTATTATTTGTTTTCTATTATCTTTAGTCATTTACTACCTCTCATTAGTTTGAAGGACAGATACTTAAACAGTCTTTATTCAAAGTTTTTAGGGGCAGAACAAAATCCAACATAAATTGGATTCTCATTTTGTCTTCACTTTTTCATAAATAGTAATTATAGAATATTAAAGCGATTTAAATACTGTTTTCTATCTACTGTTCTAATAATCTACTGTTGGACTATAATCATCACAACTCTTGGTAAAATGCAATGAATTTCGACACATTTCTCTAAATAAACGATTTGCTATATTCGTTTATTTTTATAAACCCGATAGAGTATAGTTTGGAGGAGCTTGTATATAGTACTTTTAGGCATGTATATAACAGTCTTAATCTTATTAATTACTTTATGTTCGATTAAATAATCTTCGTTAATGTATTGATTTGTTTTTGTCAAAAAGCAAGGAGGTGAAAGTAAGGAATATGGATTACGGTGTTCGTTGATCTTTGAATTAACAGCAGCTATATTTTATGCCGATCTTCAGTCCGTCTTACTGAACGTTGTTAAGTTTATCTCTCATAGTAAACTTTGTAATACAAAAATAGCGTATAAATCTAAAATTATTGACAAAATGTTATCCAGTCTCACTAAGCAGACTTGCTTAAGGCACGCTTCTGATAAGTTAGGAAATCGTACACTAAGTTAGGTCTAAGATTCCTATTGTTTTAGCTATTGTATTGTTTTTTATAATATATTACGAATGAAGGATTGCTGTAATAAAGTAGCAGTAAATAGGTGTGATTACTCTTATAGAGTAATAACTCAGTCTAATTGTAATTGTTTATACTACTTAATGACGTGACGAGTAGATCGCTCGCATGTAAGCCAAGCCTACCCATAAACAGAAGCAATGCCACACAGACCTTTTTAGTACAAGGCAATACATGGCACTGGCTTGCGCTCGTCACGTCATATGCTAAGATTATGACCAGTCATTTAATTTTTTATATTATAATACATTTATATGCCGATGTAATGAATCTATTAATAGTTGGATACAAATACTGTGTTAAAAGGTTTTATTAACACATTTCAAAAGTGAAATTGTACTCATATATATTTATAGCAACATTTATATACAACAGATGTATTTTCAAGACAGATAAATCAGTATTGTATCATTAACTTTTATTAATCCTAAGATATATTTAATATACTTTTACTGTATTCGTTTTGATATAATTTCTAATTATGAGCTGATTTACATAATAATATACAGTAGAACCTCGATAAGATAAAGACCAAGGGAAACGTTAAATAATTTGAGTTATCGAGGTTTTTACTTACTGAGGGTTTAAGTTAAGGAGTTTATATTGGTTTATATTTTTACTTACAGAGGTTCGTTTCTGAGCTTTGTTTAGGACTTCTAGAGATAGACGAGCTAGGTTAAACGCAAAGTAATACAATTCTTTGACAATGCAAAAAACATGGTTCTTTCACTATACCGTTCAACAATCAACTAAAAGGGCTTGTTTAGCAACCGGATTATTAAAAAGGACAATTATGAACATAAAACGTGAAGCCAAAAAAATTCAAAGATCAGCAGAGGCGAATGCTCAAGAAAACCTGTCCATCGAAAAAAGTGGCCAGCCTCCACTCAGTACTTCAGCTCCAGTTGCCTTGCTACTTAAACCTTAGTGTATTGTTTACATTTGAAGCCATTTGGTAAACACGTGTAAGCAATAACAATGGTCTACAGGGAACCTTTTTTCGATTGCACATTCATTTATAATGACTCATTGATAGATGATTGAAGTTACAAAGGTCGTCGTCGTTACAACTTTGAGTTACTGAGGTGCGATGCCCAAATTTTTCGTTTAAGTTATAGAGGGTTCTTATTTTAAGTAAAAGAGGTTTTGGACTCCGAGGGGAAGGGAACACAACATTATATGAATTTATAGAGGTTGTTACGTTATCGAGGTTTAAGTTATCAAGGTTCTACTGTAAATATGTTTTAAAATATCCTGATTGTATATTACAAAGCTATTGGACGCTTAAAAACTTTTAGACATACCCTTAGGTTAAAATATGTAACAAGTTGTTTATACGAACAAAAATATAGCAACGGTCAGTTACAGTCGAAGCCAGACTGTTCACAAATTCTGTGATTTGTCTTATGACATTTATAAATACCTTCAAAAAACAAGTACTTTTTACAAAAAATATATAATCCATTCATAAAAATATTTCGTCTACAAATGCAAATATTCTAACGTAATAAAATAATAAATAGAGGCCATCACTGAGGAAGCTTCACGCCATAGATATTAATAGACTAAAAGCCACACTAAAAAACGTCAACAAAATTTAATTGTCACTTAGATATTTCTTAAAATTTAACACTTTGATTTCCACACTCGAGAGCAATTAAAAAAATATTTCAATTACTGGTTTATAAACTGTACAAAAATAATCTTAATTGTCGATGTCTCTAATATATATTCGAATTTTAAGCAATACATAAAGGACAATGCAAGTTAATGATTGACGTTTTTTAATATGGCAGTTACACAGTTTCTAAAACACTCTTAGCCAGTTGCACTCACTAATCTGTAAACGTTAAGTGAGTCATGCAACCGTTAGCGCGGTCAGCCTTGTGAATGACGGTTCAATGATATTTCAACTGAGCGCCTCCTATCAACTGACAGCGGTCATTACCTAAGCCAAGTCGGAGGCTTCAGGGCTTGAAAACTTAAACTACTTAAACTACTAACTTAAACTACTAGGTTGACCACATGTTTGGAGGGTAAACAGTAAGGAGGACATAAATATATATTGAAATAATTATTAGGATTGAAATTAAAATAATTATGCATCATTATCAAAAGAATTAATTAACAAACTCAATGCGCGGTAACAAAGCGGAAGTATTTCGTTACCTTATTAATTTAGTATACTACTCTAATAGTTTATGGCGCTGTTTTTAAATTCCTTCCACTTGCTATAGTGGCGCCGCCATAATTTGCTCCTTTTCAGCGGACACTTTTTAATACACTGAGTTGGTCCTCCTTACTTCCATCTTCCATAGCCACATGGTTCATTCGATATAGAATAGAATCCTTTTAACTATTACCATAGAGTATTTACACAGTACTTACTACTTACTTAAATTGCACCAGATTACATTTAGTTTACACAGTTAAAAATTGTAGATAAAGTTGAAAGTATATTGAGCGCAATTTACGCTTCTATATGTATGGCTTGGATGTTACGACTGTCTGTAAGCTTGATTGTCGGATGTATGACGGAGGATGCTACTGAAAACGCATTTTTATAAAAATAAATGTATGAAAAAAATATTTCGTTTTCTTTTTTCCTTCAAACTATTTCCAAGACAAGTACTACACTCTACTAAAAAAGAAAGTTTAAAGGCCTTGTCAAACAGACATCGAAACGAAAGATGGCGAACTAACAGAGTCAAATATATGATTCAACCTCACTTTCGCTCATCTATGCAATTAGATATAAGCAACCCCATACATTACAAACACAAAGCCTCGCTATTCTTTCTGTGTCTTATTAGTTTGACAAAGGCAAAGAAGATATTTTTTTTAATAACATAGGCCGGCAAACTAACAAATGGGTCACCTGATGGTAGGTGATCTCTACCGCCCATGTACGCACACAATACCAGAAGAATCATAGGCGCACTGCTGACCTTAAAGGGATAATTAGGGATTAGGAAGGGGAGGTTTAAACCTCCGAATATCTCACTCACCGTACGAAACGTAGCAGCAAGCCGCGAATAAAGTAGACGTAAACGTCAGTTTTCTGTGAGACAGTAGCAACGACCTGGTCGAGCCAGCCCATTCATGCTGTAGACAAAACTTTCTACAGCTCTACTCTACTTTGAAAGAAGTCAAAATCATGTTCAAAGTTTTCGTTACATACTAACATACGTATGAAGCTAATAAAAGCGAGTTAAAAGTAGCTACAAATGTCATCTATACCACATACCGTGCTATGTAGTAGAAACACAGGTTGAAGTGTCCTTTCTCCTGCAATATTGAGTCACTTAAGCGAAGTTCAAAGGAGCAATTAAACATAGTGCCGTAATTGTGGTGACTGTTGAGAGGCCATTCTCACCTCATTTTTGTCGTCTTTTACTTTTAACTACTTAACGTGTAGTCACATTTTTTAGTGTGAAAATGAACTTCAACGCTGCAATAAAATAGACATGGGTTTAAAATAAGAAAATTTGTAAGCTTTATTGGTCTAGAGACTAGAGCAGTGATCGTCACACTTGTCTAGTCAAGGGCCCATAGTACAATGACGTATCACTGCGGGCCGCACATTCGTGGGTTGGGTAGTTCAAATTCAAATTCAAGTTCAAATTCATTTATTAATCATGTAGGCACTCATGCTCTTATGACATACAGTAAATTAATACAAGATACTTAGTTCTAACTTAACTCTTTGTGGTTATTTTTTTTTATAATAATCCAAAGTCTTAATTGTCTAGTAAGAACTTGTTTTAACTGATATTCAATTTTAAACATTAGTTAATTCTAGTTTCAACAAAGGCATTTAGTGAAAACTAGTTCTAACTAGGAAAAACGCTTTATATCTAAAAGCGGGTGTTAACTGTAACATATCTATAGAGACAGAAACACGCTCTGAGGAGACAGACAAAGGGGTAAAAATTATAACACCCATCTTTTTGTCGGCGGTTAAAACACTTATAGTATTTTGCAGACAGTTTAAAATTCAGTACATTACAAAACCACTGTAATGTAATTTTTAATTACAATAAGTTTATCATAGCACACATGCTGAGGGTGAACATTGACAAAAGAGTTGATTTATCCTCGTTAGTACAAAATGGTACGTTTTTAATCGTTATATTACAATGTAATCTTTTAGCGGAGCATGGGGACGTGGAACTGACAATGGTGCAAATGTTACACAACACTCGCCGACGTATTAGTGATGCTTATAGATGAAGGATTCATTGAAATTGGGGAGAAAGGGATAAACGATTACGTTTAAAGAGTGTCGATGGTAAAAGGTGCAATATGTATTACCGTGTGTATACTCGTGATTTACTTAGAAAGAAAATGTGTTTATGATTGATAAAGATATAGACTTAACTGGAACTGAAACACAAGAGTGCTTACACAGCACTGCTTGAACGCAAAACGAATAAGGCGGTGGTATGTACACCGATGTAAGGGGGTCCAACCACCATCTTCCGGACCCCAAGCCAACCTCACCTGCCCGTGGTGCACCCTGCTGGTCAACGGACGAGGCTCTGGCGACCGGCTGATGGCGGTATAACTATCATATTAATGGCGTAGCTAAATGCAACAGGCTGATGATGGGCAGCAGCATCTTCAGCGCAAGAAGCTACGCCTCTGCGCTCGCCAACCCGCCTGCCAAGCGTGGCGAGTAATGGCAAAACCCCCCAATGAAATTACAGACCAAAACCAGGCCCCCAGTCCCCGGCAGCCCCGCTATTCCTAGTTCTGGTAGCAGCTACGGTAACGGCGGGGCAGGGGGTGCTAAGAATCCCCGGGTAAGATCCCGCTACCACCCCCGACGACAACTGGCCCTGGTAACACACAACATTCGCACTTTGAGGACTGACGAGAAGATCCTTGAGCTGGAAGAAGAAATGAGTAGGTTACGATGGGACATCTTGGGATTATCAGAAGTCTGAAGGAACGGGGAGGACACGATAATCCTCAAGTCTGGTAACCTACTCTACTACCGGGGTGGCGATCAACAGTCTCGAGGTGGTGTCGGATTTCTCGTCCACAAGTCCCTCGTTAACAACATCGTCGCCATCGAAAGTGTGTCGAGCAGGGTAGTATACCTTATACTCAGAATATGTGAGAGATATTCATTGAAGGTCATACAGGTATATGCGCCGACCTCGACACACCCAGATGAGGAAGTAGAGGAGATGTATGACGACATTAGTCGGGCCATACACACCTCCGAAACCTACTTCAATGTTGTTATGGGGGATTTCAACGCAAAACTGGGCAAGAGAAGAGAGGAGGAGCTGAGAGTGGGGCAATTTGGATATGGGCAACGAAACCCCAGGGGACAAAGGCTGGCCGATTTCCTGGAGAAAGAGGGACTGTTCGCAATGAACTCTTTCTTTCAGAAGCCGCCTCACAGGAAATGGACCTGGATGAGTCCGGATGGTTCTACAAGGAACGAGATAGACTTCATCTTGACGACGAAGAGACGGATACTCAATGATGTCTCTGTGATCAACAGGCTGAAAACCGGAAGTGATCACCGAATGGTAAGGGGCACATTGAGTATCGACGTCAAGGTAGAAAGACGTCGCTTGATGAAGTCTACGCTCCGCCCTACTCGCGCCCATATTCAAAACCCCGAGAGCTTTCAGCTTGAATTAGCAAACCACTTCTCTTGCCTAGATAGCTGCGTAACTGTGGACGAAATCAACGACGGGTTGGTAGAAGCTGTCCACACGGTGGGTTCTAAATTCTTTAGACCCCGTCGTAGAAATCGACCTCAGAAACTCTCGGTCTCGACGCTCGAGCTCATGGTCGAACGTCGATCTATGGCGCTGCAGTCTTCCGATGACGCTGAGGCATATCGGCAGCTCAATAGACGAATATGGACATCCTTGCGACACGACGTCCGTGCTCACAACACTGCCAGCATAAAGGAGACGATCGAGCAGAACAAAGGCTCCAAAGTGTTTGCTAAGGACCTGTCTATTGGGCACAGCCGAATGACAAAGCTGAAGACGGAAGATGGCAGTGTAGCATCGACCAAGGCAGAGGTGTTGAGAGAGATCGAGAGCTTCTACGGACAGCTTTATACCTCGGTTGCCAAACCCGTTACCTGCTCGGCTGACCCAAGAGCCGAGCTGGTTCGGCACTACAGCGAAGACATCCCGGACATCAGCTTGTGCGAGATTCGGATGGCCCTCGGACAGCTTAAAAACAACAAGGCGCCGGGCGAGGACGGAATTACTGCAGAGCTTCTGAAAGCGGGCGGATCGCCGGTACTAAAAGTCCTTCAGAGACTTTTTAATTCTGTTCTGCTCGAGGGCGTAACGCCTGAGGCATGGAACAGGAGTGCGGTGGTACTGTTCTTCAAGAAAGGCGACAATACCTTGTTGAAGAATTACAGGCCCATCTCGCTCCTGAGCCATGTGTATAAGTTGTTTTCGAGAGTTATCACGAATCGTCTCGAGCGCAAGTTAGATGACTTCCAGCCTCCCGAACAAGCCGGTTTCCGAAAAGGTTATAGTACCATAGACCACATTCATACGCTGCGGCAAGTTATACAGAAAACCGAGGAGTATAACTTGCCACTATGCTTAGCGTTTGTGGACTATGAGAAAGCCTTTGATTCGATCGAGACCTGGGCGGTGCTGCAGGCTCTCCAGCGGTGCCGCATCGACTATCGGTATATCGAAGTGTTGAGGTGCTTGTACAACAACGCCACCATGTCGGTCCGAGTACAAGAACAGAGTACGAAGGCTATTCCACTACAGAGAGGCGTGAGACAGGGAGATGTTATTTCTCCTAAACTCTTCACTGCCGCGCTGGAAGATGCCTTCAAGCTCTTGAACTGGAAAGGATTCGGCATCAACATAAATGGCGAGTACATGACTCACCTCCGCTTTGCCGACGATATCGTGGTCCTTGCGGAATCGCTGGAAGACCTGAGTACAATGCTCGAAGACCTCAACAGAGTTTCTCAACGGGTGAGCCTCAGGATGAACATGAACAAGACGAAGGTCATGTCGAATGTCCATGTTGTGCCCACCCCGATTACTGTTGGAAGCTCATCTCTCGAAGTTGTCGACGAATATGTCTATCTAGGACAAGTAGTCCAACTAGGCAGGTCCAACTTCGAGAGAGAGGTCAATCGTCGAATCCAGCTCGGCTGGGCAGCGTTCGGGAAACTTGGCAAGGTCTTCTCGTCCAAAATACCTCAGTGCCTGAAGACCAAAGTCTTCGACCAATGTGTGTTACCAGTGATGACATACGGCACTGAGACGTGGCCTCTCAATATGGGCCGTATAAGACGGCTCACAGTCACTCAGCGAGCTATGGAGAGAGCTATGCTCGGTGTTTCTCTACGTGATCAAATCAGAAATGAGGAGATCCGTAGAAGAACGAAAGTCACCGACATAGCCCAGCGGATTAGCAGGCTGAAGTGGCAGTGGGCAGGCCACATAGCTCGCAGAACCGATAACCGATGGGGCAGAAAGGTTCTGGAATGGAGGCCACGTACTGGCAAGCGCAGCGTTGGACGTCCACCTAAAAGGTGGACAGACGACCTGATAAAGGTCGCAGGATGTCGCTGGATGCAGGCCGCTTCCAACAGGTCGGTCTGGAAATCTTTGGGGGAGGCCTATGTTCAGCAGTGGACGTCTTGTGGCTGATGATGATGATGATGTACACCGATGGACTCCCATATACGCGGTACCTCCTATCTAAGTAGTTGTAATTGGTAAACTGATTACAATAGATCAAACATCGTGGGAAACCTGCACACTTACGAAGTTCTATATAAGACGTTCAAAATTAAGCAAAGCCTGCCAACCTGCATTAGGTCAGCGTGATGGATTAAGGCCTTACTCCTCTCATTCAGTAGAGGAGGCCCGAGTCCAGCAGTTGGATGTAATACAGGGCTGGTATGAGATGAGTCATAGCTGTAATGATTTATCCTTCTTTCCTTTATGTCATGAAAACAAAAGAAGACAATTATTCGCTAGTCATTAACTCCCCAACTTACCCGAAGCAGTCGATATATCGATGGAATAACAACACTAGTGATAAAAGCCACGCGTCACGCTCGCATACAGTCAATCTCTGTGGTTTAATACATTTCGGGTTTCGGACACACAATGACACACCCCATTCTACGATAATTTATGTTTTGCAACTTTTAAGGGGGGCCAGGCGTGACGTATCTCGACGGATAGCGTGGGGTGTATTAATGAAGTTTGTATAAAAATATTGTCTTCTTATCTATGAACGGTATCTATTGTTTTCTGGGGAAAGAAAAGCATTTGGCCACTGCAGTTTATTTTTGGTTTAGAAGTGGTTATTTTTCTTTTACGATTAGTAAATTTCAATATTTTTTTCCAACAAAATACTTGTATAAAACAGAAAGTTTGGAAAGGGTTTAAGTTTATTTTTGATACACAGAATTTTGATATATATTTTTTATTATTGCCTTGATAGGCAGACAAAAAAGCGGCCTGCCTGGTGGAAAGCGGTCACTGCCGCTCATTGACATCGACAATGCCAGAAGCATAACCAAGCCGATACCTACCGCTTCCCATAAAAAAAATGCATTGACTTACTATATTCGTAAATTACAGTCAAGCTCTGGAATCAACAATAGCAATCATAAGGTTCTGGGTTCAATACCCAGGTAGGGTAATCACAATTGATATTTGAGTTTTCGATTCAAAAATTCATAGAATGCCATAGCGTAGGCTCGCGCCCTATCACATCATGGGACGGAAATAACCTTATTGAAAGGTGGGTGCAGTACTAATTATAACCTCTAGTTACCCCTTCGGGACAAAGACGTGAGCTAATATATGTATGTACTAGCTTTTGCTCGCGGCTCCGCCCGCGTGAACAGCATTTTCCGGGATAAAAGTAACCTGTACCCGTCTCCAGGGTCCCATCTGTCTCTGTAGATAAATTCATCAAAATCGGTTCAATGATTTAGGCGTGAAAGCGTAACAAACAAACTCACTTTCGCATTTACTTTCACCCCCTTTTTCATCCCTTATTAAATAAAATTTCAAAAATTCCTGAAACACGTATTTATTTGTTTTAGGTCAATAACCGAAATACAAAATTTTATTTATGTAACTTTCAAAATGACGGACTTTCAAACATATTATCATCCTCTATTTCGACCCCTTTGGGATGGAATTTTATAAAATCCTTTCTTAGTGGGTGCCTACATAACAAAATGAATATACAGTCCGAATTTCATGCTTGTAGCCTTGATAGTTTGCGCTCGGCGATGATGAATCAGTCAGTCAGTCAGGACATATTATTTTATAAATATAGATAACACGTTTCAATCTAAATTAACAATCTCAAGTAAGTGCAAGTGTTAAAAAATCCGCCCCAATTATATAATTTTCAATTAGCACTAAACACGTGGTTACCCCACTAAACCCTTATTGGCGAAAGATGCAACAATTAGGGCGGGCCACGCGGCCGGGCTTACGGTTCATACTTTCCTTTTAAATAATTACCCCGGTAGCAGATGATACGGATTAGCCCCGCACACCGAGACCTTGTTGTACACGCCCTAACAAAGTATGGAAAGTTAAATCCCCTGTCGATAATATTAATGTATGTATTAGTGTGTGATCAATTATTGAGTGCTAAAATAATTATAGATATCAATGACGGTATTGGTGTCATTTTACGGGTACTTATACTCTTCATTAATTATGTTGGATGATTAATCGCTGAGCCAACACGTGTAGAGGTCAACTATTAATGTTAATAATAACTATAACATTTTAAAATATTTTTACATGATTTTTTTTTTTTATTCTTAAATGTTTTATATTTTTATTTAAATATTTAACAATGTAAAGATAGCCTTTTAAAAGAAAGAGTACTGTACAATAACAAGCATCAATAAATTTGTGGGTACATACTCATAAGTCTCATATTTTATATTACTTTAATATATTATGATCTAGGTTTTATTTTAGTAACTATGGATTTTTGATAGCATATTCTTCTTCGACCTCCCTTAATCCCACACGCAGTGGGGTCGGCGCAACATGGTTTTTAACACATTTTGTTTTAATTAAGCATACCTATATATTTTAATCGTTTCATTTCTTACACACATAAATTAAATGACGTAACGAAAAAAGACACAGCGTGATAAGTTAAAACGCAGACTATAAGGTTTTTATGCAATTAATATTAATAAACATGACGATGATAAAAATCAAGTGATTTTTTGTCCTAACACATAGAATGTTAGGCGCCATCAAGAAGTCCCTGCTTCAAGTAGTAAAATCACAAACCGATAAGATAAAAGGATTGAGACGAGATGATTTAACGTAAGAAGGTAGAAAACTCTTCCAAATAACAAAACGCAACGAAACATACCAAGAACAAAGTATTATCTACAATACAAAGGACGGCTTATAAGCTTATTACTTTGCAAAACTGAGCCTTGCTTGTCGGGATTTGTGTTGATGTTGATATTTAGAATGAATGCGTAAGTCGCTTCATTTTTGTGGAAGCAGAATCGATCACAACACAGCTATTGATGTTATTTTTTTTTATTAGCTTGAATTGACAGCC
Organism: Amorpha juglandis; assembly: GCA_949126905.1. NCBI lineage: Eukaryota > Metazoa > Arthropoda > Insecta > Lepidoptera > Sphingidae > Amorpha > Amorpha juglandis. The sequence continues at coordinate 6,061,365 of OX421380.1, forward strand.
CCCGTGGCGCAGCGGGCGAGTAGCCGGCTGTGAAGCGAGAGGCCGCGGGTTTGATCCCCGCACCAAGACAAATGTTTGTGTGATCCACAGATATTTGTTTCGGGATCTGGGTGTAGTGAGACCGAAAGTCTCTCGTAGTTCCTGATACCCACGACACAAGACTCGTATCTTACTGTGGGGTCAGGACTATGTATGTGACTGTTGGGACTTGGGTGTATTTATTTATTTATTTATTAATGACGCCCTCCTAATGGTAAGCGCCAAGCCTGTTCATAAACAGAAGTAACACCACAAGAATTTAAAATTACAAAGCACTGCCTGACACTCTACTGTGCTCGTCCCCTGACACAGCTGAAATACAACAGCGCTTACACAAAGCTGCTGCTTGGTGGCAAAAATAGATAAAACGTCGGCATCATCCGAGACGGCCTCTCGCATACGAGGGATTTACCACCTAGTACATAAACGCAATCATGCAGGTAATAGTTGTAATTTACAAGATGGTAGGTGTCTCGTAAGCGAGAGGCCGCCTGAGTTGGTACCACCGTTTTATCAGTTTCTGCCGCCAAGCAACAGTGTGTAAGCACTGTTGTGTTTCGGTTTAAAGGACATTGAAGCCAGTGAAGTTACTGGGCATTATGAGGCTTAACATCTTATGTCTCCGGGTTACGAGCATAATTCGGTGCCATGCAGTGATTTGTAATTCAAAGTTCTGTGTGGTATGGGTTTTGTTTATGGACAGGCGTGGCGCTTACCATCAGGCGAGCGCCTTGTTTGTCTCGTCATTCAATAAATAAAAAATCAATCAACCATAGGCCATGAACACCCATGATATTAAAGAAACCGTGGACGCACTGCCGACCTTTAGAAAATTAATAGAATTAGAAATGTAGTGGAATTGTTTTTAGGCCTTATGTCTGCACGAAACCCAACACAACCCACGTGGGTTAATTCCGTAAATAATGGAGAAAATACCTCTCCATCCGAAAACTAATCTAAAACGTACACATCAATCCTAATGAACACCTCCAAGCTAATTCCAGCTACATTTACCGCAACGTATTCATAATATGTAAATAAACAGCCATTAACTCGGCACTTAACACGATTATACCGAATATTGGTTGTACGGGAAGCTTCGGTAATCACATTATACGTTACTTAGATCGGCGCTCTATCAATTTAGTTCAGATATTGACATCCCAATGGCGATATGTTATCCATCAAACTGTCGGCTATCCCAGACATGTTAGTAGGGTGATAATTAACACCTTCGATGAGGATAGGGTTGCTAATATTGATAATGAAAATAAATACACCCAACAATCACACACATAGTTCTGACCCTAAACTAGGTTACCCTATGTCGTGGGTATCAAGAACTGCGAGGGGCTTGATGTCCTACAACGCCTAAACCCAAAAAAATATTCGTGTAAGGGAATCGAACTCACGGCCTCTCGCTTCGCAGTCGGCTACTATGGTAATCATTTTACAACTGTGGACAATATGTTACCGTAGACAATATTATCAGAAACAAGTTATTTAACTAGTCTATGGTATTATATACAGCATGAATTAAGCGACTCGACCGGGTTGCTACCACCGTCTAACAGACAATCGACGTAAAGTAGCAGTTTGCTGTTGCGTTTCGTACGTTGAGTAATATACCGGAGACCCAAATCTCCCCTTTGTTTGCAATGTCCGTGCCTTTCCGGTCGGCAAGGCATCCATCATTCTTCTGGTGTTATTGATGTTCTTGAGCGGCAGAGAACACTTACAATCAGGTAAACCACTAGCTCGTTTACCAGACTTCTTTCATTCTGCCTTGCGTTATCTTGGCTTAGTGCCAGTTTCCGCCTTCCTACTTAAACGCCTCCACTTCGCCCGATCTTGAGCATCCTCTATAGTGAGACTAGACTATGCTATAAAAATAAAAGCTATAAGAATGGTAAGCAGGTGGTAAGTGGCAATTCAGGTTTTCCTTTAATCACTGTTAATAGGCTATTGTGGTTTTATCAAAAAGATCGTCCGGTTAGTTACCTATTTATTTAACATAAAAAAGCGTTTGCTTCTAAACAGAAGGGTTTAATATAGCTGGATCAAGTAACACTGAAAGGCCGTACACCTTAGACTGGGTATTTAAGGAATCTAATCTACATTCCCTTGCCGACTACAGTAACTTTATAAAGCTTTCCAACAAAGGCTATCTAAATTGCCTATTGATGGCATGCAGGCTGGATATTGATTACAACTTAACGGTATGAATGGAATTTATTCATCAATTGTCTTGTGTTCTATCAAATATCTATTTAAGTCTAAACATTTATAGGTACTAAAGTGTCTCTATAAAGCAAACTTCGATTTAGTCTAAGTAATTTTGTACGAAAATGAGTTTGCTAAGACTACATTTTTTTTCTAAAATGTGAAAACAATAACGCTCTAATGAACTAGACCCATCCATTTTTCCTTTCAAATCAGTCACCATGTGTTTAAAGCAATATAATTTGCGCATCAGAAAGGCACCACTTGCTATGACGTCATCACGAGATCACTCACAGCAAATTAAACTTTTTCCGCCCGTTTGAGTTATTGCATGGGATTGGATGGGGGAACGTCTCTCTCTCGCGTCTAGACGCTCGCAGACAAGTTGGAAACAATTAGTCATAGAATTATACTGTTTGCTTGGAATTAAATAATTTTAATTATATTTCTTGCTTTGGTAAATACTAAATAAATATAATAATCATAATATATACAATACTATTATGAAGTTTTGTGCTATGTAGTCAGCACCCGGCCATTCAAGCAAGTCAATCACTCCTAAGAAAAATATGTACCAATACCTAATGTCTTAGAGTAAAAATATACAGATTTCATCCATAGTTTCATCCAAAATTCTATTCTTAATTGAAGCTGAAACAAAACAGCCTCTCGCTTCGCAGCCGGCTACTCGCCCATAGCGCCACAGAGGCTAGATTCTTTTCTGGAAGAAAATCTGTTCAAAAGTTGCAGGTTATTTTCTAATTGACGTCAGGAGTTTTCAATGAAGTTGTCGTGAATACGGATGACGTGAGAAGTGAGGTGGAGATGTGTGATAAATAACGTCACGCTTTAGAAAAAGTCAGTGTAATATACACTGACTTTTTCGAGAATAATAAAAATAAAAAATCCACATAAAGAACATTACAATGAAATATTAATAATAACAATTTCTATACATACGTTTGGAGTGGTTGTAATTTCCGTTGGCCGGTAGCGGCACAGGTACCGTCTCCACTCTCCAGACACCTATAGAAATTGCTATTTTTGACTTTTCAGTGTTAATTTAAAAGCAGCGATAGCTCAGCGGGGAGTGGTATGGAATGTCGAGACGAAAGTCGTAGGTTCTAAACCAGCCCAAGAGCATACACTACTGACTGAAGTTACGTGTATATTAATTGTTGATTATCGTTTGATTTAACGGTGGAGGAAACATCGTGAGGCAACCCGCATTCCTGATAAGATTTTTCGAAGGTATGTGAAGTCTGCCAACCCGCATTAGGCCAGCGTGGTGGACTAAGGGTCCGGGAGGTCCGTGCCCAGCAGTGGGACGTATGTAATACAGGGCTAGTAAAAAGTGTCAGTTTTTTCTAAAGTCTAGTAAGGTCTAGAAAACTCACAATAGATGTAGATATCGTTTAAAGTTTAAACATGGAATTTAATAAACAAAATGTTCTGCGATACGAAACAGCCAAAAAGGCCTCTAAAACTATTATTATTCACACATCATTAAGAGTGGTGCATACTTTTCGAAGGGCACATACATATAACATTAATGTAATGGTATCGCGTGTTTGTTTGTCCAGCCCGCGGAAAACAAACAGGGGACGCTGGATTATGACGTTAGTCTAATTGAAACGCCTATTTGTGCCCAAAAACAACTGCCCCTTACTTCGTGACCCTGCATTTAGTATGCGTTTTATGTGGAAGGATTAAGACAGGATTAATCATTGGTTTCATGTAAAATACGTTGACCATTTGTACTTGTTTAAATGACGATTTTTTTAATAAATAACAAAATTTAATTACAAATGTTATCAAAGTTAAAAAAGCAATTTACAAAGACATTCCATAAGTTACGTTAGTTTAAGAAGCTGTCTTGTTTTTGAATTTGTCTAATTGGCGGACCTTACTTCGAAAGGTCAACTAATTTTAAATTCTTTCAGTACTTTGGAAGAACCAGTATACTTTATATAATATTGTTAATTTATACACGTAAATGTAGAATCTCAGCTCTCCCTATTCTTTCCTTCTACGAGAGATCAATAATAGTTTTAGACTGTGTACGTAAAAAGGATATCCGCGGCAGGCTTGGTAGATAAACTCCAAGAATGTTGCATTATACTAAACTGTACAATATGAGGTAATGATGACGTAATATGAGATTATGTGATTTAAAAAAATACATGTATGATTTTACTGACATTTATATTACATACAATATTCTTACATTGGTACATACTGCTTACTGGTGCCTTAGTACTGTACATTATATTATTATGATACCCATATTTCGTAATTTGGTCCTTACGTCGCAAAAGCCTGACTAAAAGTAAAAGTCGTCTTCAACAGTACCGAAGTTGTGATAAATCACTGTACACAATGTGCAGCGTCATATAGAATAGCTGCGCCTCGTCTGTGGCTCAGCACGCGTTAGTACGTATCGTTTAATTGGGTTATTAGAAGGAAACATGAGAGCCAATGGTCTCACTCCAGAGGTTACTCAAGATCGGGTTCAGTCGAAGCCTATGGAGGCGGACCATGTCACTAAGCCTAACTCTCTGACAAAGGAAAGAACGTAGCGCGGCATGCTTGGACAAATCACCTGCCTGACATTAATATTTCTTAGGAATATTTAAAGGACAATTATGTACATCTAAACTAATATTATCAAGAGAAAAGATTTGATTGTTTGAATTGAATAGGCTCTGAAACTACTGGACCGATTTGAAAAATTCTTTCACCATTAGAAGCCTACATTATCCCTGAGGAACATAAGCTTTTTTTATCCCGGAAAAAGCAGATCACGCGGGCGGAGCCGGGAGGAAAAAGTATTATAGTGTTTTATAAGTATCTAAGAAGTGTTGAAAGGGTCGGTTTTGCTAATACTTCTAGGAATTATTTAAGCTACTTCCTACAAAGTTAAATGATGTAATGAAAAGGTTGTTGCACGCAAAGCAAGAGCTTGAGAGCCGCTTGTTTGCTACATCTTTGCTTCCTTAATGCTCTAAGAATGTTGGAAGTATTTAAAATTACCTCAAAGGGAAGCAAATTACCCTGTTCGCTGCAATTAGTTTACCAAGATATTATTCCTTGTGAAATATATTTTGGTGAATGGTGGTACAAGTACACAGCCCCTGCGGTGAAGTGGGCAAGTTGCCGACCGTAAAACAAGAGGGTTTGATTCTCGTACCGAGACAAATGATTGTGTGGTCCAGAAAATATATTGGTTACGGGTTTGGAAGTGTTTTCTCCCCAGAGGAGTTGACGTCAGGCAGACGGCCGGTTGTAAAAACTACAAGCCAAATATTCCTTTAACATGCGTTAAAAAGTATGTAGCGACCCCACTGGAATTGGGATAAAGGCAGATGGAAGAAGATGAAATAGAATATGGTAGTTTATTGGTAGTACTTTAAACTAACTTCATACCAACTAATTGGTATTTGCTTTCGATTTTAGAATCCCGTGCTTTTAATTTACTATGTAATAAACTTTATACTATTTAAAACATTTGCGACGAAGATTACGCTATAATTGACCCTCAGTCTACGCCGTTAAAACATCGTGTTTAGACAAATTTTCGAACTAAATTCACGGATATATCGAGCGAAAGTAAGGCATTAAGCGTGACCAAACCCCATTCAATTCGTGACCCCAGCGCAGATGGTCAAGCAATTGGCCGGATCTCTTTCAAACGAACACCTAACAGTCCTAACACCCGAATTTTGACAAACGACAGATGTTGTTTGGTTTTCAATATAATGCCCTGTTTATCAAATGTATTGTGAATTAACTGTTTATATGTAACCCAAATTTTCTAACTTTTTGTCTATTAAAGTACTTGAATGTGCTAAAATTTCAGCTTTATTACTTAAAAAATGAGCTCACAAATAAAGCGTCTATAAAGAAATTGAAGGTTTGCGCAAATTTGACTCGGTTTTGAATATTTCTGCGGTTATGTTCGGCTAAGAAACCCTTTTTAGCATTTTAACAGTTTTTATGTGAAGCCGTAATTACATGAATTTTCATAGGAAAATCAACAGGTGCTTCATCTCAACCATCCTTTTTAAAACGAACACGTTATTTTGTTGTAATAAGAAGTTAAAAAAGTTTTTATAAAATGTAGATTTATTTAAATATTTTACAACACAAAATAAAAATATATATGGAAAGTCCAGTTCATGCAGGATAAGATATCAGAAAAGACAAGACACCCTCCCCCGCAAGTGACTCATTATACTTAAAAATAATTTTATTCCATACTTATGACGATTCACTCACTTCTTTTTTTTTATAGCGTAGGCCGGCAAACGAGCAAGTGGGTCACCTGATGGTAAGTGATCTCCACCGCCCATGTACGCCCACCACCAGAAAAATCATGGGCGCGTTGCCGACCTTAAAGGAAATAGATAATTAGGGATTGGGAAGGGAGGGGGATTTGGACTTCCGGATATCTTTAGCGAATTAAAAGAAATACCCCACTTGAATATGAAAATTAGGACTTTACGATTCACAAATGTCTAGATAAAAAGGGTAAGGTGATATAGTCCAATTTGTAACATGCCAAAAGCATATCCAATCGATAGGATTGTGCGGCTCTGAATGGAGCATGACACGTCGTGTAACACAATGCGATTCCGTATCGCACGACACAATACATTTGCGAGCTCAGCAAATGTTACGATGGTTGCGTAAATCAAAATTTTGTTGACGTGTGTAAATTATTATACTTGTTGGGTTTGAAAAATTACTATTAGAGATTTACGGAAATGTACTAGAGTACTAAGTACGGATATAGTATAAACTAGTGAAATGATTTTAAATGTTTGTCAAAGCTGAACCTCTTTGGCCCGAGACTAGGTATTGTACAAAAATTCTTTATTTTTGGAGAAGGTATAAGACTCTTCTATTGAAAACTCTTTTAAGAAAAGCACCCGTGTCCACGGACTTATTTATTGAGTTCCTTTTCTTTTTAATTTACTACTTTGGACCTGATGTTAAGCAGGTAAAGTCCAGCTCAAATATATTGTCTACTTTTAAATATATTGCCTTTGCGTTGCTGACCTAAAGGGACTGAATATACATTTGCTGACTCTGGAACGCGACTCACCTAAACGAGCTACTGTGGCCGGTTTTTAACCATGTGTACGGTAGTGGCTATCCAGTCGGGTACAAAGATGGTACCCTTCCACCAGCAACCTTTTTTGTCACTAAGGTAAGTACAAAACCCCGATAATTCAAATTGTGGGGACAGATATAAGTAAAGTACAGCAAGAGAAGGAGAACGGGACATTCCTACTCTTAATAGTAAAAGAACAAATGGAAAAGATATTTTATGTTGATATTAACATCTATACTTAAAAATAACATGTCCTGACTGACTGACTGATTCATCATCGCCGAGCGCAAACTATCAAGGCTACAAGCATGAAATTCGGACTGTATATTCATTTTGTTATGTAGGCACCCACTAAGAAAGGATTTTTCGAAAATTCCACCCCAAAGGGGTCAAAGTAGGGGATGATAAAATGTATGAAAGTCCGTCATTTTGAAAGTTACATAAACAAAATTTTGTATTTCAGTTATTGACATAAAACAAATAAATACGAGTTTCAGGAATTTTGGAAATTTTATGTAATAAGGGATGAAAAAGATGTCGACCAACGATAAACAATGTGTCCATCGTCGGTTGGCAAGATCATGCCGGCCTGCCAAAGGGCCAAGGGAGAGCGGAAGGAAAAAGGGATGGGAAAAGGGTTAGAATCAGGAGGCAAGCCCCCTGGGGAGAACCGGATATACACTGGCTGACCCTGGAACGCGACCCACACGAGGTGGGCCACTATGGTAGGTTTTAGCACCAGTGTACGGTGGTCGCTATCTGGTCGGATACAAGTATCCTCCCACCAGCACATGATCATGCCATTATATCAAAGGTGGTGCATAGGTCCCTCGTATGCGAGAGGCTGTCTAGGTTGGTACCACCGCCAAGCAACAGTGTGTAAGCACTGTTGTCTTTCGGTTTGAGGGACATTGAATCCAGTGAAATTACTGGGCATTATGAGACTTAACGTCTTATGTCTCGGGGTGACGAGCGCAGTTCAGTGCCATGCAGTGCTTTGTAATTCAAAGTCCTGTGTGGTGTTGCTTCTGTTTATGTGCAGGCGTGGCGATTACTATCAGGCGAGCGCCTTGCTCGTCTCGTCATTCAATCAAATAAAAAAATGAAAATCACTGTTTTATTTCTGTGTAAAATTAGGCTAAAGACATTTCATAACTTTTACGTACTTACCTATGTCGTATTCCCCGACATTTTATTACTTCATTATGTAAGTAATATTTTATCTGCTGAACACAGCTCGCTTATGGCAATCTTAGGGCTATATAAATTATGCAAATCCAGAACGTTTGGCGTAAATTTTCACATTTCATAATGAATCTTTTCACATAAAACCGACGGGCGGCTTAACTGAAGCAAGCCATAAAACACGAGCACATTTTTGGACTAAAAGTGGAAATAAAAAAGTAAACGAACACATAAGGTGCCCAGGGGAGGTAGTTTGATGGGATCACGTAGGAAACTTTTTCGGTATTTAGCGAAAGGGCGGACGGTACGAATTTTACTGAAATTGAATTATATGGCCTCATGTATTCGAGGAACGTTGTTTTTATTTGCAACAAAAAACTATCGCGTGAGGACATTTTAAGGAGCTGTATTTGTTTTTGTGTTTCTGCAAGCAACAGTGTGTAAGCACTGTTGTGTATCGGTTTGAAGGACATTGAAGCCAGTAATCTGGGCATTATGAGACTTAACACCTTATGTCTCGGGATGACGAGCGCAGTTCAGTGCCATGCAGTGCTTTGTAATTTAGAGTTCTGTGCGGTGTTACTTCTGTTTATGGGCAGACGTGGCATTTACCATCATATTTGTGGATCACACAAACATTTATCGCACTGCGGGAATCGAACTCATGGCTCGTTTGGCTTACTGTTTCTAGCGAATATTTTACCGTCATGCAATATTTTATAATCCATGTTCTCGCTAGAATAGACTGAAACAAAAATTTATCTCACGTAACATGTCTGCTACATGGCTAGGTATCACAAGAAAATTTTATATGCATTTGCAGACGTCGCGTCGCGTCGTTTAGTTCGCATCCGCCTTTCTGCTTTCCAATTTCATAAACCGTATCCTATCCTACGACATTTTATCACTTGATAAATCATTTTTTTTTAGATATATTTTACGATAATGCAAGTCAGGCGGGCACCTGATGTCAACCTAACTCTGGTGAGACAAATCCAGACCCAAACAAATATTTGGGGATTACACAATCATTTTGTCTTGGTGCGGGAATCGAACCAGCAGCCTCTCGCTTCACATCCAGCTACTCGCACACTACGCTACGGAGGCTGACATTACTATCTACTGTATAATATCAAAATTTACCACGTTTATTGTACATTTGCGATGATTACACTACATAAGATCTAGAAAATAACAGACGCTCTGTTATCTTAGTATATTTATTTAATCTATTCAATTTCAACCGCAATGGAAACCGATTATCACAACCGTTTGCAAAAGATGATTTTATTAGTTTTTAAAAAGAAGGAATGTTCTCAATTGGATATAAATTACTGAGAGTTGATGACGGAATACGAGGAACAATGAGTAATTCCTCAATAAAAAAGGAAACACGCCACGATTCGGGTTTTTGAAGTATTTCTTTTTAAGTTTGTATCCCATACTATCTGTCCCTTGTGCTTTCACGGCTGGTATGTTACTGAGTATGTGAGTCAAAACGGAATATACATATAAACCTTCCGGAATAAATTCTTTGAATATTAGTAAAAGCGGCATCTGAATCCGTAGCATGATTTAGGAGAAATAAGCGAACAAACAGACTGTGATAATGTAAACTTATCTTTAAGTATTTCGTATTTATGAAGGAATACTTTTATCGGTTCAGAAACATAACCTATTGTGTCACCTGTCAAGGATTAATATAAAAAATATATATCTGTCAAGTAGTCCGTTACATACTAATAAAGTATTCAAAAACCAACTCATGCTTACATTATTGTATTTAATGTGGATAAGTAAATTAATCTACAAACATTACACATACTCTCTGTCTATTAGAATATAGACGCAGATAGCGACTTTGTTTTAAACTATTTATTGATTAAGTTTTTCTTGTTATCGCAACAGAACATTCCTTTACAAAAACTCTATTCATCTGAACAAAAGTTCCCAACCCCTTTATGCAATAAACTTTTATGTGGCATTTATTTAAGCAAGTTGACCCTTGCGAACGAGTTTACAAAGTTTATAATTTAATTACAACACCCTAGGCCGTCGTAGTCGGTGCACTTAGCATTACAAACGAAGACTTCGCTAGGATCTGATGGAAATTTTGGCGATTAACTGGAAATAAGTATGTTTTTCAGCTGTTCTATTTTATGTTGATCATAATTTTTAATATGAAATATGTTAAACATTTTAATTTTTAATTTTATTCTTACCTTTACGGATCTCGGTGGTGCAGTTGTATTCTGTACGCGGTACAACTGCTATGTTGAGGTCTCGGGTTCGATGCCCGGGTCGAGTATAGTGATATTGGGTTTTTCTATCACGAAATGTCAGTATTAGCCTGGAGTTTGGAAGCGTGCTCGGTATGGCGATAGGCTCGCCCCCTATCACATCATGGGACGGAAATACAACCAGCGAAATATGGGTGTACTAGTTACAACTCTGCCTACCCCTTTGGGGACTACAGGCGTTAGTGCGTTTGTATGTTACCTTTACATTTAAATTTCATTGGTTATGGATATTTAATTTGTTTTAAAATTAATAATAAATATAAAAAAAACAACACTAAAACGCCTTATGAAATATATACATTAAACACTGCTACATATAAGTCGCCTTTATCAGAATTCCGGGCGCGTCCAACCGCTTCCAACTACTCGTAAAGTGAATTTACTCGGAAACTTAGTAAATAACATTTAGCATTTTAGTGTATAGAGGATGCGGCGTGTTAGAACTCGAATACCGAACCCATAACGTTAAAACGCATTGTAAGCACTCAATGCATTAGAAGTCGAAGTTATTAGCGTGTTAGGCTAATGGAAAACGTCTGCCGTGCGAGGTTGCTATAACAAATTATTCAGGCACTTGTTTTAGATACTTAGATCGACTTAAACAGTCTAATTATAAACGTTAGACAAATCTTAAGCTTTACAACAACTGGTTACCATGGTAACCCACACAAATAAAAATGTAGATTAAAGCTAGTATACGTATTTAATAACGCCAGTTGAGTACAAAGTCTAAGTGGATTTCAATGGGATAAACGCTGCGAAATCCGGTTTTACCAAGGTGTTTATGGGTCTTACCTATAACTTAGGCTGAGAAATCGGGGAAATATGAAATAAAATCATAAAATAATTTGTGTTTCGAGTTTTTCGACTCTGATAAGTTACTCCAGGATTGGGATTTGTCATTGATAAGGAGATAGAGGCAAACTGTGGATGTATCTATTGCACCTCCGCCTACCCCTTCGGGGTATACATTTATGTATGACTTTGTGTAATGAATATTATTCATAATGTATTCGGTATACAATTTAATTCGTTTTACTAAGCCCTGATTATTATCATTATGAAAATGAATTAGCTGTGATTATCATTAAAATATATATTTGTAAATATAACAAATTATTATATTATAAACCGCCTATATCTATGAACGAGAATGTCATAAAAATGTATAGTTTAGCTGTGTCACTATATATAACAAGCAAAGCCTTATAAATACAAAAGAAAAACATCAAAAAGAGCTCTTTGGATTTCATTGGAATCCAATTATGCAAAGACACATATTATTATCGCAGAAAAACGAAATGTTCTTTCATACAATTCTTTTTTCGAAGTAATATTTAATTTTATGGCGCGGAAAAAGCGTTGCGAGGGGATCCCGCAAGGACAATGGTATGATTTGTTACACAGTCAGATATCATCTGCCTACGAAATTATCATCTTAGGGTGAAGATACAACAAATAGGTATAGGGCCGAAATATAATGCAAAGAAAGCAAGCATATATTTTTTCTTCTATATTTACTACTGTTGTGTTTGTTGTTTGAAGCCAGTGAAATTATTGGGCATTATGAGACTTAACATCTAATGTCTCAGGGTGACGAGCGAGTTCAGTGCCATGCAGTGCTTTATCATTCAAAGTTGTGTGTGGTGTTGTATCTGTTTATGGGCAGGCGTAGCGCTTACCATTAGGCGAGCGCTTGCTCGTCTCGTTAATCAAATATTTTTTTTTAGTGGTAACAAACATAGCAATTAAGCAAATATGTATAATAACGAAGCAACACTCAAATTATTAAATTATTATCAAATTATCGCCACTGCCTTAGAATACCTACAATACCAATCAAAGTTGATCTCTATACCGACTCGTGGCTTGCTACACTCTATTGAAATCTTCGAATTATTTTTTCAAATGGCAATCATAATTATTATTAGCATTTATGAAACACTTAAGTATTATTAAGTACTTATTGCTGTAAAGATAATATAGCTTTATGCTGTAAAAATAATGAAGAACTGATTTTATTTTTGGAAAAAAAAATCTTTCTTCTGGTGCTGCTTAAAGGTTTATCATAAAAAATGAAGGAATCATGTTACGGGGCGTACGTTTAATATATTTTTACCCTAACATAACCGTGTTTGTAGACCTTTTTCTACTCTCATACTCCTGCCCTTGTGTTCATTGAGCCGCTTTTATTAACATTATTTATTGCCATTTTTCTTTACAAGATTATCTTAAACGTTGTTTTCTACTTGGTTGTGTTTACTGAATTAACTGTGACATAAATGTTTATTTGCAAATTTTGTTGCCTTATATTTCGAATTGTTCAGATTTCTCATTTAAATAAAAGGTTTGGTGTGATTTATATTTTGTATCTATATATTTATAATAATAGTAAAAAGGCGAAATGGCTAAAGAGCCAATACCAACTATACGGGGCCTTTACCCAACAGTGGGATGATTAAAGTTAATTATAAAAGACTTCTTACAAATGCATAAATATTGTTGCAATGTTTATAGATGCAAAAAATGACTAAGGAAAAATTTTAGTCTGATAGACTATATTTTAAAATCATATTTTTTTTCTGTTGGTAACACCAAACGTATTCTGTTTATTGTACACAATGCTGCCTTATATATGGATATGGCCCACTTGTACCCTGGCACTGTGCGGTATTTAGCAGTAAGTATGCTTTGTACCACACAAGGTGTGCTCGGTTAAATTCATTTCGACGCTCTAGCCACGTTTACTATGGCGTTTATTTCATTCGAAATATTAATATAAGCTACCAAGCATTAATTCACGCAGCTTAGAATCATTGTTATGCTTGAAAACAACGAAAATTTACAATAAAAAAACATCTGTAACTTATTTTGACAATCGCGATGGCGCAGTTGGCGAGTATATATAAATAATATTATATAATAATAAATAAAAATAATATATAATAATATTAAAATAATAAACCTCCTTTACACCACGGATTATTTAGCTAAAACAATAAATACCTCCCAACAACGCTTATTTCTTGCATCATTCAACGAAACAAACCCAAGTTGGCGTTTTCCTTTCAAGCGCTTGTTGGCGCCTAAAGAAAAGCTTATAGTGGAAACTTGCTTTAAAAGCGAACCGCTTGCAAACAGTAGCGAGTGGAAACGGCTGGTGAAAGACGCTGCGTTTGTTTGTTTATGGAATACACTGGTGAAGCTGTGCCTTTAGTGAAGCTGTGCCTGCAAATTTTGTGACTTTTCGCCGTGATTTGCGAGAAAACGATTCGTTCAGGAATAAAAGAAAATAAACGAGGAAAAATGGTTGATAAATAACAATGCCTTCGAAGTGACGCATTGTCTTCGAAAAATGGCATTGAAAAAGCATCTAAATTTGGTTACACTATCTGTCAAACTTTCTGTCAAATACTTCGACTCATACCGGCTGTACTACTACTATATGATAAAATAAAATAAACAAAATATCTGATGGTACAGAAAAGAAAAAACAGATTCTAAATGTATAAATCAATAATAAATATACCCAACAGTCAGGCATATAGTCCTGACCCCAAATTACGTTAACCCTGTATCGTGGGTATCAGAAACTATGAGGGACTTGCGGTCCCACAACGCCCAGGCGCGAAACATACTATCCATGGATCACACAAATAATTTTCTCGGTGCGCGAATCAAAATCGTAACCCACAGCCTCTCGCTTCGCAGCCGGCTACTCTGTACTTCGCCACGCAGTCTGTCAATGTATACTAGTGCTACGTGTTTATCAAGGGCTAATAAGTGTAGACAGCACAAAGACTTAAATTTTTTGCGTGGCCCTTTTAAGCCCAGCCTACTGCAGTGTTCGACATCGATCAAGATTAAGAATAGTACGCTATTGTCATTACTATGCGTATGCTGTTAGCCAAATTAACATTAAAATATGAGGTTAACATAACGCATTTAATAATTAACATTATTATCACGTAAGCAAGTAAACAAATAACAATGCAACGATACAATTCATATCGTAACCTCAAACTTTAGTTATGAAATTTAATATAGGATGAATCGTACGGCACGGTCAAAATAATACAATTACCTAATTCAAATAACCCCAGTGTCCCCTAATAACGGACGCGTCACGTGCCGTGATCGGCCACGCAAAACAAACTTAGTACAGCCCTGTTAATGCGGAAGTGACCCACGCCCCCCATGCAGCTGACCCGACCCACCCTATTGTATTGTCAATTAATTAATTATGTTCAATACTTGGACGGATTTT
Organism: Amorpha juglandis; assembly: GCA_949126905.1. Lineage (NCBI taxonomy): Eukaryota > Metazoa > Arthropoda > Insecta > Lepidoptera > Sphingidae > Amorpha > Amorpha juglandis. The sequence continues at coordinate 6,076,495 of OX421380.1, forward strand.
GGCTCTGCCGTGCCAAAGTTCATTAGCAATATTGATGATTGACTTTGTATTCATTATTATTAAGATGGATTTTGCGTATCACTTTCATGGTAACACATTAACATAAAAGTTCGTTTGTCATTAATAATAATTAGAAATAATGGTTATATTATAAAAAGTAATGTTTGCGTGTCGTACAAATATAAATGTAGGGTTCCATAACATGTACTAAGTAGCAATTTATTTCTTTTCCTGGGTTCGGTTACCGATTACCTACGATCTTTACGAGTTCTTCAATACCTGTCACTTAATACAAATCTTTTGAAGTTAAAACATGTACTTGTAGTCCGGACTTGTAGTCCTATACTAAACTGTACACATCGATACATAGTATAAAACAAAGTCGCTATCGGCGTCTCTCTGTCTGTTTGTCCGCTTCATCATCATCATCATCATCATCATCACACAAGACCACATAGACGCACACAAGACGTCCACTGCTGAACATAGGCCTCCCCCAAAGATTTCCAGACCGATCTGTTGGAAGCGGCCTACATCCAGTGACTTCCTGCGGCCTTTATCAGGTCATCTGTCCACCTGTAGGTGGACGTCCAACGCTGCGCTTGCCAGTGTGCCCTCCATTCCAGAACCTTTCTACCCCATCGGTTCTGCGAGCTATGTGGCCTGCCCACTGCCACTTCAGCTTGCTAATCCGCTGGTCTTATTTTTCCTAAAGTATGCAACGGATTTAGATGCTGTTTTTAGAAATATTTATTCCGAAATTATACGTAAATAAATTATTTAAAGTATTTTTTTACCAACCAAGCAAATATACTAGGAGGATTAATATACTAATCAGAAACTTCATTAATATTTGAAGTATAATAATAGTTTAATCAACACAAACATGATAACTTTAGAAACTGAACGATTTAACACAGTCTCGTTAATCATAGCTACATAATAAATTTGTATAGTATAGTATGTATACAGGGTTAATTTTAAAACACCAGCAACCTCGCAGGACCAGATAGCTGACCCCATACGGAACAACTTTTGTTCTACGAGTTTGGATATAACTCAATATATTTAAAAAAAATGATTTTACAAATTTTGTTGTGTCGTGTTTTTCTTCGTAGAGTGCGGCGCGGCGCGGCGTGCGCGCGCGATATCAAACGCGCCGCTCAGCTGCTCGGGCGTTGACCTTCAAAGGAGCTAGCCCGGTTCCCCACGCTTCGCGTATTTGTTTACGTAATATGCGATGCGCGTTGTAACGTTCAAGACGGAAATTAAATGAATACTTATTTTTGTATGAAAATAAAATCTAACAAATTATCAAAAATCGTAGAACAAAAGTAGTAGCTTATAACCTTAGGAATCTACCCCTGCGAGGTTGCTGGTGTTTTAAAAATAACCCTGTATATTAAACTGTAAAACAAGTACTCCAAGCTTCGAAACTAGCCTGCTACTAAGCACTTCTACGAAACTTGAGTGTAATTTGTTCGTTACGTCGGTTACGTCTCTCAACTCGCGTTGGCTAAAACTTGATGTAGTGCTTCTCATATAAGCGACTTAGCAAATAAAACAGGCTAAACACAAAATCTATTTTAATGGAAACCATATTTTGCAAGTTTACGTTTATTAAATTAAGGAGGAATAATAAACTATTGTTCTGAATGTTTATATGTCTATAATTCATCTTTATATATATAATTCTTCTGTGAGTGTGTATGTCACTGAACTTCTCTTAAACGACTGGACCGATTTTGATAAATTTTTTTGTGTGTGTTCAAGGGGATCTGAGAATGGTTTAGATTCACAATTTTGTCCGCTGGACAATGTTTTTTTAATTAATTTTTAATTTATTAGTAGTTGTTGATTTTGGAATGTTTTTTTAGCCGTGTTGAGCACTTTTTGGTAGAGGCTAAACTTGTGGTTTCGCGTCTGACTGGACTGGACTGGAGTGGAGTGGACTGGACTGGACTGGGCTGGACTGGGGTCCGGACTGGGGCCGGACTGGGGACCAGACTGGACTGGGGGCTTGACTGGATTGGGGACCGGACTGGACTGGAGACCGGACTGGACTGGGGACCGGACTTGCCTGGGGACCAGACTGGACTGGGGACCGGACATGACTGGGTACCGGACTGGGGACCTGACAGGACTGGGGACCGGACCGGACTGGGGCCTGGGACTGGAGCCGGACACGACTGGAGACTGGATAGGACTGGACTGAAGACCGGAGAGGACTGGGGACCGGATTAGACTGGGGACCCGGACTGAACTGGGGACCGGTTTGGACTGGGGACCCGGACTGAAATGGGGATCGGACTGGACTGGGGACCGAACTAGACTGGGGACCGGACAAGACTGGGGACCGGACAGGACTGGGGACCGGACCGGACCTGGGACCGGACTGGACTGGGGGTCGGACTGGGGATCGGACAGGACTGGGGATCGGACTGGACTGGAGACCTGACTGGACTGGAGACCTGACTGGACTGGAGACCTGACTGGACTGGGGACTTGACTGGACTGGGGACCGGACTGGACTGGGGACCGGACTGGACTGGGGCCGGACTGGACTGGGGACCGGACTGGGCACCGGACTGGGGACCCGACAGGACTGGGGACCGGACTGGACTGGGCACTGGATTGGGGACCCGACAGGACTGGGGACCGGACTAGACTGGGGACCGGACTGGACAGGGCACCGGACTGGACTGGGGACCGGACTGAACTATAACTTATCGGCTGAATTGAGTAAGTATCCAATAGATGGCGCATACTGCATTGAATGGTTTACTACAATATAATTTAACATATACCTTAGGCACAGCAACGCGTGGCCGGGTCCGCTAGTATCTAATAATTATCAAGATGTGTTTTTTTACTATAGAATTGTAAATGAATAACAACACACTATTGAACGTTTCAATTAATCACATTTTTAAAACTGTACAGCTCACAGGATGCTGCATATTTAATGTTTTTTGTTTGTGATTTATTTATTATATTTTGTTTTAAAATAACACGTCGTGTTTTTTGAAGTGAAACTTCTTTATCGGCGTTAGAAAAATAAAATCGTCACATTTTTCCGTTACGCGGCACGCGTCACATTTTTTACTTAGACTGAATTTTGACCAGACTTTCATCGGACTTTGACCGGGCTTTGACCGGACTCTGACCGGACTTTAACCGGGCTTTGACCGGACTTTGACCCGACTTTGACCCGACTTTGACCCGACTCTGACCGGACTTTGACCGGGCTTTGACCGGTCTTTGACAGGACTTTGACCCGACTTTGACCGGAATTTGACCCGACTTTGACCCGACTTTGAACGGACTTTGACCGGATTCTGATCGGATTTTGACCGGGCTTTGACCGGACTTTGGATCCGACTTTGACCCGACTTTGACCGGATTTTGACCGGGCTTTGACCGGACTCTGACCGGACTTTGACCGGGCTTTGACCCGACTTTGACCCGACTTTGACCGGGCTTTGATCGGACTTTGAGGGGATTTTGACCGGACTTCTTCTGTCGAGCGTCCCAAAACGCACACTTTTTTTTGTATTCATGTCTATGATAATAAAAGCCTTTTGTTTAAACTTTATCTGATTTAAGTTTATTTAACCAATTTCTGTAAAGTTGCATATAGTAGTTCAGTTTTCGAAAAATAAGGTCATAAAGAAGTTTCACTTCCTACGTGTGTACACTAGTACACGCACACATTTTTTTATTAGAGCACATGGATTATTTAGACTAAGGATTGAATTCCATGTGTCCCTGAGCATTATGCGTCCAAGATTCAAAAATCATAAACGAATATTCTGTCGCAGCAGAATTTTCGTAATAAAACCCAATGTCATTTTTCCGATTTAGCCTTAGTCACAACCTTAATAAAATACTGGTATATTATAAACATGGAGTACTGTATGGACTCAGCTGATTGACCTTAACTTAAAAAAAGGAAAAAAAAATCATTTCTTCGATCGAACCCGAGTCCTTAACATAGCAGTCGTACCGCATACGCATTACAACTACGCCACCAAGGGAGTCAGTAGATATTTTATTAAAAGAATCATTATGTTATTTGGATTTAATGAAGATCAAAATATAAACCCCGGAGACAATCTTTCACTTTTACGACTTCCTATATGAGTATGAAAAAATTCAGTACATTGCAAATAAAGAATTTATAAGGGACGGGCGACGCGGACGGTCAGTTACATCGAATCCTGAGGGACTTCCAGTTTTATACTACTTTTTTATTACGTAGGTGGTACAATTTCATTATCCGGTAAATAAAAGGGCTTTAAGGCACATTCTGAATAATATATAAAAGATAAGTTCTTTGTCATATTCTTTAGAAAGCAATAGAGGAGAAGGTGGTAATGTGACCCCCACAGATATTATGGCCCCCTTCGATATTTCTAGCTTAGAATCACGTCATCAAGCTAACTTTTTTTTTACGGGGAGTATCAATGACAATTTCGATTTTAAGCACAAAAAAATATGAGAGGTCAGCACATGCGTTTATTATTCGAGCCAGTTTGAACTTGCACTCGCAAAAACTTTGTTATTGTTTTGCATTTAATTGCATATTTCTGGAAATACCGAGTTTACGCATCTGAGATTTGGATATTGTGTTCGATTAACGTTTTCCTATTAGATTTTGAAGGTACGTACGTAAAATATTTGATGTTACATATTTTTAGAGGTTGATTTGTAGATTCCACAATATTGGTAATTTGGCCCCCTCATATTGGTTGTATAACATACATGAGTGATATTTAGTTTTTTATTTACTTATAGATGCCGTGACAAAGTGTAGTGTCTCCAGCTTCTAAGAATGTGATATGCACAAGGTATAAGCCTCTTGGTAGAAAACTAATACTACAGCAGCAAAGGTGCACACATCGTCACCTTAGAAAAACCAATTGTATGAATCTTTTCGCTCAGCAGATATTCCGGCGGTTTTAATTGGCAACAAAGAGACGTAACATCTAGCAGTAGCTCCGATAATGAAGAAATAGTTGAAAGCGACTCATCGGGATGTGATGGAAATGTCTCTCTATAGTAGTAGTCAGTAGGGTGCCATATTACCCTCACTTGATCTCAAATTGCAAAATTTCCATTTTTTTTTAATAAATATATTTCAGATTTATCCGTTGCATTTCTCTTTATTCCGTATTATGTAGTGTATTGGCAAGTAAATAAGGAAACGAATGACGTATTCATTACATATGTTTTCCTTTTATTTTTCACATGAGACCTCAAAAACAAAGTGGGGGGCCACATTACCACCTTCTCCTCTACATTTTACGTGGGCTGTAACCTCGACTTTATATTATAATACTAGCTGTACCCTGCGCGCGTTGCTACGCCACCAACTAAAATAAATTTGAAGAAAAGACATTACACATATGAAATTCATTGGAATGACAGTGGAGCCATCTGTCAAAAATTGGTCGTACCAACTCAGAAACCTTCATGGGCTCATGCACAATAACTTTGCTAAAGATCATCACATGTGCAAATGCAAATGCATAGTTTACGATTCTATAAAGGACATACAGACAAACATTCATTTTTATATATATAGATTTATTATTTAACGGGTTATCTGATTAAATCAGAGTAAAGACCACACCAAATACACTATTCGTAAAGATAAAACTGCAAGAAAGTAAAAGGTTCAGTTGAAAACACCATTATGCTCGGGTAAACGCAGTAAATTAGTAGGTTTGCAACATTTCGAGCTAGCAATAAAAACCACTATACAACCAAAGTTTCTCGCAACCCATAACTTGTAGTTTAACCCCTCAGTAGTGATAAAGGCGTAAGTACAGACAAGCTGTGCGGGGGTGAACGACCCCCATCCCTGAAGGGACACCTGCTGATGTTATTGACAGTATGGTGTTCTTTTATTTCCCTCTCGCTGTTTGAGGGTTGGTGAAATTATTTTCTTTGCAATTTGCGGTTTTGTGTGGACATTGTTAGCGAGGATTAGGTGTGTACGTGAAATTAGATCGATACATGCCCGTTGCAGATCTTTTGGTTCTTAGGAATAGGTGAATGAGGGGTGTAAATAATTTTATGAGAATAATGTTCTTCAAATAAAAGTAGCTTAAACGGATTTTATCGCAGTTTTCTGTTTTTCAACGTTTCGAAAGCTTTCAGCCTTTGTGGTCACGGGGTGGACAATTCGAATCAAATAAATTAAATTAGTTTTATTTCAATGTGTACCATTCTTGTAAACGTAAGAACTTAATAATGTTCTTTTTTTATACAGGCCGGCATGATTCTGGTGACCACCGATAAACTCATTGTTTATCGGTGGTTGCTGGTTTTTTGGACTGCACTACGCTTACCATCAGGTGTAGTGCAGTCACTTTGCCGTGCTCGGGTAAAAAAAAACTGATGGAAAAAACGGACGAGGTTCTCTATTCGACTCGTAGTGTTTTATAACCGAGGTAACCAAACGAGGAAGTGGATCACCTGATCGTAAGTGATCTCCAGCGCCCATGAACTCCCATTACACCGGAACAATGGATGGACGTGTATTTGTTTTTTTTACATTTAAAGTAAATATTCCAAAGACTACAGCTACGACAGTTATACGACGATTTTAATTATTCTTTCACTAAGAGCAGTTAAAAAAAACTGTTTAACAAAAATAACACCCAATGAAACATTATAAAACAAAAATAACATAAGCCAATTTTGAATTTGTTCTATCGACATCAATGACTTATAAACTGCAACAATATTAAATAATTATTTTGTTTAAATCATTTTGGATAAAAAGTTTACTTATGACATTTTATTACTATGATTAATTTAAAAAAATACTCATCTCGATAGTTTAATATTTTTTTCAAATTACAAATATCGCAATACACTTCAAAGTCAACCTTAAATAAAAATATCTGCGGAAATAACACTCAAACAAAATCTTTTTCAGATTCAGTAATATACCTTATATTTGTGTTATTTTATTTTACCTTTATCCCGGGATCCCCAAAATGGCCGCGGTGGGAACAGTAAAGCTAAAGCTTACAGAACCACAACCCGCTTCTAACCTGGCTTTGGCGCATAAAGAATTCATGCCAGACGGAATATCTGAGGTGAAACACATGTTTTAACAAAGTGGCCAGTGCTTTGATGGTTTAAAGAAAAAAAAGAATAATACCTTCCCCATTTATACTGTCCTGTACTGCCGGCCACAAGCTTCCTCTACTGAATGAGAGGGTTAGACCTTAGTTCATCACGCTGGGCTAATGCATCTTGCAGACTTCACGTACCTTAGATATTATTATGGAGAACTGCTTAGGTATGCAGGTTTTCCATGATGTTTCTTTTATTACAGCAAACGATAATTATGAATGAATATATGCAAGTTAGAAAAAAATAGATGTGGTTTCGATCCTGCTATTTTCGTCTGGGCATTTCGCTTCTACAAACACAATGTTCAGTTACTAGTACCCACTTCGTACATGTGTGCTATGCGTATAGACATTTCCTAAAATTTAATTTCACAATGAAATGGCGAGATTCGCATTTTCATTACGTTAATACATATCGACAAATGATTGTTGTATATCAACAGGAGTGGTATAGACTTCGATACGATAGTCGCAGGGTCGAATCCAGCCCCAAGAGCATACACCACTGCCTTTTCTAAGTTACGTGTATATTCATTGTTAATTATCGCTTGCTTTAACGGTGAAGGAAACATCGTGAGGAAACCTGCATACCTGAGAACTCGATAAGATTTTTCGAAGGTATGTGAAGTCAGACATTAGGCCAGCGTGGTGGACTAAGGCCTAACCCCTCTTATTCAGTAGAGGAGGCCCGTGCCCAGCAGTGGGACGTATATAATACAGGGCTAGTAAAAAAAAAATATCATATCGCTGCTTCAAAACAAAAGGGCCACAACGCGAATAGACCTAATTTTACAGGAGAGCCATTTAAAGTTTTCAAAATCAGTTTTTGTATAATTTCTCTGTGATTTTAAAACTGATAAATAGGTGTTATACACTGTTAGAAAGATATTTTTAATCTGCTTTTAATGGTTAATTCGGTTATGTGTATTTTTTTCTAAAAAAAAAGTTATGAGCAGATATGTCTCTTTTGTATATAAAGATATTGTTTGAATTATGGGGAAAATTTAACAAAACAGTCACAAGTTTTAAAAATAATATGTATTCATGGTTCATTTTGTACCATAGCTTACACAAATTAGAAAAAATATATTATAAACCAAAGAAAGTGACCATGTCACATAAAAATAATTACTAAAATAACTTTTTCTTCTGTGAAATATAAAGAAATGCTACAAAAACATTACTTTCTTTTGTAGAGACTATCCCGCCCACACACCCGCCACTGTAACTCCTGTGCACCAGGATCAACAGTGGCATGCATTTTTGTCGACACCGAGCAGTGAACCTTGGCGAGTCTCTGGAAATGCCTAAATGTCTTTGTCCCGCAACGAAATTAATCAGGTTAGGGAAGAGTTGGAAATATTAATTGTCCACTTCCCTCCATAGCAAAGCGGGAGTCAAAATAATGAATTGAGGAGGTATTAACCTCAAGTGTAAGGACATTTACAACTGGAGAAGCCAGATGTAAAGCACCACGGATGTCATTAAGTGGGTCCTATCACGCGAGCTGTTATACTTGATTCCAATAATAGGTATGGCAAAAACGCCGGAAAGCACGGAAATTCTTTCTAGTCTCCACAAGATCCATATAGTATACAGCTCCAGATGTTATTTGCATACTGTCTAACATAATGTTGCGCTCATGTTGCCAGAGACTACACTCCCAAAGAATATGATTTGCGGATTGCTCATACCGGCGGTTAAGTGTAGAGCATGGGCACGCAGCCGAATCAACCAACCTAAATAAAAACAGTTTTAACTTAAAGTTGCCATGACCCGTGAGAAATTGGGAAACACAATGATCAACTTCTACCCAAGTTTTTGTTAGACGATCGCAAACCGACGGAAAGTACTGCTACAGATGCCGTCCCTTAGTAGAATTGTCTCATCGCCATTGCCAATCGTTTAGTAGATCGTTGTAATTTTCGGAGCACGATTTGAAAAGTCGACTGATTCTTAATAGCTCCCGCGACGTAAGAAAGCTTTTGTCCATATTTTCTTTCGTAGAGTAACAGGTACATAGCGGTGCGACGCTGCACCTCCAGATCGACTGGAAGTACACCCGCAAGGACACCAAAGCTTCGGTGCTAACTGTTCTATACGCCTTACACAAGAATATCAACGCCAGGCGTTGGCTTTGGAGCATTTTTCTTCGTACGGCACCGATAGTAGCCCTATCAGCCCATACAGGTGATCCATAGCAAATACATCCCAAGTAAATAGCTCCATAGATGACTTTTAATGTGCTAAATGATAGACCCCACGTCGAAGTTGATATCCTTGTCAAGGCATAAAAATTACGTTTATACTTTTCTCACACGTTTTTAATATGCTCCAGAAAAGAAAAAAAATCGTTCTAAAACTAGCCCAAGGTAGCAAACCGATTCTTTTCTTTTAACTAAAACGTTGTTAAATGTTATTCGTGGCGGTGATTTCAGAGTGCCCTTTAAAAGTAATTGGTAAGTTTTAATTTAAATTTTGAATTACTTACTAAACAAATACAAATAAAAACAAATAAAAAATCAATAAACTGAAATTGTATTGACTATCAGGAATGGAACCACTGTCCGAGGAGTCATTCAATGCTGGTGCGTTATTCATCTTCTCAATACAGGGATCACTTTCAACGTCGCTGTTTTTAAATAAAGTTTCATCATTGTCATTTGGCTGCTTGATTTGGTTTTTGTACTTTACCATGTTGAGTATCCTATGCGCTCAATTGTTCATTATATAAAAAATAATTAAAACAAATGTTAAAATGCATAAAATAAACCTTTACCTTAATAAAAGAAACTTACAATAAAAATAATAAGCAAAAACAGTCTATTTAATTATAAAATAACATGATTTTACTTTTAAAAATAAATATACAATGCAAATGTATATCAAAATAATAACTTTTATTCATTAATAATTATTATAACCTAGAAAAAATCACCAGCAAAACGGACGTATTCCTAACATGTCCCTTTTGAAACTACGTAATTATTATCTCCTAAATGCATCTTCTATGCAAAACATACTTATTTCAAAATATGGTACTTTTGTTTTTAAATTGTTATTACAACTCCTATAAAGTGTTATAGACAAAACAGGCTTTTTTGCAATATGGTCCTTTTGATTAAGTAAAATATGTGATACTTACATGAATATTATATGCAAAACGGACGTTTTTCAAAATATGGCACTTTTGTTTAAATAATAAAAGTTTAATCAAGGGATTTTTTAGCGTTATGGCCCTTTAGCACGAAACAAACGTGCATTATGAAAATATAACCGACAACATTTGAATTTTTACAATAAAAAGGATTTTGAAAATTTTTGATTTGTGGCCCTTTTGTTTTAAAGCAGCGATATAATTTTAAATAATTATTAAGTTGTTTGATTATTAATTATGTCAAGTTCTTTAAGGCTGAATGTTACCTATCCCTGTCGAGTTAAAAATATGTTATTTCTTATAACTTCGGATAATTTTTTTTAAACGATTAGGCTTATCCTAATCTCCTCTAAGATAAAGTTATGATAGAGTTTGTACTTACAGGCTAAAATAGTTTCCAAAAATAAAACAAAGTTGTCTTATTACGTATTATTATTTATATCACGTAGTACAAAAGGTTTCGGATAAATTGGAGATTTTTCTTCAGGGAACAGGCGACATGTTACGATACTATAGAAACATCGAGATATCTCATGAGACTGGAGCGTTTTTTATAAATCCCTTTTTAAATCTGTTGTCTGTATTATACATTATTCTATTCGAATATCTTTTATCACATTCTTTCATAATAAACGGACTAATTCAACAACAAAAGAAAATAAATCTTCTTATTATACAATCTGTTTCGCTTTATTTATCGCCTCTATTATCTTAGCTGAATTAGTTACCTTCGTTGTTTGATTAATTTCTAATTATCATTTTAAACCTCGGGTGTATTATCCAAATACGTAGACAGTGCTTTGTTTCATTATGACCTAAGTAAATTAAACATTACATTGTTTACCTTATAATTGACTACCTCGGTGACGCAATTATATTGCGTACGCGGTACAACTGCTATGCTGAGGTCTCGGGTTCGGTCCCCGGGTCGGGAAAAAGCGATATTGGATTTTTCTAATACGAAATGCTCAGTAACAGCCCGGAGTGTGGAATTCTGCCTGGTATGGCGATAGGCTCGCCCCGTATCATATTATGAGCAGAAGTAAGCTTCATAATGGAAAATCAGTAATATTTGTTCAGTACAAGAAGATAGGTAAGAAGTCCTTATACTATATCACAATGTAGAGAAGTTACCGTAGCAACGCAAACAATAAATAAAAATAAATAAACGTACCAATACGACACACACTTTAAAGAGGCACGTGCCGAAATTGAAGGCAAACGACTCCAATCAAAATAATAAAACCAATTACAAAATGTAACAAAAAAATCTGAACCAATCATGAATATTCATACAATTGCTTACTTATATCACTGAAGCGTTTTAAAAACGATTGCAAAATTCAACGCAAGATAGAATGCGTGCATTGTGAAGGAGAATAACTCAGGAAGTCGTATGAATCGAACCGTGAAATCGGAAATGGCGGACGTCCCACAATCTCCCCGCTACGTTTGTCACTAAATCATATTCGCTATAAAAGTCCCGATAAATGCGTAAATACATCCCTGTGTTTTATTGTGTTTCGGGTATGCACAAATCTTCGGCGCTATATGCGAATTTATTTCAGTGATTTCTTTGCACAGATATCATATGGTTGCGAATATACAATGACATACCGGGAACAAATTCTAATCCTGGGCAATTTATGTGTATTTTTCGAATCAATATCTCAAACATAAATGAATTTATGATTGCCCTACCTGGGAATTGAACTCAGGAATTCACGGTTCTCAGAAGCACGTTGCCACTAGACCAATAAGCTGGACAGTGGACAGGTAAAAATCAATTTACGATAACGAATCGCTCCAATAGGGTTTTCACGTACTCTGTATGGTACGACTCAACATTTTGTACATTAAATTTAACATTAAATAAATTATACCCAACAAACAAACACAGGCCGGACTCCACAGCAAGATACAATTATCTTGTATCGTATGTATAAGAAATTACGTGACTTTCTGGTTCTCGTAATACCTATACCCAAAACAAATATTTACGAATTACACGAACAAGTTGTCTTTCAAATACTGAATATTAAAATTAAATTATCACATCTTGCGAGTAGCGATAGCTAAGCGGGGATCGGTACGGACGCCGAGACCAAAGTCGCAAATTCAAAACAAATCCCAAGAGTATGTCTTTTCTGAGTAACGTGTGTATTCATTGTTAATTATTGCTTGCTTTAATTATGAAGGAAACATCGTGAGGAAATCTATATACCTGAGAATCCCCCACAGGATTTTCGAAGGTATGTGAAGATAATACAGGGCTTATTATTGTATATTATAATCACAGTCCCCGTGGCGCAAAGGTTGTGAGCTACAAATATTAGTTTCATGTGCGGGTGTGTTTTCATCCCAGAGAGGTTGATCGTCAGACAGGCGGCCGGTTGTAAAAAAAATTAATGGCTTCGTCAAACAGCGGACGAGGCGGGACGGCAACGCGACGCTGACGGGACTGTGTAGTATAGATAGTCGAGCGTTGAGCGCCACGGTTCTGTGTGACATTTTCTGTATTTTATTTTACTATTTTTTTTTTTCTATATGCGAACGTCCCATCAGCGTCGCATTGCCGTCCCGCCCCGTTCGCTGTTTGACCAAACCATAAACCAAATCTTTCTGTAACATGTATTAAAACCATGCTGCGCCGACTCCACTGTCAGTGGGATATGGGGAGGTAAAGAAAGAAATTATAATCACATCTTCACTTCTATATAATTTACAAGACAATAGAGGTCATATTAATTCTAGCTCATCTAAATATTAATAACCATAGAGGTCGTATTCATACTCAGGACAAATCAACTTAGTCAGAGGGATGCGATCACCTCATTCCCCTATTTTCTGAGATTACTCAGCCGCTGACTCATGAACTTTGACTCATTCCTTACGTATCTCGTAATGTGATAAACAGAAAAATTACTGTAATGGGCCTGTTACAGTGCAAGTCTCGGCTTACCTTCTTACATCTAGCGGGTACTAAGTACCGCTGCATAATCGTTTAGATAATGTTTTGTTTTTATTTATTACGTGCATGAGTTAAGTATGTATTTACCTAGTTTGGGAGGCTAACATGAGACCATGAGATATCTGGAGCTCAATTGAGAAAACTAGCGACAGCAAAAAACTGTTAAAAATGTCGACATTTGATAAAATTACTTCATTTTAGGGAGCGTCGACAATATGCCACAGAAATAAAAGATAATATTTAAAATTTTCTCTAGTTTTATCCTTTTAACGTCGAGTATTAAGTACCACATCGATAGACATACAAATATAACTAGTTATACCTGGAATTTCATTAAAAAAATATTAAAATTAGTATTATATTAAACTAATATTTTCTCGATATGCTAAGTAAGCCTTCTGGTAGTCCTTACTAAGTAGACGATGTTTACGAAAAACTAGCTTATTTGTTTCCACACGTTTTAGACAGGCCAAGCTGCGAGCCAAAGTGAATTATAAATAAAGTAATGCTATGAGCGAAAAAATAATCCCTAGATGTTGTAACAATACATTATGTATTAATGTAAATATTCCAACGACTCAAGTTATATTAATACAACAGAACGCAATTTTACAAATAAAAACCGTATCAAATAACAAATTACTCTCAATTATGATTGTTATTGTAACAAAGATTCCTTCTGTAAGACATAATAAACAAAACGTAAACACACACACTTTGCTATCAATTACAAAGGTTAGGTATTAAGGCGGAGTCACGGAAACAATAAATGGTTGCAAATTTAATTACAAATGGGAAAATTCGAACGGCAAAATTCTCCAACTCAAGTGGATTTAACCATCCGGGCTTTTCGGAATTTATGACCGATCCGTTTGCACTAATTAATTTCATCTCTTATCTGATACGCTTAATTGGAGTTGTGGACTTTGTTCCCTAATTCATCTTGCAAATTAATAGCATCGCCACAATAAGTTCTAATTCCTAAATTGAAAATTACAACAACGTAAAAGCCTTGGCGTGAAAGAAAGTTTATTAATGTTAAATTAATTATTTTATGTATAAAATAAATCTAAACCTTATTGTATTTTGAGACGTCTAAATATGTGGACCAAGCGATGTCCACTCGTTGACCACGCGACGTTCACTCGTTGGCCACGCGAGGTTCACTGGGTGATCTCGCGACGTTCACAAGTAACAACGCGTCGTCCACCCGTGGACCACCTGTCGATAACGAGTTGATTCCAAACGACGAGGCGGTGCTGGTCGGGTGCCGGGTGGCTCTAATGAGCTATGACCCTAATTCGACAATAACTGACGGATCGATATAGTTCTATTGTGATACTAGAAGGCATAATAATAATTTCGTACCTATTCGACACTTGTTAAGATATTTTTCTCTTTTGGACGAAAATTACTAAGGCCAAATTTATTTTGCCGTTAAAGCCAAAGTTACCCCAAAATGATGGCACTTTTGAAAAGTTCTAAAATGATATCATGAGTCCAGCCATCAGGATAGAAGTGTTTTATTATAACGTCGACCCATATCACGAGGAACAGTTTAAGTGGATACGTTTTATTGTGACAACTTATATCTTTTTGTATGAAAAAGATAAATTCGCGTGAAACAAAGGCGTTGAGCACCCGTGTCTCTATGGTTAATAGATATCGTTTCAGATTTTATTGTTTACTAGCTTTTGCTCGCGGCTCCGCCCACGTGATCAAATAAACAAACAAACAATCAAACTCTACAGCTTTATAATATTAGTATAGATTTGATTTTGATTTGACAACGGAAGCCTTCAAATAATATTATTTTGGTAGCTTAGCAACGGAAGCCTTCAAATATGAATAATTTTCCCCGTTTTTGCAACATTTTTCACTGATGCTTCGCTTCTAATGGTCGCAGCGTAATGTTATATATCCTAAAGCCTTCCTCGATAAATGGACTATCCAACACAAAAAGATTTTTTTAATTCGAACCAGTAATTCCTGAGATTAGCGCGTTCAAACAAACAAACAAACAAACAAACAAACAAACAATCAAACAATCAAACTCTACAGCTTTATTATTATATTGTTTATTTTAATCAGTTTTTATAAAATAAATGGATTCTTAATACATAAACTGTCAGGACATAATGTATCATTTAGTATAGGATCCCTTTCACTACATGGAAATAGTACGTTATAGATTTTTTTAGAAATGGACTTTGTATTCTTGGCTGTATAAAATCTAAACTTTAAAAACCCCGGGCGTCAATTAGAAAAGCAACTCTAACTTGAAATTATTGATAAACATAGCTAAGAACCACCAGCTTACAAACAAAATACTGCATTGACATTAGTCCATTCTCTTCGCTTCGCTTCTAGCTGAGCTGCTTCTTTGCTCCCTTGAAACTATCAATCAGGATCATATCCTTCATATTAGATGTTGATTTCAATATTCGCAATGGCTATTAAGCCACCTTTGTTCATGATAATATTTAAAATATGAATTGCTGCCGCATTTTTGTACCAATTGAGCAGTAAGGTTTCTTTTTCATATTGTTTTGTCTTGCGTATAAAGTAGTCTATAAATTTAAGCAGAGTTAACAAGGAGACAAGTATCTTAAAGTTGCCTAAGCTAAGATCACCGTACTACTTCAAGACCTCGACATTATTTCTGCTCACATGGACAACATATGACAAACAAACATACCCGAGCACAATACCTGTTTACGTTCAAATATTTGCTCGGAGTTACGCAGCTACGGAGTTCTACTTACTGTTTGTATGCAAAATGTAACTTAGAATACACATAAACTATGTTAATTTTAAAACATATGGTTAAGTTGTATATCAAGTCATTAGAACGTTGAAAGACTATATTTAAGCGGAAACGAAATACCCAAGATAAAATTCACTCATTTTCAATATATTAGTAAGCATATTATATCGCTTTTATCGCAGAGCTAGGCACACGAACGGCTTAACTGTGAGTAAGGTAAACATTACGATAATTGAAAATCATGGACGCGAAATCGATCTGAAAAGAACTGGGGAAAGGAAGGCAGAGGTAAGACGCGGGCCTCCGGAATTCTCATCCATCTTACGAAACGCAATAACAAGCTGCTAAGTCGGTTTTCTGTAAGACAGTGGTACCCCGGTCGAATCGTAGATCCTACTGCACTTGTTATAAGATATTTTTTATTACCCAGATGAATTCTAAAAATCATAAATATTTAAGAATCTCTCTTCTCCCTTATCCAATTCTTATTCCTTTCCTTAATGGTCGGCAACATATGTATACATTTTCTACTATATCATCATCATCAGCCACAAGACGTCCACTGCTGAACATAGGCCTCTCCCAAAGATTTCCAGACCGACCTGTTGGAAGCGGCCTGCATCCAGCGACTTCCTGCGATCTTTATCAGGTCGTCTGTCCACCTTGTAGCTGGACGCCCAACGCTGATAATAATTTCCACTATATGAATGTTTATAAATGGTGGAAATAACTTATCATCAGATGACCTACGAGCTTGCTATTTTTTTACCCTAGCATGACAATGTGACACTGGATCTGATGTTAAGTTAATTTCAATCGAAATACTGGCCATCGTTGAGTCATTTCATCTTTCGGTAGTCACAAGAATTATGCCGGCCTGAAGGTGCTGGATACGCTGGCTGCCTCGGAATGCGATCGCATGAAAGAACCATTGTGTTGGGGTTTTCGTGATAGCTATCGAGTTGGGCACAAAAATTTCGGATACTCTCTAATCAGTATAATTTTATTGCCGTCCTCTGCTTAAATATTATTAATATTATTTCATATTTGAAATGAAATGAAACAGTTAATCATGTAGACAATTAAAATAGTAATTATGACAAGTCAGTATAAAAATAAAAGAAACTTGTGTCAATTAATCTATCAATATCAACTAATGTACTCATATATTCGGCCCGTCGCAGTGTTAGGAACAACACGTGTCCGCGGCAGTTTCGTTATCTTTGCCCTTTTTTAGGTTAATCATTGTTACAGTTGTGTATTAGTGTTACATAGTAAATCGTACAGTGTTGTTTTAGTGCTATAGCTGTTATTACGGTAATATATCATGGAGGTAGGAGAAGATGAGCCTCCAGACGGAGGTGGCGGTGAGTCCTCCATGGAATCTACTGACACCCCTCTCCCTCCTAACATTAAAAAAGCTTTAAAACGTCCCCTGGACCTTACTGTTGAAGACTCTGTCGCCCAGAAAAAACATAATTCCCCAGCACCATCAGTTCAGGATGTTTACATTTGTCCGGAATTTGAAGATAAATTTTTATATCTACCCTCCGATTCGGCTCCTTTTATTATACACCTTTCGTCAAAAACTAATTCTCAAATTCAAACTTTGAAGCTGGCAAAGATCTTGCATCAAAGTAATGTACCTGGCATTGTTCCGGGTAGTATAAAACCAGCTGGACGAGGGAAAATTACCCTAGCATTTGACTCAGCTGCAGCTGCAAATAACCTTGTCAAATCCCAAGTAATTGAAAAAAATAACTTGATTGCGACCATCCCGAAATTTCACATTTCGCGTATGGGAGTAATTCGAAATGTTCCTCCCGATTGGTCACTGGATGACCTAGTCTCGGGTTTACATTACCCGGAACATTGCGGACAAGTAGTAAAAGCCCGCCGATTAAATAAAAAAACTATTAATAACGGAACCACGGAGTGGATTCCATCCACTACTGTAGTGTTAACATTTCGTGGCCGACTCCTCCCTGAAAGGGTTTTTTGTTACAATTCCTCTTTGCCTGTATTCCTGTATCAATTACCCACCATTCAGTGTCGACAGTGCTGTCGTTTCGGACATGTAACTTCACAGTGTAGGTCTCAATCCCGATGCTACCGCTGCGCCCAGCAACATAGGGGTAACACATGTACTGTCTCAGATAACAATACGACTTGTATACTCTGTTCTGGAAATCACATGGCTACTTTTCCTAACTGCCCCGAACACAGCAGACAAAAGGCTATAAAACTGGTGATGTCAGAAGAGAACATCTCATTCTCGGAAGCATCCCAGAGATATCGGCCTGTACGCAAATCATTTGCAGACGCTACGAAAGCTCCCGTGAATTCTTCCCCAAAGACTCCCCAACCTCCCTCTCATTTTCATGCTCCATCACAGTCTTACAAAAAAACTGTCAACCTTATCCGTCATCCTACTCCCTCCTTAGATAAAGGGTATGACATTCATGCCCACTCATTGCTCACCCAAGACCCTAAACCATCTCTTCCTAATGGCTGCGCCTTCCCTCCAGATTCACCCATCCCAAGACCTTCTTCTTATTCCCCATCCCCTAACGATAATCTCATAGAGTTGCTGCTCTCAACACTCTTAAATATCACCTGCAAATTTAGCGATGCCCTTCCCCCTAAGGTCTTCTCACTACTGAATATTCTTTTTAAAGAACTCAACTACCACAATGGCCCTCAGTCTTCTTCAGTGGAACTGTAGAAATATTAAAAATAAAAAACATGAGATCATCTATCTTCTTAACTGCCACAGACCTGTCGTCTTTGCCGTTGCTGAGACCTGGTTAAAGCCTGGGTTTTCTTTTAGAATTCCAGGTTATGCCTGTCTCAGGGACGACAGAGGCGATGGATGGGCAGGCTGCGCCCTTTTCATCAAGAGAACTATTACTTACTCCCAGATTCCCCTCCCCTCTCATAATTCGACATTCCACATAGTTGCTGCTAGAGCTTTAAATACTTCTTTCATTTCCATCTATATCCCTCATCCCAATGCAAGCATCATCCTTGATCTCCGTAGAATTTTGATGACTGTTCCTCCCCCCTTATTCATTATGGGTGATTTTAATACCCACCACATTATGTGGGGCTCCCATCATAATGACCCTGTTTCCTCCCTTCTTCTTGATCTAATTGATGATCTCAATGTGTGTGTCCTAAATGATGGTTCTTCAACTAGGCGGATTTCGCCTTCACAAAATGCTAGCCCAGTCGACCTCACCCTTGCTTCTCCTAGTTTAGTCTCGTCTTTGTCTTGGTCTATTTTTCCTTTCTCCTACGGCAGTGATCATTTCCCAATTCTATCCAATTGGCATCACTGTCTTACACCTAAACCTACCGTTATTCCCCTTCTAAAATATAGAGTATCTAAAGCAGACTGGGATAAGTTTTGTGCACAATTAGACTTATTTATATCCTTAATAAGGCCTATCAACATCGATAACATCTTATTTGTCTATGATGAATTCCGCACAGCCATCATCTCAGCTGCTGATCTCTCTATCCCTTTAAAAAATTCCGCTTCTGGTAAAATTCCCTCACCCCCATGGTGGGATTCTGATTGTACGGAAGCTGTCCACATGCGCAACGCAGCGGAAGCTATATATGCATCGGATCTCACTATTGAAAATTTTCTAGAACACAAAAAAGCATCTGCTAAATGTAAGAGACTTCTTTCTAAAAAGAAATATCAAGGCTGGGTTAACTTTTGTGAATCCCTTTCCCCCTGTTCCCCTCCTTCCCTCATTTGGAAAAAAATGAAGATATATCGTAGATCTCAACAATCCCATTCCAACACCCCTTCCAATGACTACAATCTTTGGCTTCCCGAATTTATCAACAATATTGCCCCTGATTTTGTTCCATCTGAAGATTGTTTTCCTACCCTACTTCCTTCTCACTCGCTGGACAATATGAATAATCCATTCTCCAGTGCTGAACTCCATTGTGCTCTATCCAATCTCCGAGACTCCTCCCCTGGTGTAGATGGAATACCTTACTCTTTCATATCTAACGCTTCTCTATCAACTAAATCGTACTTCTTGGACATTATCAACATAATATTCATAAATGGATCCCTGCCGGACTGTTGGAAAACCCAAATAATTATTCCGATCTTAAAGCCTGGCAAAGACCCCAACCTAGCATCTTCCTACAGACCTATCGCTCTTTCATCTACCCTTTGTAAGATCATGGAAATCCTTATTAAAAATAGACTGGATTGGATTTTGGAAAGCAGAGGTCTCCTATCCAATTCCCAATTTGGATTCCGCCGCGGTATGAGCACGCTAGATAATCTGAGTATCCTTACATCAGATATCCGCTCGGCTCTTTCCCATGAAGAAAATGTCATAGGCGTATTCTTAGACATATCTTCCGCTTATGATAGTGTACATCTCCCCGCACTCAGGCAGAAACTGCTACATCTGAGTATTCCGCTGAGGATGATTAACTTCATTTGCAATCTCTTCATGGACCGCAATATTATCTTCCGTGTAAACAATTCCAACCTATTCCCTAGAAGGGTGTGGAAGGGTCTTCCACAAGGATCTGTCCTTAGCCCAATTTTATATAACGTGTATACCTCAAATCTAGACCAATCTGTAAACTGTTTCACTAATATCCTCCAATACGCGGATGATATTGTTTTATATACCGCTGACAAATCATTTAATGCTGCCTCTGACAGATTAAATGTAGCTCTCTCTTATTTGAATATATGGCTGAAGGATCACCATCTCTCCCTCTCCACTACAAAATGTAAAGCAGTAGCCTTTAGTAGAAAAAGATCCATTCCCCCCATTGCTTTAACTGTTGAGGACCAACCAATCGCAACTGCCAAACAAATTAAGTTTCTGGGAGTTATTTTAGATTCCAAGTTGTCAGGTGTTCCGCACTTAAAATCCATATCTGACAAATGCGAAAAAGGGATAAATGTTATTAGGGCTCTAGCTGGTGTACGCTGGGGTGCTCATCCATATAATTTAAAATTGATATACAATGCAATCATCCGTAGTCACTTTGACTATGGATGCTTCATTTTAGAGCCATGCAATAAACAAGCGTTATCTTTGTTAGATAGATTACAATCCAAATGCCTCCGTATAATTCTAGGGGCAATGAAATCCTCTCCTATCAATGCTCTTCAAATAGAAGGTCTTGATGCCCCTCTCGCTCTCCGTAGACAATATCTATGTGACCGCTTCTTCCTCAATATCCTTCAAAAAACATCTCATCCTCTTCATAACAAACTCAACTCCCTTTCCCAGTCTGTCCAAGAACCAGGATACTGGTCTCATAAATCTCCTCCCCCTCTTGTGCAATCTTTTCAAAAATTCTCCAATACCTCCTCAACTGTATTTCAAACAGATATCCATTTCCTTTACACCTTTGATTATGAGTCTTTAATATTTGAACCTAGAGTTATTCTCAATTTTGGAATTTCCAAAAATGATATTGAGGCACAAAAGAATTTCAATAATATCTTTACAAAATCATGGCATGGTTGGACTTCTGTTTACACAGACGCTTCCAAAGTGTCTGACAGGGATTGCGTTGGCGCTGCTGTATGGATCCCAAAATTTAAAATAATTTTAGATTTTAAATGTCCCCCCCAAACCTCAATATTCTCAGGAGAGGCCATTGCACTGCTAGAGGCTGTTTTGTTCGTCCAATCTCATAGAATAAATAAATGTATTATCTTCTCAGATTCCCATAGTTTACTGCAAGATGTTAAGAAACCCTCTTTTCATAGTGGCTCATTTTACATCACTATCAAAATTAAAGACATTCTTATGCAATGCCACAGGTCCGGTATAGAAATAGTATTAGCGTGGATCCCCAGCCACTGTGGTATAACTGGTAATGAAATGGCCGATTCCTGCGCTCGTAATGCTGTTCAAAATGGTAATATTGCTCATATATATTGTTATGCAAGGGACTTGAGAAGTTTAACTAAATCAGACCTAATGAATAGATGGAACAGCATCTGGCAGTCCAGTAGATTAATAAAGGGTATTCATTACGCTTCCGTCCAACCGTTGATTCCCTCAAAACCCTGGTTCTTCAAATTCCGAAACATCAACAAAAGAACAACATCAACCATAATTCGTCTACGTTTAGGACATGTATGTTCTCCGGTATTTCTAGCTAAAATTCATGTTCGAGATCATTCCATATGTGAATGTGGGTTAGCTGAGGGTACACTGGAACATTTGTTCTTTGAGTGCCCAAGAATCCCATTTTCTGTATACGACATTCTCCCTGATAAATTCCCTCGCCCAGTAAATGTTAAAACTTTATTAACTTGTAATCATCCCCAAAATATTATCCTTCTTTCTAAATTCATCCAAATTAATAAACTATACTTATAGACATTATAATTTTTTAAATACATTTCCCCACTCTCAGCTGGTTAGCACTACCTTCACTTGCCTTTTATTATTGCGCTTGTACACCATGTCTATCTGTAACACATTAGTAATGCTCCCGTAATGAAACTGACAAAATTTAATTATCAACACAACTCATTGTTTTGGATAATTTGTTTGCTTTTTTGGCACTTTGTCTTTTATTCCTTTGCACGAAAAATTATGTACCCTTTACTATTATTTTTTTTATATATCTTATTCAGGCAGAGATTGGTAGAGATAATATAATATATATTAGTAGTTAGTTTGTGTAGGGATAATATTATATTAGTAGTTTATTACTTCGCTGCCGTTAGTTCCTTTTATTGTGAATGTAGATTAAAACTGTGACGCTAGATTAGGTTGCGACGGGCCATAACAGGATACTGGCAAAATCACCGATGACACGGTGGAGCCAAAAGACAACAAAAGAAAGAAGAAGAATGTACTCATATATATATATAGCACATACGTATACATATATAGCATCATCAAAATACACTACACAATTACACTAAATCTGTTTAATTATCTATTAATTTTACAATATTTTACTATGGAAAAGTCCACAATTGCTTAATATTTGGGGTCGATATGGACCATAGGCGTTATTAATTTCTTGAAGTAATTTTGCACCACTACAAGATCCAGTAACGTTTTCACACAAAATGTAAATAAATAAACACAGTGACTTTTACAAGAGTTTCCACTCGCAATTGTTTGCGAGTAGTTTGCTTTTAAAGTAAGATTTCACTATGAGGTTTTCTTTAGACCTGCAAGAAGTAATTGTTATCTTTAGGTGTTTATTGATCCTGGAGGATAATTCAGAACTAGACTCCACACTAGTCCAGTAGTAATTTAGTGTGTAATTTTGTAGTGTGTCCAGTAGTAGTTTAAATAAATAAAGGTATCTCAGAAATGTTGCTCTCATTATCACAAAGAATTAAACATTCTCACAATATTTAAAAAAAAAGTACAATATTTGATCTGTATTACACAAATTTTATGCTAGAGTATATTTCACAAAGTAGAAATGAAAGAAAGAAAATTCGTTTATTCTTAGAGCAGTACGAAACGATTCATTACATATTCATATTCATACATTACATGTATTGACATTGCTCCAATAATGAGTTTCCTCATTTAGTTATCAAATCAAATCATTTATTCATTGGATTATAAATATCACTTTTACATGTCGATATTTTTTTTGAATAGATTACATTTTGATTTTTATCTTGTATTGGCATTTCGTAGCTAGCCATGAGAAGAAATGCCGAAACAAATTCATGTATTTTGGCCTCTTTTAATGTCCTGACACAATCCTGACCCCACAGTAAGATACGAGTCTTGTATTCTTGCCTTATTCGCACGAAGTCGGGTCAATTACAGTGCCGAACGATATGAGACATGTAGATTCGATATATACTCTAGTAAATGTATATTCGGCAGCAAACTGTAATAAATAGGCAAACATAAACTTTGGAAAACAAATATTTTTACACCGCGAACAAAGCCACTCAACACCGACGTCACGTATTTTTAAAATGGCTGCATATGTTATTATGGTTTTTCGTGAAATACTTTTTTTCGTTGACATCCAAGTGGCTTACGTTACTTTGAGCGGCATTTCAGAACGCATCAATATTCCACGAACGTCCTGAGGGGAGACGACAGCAGCATCAGCATTTCATTATGGCTTCCCTAAAAACCGGCACGTGGCCAAATCCAAAGTCTGGCTGCAATCAACAATTTGTTTCAACTTCAAGACATTTCATTCGCAATCACAATCAATCATAGTGCAAAGAGAGACCAGCAGATCGATTTTTCTTCAGACGATACATGTTACTTAACGATTTTGAAAATAAGAATTTTAAAAGGATGTGAGGTCTACCAACCCACATTAGGATAGCGTGGTGGAATAATTAATCCTTTTTATTAGTAAATGCTGCAATTGGAGTGGCAGTGGGCAATCAACATCTTAGACTCAAAGCTAACCCATCTGCACGTGTTACACTCTACTCCGGGAAAACGCCAGGCAGAAAAAGAGGTTTTGCTAGATGGAAATGCCAGACAAGCCCAGCAAAGCTGCGTTTTTTGGCAGTTTCTTGTAAGAACGTGGTACCAACCTGGCAGCCCATTAATTCCGTAGTCATTATGAAATGCGTAGCACTACGATTTACAGAAGTTATAAAAAGTTACATGTAGTTACACAGTAGGTACATAGCTAGCAAGTAAAAGAACCCTCCAAGTGCCTAAGTAAGATGAAAAAACTTAATGTGCTGTTAAATTCAGTGCATTCGAAAATGACAGTCAAATTTCATTAGCTGAATCATTTATTCATTCTATCGCTTTAACTGCTACCCATATTATATAATTTTGAAGTTAAAATCTACGAAGCCTGAATTGCCATTATCTGTTGAGAAGTATTCAATTTTCCCTCATATTCCGTCATCAGATATTAACCAAATTTATATATGATCATTGTCGAACTAAATACAAAAATAATCATAAAAGTCCACATTTGGCGGTGACAAAAAATTACATGCATTAAAATTTCAGACAGAGAATAATCTCCTATAAATTATTTGCAGATAAATTTTATTGTTGAAGTAATTTAAATGAGGACTTCTAAATACACTCCTGCACGGCTTTAGGAATATAAAATTGTAGTGTAGTCATGCATGTGTCACATCCGCTAAAAGATTTTTGTCACATTTGCTCAAACTTTCTTTCCTTCCTCTTCAAATACATTCTTTACCGACTTACATACCTTCCTGGATACAGCAATAGTTGGAAACCTGGGTTATGAACCTAGTCATTCATAATATTTTCGGAATAGCTACTTGTTTTTTATTTGGCTTTCTTTATATTATTAGATGTTCTACGTGTTGTTGTTATAATGCTGCTCTATATTATATTTAATCTGCTGTATATTTTATTTGGAGTTCCACTAAATACGTGAAAGTACCCATTCAGGTGCCTACATCTAGCATTAGGATTGTTTATGACGTAATAAAAAAATATGAGGATCTGCTAATGTCTTAATAAAATTCAGACCTAGAACAGAGTTCACCGGATCGCAAAAAAGTCCTTATGGAAGAATCGAATACGGAACTATTTATTTCTCAGCTACGCACTCCGGCTTCCTCTTGTCAAACCCAATTTAATATCATAATCTCGCCAAAAACATCCTACAAATAAACATACACCAAATGGGTCCATCACGCTAATAATCTTTTTGTAAGCCGTTTTGAAGACAAAATACTCTGGATTTACCTCCCCCCGGGTTTCAAAGAACGGATCTATCCTTCGTATCCATTCGTAGCACGTTTTGAGTTTTATTGGAATTAAGTCATACTGAACCCTTTGCTTTGCGAACCTTGCCGCATTACCTAGGGATTATTCCTGAGGGTAAAGTATGCGAATAAAACAATGTACAACATTCACCGTTATCGACTTTGTATTATCGTTAAGTTTTATTGAGAATGAAAATATAGAAACATAGAAATGAATTTTACGACCTTACAAGTCAATAAGAATATTTTGTTATGGTGGTTTCTTTTATAAGGGTAAGGTTTCAGTGACGTATTTTTTATATGAAAGTCGTTGAAATTATTATGTATTTTATGTAGTAGATGTCGTCAAACGAGCAAGAGCGTAACCTCATTGTAAGTGGTCTATTCGCTGGGTGCGTAAGGCATAGTGGGGGACACAAAAGTGATGTCAGCGCTCGCTGCGGACAATACAGAACTACGGGTGGCTCTTTATTATCTATGACCATAACAATAACACGTGTGTCAGTTTAATTAAATGAATAAAATAAAATGGGTCATCAAAGTTGTTGTGTAGTCGATTGCAAAAATACTAGTAGGAATAGTAATTGTAAATTTTATAAGTTTCCGGTTGCCAAGTGGAAATTAAATCAGCGAAAAAAATGGATAACTGCTGTTAAAAGGCAAAAGTAAGTATTACTATAACCTACAACCGTATTCTATAGAATAATGTCATATACATGTGTATGTCGTGTAAGAAAACGGAGTAATAATTTAATTAATATTTTTTTGTAAAGTATTGATGGATCGTTATGGTCTCCAAAACCTATGGATGTTATATGCAGTGAACACTTCATTGGTGGTGAAAAATCTGATGTTGAATCAAGTCCTAATTACGCTCCAACTATTTTTCCATCAGTTTATAGAAGACGTAAAGTCAACGAATCCACAGTTTTGAGTAGGTACGTAAAAAAATTAAGTTTTGATTAAAATATTTAGATTAATAGAAATAATCGACTAAAAAATGTAGACATATTATTTGATATAGTTAATGATTGATAATGATTTAGCAATACCTGTCTTATTTAATTTAATTTTTATTTATATCATCGTAATTTATTTATTTAGACACAAACGCTTCATGGACAGGAGAATAATAAAAAAGTCAACGGCTGAGATAGATCCGATGATGAATATTACAGAACCGTCTGAAATAACTGTCCAACCTAATACATCCATGAATCAAACGATGGATCAAGCCTGTGAAGCGAATATATATTTTACCTCCAATGTATCATCAAAAACATTTATTTGTAATCGTTATGTAAGCAGTAACAAATGTGATGCTGAGACACAAACAGATATTCTAGAATCGTCGACGTCAAATATCATTACAAATAAAAAATTAGTTAACAAGGAGTGTGGTACACCTCATAGAACGTTTGCTGACCAAGAAACTCAAATAACCAACACGTTTCACGTTCTTTTTTTCAATTTTTCAAGTCTTAACCTAATTCACTTATTGAGACTTGTTTTAGTTGTTGTATTTATTTTACTTACTGTTTTTAGCTGACCCACGGAAAAAAAATTAATTTAATATTCACTGTGTGTAATATATCACATTTCACATTGAAAATAATTTTTTTTCAATTTGATTTTATTTTTTCAATAACTATTTGACATCCAATACATGTTTATTTTCTCAAAAGAGCCACCGTAAGTTGTATCGTTAGATGGCGCTGGAGTCACGCACCCAGCGAATATCACTC
The DNA here is from genome assembly GCA_949126905.1 of Amorpha juglandis. Classification (NCBI taxonomy): domain Eukaryota; kingdom Metazoa; phylum Arthropoda; class Insecta; order Lepidoptera; family Sphingidae; genus Amorpha; species Amorpha juglandis. Next base: position 6,104,013 of record OX421380.1, read on the forward strand.
AAGAACACCCACAATAGTGATGCACGTTGCCGACTTTTAAAAAAGGAATAGGGAATGAGAAAAAAGGGAAGTTGGCCCTCTGAAAATCTCGCTCACCTTATAAAGCGCAACAGTAATCTAGCAGTCATGTCTGTTTTCTGTAGACCATGTCTATCAAAGCATGTTAGACCGGTATTATATGTATAATAATGCAATAAAAGGTTCCCGTCTCGTTCACTCCTGCTATCTGTATATTTATTATATATCTCTCTCTCCTTATGTCGTTTCGATCCAAAGCGAAAACTTGTTGATATCGACATTGTTGACAGATTCTCTCGGCGAAATGTGGGTGTACTGGCTACACTTATGCCTACCTCTTCGGAAATTACAGGCGTGTGCATATGTATGATAAGAAACTATTTTTAAGCTAATATGTATGAAATTGTATAGGTCCGTTTGGTATGCGACCGAGGCGCGTGACGCGTTAGGGGTTATCAACAAGCTCGCTTTGTATGAAATTGTATGGAAGAGGTCGCATTTACTGTTTTAGATCAAATAAAATCAAATCAAAATAGTTTATTTCTTTATTTAGGTTTTCCAGCAGACTTTTTTTTTTTTTTTTATCCTGGCTCGGCAAAGTGACTACGCTACACCTGATGGTAAGTGTAGCGCAATCCAAGAATAGTGTCGACCAACGATAAACAATGTGTCCATCGTCGGTCGGCAAGATCATGCCGGCCTGCCAAAGGGCCAAGGGGGGATGGAAGGAAAAAGGGATGGGAAAAGGGTTAGGATCAGGAGACAAGCCTCCTGGGGAGAACCGGATATACACTGGTTGACCCTGGAACGCGATCCACACGAGGTGGGCCACTATGGCAGGTTTTAGCACCAGTGTACGGTGGTCGCTATCCGGTCGGATACAAGTATCCTCCCACCAGCGATAGCTTAACGCTAATATTACAATAGTACTTAAATTTAAGTTAAGTCTTAAGTTGTAATGCAAGTCCAATTAAGGAAAACTCATCATGTACTGTAATGATACAACATTTCGAGCGGAACGTTTTATGCGACATTATTATTTGTAAGCATAGGTGTTAAATAACAAATCTTATATTTTCATTACATTTTCGTCTCGATTATATACCTCAAAATGAACTTATACAACTTCATATAAATAGGATGTATCGCTGTCGTTGTGCATTGTGGTTTTAAGACTCCGTCGCGCGCTTTCCACAACACACGTCCTTACGTAGCTACCTCTTAAACTCATTAATTTTAATCATAGCTTGATGTAAATTGAAAGACCATGTAAAATAGGTAAAGTTGAAACAAAAGCGAATACTAGGGGTGTAACAGTGCGTCATAAAATTGTCCGTGTCGTAAACTATTGTGCGTTTTTATGATTCATCTGGAATGTTTGCAGAAACCCTCGAGAGATGATACACTCGCGTGCACAATCGTAAACTTTATGTTATCTTGAAATTATTTCTGTACATATGACGTTGATGGGAAAGGGTTGTAACATTTTTATGTTGACAAATTATTTATGGTTTACTTGGAATTATGCAGATTTTTTTTATTTCATAAAGAAACTTTATTCTGTCTCCAAGTATCCAATATGACAATTATGACATTCATATTAGTTAGCTTTGCTTGATTTTCGTATTTTTAACTTGAATATGTACATACGTATTCACGCCTGTAATTCTTGAAAGGGTAGGCAGAGCTGTAAACACTCACTGAGTCTATCGTCGCAATTTCAGACTATTGGGTATTTCAAGGTGGAAAAACCCAACCCAACCCACCTTTACCGGTAGGCCCGGGGATCGAATACCAAACCTCAACATAGCAGACGTACCGCGTACGCATTACAACTGCGCCACCGAGGCAGTTTTTTTTTTTATAAAGTGATTTTTACCATAACGTGTTTGATAAATTTCCCTTATAGCACATATCTTAGTTTATTTCATATTGATTGTTCCTAAACTTTTTTTAAAAACAGATGTCATTTCTGTTTGTGACATTGACAAGGATTTTATTAAAACTTTCGTGCGAGATCATACTACTGAGAAATTTGTGCACAGTTCGTGTCTAAGTAAATTTGGTCATCTCACCCAATCTCTGTTTACGAGGGTGGGTCAGCCCCACTAAGGTATCGAGATTTGAGGGCGCTAACCATGAATCATTGCCGGTGACAGATCTTATTTAATTTATCCCTCATGTTTTTATTTCTGCACGTCCCTAATTGGCCCTTTTCAGAACATACAAAGCTTGAATAGCACTTTTATATGTAAAGAGAAATATCAATGAAAATAAATGCTCCTTTCTTTCTTTCTATGAACAAAATCAAACAATGAAATGACAATAATGACGTCATAATTATGTACTGTGTCATGTTCTTTCTGATGTCGCACTAGTAATAGATTTCTTAGAAAGGTATTTGTACAAGGCTTTGACGGTCGAACGTGGGTAGATACTCGTATAACAAGAGACGTATTGGCAGTGACATCTTTACCTACAAATACATTTGAAGTGGAGTCGGACTACGGATCGACCGGTCGGTCGGATTGAATCAATAAGGCTAATAATTGAATAGCACCTTCAAGACGGAGAAGGTTTCGAAGGTTTTCCTTAGATTTATCTACTAAATATTTTTTATGTCTGGTCATTTAACGTTTTAGTAACATGCTATATCTATCGCATTCTTAATAAATGTATTTGATACAACTCAAAATACTGAGATAACATATTTATATATTTTAACTTGTTTTGAAAATTCTATTTAGTTAACATCTTACATGAATTTTTCTTCACAGTGTTTTTTGCGTCACTAAAAGTCTAAAGATATTATTTTTCATGAATTTGAGCTAATTATATAATAATAATTATATAATTATATAATCATAATAATTATATAATCATAATAATTATATAATTATATAATCATAATAATTATATAATTATAATTCTACTTTTATTCTACTTCCACGAAGAAGACGTACATTATACAAGGTGGCATGGTAGGTAATTGATAATAAAAACTATATAGGAAAGCTCACGCGTTATATTTATATCCTGCAAAATTATTATCAGCGGTATCCATGGTTTTTCTGAACAAAATAAGCCATCCAACCTCGCAAATGGAACTGTAACATTTAAATAAAATATTTTCCTTGACCGATTTTATCTCCCAAATTATGCAACACCAGTAGGTAAATGTAATGAGCTCAGACGAAATGAACGTGCCACTGAAGAAAAAAACTACACTGAATGTATAATGAAACGGGCAAAGCAAGCAACATGACATTTGCATTTATGTTAATTGTACAAAATTTCGTAATGTCGACATCGTTTATGAAAATCTTTGGGGAGAGCTAGTTTCATTACGTTTGTGTTGCCATGTCATGGTAAAGTTGGCGTTTAAAAAAATAACATCTGTTAAAATGGGGACATCTTATTTTACAAGAAAAAATGTCGATGATCATCTTTTCAAGACCATGACAGGCGATTTTAAAAACCTATGTTAAGGTTTTGAGGTACGCGACTGAAAAAGGAGACGCCAGAGGCTTGACTATAGTGACACGTCCCGTTTTAAGTGGTAGAGCCACGCTGATCACACTTTTGTCTACAGCATAAATGGGCCGTCTTGACCGAAAACTTACATGAAGTGGCAGCAGCTACGTTTCGTACGGTGAGTATTACATCCGAAGGCCCAAATCTCCTTCACTTTCTCAATCCCTTAATTATCCATATCCTTTAAAGTCGGCAGCGTATTTATGATTTCTCGTGAATTGTAGGAGATGGAGATCGTTTCCCTACCAAAACCCATCAATATCACTGTCGCAACCATCTGAGAATAGGTTTACGAATCAACAATAGGCAATGTATTATAAGCACTAAGGGTGAATGCACACCTAAATACGCCGCAAGAGCCATAAGCGGTACAACCATCGATCTTGCTAATGACTGAATGAATGACGTCATTGTCGAGTGCGGATGTAATTGTGATGTCTACAGAAGTTTAGTGAAGTGCGGCATTTTTTATTTATTTATGTTTCGCAGATAGGCGTGCGAGGTTAAAGACAGAACAACGCTGTAGACAGTTTTCATTTGCGTTGAAGTATGATGAATTGAGCCATCCATGCTTAATAGGCAGGCTTAAAACATCCCTGATTTTTCTGGTGTGAAGACTTAGATGACTCACTCGGTTGTTTGTCACCGTCTGCTATAAAAAAATGTGAAATTTATTTTTAACGTCTCGTGCGGCCTTTGCGGCACGTCTAAGTGTACAATCTGCTTAAAACCCCCATTTCTGCAATTGATATAAGCTCGAAATTGGATAGAACGCACTGTGTACACGACATCGTGATACAACCCGCATTGTAGATAATAATAATATCGATTGTTCATATTGTCTAACATGATGTCTAATATGATAATCGTAATAATCGAATATTGAAATTGAAATTTATGTATCCTACTTCCTACTATCCTACTTCCCACTAATATTATAAACGCGAAAGTTTGTAAGTATGGATGGATGGATGGATGTATGTTTGTTACTCTTTCACGTAAAAACTACTGAATGGATTTTAATGAAACTTTACAATAATATAGCTTATACACCAGAATAAGACATAGGCTACTTTGTATCCCGGAAAAAGCAAATCACGCGGGCGGAGCCGCGAGCAAAAGCTAGTTTAAAATAAAAAAGAGGGAAAATGGAGTAACGTTTGCAGCAGTGTATATAGTGGATTTTGCTCATTTTATGTGTAAATAAATTCGAGAACATTTATTGAAACAATGTGAGACGAATGCTAGTGATATTAATTTTAACATTCCATAAAAGCTAGCGGTGATGAGCCGCCGGCGACGTGAGGGTGGGCAGACCCGGCCACTGACGGACATACGACTATACGTAATTATTCGAAAAATCGACCGCAGTGACAAACGGCTACATGCTTTAGACGGAATTTCATCCAAACGAACTCCACTCTGTGCCATTTTCAATTGGTGACATGTCTCTTTGGGTTTCGTCTATTTTTTGTGAACCTAATAAATGAAGAAAAAATATTAACTCGATATTGACCGCCTCTGTGGCGTAGCGGGCGAGTATCCGACTGGGAAGCGAGAGGCCGTGGGTAAGATTCTCGCACCGAAACAAATGTTTGTGTGATCCACAAAATATTGGTTTCAGGTCTTGGCTAAAGACTACTAAAGACTACTATAGGTGTTCGTCATGTTTAATAGCAGGTTAAAATAGCCATTAAAAATATAGCACTAGCAGCCTGCTATTCATTTTAAAGTTCTCTGCGTTGTAGTAATGATAAATTTTATTTATTATATATTTATTTTTGATTCGACTTTATTTATAGGAAAATATATTAACGGATATTTGTTTATTTGTTAACATCTGTTATAAAAACATGCGAAATATTTTATGCTATTTCTAACATAAAAAATAATAGGTATGTTATACATAGTAGTTGTAGTAGTAGTTTCCACACGCTCTTTATAAATCAACATTTTGAACATCTCTAAAGACTACTCAATATTTTTATATCCGAATGGAAATATTTCATTGATCTTTTATTGCGTTTGCACAGGGGGAATAAAATCACAACTTTGTGGAAGAAATGAACTGAAAGTCGAAAGGGTTGGCCCGCACACGACCGGAATAGACAATGTTCATTGGAAATGTTGATTTGTTAAATCGTCACTCGCATACCAATGGCTTTCGTGGGGTTAAAATCAAATTGTCCTTTAAAAAGTATATTCGATTTTTACGTCACATTTCCGCTTAGTTAAAATTCATTGTATTTTCTGAAGTGAATTCTTTTCAATAAGTATTCGTAATACTTATACTAATATTTCTTATGGTATTATGACCGTTCCGTATTTTTTTTTACTAGCCGTGTATATATACGTCCCACTGCTGGGCACGGGCCTCCTCTACTGAATGAGATTAGGCCTCAGTCCACCACGCTGGCCTAATGCGGGTTGGCAGACTTCACATACCTTCGAAAAATCTTATCGAGTTCTCAGGTATGCAGGTTTCCTCACGATGTTTCCTTCACCGTTAAAGCAAGCGATAATTATCAATTAATATACACGTAACAGAAAGTCAGTGGTGTATGCTCTTGGGGCTGGTTTCGAACCTGCGACTTTCGTCTCGAGAGTCCATACCACTCCCCGCTGAGCTATCGCTGGTTGATCATGGACCGTATGCTATAAAATATCAAACAAAAATAACACCAGAAATAACTGCACGCGAAACTTCTACCGAAGGTGTGGATACTTGCAATTAGGGGTCGTAAGGGCCGTCTATCAGCGGGGGCCGCGTCCCACGGGGGGCACAATCCCGAAATGCTTTTATTTTTCAGCCGTCGACCACGTTTATTACCACATCAAGTTAGTTACTGAAGGGACAAGACACATTAATTGTAACTATTGTATTGTATTATAGAGCTTTAATACATATCTTTTGATATGTATTAAAGCTCGGCATACGCTTATTATATTATGTATTAAAGGTTGGGGCTACAATACTACAGTCCAGGAAGGTACCAAGCAGTTACTGATTTTCACTAAAAATTTTATTGAGTAGAATACTATCGAATATTTCGACTGCATTAATTTTCGGTATCCCGATATATCGTAGTTTATCATGCCGTACTACTATCGTATACCGTTTAATCAAGGTTAATAATTACATGCCACATCCAAGCGATCCTGTACTTAGTAATGTCGACGCAAGCGATCAATTAGCGACCAAGTGAATAGTCTGTAGTTGCCAGTAGCCATAATGCAACTCTTTTCGATAGTCGTCATTTCATTCGTATGTGAGGAATATATGAAGTTAATACTTTGAAATAAAACTAATTTAAACGCATTTTATCGTGTTTTTCGAAGACTTTTCAGCCTTCTTGGTCACAGGATGGACAGTCCACTCAGTGAGTAATATTCGCGTAAACATAAGAAATCATTAAATTAATACGTTTCCAATATGATCAGAGAAGAGCGCTGTACGAATCTGCATAAGTTCTTTTGTAAATACGAATGTCGTGATGGTTATCAAATAATTCTAAAAATCACTTCGGCCACTGAACTTGACGCTGATATTTGATGGAATTAGTTAAATTTGAAATATTATGTCGGTATTTACCGGTGTATATCTAGCATGTAAATAAAATTGAAATGTCTAATTATAGGTTCAGGAGAATGGAATCATTTTCATCATTATCGATATTAAAATAGAGCTTTTCTGAGCTCCTATTGGTAAATAACATTATGCAAATGCAAGTTACCGAACCCAAAACACCTTCTTTAAAATATTTGTTTGTTAGGGCCAATTTCCGAAACGGCTAAATAAGTTACTGGACTTTAGTACGCAGCTTTAGGACTAGCTAGTAAGTAATATAGGCTACGTTTTATCTCTGAAATATGCGAAACAGCCTTCCAGCCGTGCGGAGCCGGGAGCAAAAGCAAGTCAAGAATATTGCAATTCCATTTATTATAAAGACTTGGCATACAACCTGATAACCACATTTTGTAAAAGCCAGGCTTTTTTTTTACTAGCCCTGTATTATAGATGTCCCACTGCTGGGCACGCGCTTTCTCTACTGAATGAGAGGCGTTAGTTAGTCAACCACCCTGGCCTAATGCGGGTTGGTGGACTTCACATATCTTCGAAAAATCTTATCGAGTTCTCAGGTATGCAGGTTTCCTAACGATGTTTCCTTCACCGTTAAAGCTAGCGATAATTAACAATTAATATACACGTAACTTAGAAAAGTCAGAGGTGTATGCTCTTGGGGCAGGTTTGGAACCTGCGACTTTTTGTCTCGGCAGTTCGAACCGCTCACCGCTAAGCTATCGCTAAAGCCAGGCTTAGTTACATTAATATATTAAAGACCGTAAATAAATTTAATTTAATCCCACATCGATGTCTAAAAAGCCGCAATCGTTTTTAAATTAATTAGCCGCTCGGGATTTCCTCGATCGAGTTGGTAGCTTGCCAGGTCTATCAATTAGTTTAGTATTGACAGTCTATTTTAGTCTTTAAACTTTGTGGAAAATATTTTCAACCTTATACTGTGATACTGCGTTATGTATACATGTATGATTATTGTCCTGGCTGACTGACTATCACATCATGGGATAGAGATACGCTCGGTGAAATCTGGGCATTCTGCTTACATCTCTGCTCTCCCATTCGGGTATTACAGGCTTGAGTACGTATATATGAAAATAGACTCACCCACTATCACATCATTTTTTATTTGATATGGAGCATATATTTTTTTATTTGATTAAATGATGAGACCAGCAAGGCGCCCAGCTGATGGTAAGCGTCACGCGTTCCCATAAACAGAAGCAACGCCACACAGAACTTTGAATTATAAACACTGTATGGAACCGAACTGCGCTCGTCAACCCGATACATAAGATGTCAAGTCTTATAATGTCCAGTAATTTGTCTTTTGTCTTTGTCTCGACATTCAATCAAATAAAAAAAAAGCGACCGCCGTGTACACGGGAAAAACTCGCCATAGTAGCTCGTTCAGGCGAATCACGTTCCAGGATCAGTCAGTGTATATCTAGTAATGTCAGGCCGGCATAATTATACCAATCGTTGAGGAACTCAATGTCTCTTGTCGGTCGACATTATATTTTGACTGCAATGTACTTAATATCAGGTTCAGTGTTCAGGTTCAGGTTCAGTGTCACTTTGCCGTGCCAGGATAAAAAAAAATATGGTACTAAAATTTACAAAGCCTTGAGTTAGCCGCGAAGATATGTGTTTGTCCGTGACCAACCCTTAAAACAGTGAACAAAATTACAATGGAAATTGATGTACAAACAAATTGATTGAAGTCCTTCAAGCGAAATGCGATCCATTAATCAAGGAAGCCATTAAAATTCAGCCGCGGGGCACTAGCCGAAATCGTGGAAAAAAATTGCGAAGCCTTGAAAGGAGCATTGGCGTTTGAAAAAGTTAATAGATTTATTTTGATAATAGCATTTTACATTTCGTTGTTCATTACATTAGAGCTAAATTGAGCGTATTTTCCTTATTTACGCTGTACTATTTCTAAAGATAGATTTATCTGGTTCCTTACTTTAAAGTTAGTTATACGTTCACGATATTAACTTTGGTTTCTTTTATATAAAATGCTCAATGTTTTTGGGTGTGATTTTGCTTAATGAGTAAAGCTGTTTTGAGTATGTAGTAAAATGAGTAGGTAGTTGATATAGTGATTATTTTTTATTTATATTTATAATTTCTTAGTGACTATAAAGAAGTGCAAGTAAATCGTAGTATCACGTCACTTTGTATAAGTATAATACTGTTATATCTTAATGTAAAGAAATAGACATAAATAACAATATAGAATAAGTACCAACTTAACACTTCATAATATGCCATCGACAATAGACAAAGCAATGGTAATACCGCAACTCGCAAGGACCTTCATATGGGAGGGGCCTACCACCTAGTATTTCTTTGTTTCTGTTTGTCGTTATCCCAGTCTAATACCAGGGCCTGCCTTCCCATCATGATGTGATAGTGGATGTGGGGTGACACGCCTTTTGACTCTCACAACCCATAACGGGAACTAATTTTGGCCATTGAAAGAAAAGAAAGAAAGAAAACCTTTATTAGCAATATGAAAACATGCACATGTACAATTTTAATAATAAATTGCGTCTTCCGTAAATCAACAGAGCGTACTACGTGCAGGTGAATGCTAAGAAATAGCACTTACTAAAATTTCAAAATCCTCTGCCGATGTACAGGGATTTGTATTCAAATATCAAGGTATATTTTTATTCCGCTTCAAAACTTAAAAACAACAGTCACCAAGCAGTGGACAGCAAATAATTTGCACCAAGAAATCCATGCAGTAAACCGCCTTAAGAAACTTAAAACTTTAAAATATTAGCCAAAGTTTGTCTCGCGCCAGTAGCATGTATACTAAGGCTTAATCATGATGCTTAACACCTCGTTACCGAGGCTGTCCTTAGTATCTTTTGTTAGCCCTGTTTCACAAGAGGCAAGAAAATTGAATTTAGATTTTAAGTAGCCTTAAGCCAATCTCAGAACAAAGTAATTTCGTGGAACATCACGTTTTAAGTTTTAATTATAAAGCTAGTATATATTATGTAAAACTAACTTTTGTATAAGTAACGTAAGTATAACTAAGTATTGTAAATAAATAACTAAAAATGAAAACTGTTTATAGTACAACATTGAGTAGGGAAACAGTGGATTATAAACATTTCGAGAGTACGATTAAACAAATGTATCTATTTTCTATAGTGAAACATGACGTTGAAGAAATATTGACGATAAATAATACCATCAATATAATTGGTAATATAAGCAATTGATGGATATACATAATTAGTTTTATTCGCTTTTCGTCTTAATTTTTTCCTTACAAAAGTAACTGCAACTTTCAAGAACCAAAAAGTAAAGACTATGATATTACGAAAACATTTAAATTGTACTTGTAGTATAAGACCATCAAAAATTTGATCTTGTTGGTTCCCTGTTCCTGATCGTAATGTCTCCACCCACACTGTAGACTGTTCTGTCTATAATATAAGCATTATTAGGACGGCTCGACGGGGTTATTACCACTGTCTCTCAGAAAATCAACGTAAAGTCGCTGGTGCGTTCTGTATGGTGAGTGAGATATCCGGAGGCCCATATTCTCTTCCTTTCCCAATCACTTAATTAACCCATTCCCTTAAGGCTAGCAACGCATCCATGATTGCTCGGGTATTGTGGATGTTCATGGGCAGTAGAGATTACTTACCATCAGGCGACCCACTTGCTCGTTTGCCAACCATTGCTATAAGTAAAAAAGAAACTTAAGAGTATAATAAAATTATATTTGAGTCAGAGCTTTTCAACGCTTCCTAAAATAGACCATAAACTTGAATAATCTTTAATGCTAAGAGGATCCAGTGAAAGGGGATGATTAATTTTGGAAGCGTTTTAACCGGGTTCATGTTACAAACGGGGTGAATTACAAATTATGGAAATTTATTTGAAATATATGCTGATTTCAGGGAATAACGAAGAAAGTTGTTAATAAAAATTAGGTGTCACGCTTAATGTTCTCGTTAGTCTACTAATGAATTTAATATAACTTACTGAGGAATATACATATTTGACCCAAAAGGTTTTGTAACAATTTGGGTGTTGTAGGACCGTAAGTCCCACATAGTTCCTGATACCCACGATACAGGTTCCAAATGAACCAAGTGTGGGGTTAGAACTTAGTGGGTTACTGTTGCTTGTATTTATTACTAATCTATGTGGCTGTAGCAAGAGCTAAAATTCTCTCATTGCCATTAATAATAATTCCAATGTACAACATGCAGAAGCCAAATAATACTACGCTTATTAATAACGTTTTAATAATTTTATCATTTATTAATAATGCTTCATTCTTCATAAGTAAAATTTAGAGAGACAGAAAAAGAAACAAACATTTATGCATAGGTACAACATTGTATAAGCTAACTACTAACGTAGAAAATCCCGGTCCCTTTCAAAAACTCTCTTTTAGGAAAGAAAAGTCCTCGGGAAAGGTTGAACGTTCTAAAATAATATCCAATGTCTTTACAAAGGACATAATGTAACTGAAGGTGTCGGGTGCGTCACGCGTCGCGCCACTGCGTCGCGACGTCGCGTCGCCTCTCGCCGTCGCCTAGCAACCCTGCATTAATGTTGCCGGGTTTGCTGACCTCTGATACATCCCATAATGCATGGCATTTAATCAAAATTTTTATGGTGGAATTATACACGAACTCCTAGGTGCTTACTGAATTTAATGAGGCTATAGCATTTGCCAGTTTTATATTCTATGTCACTTCATTGTCCAAAAATGATGAGGGAAATTGTCATTTTATTCGCAAAAATATAAAAAAAAAAAAGTGTGCGTCTCGGGACGCTCGACAGAAGTGATAACTTAAACTAATGTGGGTTAAAGTGAGAGCGGAGGAGCCTGCCTACTGCTGCCGTATGCGTGAGAGAAAGGGAAGCCAGAGTGGCGCCGTAACGCGTTACGTTACGAAGTTCGGTCAATCATGTCAAAACCCTGTCAAAGTCCGGTCAAAGTCCTGTCAAAGTCCTGTCAAAGTCCCGTCAAAGTCCGGTCAAAATCCGGTCAAAGTCCGGTCGAAGTCCGGTCGAAGTTCGGTTAAAATCCTGTAAAAGTCCGGTCAAAGTTCTGTCAAAGTCCGGTCAAGGTCCTGTCAAAGTCTGGTCGAAGTCCGGTCAAAGACCTGTCAAAGTCCTGTAAAAGTCCGGTCAAACCCCGGTCAAGGTCCGGTTGAAGTCCGGTCAAAGTCCAGACGAAGTCCGGTTAAAGTCCTGTAAAAGTCCGGTCAAAGTCCAGTCAAAGTTCTGTCATAGTCCGGTCAAGGTCCTGTCAAAGTCCGGTCGAAGTCCGGTCAAAGTCCGGTCAAAGACCTGTCAAAGTCCTATAAAAGTCCGGTCAAACCCCGGTCAAAATCCGGTTGAAGTCCGGTCAAAGTCCAGTCGAAGTCCGGTTAAAGTCCGGTCATAGTACGGTCGAAGTCCGGTCAAATACCGGTCAAAGTCCTGTCAAAATCCGGTTAAAGTCCTGTCAAAGTTTGTCAAAATCCGGTCAAAGCCCTATCAAAGTCCGGTCAAAGTTTGATCAAAGCCCGGAAGTCCGGTCGAAGTCCGGTCAAAGTCCAGTCGAAGTCCGGTCAAAGTCCGGTCTAAGTCCGGCCAAAGACCTGTCAAAGTCCAGTCAAACTCCGGCCATAGCCCGGTCAAAGTCCGTTTAAAGTCCGGTCGAAGTCCGGTCAAATACCGGTCAAAATTCGGTCAAAGCCCTATCAAAGTCCTGTCAAAGTCCGGTCGAAGTCCGTTTAAAGTCCGGTCAAAGTCCGGTCAAATACCGGTCAGAGTCCTGCCATAATCCGGTTAAAGTCCGGTCAAACACCGGTCGAAGTCCGGTCAAAGTCCGGTCGACGTCCGTTTAAAGTCCGGTCAAAGCCCTATCAAAGTCCTGTCAAAGTCCGGTCGAAGTCCGTTTAAAGTCCGGTCAAAGTCCGGTCAAATACCGGTCAGAGTCCTGCCATAATCCGGTTAAAGTCCGGTCAAACACCGGTCGAAGTCCGGTCAAAGTCCGGTCGACGTCCGTTTAAAGTCCGGTCAAAGCCCTATCAAAGTCCTGTCAAAGTCCGGTCGAAGTCCGTTTAAAGTCCGGTCAAATACCGGTCAGAGTCCTGCCAAAATCCGGTTAAAGTCCTGTCAAAATCCGGTCAAAGCTCGGTCAAAGTCCTATCAAAGTCCGGTCGAAGTCCGGTTAAAGCCCTTCCAAAGTTTGTCAAAATCTTGTCAAAGCCCTATCAAAGTCCGGTCGAAGTCCGGTTAAAGTCCGGTCAAAGTCCGGTTAAAGCCCAGTCAAAGTCCGGTCGAAGTCCGGTCAAATACCGGTCGAAGTCCGGTCAAAGCCCGGTCGAAGTCCGGTCAAAATCCGGTCTAAGTCCGGTCAAAGACCTGTCAAAGTGTAGTCAAAAACCTGTCAAAGTCCAGTCAAACTCCGGTCATAGCCCGGTCAAAGTCCGGTTAAAGTCCGGCTGAAGTCCGGGTGAAGTCCGGTCTAAGTCTGGTTGAAGTCCGGTCAAACTCCGGTCCAAGCTGACTGGTCGCAACTTGGGAAATCGAAATTATCGATGTTCCAGGGAGGTCGGCTAACACTGGCTGGTCGATGGAGCGCTCGCGTTACGGAACGTTTCGGTTCACCCTCCCATAAGAAGTTATCACTTCAAAAATACTTAAAATGACTGGAGTGAAATGAAATATGTAAATATAACTGGCTCACAATTCATCAGGATCTAGTTAGTAATTAAATATTCATTTAGAAAAGTAATATGCAAAAAATATCAATTAGATAGTTAAGTAATATTTTTATAATTATTTCTTCCTGATTGTCTTAGTAAATAGGAGGCATTTAAAGGTTATTGACCTGCACTCCCCCGGCTTCCGGTTATGGAAATTTACTGGAAAATGGCATAAAGATGAATGGCGAGTGAGATGTATTTACAAAATACTTTAATATATAGAAAATGTAGTAGATATAATTAATTTTTACACATGAGAGTAGGTAATTTTAATTTTGTACGGTGTATCGGATAATAAAGCAGTTCTCAATAGACCGTTTGTGTGTTTACTTCAGAAAAAAACACAAGGGGGTTAGATCCCTCCTATGAAAGAGGCCGTCTGGGTTGGTTTCACCTCTTTTTATATTTTTTTCCACAAGCAGTGCGTAATCACGGTAGTGTTTCGGTTTAGAGGAACTTGAAGCCAGTAAAATTACTGGGCATTATGATACCTAACAACGTATGTCTGTAAGTATCGAAAGCAGTCTAGTCCCATACAGTGTTTTATACTTCAAAGTTCTGTGTGGTGTTTTGTTTGTTTGTGGGCAGGCGTGGCGCTTACCATCAGGTGAGTGGAATGCTTGTTTCGTCATTCAAGCTAGAAAAAAAGCACTAGTAAATACGAAACTGTCCTAGTTTTTTATGACAATAATTGGTATTGAAATAATATGTTTACTATATTTCTTCTGCCTGAATGGTAGCATAAATAAATATTTTCAATAGCAGGTTACGTTTCTTAGTGTTGAGAAGGGACGTTGGCTTAATTTGACGTTGATTACTTTTTATATTGGAAAATACTTTTTTGTAGGTGGAGTCGAGTAATTGCTTTTATTTTTACTTATTAAATCTTCTATAGTTGAATCAGTTATTACAACACAGCATTTGTGACCTGATTGTTCGTAATGTTAATTAATCATAATCGTTTTGTAATGTGCAATGAATGCGCTTTATTTTCACATTTGAGTGGTAGAGCCACGCTGTAGACAGTTTTGCCTACAGCATGAATGGGCTGGCTCGCCCGGGTCATTACCACTGTCTCACAGAAAACCGACGTAAAGTAGCGACTTGCTGCTGCGTTTCGTACGGTGAGTGAGATAGCCGGAGGCCGAAATCCCTCTCCCCTTCCCAATCCCTTAATTATCCCTTCTCTTTAAGGTTGGCAACGCGCCTATGCGTTTCGTACGGTGAGTGAGATATCCGGAAGCCCAAATCCCCTCCCTTTCCCTATCCCCCATTATCCCTTTCCTTTATGACCCACTTGCTAGTTTGCCGGTCTATGCCATAAAAAAAACCGCATTCATATTATTAAGAGCTGATTAAAATATAATTTTGTGACCACATAACATGCAATCAGTCTATGGTTTAATGAGGTTGGCAAACGGCAATTCAATTTTAGGTATGTGGTTTATACATTATGAATGCGTGTTTAATAGTTAATAAGATATTTTTTATTATTGTGTGTTTTCGAACTTAATTCACAATTCGCTGAGCTTATTTCCGTCCCATGATGGTACAACTTCGAGTTTTTCGTGATAGGAAAATCCCAAATCGAATCTACAGGCCTGAACACAGCACTCGTACCGCATACCCAATACAACTGCGATACCAGGGCAGTCTCCAGGATTTAAAAGTATTACGAAAAAGCAATTTGTGCTTTTGTCGATCCCCAGCGATTTAAAATAACAACGGTCCAACAAAAAATTATTCGTTTCCACGATATGAAAGGTTAAACTGTGTATAGTGTGAAAATTGACTTTTGGCTTCTGGGCAACTTAGTAAAACCGATACAGGATTTGCCAGGAAGTTTGCTATTTTTGTACATGTAATATACCATTTTGTCTCGTTTTAATTCACAAGATCAAATGCGTACTATATTTCATAAGATTCCCTGGTATGGCACAGTGACTATACTGGTCTTTATGTTAAGTACAGTGCAGTGCAAATAAAATGCCGACTCTTAAGACACTTTGCGTCCCCAAAGGTCCGCAGAATTATGCCGGCCTGACTTTACTAGATATAAACTCTGGAACTCATTTCACCTGAAAAAGTAATTGTGATGGGTTTTCTTTTTTATATTTTATAGATATCCACCGTCCTGTTAAGGCAATTGCAATTACAAAACTTTTTCAAAATAAGTTAAAAATCGATTTAAATAATATCCAGTACTAACACGTTAAGATTAACGTAACATATTGCGGGTAATAAAACAAAATTAATTGCCTATTAATATGGCGATTAATTCAGCTACATGTTTACGGCATTAAACGGCATTAAATAAAAATTGTACCTTATTAAATTAAGTAATTTATAATATTATCGATATTAATAATAGTCTGAAATGAATCGTTAGAATTTGAATCTTGATGATTTATATCAATTAGCACTTTGTATCGATCGGTATTAAATAGTTCTTCTTTCGTTTATTGAAGTAAAAATATAAACTACCTCTAATAACTTTATTTGAATACATCTAAATTCCATATTTATAATACATTTTGGGTTAGAAAAATACTACCATGTATTGTAACTGGTATTAAAAATGTACTTTCAATTCAGGAAACACAAAGCTAATTGCCTGACGAGGCAAAGTCTAAACAAAGACTGTGACGTAACTTCATTTGCGTCGTCACCAATTAATTACCTTTGGCTAAAGTTAAAAAATAAAAATGCGTTTGCAGTTATTGTCTTCCAGTATTTACGGTTGTACGTTTGTTTTATCTAAATATACATTTTCTCCTATTCTAATGCAATAGGAGAAGCCAATCTCGACAAAATAAGATTTTTTCAAACTTAATAACCGAACTGTTAAAAGCCCACGTCAATCAGAAAAATATTGTAACTTATAAAGCTGAACAGATTTATAAAAAAATAGATAAATAACATCTTGATTTTACAGGTTTACGCCTTAAAAATATCGGATTTAAATTGGTTCATTCGTTTCGTTTCATATGACGCCACAGATGATTACACACATGTACAGGCAAAAAAAGGGGTGAAACGTATAACCTTAATTTTTGTTGGGAGTTGAAATCTGCCAAAATGCCTGACCATCCCTATTACATATAAAGAATACAAATTTTACTACTATGGCTAAGAGTAATGAGATTACTAATTGCTAGATTAAATCACACAACTAATACTCCTAAATCATACATAATAACTGTTTAAATAAAATCTTGTTGCAGTTAGCCTTCAAGACAACGGGACTCTAAGACTTTTATCATAAGAAGAGCTGTTATTATTTTCTCTATCTAGTCCACATTATGATTTTAAAATAATCACGTATGCGAGAGGCCGTCTGGGTTGGTACCACCGCTGTGTCTATTTCTGCCGCCGAACAGCAGTGTGTAAGTAGTAAGTGTTTCGGTTTGAAGGACGTTGAAGCCAGTGAAATTACTGGGCAATATGAGACTTAACATCTTATGTCTTAGGGTGACAGGCGCAGTTCACTGCCATGCAGTGCTTTATAATTAAAAGTTCTGTTTGGTGTTCCTTCTGTTTATGGGCAGGCGTGGCGCTTACCATCAGGCACCTTGCTCGTCTCGTCTTTCAGTTAAATTAAAAAAAAAGTCACGTAAAGTCTTCAGTACAGGACCGTTATACACCAACATTTTAAACTAATCAAAAACAACACGTCTGTTCGTAAACTCGATTAAACTTTCACCTTTTGCTTCGGTATTATTAAATTACAGATTATAAAGGTGGCGAAATTTGTTCAATCCCGAAACTTGTTGATCTGGATAATCCGAAACAACGTAGCGTCCGACTACCGCGGGTCTAATGGATTCATTATAGATTACTGGACCCTCTCGTACGCATTTTTGTTGGTTCCATTATCGATAAAATAACATTGTATACAAACATTATAAACATTAGGTTTGTAGTTTTAATGTAATTACTGCATATGCAGGTTGGTAATTAATTTTCAGATTTTTCCTTTACTTATGCCATAAGATCTGCCTACGTAGCTATCGCATTTCGAAATTGTAGGTTAACGGGAATTGTCGAAGTAAAAAAATGTGTAACATAAGTGGCCATGTCTTTCGATTTTATTGACCGAAGGCTTTAGTATTTGATGTTACTTGTAACTTGATAACTCTACCCATCCTTTAGAGAAAGGTCTGGACTGAGGGTTTTTTACTGGTAGACTCACACTGTAGACAGTTTTTTCTACAACATGAAATGGCCATCTTGACCGGGTCTTGATGACTCTAGTTTGCCGGCCTATGTTATAGAAAAGATGGACAAATAGATAGATAGATGAACGGACAACAAAGTGATCCTTTAAGTGATTTGTATTTCTCAGTTTGAGGTACGAAGCCCTAAAAAATGTGAGAAGAATGTATAAAGAAAACGTATTAATGAAATAAAAAGTGGTAACAAAATAGTGTCTTAAATTTAAAATTGTTTAGTCTAAAAAAAATCAAGAAAACGCCTACAAAATACTTAAAAGAGAATAATAATTAAATATTCTCATAAGATAATATTGTTATTCCTATTCCTTTTGTGATTTTTCCAAGGTATTCATAAATACGATCTGAAGTGATTTTCATTTGTTATTTTCCTTTTTATTTCATCGTCCGAACTCCTTTTGAACCAATCCGGGGTAAACAATCCAATAAAATGTAAAGCGGGTATCTTTATTTATATTGACTGTAAATAAAGAAAACGTATACTTTAGGTATACCTATAGGTTGTGATAACCCTATGTGTACCATTAAATACGATCACACATTATTGTAACACGATTTATATATAGATTCTGACACTTTTTAGCTCTATTGCCGAGGTTGGATATAATAAACTCTATCATTGCTCTTTCTTAAACTGGTTTATAGTGTTTGCATTTACAAAAATAGACTCACGCCTGTTTCCCATAGGGGTAGGCAGAGACAAGGGACTTCCATCTGCTACGATCCTTACACACCTATTTGCATTGAATACAATTTAATTTAAATAATATTAATGTAAACACACTCTTCAATTTGGACGCTTGATTGAAATCTATACTAATAATAAAGCTGTAGAGTTTGATTGTTTGTTTGTTTGTTTGTTTGTTTGTTTGAACGCGCTAATCTCAGGAATTACTGGTTCGAATTAAAAAAATCTTTTTGTGTTGGATAGTCCATTTATCGAGGAAGGCTTTAGGATATATAACATTACGCTGCGACCATTAGAAGCGAAGCATCAGTGAAAAATGTTGCAAAAACGGGGAAAATTATTCATATTTGAAGGCTTCCGTTGCTAAGCTACCAAAATAATATTATTTGAAGGCTTCCGTTGTCAAATCAAAATCAAATCTATACTAATATTATAAAGCTGTAGAGTTTGATTGTTTGTTTGTTTATTTGATCACGTGGGCGGAGCCGCGAGCAAAAGCTAGTCGGATAATAAAGTTGATGACCCCTTAATGATGTATGACATAAAACACGATATCCATTGAATACTAATACAAACATTGCACAGCAATCAGTTGAATTACGATGGCGTCAAAACAATTAGCCAGTGTCAATCACGGGCTTATTGCAAATGATTTAATTAACACGCTTTTATTAGCTACATACGTTTGTTTGTATGTTAGTATGTAACGGAAACTTCGAACGTGATTTTGACCTCCTTCAAAACGTCGGATTAAATCGAAATTTGGCATACTTATCAACCATCAATGACAATTCGACATTTCAAAAAAATAAATATTTTTTACTAAAATATGAAAAATTAAAAAAAAAACCACGCTTTTATAGAAAATCCAACTAAACAATAGATTTTTTTTTATAAATTTGAATATAAAAAATAATTTTATTGTAAAAAAAGCGTGGGGTGCTTTTTAAGATATTATCAATACCTCCATACCAGGGAGTATGCGAGAGACTGTCTGGATTGGCACTACTGCTTTATCTATTTCTGTCGCTAAGCAGCATAGTGCAAGCGTGGCTGTATCTGTGTTTGAAGGACATTGAAGCCATTAAAATTATATAAACAATTTGGGAAACTGACTGAATTGTTTGACGTTAAACTATGAATAATTCGTAAACTTTTAAAGTTATTTACTAATTACTCCGTCTGGAAACCCTATCCTTAAATTATCGGCATCCAAGAAATTCATCTTACGAGAGATCGCGCTGGTGTACCTTGTGTCTAAATTTTTGTACCCGACGCGATAACGACATGGTGAAAAACCCACCATAGTAGTTCAATCAGGGGAGGTGCTTTCCGGAATCATACCTTGTAAATCCAGTAACTTTAGGCCGGCATAATTTTACCAACCGTCGAGGGACGCAATGACTGTTGACGGCGTATGGTGGCTTTAGGGTACGTAACCTTAAAAACCTACAGATACTATTCTTTCTTGACAGCCTCTGTGGCGTTGAGGGCGAGTAGCCGACTGTGAAACGTGAGGCCGTGGGTTCGATTCCCGCACCGAGCAAATATTTGTCTGATCCGCAAATATTTGTTTTGGGTCGGGGTGTTGTGAGACCAAAAAGTCTCGCGTAGTTCCTGATACCCACGACACAAGACTCGTATCTTACTGTGGGGTCAGGACTATGTGTGTGACTGTTAGGTGTTATTTATTTTTGGAAAAAAAACTGTCAATGATGATTTTTCCCACATGATACCTTCTAAGCTTTTTTCCTTTTGAAACCATACATAAAAAAGAGATGTAGGTTGGTAGCTAAACACAATTGGGCTTAAAGTTTGCTTTGATCCTTCGGGTTCAAAGGATACTAATCTACTTACGACGATTGAGTGATCCCGACATGTAGACAGATAGAGTAGGTTAGAGAAAACTTAAGGGCTTTATTAAGACGGAACTGAATATCCATCGACGGTTTTTAAGTTTTTGTATATGGGTATAGAAAAAACAAATATAAATTTGCAAGTCATGGATGTCTGGCTCGTTTCGTTCCGACGTATAATTTGGCATTAAGGTTACTCCTTCTTCATTGATCTTGACGATTATAGCTTTATTTTTAGGCGACCGATATCTAGCGCGGTAATATATATTTTTTAATATTTTTTTGTTTTTAATTGGTTGAATGATGAGACGAGCAAGGCGCTCACCTGATAGTAAGGCCACACCAACCCATAAACAGAAGCAACACCACACAGAACTTAGAATTACAAAGCACGGCACTGAACTGCGCTCGTCACCCCGAGACATAAGATGTTAAGTCTCATTATGCCCAGTAATTTTACTAGCTTTAATGTCCTTCAAACTGAAACACAACAGTGCTCACAAACTGTTGCTTTCTTGTGGTAGAATTTGTTAGGATAGGATATGCACAGATATTGTTAAATAGGTCTATAATGCTCCATTTTGAAGCCATATTTCACAAATATTTTCATGGCAATCATTTTTGTCATCCAGGAAAATTTTGCGACCAAACATGCTTTTTATCAGTTTAACCTATGTTACAGCCTTAATATGCGCTTAACTTTATTTTTGTGCAATTTTAATGGGAATTATATACGCTTTGTCCCATCCAAGTATTTGTGGTATCCAGGATACACTCAGCTTATTGCGTATAGACAGTTTTATTTGGCATGCGATTTCAGAAGTCTTTTGATGTTTTTGTTAAAAGATTTGTACGCAAAATGTTGTTGTTTTGGCAGAAATAAAAAATAATCTCTTTCTCTTCCTTAAATACTATATTATAATATAATGTTCCACTATCCACAAGAAACAGGGTTTTTAATAAGTGTTAAGTACCCCTTTGTCTGTCTATCCGTGTATATATATGTCGATGGTATCGTACCGTCTAAACGAGTGAATCGATTTATATATATCGCTGTAGATCTTTTGTCTACAACGTGAATTGGCCGACTAATGGGTCGATATCACTGTCTCACAGAATACCGGCGTAAATTAGCGGCTTGCTGCTGCGTTACGTATGGTGAGTGAGATGCAGAGGCCCAAATCCCCCTCCCCTTCCCATTTTTTTAATTATCTCTTTCTTTTAAGGTCGGCAATGCGCCCATGATTCTTCTGAAATCGTGGGCGTACATGGGCGGTAGACATCACTTACTATCAGGGGATCCACTTGCTCTTTTTCCGGCCTATGATATTACAATATATTATTGTCAGCCTGTGACTATTTTTAAAGTGTCGTAATTAACTTGGTAGCGACACATGTAGCGAAACAGGTGCTAAATATTTTACATGATTTGAGGTTAAATAGATTTCCATCGATTTTTTATGAAATAAATGAATGATTTTACTACAAATAAAATCAAAAGACACTTTAAAATACATTTTCATCTTTATATTACGGGTATTTTACTTTGACTTATTCATATTTCAGAGGACAAATAAGATAATCTGCGTCTGGCAGCAGTAAAAAATAATTTTCCTGCAGAAAACAAAGCAAGCAACCCTAATAATTCAGTCCTTTTCAGTGGAGCGTGAAGGAGAGCAGTAACCAACAGCATTCAGGGCTATCACAGCTTCATTACCCTCGTTATCATGCCGAATCATCGAGGAAGACGAACATAAATCTACCAAGCTAGAAACTATTTATCTTGTACGGGCAACATTAACAAGGATTTGTATCGATTTCACGTCGTTGCGGAACTTGTGCTATAATTTAGTGTTAATCTTTCTAGTTATGAGATGATTCATGGATCGAAGAATGGAAGACATAAAAGAAAATGAATTTGATTTACTTACAAAATACAGTATTTGCCTTAAATATAATATAATAATTATTAAATATAATAATACAGGGCGCTTCCAACAGGTCGGTCTGGAAATCATTGGATATGCCTATGTTCAGCAGTGGATTTCCTGTGGCTGATGATGATGATAATAATAATGATTGTGAATCTAACGCCCGTTTTAACCGTCCATTTTTTATAGCAAAGCCCTGTAAACTAGCAAGTGGGTCACCACTATGCTAAGTGATCTCCACCACCCATGAACGCCCACGATACCAGAAGAATCATAGACGCGATGCCGAACTTTTACGAAAGCGATAATTAAGGGATTGGGAAGGGGAGGGCATCCGCATATCATAATCACCATATGAAACACAGCAGCAAGCCGCTACTTTATGAGATACTGGTAATAACGCGGGCGAGCCGACCCCATACTGTAGACTAAACTGTCTTCAGCGTGGCTCTACCACCTTCGATGTCTGTCTGTTATTCCGTCGCGCCCTTGCATTTGATTGATTTGTGCAATGCTAAATTAATTTAAATTCATATAAACGACTATATTAGTAAGTGATCTTCACAGCCTATAACACCGGCAGAATCATGGTTGCTAAATTCAAAGATAGGAACGGGGATTTAGAAGAGACTAAGACCATTTGAGCCTCTGAAAATCACTTACTGTACCAAACGGCAAACTTTCATTTTTCGTTGGGTATCTAATCTCTATGATTTCACTTGTCGAGCCGATGCAATCTTTTTTATACAAATGTATCTACAGCGCAACACTATCCCTTACATTCTATTTTTAAACAAGAGGTATTGGTAGTACTGTCGACGTTAGTTCAGAGAACTCATAAATAGAAGACTTTAAGTCAAATCAGAAGCCTTGTGTGAGAGTTCATTAAGAATTTGTACAGAGACGGGAAAGTTTCTCAAATAGTTTTCTTTATAAGTCTTCCTGCTGTTAAATTATGTTGCACTTCAGAGCTTCGTAAACCCGATAAGCAGATTGTTTGCTTTAATAAACGATAAGGTGTACGCTGCTCAGATATTTTCGTAAATGGAGTTCCAAACGGATATTAAAAGATGTTAAAAATCCAGATTTATCTGTTAAAGTTATTGGAACCTTTTAAATGTTGCGTTCGTATTTTAAAAAATCTCCTTATATTTTTATATGGCCAATTGCATATTTTATAATAAACAACGACTAAGGGACAAAAGTACATGGGTCGGTATTTTATTGCTGCAACCTTCGTGGCGCAGTGGACAAGTGCTGGCTGAAACGAGAGGCCACGGATTCAATCCTAGCACCGAGACAATTAAAATGTGTTTTATTCACAAATAAACATTGGTGTTCTGTATGTTATAGGGCCGTAAGTCCCACTAACTAACAACTATTTTTTTTTCTAGCCCTGTATTATATATGTCCCACTGCTGGGCATGGGCTGCCTCTACTGAATGAGAGGGATTAAGCCTTAGTCTACCACGCTGGCCTAATGCGGGTTGGCAGACTTCACATACCTTCGAAAAATCTTATCGAGTTCTCAGGTATGCAGGTTTCCTCACGATGTTTCCTTCACCGTTAAAGCAAATGATAATTAACAATTAATATACACGTAACTTAGAAAAGTCAGTGGTATGGTATGGTATGGTCTTGGGGCTGGTTTCGAACCTGCGACTTTCGTCTCGACAACAACTAATACGAATTTTAATATACGTCTTCAATTATATTAACCATCAACAAAAATTTAAATTATTGTCTATCGAGGAAGAACAGTAATAGGTTAATTTTTTGTAACAAGTGTGCTCCTTTTAAGGCGCCAATGTCGAGATCTATTATAAATTTACTATAAGTCATCGTGTCCATTCACTTTAATCCTTCTATCAGTGATTTGCCTTGAGTAATAACATGTATTCACAAAGCAATGAGAACATAATTAAGAAAAAACTAATATCTTTATATTCAACGGATTTTAATGCAGTTATCAGCAATAGATAGAGTGATTCATGAGGAAGGTTTATATGTATATGACACTATGACCCGTGGGAACAGGGCAGTAACATGCAGGTGAAACCGCGAGGTCTAGCTGTCACTAGTTGCATATAAAGGGAGTGGTACTATTGCCTAACTCGTGTCATGGTCTTTTGTCACAGTCGTATATCTCGAAATGTACCTTAACGTTTGCGTCAACTAATAAAACTGTACATATTTTATACCACGCAGCACGCTACGCTTAAATAACCTTTCCAAAATTAAGTTTAAAAAATTAACCAAAAGCAAGACTAAGTCTGCATATAAAACAAAATTTCTGTAATAAATTATAATAAAAATTTCTTTTTGTAGAGTACTTATAATATTAATACCCAACCTTAACTTTTAACGGCAGACGAAGTAAAGAAGTGAGATCCTAGGTTTCCATTACTTAGTTTATGAAGCTACAAAAACATAATTAATCAAAGCCATTTACTTTTTGCCTTTGAAGAATAACAAAATAGTTTTGTGGGGCTTTTCAGACTTTTGATAATTTTAATGGCCTGCCGTCTATTACGACTTACGAGTAATTTAGTTTATTTATCTAAATAATCGTAGTTTTTTTTATCATATCGAGCACATGAGGTTCATGTATGGTTTGGAAAATTTATTGGAAAACTCAAACACAAATTATTATAATGGCTTGACCTGGGAATTTAATCCAGAACCTCAAGGTTTTCAGCATGAATGCGCTGCAGACTAATAAAGCAATCATAATAAAAATATCAGATTAATTTTAACCATTCAAATACTAAAATATTTTGAACTCATAAGATTAAAAAAAAAACTGGGCATTGTGAGACTTAACATCTTATGTCTTGGGGTGACGAGCGCAGTTCAGTGCCATGCAGTGCTTTGTAATTCGAGGTTCTGTGTGGTGTTGCATCTGTTTATGGGCAGGCGTGGCGCTTACCAGCAGGCAAGCGCCTTCGTCTCGTCATTCAATCAAATAAAAAAATACTCCGTACAAAGAACCGTCAACAAAAACTGAGCACGTCTGAAAAATTGTTGCAGTTGTGACCGAAAAACCAGCGGTATACGTTATGCGGCAACAACTTGTCTGGAATCGCAATATTCGACAGCTGTGACCAGAACTTTGTGATCGTGCACACTGTAGGATTGAACGATACCAATCATATGACAAACGATCTGTGGTATGAGAATATAAATAAATAAATACACCCAACAGTCACACACATAGTCTGACCCCACAGTAAGATACGAGTCTTGTGTCGTGGGTATTAGGAACTACGAGAGACTTTCTGTCTCACAAAACCCAGACCCTAAAACAAATATTGTGATTCCCCACAAACATTTGTCCCGGTGCGGGGATCGAACCCGCAGCTTCTCGCTTCACAACCGACTACACGCCCGCTGCGCCACGGAGGCTGTCAATATTAAAAATATTTTGCGGTGGTTAGCATACGTTGTCATTACACGCTCTTTGATTACGAAATTTATGAAAGATTTAAGTAAATAATATAGTCAATACGCACGCATGCCTGTAATCTCCGAAGGGGTAGGCAGAGGTAGTAGTACACCCTTATTTCGCCAAGGTTTTTTTCATAAACAAAATCAACACTACAAAGAACTTTGAATACTAAGCACGGCATGGCACTGCGATTGTAAGTCTCATAATGACCGGTAATTTCACTAGCTTCAAGTTTATTCAAACCGAAACACAAAATTGCTTACGGACTGTTGTTTGGCGGTAGAAATAGACAAAGCGGTGGTTCCAAGCTATAAGGTCTTTCGCATACAACCTACCACTTAGTTTGTAGTTACTAGTGGCCCTTGATTATTTTACTTTTCATATAAATAGTCACCTACATAGTTTGGTCGACTATGTATCATTTTAGCGGTTAGTAAGTACCCCCGGCTCAGCCACGAGGATCTTTTAAAATATATTTTTATTGTTTATTTTAGTTTTTGTTTAACTTTTTATTTCAAATTTCGATTAAATCAAGCATTGTGGGTAATTATAGCTATTTATTTTGCTAAAAGAATAAATAAACAAATACCCACTTTAGATAAACATGCATAGCGGTTATTAGGAACTACAGTCCCACAACACTTAAAGGATCTACTATGTAACTACAAGAAAATCCCATTTGATGTTAACAAGTTTCTCGGATATTACAAATGTTCTATCGAAATATGAGACACCTATAAGATAACCAATATTATTGATTGTCGATTCACTTTTGAGTTCCCCTCTTAGGTGGTAATAACCGAGGACCATCTGTGCCGCGTCTCCCCTTCTGTAGATGTGGTTATATTGAACACACGGCTTGTTCACTTGTTAATAATTGACATGAATCCGGAGTAGGTGTGACTTTATGGTACCTGTTTTCAAATATTCATTTATTTCGGATGTGTATGCTGACTTGCATAACAATCCTTAAACCTTAACTAATAGAAATGCATAAGACACGTTAAATCGTATACGAATAATTGACATTCGTGTTTACTAATGTTTATATTTAGTTGTAAAATACGATTATGAATAGTCGCACAAGTCGGTCATAAAATATGTAAGTTCCTTTTTTATTTTGTTCATTTCACTTAAAAAGGTTTACAGACGAATGTTAAAGATGATGTATTTAAACACATGACAAATGTTTGTGATTTTGAATGTTTGTTAATCAATCACGCTATAACGACTGAACGCATTTGGAAAAAAATAGCCACTTAGGAAGCACGACTTGGATTAGGATATGAGCTATACTTTTAACCCTTAAAAGATACCCACGCGGGCGTCGCCGAGAGCAAATCCTAGTTCTACAGAAACTCCATACAAATACATAAAATTATAAATTTAATTTCATAAAAGGTTTGATAAGATAGATAAGTAAATTCTATAAATTGCTCTAATTTTGTGTCAAGTTATATTTAAATCGGCGTGCATTAGAGCAGTATAAATAAGTTAACTAAATTAAGTGGCATGACAGGCCGGTACAGGACCGCACGGGAGAGCAAGCCAATGCCCGCGGGACATCCGTCAGTCGGTCATGTTCGTCAGCTCGGCTTTTAATCTAAAAGCCATTTTATGTCACCAGCGACCGCGGCCGCAGGGAAATGCCGGGTTTTGCTTATTTTTCTGAACGTATCAATCATTGTACACGTGGATGGGGAGCGAACAAAGGACTACTATTTGAATCTCGCCACCGTTTTTTAACTAACAGGGTTTTAGAGTAGATATTGTTGAAACGTGGATTTTGTCGCTATTAACTGCAATATAGATACAAAATACAATATAGATAAAGTATCTTACTTCTAAACACATTTTAAATACCTTTAAACTTATTATCATTGAATTTTAAAAGGGCCACAAACATCTTAGGCCCAAAGTCAATCTCACCTGCATGCGGTACTCTGCCCATTTACGGACGAGACAATGAATTCATTGAAACGTATAAATAAGCATCCAAACTGTCATATTTATATTAATAGCTTATTAGATTAAAGCCAACACTCTCACCTAGTAGAAAATCTCACTCAAACTATTTAAACATACATTCGGTCAGTAAAATTTAAGAATCCATAATGCCCGGGAAAAATATGATTATGTAGGTGGGTACGAAATACGCTATCCTCGCCACAAGCGAAATACCCAAATTGGATTTGAACGCGAGATCGAAAATATTTTACATTTCATAATATTCCTTCAACAATATTCAGATCTTTACAGGTGCCGTGAATTTTCATTTCTTTTTTTTATGTTTATTTTAAAACTATTTATTAGTGTGGCGATATTCAGTAGGCCGTTTTGAATTATTGGTTTTGTTGTTGAAGCTCTATGACAATTCAGTGAGTATTTTTTTGTCGTGGTATCTATGGTTAAGTGAATACACTACATAGTCAAAGATCCCGCGGAACATTGACCTTCGCCCATCTGTTTACCGGATGAAAATAATATTTTAGGGTATAAAAGGTGTTGCTGAACACATACAAATAGGGTTGCCTAAAAAAATATGGTCAAGGATAGGTTTTGCAAATTTAAAAAAAAAAAGAAGATATAATTTCACTGACTTGCTCACCAAATAAATGAATCTTCAATGAAAACCTACAATGTATACTACCTGCAAAAGCTAGGAGCTAGATGAGCGCAATTACCACTTTTTAGTTACCTGTTTGCACACGGCAACCAGGTAGTAGTGGCCAGAAAAAGGTAGGTAACCTATTTTTTGCAGATAGTGTACGTGTAGATGAAATTATAATTTTTTTTTTTTTTAAATGTTAATCATATCCTTGACCATATTTTTTTAGGCAACCCTATTGGTACGTGTTCAGCAACTCATTTTATACCCTAAAATGTTATTTTGATCCGGTAAACAGATGGGTGAAGGTCAATGTTCCCCGGGATCTTGTACTAACACCTGCAAGCAGATTCCATATGCCACATGTAATTCGCACATTCGTTTGGAATAGACTGTTCTTGTGAGCAGTGAGCAGTGCTGTTGTTGCACTTCTTTCTTCTTCTTCTCGAAAAGAAAACTTTTGTTCATTGTTCCAAAAATATGATACGTAATAATGTGCTAATCATTTGTTTGCTTAAATGCCGTTAAACGTTTATTAACAAGGAGGTAATTAAAATATATCATATTAAGCTTACTTCGTACTAAACTGAGTAAACAAATTATCCCATGAGTTAATAAACACGATCGTGCAGATAACAATTAACATTCCACAAGTTAATTCAAATCCAACGAAATTATCCTATTAACATAATTCTAAAACATTATCGAGTTCCTAAATTATTTATTATGTGTAAATGCCCAATGGAGAACGTCATAAATTTCCGGATAAGCATGGCCTCACCTATATTAAGGGATTTAGCATTAGGCTCAATGACGTTGTTATTAAAATTGTAATGGAAGAAAGTATGGTTATATTTTTTTAAAGGCCAGCAAACACGTAAGTTTATTTGATAGTATGTGATAATCACTGCCATCAATACCAGAACAGTGCTGTAGACAAAAAATGGGTATAGCGTAGCTCTACAACATAAATGTATGTACAATAATGTTAATACATAGAAAATTCCATAAATATTTTTTAAAATGTACCCAATTTTGACATAAAACAGCTTCGACCAACATCTCCATAAGCTCTCAATAGGTTAGTGGTGCAAGCGCCAGATGCAGAAGGCGGTATTACAGGACACGGCACTCATTGTGAGGAGGCGTTCACTCTGGGGTCCTAACTATTAGTGGTTTTACTTTTTTAAATTAAAAATATATTAAGTCTAAGTAAATTGATACCAAAGAGCCTCGACCAACATCTTCAGAAGTTATCAATAGGTTGTTGGGTGAGGAGCCCGATACTAGGTGTGGCACTAATTGTGAGGAGGTTCCTCACTTTGAGGTTCTAACCATCGGTGGCTTGGATCCTAAGACCCGCCATGAGAAGGTTTCATTGTCTATATTTTATAAATTCATTTGTATTATTTAAACTTTTTTATATTGAAGAATGTTAAATATAGTATTAAAATAACGAGTAATGTCGTTGCAGAATACACCCCACAATTACATACATAACCCGACTATCAGTTTATATTAATAAGGTACGCGGTTTTTTATTTTGCTTAAAAAATTGATAAATAAATACACACTGTCTGTTACTGTTATCACACACATAGTCCAATTATATGTTTGTTAAAACTTATATCAACTTCATTATGATTTTAATAATGAGAATAAATAATGAGAATTCTAGTATCGTAAAATATACTTCATTAGTCAAATTATGTTAAAACATCTCAATTTTTTTACGTCCAGAGCTAACATATTAATTATCACTTCAATTTATTTACGTAGATTAAATCTTTCACGCTAAACTTTTTTAGTTATCTGGTCAGGTTTCACAGAGAATCAAAAATGTGTATAAATTTTTGGCATGGAAACATATTGTTATTATTTACAGTAATATTATAAAGAGGAAAGATTTGTATTTTTGTATGTAACGATAAACTTAAAAACTACTGGACCGATTAACAAAAAATCTTTAGATTTCGCCGTTAGAAAGCTACATTATCACTGAGTAACAGGCTACTTTTTATCCCGGAAAAAACAGATAACGCGGGCGAAGCCGTGAGGACAAGCTAGTAAGTAATAAGGTACTAAGAATTTAAGACAAGTCGTGGTAAGTGGTAAATTATTAACGTCTCTACATTAGACTATAAGTCCACTGATGACGCTAATTATGATAATATTTTTTATTAATGCAAAGAACTAGTTTAACGCCCCCTCAATGAGTGCATCAGAAAAACAGCCGTTAGCAGAGAGATGGCGTCTAATTGTTGGGCGTGCCATCAATCCATAAGATATCTTTATGTTTTTTCTTATAGACAATTTTTTTTTATTTTATTTTTTATTTATAGAACACAAGACAGATTACAATTATTGCAAGGATATAAGATAAAAATTATACAACTTTGATCTGGATTGTAGTCCAAAAATATGTTGTACATAGAAAAGTGATATAAGGGTTAGACTTTACAATTATATTATATAAAAAACAAAATTACGTGTAAAAAGAAAACAAATTTGCTAGATGTATTCTAGATGTATGTTTGAAGCAACGAGACTCAGTACTGGTGTTGGGTCTGAGCTATCAGGTTTGGGTTAGAGGACATCCTTTAGTGTTCTAATGTATGATGCAAATAAAGGAGTGAAAATATCAAATTCTAAGTTATTTTTTGCCAATTCATTAAACTGACGAGCCATCCTAACTAGAAGATTGTAAAAATAAATATAATTTTTATAATATTGCTGTATTAACAAAGAAAAGGACGTAAAATATCTTATAAAACAACATTTAAAGACAGCACTGACCACTATCACTACTCCACTTAAAGCACGTACGTGATCAAAACAGGAAGACCGCGAATTTACCACTCAAACACTTTTTTTGTAAAATACTGAATAATGTTTGTTAAAATTCGACTTAAATTCAACATTCAAATATTATTCTTGACGGGTACGGCAGGGCTCAGTAGAACAGATGTTAACTATATTAGTTCCGGTAATGGCAGATACGACGATTTGAAATTTAATCAGAGTCGTCAGAACTAAAGTGAATTGGTTCAAAAGTAATATCTATTAGGCGAGTGGTTGTGAGCCCCAGTTTCGACTGAACAAATCTAATTGTGTTCTAATTTGTTGGAACTTTAATGCGCTGTAAAAAGGGACTGGGCTAATTATTTACTTCTCACGAAACTTCTGTAGATTGTTCCAAATTGAATTGATTAAAACTGTTGAAATGTCCTTGTGGAGCTGTGACCTAATGTGAGTTAATATAAACTGTTGCTACTACATCTTTTATGGCATAGCCTAGCAAACGAGTGAGTAGGTCACCTTGGTAAGTAGGTAGTTTCGAGTGATAGAGCCGCCCTATAGACAGTTTTGTCTACAGCATGAATGGGATTGCTCGACGGCGTCCACTGTCTCACAGCAAACCTACGTAAAGTAGCGGCTTGCTGCTGCTATTGTACGGTGAGTGAGATATCCGGATGCCCAAATCCCCTTCCCAATCCCTAATTATCCTTTCCTTTAAGGTCGGCAACGTGCCCTTGATTCTTATGGTCTTGTGGGCGTACATGGATGGTGGAGATCGCTTACCATCGGGTGACACACTTGCTCGCTTACCGGCCTATGCTATAAAAAAACCTTATGGTAAATGATCTTCACCGCACATGTACGCCCACAATACCAGAAGAATCATGGGCAACACGATCATGATTCTTCTGGTGACTCACTTGCTCGTTTACCGAACTGTTTTATATAAAAAAATTATAACTTTATTATTATTATATTATATTTAAAGACTGGGCACTGTATTTGCATATATAAAATATAATCATAATATTTCCAAAGAAATAAATCAATTGAAAAAAGTTTAGATTATTTCGGATACAAGAACTATTGTATTCACGTGTGTAGTCTGAATCCTTTTGAAAGGAGAATTGTGTGATATGGGTCGTATATAAATTGAAGTATTGTATCCATATCTTATATTTGTTAGATATTGGATTTATTTATAACCTACATACATTCTTGTAAGCCCTTACGTGGATAAGAATTTCTGCAAGACTAGCAATAGTGCTATATGATTAAATGCTACGGTTGACTGGCTCTATGTTTTCCTTTTTATTTTTTTTATTTATTCATTTGACAACCTTCGTGGCGCAGCTAGCGAATAGTTGACTGGAACCAAGAGGCTGCGGGTTCGATCCCCGCACCGACACAAATGTTTGTGTGATCCACAAATTGTTTCGGGGTCTGGGTGTCGTGAGACTGAAAGCCTCCTAATTCCCATGAGGTACCCACAATATCTTACTATCTATCTATCGTATCTTACTGTGAGGTCAGGACTATGTACGTGACTGTTAGGTGTATTTATTTAATAACAAGACGAGCACGTTACTCAACAGCAATACAAGCCCAAACTTTGAATTCTTTATGTACTGCATGGCACTGTACTGCGCTCGTCAGCCTGATACATTTTTTAAATCTCTTAATGGTCAGTAATTTCACTGGCTTTAATGAGTATTTTTTTTTTTTTTTATTCTGGCTCGGCAAAGTGACTACGCTACACCTGATGGTAAGTGTAGCGCAATCCAAGAATATTGTCGACCAACGATAAACAATGTGTCCATCGTTGGTCGGCAAGATTATGCCGGCCTGCCAAAGGGCCAAGGGGGAGGGGAAGGAAAAAGGGATGGGAAAAGGGGCGACACAGTGATAAATCACACACAATTATAAGCCACACATAATAACCATAACGACACTTACTTGAGTAACGTTGGGCGAACTTCTATCCTCAGTCACAGCTAGACACAGAACATACCTCTCTAATGCGGAGGCGCTGCTTATATTGAGTTTCCCTCCCCAGTACCGAGTGATATCAACTGACAAACTATTTAAATCACCCTCAAATAAACAATATCATTGGCGGTACCTTCAATTGACGACGAATACCGTCATTTAAATAGGTCAATTCAGTGCCCGTACTCCTCATGCTCCGACACGGCCGTTCTGACACGTCACACGTCCCTGTGTGATGCTCCTGCAAAAGAAGAAAAACATTCTGCAATATCTCAAGCTCTTAGCTCGGCCCATTCTGATTATCGTTTAGTTAAAGAATCGGGTTGTTAAGATCAAGTGTGTTTCAATTACATCATACTATCACATCACATATCATGAAAGCAACTCGCTCATTAGTGAACAGTATCATAGTAGGTAGTAAAAAGCATCGTAGCATAGAATAAAAAAAAAACGTTAATCAGCGAAAAGTGTCGTTGCTATCACCTAAATCGAGCGATAGCAACTCATGCCACCTCCATCGAGTGACGATAACCTTGCCACCTCCATCGAGTGACGATAACCAGCCAAAAATGTCGTTGCTATCACCTAAATCGAGCGATAGCAACTCATGCCACCTCCATCGAGTGACGATAGCCTTGCCACCTCCATCGAGTGACGATAACCTTGCCACCTCCATCGAGTGACGATAACCTTGCCACCTCCATCGAGTGACGATAACCTTGCCACCTCCATCGAGTGACGATAACCTTGCCACCTCCATCGAGTGACGATAACCTGCCACCTCCATCGAGTGACGATAACCTTGCCACCTCCATCGAGTGACGATAACCAGCGAAAAGTGTCGTTGCTATCACCTAAATCGAGCGATAGCAACTCATGCCACATCCATCGAGTGACGATAAGCTTGCCACCTCCATCGAGTGACGTTAACTTTGCCACCTCTATCGAGTGACATATCTCCTAAATCGAGCGATATGCTCCTTTTCTAGCTTAGTAATGATACCAATTACTGTTCACTAATCAGAAAGAAAGCACCACTAAATTTAACTCATCATTCAGTTAAGCTAAGGTTAGTTAAGGTCATTGGACTCTATATCTTCTACATCACTAGAATCAGAAATATTATCATTGCCGGGCATTGTTCTTAAGCGATCATGGGGGTACTTCTTCGTTCTTTAGTGGGACATAATCACTCAAAGAAATAGGAACAGTTTTAGCCTTTGTCCTGTTGAATTGAGCCTTGTCATAGTCAGTTTTTTTTTTTTTTTTTGTCAATTTTAGTCACCGCGTTGGATCTCAACTCCTCCAAGTTAAGGTCCTGTTCCATGTCCTCAGCTAACATAACCTCCAGAGGTCTGCTAACCTTAGTTACGCGATTCATCGAGTCAGTATCAGTCATCAGCGTTGTGTCAGTCGTCAGTGTTGAGAGTCAGTATCCAATACTCTAAAGGGTGACCTCCATCCGGTACCCTCATCGCAACAACTCGTTCCCTCCATCCGGGAAATCCAACAACGACTGCTTACATCTCCAAGCCATTCGCACGCCACTCACGGTCGATTCCCATCACTCACTGGGGAGAACCGGATATACACTGGCTGACCCTGGAACGCGACCCACACAAGGTGGGCCACTATGGCAGGTTTTAGCACCAGTGTACGGTGGTCGCTATCCGGTCGGATACAAGTATCCTCCCACCAGCGATATCAGCAGTATCCAATTGGAACACAATAGAGCTTAGGTTAGCTACTTGACGGCAGAAATAGACCAGGCGGCGTTACATATCCAGACGATACCGTCTCTGCGGAATACTCCGCATACAAAAGACCTGCCACGTAGTGTTTATCTTCGACGTTAAAATACTTTATGGAGTCTTAATTATTATGAACGGTTAGTTGCGCCATGTTTTTGGCTAACCACGACCACCCAACCATTCTGGTGAACTGCAAAGTATCCCTACAGTTTCTACAAAACCGTCAAGGCGTCGTATCGTCGTCCAAATTTTACGAATTAAATTTTGGACTACTAGGAAAATTAGCTCAAGTTCGAATTTATAATTGGTTATGGTTACCACCTTGGTTATATAATAATATCAGACCCACATAATACAGTTCACTGCTAGGCACGGACCTCCTTTTTTCCTTTCATTATGTGCTCGAATAAGGCGATAAGGCGATCGCGCGCCTAATGGTAAGCGCACGCGCCTACCCATAAACAGAAGCAACACCACACATCATTTGAAATTATAAAGCACTACATGACACTAGATAACGTTTTGCACTCTGAGACATAAGGTGTTAAGTCTCATAACGCCCAGTAAATTCACTGCCTTCAATGACCTTCAAACCAAACCACAATAGTACAACACACTGGTGTTTAATGGCAGGAACTTATAAAAAGGTGGTACCAACCCATACAGCGTCTAGCATACGAAAGACCTACCGCCTAGTGAGCAACCTTCTTTATATACGAATTAAGAGTGTTTAGGCCTTTGTCTGCCACGCTGATCTAGGGCTATTTGGCAAAGGTGCATAAGGAGCTGGTTTCAAACGTGCAACTTTTGCCTCAGCAGTCCGTACTGACCTATCGCTGCTTAATGGTTACTATATTACCTAGAAAATATCTAATGCAACTGACAGGGCAATATAAAGTAACAAGAGGGATCGTGGGTAATGTTTGCCCACCGCCCGAGGCGTTTACCTACAATTAGAGTGGAGGTGGCTAAAATGACCCTTGAATGGCGAAATTGTTTTCCTCTACAAAAGGTTTGTGCAATAAGGACCGAAGCTATACGGCTCTCCCTTTCATTCGGAATGTTATTATTACACTTCGAGTTTAGTTCAAATAGGATTATTTTATATATTGAAAATGGAGCTTAGAGATTTTGTATTGTACCAATTTGTTGGTACAGCTTTGCACCCCGGCTTATTATGGTCGATTGCCAGTGTATATCTAATGACAGGTTGAGATGAGTCGAATCGTTTTCAATAAGATGCAATTAACAAAGCCTAAGGTTTTTGAAATTTATATTCACTTCAAATCACGTGCGATTTACCAGCCGGAAGTAATTATTATACTTTCAACTGAGCATTTTAATTACTATTTTAAAAAGAAAATTGAAACAAAGAATGACAGAAGGAAAGTGGGAAGAGATAGAGACAGACTTTAGATAGTACAGCATGAATGGGCTGGTGATGAATGGTTTGACCGAGTCAGTCTATTGTTTCACCAAAAACCGGCGTTAAGTGGCAGCTTGCTGTTGCTTACAGTGAATAAGGTTTACGGAGGCCCAAATCCCTCATCCGCTTCCCAATCCACATTTTTTTTTACGTTTGCAACGAATCTATTTCTTCTGATTCCGTGGTTTTGATGATGCAGGCAGTCGAGAGAATTTAACTTTTTGGTAAAAAATAATAATTTCTCTCCTGCCGGTATTTTAGGCAAGAGCCCTTCTGAGTATATACCACCACTTTGTCTATTTCTACCGATAATCGCAGTGTATAAGTACTATTATTTTCTGGTTTGAAAGACATTGAAACCAGTGAAATCACTGGGCATGGTGAGACTTAACATCTTATGTATCGGGGTGAAGAGCGCAGTCCAGTGCTATGCAGTACTATATTAGTTGATAATTGATTGGTGCTGCTTCTATATATGGGAAGACGTAACGCTTTACCATCAGACGATCGAATTACTCGTCTCGTCATTAACGCTAATAAAAATAGAATAAAATGAGGGTTTAATATTTAAAAACAGTAAACAAAATGCATTATTACCATATTACTTTTAAGCCAATCATACTTTTTACAATCATAACATTTAAATATATGAAGTAAATGCGAAAGTAAACTTTGAATTTAATATCTAGATGCAACCAGCAACCGGCTTTAGCACTTATCTTAATTATATTACTTTACATTAAACCTCCATTGCAACTTAGTTGAAAGGATATGGCACTGCATAAACTGGCTAAATGAGTGTGCATGCATGGATTTAAGACTCTTAAGGATGCTATAAATAGCATGGGTCACAGACAGGACTATTTTTGCCAATAAGCCTGATATTGTGTTAGTAGATCGATTAGCGCGACGGGCAATACTTTTGTTTTTTTTTTTGTCATAGGCCGGCAAACGAGCAAGTGGGTCACCTTATGGTAAGTGATCTTCACCGCCCATATACGCCCACCACCAGAAGAATCATGGGCGCGTTGCCGACTATATAAAAACCCTGCGGTATCTCATCCCAGGGCCAAGGGAAAGGGGAAGGAAAAAGGGATGGGAAAAGGGTTAGGATCAGGAGACAAACCCCCTGGGGAGAACCGGATATACACTGATTGACCCTGGAACGCGACCCACACAAAGTGGGGCACTATGGCAGATTTTAGCACCAGTGTACGGTGGTCGCTATCCGGTCGGATACAAGTATCCTTCCACCAGCAATCGATCACCACTTGTCGATGTCACCATTCCGCATGACGAAAACCTCGTTAAAGTCGAAAAAGACAAACTGTCCAAATATTTAGACCAGGCACACGAGGTTACTGACATGTGGGATGTGGATTCGACAATCATTGTCCCGATAATCGTTTCTGCTAATGGATTGATACCAAAGATTTCGACCAGCCCCTTCAGAAGCTCTCGATTGGTCGTTGGGTCTAGAGCCAGATTCAGAAAGCAGTGTTATTGGATACGCATTATGAAGACATTCCTCACTCTGGGGTCCTAACCACCAGTGGCTTGGGTCCTAGGCCTCGCCATTGCAGGGTGATATTTTTTAATATTCTTAAATATTTTATTTTCTACAAACGTTATATTTAAACAAACAACCTTTTGAAATAAAGAGTACTATACAGTTATCGTGTTTAACTTAAATATTTAATACCGATGAGCGATTAATCCATTAAAACGAGTACAAGCGGATGATTAAGCAACGTTGTTACATTTGAATAACCCTTTATATTTTCCAAAAAACGGCATCCCCTTTTAATGCTGTTCCTTTCAGTAACAAGAAGCGATTTGTTAAAGTGCACTAAGGCAGGCCCGTAGTTGTTTTATAAAAATCAAATAGAATGTATATTTTTCAAAAGATTATATTTCTGCTATGTTTTAAGACTCACTTCTAGCTTGTTTCTAGTACCTCGAATGCATTTAAAACCTTTTTGGCTTCATAATATTATTTATGTATAAAATAAGACACGTTCTAATACAAAAATCACACTCTGAAATATAAACCGGCGGAAAATTGACTATTAGGGACTTTTAGAAATTGTTTTATACGCAAATTGGTGGTTAAATCTGAGTTGAATATTGTGCTACGGTCTATAAAAATAATAGTATAAGCTAAAAAAGAACTGAACAAAACCTTATCAAATCACAAGTGACCAACCAATGATTTGCCCAAAATATTAAATAGCTTTGTTGGCTCATATTGATTTAATAGCAAGATAATTAACCAGGGTAACTGGATGAGGTCCTTAAATCCCAAGTCACACAATCACAAATTTATGTTTGACTCGTAAAATCACATGAGATGCTCTAGTTTTCATAAATGCCTGATATAGCGAAAAGCTGACTACCTATTCTATTTTAGGACGGAAATACGGTTGGCGAACCGTACGTGTACTAGTTGCATCTCTACCTACCTCTCCGGGATACGCGCGTGAGATGATGTATGTTTAATAAACTAAATAATCCCTAATTCCAATTACATCCCTGTTAAAAAAGAACACACTGCTTGCTCATTGCTCCCATTACAACATCCTTTAAATCCAAGGGGAGGGTTATTATGCAAAAAATATAAAAAATGTGCGCTGTGGCGAAAAATAACGATTAAATAGATAAGGGCGAGCAGCGATATTTCTTGTAAAACAAAATTAATTGGCCACTTTAGATCCAAATCTAAGCGTAGCGTAAATACAATTTTCTGGTATTTTTCTCAGTCTGGTAAACTTCAAGTTCGTTTTATTGCTTTTATTTTATATTTCTATATGAGTTTTTAGAAGAAAAAGTTGGAATAGGACTGGGGAATGGTGAAATAAATGCCGTAGCATATTTCGGCGATATTTGTAGCTTAGCAACGTAGTTGAGTGTAAGAGACGACATGGGAGCACTTCACGCATTAGGGTATATGAGTGTACTTTTTTTTGTAGCATAGGCGGGCAAACGCGCAAGTGAGTCTCCACCGCCTATAAACATCCACAATATCTGAAGAATCATGAACGCGTTGCCTTATAGAAAAGGGATGCTTAAGGGATTTGGAAAGAGAAAGGGGATTTGGGCCTCCGGATATATCACTCACCGTAAGAAACGTAACAGCATGCCGGTCATTTTTCTGTTAGGTAGTGGTAACAACCCGGACGAGCCGCTTTATGCTGAGGACAAATGTTTCCTCAACGTTGTTATACCACTTTAAGATTCTAAGAAAGCTTTGGCAATAATATATGATTTATATTCATTAAACTTAAGTCCACTTCAACCGTAATGGTAAAATACGACTGATTTCAATTGAAGATCAATAATGCCAATAACTCATTTTATCCGATTGCGGCGGAACTAAAGTGTGATGTTGTTATATGTATTCAGTGCCCTGAACCAAATAGCTAATCACACTAATATTATCAATGTGAAAGTTTGTTTGTTTGGATGTTTGTCCGTCAATCACGCTGAAACTACTGAACGGATTTTAATGAAATTTGGTATACAGACAGGGTATGAGCTGACTTGGGTGATAGGATACTTTTTATCCCGGAAAAAGCAGATCACGCGGGCGGAGCCGCGAGCAAAAGCTAGTCATTAAATAAAGTTAAATCTTACTACTATTATAAATGTGAAAATTTGTATGTTTGTACAATTACAACTACTTTCTACAGCCTTACAACATAGCTCTACATCTTATCGAAGTAAATAAATACTTTAAAAATATAAATGCCAAACAAATGCCATGCCATTCAGTAAATACCGTATGCCTCTAAAAATAAACATGATGTTTATCTTGAATGTATACGCGGCCGCAGTCAGCACAAGTCAATTGCCAGTGTAACGCGTCTCGATGTAAAAAAAGCGGGAAGTGAATGTGTTGGAACAATGTCGAGCCTTATTTTGTCTGTGGTCTGCGTGATTTTTTTAAAAGGTAAGATTTCATTTGTTTATCTATGTTTCTTTTTTTAAATAATGCAATTATTATTAGCGCTGTTGAAATTACGTGTTGGATTCTATTGTATGAAAATAATATTTTTTCATAAGGATAAAACGTGTTAAAACTTTTTATTTACGGTGTTTTAAAGATAGTCTTATTATATGTGTATTTTAAACAACTGGAAGAAAGCCAAAATGGATGTAAGCCTTTGATGACGAGATGTAAAATGTATTTTAAATAACAACACGTAGGAATGTAAATAATAAACAAAATTATGAATCAAATTCATCTTATACCCGAGATAGTCCCGATTAAAGGCAGTCTCTACATACTATTAAAATATTTAATGAAACGTAAAATAAATCGTACAGTTTAAAACAAAGTCGCTATACGCATCTGCCCTGCCTGCCCGTTTAGTTCTTTTATAAAATGCAACAGATTCTGATGAAGTTTTCAATATCATTCAAACATTTTCTAGTGGAAGTTTTATATTACGCTTTGACCCATGGGAACGGGTAGTAAGATGCGTGCAGAAACCGCGAGGGATGCTTAGTTAAAAATAATTCTCATTCTCATAAGAAATAAACATCTTTAATAAAAGTTCGTAGTTTTTTATTTTTATAAAAGCGGACTTAATACCAAAGACATCCTTTGCCACACCCAAGGTGTAGTTCGTATCATTTCGTAGGAAAAACGAATAATATTATACGTCATTTTAATTTTCGTATCCGTTGCAATAATATAATAAATAATATCAGCCATATATTATACTGTCTCAATGCTGGGCACTGGCCCTGTCTAAGTATGAGATGGATTAAACCTTAGTCCACTACGCTGGCCTAATGCGGGTTGGTAGCCTTCACATACCGAATTCACAGGTATAGGTTTAATCAAGATAATTCCTTTACCATTAAAGCAAGCAATATTTAACAATGAATACATACGTAACTTAGAAAAGTTCGAGATGAATTCTCTTGGAGCTGGTATTGAACCTGCGACTTTAGTCTTGGCAGTCTGTACCGCTTCTCGCTATGACATCGCTGATATCATAATAATATCCGTTGCAAGTAATAAAGTTTAAACGGAGTGTGAAGAAGCAGTTAGGAAGGCCGGCATAACCTTGCCGACCAACGATAGACGCAGTGTTTGTCGTTGGTCGACATTATTCCTGGAATGCGCTACACTTACCATCAGGTGTGGCGTAGTCACTTTGCTGAGTCAGGATAAAAAAAAAAAAAATATCCCTATTGTAAATATGTGAAAAAATAATTACACATACGTGATGTTTGTGTCAAGGTTGAAATAATTTATGAGTTAATTAAATGCATAATGATTGACAGCCAACATACATAGCTACATGTATGATGACAAATTATTTCATAATTTTTAAGCCGAGGACGTAGAATAATGAGTAAAAAACGTATTATTTACTACTCATGAAAACGTTCTAATTTGATTGATTAATAATTGATAGTCAACATCAACTAACACATCATGTACGTGACCGTAGATCAAGTTTTTTTGATTTATACGTCTAATTATGTATATTACTAGCTTTTGCTCGCGGCTCCGCCCGCGTGATCTGCTTTTTCCGGGATAAAAAGTAGCATATGTGTTAGTCTGATGTATAAGCTATATTATTGTAAAGTTTCATTAAAATCCATTCAGTAGTTTTTACGTGAAAGAGTAACAAACATACATCCATCCATCCATACTTACAAACTTTCGCGTTTATAATATTAGTAGGATATACGTATTTATGACAATACGTATGCCGATCCCGGGCGCCTATTCTAGAAATCCGAAACGAAGCAACGATGTTCGGAACTTACGTAGAGTGCACTAGGCATAGAATAGCCATTACAATAATATTTTTGATTTCTATTACTATCACAAAGATTAATGTGAAAAAAAAAATTATACCTGTTTATTATTGTTTCCTAGAATACTTTTGTTTAAGTGATAAAAAAGAATTAATAAAATGCATCAAAATTCCAACATAACACATTCTAATAATAAAACATGTTGCCCTTTATAAACACGTTTTTAACGACTTTTTTTTCTTTTAGTCATAATATGTTATATTAGAAATATTATTATCTAGAGTGCATTAGGTCTACATTTTCGAATTTCGTATCGTTTTATACAATATCCCCTAGAACCCCTCAGTTTTTTATTTTATTTGATTGTATGACGGAACGAGCAAGGCGCTCGCGTGATGGTAAGCGCCACGCCTGCCCATATACAGAAACAACACCACACAGAACTTTGAATTACAAAGCACTGCATGCCACTGAACTGCTCGTCAACCCGAGCCATCAGATGTTAAGTCTCGTAATGCCCAGTAATTTCACTGGCTTCGATGTCCCTCAAACCGAAACACAACAGTGCTTACCCAATATTGCTTGGCGGCAGAAATAGACAAAGCGGTGGTTCCAACCCAGACGGCCTCTCGCATACCCTACCACCTTGCACTTTATGTCGGTGGCGCAGTTGTATTGCGTATGCGGTACGACTGAGCTGAGTCTCGAGTGTGATCCCCGGGTTGGGTAAAAGTGAAGTTAGGTTTTGCTACTACTAAATACTCAGTATCAGCACGGAATATTGATTAGTACCTTATCGAGCATGCCACACATCACACATCATGGGATAGAAATAAGCTCAGCAAAATGTATGGGTGTACTGGTTACACCTTTGCCTGCCCCTTCGCGGATTACAGGCGTGAATTCATATGCAGATCTCTACAGTATTACTAGCAGGTTGCATTCAAAACGTATACGTTGCTTGCGTCGTATTCCTCAGTATTGAGGTTCGTGACCTCCCTTCTGCATCACTTTCTCTTGTAGGATCTTCCTCTATCTGTTTCTGTCTCTGGTGTGGAGGGCGTTGTAAACTGTAGAATTAAGAGCGGTGCGGATCTGGTCAGACCAACGTATTGGGTTGCGTCCACGAGGCCTTTTGCCATTATCTTTGCCCTTTTGAAATCGTATAGGTCCATACAAATTTCTCGTACACGAATGACGTGACAGCTATCGAAAATACTCGCACTACGGCTACTGTATGGTTTATGTCAAATTATTTTGTAATTTACAATGTCTAGAACAGTTTCGTAATATATTATACTAGCTTTTGCTCGCGGCTCCGCCCACGTGATCAAATAAACAAACAAACAATCAAACTCTACAGCTTTATAATATTAGTATAGATTTGATTTTGATTTGACAACGGAAGCCTTCAAATAATATTATTTTGGTAGCTTAGCAACGGAAGCCTTCAAATATGAATAATTTTCCCCGTTTTTGCAACATTTTTCACTGATGCTTCGCTTCTAATGGTCGCAGCGTAATGTTATATATCCTAAAGCCTTCCTCGATAAATGGACTATCCAACACAAAAAGAATTTTTCAATTCGAACCAGTAATCCCTGAGATTAGCGCGTTCAAACAAACAAACAAATAAACAAACAAACAAACAATCAAACAATCAAACTCTACAGCTTTATTATTAGTATAGATTATTATATTATCGAAATAATTTCAAATTAATTCATTTGGAACAAGACATGTTTGTTCATATGTTGTCCGACCGGTTCGGAATCAAACCCAAACCTTACAGTAAACATAACCGTGCATAAGCATACGAGATAATTTTATCCAAATTATTAGGCAGGTCTCTTACGTTTCCGCGAATGTTACTCATTGAAATAAAACTAATTTAAACGAATTTTTTCGCAGTTTTTTATTTTAATTTTGGTCCCGTTACGTTTCGGAGTCGGAGTTTCGGAGTCCACCCCCTGACCACGAAGGCTGAAAAGCTTTCGAAACCTCGGGACCAAAATTAAAATAAAAAACCGCGATAAAATCCGTTTAAATTCGTTTTATTTCTATACTAAGTAGGTATCTGGTATTCAAAAGGCCGTCTGGGTGGATACTATCGCTTTGGTTATTTTTTCCGCCAAACAATGTTTAATAAGCACTATTGTGTTTCAGTTTAAAGGACATTCAAGCTAGGGAAATTACTGGACATTATTAAA
This sequence comes from Amorpha juglandis, assembly GCA_949126905.1. Taxonomy (NCBI): domain Eukaryota; kingdom Metazoa; phylum Arthropoda; class Insecta; order Lepidoptera; family Sphingidae; genus Amorpha; species Amorpha juglandis. The sequence continues at coordinate 6,148,604 of OX421380.1, forward strand.
CCTAACAACTTATGTCTCGGGGTGATAAACGCAGTCCAGTGTCAGCCAGTGCTTTGTTATTAAAACTTGTGTGACGAAAAAACTATCAGACGAGAGACTTGCTCGTTGAGTCAATCGGGCTACTAACAGCACTTGTCTCTCCAGGGGAATTACAAAAATTTTAATTATTAAATGGATCAACATAAATACTATAAAACTATATTGTTTCAACAATTACCAAGTAGTGAAAATGTTTATAGCAACCCTTATCATTGTCGGACATAAAAAAATATGATAATTTATGTGAACGTCTCTCAAATACTTCGTAAGGCTTTAATGTCACATTACGTTGAAATATTCTCCTTTGGAATGCGTTGTCATAAAGTGGATGAAGGTTAAGCACGTTTATGCCAACCACAAACAAATCTTTAGTTACTATATATTAGCTTTATACAATTTTCTAAACGTTAAACGTGTATTTAGGCATTTTACGGTTTATTAAGAAGAAACTTTGTGCCGGATTAAGAATTTAACTAACTTTATTAACCGACCGTAACGACAGAATTACTGTATGGAACTGTATGTATTTAGGTACGAGTTCGAATTTTGCGCCGAGGCAAATATTTGTATGATCCAATAATATTTGTTTCTGATCCCACGATACAACCTACTGTGGGGTCAGGACTATGTAGTGTAGTACACACATAGTCTGTTGCTGTCTGTTGGATGTATCTAATACTGTTATTTGGGGAGGAAGGGGGAGGGGTAGCTGATACGTTCGCTTATGACTGTAACTTTAATTTTATACCTTTTTAAGATAATAAACCATAAAACAAAGCAAGATGCTTATGTACTATAATTGTGCATATTTTATTATGATCTGGTAAATTAGAAGCGAACGTGGAAAATATGTAGAGCTGTCAAATTGTACAAGCTCTCTATTTTGCAAAATCGTGTGCGTGACAATTGCCTCCCAAATCGTAAAAGTACTCCGAGACATTAGATATTAAGTCTCATAATGTCGAGGAATTTCATCGGCTTCAATGTCCTTTAAAATAAAAAACAACAGTGGGTCATCATTGTTTTGTCATTTTATTCTGAAGTCTACACAAATCACTAATTCTTTAAAAGTAAGGTCAAATATCTATTTGAACCGCATTAGGAACTTAATTGCGTTATCATCAATGTATTAATGAGATATCGGATATTTGCAATAGATCGAATTCCTATTTTCACTTCTGCATAGATTACTCTACTACCACTCCCAGGTACATATGAGTCAGTTAGATTTATTATACGATTTTTAATAATCATGTTCTTGTGAAAGCCATAAGTAGGTAAGTAAATATTTTGGACTATCAGCGTTTTGTTACACCTAGCTAGTAGCGTAGATATCATTATGTTCCTTTAATGGTGATAAATTGCCTTCTTGTCATGGATGTATTCATTGCAAAACAAATAAACCAATATTGGTTATATGTCGCTCATTAAAACGAGGAAGCATTAATATAAAAATAAATACTTATAAAATGTCACACAAGATCAAAACTATTAACTTCCAAATGTCAGTGAAGGTCAGGATGTGCAATCCTGGATTCCAGTAAAACATGTTTTTATTTTGCATCATTAAAATCATAACCAAAGACAATTTATCATTTCCTTTGCGAACGGATTATGCAAATATAAATAATATCCTTTATGCAATTCCGATCGCTGTGTCATGCTCATATATTTGGATTCCGTTACAACTGGCGTTGCCCAACAATAGACCAACACTAACAAATGAAATTTTGCGCAGTTCGATGTGCTTAATACCGAAATATTAATTGTACCGCTGTGCACAATTAATATTTCGCCGTTTTACGTCCTATTTTACAACCACCATGACACCAATATGGCGGCACATAATTTTAGGAATTGGTAGCGTGACGTCCGTTAACGAGCTCAACTAGCTGCTGACCGAACGCATCAAATTGTCGTTTCGATGCACGCGCCCCGAGAGTGTTGTCACGCTTTTAACCAACCAAAAAAGAAGAAGTTCTCAAGTCGACGCTTATATTGTTTAGCTGACGACAAAAAGAGAAAGGCCTTCTCAAATCGACGCGTATATTTCTTTTTTATTGTTCCTTTTTAATGTATGACCAATATATATGTAGAAGCGGGTATATATGGTTATATCGGTCATCTGCTTGTCTTTTCGTAGGACCCTCCATTTGCTTCTTCACTCTTCGAAGTGTAAAGAAGCAGTCATATACGCCGGTATGATATTGGTGACCACCGATAATCTCATTGTTTGTCGGTGATCGCTGGTCTTTTGGACTGCACTGTACTTACCATCAGGTATAGTGATGATAATAATAAACATCCAAATTTACTTCATGCACAATTTACTAAGTCCTCAAATACCCATTCAAATTCATCCATAGCTTACTCAAATTACTTAACCAACTCTAAGTAAATCACTATCAAATCTTACTAAGTATTTCTCGTAGTAGCTGAGTTTGCACAAGTCGGAGAACCGTCAAAGTCCAAAAGTCAAATAATGATTTACCTTTATTAAACTTGAGATTCAGCGTTTACTAAATTTATTCAATTGGATAATAAGACGTAATAGTTACTGTCTGTCTCGAAAAGATACGTAGTAGCAATGTCAAACATCTGGCCAGGAAGTGCATTAAATTCGTCAGATGAAAGTAATTTATCGCTTCAATATTGTACCTACATACATCATAGACACTCACGCCTTTAATCCCCGAAGGTGTAGGCAGAGGTGTCACCAGTACCCCCACATACTACCACTGAGAGTCTTTCCGTCCCATGATGTGATAAGGGGCAAGCCTGTCGCCATAGCATAATTCCAGACTCCGGCCGATAGCTCTCTAGCATTTCGTGATAGAAAAACCCAATATCTCATTTACCCGACCCGGGGATCGAACCCGAGACCTCAGCATAGCAGTCATACTACGTGTGCAATACAACTGCGCCACCGAGGCAATCAATATAGAACCTATACACATATTATTTCTCATAGATGTTTTTGTTGGAACGCCATAACTTTCATCATTCGTCATAGTATAAGATCCCGGGGAACATTGACCTTCACCGATCTGTTTACCGGATAAAAATAATATTTTAGGGTATAAAATGTGTTGCTGAACACATACCAATAGGGTTGCCTAAAAAAATATGGTCAAGGATATGATTAATTGACATTTAAAAATATACATTTTTTTATAATTTCCCTGACTTGCTTACCAAAAAAAATGAACCTTCAATGAAAAGTGTACAATGTATACTACCTGCAAAAAAATGGTTGCCTACCTTTTTCTGGCCACTACTGTCTGGTTGCCGTGTGCAAACAGATAACTAAAAAGTGGTCATTGCGCTCATCTATCTCCTAGGTTTTGCAGGTAGTATACATTGTAGGTTTTCATTGAAGGTTCATTTATTTGGTGAGTAAATAATATATTTTTTTTAATTCGTAAAACCTATCCTTGATCATATTTTTTTATTGAAATAAAACTAATTTAAACGGATTTAATCGCGGTTTTTTATTAATTTTGATCCCGACGTTTCGAAGACTTTTCAGCCTTCGTGGTCACGGGGGGGACTAAGGTGTGGGTTGTCCCCAAATGTTAATGTTACATTATCTACCTTCAGATTACAATTATTAATCAAATTTATGGTTTGGTCCGATCTACGCAGAAGGAGCTCACAGTGTCTTGAGGTCTGGCAGTTGGTCTTTTGGGTTCCGATTTAATTAAATGTATTATCGGATCCCAGGCTTGTGCTAGCTTCCAACCATCTTCTCTATTGAAATTCGGATGTTTTTTAATTTCAATAGCCTCGCGAATCATCCTAGGTAGGAATCGGTGTTCTTTGGCAAGGATTTGTGGTCTATCAAATCGAATATAATGTTTGGAGCCTTCCTCTGAATGTTCAGCAACTGCAGACTTCGTAGAGCGTCGGTGTTTAACGTCAGCTATGTGTTCTTTTACGCGGGTCCCTATATTTCTTTTTGTTTGACCTATGTAAGAGAGTCCACAGTCACAATCGATTTTATATATGCCCTGTTCCTGTAGAGGTATATGACACTTGACTGGTGGTAAAAATTGACTAATCTTCTTGGGCGGCTTGAAATAAGTTTTAATAGAAGCACGCTTCAGCACATAGCCAATCTTGTCGGTGACTCCTCTAACATATGGTAACACAACAGGGACACGTTCAACTGTGGCTGGTTTCACTCGGCTTCTGTGACGGCGGCGTGGAATTTGGAGCTTGTTGTCTCGCAGTACTTGCTTGACATGTTGCAGCTCGGCAGCCAGATGTTCATCGTCACAGATTCCTTGTGCTCTCTGGAACAAAGATTTACCCACGGTAGCTAACTGTTTTGGATGGTGATGAGATTCACCGTTCAGGTATTTATCTGTATGGGTCAATTTTCTATACACAGTATGGCCTAAAGACTGATCAGGATTACGGATAACTAATACATCTAGAAAGGCGAGAGATTTATTCTGTTCCAACTCCATAGTAAATTGAATTTGGTTATTAATGGAGTTAAGATGTTCTAAAAATGCAGTTACTTTATCAGATGGTAAAATTGTGAAAGTATCATCTACGTACCGTTTGTAAAACCTGGGAGTGACAGGGGCTGTGCTTAGGGCTGTCTCTTCGAAGTCCTCCATGAAAATATCAGCGACTACTGGAGATACAGGTGAACCCATAGCTACTCCATTCACTTGTACATAGAATTGATTCTCCCACAACATATAGCCAGATGTGAGGCAATGTTTGAGTAAATCTGCATATGCTGAGGGTATGTCATTATCTGCTAACCTTTTAGAGACAATGTCAATGCAGTCTTGTACTGGTAAACTTGTGAAGAGCGACTGGACATCGAAACTGACCATGATTTCATTGTCAGCTAATTTTAGGTGTTTAATATCACTGACAAATTGGTATGAATCCTTCACAGATGCTCTAGTGTTTCCTCTTAGTGGTGAAAGCACTTTTGCTACGTGCTGAGCCAGTCTGTACGTTGGTGTGTCGACCTGACTCACGATGGGACGTAGTGGAGCATTTGGCTTGTGTATTTTTGGTAACCCATACAGTTTAGGAGATTTTGCACACGATGGGACGAGTAAGTTTACGTCAAGATTTAATGTGTCGGAGTAACTACTTATTAAAGAGCTAGTAGCCTTTAAAACTTTGTTAGTGTTTTGACCTTCATGTATGTATTTTCATCCGACAAAAGTTGTTCTATTTTATTATTATAATCTGACGTATCCATTACTACTGTCGCATTACCTTTATCCGCACGGAGAATAATTATGTCCTTCTTTGATCGCAAGTTCTTTAAAGCGATATATTGTTGTTTTGGAAGATTTGGTTTGGGCGCTTTCTTTTGTCGTAATATTGACGAAATGTCTTGACGAAGCGCCTCCGAATCTTCCTTTTTTAAATTATTTTTGAAGAGACTATTCTCAACGTTACAAATAATGTCTTCATATGGTATCCTTCGTGGTGTTACAGCAAAATTTAATCCTTTTGATAAAACCTGTAATGTGTTTTCGTCCAATGTTTGTTTTGACAGATTAATGACAGCGCGTTGTTCACCTGCGCGTGAGTGTTGGTTGTCTATGACAGGGTGCGTTCCGTTCCCACACTCAGTGCTATTGAGATTTTCGATTTTTTGAGATTATTGAGAGCATTCGATTTAGATCGTAATTTTTCATATTTTATAATTTGTTTGTTTTTGCATTCATTAAATTTAGTTGTTTCTCGTTTATTTAACGTATCGATGCAATTTTTAAAATCAAATGCTGATAGCTCTGTCTTTAACTGATTGGATTTAATCTCAACACAATTATTTATGTAATGGAGGTCGGATCTTGTTTCGCGAATGGTAGCTAGTAACAGTTTTTTACTCGCCTGGTTGAGAATTTTAGCGCTCCCTCGTATGTTCTTCTTAGGTGAAATCTTGACACACGTAGGAATGAGATTATGATCACGGCATCTCTTCAAGAAATTTAATGATGTTACATATCTTGCGCGCTTGGTTTTCAAATCCTCCAACCGGCGTATTTTATTTGCAGTTTCCAGTCCGTACTGGTTTACATAATGATTTCTTACGTTTACGCGAATATTACTCATTGAAATAAAACTAATTTAAACGGATTTTATCGCGGTTTTTTATTAATTTTGATCCAAATTATAAAATATGAAAAATTACGATCTAAATCGAATGCCAAAAATCTCAATAGCACTGAGTGTGGGAACGGAACGCACCCTGTCATAGACAACCAACACTCACGCGCAGGTGAACAACGCGCTGTCATTAATCTGTCAAAACAAACATTGGACGAAAACACATTACAGGTTTTATCAAAAGGATTAAATTTTGCTGTAACACCACGAAGGATACCATATGAAGACATTATTTGTAACGTTGAGAATAGTCTCTTCAAAAATAATTTAAAAAAGGAAGATTCGGAGGCGCTTCGTCAAGACATTTCGTCAATATTACGACAAAAGAAAGCGCCCAAACCAAATCTTCCAAAACAACAATATATCGCTTTAAAGAACTTGCGATCAAAGAAGGACATAATTATTCTCCGTGCGGATAAAGGTAATGCGACAGTAGTAATGGATACGTCAGATTATAATAATAAAATAGAACAACTTTTGTCGGATGAAAATACATACATGAAGGTCAAAACACTAACAAAGTTTTAAAGGCTACTAGCTCTTTAATAAGTAGTTACTCCGACACATTAAATCTTGACGTAAACTTACTCGTCCCATCGTGTGCAAAATCTCCTAAACTGTATGGGTTACCAAAAATACACAAGCCAAATGCTCCACTACGTCCCATCGTGAGTCAGGTCGACACACCAACGTACAGACTGGCTCAGCACGTAGCAAAAGTGCTTTCACCACTAAGAGGAAACACTAGAGCATCTGTGAAGGATTCATACCAATTTGTCAGTGATATTAAACACCTAAAATTAGCTGACAATGAAATCATGGTCAGTTTCGATGTCCAGTCGCTCTTCACAAGTTTACCAGTACAAGACTGCATTGACATTGTCTCTAAAAGGTTAGCAGATAATGACATACCCTCAGCATATGCAGATTTACTCAAACATTGCCTCACATCTGGCTATATGTTGTGGGAGAATCAATTCTATGTACAAGTGAATGGAGTAGCTATGGGTTCACCTGTATCTCCAGTAGTCGCTGATATTTTCATGGAGGACTTCGAAGAGACAGCCCTAAGCACAGCCCCTGTCACTCCCAGGTTTTACAAACGGTACGTAGATGATACTTTCACAATTTTACCATCTGATAAAGTAACTGCATTTTTAGAACATCTTAACTCCATTAATAACCAAATTCAATTTACTATGGAGTTGGAACAGAATAAATCTCTCGCCTTTCTAGATGTATTAGTTATCCGTAATCCTGATCAGTCTTTAGGCCATACTGTGTATAGAAAATTGACCCATACAGATAAATACCTGAACGGTGAATCTCATCACCATCCAAAACAGTTAGCTACCGTGGGTAAATCTTTGTTCCAGAGAGCACAAGGAATCTGTGACGATGAACATCTGGCTGCCGAGCTGCAACATGTCAAGCAAGTACTGCGAGACAACAAGCTCCAAATTCCACGCCGCCGTCACAGAAGCCGAGTGAAACCAGCCACAGTTGAACGTGTCCCTGTTGTGTTACCATATGTTAGAGGAGTCACCGACAAGATTGGCTATGTGCTGAAGCGTGCTTCTATTAAAACTTATTTCAAGCCGCCCAAGAAGATTAGTCAATTTTTACCACCAGTCAAGTGTCATATACCTCTACAGGAACAGGGCATATATAAAATCGATTGTGACTGTGGACTCTCTTACATAGGTCAAACAAAAAGAAATATAGGGACCCGCGTAAAAGAACACATAGCTGACGTTAAACACCGACGCTCTACGAAGTCTGCAGTTGCTGAACATTCAGAGGAAGGCTCCAAACATTATATTCGATTTGATAGACCACAAATCCTTGCCAAAGAACACCGATTCCTACCTAGGATGATTCGCGAGGCTATTGAAATTAAAAAACATCCGAATTTCAATAGAGAAGATGGTTGGAAGCTAGCACAAGCCTGGGATCCGATAATACATTTAATTAAATCGGAACCCAAAAGACCAACTGCCAGACCTCAAGACACTGTGAGCTCCTTCTGCGTAGATCGGACCAAACCATAAATTTGATTAATAATTGTAATCTGAAGGTAGATAATGTAACATTAACATTTGGGGACAACCCACACCTTAGTCCCCCCCGTGACCACGAAGGCTGAAAAGTCTTCGAAACGTCGGGATCAAAATTAATAAAAAACCGCGATAAAATCCGTTTAAATTAGTTTTATTTCAATGAGTAATATTTGCGTAAACGTAAGAAATCATTACATATTTTTTTAGGCAACCCTATTGGTATGTGTCCAGCAACACATTTTATACCCTAAGATATTATTTTCACCCGGTAAACAGATGGGTGAAGGTCGATGTTCCCCGGGATCTTAGACCATCATCAAATTAAAAAATTCAACACACCATTTTAAAGCTTATGTTTGCAGGCAGTAAATCCAGCCAATGATCAATGGAATGTGAGCAAATTTCCTCAGGCACGACCACTATCCCGACCAACAAAATAACTGGATATACACCGGTACATCCGGATTTGCCACTAGCACGAGTGTTTATAGATTATTCATGGTATTTGTTGTAGTTGTTATCTAGGCACGCAGGCTAGGTGTACCTACCATGTGTAAAATACTATTACCAAAAAATCTCTCAAGTAGTTTTCGGCTGTGACAAGTCTACCAAATGACGTAATCTCTATAGGTTTTATTATAGGATTCGTGGTCCGTGTCCAGGCGGGTACAAAAATGTATCAAGTAAAGATAAATTAATTACTAAAGATAAATTTAAACAGGGTAGAAACAAAGAATAATTAACAAATAATTCTATTAAATATTTCTATTTTTCTAATCCTCACACATTTAAGGGTCCACAAAGCTTGTTTTAATAGCATCATTAAATAAACAAAACAACAAAATCCCACAAAACTCTTACACTAAATGGTACAAACACTTCAACCAAAAAGGTTTACACTTGAAAACGTTACAGCTCCATCCAATTAAATTGTTCTAACAAGAGCTTATACCTTTAAAATGAGTTCGTAAGTTTAAGTGAGTCTTCAAAATGTTTCTAGTGTAGTAAAGCCAATTAATTAGTTTATTACAACGGACATCCTGAAGGAACATGCTTTAATTAGTGGCAAATGAGTGATGAAAGTATTTATAGATCTTTTATAGACAAGCTGATGTTTATCGTCGTTCAACCTTTGATGCTTGTAAGACAAAATATTGTTTGCGCAAATAGGCTTAGACGAAAGCGATTTTATTAAATTCTTGTAAGCCTTCATCAGTAAGGTTATAAATCTTATTTGCAATATTTGTTCTTTATTTTTACTGACTAAGATCAAGTCCATTCGCTTGATTTTATAGTATAATACAGTTATAGAGCTAGCCTGATGAGTTTATTTCGACAGGTGTTCTAAGGCCTCTGAATCCGATGGTTGTTTTTGGCCGAGCACGGCAAAGTGACTGCAATGCACCTGATGGTAAGCGTAGCGCAGTCCAAAAAACCAGCGACCAACGACAAACAGTGAGTTTATCATCAGCAGAGTCATGCCGGCCTATTTTTAAATACACGTGGTGGTTTTTGGAAATTCCCATGTCTTTTTTATTTTCCTTAAGAAAACTAGTCAATTGCGCTTCTAGGAATCTACTTTACCGTACGAATCACAAGTAAGCTGCTGCCTCCTGTCGGTTTTTTGTGAGATAGTCGTACCCGGTCGAGCCGGCTCTTTCATTATCTTAAGAAAACTGATGTAACAAGCTCTACATAATACTAGCCCTGTATTATAGATGTCCCACTGCTGGGCACGGGCCTCCTCTGCTGAATGAGAGGAGTTAGGTCTTCGTCCACCACGCTGGCCTAATGCGGGTTGGCAGACTTCACATACCTTCGAAAAATTTTATCGAGTTCTCAGGTATGCAGGTTTCCTCACGATGTTTCCTTCACCGTTAAAGCAAGCGACAATTAACAACTAATATACACGTAACTTATAAAAGTCAGAGGTGTATGCTCTTGAGGCTGGTTTCGAACCTGCGACTTTCGTCAGTCCGTGCCACTGCCCGCTGAGCTATCGCTGCTTAGCTCTAGTATCTCTATAAGAATTCTAATTGCTGGCACTCAAGGATCATGTTTGCACTTCTTATGTGTAACTAATGAACGCCAAACCATGAGTCGTTTTAGTCAAATAGTTTATTAAATATTTACAAGTCTTAACAACGTGGTGCAGAGTTCACGGTCGAAATAATAATAACTGAATGATAATATTGGGTTGCTACTGGTTGTAATGGAAATGTTTGAGCCAGATGGGACTTTTCCTTATAGCTTCGAACCTTCAAAGTGGAATTATTTTATTCGCCTGTATGACGACTAGAGTATATCACCTGACGGTAAGTGCCACATCTGCCCATATATAGTACTTAGTAGCAATACCGTTCAGAACTTATAAATACGAAGTATTCTCTATGGCATTGCATTGCGCTCGGTACCTGTGTACACTAAATGTTATATCTCATAATGTCTTGTAATTTCAGTGGCTTGAATATCCCTCGTACCGAAACATAGCAATCCTTATGCACTATTCTTGGCAGCAGAAATAGAGAAAGCGATGGTACCTACCCAGATGGACTCACACATACGGGGCTTTACCTACCACCAAGAAAAAAGTATTCCCATATTCATAATATGCTATATAATATACTACATAACAAGAAGACCGTGCTTTTTTTCGTAGAAGTTTATTTATATATACATTGTAAATTATCGCATCGATTTTAACGCTTAAAGAAACATCGTGAGGAAACGTTCGAACCTGAGTATTTCTCATTATGAATTTTGCCTTTGCCAACAAACTTTGCCTTAGTAATAATTCCCATATAGATTGGCACATTTTATTAATTTATAACGGTTTATTAGATGCCGTATGGGGATAACCATGACGTGTAAGCTATTTTTGTTTTATTTAGATTGACACCGTTTAACACTGATCAGCCAATGTCAGATATTAACGCATCCATATTTAAAATAAGCTGACGTTCTTAATTTAAATTTATACGTACATAAGCTCACACCTATATCTCCAGAGGGATATGCAGACAAAGCAAGGCACGGGCCTTCTCCACTGAATGAGAGGGGTTAGGCCTTAGTCCACCACGCTGGCCTAATGCGGGTTGGTAGACTTCACATACCTTCGAAAAATCTTATCGAGTTCTCAGGTATGCAGGTTTCCTCATGATGTTTTCTTTACCGTTAAAGCAAGCTATAATTAAAAATTAATATACACGTGACTTAGAAAAGTCAGTGGTGTATGCTCTTCGGTTTCGAACCTACGAATTTCGTCTCGACAGTCCATACCACTCCCCGCTGAGCTATCGCTGCGAATAAATACGTTGCCACTGTACCGATGAAATCATCAATGAATTGACACAGTAAACTGAAAATGACAAACATTCCTATACATGACAAATTATATAACGGGTTATAACAAGTGTGTAATACTACCTAATACGGCTAATGGAGTTTAATTGGACGAGTGTATTGCGCCACATACTGTTTTAAATGTTTGAAGTCTCTTTAATAACCCGTCTAGAACTAAAGAATTATAAATGCAGCCGACAGGGAAAATTAATAAGCGTTGAAAGGAAATGTCTTTGAACAAAGAATGTCGAAGTTAATTATGCGTTTGTGGATAAAAAAAGACATGAATTGGCTAACGATTGACTGTTAGAAGGAGTATTCTTGTATATAGATGACGGTGTTATAGTTTTTTTTAAATAAAAGATGTATAATTAATTAAAACTTGTAGGAATTTTCCTGATACCACAGACAGACTAAAAGACAAACAAGTGTGTGAAACATATCACTGCCTGCCGGTGGGTGTTGAAAAGACTGGAGGAAAATCTTTCAAATAGTTATGACTCGGTGCGGGGATCGAACCCGCGGTCTCTCGCTTCTCATCCGCTGCGCTACGGAGACTGTCATATCGTTGAGAGTAACGTTACAATTTTAACCAAAAATAAATTGTATAAGCGAAAACGCCAAACAATCCGACACAGTCCTGATTGCAAAAGTCTAGGTTAACTGTATTGTGGCTATCAGGAACTACGAAGAACTTACGCTCATACACCACCCAGAGATGAAACAAATATTTGTGGATCACACAAATATTTGTCACGTTACGGGAATAAAATCCGCGGCCTTTTATTAACAGCCGGTTACTCACTCGCTGCGCCACTAAGCTGGCTCAAAATAACAATTAAAAAATGCAAAAAAAGAATTATTTTCACTATTTAAGGTTATTCTAACGTAATTTTACTGTTTTTATGTTATTCACTACAATCCCTATGCAATATATAAATAAAAAAAAAACATTCAAAACAGCGCCACCCCCCTTGATGTTTTCGATGTGCTAATTCTAACACTAGGGAAAAATAACATTAAATCGTGTACGTTCGCGCCAATTCCGATGCTTTCCAACTAACGAACCGATAAGTTAGGGGTGATATAAAGATTTACGACGTTTTTAAGATAATTCCTTTAGGTACAAGAAGGTATTAATTTAAGGAAGTGTTGAGTTAACCTTTTTAAATATTTTTTTTATTTTATTTTTATTTTTACGATGAGACGAGTTAGTTAAGTTAGAGGCATTTAAAATCTGATAGAAAATCTTTACAAATATGAAATGGCAGATTAAGTATGCGCTTGATGTTATGTTTTGTTTATAAAAAGTAGTTTTTTTTTTTAAAGTTAGCCTACGGAAACTGCCACGTGTTTGGAGTTCGTCCACGTTATTTACGTACTCTATTATACCTACACTTCTAAGTTGCATAGCCTTCGATATTAATGTTTTCTGTACCTTTATCAGCCACCTAATAGGGTGGCTTTAATTACATACATACATAAGCACAACTCCTGTAATCCCCGAAAGGGTGGGCATAGGTGTAACCAGTACACCCACATTTCGCCGAGCTTATTTCCGTCCCATGATGTGATAGGGGGCGAGCCTATCGCCATTCCGGGCACGATTCTAAACTCCGATACTGAGCATTTCGTGATAAAAAACAATATCACTTGACCCGACTCGGGATCCAACCCGTGACCTCAGCACAGCCGTCATACCGCGTACGCAATATAACTGCGCCCGCGGAGCAGTCAGTGACTATGATTGTACGATAGTATTGTGTCATTCACTCCCAATCATTGTCACTTCCGCGTCATCTGGAATCAATAATGTCGACCAATTTAAACCTATTTATATCCATATTATGTGCATGCCTGTAGCATTATTGTTCAACTTCACCAGAGATACAAGATCAATCGATTCTGTTATTTATCGATGATAAAATATAAATTTATTTACTTTAATACATACTTGGTTTTCATCGCGGCTCCGCCCGCATGATCTGCTTTTTCCGGGATAAAAGTAGCCTATGTTCATGTTTAGGGATAATGTAGGATTCTAATGGTGAAAGAATTTTTGAAATCGGTCCAGTAGTTTTTAAGTTTATTCGTTACATACAAAAATACAAATCTTTCCTCTTTATAATATTAGTTTAGATTAACGATAACGGTATAATGTTTATGTTGATTTCTTGATTACATTTATTTAATTTATATCCCTTTTAGATGAATATTAAACTCCTTTGCAAAAAAAACGGGCACCTTACACACACACTTTACCTTAGCTTTTCTATGGGTAAATATTATTATATTTTTAGTATGTCATTAGCTTGGATGACTAGAAATTTCTTATTATCAATGAGAATCTAGTTTTTTAACACTTTTATCCTGGTATCGGTGTTTTAGTCAATGTAAACAGAGAGCCGTGTTAAAATGGACATTTTTATGGGTATAATGAAATTAAGACTACGAGTATTTTTATGGTATTTTAATAAAAGAGACATTAAAAAATAAAAATTAATAACGAGTATGACCTCCTCTTGCAGCGATTACGGCATGTAATCGTCTTGGCATGCTTCCCACCAGGCTTTTGATGGTGTCCTGTGGAATGTGTTCCCACTCAGTCGAGATTACACGTTTAAGCTCTCTGATGTTTTGTGGAGGTGGTTGGACAGATCGTACTCGCCTTTTTAGGAGGTCCCAAACGTGCTCAATGGGGTTAAGGTCGGGGCTCCGCGCTGGCCAATCCAAACGACGAATACCGACCTCTTGCATATAAGCATCTACGTCGCCAGAACGGTGGGCCCGAGCATTATCGTCCATGTAAATGGCATCTTCACCAATTACAGTCAGTGCGGGTTGTGCATTTTGAGAAAGGATTTCTGTTATGTACCTATGCGCATTTAGTGAGCCATTTTCTATGAATACTATCTCGGTACGATAGTTGGAAGTTACGCCCGCCCAAAACATAACGGACCCTCCACCATAAGGGGTGATTTCTTCAAAACACACATCGGCATAGCGTTCCCCTGGTCTTCGTAACACTCGCCGACGTCGGTCCTCACCATGCAGACAAATTCGAGCCTCATCGGAGAAGAGTACGCTACTCCAGTTACCTGGTGTCCAAGATAGGAAATTTCTAGCGAACCTCAACCGCGCAATCCGGTGCTCACGGAGTAACTTGGGGGCCCGCGCTGGTCGTCGACTACGTATATCAGCAGCTAAAAGTCTTCTCCTCACAGTCCATAGGCTAACTTGTGCTCCTCGTACCTCTTCAAGGTTTCTTTTGAGGTCTATGTAACTGCATTTGCGGTTCCTCAGCGCCTGAGTCACTAAAAAGCGATCGTCTCGCGGCTGTGTGCAACGTTTTCTCCCAGAACCTTGCCTTCTCTGAACGGAACCTGTCTCTTGGTATCGAGTCCAGGTTCTTTGTACGGTTGAACGACTCACGTTTAACCGCTGTGAGACGTAACATTGGCTACACCCCTCTTCCAGCAGCGCTATAATTTTACTAGCTCTCATTGCTTTTTCTGCCATTACGATAGACACAAAGATATCTGTTTTAAGTCACAATAAGGCAGAATTATGCGATAAACATAAATTGTTGTACTAAAAATAACGAAAAGTTACTTTTAGTTGCTTGATAACCTTTTAACCGCAAACCCGCGAAAAGTGTCACAAAATGAAAAAGGGATTAATAATTTAAAAAACAAAAGTTTTGAATTTGGAATGAACTTTTTTTCATACCCAGACTCTTTATTAAGTACCAGTAACATAGTTTGGCTATTAAAACCTCTGAAGAACTAAATTATTACCAATAATGTTAAAAAATCAAACCCGCCCGTTTTTTTTGCAAAGGAGTGTAGTTTACCGCACGAGCCGGGCGAAAATATAATGAGCTTTATTTCTGTCAAAGAAATTTGTCTAAAAAAATTGTGAAAGAATCTTCATAAACAGTTCATAAATGACGAATTGAATCTTTCATCCCCGATTTTATCTCCTTAGCAGTGGAATTTCTGCATTGTTGTTAACATGTTACTAACTTTGCGCTATAATAGTCTTTCGACTGAAAATGAATCATCCAATGTGGATTGTGTGTGGATTTGGCGGACTTATGCGTGGTTATTCATGCGTAAACTGCGTCGAATTGAATACCTACTCGATTTTTTTTGATTCAAAACTCTTGTTTACGAGGGCATGTGCATTACACTTTAATAAAACATTCGTATGACAGCCTCATAAATGTCGGTTTCCTGATTAATTATGACAAGTAATACGAGTACCTCTCTCCATCTAAAGTCTTTATTTAAACAAGTCTTTGCTGTATCTAATGCCCTTGACTGTTTACTTTAAATTCACAAGTACGGTCATAATCATCACAATTTCCTCATTTAAGTCAATTCTGCATAATATCTTTTACGTTGTGTGTTGTGGATTTACCGTTTCACAGCATATTCTATGTAATGTGATCAATGAGATTACTGATCATTTCTATCACCTTCTCTTATCCCAGTCAGAGTGAGGTCGGGGCCACATGCTTTTTTCACATATTACTGATATTTGGCTTGTAGTTTACACGACCTGCCTTCTGCCTAACGTCAACCATATTATATTATATGACCATCATTAGTAAAAATTATATGAGAAGGAGGTCTTAAACAAGAAAGCAACATTCCAGGTCTTAAGTAATGAATAAATAAAAATTGAGCATAGAATGTCACGTGGTAAAAAATAATAAATTCCCATTCTGATTTTGTTTCTTACGCCATTTATCCGTTTGGCCTTGCATTCCTTCAGTCATAGCAGTGACGAAACGTTAATTCAACTTAATTTCCGACATACTTCAGATTAATCATATGAACAAATCGCCTGTTTGGCTCACTTTAGACCTCGTAAACGTTAATGTTACCCTATTAAAAAGAACTCAAAGTCACTCATTGTGGTCTTCGTAATATGTAGCTGTAGTTTATAATTCATTATAGTAATTGTTTAATTTTAAAACAGCATAAAACGTATTACGCAGTAATAGTTTTGTATTCTTTAGCGATATTATCGTAGAACTTAGTCGCATTTGGAAATTATAGTTGCTTTCGCTATATCTCTTTCAGAAATGTAAATAAATAACAACTCACTTTTTAGTTATCTCTATTGTATTTTGTGTATTGACAAGTCCATAAAAAGGATTTTTTATAGCATAGAACGGCAAACGAGGAAGTGGGTTACTTGATGGTAAGTGATCTCCACTGCTCATGAACGTCCATGACACCCAAAGCATCATGGACGCATTTCCGACTTTAAAGGAAAGGGATAATTAAAGTATTGAAAAGAAGAAGCGGTCTTATTCCTCCAGATATCTCACTCAGCAGCACTATCATAATATCATATGCTTCTAAATACTATGAAATCATATACCTCTAAGAGAGAATGTTAAGGAAAAGAATCTCCGATAATAGGGCTACGCGACATTATTAGCTTTAGGAAGGTGTAATTCCAAGTAAGTAGTACTTTTGAAAATAAAGTGTCGATCTTGTTAAATTATTATTAGTCAACACTACCCAGATCCCATTTAGATATATGTAATATTAAACATTTACTTCCCGAAGACAATTTCTGATCCATTAGCTAAAGCTTTGCCTTGGAAATAATTTTATCAGATATCAAGATCATACAATTTTATCTACACATACTATTGCAAAACTTCTATTATCTTCTCTCCTGGAAAATTAGTTTCCCACCAGGCAGGAAAAAACAAAGTGACCGCTGTCTTACCGTCAGTTGCCCATCAATTTACGTCGTCCGGTAGAATGTCACATCACTAATTTAGAAAACACTGCACTAGCATGACAAGGTAAATTGCCGTTGCATTTTTTCACTTATAACGACGAGGAAACGACGATAAATACTCTTTAAATAGAAATGATGTCAGGAATTGTCTAAGAAATGTGCATGACGTTAACCCAGATGTGGAACAATTGGCTGGCTGTACAATAGATAAATATAGAACAGTTCCGCATGTATCATTAATGTTTTTAAGTTCATTCATTAACAATGGGAATCTGAACATATGGGATTTTTTTAAACCAAATCTAGTGCTATTAATATTTATCAAATGATTTATTCTATTGTTAGAATATTTTTATTTTTATCTGTGTTGATGGTGTTTATAAAATTGTCATCGGGTAACACCACCTAAAATATGTATAAAAGAGGTGCACGACTTGACAGGGACACAGTTCGCATTCCGTCGTCGCACAGTGAAGACCTTAGTAATTATCGTGGTCGTTATTATGCCAGCCTTCTGCTTGGCTGTCTGTTACAGTAGTTGTAATATTGTCGTAATTATTCATACTAAGTGTGTATAAAGTGCATTTTAAAGTAAGGCCTACCGTTTGTTATCCTGACACGAGTTTGTTCTTTGTGAGTGAAATAAATTAGTTTGAAAGTGGATCATGTTTTTATGCTCCTCCTTTTATTTTTAGTCATTTCTCATTAAATTTGTAACACTATTATATATTTAATTATTTACATTGATTTGGTCGTTATTGTGCTTAAAAGAAGTTTTTTTTATTGTTTATCTAATTAATTTAGCAATGACTTCGTGGCAAAATTTGCAGCATATCGTGTATTGTGATAAATTCCAAAATTGTATCTCTTACACCCAATATAATTATATTGACGCAAATTTATTTAGCCTGCACATCTATTTCATTTTCATCATTTTGATATAAGGTACTGGAATGGAGGCCACTTATCGGCAAGCGCAGTGTTGGACGACCTACAAGGTGGCCAGTCGAGGAAATCGTTGGATGTAGGCCGTTTCCAACAGGTCGGTCTGGAAATCTTTGGGAGAGGCCTATGTTCAGCAGTGGACGTCCTGTGGATGATGATGTGGTGCAGTGGGCGAGTAGTCAGATGCGAAGCGTTAGGCCATGGGCTCGATTCCCCCATGTAAACAAATGTTTGTATGAGCCATGAATGTTTGTTTATAGTCTGAATGTTGTGGGACCACAAGTCACATTGAGGCAAAACTCTATAGAATGAAATTCTTCCGAAAAATAACGGTCCACAATTGGCGTCCAAAAATCGCTGTATATACATAATAAATCTTGCTGAATGGAGTACTTCCTCCTTTTTTGAAGTCGGTAAAAAATACAGTTAGCTGAATTTAATAGAACATTCAAAGAGAGTAGGTATACAGTCCATTAATGTATACCAAACAATGTGTATAAAGAAGACAATTTATAAAACACGATAAAATGCTTGATCTTCATCCAAGTATGTATACAGATTTACTAGGCTTCGGTAACATCTGCTAGCAATCTAATTCAGAAAAGAGTTTATCTGTTCATACTAAACCCCAATACGACCTACTTAAAAACCTAAACATTGTTCAAGTCATAAAACAATGTCATAAATATTTGTTTACAACCATTATGAACGACTCGACTCGCAAATGTTCAAAGAATTACAAGCACACATGCTAGTATGGTTATTTAGTTTATGGATTTTTTAGTACCTACATTACTATTAAGTTGAGTAAAAATACTAAAATGAATACTCTAATTTGTTCTGTCTTCCTCGAGAGCCTTAGATAGATTGTCTATAAAGGACATCGGTCCAACGCAATTTTCGGCCACTCAGTCAGTTTTATCTTATTATGTGTCCGTAGGGACCCACCCTAATACCTAATCGACTTTGGAGAACTTCAGTTAGATTTTGGAAAAACGATGTCTTTGGAGCAAATTTGTTTTCGTATAAAATTAAACTTAACACCTTTAAACATTAATATCAATATAAAAACATATTTTGCGTTTTGACATTTCTACGTAGGTGATGTAATAATTATTTTAAAATGTTTCCATTTACTTTTAAGAACTCAATTAAGAGTCTCTTTATGTAAATTTGAAAAAAAAACACGTTCGAATAATCCCGTTGAAACAACAAGCGCGAGTGAACCGATAAATGAACTAAAAAGTTTAATATAACCTTCAACGCCCGAGCGATCTTTCTTGACGACTGACTTTTGCTCAAGTTAAATAAGATTCCCCATGGGGAAACTCTTCCAATCTCATACCTGATACGACCTTATGAAGCTAAGCGCTTATTAGAGTAAATTGGTAGCCGAGCTGTTTTATTCGTGCCCATATTTCAGATTATACAACTTACTCAATTGCCAATTTACTTTTAATATCTCAAAGGCTAAATCTGAGTAATAATAAATAATTTAAATTAAACAGTTTAGCTGATGGGATGAAACTTGATAGTGTTTGTACCCGAATGGATAGTGATCCGGGGTCAGCCACCTAGTGGGAGAATATCTAATATTTTATTATATTCGCATGTTTTATTATTTATGCAAACAATTAAATGAAACCATGAATAATTGATACAATCAAACGGTGTGAATTTTTAAAGATCAAATCTGAGTTATCAACACAAAAAACAAACAGGCTTCTATACCTATGTTTTGAACAAAAACTAAACTTGTGTTATTTGTTAGTAGTTAATATTTTGGATAATGTGATATTTGTCAGCGTTTGTCTAAGTTTTCTGAAATATCGTGTCACGCCATGAATATTTACAAAGACTCAAATGTGTATTTTGATTCCTTACAGGCAGCTTTGCATGTTTCCACGAAGATGATACTCAAACGGTTACGCTATCTACCGGAAGTACATACTACCAAGAATGTCAATGTAACGAAACTGGGTACGGCATACAACATCTTAAATGGCTAGATAAAGACAACAATATTATATCACGGTATGTCATAAAAATAATTTTGCAATATGTCTATATACATTCAACTACTAAAGTATATTGTTTTCACAAGACTAGGTACAGATTCAAATATTTACGTCGAGTATCAGAGTGATAGGATCAATCTTCACATACCGAAAATCAGCAAGACGATGTCTGGAACTTATAAATGCATCACTGAATTTAAAGGGCAACAGTACATTCAAAATTATAAAATAGAAGCTTATGGTTCGTATGAAATATTTTTGAATATTCTTAATATGATATATTATAATAAATAACTACACGTCTATATTTCTTTTTTAGACCCATTATACATATATGATTCTCCTGAAATCCAACATCTTGTAGAAGGAAAAAATTCAAGAATCCAATGTAATGCTAGGGGTGAGACCGAACCAATAATACATTGGGAGATTGATCGGGGAGACCCAATTGAAGTAAGATAATACATAATCATGATATTTCAAATTATGATGACTACGATGTTTTCTTATTACCATATTCGTTTTAGATAATGCCTAGTGACAAATATGTAATAACACCTGAAGGCCTTATTATAAATAATGTAACCATAGATGATGCCGGGAAATACAAATGTACCGCTTCAGTAATAAGCACAGGTGAAGAAGTCGATAGATTCATCAAAGTACAGGTAATAAAGTTATGAGTAGTTGTTTTAACATAAAGAATATGAAAGGCCGTATGTTAATCATTAAAATATATTTTGGGGAAAGGTTATGACGATTCCAGTGATAGAAAAATTGAATGCAATCCCAGAAGCCAATGTAGCTGAAGGCGAAACATTATCAATTGAATGCATAGCTAATGCAATGCCGCATCCTGGATACATTTGGACCAAAATTTCGGAGGTGGTAAGACAACATAATAACAATTCCACAAAATTAAGAGATGTTTGTTTTTATCTTATCAAAAATTGCAGGTTGAAAGTGAAAATTCAAATGTAACGTGGAAACAACATTTTAACACCATTATTTTTGATAATATAACAACTTATGACAGTGGAACTTACGAATGTAAAGCCAGTAACTACGTAGGCAGCGCAACAAGGCAAATCGAAGTGAATGTAAGCTTATTTTTTTTTTCGAATATCATAACATTAAATGTTTCACTATGGTTTAAATAATATTAAATTATCAACAATTCTATGGCAGCAACACATTCATAATATCCTAAATATTCTAATCAGTTCTCAAATTCGGGAAATCTTATTTTTTGTAGAGTATGATGTTTAGTTACTGATTTATTACAGTAATTCTATTATTATGAAGGATTATTTTCCTTACGTCTATCATAAAAAAATATATATAGCTATGTTTAACTACTTACATAAAAACGCCTTATTGAAATCCATACTTATGAAACAATAATATTTTTTTAAAACTAATAACTTTGGTTTATAAAGAATCTGGATATTTTTGTCTTAGGTACTACAACAACCCAAAATTATTGATTTCTCAAATAGAACTGAAACAGAAGGAACAAATATTACGATAACTTGTAATGCTACTGGTCGGCCAGAGCCTAACGTTACAGTTTCTGCCATAAAACGAGATGAATATGAAGAAGGGTATGTAGACAGATACTTAGTCTAGTAAACATTTTTAAAACCAAATTGATAACATTTTTGTTTTTAGAGAATATGCAGTTACAATACCATCCGTTTCATGGACAGTAGATCATACATTTCAAGGATTATATGTATGCAACGCTACTAATGAAAGTATGAAGTTTTCTTTTATGAATTTAAACAGGCCTTGGTTGTGCTAACTTTTAACACGTTTATACAAAAATAATTATACTGCGAATAAAGTGAACAATAATATGATTATCAGTTTTAGAAGTACGTATATGCTATTTATTCCATTACAGTGGGTTCCGATACTAAAGAAATGTATATGACAGTATTACACAAGCCTTATTTCCACAAATTAATTCAATTTGAATGGGGTTGGGATGGAAAAACTGTGAATTTAAGTTGCGCGCATAAAAGTAATCCACCAGCCAAGATATTATGGAGGTGAGAAAAATCATAAATATATTCTAGCGTTTAATAAATTTAATGTTATGTACTCGTCGATTACAGTTTTCAACTAGCAACCTGCTGGACCTCGAGTATCCTTAACAATACTTTATTAGCAAATTACTGCTATTTTACGGACAACTTAAAGAGCACAATGTTCGTCTCCAAAGTCATGCAAGGAGGAACAGCTAGTGACAGATTACTTTCAAGGGAATGTGCTGAATGGTGGTCCAACTTTGCCCCAATCACCTTTTATGACATAAGTCAAACTAAAGAGCTGAGTAAGCTATAATTGGAATTAATTTGACATAAACACCCTCGTTACTTTAATTTAAGATTCGAAGCCATCGTACATTTATTACTATAATAATCTAACTTTTAAAAATCAGGTTTCAAGGGAACGATATAAAAACAAAAGATCAAGTGGAGATAAATAAGAAGTTGCTTGAAATGTTATCCAGTGCGAAAAATCATTACTTACCAATTATTATTGATAAGAATTTTTTCTATGGTATATATGAATGCGTCGCTAAAAATGGCCTAGGCCAAACAACGAAAACAATAACTTTGAAGGAAGGATTTGTACCACTACAAGTTACAAATGTAAGCAAGATCATATTATTATCTATAAGATATAAAAAATATTCAACTTCTAGTTTTATACCTTAATGCATTCAATAATGAAATATCAATCTAAATAGAAGCGTTATCTGATTATCCAATTTAAATAGATTTAATTTACGACCAGAATTTTATTTTCGGGGTTTTGACTTTTCAAGCTTGAATGTCTTTTTCCAGGATATAAAGGTGCTAGCATCCAAATTTGAACAACGCTATAGTGCGCATAATTAAAAAATATCCAAACTCACAAACATCCAATCTTTCATATGTATAATATTAGTAGAAGTAGGATTCGGAAGTGTCGTAATTAATTCTTATAATATTAACGCAGTTTAATATCTACTGGTGCTAAATTCTACTTTTATAATTTATCATTTCTATCATTTGAAGGATTGAATTTCCTCCTAATTATTGTTGAATTTCATCTTCGTAATACTATTATCAACCTATAAGAAACATGTTAATGATAATAATAACTCGTAAAACTGCTTTCAGGCAAGCATTATTGATATAACAGCAACATCAGTATTATTCTCTATTGAGAAACCTGATGAAGAGAATGGTCCAAAAGTGGTGGGATTCACTGCTGAATATGACGAGGCTGAAAACTACAAGGTCACCAACATTCACGTGAACAGGACTTGGGCTATAGACAGGCCTTTCAAATTAGAAAAATTAAAGCCGAATACAAAATATCAAGTTAAGTTTGCTGCTGTGAATGATGTTGGGGCTGGTGCATGGAGTGACACCTTGGATTTTATGACTCTTGAAAAGTATGTTCCACAGTTTTATATAACACTAGCTTTTGCTCGCCGTTCTGCCCCTAGAAGTATATTTATTTAGTTGATAATAAATAACATAAGCTAAGGGATAGTGTAGCTTTCGGATAATTCAAGAATGTTAAGAATCGTTTTGTTAGCCTAGAGTTTATCCGCTACTATAAACAATACAACAAATAAATTTTACCTCTTCATAATGTTAGTTAATAATAATGTCATCTTTTCATCATGGTTGAATCAACCCTTTTATATATTTCTCCGCCATCTTAAGAAGGCCAGTCTATTTTGCACCTTTGCCTACACCATCGGGTATAAGGTCTTGGTGTTAAAGCACTGAATCTCGTTATCAGTTACCTCATGTATCCTTTTAGTCGTATTATGTTAAGCAAAACACACTAACACCAGGACAAACCCGATGACGTAATTCACATCACGCCGCACATCACATGAGGTCTCTTGAAATATAGAACATTTTTTTTTTAATTAAGACTTGATTATATATTTATCCGTAATATTTAAATATGTGCTTGTAATTATACGCAGGTCTGTCCCAGAACCTCCAGTGTGGGACGTAGACTACGTCGAACCATTATCCGGTTGTGATCAGGTGATCAAATGGAAAACACCGGAAGATAATGGAGAACCTATAGACTACTACGTCTTAAGATATTGCACGGTATTAATCTTATTTACGCGTTTAGGTATTCGTTTTGGATAACTCCTTCCTACAAAATGCTATTAGGTTTCAGTCTAGTAACAGCCTAGTAAGGCTGAGAACTGCTACTTCCTGGGTTAAATTCTTTAGTCAGTCTATCACAATTTTTTCTCTGAGGTTTCGATTCAAAATTTGTGTATCGATGCAAGTTTAATCATAGTTTTGATTATCCACGATACAAGCCATTTTTTTTACTTGCCTAAATGACGAAACGAAGCAGGTAACTCGCCTGATGTAAGTAGTACATCTACCCATAAACAAACGCAACATCACACAGCTCTTTGAATTACAAAGAATTGTATGGCAATGGACTGCGTTCGTCACCCTGAGATACAAGATGTTAACAAGACTTAAGTCTCATAATACCCAGTAATTTCACTGGCTTCAATGTCCTATTAAATAAATATGGCGAAGGTTATCATAATCTTCAAAAATATGATATTAAAGAATTTATTTATTAAATAATCCTACTTTCATTTCAGACATCCAACGAATCAAATGAGAAACTGTGCGTAGAGAAAAACGTGGACTTGACAACTCAAGTGAAACTCCATGAATTGCAATGCAACACCACATATCATTTGGAACTGATGGCACACAATTCTGAGGGGAATTCCACGATAGCCAATATCTCTATTACTACACCTGGTAACCACTTTTTAATTAATGTTTAGAGTATACATATTTTTTATTAAGTCATTATGCCAAGTGATTTTATTGTTCCAATATCCTTCACACCGAAACACAACAGTGTTTTTTTATCCGAACACGGTAAAGTGACTCCACTACACCTGATGGTAAACGCAGTGCAATCCAAAAAAAAACAGCGGTCACCGACAAACAATAAGTTTAACGTTGGTCACCAAAAACATACCGGCTTATAGAAATGCTTCTTCATACTAAGAAGAAATTAGGAAATTAGGGGTCTGCGACAGGATAGGCGGATAACCGATACAGGTACAGGGATACAAGTATGCACCCCTATACCTGCTCCAACCACACATTAATTCAAGTCGCAAGCCCATCGGGAGACCCGGATATACACTTCCTGATCCTGGAACGCGATCCACTCAAGATGTGTGGGTCGCTATGACAGGTTTTAACACCATGTGTAAAGTGGTCGCTATCCGAGCGGATATGAATATCCTACCACCAGCGACTTACAGACTGTTGTTTGGTGTCAGAAATAGAAAAATGAAGGTACCTGTCTTATAGCAGAGGCCGGCAAACAAGGAAATTTGTCACTTGATGGTAAATGATCTCCACAACCCATGAAAATGTACAATAGCAGAAAAATAATGGACGCATTGCCGACCTTAAAGGAAAGGAATGATTAAGTGGATTGGGAATGGGAAGGGGGTTTGGACCTCCGGATATATCACTCACTGTACGAAACGTAACAACAAGCTGCTACTTCGCATCGGTTCTTGTATGAGATAGTGGTAACGTACTAGCCGAGCCGGCCTATTCATGCTGTAGACAAAGCTGTCTACTGCGTGCCTCTACTACATATACCTCCACTGTTATTATTATTATTAACTATTAAAATTGTAGTTTCAATTAATTGCAATAATTAATGAGGATTTATTTAAGAAAAAATCATAATTTACTTTTGTTTTTTTATAGCTATTGAGACAAAGTCGGAGTCTATTCTAACTGCTGGGATTATTATCGGCATAGCGGTTGTAGTGGTAGTCCTTTGTTTGGTGCTTTTGGATATAATACTATTCACGTGGAAGAAACAAGGCATCATTGCCAGTTGTTGCTATAAGAAAAACAAGAAGAAGAAGAATTTGGACTTAAATTCACGGTGAGTTTTATATTACATTAGCCGCTATTTTACATTATCTGCCCGTGTGTAATACGCTTTATATGACGAATAATGTATTATCTGTCGTTGGTATTTGAAGAGATCTAATAAAAACCTTCCAACATATTTTTTTATATCATAGACTAACAAACGAGCAACTGATTCACCTGATAGTAAGTGATCTCCACCGATCATGTATGCCTACAATTATACTAGAAGAGTCATGGGCGCGTTGCCAACCTTAAAGAAAGGGATTGGGAAGGGGAGGGCGATTGGGGCTTCCGGATATCTCACTCACCGTACGAAACGCAGCAGTAAGCCGCTAGTTTACGGCGATTCTCTGCGACACGGTATTAACGACCCAGTCGAGCCGGCCGATTCGTGCTGTAGACAAAACAGTGCACAGCGTGGCTTTACCACTCAATAATTTATTATTTAAAACATTTCTATATTCCACCTAAATACACACACAACCTAAAAGAAAGTAACATTTCTCAACCGACCTTAATAATGACAGAATATTAAAGTCATGTCATACGTCACATAGCCTATTGATTTTCAGTGACAAGAAAGGGCTTTTGAGAGACAACAGGGAAGCGACGGACGACAGCATAAAGAGGCCCAACAAAGGGCACAAAGAATACGAATATAACAAAACGACTGGGATCATTACTGGAAAACATTCAGCTGTTTAGAATATGTCACTGTGAAGAGAAATGAAATAGACGTATTCGATTGTATTTGATGTTCTCACTTAAGCGTTGTACTTTGTGCCAAGGTATTGTATTATAAAAGGATAAGATAATCCACCTATATTTTGTACGAAATTACGGCATACGAAATCATTGATAATCGGCGACTGTTAGCTAATTTGTCGCATAGAATCTCACGAATAGTTTTAACGGAACCTCAACCTTAAATATGGGTTATTTATTTGACTAACAAATATATTTTGTGCGGCATAAATCAATTTACTTTAAATTTTCTTTAACAATAATATGTAAGTACTTGCAATGACTGAAAGTGCACCCACACTTTCGAGAGGCGTGACTGTCACACGTACTTCTTACGCTAATGTGGATAGAACGTGTTGTAACTGTCATTTGCCGAGATTTTAAAAATTACATGTCACGGCGAAATGTTACGGGGTCTTAGAGCAGATTGCTCCATAACATTAGGTCGTAACATTTCACACCTGTCCACACTTGTTTGTCATAGTCATGCACTTTAAATGGACGAAAAAATCCAGCCTAGTCGGATATTTTCATCGTAAGAAAACTATGTACAGTTCAATACATAGTTCTATAAATAAGATAGATTAGATTTATTTATTAATTTAAAAATCAATATCACCCCAGAATACTTACTTACCGGAGCGGTGGTGATTACTTACTACCAGGTGACCCACTTGCTCAGTTGCCCCTCATTCCATAAAAAAACAACTTTACAAAACTTTGTCACAACTGATTTTAAAGTACTCGCTATTCTCATGTCATTACGATTTTTAATCTAAGATCTTAATATTAATTTAATGTTAAATCATTAAATATTATTTAAGTATTTGATTTAATTTTGGTATTTTTTATAAATTGAGGCCGATTTGTACGACGATCCTTAATCATATTTAACCACTAAATATGTTTATTAATGTCAATTTTCATACGATTTGATCTTTTTTAAACATTGATTATTGAATCATATTTATGTTTATGCATTGTTGTGCAACTCGGCCTGAATGTTTTTTGTAAATGTATTTAAGATAAAGTATTATGATTGTAATAATACAGGATGTTATAGAATATTTATAATTTTTGTAAATACACATGTTTATGTAACTAACAATTATTGTGCTATGTGCGTAATAATTTACGTTTTATATCATACAATAACCACCAGTGAAAAGTACAAAAGAAATTGCCTTTTACTATAGTAGTATTTTGCCTTTTCAATACATATTTTTACACGTGTATAATATACCTATTTTTAAAATATAATATTATTTGTTAACTATACGTATTAATATCAAATTTTAAAAATGTTACAATTATTATGTTGCAATGCCAAAGATATTATAACTACGTTGTAAATTATCTAAATAAAGAATAATGTGAACTTGTTTTTGTTCTACGAAATTTCCCGGATGATAAATTATGCGAAGTTAAAAGGAAGACAAGATGATGTTCCGTGGTAACGCGTGACCTCGCACTAAACCCATCATATTAAACCTGTAACTTGTGATGTACAAAAAGTGTTTTTATACCGCAGGGCAAAGAATAACAGAAAACAGTTCAAAGACTGACAGACAGATATAGCGACAGGCCAACGTTGTTGGCTCTGAAATATTGTTCCGTGGTACCTTTTAGGCACAAAGCCCTAAAACATGACCTTTTGTAGGACTCAAATATTGGTCTTCCATAATATTTATTCCTTCAAGTTAGCAGTAACCAGCAAGTATCCTTCGGAGACTAAAATGTGAAGATAAGCCATAATAGAATTGTGGGTTTTAGCCGTAGCTTTGTCATTTGCGCGATAACCATTTTTGAACACTAAACTAAAATAAATCCAAAAAATAAGCAAATAAAACACCACGATAATTTCGCTATAAATTAATTACAATTTATCCATTCAGATCAAATAAACGATGGGATTCTAATGGACTCGGTGAGAGTTAATCAATTCGTCAAATAAGACAATCTTTCTTTCATATTGAATTATGTAGGATCCGTAATGAATTCGATTCGAATATCTGGAACGCACCTGTTATTGAAAATTAATACTTTAGCGGGAGGGAATCTATAATGATGGAACGAAATTTAAAAGCGATGAGCGGAAAATAATTATAAAAAACTATGTAGTAGTTTGGATGAGTTGAAGTATTGTAAGTTTAGAAGTGGATGCCGTGGTTTTTACTTAGGACTTGATTCAAATATGACTATTGAAATTTCAATTGTTTAATTAATGGTCATGTATATAACATAGCAATAGCGACATTTATTACCTATCGGTAGGCCATAAGTAACGCCATGTAGTTCTGTCAATGTTTCTATCTTTTCTTTGGCTAGGTTATTTCGGATATACGATGGCTTGATGATGGTTATTAAAATAAAGGACTTACAGTAAGGTCAGATTATAAGAAACCCATACCTCCGTGGGGCAATAGGCCAGTAGCCCGCTGCGAAGCGAGAGGCCGTGAGTTTGATTCCCGCACTAAGTTAAACGTTTGTGTGATCTACAAATATTTGTTCGATCTGGTTGTTGTGGGACGGACCGCAAGTCCCTCGTAGTTCCTGATACCCACGATACAAGTGAAACTTTGTGTGGGGTCAGGGCTATGTGTATGACTGTTTGTTGTATTTTTGTATAATTTCGAGACACTGACTACGCTTGCATAACTGTACTTTATGTACATATTCGTATTAATAAAAAACGAGAATTGCCAAAGCTAAACAATCATAGCTGTAATCGTAGCAATGTATTTTCAATAAATCGTTATCCAAGTCGTACGGTTATATTGGCATATAAGTTATTCAGAACGCACTAAATCTGAGCAGATAAGGTTTACTGAGTTACCAGAACACCCTATTTAGTAAACTGCAAAAGTATAGTATAATATTTTATCTCAAAAATAAGAACTCATTTCTTGCCCTACAAAGAACACGCATTAACGCA
Source organism: Amorpha juglandis (assembly GCA_949126905.1). Classification (NCBI taxonomy): domain Eukaryota; kingdom Metazoa; phylum Arthropoda; class Insecta; order Lepidoptera; family Sphingidae; genus Amorpha; species Amorpha juglandis. The sequence continues at coordinate 6,178,575 of OX421380.1, forward strand.
TGATGCTTAATGCCTCTGCGACAATTTTAATTGCGTGTTTAAATCTGATTTCACTGTATTATATCGCTCTATCTTATGGATTGGCCTCAACGGGAGCACACCTGCAATGCTGATATTAAATGTTTGAAGTGCAGAACAGTCTCGTGAAGTATTGAAAATTTGTGATATTTTACGGTACATCCTCGGCTTTAGTTAATCTCTGGGGTAAAATGAGGAAAACACATGAGTGAAATATTTCATCCAGTTTAGAGGCTTTAGTGAGTTATGCATGGCTTGTGCATGTTTAAAAGAGTTACTGTATATCGTGTGTCTATGGGATCTTTGCAGTGGTAATCGTAGTGTATATTGATGCAAGATCATTTGTTGTAACTTATTCAATTTTTTATCTTGATACGATATCTAAGATACGTCATAATGAGGAATCGAAAAAGAGGCGACGGTCTCTCGCATACGACTAACTTTCCACCTAAATATATAAAAAAATGTGTTACATAAGTACGTTCGTATTAAATGCCAACAAAAGTATTTATGAGTGAGTAGCTAACACCATTAAGAATTAGTGTGTTTGAGCCACGCAGATACTAAACTATTTCGGATGCTTTCTATTGGTCCACGCCTTACGTGCTCGTTGTGCACTCCCATTACGACATCAGTGACGGAGCGAGAAGGATTAGATAATGCGCTGGAAAGATTCGACGTGATTAATAATAAAGTTTCTGGTACTTTTATAATATACTAGCTTTTCCTCGCGGCTCCGCCCTCGTGGTCTGCTTTTTCCGGGTTAAAAAGTAGCCTATGTTTATCAGGGATAATGTAGGATTCTAGTGGTGAAAGAATGTATCAAATCGGTCCAGTAGTTTTTAAGTTTAGTTATTAAATACAAAAATACAAATCGTTTCTCTTTATAATATTAGTGTAGACTATGTAAGATGATTTCAGTCTTGAAAATATATATAGAAAATGGTAATATTGGGTTTTGATGAATTGACCGTTACTTAATGATTAAATTCAGTTACCGCGCTGCCAGTCTAGTCGTGTACATTGAAGTCTTTGATCCTAATTGACATAGTTTACGTAACATCAATTCAAGCCGAAACATTCGTTCCTAGACCAACATTGGAGTCCAACGTGGATTGTTTCATCCGGCGGTTATTGTAATATAGGGTTCACATGGTTCAATCTTAGTAATCTATTGCTAAATTGTTTGCAATTTTACCCGTTTGAGCAGACTTTAATCGAAGTCATCAACAATAACCATACAGCTTTTTGATTAAAGTCTGTTATAAGCATGCAACGTCACTTATGGTGTAGGCCTCTACTGCTTTTTTAACCTTAATTTCACCGAATGAATGACGAGACGAGCAAGGTGCTCGCCTGATGGTAAGCGTCACGCCTGCCCATAAACAGAAGCAACACTTCACAGAAATTTGAATTACAAAACACTGCGTGGCACTGAACTGCGCTCGGCAACCCGAGACATAAAATGTTAAGTCTCATAACGCCCAGTAATTTCACTGGTTTTAATGTCCTTCAAACCGAAACACAACAGCGCTTACACACTTTTGCTTGGCGGCAGAAATAGACAAAGCGGTGGTACCAACCCAGACGACCTCTCACATACGAGGGACCTAACCACCTTGTAAATATTATGTTTGGTGAGGGCTTTTTTATGAGGACTACCTCGGTGGCGCAGTTATATTACGTATGCGGTATGAGTAAAGTGTATAAGCATAGTATTGAGTTTTTCTATCACAAAATGCTCAGTATCAGCCCAGAGTCTGGAATTATGCCCGTTATGGTGATAGACTCACCCCCTATCACGTCATTTGATAGAAATAAAATCGGTGAAATGTGCACTGGTGGTACACCTCTGCCTACCCCTTTAGGGTTTATACGCATAAGTGCGCATGTATTGCCAACCAAAAAATAGCCCATTTTAATGAAAAATGTACTGTAATCTGAAATCTCTTTTCAAGTGCAGTATTTTTACAATCCTTACTACGGCACTGCTTACTAAGAGATATCCCGGTCCATGCAACTGCCACTTCCCACACATAATGGCTATTTGGCGAATTTATCGGCATACTAACTGAATAGTGGCCACGCAGGTGTCAATAATAGCTTGCACAGGTTACGTTTTCCGTTGGAACAATTTGCCGGTAAATTAAATGGTTATTTTTAGTAGTATTTAAGGTAACAGGGGGCGTGTATGGTCTGTTTATGATGTGTTAACATGAAAGTGTAGTGGTAGAGCTGCGTTGTTAACAGCTTTGTCTATGGCATGTTTTGTTTTTATTTGATTTAATGACGAGACGAGCAAGGCGCTCGCCTAATGGTACACGCCACGCCTGCCCATAAACAGAAGCAACCCCATACATAACTTTGAATTACAAATCACTGCATGGCACTGAACTACGCTCGTCACCCCGAGACATAAGAAACACAACAGTGCTGACGCGGTGGCGCTAACCTGTAAATCTATAAAATTCTATAAAAAAAGCATCGAGTATAAAAACACTGAACATCAAGCGAAAGGTTCGAGATTTTTTTTGTAATCTAATAGGTTTATATTTAACAGAACAAAAGAGCAACTTCTTTTCTAACTAACTTGGTAGAAACAATTCAATTCGGCGCAAAACTATGTTACGTAGATTAGATAACTAATGAGTAGCCAACCCTTTGTAACAAAGTTTTTAACAATTGATTAACATGATAGATAGATAGAAGTTTTATTTCGGCTTATGTAACACATCACACAGAGTAATATAAGTATAAAATTAAATAGAAAATAACATGGTAAAAATAGATCTGTGGTACATTTTGCCGAAATCAGGCCCCAGCTCAGCAATGTACTTTGCTTCGATTAAGCAAAGCGCTGGTAATTCTGCTGGCACCTGGTTCTAACAAACCCATTTAAACTACATACTATACCAAATGGCACTATATATTAGGTATATGTATAACTCAGCTCTTAGTATAATAAACTTAAGGATTTCTTATCAGGTTTACAATATAAAAAAATTGAGATTTAAATTAAATTTAAATGTATGGTTAGTACTTCGGTTGTATAAAAGAAAATCAAAATACCGAGTAGAGTAGTCTACGTTACATGTTTCATTCCGCGCTCCAGGTAATAATCTTTAAATTTGGTCTTGATGGATTTGCGGGATGACATCACGTAAAGGAGGTGGAATAATATTCCAACATTTTGTAGCACGATACTGGAAACTGCCAATACATGATTTTTCTTGTATCTAAAATAAACATTGTAAACGCAGTAATAGGAATAAACAAAAACATAAAATCCATTAAAGTATTTTTATTAAAAAGAAAACCTCAAGGGAAAAAGCAAACGCACTGCGATTCGGACATGAAGTCGGTATTTGAAGTTAGCTCACAGTTATATGCTACATATTTATGTTTTTTTTTTTTATCCTGGCTCGGCAAAGTGACTACGCTACACCTGATGGTAAGTGTAGCGCAATCCAAGAATAGTGTCGACCAACGATGAACAATGTGTCCATCATAGGTCGGCAAGATCATGCCGGCCTGCTAAGGGCCAAGGGGGAGGGGAAGGAAAAAGGGATGGGAAAAGGGTTAGGATCCGGGGGCAAGCCCCCTGGGGAGAATCGGTTATACACTGGCTGACCTTGGTACGCGACCTACACAAGATGGGCCACTATGGCAGGTTTTAGCACCAGTGTACGGTGGTCGCTATCCGGTCGTATACAAGTATCCTCCCACCAGCATTGTCCTTTTTTTTAAATGTCTGATACAAAATAAAATCAATACCAATTATTAACACAATTTATGGAAATTTTAAAAGGTCGGTTATAAAAATAAAAGGATCCTCCTAATACCTACCGTCTAAAAACAAAGAAACATTCCTTTTGTTTCTGTATTCACTATACGTCAGTTTTTCGTAAATCACTTGGCGTCAACAAGCAGATCTAATTACGGTGTCCCCCCACGCGTAAATTATACCTCAGCTTTTAATTAAAAATGACTGATTTATTTTCGTTTTATGCCAGTTTAAATAAGCATTAGTAATTAGAATTTTAATTACGTCATGCATTTACTTACATGTTTAGTAATAAATTATCAATATCAATATTTAATGTCTACGTTACGTGATGTGGCAAAACAAATATCAGCTGTTCAAAAGGTGATTTTTATAGATTTATTGGTAGCATCTTGATAATAGAGGATCTGAGATTTTGTTTAGAGTTATGCTCTATTTATACTTATCAAAGTATTTACGAGAATAATATGCTAATTGTATCTTATAAACTCATAGTTAGTTTCAAAAAATTGTTTTCACCGTCTTCAAAGTTTTATGAAGACTTACGAACCTATGTACTCCAAATACATTGTTTATTATTCATTGAAGATTTTCTAATTATTATTTCATACTCCGTGATATTTAAATAAATATCAAACGATTTAAGTACCTCTTGCTTTTTTGTAGTCAATTTTATTTATGGTACAGACCTAATACTATAAACAATGCAAAAATGTAAAAATAATAAGTTAAACTAAAACTTTAAAACTGATATCAAAAATTAAAACAAAATTATTTACGTACATGAACGATAGTAATCTATATTTATGAACTATATTTAATTTCTAACTATATGTTGACTTCTACTCTGCGTCGTTCATGTACAAAATTAATGATTTTTAAGGTCAAAATGTATGTATTAGTTAAACTTATTTATGGGGCATTTCACGTCAAGCGGACAACGAAAAAAAAGTGAGGTCGTGAATTTTGTTTATACTCTGGTCAGTTATACTTCTAGTAGACATGGATGTGTACACACAATTTTTTTTTCGTATGAAGCTTTATTGCTGAGTTATGAGCTTTTAAAAAATTACTAAGTATGAAGTCATGAATTTTTGGATGCTTATTATCTGTATCAATTAATTAGTAAAAAAAACTACAAAGTATTGTTTCTTATGGTTCAAAAGTTTATAATTTTTTTGTCGAATTCTAAACTTAATTTTTTTTACGTATAGTAAACCGGAAGTGAAAATTTCAAATCGATATTTGAGTAACTTCGACATGTTTTTTTTTAAATATTTTAACCTTGAATTAAAGCCTTAAATGTACTAATTATTCACCAAAAAAATTAAAATGGGACAGCCAATAGTTTAAGACTTAGAGCATATAGAGTGCATACACATAGCTATGAGCTCTTTCTGAGAAATCGCGTTTATGCTCAAATACTGCGCTATTAATATTTTATTCCTTTATTCTAACATGCAAAAATATAAAAATAAACGATTTATTCAATTCTTCATAAAAAAAAACGAGATCACAAAAAAAAAAAAAAATTTAGAGCGATTTCATTTATTGAGATTGAAACAGTATTCATTAAAATAGAGATATTTGTATTGTAATTTTTACAATTTTACTATTTGCTCTAGCATTAATTCTCTTTACACATAAGCCCTCGTTGGTTGGAAGAAAAGCATACAGATTTTTAGTTCCTGGAACAGTGATAGCGTAAGCAAAACAGACTCGTAGAAAATCTCACTCTTGTTCAATACCTTCCTTCGAGCAGTAGTAAATAGAAGTCTCAGTTAATGATGACTTGGCCCATTCATATAATCTTATAGGTGTCTGTCTGGTGTAGTTGGGCTCCCCAACATTTTAAGAATAGGTTAAATTTAGTGAACCTATACTACAACTAAACAAGATTTTAAGAAAGAAGCACAGTTACACTTCCATGCCACCGCTCATAGAAGACGGCCATGTGATGGTCTTGGGGGAAACCTCAAAAGTTTGGTAACCCGTGCAAGTGTATGGTCTGCGAATAACGTTATCACTACACCAGACACCTATAAGATTATATGAATGGGCCAAGTCATCAATAACTGAGACTTCTATTTACTACTGCTCGAAGGAAAGTATTGAACAAGAGTGAAATTTTCTACGAGTCTGTTTTGCTTACGCTATCACTGTTCCAAGAACTAAAAAACTGCATGCTTTTCTTCCGACCAACGAGGACTTATGTGTAAAGAGAATTAATGCTAGTGCAAATAGTAAAATTGTAAAAATTACAATACAAATCTCTCAATTTAAATGAATACTGTTTCAATCTCAATAAATGAAATCGCTCTAAGTCTTAATTTTTTTTTGTGATCTCGTTTTAATTTTTTTTAATGAAGAATTGAAGTAATCGTTTATTTTCATATTTTTGCATGTTAGAATAAAGGAATAATATATTAATAGCGCAGTATTTGAGCATAAACGCGATTGCTCAGAAAGAGCTCATAGCTATGTGTATGCGCTCTATATGCTCTAAGTCTTAAACTATTGGCTGTCCCATTTGAATTTTTTTGGTGAATAATTAGTACATTTAAGGCTTTAATTCAAGGTTAAAATATTAAAAAAAAAAAACATGTCGAAGTTACTCAAATATCGATTTGAAATTTTCACTTCCGGTTTACTATACGTAAAAAAAATTAAATTTAGAATTCGACAAAAAAATTAAAAACTTCAACTTTTGAACTACAAGAAACAATACTTTGTAGTTTTTTTACTAATTAATTGATACAGATAATAAGCATCCAAAAATTCATGACTTCATACTTAGTAAATTTTTAAAAGCTCATAACTCAGCAATAAAGCTTCATACGAAAAAAAAATTGTGTGTACACATCCATGTCTACTAGAAGTATAACTGACCAGAGTATAAACAAAATTCACGACCTCACTTTTTTTTCGTTGTCCGCTTGACGTGAAATGCCCCTTATATACCCCACAAGGGAAATATGAAAGCTAAAGTTCTCATTACGGAGAATGAAACAAGTCGAGCGACGTGAAAGCATCAAAGTAGGAAGACATACCCTGGCAACAAGCCGTGGTAGCGACAGAGCAAGAAAGAAAAAAATATACTACAAGAACGATAAGAGCAGTGCTGAACACTCAATAGTTATAACAATATTTGCAGCTTGTTAAATCAACCATTGGATTCAAACTACATATTTAGATATGGATGGATATGCATGCGACTCTAGATATCAGTTGGCAACGTTCTATCAAAGCAAACCAGAGCAACTCACGTCTTAAACAAGCTTACACATGTACGGAAAGTCAAACTAAACCACTATGTACATAGATATATTTTACTGGAAATGCTTCATGCCTGGAGATCATCGTCAGCTTTTGTTAATCAACTGTTGTAAATATGCCTTCCTAAAGCACGCCATTGAGCCCGATCCTCGGCTCTACTCATCCGAGTATTACCAATCCTAGCGGATATCATCATTCCGCCTAGCTGCAAGACATCCCGCCTTCCATCTACCGAGTCGTGGTTACCACTCAAAAACGCGTCTACACTAGCGGTTTTCGGTTCATAGGACCAAACCACACTTGCCTGAGGATATCCTCATTTAATTCCAGGATTCACATTATTTTATTGGTTGTGTAACGATTAGCCTACATAGATTCCGAACCGATAAGTTCGAGGTTCGTTTACCAGACAGGACTACACTTCTTGTTCTACCTACCCTTATACCACTCGCAACGCGTTCAGCGCACAAGCGCAGCGCATGTTACAGAAAGTTTGGCATGTAGTTATTCTGACCGGTCGCCTGCCTGACGTCAACTGCTCTGGGGAAAAACACTTAGACCCGAAATAAATATCTGTGGATCACACAAACAGTGCGGGTATCGAATGCGCGGCCTCCCGCTTCACAGCCATTTACATGCCCACTGTGCCACGGAGGCGCTACTGACACTAGACCAGTGTTTCCCAACGTGGGGCCACGCCCCACAGGGGGGAAATTTGGTAGTTAAGGGTGGAAATTTAAAAATGGACTCGACACGACTTTAACCCTTTCGATTTGGGTTATTTAAATGCAATGCTAGATATCGGTGACAAATTTAACAAAAAAATGTTAAGGTGGGGCATGGCATATAAAAGAGGTTGGGAAACACTGTACTAGACCAAGCTACACTATGTAACCTTTATAGAGACAATTCAAAATGCCTTAAAATCTTCCAACCATCCAACCGTCACTTCCAGCCATTCACTATCCACAGTCTCATCTAACTCAGTCAGAGTACAACGGTCGGACGGCCGCAAGCGAATCCACTGCAAGGGACGAACACGACCCAAACTTTAACCGCGAGTCACAACTACAGTTAACTTCCTCTTATCCTTTTAAATTCAGTTTCCGTGCTGCGTCGGTGAGATGCAGGTGCAAAATATTGAATCTTCTGAGTTGGCAAGAATAAATAGTTAGTTGGTCTCCTTTTTACCGCGTACACATCGATCGAATTGAAAGAGTTCAAAAGACATGTTTCAAAATTATTTATTTTAGATATCACTTAAAGCGGAAATTGATTTCATACAATAGCACATCGCACTTTCATGAGCTGTCATTATCCAGAATCAAGGCGACTCATCAGTGATTTCATTCATTCAAAATAGTTCGTTCTCTAATAGATTCTCCTTCCTTGCTGTCTGATCTGAATTTTAATATTAATTACAGATGTCGCAAACCAAACGTTTTGTCTCTTAAAATATTCCGCAATAACAAATCTTATTGCTCGGATGTGTCCACAGTTCAAGAAAGGAACTTCCAAAGTTCTTACACATTGTTGCATGGCGGCAGAAATAGACAAAGCAGTGGTACCAACCCAGACGACTCGCATACGAGGGGCCTACCACCTAGTAAAAATATCTGATTTAGAAACAACAGCCATTCAATCAAACACCTTTCCCGTACACAAAGGTGAAATAATTACCCTCAGTAATTTTAAACACAGAACAGCGTATATTTTCGTGCCACTAGTTCATTTACTATCTCAGATAAAGCTCGCCGGTTGAAATTGAAAATTTATCAAAGAGAGAAGACCGTTTAGCGGAACTGCAGGCCTAGACAAGTGGCAAACGCTCGGTGTCGATTCTATTCGAACAACCTCAAACGTCTAAGCGTAAGCGATAATAGATTGGTAGCCAAGTGTAACTTCATTTGTCGAACGCTCATTCTATTCGATTGGTAGAAAAAAATAATGAATATTGTTTATGGTTGCGTCGACGAACGTCAATTTGTCATTACGATACCGCGAAGTTCCGAATGTTTACAAAGTTGTGAACAGCATATTAGTAAACTTGTGGCTTGTGAGTGAAGAATTAAGTTTTATTTATTGATTTAATACCAACGTACAGTTCTATACGGTAAGTCCCAAATGAATTTAAAAACAATAACCAACTTTATGTTAGCTAATTACGTCTTGTAAACATTGTTTCTTAACTCATGCTTAATCATCTTAGTTTTTAAAATTATATACTTGGTTTTTATTAATGGAACCAAGGACATGGGCCAGTCCGGAGCAGTTTGCACTTATTGTAGAATTCATGGAAAGGAAGTAATTTATTTGCAGAAACTAATTACAATTTGTATTATAGGAATTAGGAATGACTAATACTTGAATTGTAGATGATATAAACAATGATGTAGTCTAGCAACATAATACACAATGGGACTTCATGCTTCGTTTGTTTGTTAAAGGCACGGCGATCTTTCGAGCCCCAGCCGGGTCCTCAAGGTCGGATAAGAGATGATCGACTGTGATTGAAACTGAGTGGCCTCTTAAATTCCAATGGGTACAAGTGTCCAAAAATCATAAGTCTAAATGGTAAGTCAAATAAAATAAATTTATGTGCACAGTAAAGAAATATGTGTATTTAATTTAAAAATAATTATTTTTCAGTTGCAGTAGCTTTACCATCACCACCAGGCCCACTAATATGAACACCACTACTAGTTCAGCACACAAAAGCATCATGACCACCATCATCGCCCATGTAGAATTGGCTCAGCAATAATTTCCCAGTTTACCATCGACAGACACTGAACAAAAATACTGAAAAAGGCAGTGAAAGGAAAGCAACAATATTTGACATCTACGGGTAATTTGTTCAAGATCAATTTGTTATCGATAAATCAGTTAGAACTGAAGCAGTAATAACTTAATTGGGGTAATAGAAGAATATGATAATACAGCACCTATTGTGAGCCCTGCTACATAGCTGAAGCTTATACATGACTTATTTCATTTACTGGTATGTACATATATTATAAACAATTAGCTATATCCCACTTCATGTTTATATAAAAATATTTGCCATAAGTACTGAAATTGTTTGGAACCATTACTTAAAGGACATTAATTTAGAAAGTCTGTTATTTAAACAGTAGTTATGAATGAAAGATAATTTTGAAATAATAATACACCAGTATATGTATTTTAATATTATTTTGTATAGGGTTCAGAATCTATGTATATGTATTTACAAAGACTATTTTAGTATACAAATATACATGTATATATGCAGAGATGTAAGACCGCCTCTTTTACACACATTTTACTTTATTGAAGTGATTTCTTTATTATTTGTGTAAATAATATATAATAAAGAGTTTCAATCTTTTAATTAATATATTCATAAGGTTTAGAATTAAGAATGCCATGCCAAAGATTTATTTTAGATACTTATTATAGACAATAAGTGTATCTGGTTATTACTTTTAGTTAAATTTCATGTTTGTTTTATGTTACTTAGTTATTAATATTTATAAATTTACAAAGATTTTTGGATACAAATGTATATTCATAAGTTTCACAAATGAGATTTTCATGCCAGACATGGTTTAAGTACTTATTATTAGCATAATTAATATTGCAATTAATACTGTTTGATTAAATTTTATTTTGTTATTTAGTTAATGATGGTTGTAATTTTAGGACACATATATTAGATGCAAGGTTCAAAATTGAGGCAAAAGACTTATGATACAATAAGTATTTATTAATTTTTGTTATGTAATTACTGATATTTATATGTATATTTTCAAAAATATGAAATATATTCTTAAGGTTCAGAAATGAGACTGCTACGCCAAAGATTTATGATTTAAATATTAGTTACATACATAGAATTAAAAAAAAATATTGTACTGGTTAACTAAATTTTATGTTTGTATTTTTTGTTATTTCAAATGACATTTATTGTATGTTTGTTTTTCTATTAATAAGTAAATTATTGCCAAAACCTTGAAATTTGTTTACAAACTTATTAATTAGTGTGCTATTATTAATTAGTAATTCTTGGTGATTTATATTTCAGATCTAGATTAGATTTAATAATCTCTAGATATTTTACAAATATGTTTGTGTAACATTAGTGTGATATTATGTAATAGTGGGTTATAAAATAAAAAGGTTTAAAAAGTACAATTTTATTCAATGTTCTATTTTCAATTTTATCACATAATTTTAGTAAAACAATGTTTACAAAGAATAATAATTTAAAGAACTAACAATATATAGAAGTTAACATACTATATGACTAAAAGGAGTAAATTATCTAACATGCTGTGAATAAAACACACACAATATACTCACCCACCCCTGTAAGCCCCAAAGGGGTAGACATAGGGTGTATACCCACATTTTTATTTCTGACCCATGATAGAAGAGCGAGCCTATAGTTATGCCAGGCACAATTCCAATTCATACATAAAACATTATTGTTCATATCATAAATAATTTAAAAAATTACCTAATTATACATTATCATTATATTAATAAACCCACCTATACAATAAAGTCCATGTAGATAAAACAACACAACACATAATCATAAAAATATCATAATTTTAGTATAAAAAGCATTAATCTCAGTAGTCCTGAGCGTAAAAATAAAATATGTTACATTTCCCCCCTGATGACATAAGCATGAGTATGAGTGTATTTTATATTCTTATTAGCAAGGAACTGAGCATTGTTCTGCCTTGCATAAGGTCGTCTTGGCTGTTGAGATTGGATGGGCCAGCTTGAACATAAAAATCATCACCATCATCAGGTTGCTCAACAATATTGCTTGGTGGTGGCAGATGAGCTTGCAGTGCAATGTTATGCAATACATAGCATGCAAGCACTATCTTACTAGCACCATGAGGATGATAATTAAGAGTTCGATGTTTAGGCAGACATTTCCAGCGTCCTTTGAGCACCAAAACAACAGTCAACACAATTTCTTGCTTGTACATGACGGCCTCGTATATTCTTCTTCACGGGAACCAGGTGCAGCATTTGATGTAGGTGTCATTAACCAGGTTCTTTGTGGGTATCCAGAATCACCTAGAAATATAAGTTGTTTATGTTTATGGCTAATTATATCTATACTCAATTTAAAGTTTTCAACTCTTTAATTAATATATTAGTTACATACCTAATAACCACGTTTGTTCACCACTGTGATGAAGTCCACGCATGAATGGTTCTACTTGACTTCTAGTCCATATAAAAGAGGCATGTGGCTCTACCATATTTTGTACTAACATTTATGATTTTTAAGTTATGATCACAAATCTGAAATAAAAAAAATAGTTTTTTTATTCACAAAACAATTAATATTAATGAGTACTTTTTTGTAGGATCTAGTAAGAATGTATTTAGAAGCATAGTATGGTGTATCTATTGGAAACTTGGTTGCCATGGGTAGCAGTTAACATTCAGCATCAGGTGACACTCTTGTGTGTTTGCTCCCTACTTTATAAAAAACTTAGCATTTATACATTTTATGAGTGGTATCCTTTCCTATTAAAACAGATGTTCATCTTGAGCAGGTTTTACAATTGCTATATGGGACCAGTCTATACAACCTATTACACCAAGTAAATTATATCTTCTATGGAACTTATAAAATCATAATAAGTACTTTAAAAAACATAAAAATAAAACAACTTTATAATAAAATATGAATTGAATTTAGTTACTCCTGTCTTATTCTTGACCTTTCTTGTTGACTTTGGGGAAACTGAATATATTTGGCCAAAATGTAATCATTGTTGATTGCCGCCACAACTTGTCTTATGCAATGACTTGCTATTCGTTGCGGCAAGTGTTGTGTGACACCTACTATCCTTTGATAAAACCCCGTAGCCATAAAACTTAGGGCACAAATAATCTACAAAAGAGGATTAAAATAAATATAATGTTTACATATGTATAACCTATATGATTGCACAAATAAAATGTATAGTGATATATACCTTTACTTCCAAAGGAATTTCTTTAGTTCCTCGTAATGAGGTATGGGTACGTAAATCCACACAAAGCTTCTTAAATGTTTTTTTTATCTAGTCTAAATCACTCCACAAATAGTAACTCCGGCATTTCGCTTATTTGTTCTAAGCAACGACGGGAAACGTTTCTTCCGTGGAGCTTAAGCCATACTTCTTCATTGTGCGCAGCCCACAACAGTCTGAGCGAGTGCATTTTTATTAAACAGTCAGATTTGTACAAACAAACACAACACTAACACCGGTTGATTAAACAATCGCCATCTTGTTTGTTTCCTTTCTACAGGGTGTCGGCGTTCGCTTCGTGTCGATTCTAAAGTACGCTCAAGTTAGCTATTCTCTTGTCAAAAGTGGCATTTGGCTACAGTTTTGTATGGGGGAAGTCGTTCGACTCTGACGTTTCGTTTCATCGAATAGAATTATTAACACTTGGCTACCAATTAAAAGTTCGATACGCTAGATAAAATTACGTATCGTAATCTAATGTCAATTTCATACATTTATCATTCTATTCGTCTAGCGTTTATGCCACTTGTCTAGGGCCGCTGGTTGCCGATTAGCGCTCACGACGCCGGATAGCTGGTGGTTAATTTATTTTACAAAAGGGATGAGTCGTGTTTTTATTGCTGCAGTTTCTTTTTTTATTTGATTTAATGACGAGACGAGTAAGGCACTCGCCTGATGGTAAGCGTCACGCCTGCCCATAAACAGAAGCACACCACACAGAACGTTGAATTACAAAGCACTGCAATACTGAACTGCGATCGTCACCCCGCGACATAAGATGTTAAGTCTCATAATGCCCAGTAATTTCACTAGCTTCAATGTCCTTCAGACTGAAACACAACAGACACTGCTTACACACTGTTGCTTGGCGGCAGAAATAGACAAAGCGGTGGTACCAACCCAGACGGCCTCTCGCATATGAGGGACCTACCACTTTGTAAAGTTGGTCTCTGATGAATTAACACCCTTAAGGATGTGTAATCGGGGATGGAAGACTAGCAATTCTACATATTATAGGCACCGATTTTGATGATTGACGAACGTCGCTGAAGTATAGGTACATAAACTTAATCGTAGCTCTGTATAATATGTCTCTCTTCATAACAGCTTTACAAGGTGGTAGGCCCTTCGTATGCGAGGCCGTCTTGGTTGGTACCACCGCTTTGTCTATTTCTGCCTCCAAGCAACAGTATGTAAGCACTGTTGTGTTTCGGTTTGAAGGACATTGAAGCCAGTGAAATTACTGGGCATTATGAGACTTAACATCTTATGTCTCGGGGTGACGAGCGCAGTTCAATGCCATTCAGTGCTTTGTAATTCAAAATTATGTGTGGTGTTGTTTATGGGCAGGCGTGGCGCTTACCATCAGGCGAGCGCCTTGCTCGTCTCGTTATTCAATCAAATAAAAAAAAAGCTATACTCTTTGGAATGACGAAACGATCATTCTATGGAAAGGTATGCATGGTTATACATACAAACAAAACTAAACAAATATACGCAGCAATTCGAAAAACTTCCTCCGTTTTTGTTCGTCGGTTAAAAATAAATCCATAATTCCTATCCAATATTCCAAAATAATAATCAATTTAATATTATAACCTTTTCAACGATATTTCAGAATATATTTCCTAGAACAATCCGTATTAGACCGGTTCCATGAAATTATATATAACATGAACACAATTTGAAAATGGTGAAACCTTTGTTCTCTTAGAAACAAATCACCATCAAGTTATAAATTAGAAGCTTTATAGGTATAATTAATTTAATTAGGTATTTTTATGTAACTAAGTTATATTTTCGTGAATATTAATTAAGCGTTAGTCAAAAAGATATGTATGTCAAATTGAGCTGTTAAAAAGACTACATATACAAATTCACGCCTGTATCCCATTAAGGGTAGGCACAACTGCTACTACGATACTATCCTGCCTACATAACTGCCACTGTAACTGCTGTAACCCAAAATCAACAATGAGTGTGAGATGTTGCTGATTTTCAAAAATTGCTTTGATAATGAGCAATAAAACTCGGCAAGGCTCTGGTAATGCAAAATGATTTTATTTTATTGTATCCCGTAACAAAACTAATCAAACTGAAAGTTAGTTAGAAATTGGAAATATACATTTTTCCACTTCCGTACAAAGTAAAGCGGGAGACAAAATAGACGTTTTGCTGGTGGGAGGATACATGTATCCGACCGGATAGCGACCACCGTACACTGGTGCTAAAACCTGCCATAGTGGCCTACCTTGTGTGGGTCGCGTTCCAGGGTCAGCCAGTGTATATCCGGTTCTCCCCACGGGGCTTGTCCCTGATCCTAACCCTTTTCCCATCCCTTTTCCTTTCCCTCCTCCTTGGCCCTTTGGCAGGCCGGCATGATCTTGCCGACCTACGATGGACACATTGTTTATCGTTGGTCGACACTATTCTTGGATTGCGCTACACTTACCATCAAGTGATGCGTAGTCACTTTGCCGAGCCAGGATAAAAAAAACGACTAAGGATGAATTAACTTAGGACATACAACTGGAGAAACCAGTAAAACACCATATATGTCATTTAATGAGTTCTATCATGCGAGCTGTTAAATTTGGTCCTAGTAATGGCTGGCGGAAAGTACAGAAATTACTCTAGTTTCCACAAAATCCATATAAGATACTATTCCAAATATATACTATCTAGTACATTCACTATTCGCTAAGCTTATTTTTCTAGCATAATGTGAAATATGTATCAGGCACATATTCTAGTCGGAGGCAATTCATATGTGATTGAACCCAGAATATTCTCAGCCTAAACCAACTAGCTACTAGACCAAAGAGGCAACCTTTGTTTTAATAAAATTAAATTTTTCAACAATCTCTTTCCCAATCGAAAGTTTGTTTAATAAGCCTAAAAGTAATAATAAGTAGCAGTAGAAGTCGGAAGCCTTCGAGCTGCTTGAATACTTGCACACTACTTTGGCCACTAATCATTTATTATAGAATAGAATGGTAAAATCAAGGGAACGAATAAAGACAATTCTTGAAATAAACACTCGTATCCGCAGTAAAAACTACTGAATGGATTTTAATGAAAGTTTACAATAATATAGCTTATACATCAGAATAAGACATAGGCTACTTTTTTCCTGGAAAAAGCGGATCACGCGGGCGGAGCCGCGAGCAAAAGCTAGTCTTTCATAAATAAACGAAGGAATCTAATTGAAAATTCAATATTGATATAAATTAATAAAATATAGCAAAACGTATGATAAAGCACGTACGTTTCAGGCCATTAGAGAGTTGGCGCGCGGCAAGTCGACTACTAATGTTCAATACGTGATTTGGCCCGAGCCAAGCCTCTACATAAATATAACCTACAATAGAACACTTCTGTAATTTCATCCGATATTTCGAGATAAATTTCGGATCGGATAATTCGTCTATGGCTGTTTCGTTGTACTCTTTTTCTAGAATACGGATATTTTACGGGAGCGCGCATTTTGTTTCTGTTGCTTGCAAGGAATAGGAAACTAGTTGCTAGGCATTAATTGCTGTAATAGTCTATTTTGTCGGGGTAAAGGCAGCTAGGTTGTACCTATATGTTTTTAAGATATTTTCGGTTATACAATAATTTAGTTCAACGACCGAAAAAAACACTTTATTTTTCACAGCGTCTGAGGGATACAATTTTTTTTTCGTACACCTTATTTTAGGTATTTGTACTTGTTTAAAACTAAGAACGTTCATCCATCAAGCACTTGGGTGGATTTTTTAAACAATTTACAAGAGACCTAAGTCAACTTTCTCAACGATCCTCAATAATATTGAAATTAACACGAAATAAATAAATATTAAATATTCCCTGAACATTAGGATACATTTTAGTCAACCGTAGAGTTCTTAGAAAAAATTAAAACAAATTAAATGTCATAACATTTTTTATAGCACACCAAACGAGCAAATGGATCACCTGACGGTAAGTTATTTCCACTGCCCATAAACAGCCTCAATTATCACATCCCTAAATAATAATGTAGTAATCCCTACAACCCTGTTAGAACCTATTTCATTAACATCAGATTTACAGGACAAACAAATTACATAAATGCACAAACTCACGGTCCTCCAAACACGACACACTTTAAATAATAATGCCGCAAAATTCCGTAAAGCAAATATGTATATTTTTTACCCATTTACACCACAAACATTGCACTTAACCGGATAATAAGTGGATTACTTCTAATGGCGAGGTGCGGAACCTTTTGCAGGGCTACCACACGTCCGACAGTACATTATAATGAAACAATTTATTTAAATTACAGCTCAGAGTGTGGCAAACGCTTGAATATTTCATGTAATATTAATTGTAAAAATGTTAATCAGAATTTATGCGGACTCAGCTTACGTATAAATCTCGGAATTAAGTAAAAAACTGGATTTAAATTTTACTACCTATTCTACTAAGTATGCGTATATATTTTATCTAATAAAACTCTAGCTATATTGCAAGCCAAATTTCATATACGTTTATATGCTCACGCCAATATTCCCACAGAGTTAGGTAAAGATGCAACTAGTCTTACACTCACGTTTCGTTGAGTTTATTTCTTTCTCTTGTTATGAAAGGGGCGGGGGGGATTAGCCTAATTCCATATCGGCCATAAATTCTAATGTGTGGGACATGTATAAATACAAGGCTAGTATTATTATCATTATAAATATACCCTTAAGGAAATCACTGTCTACATATTCTTTGTAAAATCCACATACGAAAGTCTGCTGATTGATTAACACCGAAACTACTGTGACGGACCCCTGACATGTTATCCCCATATTGGATTAAACGTGTGGAAAATTGATTCCCAAAACTGGCATTTTCAAAAACTTGTTACTAAGACTTTTGGGAAATAAATAATAATCCAGCTGATCCGTATTGAAAATGTTACTGACGTGTCGTTTTTTAGAAAAATATTATACACAGAACACATAACATGGAAATAATGATCAATCTCCAATAATAATAACTTTATTGGAATAAAATAAGAGTACAGTTTAATCTTATATCTAAACTTATGTTACCTTACAATCTTTGCCTTGGTTTGTAATAAGATTGGCACTGGCGTCTAAACTAGGCCTAGTCTGTGCCTTAGACGCCAGTTACTTCACGTGACACAATTTGTAGTAATAAAACAAATCTCTGTTATTTACAACTTGTTAAAAATAAAAATATTTAATCTAAATAAACATTATTTTTGTCTATGGGTTTCGTTCAAGTACGGTAAGTATTTTATGTCCAATCTAACTTTGTGAAATAAACAAAGTCCCTAGGCAATACGGTACCGCGTTTACAGCTAAAACTTAAGACGCAGAAAATATAAGTTTTTAATGGTTTTTAAATTAAGCTGCTTTTACGAACCTTGGTACCATTTGATATGAGATAATGCGGGTTTTATTACAACTAGATATTGAAAACAAAAATTTAAATTTATTATTAAAATTTTATAATATTTTTGTCTAATCCTTAGGTCATAATCTAACCTAAGCAATAAATAACCCGACATTAGGAAAAAATACCTTTATAAAATTTTCTAAATTGCTCAACAGATTTTATTGGACTGCTTTTTTCTTAATCCAATTTCCAAATAATAAAAACAACATTGAAATTGGTCCACCCATTTTGAACCTACAAAGCCACTAACAGACAGAATATAAACAAGCGCTTCTAACTTATAACTACTTTACTTTTATAAGATTAATAGTTATCAACTAATCGAACACGCGGCCTCTTGATTCACAGCCGGCTACTTGCCCACTGCGCTTACGGAGGCTGGCAATTTGCAC
This sequence comes from Amorpha juglandis, assembly GCA_949126905.1. Classification (NCBI taxonomy): domain Eukaryota; kingdom Metazoa; phylum Arthropoda; class Insecta; order Lepidoptera; family Sphingidae; genus Amorpha; species Amorpha juglandis. The sequence goes on from OX421380.1 coordinate 6,197,516, forward strand.
AAATGAATACTAATTTAAAAAGCACAATCCATTGAGAATTTCTAGTCATGGAAAAATAAAACGGTCCATTAGTTGAACGAAGAAAAAAAACTGCAATGTAATTATGAACCACATCGTATTTGAACTTGCTAACGAATTAATTGTACCCTTATTGGCGGAACAAGAGAAATTATTAGGGGTTGTACAAAATCTGGTCGCAGTTGTGTGACTTGCATACTAAATGCATCGGTACCGAATATTCATATTGAATTTTAGGTGTGAGTTACTGCCGGTGATACTACAGTTCTTAAATGCAATATACTCAAAATATTAAATTTTAAGTATTGTGTAATTGTTATAATAATAATACTAGCCCTGTATTATCACACTGCTAGGCACGGGCCTCCTCTACTGAATGAGAAGAGTTAGGCCTTGGTACACCACGCTGGCCGTATGCACTGGCCTTATTCTAAATTTAAATTAATTAGTTTATAATAAAAATAATTAAATTGTTATATATTATAGGTAGGTATATATGTAGGTATATTATATTCTGGCGCTTATACGACGTTGAAACTTCTAGGAATTACTTGCTAAATGTCACCGGACACCCACCACCAATTTCTAGAGGGCCCAAGATCTTAATATTGTAAAATTAGGTATGTGCTCCCGTACATCACGTCACACACTGCCATCCTTTATAAGATTCAATTTTTTGTCAAATTCCACGGGTAAAATGGAGCGGCCCTATTTATAAGCCGTAGGTACTGAGTAAAATGTCCGGGAAAATATAATAAGCTGGGAACTGTTCATTGTTTCTTATTATTTAAAGTCCCGTCACGCTAAAGAAGTTTCAATTTAATTCAGAGAGCTCTAACTTTAGTAATATAATACCGTAAGCCTAATTATCAAGATACGTAACTCCATTTGGGCAAATTTTAAACGAGTGCGAAAAACTATCTATCGATGATAGCTTTAGTTCTAAGTAATTAATATCAACCTTAAGGTTATGTTGCGGGAAAAAAAGAACTATTCCATCATGTTAGGTAAATAAAACTAACATCGTATTTTTTTGAATTACTAATATTGATAATGAAGCCAACGATATAATATCATTTGTTTAAGCAATTTATTTTTAAATTCCTTATGCAAACATTTGAAAATGGAACATCGTCAGCGCCATTTTGTAGCCTGACGCGAGCTAACTCGATACTGTTAAATTTCAGACTTGTCACTCTTTGGAACGAAGCCCCGTGGCGTTATATTGTGAGAAGTTGATGCGGTGCTGCAATCTGTGGGTGAATGGAGCTGTCACTTGTTACTGTCGGTGTTGCTATATAATGCCTTTTAATTAGGAGCGTATTGAGTATCAGAATCCTGTTAAGTACATATTATAGGTAATAGTGTTGTCTCAGGAAATTAAATAGTTTATTTAATTCCTAGCGATAATAGAGAATTACACTATGTTTAAATATACACATTGTTTTATGAGCTACAAAAAATAATACGAAATAGAAACGTTTTTGCGAAAAAAAGATATAAAGTTAGGCAATAAATGAGGTCGCAGTTCATATATTAAATATTGTTAGGAGCAAAGGTAAGCATTACATGGGAAATCTCAGTGATTCCCTCGCACCTGTGCATTTTAAAGGCGTAAAATATCTTATGACGTCACAATGCATCCATTTTCCGTTATTTGATTGTTACCCCTTCCATCGGATTTAAATGGCTCGAAATTTTGACCTGATTTATAAAATACTTTTGGTAATACATTTTGGATGCCGTAATTTCATGGTAAAAATAATTAAAAAAAAAATTGGTTGTCTGTAAAGTCGGTTTACTGACGATACTTGAACGTGACAACGTCTTAAGAAAATACTGATGGAATGGTAGCATTTTTCAAAAGAAAATTTTAATTTCATTTGTTTAATAGCTTTGTATGTATATAGAGAAGGAGGTAATTGGAAGTCACAATGAAATTGATCAAGTTAGATTTATTTGTACGCATAAATACAATTGTCATTTTTTTTACAATTTAATAGTTTTTACAAGTATAAATGTGCGTTGTTCACTTAATTCAATATTTCCATACACTGTTCATCGCCGTAAATGTTTTTTGCACAAATCCACACCACTTTTATACAACAAACACATTAAACTAGTTTTTGAAATAAATTAAAATCAGCGATGAACCGCACTGTCGGAATTCCCGCCAAAACTCCGTCAAAATGATTTAACAGATGACAACATTTGACATTTGATAGTATTTATTGGCCTAATTATAACCTCAAAATCCGAAAGTATTTTATTTATTTTTCGGAATTCTCAAGTGTCCGTAGTTTTAATATAGTTTCAATCAAATATATACATTATCTAAAACCCAAAAAGTAAATTCACCTACCTTTTGGTTCTTAGGCCAACTATGTATGGACGACGAACAATGTCCTTTTCGTAAATATAGTTTTTAAAAAGCCCGCCTCAATGTGTTTGATATAGGAGAAAATGTTCCCTTTGACGGATGGCTGGTCTAACCTGTCATTTCAGACACGTTGTTGTGATATGTGGAAGATTTAATATTTATGTTTTAATTTTTTTAAATCTCGAACGCTGCCGAACGCAAAGGCCGATTGTGCTTCTTTGTCGCTCGTTCCGCGCTCTCGCTTGCACTTCAAGCCTTAAATGGAACGTGACATCTAGCGAGGTAACGACGCATGAGTCATGTTTTTTCGTGCGTGCAGCCGGCTCTATCGAATTATAAGACGTTATCACGTCAAAAAATTAATGATAATGGATTTGATTTTGTATTGGCATATAAGTACATGACATTTAATGTAGTATTACTTACCCGCCATTACTTAGAATACTTACTTTGACTATAAAAATGTGATCGCAAGTCCAAACCCCAGTTCAATGGTTCGTTTAGTGCAGGGATTCCAAACTATTTTAGGCAAGACATCCCTTTTCCAAAATGAACTAATACCTCAGACCCCCATAGCTAAATTACTTAAAATCCCATCTCTAGTTTTTTCCGCGATACAAAATACATATATACAAATACAAATCATTTCATTTCGTTTCAAACTATTTCATTTCATAAACATAATTTTCCTGTTGGATCCAGTTCCGTCGGAAACCGTAATACCAATATTATATAAAGTTGTTAATTACAAATAGAGAAGAGAATATATGCGGCTTAATAAACCTTATAATCAAGTAAGATGCTGTGAAGAAATTGGTTAAGAATTTCGTTCCGATACGTACATACATAAAGTGGAATAAAATTAATTTACATGCAAATGGCGTATGAGGGTGACGACATAACAGAAAATTTACGAGATTCGAAATTTAAATTATCGACCAAATAATTTAATTTACATGTGAAACCTTGAAATTTATACAAAGCATATTGTTTATAATTTGTGACCTGAAAATTTACCCCATAGGTACTTAGTACACTACTGCTTAAAATAATAATCGTGCATATGAACGGAGTAATATTTATTTTGGTAAGAATTTCTAATCAATATAACTTTTAAATCGTTTGTTGTTTTTTTTACGTAGCATAGCCCAGTAAATGAGCAAGTGGGTCACCTAGTGGTAAATGATCTCCACCACCCATGTACGCCCATACAAAAATAGTCATGGGTGCGTTGCCGACTTAAAAGCAAAGGGATAATTAAGGGATTGGGATGGGGAGGGAGATTTGGACCTCCGGATATCTCACTCACCGTACGAAACGTAGTAGCAAACCGTAACTAGGCGTCAGTTTTTAGCGAGACAGTGGTAATGACCCGGTCGAGCCGGCGCATTCTTGACGTAGATAAAACTGTCTACAGCGTAGCTCTACTACTCATTATAAGCGTATAATCATACCTAATATAATAACTACTTTTTATCCGGGATGTTACACGTCCTGAGCCACGCAAAATCTAGTCACCTTAATAAAAATGGGTTCATACTATATTATATTATGTTGTGTTGAGTTGTGTTGTGTTGTGCTGCGTTATGATATGTTATATTGTCTATTACCTTTAACTAAAATGGTCCTTCGAGCCGGAATAACAAAGAATTCACGTTTAATTAAATACCATGATGCACTGTGTAGGATAATGCAATAGTCTAAGTTATTTGTTATGTCTCTCTGGCAATGAGCAACATTGTTGCCGACGTTAATATTTCAAAGCATATGCAGAAAGGTAATATTTTAAACTCCAAGCCGGAGAATTTAGTTTCATGATTTGTCTGCGCTACACGGGAAATTCAAGCAAGGTAATTGTGGATTCTTTGTCAGCTATGCACACTCTGCGAAGTTTTATTTAAAACTTGTTACATACCTAAAAAAAGTATGCTATAAAGTATGCTAACATCTCGAATCAAAAACAAACAAGAGTTTTTTTCTTAGATCGATCGCACATTAGCATTGTATAATATATAACAAACTAGCTTTTGCTCGCAGCTTCGCCGACTTAACGATACCCACAACACAAGACTCGTATCTTGCTGTAGGGTCAGGACTATGTGTGTGACTATTGGGTGTATAACTTAAACTTACTTACTTACTTTTAAAAATATTGATAAATTTAATGTGGAGTCAAAAGTTGAGTGGTAGAGCCACGCTGTAGACAGTTTTGTCTACAGCATGAATGGGCTGGCTCGACCGGATCGTTACCACTGTCTCACAGAAAACCGACGTAAAGTAGTGGCTTGCTGCTGCGTTTCGTACGGTGAGTGAGATAACCGGAAGCCCAAATCCCGTCCCCTTCCCAATCCCTAATTATCCCTTTCCTTTAAGGTCGGCAACGCGCCCATGACTCTTCTGGTGGTGCGCGTACATGGGCGGTTGAGATCACTTACCATCAGGTGACCCACTTGCTCGTTTGCCGGCCTATACTATAAAAAAAAAATTCAAACATGTCTTAGACAGTGCCCTTTCTTGTTATTTCTTTAGGGAGCATTAAACATTGGATTTAACTATTATTCTGCGGTGACAATCAATGTCCCTTTATTAAGACAAACGAGGCATTTACACCCTCGTGAAAGGGAATCTCGGGTTCGTAGGAGACAACTCAAGACGTAAATTAACAAATCCAGTAAACAAGAAGTTTATTGAAGTCGTATTCTATTTGTTGTTAATAGTACTTTTTCTTTTAATATCAGCCTTGAATTATACCAGCCTATTGCTGGGGCACAAGTCTCCTCCACGAATAAAAGCGGTTAGGCCTTAGGCCACCACGCTGGTCGGGTGCGAGTTGGCAGTCTTAACACATCATCGAGAATCTTGTAAAGAACTCTCGGGTATGCAGGTTTCCCCAATATGATTTCCTTACTACATGACGCGTAGACATTACTGTCTATGATATTTTATTATGGCAAATTTCTGTGTAATGAGTTCCTCTATCCTGCTATAATATTATGAATTTTTAAAAGTGCATAAGATGGTAGGTCCCTCGTATGCCAGCGACAGTCTGGGTTGGTACCACCGCTTCGTCAGATACTTGAGTAGCGTTTCAATAGGTATTCGGGTGTTAGTAAAGTGAAATGTTACAGTAAACGGTAATTTATATGACACTCGATTAATTTTCCGAGATTCGCTCCGTCTATATCTAGTTACCTGCAATTTGATTGCTAATCTAGTAGAAACGCTATCACTACGTAGCCTTGCTTCGTTTAAAGTCCCATCTCCGCATTAAGCGCCCGACAAACTTCAGCGCCAAGTTAATTTCACACAAACCTGCAAGTTACACAGATAGACTAGCTTCACTAGCTTATCAACTGTAGGTATTAAGTCAAAATTTAAACAGGTCACCTGACAGACTAACACTCGGCTTCTCAAAGGCTGACCAAAACCACATTCAACTAACAGAACTTTGGTTTCAACAGCGCTGTCAAATCAATTCGAGTTTCTGAAACGGTATTTAGTTGAAATAAAACCAATTTAAACGGATTTTATCGCGGTTTTGTATTAATTTTTGGTCCCGACGCGACGTTTCGAAAGCTTTCCAGCCTTCGTGGCCACGGGGTGGAAAACCAAAAGTTAATAAAATTCGCGATAAAATCCATTTAAATTAGTTTTATTTCAATGTGTAATCGTGTAAACATAAGAAATCATCAATCGGTTTGAAGAACATTGAAGCCAGTGAAATTACTTGGCATTATGAGACTAAACATGTTATTTCTCGGGGTGACGAGCGCAGTTCAATGCCATGCAATGCTTTGTAATTCAATGTTCTGTGCGGTGTTGCTTCTGTTTATGGGCAGGCGTGGCGCTTACTATCAGGCGCGCGCCTTGCTCGTCTCGTCATTCAATCAAATTAAAAAAAAACAAATACGCATCATATTAGCTCGTACGAGCAAGTGTTTCGGAGTCAGCTAGTGTATATTCAGGAACTTCATGTCATCATAATTTTGCCAACTCAAGGGACGCAATATACAGTTGACAATATATTTGGACTGCACTGTACTTCAGATTAGGTCCAGTTTACTCACTTTGCCGTGCCCGGATAAAAACACCGTTTCTATGTTCGGTTAATTGGGCACTTGTGTCCCACGTCATTTGTGTGTATGAATCTTATGGTGGAATTACACGACGTGTTAACGCGAGGCTGAGCCGCCGTTGCGGTGCAGCCCTTTCGTGTAGATACAAAAAGCGGCGCGTTTCCCAAATTAAATTTGATTTTTTGAAGTATCTCATTCTAGATCTATCTCATTTTCTCGCAGGCTAAATCCTATTTATGAATATGTTTGTCTCTTTTTACTGTCGATTTTTCGTTTCATCGATTTTTCAAATCGCAACGGTGCTAAAGAAAATTAACTTCAATAAATAAGACACACCAATAACGGAATAGGTACATGCAAGCTATTTACCAATCGTACTTCCGAATGCACGTAAAGTTCAGTGCACGTCACATAGATCAATGGAAATGAGCGTTCGCGTTCGTAACGCGATATTACACAAGTTTTAGACTCGCGTCCATATTTTCCTTGAAAAATTCGTAAAACTTCTCATGAAGTTTTGTAATTTTCCATAACAACATCGTCGAAGCGCTTGACGGAAACCGTAAAATATTCGGTTACGTGCAAACATTTCCGGATATTAAATATGCAATATGTATTTACGTTCTCTCTTGACAAGATATTTTTGGAGCGAGTTATTTTCAGTTATTTCGACAGCCTCCGTGGCGCAGTGGGCGAGTAGCCGACTGTGAAACGTGAGGCCGTGGGTTCGATTCCCGCACCGAGCAAATATTTGTTTCGGGGTCTGGGTGTTGTGAGACCGAAAGTCTCTCGTAGTTCCTGAAACACCGACACAAGACTCGTATCTTACTGTGGGGTCAGGGCTATGTGTGACTGTTGGGTGTTACTTATTATTATTATTACTTATTTATGTAGGAAATGTGTGGGACGATGAGTGTCTTTTTTATACTGGGGCGATAAAGTTAATAAATACACTGCACCTGGTGGTAAGTACTTATAGTGATGTTCAAATATAATGTCCGCGTTTAGAGAAATTGCGTCCCTCGACGGTCACCAGAATTATGCCGGCCTGACTTTATTAATTGGACAATGACTAACCTCGGAATGTTCGCTTAAACGCGCAGCTATGGTGGACTTTTCACCATGTTTTTATATTGCTTTCAATTACAAAAAGATCGGATTGCTCCTGATGGTAAGAGCACAAGTGTTATTCTTTCAAAATTTACAGTATAAATGATGGGCCAGTATTTTTTAAGTCATATGTCAACAAACGACCAAGTGGATCACCTGATGGTAACATATCCACCGTCCATAAATGCCCACAATACCAGGACGTCTTTCCGACCTTAAAGCAAAGGGAATAATTAAGCTATTGGGAAGGGGAGGGGTAATTAGCATCCGGACATCTCACTCACCGTAGGAAAAGTACGCCTTTACGCCAGTTTTATGTGAGACAGTGGTAACACGGTCAAGATGATGATGATGATCACATTCATGATGTAAGTAGACAAAGTTGTCTACAAGGTGGCTCCCACTCAATAATAAGTATTCTACATAATTATGTATATTGAGATAACTATCAACTTTTCAATTATATTCTAATTGGAAGGTAAGTACCTACTATTGAAGAGATTCTACACATGCATCGCCTGAAAAGTGTGTATTATTTGTGTGCATTTATTTGAGTCAGACTCTATACAGGGTTAATTTTAAAACACCAGCAACCTCGCAGGACCAGATAGCTGACCCCATACGGAACAACTTTTGTTCTACGAGTTTCTATATAACTCAATATATTTAAAAAAAAATGATTTTACAAGTTTTTGTTGTGTCGTATTTTTCTTCGTAGCGTTCGGCGTGCGCGCGCGACTCAAAGAAGCCGCTCAGCTGGCTCGGGCGATGACCTTCAACGCTAGCTCGGTTCCCCACGCTTCGCGTGTTTGCTTACGTAATCTGCGATGCGTGTAGGTAACATTCAAGACGGAAATTAAATGAATACTTATTTTTGTATGAAAATAAAATCTAACAAATGATCAAAAGTCGTAGAACAAAAGTAGTAGCTAGTAGCTAGTATAACCTTAGGTATCTACCCCTGCGAGGTTGCTGGTGTTTTAAAAATAACCCTGTATATTATTTCTCAAAGGTGTTTTATGTCGGAACACCATACTTTCCATAATTTTATTCTTCATAAAACCTTTCAAATATGTATCTTTAAAAAAGAAATGTTTTAAAATTGTAGGATTTGCCAAAACCAGATGAGGGGGTACAGCGCCATCTGTTGACAGTATAATCAACTAATTTGTTATATCTTATTTACCACCACTATCGCACGGATCACCTAGTTAAATTAAATTAATCGTCATATTATAATAATGCAGAGAGCACCCAGTAGACAATATTAATAAAAAAATAATATAGCGACATCTAGCGGTATTAGTTGGATTTATTTATTTAAATTTGCATGTAACTTTTTTGATGGGTCTTATATTTTTATTCATGCAGAAACAGCATAGGGATGGTCACAGCCATGAACGTGGTAAAAACGATTTTATTTGATTGATTGATTCTGCTACGTCTCATTGATATTAGGAAAAAAATATATAGCGCCCGAATATAATCAAACTGGACTACCATGATTATTATACCTACTTAGTTGTGGATAGTAATTTCAAATCCGGTAGAAACCACCAGCACAATAGTGTTTTATGAATTTTAAGTTATAACCTACCGGTTAAAAACTCCCGACGTCAATTAAAAAACCTCTGTAACTTTTGAACAGCTGAAGTTTTTCTTAAAACATAGCTGAGAACAATCTCGTTTAAACCAGCTATTAAACAAAACAAGCCGCATTCGAATTGATCCACTCTTTTAGGTACTACAACACCGACACACAAACCAACATCCAGACAAAGGTATCAAACAAACACCTCTTTTTTGTCCAGGCTTAAAATAAAACGCATAAACTGTAATGGCATAAAATTAAACAATAATTCTTTGGAAGTATTTATTTTCCGTATTGTAAATCTATAAATATTTACAATGAAATAAATATCTAAAAATCGTCACATAAATTCATCTAATGATTATTCATTCGAATATACATTACCTACAACACAATGTTCGATTCGATTTAAAATTAAGAATAAATATATATTTATATTAATAGTTATATCTACTATATCCTACCACAATGTAATGATAATTATTGCTTTGCAGTCACAAAACACCATTGTTCTCATTGGAAAAATAATTTAAGGTGAACCCCATATGTTCAATATGTTAATTACAATTTGAATGAACTTCGAGCTAACAAAATGTCATCAAACCTTTGGTGTACACAAACATTCGACAAACATAATGGTTCAATTAACAAAACGATGAGTAAAAAAGAATAAATTATTATCCAATGATTACATATAATATTATAATTTTATATTAAATAGTTGTCATAACTGCGAGACTTTTAGTTTTTTAATAATGGTTACGTTTGTTTATAATTCTGTTTTAAACATCTCTGCCTTAATACAAATGAATGCAAATACGCAATAGCATATCAACCCACATCAATAAAATATCGAGGTATTGATTTTATTTTGCTAAATTTAAATATTAAACAGGTTAAATTCCGTGTTTTATAAAAAAAAACATAAATGAAACATTTCCCGTTTACGATTATGCAAAACATATTTTAAAATTATTGATTTTAATTTAATTAATTTTTCAATTTTTCCTCGATGTTATTGCATATTTCCATCAAAATAATATTTTTTTTTGACATCCTATTATAGATAGATCAGCTCATTTGTGCACGTCTTGTAATGTGTGTATGAGATTGAATGAAACAACTCTAAGATGACGATAGCAAATGTTGGTACCAATTGAAAATGACCAAAAAAAAATCGACCAATGACCGTTTTGCTCTCGCGCCACCGATCTCGTCACCTTAAAATATGTTGTTGCACTGTATGTATTGAGATTTTTAAAGGGCTAATGGACTTAACCATACAACACGTATAAAATAACTACCGACCCGAAGTGAGTCGTTTCCCCCACTCTCTTCACTTGTCATTCTTTGGACACAATAGCTGCGGAGTCACTCATAACTAACTTCATACTGGCCAAGTTGATTGCGCGTATGTACATCTTTAAGTTGACGACATGAGTGGTGGTATCGTTAAACGCTCATTGGTCTATTTCCAATTTCGATAGATAGTTTTATACACTTTCAATTAGTTTCACAACCTACCACCGCCAACGTAGGTATAGCTGTCCCACTCTATTGCACGCAATAGTAGGTATATAGTAAGGTTACTCTTTTAAAGAGCAAGTAATTACAGGGAGTTTCCAAAACGTGATGTAAAAAAAATGAGTCTTTATTATGAGTTTTACAGTCTGGCATTAAAATGTATTACCACCAATCTAAACACAAATAACTAACGTAAAATATACTAATAAATATTATTTCTTAAAAAATCTTAATTTACAGATAATAGCATATATTACTGAAATAAATAAACCCCTCGGAATTCCCACGAGGAAAAGTGAGTTATCTAATAAGTGTAAAAACGCCTACAAACATGTAAGTACAAAAAAATATTACACACTAAAGGAATCAAGTTTTAGACCGATAAGATATACTTGAGCACATTATACCTAAGTTATTATGCATAGAATATATCGCTAGGTGTAGGTTATACATGGAAGGATATACAGAGTATGTCAGTGAGCTAGTTTAACTTTACTTACATTACGGCCAACAAACGGCTAACTCATTCGTGCCCTGTCTCTATCCTTCATACAGTATTCAACATAAGGTAGAGGTGACGTAACACTTAATGTTTATGATAGCTTTATGACGATTACATGATTCATTAATGTTGTTGAATCGAGTTGAATATTTTTCAATTTCGAATCTTTTTGTGTGACAATTTATAGTTTACTATGCATAATTTCCTGTCACCTTACAAAGATTTTAATGACATTAATATGGATTAAATTATTGGCGAAAATCATTTATTAAGTCAATATATACAACAGATAATTTAATAAACAGAATTCTAAATATTTAGTAATCGACAGTAGACATTGATGATCTTCATTTCGAGAAATAATAGTCATAGTAAAGTCTAAATAAATAAATATAACAAACGCTTAAAATAAATATAAAAGTAAAAAAAAAATATTACATGAAGATAAACTTTAACACAGACAATTTTGCTTGATTATTCCAAGTTTCGTCAAAATAGTCAAACAAAATTGAAATCTGAAAACACAGTTTAAATTATATTATTTTCTATAAGGTAAAATTTCGTAAATTTATAAATGAATGTAATGTTAGCTACCTGGAAATGTCAATTATTAGGTAATATCAATAATTTTGCGAAAGCCTCGTTTCAGTCTTGATAAGGGAATGATATAAAAACAATTTTCAAAATAGGATACCTTTTGTATTTCCCTTTTTTATTTTATGCACACAAAAAACTGTCTCCCCATTTTGAAATAAATATAATGTTTCATTTTAAATAATTTCTGAAATAATTAAGGACTATTAAAGCACATTTATTCGTCGTATAATGAAATGGCACTAAGGGAGATATTAATTAGGACAAAAGTTGAGTGACTTCATTCATATACTCTGAATTACATGAAGCTATATGTCGAACGTTTATTTGTTTTTTTTTTTTATATTTATGATGGCAGCCCTAACAAATTAGATGGTAGTTACAATAAATACTTATACAAGATAAGATTCGAGGTTAGAATTCTGACAGCGCGTGTCGTCGCTTATTTATTTTATTCCATAAACTAGTTTAGAGTTGTGTTTGTTGTATAAAAGTTGTGCGGTTTTGTTCATTAAACATCGACGGTGATGAACAGTGTATGGAAACATTGAAATAAGTGATTTAAGAGAAGTACTGAAAGGAGTTAGCACCTGGAATCCGACAGGACCTTGAAATCGACCGCACACGTGTTTCATCGTTCTGACATTAGATATAGTCTACGTATGAAATTATATGACTGAAGACTTGGCAGCATGGTCTACGACCTTAGCCGGTTCCTGTAAGGAACAAATAAAACAAAAAAAAAATAATTATACAAGATAAACATGTTTTTTTTGTAACAGTCACACACATAGTCCTGTCCCCAGAGTAGATTAAAACCTATATCTTGAATAACAGGAACTAAGAGGAAGTTGAGGGTGTTGTGGAACAAACCCAGACATACCCGAAACACGTATTGGTGGATCATACAAACATTTGAACCCACGGCCCGCTTCACAGTCGATTACTCGTCTACTGCGCCACGGAGGCTATTGAAGACTGCTCTCTGTATTTTCATATTAATTTTTTGCACATGTTGATCACGAAAGCCACGAACTCTACTAACTTTGCTGGTGGGAGGATACTTGTATCCGACCGGATAGCGACCACCGTACACTGGTGCTAAAACCTGCCATAGTGGCCCACCTTGTGTGGGTCGCGTTCCAGGATCAGCCAGTGTATATCGGGTTCTCCCCGGGGGCTTGCCCCCTGATCCTAACCCTTTTCCCATCCCTTTTTTCCTTCCCCTCCCCCTTGGCCCTTTGGCAGGCCGGCATGATCTTGCCGACCTACGATGGACAATTGTTCATCGTTGGTCGACACTATTCTTGGATTGCGCTACATTTACCATCAGGTGTAGCGTAGTCACTTTGCCGAGCCAGGATAAAAAAAAAAAAAAAAAAAAAACTTACGTCCGATGATAAGTTGCTATGCAGCAATTACATAATCTTTTGAAATAGAGGGTTTATATTTTAATACTTAATATACCATATTACTAAGGCCTAAACCCTCTCATTCAGTAGAGGAGGCTCGTGCCCAACAGTGAGACGTGTAAAATACTTGTAAAATATTTGTTTTACCAATTTAATGGCGAGACGATCACTAGCCTAGCCTAGCTTGGCCAGGCTAGCCTGATAGTAAGCCCCACACGTGCCCAAAAGAGTGCCCACGCGGGCGGAGGCGCGAGCAAATGTTAGTATTCTATAACTACCATGTAATCCATTAAGGTGACCTAACAAAAAATAAGTTTAATTTCAATATTTTTTTTATATATTGAAAAGCATGGAAATTTTGCCCATATAGTTGTCACCCTGTCACCATTAAGCGAAATATGATCTACCATAATCTAAAACAATATTAAACTACAAAATTCGCTATTGATATTGATAAAATATATAAAAAGAAGACTAGTATTATACTATGGTAATATTAAATATCTAATTGAACATAGTATGTACTGTTTAATTTTTAAGGCAACATTTGTAGTATGTGAACAATACGAGCAAAATACGCAAAATATCTTGTCTGGCCTGAACTTATTCAATACACCCGACCTCTCCGTCATTTTTAATCTCTAAGATCAATAGTTGCCATTGGGGTTAACAACATTTTGTATAAGAAATAAAGTACATTACGGTCGTAAAAAGAAACTAAATAGTATTTGTGAATAATAATAGATATTTATTGTTTTCAAAAAATATTACTGTTCCGCGTCTGGTGACGCACGACGTGAAGATAAACGTTTATGACGCTGGCTGCCAAAGGTGACGAACAGTATTTTGTATACTATATTTTTATTGAACAGTATAAAGTGTACTGTTTTCAACAATATAGTTGGCAACCCTAGGTGCAATCTCGCTCGTGAACAACTTCAGACCGGCCAAGTTATATTGCGTACATTATAAACTGACAAAGATTTTTTATTTGTAAACATTTTGGACATTCTACACAATATGTCTAATGCTGATATGATTTCACTCTAGTCCAAGTTAGACATGTTAGTAAGTATCATATTTTATATTTTGCCTAACACTGTGGTGAAACATTGCACACTAAACATTGCCTCAAAAACTATTACAAAAAGTCATCTAGCGTTCACTAATTCGTGCCGAAAATATACAGTTTTAATGACAGTTAAATCTAAATTATTTGTAATTAAATTTAATACTGAGCCCATTGGAAAATTATTATTTTAATGAGTAATGTGTTACTATGTTACAATGTGATGAAGTAACTTCTTTATTATTATTAAAAATTAAAATAAGGTACAAGCCTGTTAAAAAAATGATTAGTCTACCCATAAAATAAAATTAATCTCACGAATAATTTGTTCTTCAAGAATAATTAGATTATTATTTTTTTATGAATATTGCATTGAGTTTTAACTTATAGAGAAATATCAAAGCATTTAGATTAATATTTTTGGATTGGGACAAACACTTTATTGCTTAATATGTAGTTCTAAAATTATTCTAACCCAGCACACCTTTTAATAAATTAATTTAATCCAATTTATTTTCACCAGTCCCCATTTTCTAAATATAATATTTTGTTCGTTATAATGGCAAACAAGTTATATCATTAGTTAGCATTTGATCGTGACATAACATATTTCAAGGAACAAATTCCTAGTAATCAAGTGGCTAGCAAATAGCTGGTGTAACAGAACTTATGATTATTTATGTGTTTGAAATTGTAAAACTAAGTCAATAATAAAACTGATTATAGACGTAATCAATTGAACAATACGAATGTATATAAATGTAATTTAAAAATAAACTATGGTCTCCAAAACATTGCCCTTGAATCATGAGTGAAATTGCGAAACCGATTATTTCATTATTATAATCCGAGAGGTTCAATATAACAGAGACTATTCGTAAGAAGTCTAGCTCAGTTTTAAGAGACCAAAATTTAATTTGACGACATTTAGGACACGGACCAAGGTTCTAAATAGACACCATATGACCTATTGAGCAAAAATAGTAACGCGCCAACGCGCACTATACATAAAAATAATGCGCACGGCAGTGATATCAGTGTACATAGTAAAAATCGGCACGCTTGGTTTTTTTGCTTGGTCTTGGTTTGGGTTGATTGGAATTACATACATGCTCATGCCTGTATCATCATGCTGGCAGAATGCTACTTGTAAAGCCACGTTTCGAGCTTATTTCCATCCCACGAAGTGACAAGCCTATGTGGCACAAATTTCAATACCTGATGATACTGACTGACAGAGACTATGATTGCCTGAGAATAGACTTTTATTTATCGAGGTGCTAACGGCATCTATTTTTATCCTTGGTACATTTTTCCTCCTGCATCTGATTCTATAAAGAAACTATTGCGAAATCATACCTCGATATGATCGTCGGGCACCGGTGTGTGTTTTAACTTTTTCACATTGAGTATTGAAGGTTTCTGAGTACGTGTATGCCATACGTAGACTTTGGTGCAATTTTCTGCTAATGGCTCCATATCTTCTTTCGTAGTGAAATATTTCAGTATCTCGCTTTCCTGGAATTATTTGAAAAATTTGCATTATCGAGAAAGATATTTACAAGTGGTAGAATCATTGTGTAAACTTTTGTCTACAGCATGGATGGACCGCGCTGGCTCAACCGGGTTATAACCACCGTCTCACAGAAATCCGACGTAAAGTAGCAACTTGCTGTTGCATTTATTACGATGAGCAATAAACATTTTAGGTCGGCAACATGTCTATCCATAAGTCGACACATCTTTTTTATTTTTCACGGTTTCGTTTGACCCAATAAATACAATGACGTTTCATTCAATTAAAATTGCATTTTTATAAGCACATAATACACAATAAAAAATTGCTGACGCTTGGAATCAGCTGGTCGGCGTTACTGAGTATTTATTACCTCGCTCCAAGCTATCCGTGCGGGTCATTGACCATTTAGCATTAGTACACTTTATATTGCTGGTTTACTTTTTCAAAATGGCAAGTAAAAAGCAAAAGATTAGCGTTTTCCATTTATGTCAAGGTTTTATTGCCGTTTCGGATTCGGAAGCGGTCTCCTTACACCCGGTATATTGATAAGAAAGCGTCATAACGATTTTTAAATTAAACAAATATATCAGTACAGGATATTACTGATAACGGTCGACATTAAACACATTTTAAAGTGAAAGTTAGATAAAACTTATCGCACGGTTACGCATAAATATACTGCGCCTAAACGTATTTTTAACACGCTTTTATTAGCTTCAGACGTATGTTAGTATGTTACTATGAAACGGAAACTTTGAACATGATTTTGACCTCCCTTAAAACGTCAGATTAAATCGAAATTTACGTAAACTTATTTCGCATATATACTTATCAATGACAATTCAATATTTAAATAAAATACATATATTTGCTTTTTTCAAAATTTATTTAAATTAATTTATTAAAATAGATCTTCTATTAAATTAATTTATTAGTTGAGTTCGCATTACTCCAAGAGATACCTATTTATAAATTAAAATGTAAAGACATTGTTTGTTATTTTGAAACTCCTTAAACTCACGTGATAAAACCCTCATATAATGATTGAATTTAACACATTTATTTTATACTAGATGACCCGGTGAACTTCGTATCACCTACATATATTTTGTAAACTGTGGTCAAAACTTAATACAAATGTTTCATTTACATTAAATGCAATGAAGTGAGGTACTGCACCATTGCACGTGAGGTAGTCCGTCGCACATTTAATTGACTTCGACGGCCTAAGTCAGGTTGTCTTCCACCTCCCCCCGGTGGAACAGTCCTGTCCCTGCCCTGTCCCTGTCCCTGGTCCTGTTCCTGTTCCTGTCCCTGTCCTGTCCTGTCCCTGTCCCTGTCCCTGTCCCTGTCCCTGTCCCTGTCCCTGTCCCTGTCCCTGTCCCTGTCCCTGTCCCTGTCCCTGTCCTGTCCCTGTCCTGTCTAGTATAGCGTGGCAACTCGTCACCACTGCAAGCTTCGCAACGCCAACAATCCGGTTTATACCTGCGCTTATAGATGTTTCACATCAAAAAGATGTCAAATGTTTCATACCCAGGAACAGTTTGTATTGGAAAATTAAGTTGTCGTTTTTAGTGTTTTCCTTTACTTATTATTTATGTTACTCATTTTTCTCACCGGATAAACCTTCCCTGAACTTCCACAAATATTTCAAAATCAGAATTAGACAAATCGGTACAGCCAGTCTCGAGTTTTGGCGAGACACACGCACAGCGATTCATTTTTATATACAGGGTTATTTTTAAAACACTGACAACCTCGCAGGAGTAGATTCCTAAGGTCATTTGCTACTACTTTTGTTCTACGACTTTTCATAATTTGTTAGATTTTATTCTCATACAAAAATAATTATGAATTTAATTTCCGTCTTGAAAGTTACCTACGCTCTGCGCGTATCGTAGATTACGTAATACACGCAGCGCGCGCGTCAGTTCAATGACCGGCCGCGCCGTATCGATCGATAATACCTACATCCAGCCGTCAGCTGACGTACGAACACAAACACTACACAACAAAAACTTGTAAAATCATTTTTTTTCTTATGTATTGAGTTATGTCCAAACTCGTAGAACAAAAGTTGTTCCTTATGGGGTCAGCTATATGGCCCTGCGAGGTTGTCAGTGTTTTAAAAATAACCCTGTATATAGATTTTGAAATATTTGCTGGATAACTAGACGAGCAGGTCACTTGTCTGATGGTAAACGCCACGCCTGTCCATAAATAGTAGTAATGCCACCAAGAACTTTTAATAGCAAAGTACTGCACGCCACTGTAATACGCTCGTCAACCCGATATACAGGGTTATTTTTAAAACACCAGCAATCTCGCAGGGGTAGATTCCTAAGGTTATAAGCTACTACTTTTGTTCTACGACTTTTGATAATTTGTTAGATTTTATTTTCATACAAAAATAAGTATTCATTTAATTTCCGTCTTGAATGTTACAACGTGCATCGCAGATTACGTAAACAAACACGCGAAGCGTGGGGAACCGGGCTAGCGCTTTTGACGGTCAACGCCCGAGCAGCTGACCGGCCGTCTTTGATGTCGCTCGCGCACGCCGCGCCGCGCCGCAGTCTACGAAGAAAAACACGACACAACAAAAACTTGTAAAATATATTTTTTTAAATATGTATATTGAGTTATATCCAAACTCGTAGAACAAAAGTTGTTCCGTATGGGGTGAGCTAACTGGTCCTGTGAGATTGCTGGTGTTTTAAAATTAACCCTGTATAAGATGTTAAGTCTTATTACGCCCAATAATTTATCTGGTTTCAAAGTCCTTCAAATCGGAATTCACTACTGCTTACTGACGAATATAGATAAAGCAGTGATTATATCAGCACATGACCGCAAAATGGTTTGGAGATGTTAGATATGAACCATATTTTCGTTTTTTTTTTATCCGAGCACAGCAAAGTGACTGCGTAGTGCAATAAAAAAAACCACAGCGACCACCAACAAACAATGAGTTTATCGGTGGTGACCAGTCATGCCGGCCTGTATAAATGCTTCTACCCTCTTCGGAGAGGTAAGAAGCAAATCGAGGGGCCTGCGACAGGACAAGCGGATGACCGACGCAGGCACATTGATACAAGGATGTACCCCAATATCCGCCCCAATCAACCATCAAGTCATGTCGCAAGCCCCTCGGAAGAACTGGATATACACTGGTAGTGGGTTACTACGTCAGGTATAATGGAATAATTCTATCAACCCTAAGTTATAGATACACATTGAACTATGAATATTTTACCCAGTAATAAACTTTATTTAGGCCAATCGACGCTAAGGTGATATTAATAATGGCCGTCACAAAATAATTACCTTCAATTTAAATAATAGATGCATACATGTGTGACCAATTGTCGTCAATTTGTAATACATTGGACAATTATACTTTCTTTTTTTAACATTTATGAATAACCAGCACTACAAAAAACTCTATGAATAAATCGATCCTACATTCTAACCTAAAACAGGCCACTTTTTATGGGTTACCCTATGGTAAATATTTACAAATTTTTAGAAACGTAGTTTAATGTTATAACACTGTGTTGGAATGGAATTGGAAGTGGAGTTATTGTGAATAAAAGCTAAAGCGTGTTCCAACACTATTGTAAGTTGTCCCAAATAATATGATATGGCACAGCTGCTGTAGAAGGGTGTTGAAGATGTTTGCGGACCTTTGCTATAAAAAATATATACACTCACTTGGAACCCAGACTGCACTTTCCTCGAAAACTTTGCATCTGGGTGATCGAGGAACAATGAAGCATTGATCGCAAACCCGGCCATGTCAATGGGAAACGGTCGGAAAGGCTTCCACACGGCGTTGAATCCAGTCACCTTGCCATTGGTGACTAATGGCATCTCCACACGCATACCTCCTACAATACCAACTGGCCACACACCCACTTTGTTTATTTTTCGCATCTGAAAAATCAATTCGTTATAATAATAAATTGAACATATTTCGAGGTTTATTCATAGTCTATTTCGTATTATTAGTGACAAGGTATAAAAATAATTATTACTACATTTAAAAAAAATATAATAAATTATAAAACAATAATGATAAAGTAATAATTAAAGTGATAATATAAGAAGAATATAAGGTAAAATTTATGTCTCTCTTTATTTTAAAAAGGTTTTAATTAGCTGTTATTATAATAAATAACAGCGTTTTAGGATTCCGTACCCAAAGGGTACATTATTATAGGCAATACTATAATAAGTAGCCGGCTGCAATTGTCATCGAATATGTGTAAGACATCTTAAGAAACAATACAAAAAAGAAAAAATCTAAGTTTAAATGCGCGACGACAGAACCCTTAGTACGCGACTCCAATACGCATTTGACCGTTTTCTTATAAAGCCAATTCGAAAATAACATCGACAATTCTCGTTGAAAATTCGATAATCGACGTATCATTGTAAGTCGTAACGTAATCCGTAGAACGGAGAGGTCGGTTCATCAACCGACGCAGGTTTCTAGGTTAAGATAAGAGTATAAGTATAAGTAAGGCTAGCGGAGCATTTAGAAGGGTTATATATTACGAAACGTTCCGGACTCACGACAATGGAACAAAAAGATATAATCGTTTGGGTTCGTGCTAAAGCTAAGCTTCTGTTTGCGAATATTCGACAGAGAAAATGCTGGTACTATAAAATTTAATTCAACGAATAATTTTATAGAACTATGGGGCGTTTTTTTGGCATAGGCCGGAAAACGAGCAAGTGTGTCAACTGATGGTAACCCGTGTAGTACAAATAACCTGTAAAAAGCTGAATTAACAGAGTTCTTGAAGTCTCTAAGCTGCTAGGGAAAACTGTATTAACGCTGTAGAAGCGCTTACACAGGCCTTATTACTCTGATCTGGGTCCAAATTTGTACAGTTTACGGGTATTATTTTTTACAGCCTCCGTGGCGCAGCGAGCGAGTAGCTGGCTGTGAAACGAGAGGCCGCGGGTTCGATCCGCGCACCGAGACAAACATTTGTGTCATCCACAGATATTTGTTTCGGGGTCTGGGTGTTGTGAGACCGAGTCTCTCGTAGTTCCTGATACCCACGACACAAGACTCGTATCTTACTTACTGTGGGTTTATTACTATATATGTGACTGTTGGGTGTATTTATTTATAGTATGGCTGTTACATAGCTGTGCAAGCTGTTTAAACGCTGCTTTAGTACCGACAATAACTCTTATTTAGTCAGATTAGTGTTTTGTACTTCTCATACTCAAAATTAATAGCAACACTGCCTACGGGTTTTAAATACATATTTTTCAAATTATTTTGGTTACCTGGATTTTTTTATAGCGTAGTCCGGCCAGTGATCATGTGGGTCACTTAATGGTAAGTGATCTCTACCGACCATATACGCCTACAATACTAGAAAAAACATGACGCGTTGCCGACTTTAAAGGCAAGGGATAATTAGGGACTGGGAAGAGGAGGGGGATTTGGGCCTCCGGGTATATCACTCATCGTACGAAACGCAGCAGCAAGCTGCTACTTTACGTCGGTTTTCTGTGATACAGTGGTAACGACCCGGTCGAGCAGTCCCATTCATGCTATACACAAAACTGTCTACAATGTGGTTTTACCACTTACAAAGCCTGCTGTGGTCGCTGTTGTGTGATATAAATTGAGATATTTGATATAAAGCTTTATCCTTGATCGGCCGATCGAGAGTAGGGCCGTGGAGCCAAGGGCCTCGTCTGTTACACGTACGAATTACTCTACCCTTGGGCCAATGAGGTGACATAATAACATATATTTCTCCTCATTGGTTTAGTGGCTGCGAAATTTTGCTGAGACACTAACGAAGTTTCAAACCAAGGTCGAGCAATCACAATATATGTTTTATAATATATAATGATACACTAGGAAGGTCAAATTGGAATGATCCCTGACATGTGACCGATAGTTCATCCTATTTACAATTTGTAGATAAATCCATTTAACGTAGATACTTTACTAGGTATCTTCCTACGCCAATATTACAACTTTGATAACTATGCGTAATACATTTTGTTCAACATTAACATTTATAACATTGTTTGTAATTAATTAAACAACTTACAGTACATTCTGTTACGATTTAAATAAAACTAACTTACAATACCTACTACGATTTAACTAATACCAACTTACAGTAAGTACCTACTACGATTAAAGCAATATTAACTTACAGTACCTACTACGATTTAATTAATACCAACTCACAGAACCCATTACGAACTTACAGTACCTACTTCGATTTAAGTAATAAGTGTGGTAATTTTTGCGTCCGATTCAAATATTTAGTACATAACAATAGTCCTGCGTAACAATACAATACAATACAATACAAAAACTCTTTATTGTATAACCAATAATCACATAAATTAATTTAGCATAGGACTACTTAATGGTTTTACAATGGGCGGTCTTATCGCTACGAGCGATCTCTGCCAGACAACCTTTGGATGGACAGAAACTGAAGTGAAAGAAGTCACGGTGGTGTACAATAAAGAGATATAGAAAGAGAGAGTGAGAGACAGGGATATAGTAATAGTAATAAATTAAATTAAATAAATGTATAGTAAACTAAAATACTAATACATATATAAAATATCAAATATACTAATACATATAACTAATATTACAGAAAAACAATGTGTTAACGAAAAGACAAAATAGTATTATTATAGCAGTGTACATAGTGTTACAAATTTGACAGATAGTAGTTTTTAAGCATATGTTTAAATATAGGTAGGGATTTAGCGTGTTTGATCTCCATCGGCAATGCATTCCACAGTCGAATACCTTGAACAGTGAAGGACATATCATAAAAATGGGAAGTATGAGAAGGAGTCTTAAGTAGAAGAGTTTGAGAGGAGCGAAGTGATTGGGAGTGGGTAAGGTGTAAAAATTCGAAACGTTCTTTTAGATATAAAGGAGTAGCGGGATTAAAGAGAATATTATATAAGAGGGTTAGGATATGCAGATTCCGGCGAAGACGGATTGGTAACCATTTCAGCTTCTTTCGATATTCAGTAACATGATCATATTTACGGAGGCCAAAGATGAATCTAATGCAGAAATTTTGGAGACGTTCAAGTTTATTAAGCTGTTCTTCGGTTAAATCTGTACATGCGGCGTCAGCATAGTCTAAATGCGGAAGTAAAAGGGACTGTGCAAGTGCAATTTTGGTGGAAGTAGGCAGAAAATTCCGTAATCTTCGTAAAGAATAGGCAGAAGCGTACAATTTTCGACTAATTTCTGCTACTTGTGGAATCCAAGTCATCTTCCGGTCAAAAATTACACCAAGATTTTAATAACTTTTAATTTAATAACTATCATTATTAAACTTGAATGACGAAAGCTAAGTGTAGATTAGTGTACAAATGATTGGTCCGTTTTTGTTGGGCGCCAACAATGGATCAACGTATAAAAAAATCGTCACTACCTTTTCACGGGCACTATAAGAAAGGTCATAAATACAAGAGTTTTTTATATGTACAAGCAAATGACGAGACGAGCAAGCCACTCGCTTAATGATAAGTGACACGACTGCCTATGAACCATTAATTCTCGGTAATTACACTAGCTACAACTCCCTTCGGACCGGAACACTAGAGTGTAGAGCCACGCTGTAGATAGTTTTGTCTAAAGCACGAACGGGCCGGCCCGACCGGGTCATTACCACTGTCGCACAGAAAAGAAACGTAAAATAGTGGCTTGCTGCAGCGTTTCGTACGGTGAGTGAGATATCCGGAGGCCAAATCCCCCTTTCCTTCCCAATCCCTTAATTATCCCTTTCCTTTAAGATCGGCAACTCGCCTATGATTCTTCTAGTATTGTGGGCGGTGGAGATCACTTATCATCAGGTGACCTAAGTAGTGTAGAGCAAGTGCTCGTTGGCCGCCTAATATGTTTATTGCTTACCTCTTCAAAAACTTTTAAGGAATACGTATTGTCGTCATCCATGAAATACACGACACCCTTTTTGTCCTCTGCAGTTTGTAAATGACCCCTTAGCCAATCCAACGCCGCATTCCTCTGTTCCACTCCACTAGCCTGTAAATTTGAAACTTTGGTTGTCATACAAAAATATGAAGGTCATATCATGTTAGTTATCATAAATAGTATAACTAGTACAATTATTAAGCTGTAAAGTAATATAATAGCTTAAAATGTTAAAAACAGACACCCGGAAAATTAATAGAGAAGAAATCTTTACGATTAAAATTATACCCTATCTTAGATATTTACGATTATGCAATATTCGGATCTTATCAGACACTTAAAAGAAAAACACATTTAATCTATTTTTATAAATAACCACTCTACATTGGATATATTTAATTTTTATTAATCATTACATATAAATAACAAATGATTAAACGGTTTAAGAGTAAATTTTAATTAACTTAATTTTATGGGAATATAAATATAAGCTATTAATATCATAAGGAAGACGTGGAAATTATTCATGTTATAAAGATTAATATAAATAAATAAACCTAGGCACCAAAGTAGGCAAAAAAAGGAAAAATAGACCAACTTTTTAATACCATATTATGTTATACCACTACAAAGAATTCCTATTAATTAAGACCAAAAGCCAAAGAACAATAAGCCAATTAAAGAAGCAGATATGCCAATTCCGTGTTAATCCCTCCGATATTCTATAGCTGAACGCAAGCAATTCATCAATCTATAACACATCAGACAAATTTACAGATGTTCCATTTTAAAATAAATTTAGCACAATAGACTGAACAGCTTTAAATAGGCCAGATGGTAACAGCATAATATGTCATTTTAAAAAACTCAAACTAAGAACCGCCGGAATAAATTTAAAATTGGCCTACATACACAATACCAAGTGGTGTTGTACATTTTTGTTTTAAACAGGCAAATATTGATATCCATCACCTGAAATATTGTAAGCAAGCAATATAATTATTGTACAAATATAGTTTATTAAGCAATACCATGCGTGTTGGGTTTTTTGTTCCTTCTAAATACTGTACCTATAGATTAAAACTCAACACTTAATGGTCTCTATTAAACATATATAAGAAAACTAGCTGTCCCGCGCGGCTCCGCCCGCGTGATCTGTATTTTCCGGGATAAAAGTAGCCTAACAGTGGCGCCATCTGTCAGCAATGTGTCACGCACCGACGCCATCTACTTAAAATATTGGTTTGTAGTACATGCTATGTATCAGAGATGGCGCTGTATTTAAAAAATGATTTTCCCTATTTTCCCGCTTTTCTATTGAAATTTTTCCTAGATTTTCGTTGCTATAAACCTCACGGAGCCCGAGACCTTTCCAACGAATGCAAAACCGTGGAAATCGGTTCGTGCGTTCTGGAGTTATATCGTCAGGAAGGAAAACCCGACTTATTTTTATATAATAGATTTCAGGCAAAAAATTTGTGTATTGAATTCCACATAATGGTTTAATTTATGCTAAGAGGAAATTCAACACATTGTAATCTGATAACAAAAATACAGTCAATATGCATTCAAACAATGTAATGTTTACACATTTTTTCGATGTAAAAAGAGCTCATTTGATATTACTTATATTAAATTGTAATCATAATTTGATCTGCATGTTATGTACCTAATAATACTAGCACTGTATTATACCCGTCCCAGTGCTGGGCACGGGCCTCCTCTACTGAATGAGAGCGGTTAGGCCTTAGTCCACCACGCTGGCCTAATGTGGGTTGGCAGACTTCACATACCCTCGAAATTAATGTGGAGAAATTCTCTGGTATGTAGGTTCCTTACGATGTTTCCTTGACCGTTAAAGCATGCGAAATTGCGAATTAATTCACGCATAGCTTAAAATACTCAGAGGTGCATGCTCTTGGGGCTGGATTTGACTGCGACTTTCGACTTGACAATCCGTACCACTTCCCGCTGAGCTATCACTGCTTACCGTTATGTATCTACATATTGAATCCAATAGTACAGGTACTGACACGAGCCTCTCGACAAAAGAACATACTGCGACTCAAAAGAACATACTTCACTGCACAGTAGTTAATTTATATTCTGTTTGGCAACATGAAGGAGCACTGAGCACCGAAGCTTCATGCGATTGGTCCGTCAATCAACACTTGTCGTCTCGTGTCACTCTATTGTATACTTTCATGCAATTTTAAATTTGTGCTCATGCCTCGTGTCGGTAACTATATCTTATGCCGGTGCCAGACATAGCTTCAAAGGTTTGAACATTTGTTTGAAGACCTTTCAACACACATTTGATCACATGTTTGTCGCAAAAAAGTGCGCTCACAATACTCGATTAGACGACAAATAGGATGGAAGACGATATTGTGGATGCGGTATGCCTATATTATTTATGTGCATGTAATTGCAAATTAAATGTGCAAAAATATAAAGTAGAAAGTCTGAGAAGGCGTAATTCTAGGACAGTTTCATTGCCCCACACCATCTTGTTTTTTTAATGTAATGACATAACCGCTTCGTTTAGTAACGCACACTAAACTGGACTTTGCGCAAGTGTAGCAGGCTACCTACATATTTGAACTTTGATCAAATGTGTTGGTAGCCGTTAGCCGTACAAAAACCGACACGGGACGGAAAAGTGCAAATGTTTGTTCAAACTTTGTACACATACGCAGAAACCCGTGCAACACTTTGCGAGTTTGTATTTGCGTATTTGAAGACATGTCTGGCGACGGCATTATAAATGTAATTCATATACATGATTGTTCCGTTTTTTTGGGCGCCAAAAACAGACCAATCACATATACAAATATCACAACTATGCGTTTGCACTTGCTAACTGCATTTGAAGTTAAGTGTAGCGCAGCTCCAATATAATGTTGGCTGTCCCTCGGTCGCTTGGCATAGTTATGCCAGCCTGAACTTTCTGGATATACACAGGCTGACCCTGGAACGTGACTACCCTGCACAAGCCACTATGGCGGATTTTTCACAAGGTGTACGGTGGTCGCTTTCCAGTTGGAGACAAAAATTATTAGGTACCCACCCACCAACAAACTTACTTATTAAATAAGCTACTATGAATCATATAATAGATATACATATTTGCATGCCATAAATATAAATAATGATAGTAAACAAAATGTGTGATTTACAAACATACCGTGGAATGTTTTGCCTTATGAGTTTTCACATTGAGATGTGTATATTTGAGTGTTGACTCTTTTAGAATATTCTCAACCAATTTTGTCTTGGTATCCGAATCCTCAATGACGATCCAGTGAAAATTCTTCACCAATGTCAATGTTTGTGATAACCTGAATGGATTGTACATATTATATGGTGTATATCATAAATGTAAAAATTGGACACATAGGAAGTACTTTATACAATCTTAGAAAGGTCATTGGTTTTGAAGTGTTTTTTTACAACCAAGATCAGTAAACCAGCAAGCGCCACAAAACTTGAAGTATCATAGACTCATTGCCAACCCTAAAGGAAAGAGATCATTGAAGGATTGGGTAGAGAAGGAGGATTTGAGCCTGCAGAAATAATATTTTTCATCATTCGGTTGCTAATTGAATACTGCTATAAAACAACATTACAATTAATACATCCAAACCTTTAAAATATACTATTTCACTTTTTTGATACCACTGTATACTCAAATTAGGGGTTATTCACATGGTACCTAATTTTCCTTTAACTAAATTGTAATTTAAATGGAATCATTTCATTATCTTACTTCTATCGCCTTATGAGTTTAGAAGCATTGTACAAGGTAGAGAAACTGTGAGGTACTGGGTTCAAATCTCAGGCCCAAAAAATTATATTTGAGTGGTAGACAGTACACACTATAGACAATTTTGTGTTTAGTTTGGGACAGACAAGCTATAAAGTAGTCAAATTGATCTAATTTATTTCTAGATGTGCTAGGCATATGTGACTTATCTACAAGGAAAAGGAAGCATTATTCTTTTTCCTTGTAAAAAAGTTAACATTTTATAGGTTTTTATTTTTTTAATTTTACTTCTCCACAATTTTTCCCTGATGGATGCACAACTCCAACAAAGTTTCATGACCATTATGTCCAAAAGCACAGCACAATGCAAGCACTTATAAAAATCCTTATTTTTTGTATATGACTTTTAGATAGGCATTTTATGAATTATTTACAAAATGTGACTATTATATTTATTTTAGAATTTCATATTACTCAAATATTTATTTTGAGTTTTTCACACTAATGTCTAACAAAATTATCAAAATTGGAAACAATTTCTTTTTTTAAATTTTGCTCTTTCACTGCACTATTTGGTGTAATTTCTTCCTTTAGAAAATATAGCATGCTTCTGCTCATGAAGTGTATCAGCTTTTTTTATCATTGATTATGAAATATAAGAATATTGTCACTTGTATCAATAATTTTAATCAATCTGTCTTATACCCTATATTGCTATACTGTGTTTAAACATTGCTTTTAAATTAAACAAACCTAACTAGAGATCCTATAGGATCTAGGACTAATCTTTATGCATACTGGTGTATCATTGCCCTAGAGTGAAAACCTCATATTATGTACAACAAGATAACTTTAAAGAAGAATGAAAAACAGTACCCTAAAAAAAATACACAGCAAATAAATAACACCCAACAGTCACACACATAGTCCTGACCCCACAGTAAGATACGAGTCTTGCGTCATGGGTATCAAGAACTACGAGAGACTTTCGGTCCACAACACAGACCCTGGAACAAATATTTGTGGATCACACAAACATTTGTCTCGGTGCAGGGATCGAACCCGCGCCCTCTCGCTTCACAGTCGGCTACTCGCCCGCTGCGCCACAGAGGCTGTCAGCACAGCAAATAAAAAAAAAATGTATTTTTACATTCTCATTAACTATCATAAATCATGTTACAAGTATTGAGGTCGGGTTGGCTTTAGTATCCGGGTGCAGGATTTTGCTGATAATTTTTATAGTAAACTTTAGACACTAGTCCATATTAACAAATGCTAGCAGTTTATTATGCGGAAATGCATAGTTTTTGTGAAATTAATTTTTAAAGTTTTGTAGGTTATTGCAGTTGTAAACACACTAATATTGAATTAGAAAGAGACAAATGTCATTGAACGTGGAACGCGACTAATTCTGTGTCTTTCTGACAAGTAGTTATATAAAAACGAAATGCTTAATATGTTGTGCTCGCGTTACTGGAACGTTTTTTTTCTTTACAATACTACTATAATTATTATTTTCCTATTCACAACTACCTACTTTCATTGTTGTTGAGTGCCGGCTGTGTTTTTATTGTGATCTTATTATCTCCCATTCGACCTGCTTACCTTATTGATATTGGTGGTGGTTATTTTTTTCTTAACCATCCAGATGTAGGAACCTCACAAACCGAGGCTTATGCACGCGTGAGCGAGCGAAGCGAGCTCGGGATTTGGAGCACCCCGACTCGGACAAATTAGGTTAGAAGGGGATGGCAGGGTCAGTGAGCGAGCGAAGCGAGCGAACAGACCCTTCCATCCCCTTCGTGGTTATTTTTTTTTAAACCACCCAAAAAGTAGTAGCCCCGGCAACTACGCCTTGTTGTTATTACTTGCTTCATAAGCAATTTCTGTTACAGATTTTTTTTAACATTGAATATAAAGTAAACTGTGACTTTCCTCCTTCTCCCGATGAAAAATAGCCCGTGACCACATAGAAAATATCAATATGTGCTAAAATATTGTAAGCAGAAACCTGGAAATTTAAAAAAATCATATCTCCTAAACTATTGGTTTCCGCAACTCCCCCCTTTCAGGGGGGGTTATACCACCCCCCCTCAACCCCCTCCCACCCCTCCCGCCCTATTTCGCTTGCAACCGGATACTAAAGCAACCCCTTGAGGTCTTCCTTTGTGAAATCAAATAAGATATTATGCATCATAGGGATATCATTCCAAAAGTGTATTAAAAATAAAACAGCATTTCAATTTTGAGCTTTTCACTCTAAAACAATGATAATATGTCAAGCAACAAAATACATTAAATATCTGAACTGATACAAGAATTATGCCAGCCTGTCTTCTCTGGATGTACACTAGATAACCTGAATTTCCAGAACAACTCACTGTGACGGTTTAACAACATGTATATGATTGTTACTATCCAATCTGGTACCCTCCCAGCAGCTTATTCTTGTAACCAATATATAGTATTGAATATAAGAAGATATTTAATTATATTCCTATGAATATTCATAATAACACACTATACTTGCGTCCGCAATCCTTCAAAATGCAATTACATCTGAACAAAGAAGTGGGATGTATCAAAACTAATAAATTACACAATAAAATTAATGGCACGCACATCACTATCATTGCCAAACACGTTATTCAAACTTATGAGTTAGCACTAACCATAAATCAAGGGCGAAAGAATCACGTTTAAACAAAAATTACCTTGTGAGATCAGCTTTCTGTGCGAGTCGAGCGTAAGTTGGCGTAACTCCGTATATCGGCGGCAAGTAACTCGATATTTCAGGACTAAACTGACACTGAAAAGCCGGCTTGTTGTTAAATAAAAACAGTAATATGAAAACTAACATTCCGATTGCTAGATATTGCTTCTTGATATTAACAAAAGGCATTTTACTGCCGTTTAATTGTGCCTACGATATTATGAATTAAGCACCACCCGCGTTCGTCTTCACTGAACACAATAATAAATCAAAGTAAACTCCATTCCCCTGTAATAAATTGTTTCCTAAATTACTTCGGCCGCTTACGATGACGACCGACGGAAATGAATGACAACAAATGACAGTGATTATTGACAGTAAATGACTCAGTGACAGCTCCGATGACACGGTTGCTAGATTTAGTTTCAGACTTTTCCCCATGTTCAATTTTTTCCCCAAAATAGTAGGTATTGCAACATTATTTCCTCATATTTCTTTCATTGGAATTAAATCAAACTGAAAGATATAAATCTATAAAAAAAATCGATTTAGAAACAAAGACACAGTGCCGGGCTAAAACTCCAAACATTTTATTCAAGTGCTATCCACTAGCGCCATCTCTTTTATCTACACACTACCCTAAACTCTAAAGGTATAAAAGATGTCACTAAAATAAAAATATTTGACTCTATTCCCAAAGTTTGTTCTGTACCTCAATCATGATTTAGGTGACTCTGATTTTTTGTAATGCGTATGACAAGTTGTTTTGCAATGCAACTAACAATAGCTAACACAAGAATAAAATAACTACATAAATCGAAATTACGTTACAGATTTTATAAACTATCTAATTTCAACATAAAAATACATTTAGGCAAAACTTAAAGCTGTCGATTTTTTAATTTTTTTTTTCGTACAACCGATAGAAACATACTATTTAATAACATAGACCAGCAAACAAGCAAGATGATAAGCGATCCCCACCGTCCATCAAAGCCCACAGTACAGGAAGAATTATAAACGCCTTACCGATCTTAAAGGAAAGGGATTTGGAAAGGGAGAGGATTTAGGCCTACGAATATCTCACTCAAAAGGGACAACTTTATGGAATTTCGAAGTTTGGGGCCGCCGATCACTTACCGTACGAAACGCAGCGGCAAGTCAATAGCTTATCCTTACATAATACTTCAAGTCGACTTTCTGCAATAGTCGTAACATGACGACGATGAACACGATCGAGCTGACTCATTCATGTTGTAGACAAAGCTGTCTACATTAATGTACATACGATATCACGCTTGTAATCCAAAAAGGGGTAGGCAGAGATGTAACCAGTACGCCTATATTTCGCCGAACCTACCGACTGCTTTGATCCGTCCCATATGATTGGGGTGAGCCTATCGCCATACCGGGCACAATTCCAGACTCCGGGCTGATCCTGAGTATATTGCGATAGAATGCGACAGGATAGAATGAGAAGAGAGATATAATGCGCTTTGCCTATTTCTGTGGTTAAGTGTAAAGAGTTGTGCTTGGGTTTATGTGTAACACGGTTCTGTTTAGATTTAAGGGGCATTAAAGCCAGTGAAATTACTGGGCATTATGAAACTAAACTCTTATTGTTCGGAGTGACAAGCGCAGTCCAGTGCCATGTAGTGCTTTGTAATTCAAATTTCTGTGTGGTGTTGTTTCTGTATATGGTTAGGCATGCTGATTACTTTCAGGCGAGCAACCTGCTCTTGTTATTGCCCGGTTTGGGATATGTACCGATAACCTCAACGGTTTATCTGCACAAGTACGCCGCCAATAGAATATTCTTTGTTAAATAATACTAGCTTTAAGTTTAACGTTAAAGGAGAATTTAGTGACGGAATGAATACCTGAGAATTCTTCATACGAACTAACTCTGATTGCATTACTGAGTCATTAATAAAGCATTTTAAACGGAGTGTGAAGAAGCAATTAGGCAGGCCGGCATGATCGTGCCGACCAACGATATACACACTGTTTGTCGTTGGTCGATACTATTCCTGGATTGCGCTACACTTACCATCAGGTGTGGCGTAGTA
Organism: Amorpha juglandis; assembly: GCA_949126905.1. Lineage (NCBI taxonomy): Eukaryota > Metazoa > Arthropoda > Insecta > Lepidoptera > Sphingidae > Amorpha > Amorpha juglandis. The sequence goes on from OX421380.1 coordinate 6,229,816, forward strand.
ATTTTGCCGAACCAGGTTAAAAAAAAACTTTTTTATTGAATGAGTAACGAGTCGATTTTTGGATTGGAACATTGAACAACACTAATGATAAACAGCTCAGCGTTTGTCTCGCTCCAGCATCGTTATTCTCGCTCGTTTGTTAACTTTGTTCATAAAATATGTATAACCTTACAGTGGAAACTTTACTGGATTATGTAAAATTTTGTTTTTTATTACTTTGTAACTAATATTGTTCAGTGTGTTTCCTTAATATCAATAATCAAATAAATAAATAATCTTTATTTTGGCTTATTTTTTTTATTTGATTGGATGACGAGACGAGTAAGGCGCTCGCCTGATGGTAAGCGTCACGCCTGCCCATAAACAGATGCAACACCACACAGAAATTTGAATTACAAAGCACTGCATGGCACTGCACTCGCCACCCCGAGACATAAGATATTAAGTCTCATAATGCCCAGTTATTTCACTGGCTTCAAACCGAAACACAACAGTGGTTACACGCTGCTGCTTGGCGGCAGAAATATACAAAGCGGTGGTACCAACCCAGACGGCCTCTCGCATACGAGGGGCCTACCACCTTGAAGTTGTTTAGTGTTAGATCATTTTTATTCTGACACGGCAAAATGACTGCACTGCACCTGATGGTTGGTACCGTACAGTCGAAATACAATATTGACCGTGGAGAGACATTGCGTCCCGCAACCCTTGGCAGAATTACGCCGGCGTGGTGTTACTGAACATACGCTGCCTGTCGCTGCAACGCGACAAGCTGCAACCAACCACTACGGCAGCTTTTTCACCATATATACAGTAGCTAACCAGTCGAGGGCAAATATTTTTCAAGTAACCTTCCACTAGCCAGAGAGGTTGCCAATTGTAAAAAAATAATATAAAAATCTTAAAACTTTTTTTAAAGCAAAGGCCGGAAAACAAGCATATTATTAACCTGATAGTAAGTATTCTCCACCGCCTATGAACAACCACAATATCAGAAGAATTTGGAACCGTTGGCGACCTTAAAGGAAAAGCGGAGGGGAAATCTGGACCTTCGGAGATTCCTAATACGATCCCATAATTTTACTACTCATGCCTTAACTATCTGAAACATTTAAGGTTTAACGAATCGTTATAATATATGGGAAAAAAATATATGACTTAATGCAAAGAAAACGATTTAAAATTTGTCGTCCCCTACTGCTCAAAGAAGCGTAGCCCACGCTACATGCTACGAATTAGAGCAGACGTAACCTCGTAGCATGAATCGCTACGGCGCTCGACGCTCCAGTTCATTCATGCAACTTTTGTGGTTTACAATACGAATAGGTATTTACTACCTACCTAGTAGTTCTGATATGTATATATAGAAGATGCATTTTATATTCATGATTTATTTAATGGAACGGTTGCTAAACTTTATTTAGAATAGAATTAGGTAAAGTTTGTGACGTTGCGAGTTTGTTTCTAGGAGGTAATTTCTGAAACTAGATATAATTTTCAAAATTTCTTCACCATTAGAAAATTACATGTTCAAAAATGATTCGTGGTATCTATCTGGTAGAGAAACTTTTATTTATGCTGTTGTAAAAGGTCTATGAAATAAAAGTATTTTTGATCTGAATTTATTTTTCATTGCGATTAAAATGAGCTTGCAGTAAACATGATTTACACGTGGCATGAGTAATGGCTTTTATTATACTGATATATTACTGAATGTTACTCGATTGAGTTAGAAGCAGATTTTGTTCTTAAAGTTAAGTCAAGTTAAAGTTAAGTTACAGCCTTAAGAAGCGATAGCTTAGCGGAGGGTGGTACGGACTGGACACCTAACTTGCAGGTTCGAAGCCAGCCCCAAGAGCATGCGCCTCTGAATTATCTTCGTTACTTGGGTATGCTATAACGATGAAGGAAACATTGTTAGGAAACCTGCTTGCATATCTTAGAACTTAGTTCTCGGGTCGCGTTGTGGGGGTCAGATGACGGGTTGCCACACAATACCAAGTCCACCATCAAATCATGATAAGAAGGCGGACCCTGGCATCAAGCCGGGAAAACGCCAGATAAAAGCAAGGGTACAAAATAAATAGATAGATATATTTAAAATACAGTAACATTCTATATGAAATCAAAAACCCGGTTATATTTCCTTACAGAATATTTAACACAAGCGAACAATGTAATTAACCAAGCATGAATTAATTAAAACTTAATTACTAGACATTCTTCGGTATATCGCAACGCAAACTATGCATGTAATTCGTTTGAGTATTAAATATACTCGTATTCGAGTTCATACCCTAAAATTACCTTCAACCTTTCAGTAATGTGTGGGTTTAACAACGCTGCAGCCAATCGACCTTCTTCAGAGCTGAGTTTTCTAATAGCACGCATATTTAGGTTCGCAGAGCAGTCTTAACAAAACCAGTTGAGTTACAAGACAAAAGATTTTATTTTCGGAAAATACTAGTTATAAGAACTAATACTAAAAGTTTATAGTATGTACTATAAAGAAATGTTAATAGTACATACTATAAAGAAATGTTTGCTATCTTAGCTATTACTATCTTAGCTTGCTATGTTAGCAAAAATAGCAGCCATAGCTCAGCCGAGTGATATGGATTGCTGAGATGAGCCTATGCCTTAGCCTGAGCCGTGACTTTTCTAAGTTACGTTTATTTGTTTGTTAGTTATCGTTTGCTTTAATGAAGAAGGAAACATTGATAGAAATTCTGCATACCTGAGTGGCTGAGTGCTCTATGAGAATTTTGAAGGCATGTGAAGTCGCAAATCCGCGTTAGGCCTGTGTAGTAGACTAAGGCCTAACCGCTCTCAAGTTTTTACTAACATAGTACAAGATAATGTAATAATGTCACAAAAAATGAAAGTAAAAATTTGGTCCCAAAGATAGAATAGTTTATAATTGGATATAGATTAGTTTCTGGTCCTCAGTCATACATTTTATAGAGACGTATGATGAAAATATTATGTATAATTTTGCGAAACTAAATGTTTTATTAATTATATTCACGAAGGATGCCCAAGATCTACTGAAGCGGAGGCGTTATAATACTTCCAAGGCAGACCTTGGCACTAAGCCGGGATGACGTCAGAAAGAAAGAAAGAAAGATTATTTATTATTTGTAAAAGACGCATGTGACCAGAAATGGGACAGTCAGGCATGGTTATAATATAGGGCTAATATTATTATTACAGCAAGGTTATCTTTATTAATTTTGGTTATTTGAGAGCTCGTTGAGACTTTATTACTTTCAAACTTCCGTAGCTTTATGAGATTCTTGAAAAAGTTACCCCAAGAGGCTCTCAACTGAGTTTTTATCACCGAATTACCGGACAACTGAAATCCCCTGGGCCCTAGCCATGCGTACACAAAAAAATATCCAGATGTGTCCGGAAAGTTCCGGATGTATGGCAACCGTATATAGATAGGACAGGGAGCTGGCTGGGGGCCGGCCGGGCTCACCTGTGCGCCAGAACCGTAAGCGCGGGCACACAGGCGCACCGCTGCACACGGCTGCGCGCAGACGTGTACACATGGCCTGTCACCCACACAGCCTCGACTGTTACAATGAAGGCTGTGGCACACAGGCGCGACTCGCGATCGAGTCGGGTGCCGCGGCTCGGGACACTGGCGGGCTAGCTTTCCCGCCGAGAGGTCCTGTAGGCCCGAGCCGCGTCGCCCGCCCTCGCAAACCACTTGTTGAATCTTTCACATTTACCACATTCAAGAAATCGCTCAAGTCGCGCCGCGCGTGTTCCCATTTTCAATAGTGTTCACTGTCCATTTTTTGTTTGTTCTATTTATTTATTTCCAGTGTCTTCTGTGATGCCTACTCTTCGTTTCCGCTCTCGTTTCGTCCCCCTATATTTTGATTTGATCTCACTCACAGTGTTATTACTACGGACGACCCTTTACAGGAGCATTATGCGCGCCCTCGTATATCTTGTTGTAACTTTTTAAAATATTTAGAACTGTTGTTGAATACTCGTATCTGTGTTACCTGTTGACTACTGCTATAGATATTTGTATCCGATTCTCAATTAAATATATACACGTCGCGATAAAATTATAATTATATCGAGCTGCACAGCGGGCCCGACACCAGGTAAGTGATTATAATTATTTAATTTTTATACAATTATGTATTTTTATTTTCGTGTCACTATTATATTTATATTTGTCTTTCGACGAGATATAGAGAGATTATAACGAGAATATAAAATTTACAAGGCCTAAAATGGGCGATTTATCACACATGAATTGAATTGTTGATGGTAGAATCTCAACTAAGATTTTATGTACCGTCGCGTTGTGGTCGTGTCGCATGCAACAAGTATGAGCAATTCAACCTCCTCGAGTCGTTCGCCGTAGATAATTCTATTCTACTTACGTTATTTACAAATGGCTTAATAATGAATATGAATAAGAAATACTTTTTTTTTTATATTAGCTTCATTAAAATATATTTCAAACAAGTTTAATTATTTTCATATATATCACTGTGTTACTGTTTTAAAATACGAATAGATACATAGCCGGTTCAAGAACAAAAAAATATTTACCCTTTCTGGAAAAGCAACTGCATAATCGCTTAAACAACATAAATCCTTACTCAATGCATTTTGCTGACTCTAAAATACATTAGATCATACTTTAACATAAAAAATTGCTACCTAAATGTATGCTGAAATATGTAATATTTCATTAACGGGTTAGCGATGTTGAGTTGCTTTGCCAAAATAAATGGATTTTATCTCGGCCCGTTCCACTGTCATGAGGACGCATAAAATTCATAGCTTTATTTCCATATAGCCTTATTGGCGATGACGTGGCATGATGAATTGAAATTGAAGGAAGAAAAACGTTTAGCTGTACCGGAAAATATTTTATTGAGCGCAAATGCCGCGCAGATTTAATTAAAAGGCTATAAAGCCTATACACGTCTTTTAAATTAAATAATCGCCCAAAATGATATTTATTTTCATATTTCATACGGGCAAAATGATAGTCCAGAAAACTTAATTGTAATTCGCTTTGATATCTTACAAAATAACATATTATTCCCACCTAAAACATCGCTATCTCAAAGAATTCAGTTTGAAATACACATGATAATACTGATAGAAAAAAGATAATCTCAAGCTATGTCCCGGGGCTAATGAGGTAATCTTTAGATGAAGAGTCACTAAAAATCCAAAACCCCGTTTACGGATATCGTCCTAACTTCAGGAGAGGAGGGGTTGTTACACCAATTTTCGTCAGCCATCCGACCCATTTCTATTTCAAACGACCGTTGGATCGGGTCCATAACCAAAATATTTACGCTGCCACACCAATGGACACTGTTGAAGTATCCTGAGTAGATATAAATCAAATTAAGAATAAAAAAGTCAGATGCAATTTAAATCTGCTGGAAGGCGCAATTGCCAATTGACGGAAAAAGGATGCACGACATGGAACGTTACGTCACAAGGCAGGTCACGCCAGTTACGGTGCACGCGTGGGAGAGAGATAGCGAGATTTTCCCACTAGTCGCCCGCCTTTGCTTATTCCAATATTTAAAACATGAACTGCGGCCTCCTTTTTACCCAATTTTAGTTTTGTTTTCGCAAAAGAGTTCTTTTTTGTATGATTGTCGGGTTCATAAAAAATAATGTAGAAAATTAGACCTAATACTCTAATAGGGTTGCAGATACGTGTATATGTAATTTCAAATAACGTCGAGTGGTTTATGAGGTATTAAAAAAAATTAAGGCGTTACGTTATTAATCTCCGTAATGATAATATGATATGAAGCAATAAGTAAATAAATCATGTTGATGCTACGGTATTCAATATGATCTCGTTGATGTATTTTTGACTACCTCTTTATTAGTAACACTATTTCCGTAGACCAACTAGTGTAAAAAAAAGTTACGGCTTTCTTACAGGATAAATCCACTTTGAATATTAATTGTAGTTTGAAGGAAAAAGTACGTAAGTTCATATAAGCAGTTAAGTTTTAATGAAAAGACGTTAAATACTTACATGAGTATGTATATATGCTCAAACTTATAGGGAAGAATGTGAAAGTAAAGTAGTCTAACAAAACTTATGTAATTAATGAAGGCGTTAAATAATAAACAATCGTGCTGATGATTACATTATATTGCTACTTTTTTTGACAATTTTTTTGTATTATTTAGGATATGTGTTAGCATTTCCTATATTCTCCATTTCCTTCCAATAGTGGAACAAAAAATAATTGAAGAAGACCAAAGACTGCAACTTTCTACCTCAAATAGTGCGAAATATAAAAAAAATATTTACTTCCATATGTACCTAAACCATTGAACCGATTGTAATGAATTTTGCGAAGCACTTTTTATTTATGTGGCGTTGCAACGGATGCCGAGTACAACTGGTATATTTATATTTTTGACATTGACCTACATTTGAGAGGCGCACATTTTAAAAGGTTTGGAATGCCCAAGTCACAATTTCAACCTGACCTCTGAAAAATATGCTTTTACACTCAAAGAAAACATTTTCATGTGGTGTAAAACATATAAAAAGGTAATATGGCAATGCGATATATTTATTTTTAAATCTAACAAAAAGTAAATCCACTAAGGCCGGAGAATACAGAAATATATTAACAAAAATAAAACCTACATACTAAAATCAGCTATTGACGAATAAAATTTATTTACTGACTCATATTTTATTTATAACATAACCCTTTTATTTTTATAAATAAATTGAGACTAAAACTGCATACAGCGTGTCTCTACCACTTACACTTGCTGAAATTAAATAAACTTATACTCATAAAAATTGATTAACTCTTATAAACGCTATAAAATAACACTGAGAAGTGTATATGACTGTCGAGATGCGCCAGGTTCGTAACCGGCCTCTAACATTTCTAAGTTTGTCAATATTAATTATCTCTTCCCTCGAATAGCCAATTGTACTTACTAATCGGTAAATGATTAGCGATTTAAGCAACACTTGGTGCGGTCAGTATACGGAAGGGTGACCGCTTAATGGTATTTTAACTGAGCATCTCCTTACTTCAGAGGGCACGTAGAAGATGGTTCCTGATAGTTATCAAAAGACAGCAGTTGCTAAACCTAATCAAAAGTCTTCGAACGGCTTGAAAATGTTGACAATGGGTTGGCCGTTATTCGACGTTAAATATAATCACTTGCTTCAACACTAAATAAAACTCGAGACCAAACTTGCGTACCTAAGAATGTGAAGTCTACAAACCTGTATTAGAAAAAAGAAAAAATGAATGAAGGAAGTTTATTATTGGCGTAATAATACACACAAATGAAAAAAGATAAAAAATATTACACAAAAACATATGAGTAAGTACTACGCAATTATTGCGTCAACAATTATTACGCCAGCGTGGTGGACTAAGACCTAGCTTTTCTCATTTGTACCGTGCCCAGCAGTGGGACAGTTTAAAAACGGGGTGATATTGTAATATAAAAAGTAAAACTATAATAAACTTTTACAAATATCGATAAAAGTTTAAAATAAGTAGATGTACTCGTAGCACTAGGATTTAGGTATTTAGCTGATTTAGCAATAGCATTATGAGGTGATATTGTGTCACTATGAAAGCCTTATGGAGTTGCAGATGCTGTATGTAATAAATAAACAAAAGTATAAAACAGCCTTGGAATTTGATGGCTTCAATTTATGCTGACACATGTCCAACACAAAAGGGACGTTTCGAACTAACAATTAATAGTTTCACAGTTCGGGTTATAATGCAAAACTTAACAATTTAACTTGTGTTACCTTGCCAAAAACCAAACGCGCGGCTGTGCGGTTTAGACAGCTTGTCTAACTTTGAATTTTTGCTAGTCCCGTTTACAGATTAAACATTTGTGTACTTTTAAATTATATTTTTAAAAGTTTACTCAGCGTAAATTATTCGGCTTTTGACGTCAGAAACCCTTTTCGCGAACCCTTTGATGTGATCTTGACTACGTTATTCGAGTATTGAAGTTTGTAGCTACTACGAATTTGATCTTCTTGTAATCAATTTAGATTTTACAAATCCGAAAATCCACTGGAAATCCATTGCTGCAGACTAAATGCTCAATATTTGCTTCTCGAATATTGTATTTTGTTGTTAGTTGGAAATAATTTGATTTAGATGACTGAGGCGACATAATAATACAAGACCTCTGTAAAACAGGATGTGTATGGCATGATTTGATCCGAGAGTCTGTTCAGGCAGTCTTTAGTAAAATCGGACATCTTTTCCGACCTTAATGATGTATAGTTACCATAATTAGTTCTGTTTCGTGTTGCTTCTTCTTCTTCTTCTTGTTCATAGAGAAACGTAGCGCTTGCCATCAGGGGAGTGACCTACCATCGATTGACGCGCCGGGAAATAATTATTGATGCCACCATTCCTGCATGAGGAGACCTTCGTTAAAGCTGAAAAAGACAATATGTCCAAATACTTAGATTTATGTTACTGACATGTCGGATATGGACTCGACAATCTTTGTCCCGATAGTCGTTTTTGCCCAAGGGTTGACCAATGACCAAAGAGCTTCAACATCTCCTTCATCAGCTCATAATTGGCCGTTGGGTCAAGAGCTAGATGCAGAAGGAAGTAAGTATAGCTGGTAACAGCCCTCATTGTGAGGAGGTTCCTAACTATGGAGCTCTCTCTATTCATCGGTGGTTGGAGTCCTAGGATTTGGGTCGCCATCGGAGGGTGCCATTTTTTATATTTCTAAATTTATATTTATTATTTCTGAACTTTAAACTACATAAAAATATTCTGTCAAATAAAGATTACTGTAGTACATATTATGCCTATATTAATATAGACGAGACAGTGTCCCATTGCTGGGCATGGACATACTACCACCCTGGCCTAAAGCGAGTTCACATACCTTCGAAATTCATAAGAAATTATATCATCATCATCAGCCACAAGACGTCCACTGCTGAACATAGGCCTCCCCCAAAGATTTCCAAACCGACCTGTTAGAAGCGGCCTGCATTCAGCGACTTCCTGCGATCTTTATCAGCAATAAAATAATAATAATAAATAAATAATTTATCTTTATCTTTTTAAGCAATTATATAACGTACGAAAAATAATTGTACCTAACTGGAACCATGGCTTGTTACAATAAACGTCGGACGGTGCAATCCAGACACTGTAATTAAAACATATACAACCTTTATATAATGTGGACCCTCGTTTGTTTCAATAATTCTAACTTTAACAAATGAATGGTGTTATCCACACTAAGAAGATTTGTCTGATAAATCTAAATGGTTGTTTCTACAAATGCGTAGCATTAACGAAGATATTGAAGGCGGCATCGAATAGCAATCACAAGTACATTCTCAGAATGCCCAATAACGATATCAGATACTACATTCGTACGATAATATCGGCTTCAGAAGTGATGAAAGTCGATTAACACCTGTAAGGTCCTTAGTAAGTACAGCACATTATGACATCCATGCTGTGATGTGTTACAAGTGGTCTGTTTACAAGGTGGTAGGTCCTCGTATGCGAGAGGCCGTCTGGGTTGGTACCACCGCTCTATTTCTGGCGACAAGCAACAGTGTGGAAGCACTATTGTGTTTCGGCTTGAAGGACATTGTGGCCAGTGAAATCACTGGGCATTATGAAACTTAACATCTGATGTCTCGGGGTGACGAGCGCAATTCAGTGCCATGCAGAGCTTTATAATTCAAAGTTCTGTATGGTGTTGCTTCTGTTTCTGGGCGGGCGTGGTTCTTACCATCAGGCGAGCGCCTTGCTCGTCTCGTCATTCAATAAAATTAAAGAAAATGTGTACTACACTTATTAAGTTTTTATTAAGTTTACTGGCTCGACCAGATCGTTACCACTGTCTCACAGAAAACCGACTTAAAGTAGCGGCTCGCTGCTGCGTTTCGTACGGTGAGTGAGATAACCGGAAGCCCAAATCTCCTCCCCTTCCCAATCCCTAATTATCCCTTTCCTTTAAGGTCGGCAACGCGCCCATGATTCTTCTGGTGGTGGGCGTACATGGGCGGTGGAGATGACTTACCATCAGGTGACCCACTTGCTCGTTTGCCGGCATATGCTATAAAAAAAAAATTAAGTAGAAATTCCAAGCAACTGAAATTCTAACTGAATAATTTAATTTTATATTTATTTATTTTAATTACCTTTATTTTAAGACACAAGTTGCGGAACGTAATTAACATTTTCATTTCAAATATTTTTTTCATCCTTACCTACCCGAGACTCAAAGTTAGAAAGTCTGTTTTCAGTTTTAATTCAGTGCTGCCTTTCTTGTTCATTTTATTATTATCATATGCAAATAAGAAGGGAGTAGTATAAAACTTTGTTCAATCTCTAAGAAGATCATAGTCTAACTGTTGAAAGATTCGTTAAAAAAATACCCCGAAAATTCAGTATATAAAGATGTGAAATTTGTAAAAAACAAATGATTTATCCATGAAAGCATCGCCTGAGATGTGATTTAGGCGGCACAGCTATGCCCAGAACCTATAGTCTCCACCATTTTCTAACAGGCACAGACCACAAGAAAAAATTGACAATTCGTTGACAATAAATTATTGAAATCGGTGAAAGTTCGTAACTACAAAATGTCGGGCAGGAGATATTGCCAGTATGGATCGTTGTTACTACAGAAATACAAACAGAACTCAGTAACTTAGCCCTTCAAAAGAAAATTTCGAAGATAAGTAGAGTCTACCAACTCGCATCAGGCCAGCGTCGTGGACTAAGGCCAAACCCCTCCTATCAGTATCGGAGTCTTGTAGCCAGCAATGGGAAAAAGCAATAGTGGACTGTTATTTATTGTTTGCGTCAAGTGATTTGAGAGCGGAAGCATAAAACAGTGAGGCTAATCACTGATTACAACTTCATAAGTAAGGCCCTCAACTTTTGCATTTATACCTTAAGGTAGGCAGATAAAGGGGCGAATGAATATTATGCTATTACGAGTCTTTCCCGTAATATATTTGTAGATGTGAATCGGCTGTAGGCTCAAGTCCCGGGGTTTAATACTTGTATGTGTCCGATCAATGCACGTGACAATGCTGCGTGGCGAAATGGAAACCATTATAAGGATAAGAGGAAACTCATTGTTGTGTACGCAATCCACGTTAGGCGGAAACCCTTCTGCAAATTCAGCCGAATATATTTTTGTACTACGTGAAGGCATTGTGCATTTATATGTATGTAGCACGAGAAAATAATCAGTGAGTATAGATTTTTTCTCTCACATAATATAAGCCTACGCCTATACCCGAAGTGGTAGGCAGAAGTACAACTAGTGCTACACCCACGGTTCGTGGAGCTAATTTCCGTCCCATGATAGAGGCGCGTCTATCGCCACAACGCGACGGGTTGGAATTCCAATCCCGGCAACTCTTGTGATTTCTAGAGCGTCACGATTTCTCAGCCAATGTTTTTTTAGCATAGACTGGCCGGCGAGTATGAAAGTCACCTGATGGTAAGTAATCTCCAACGTCCATGAAAGCCTACAATACCAGAGGAATCTTGGACGCAATCTCTAAGGAAAGGGATAATTAAGGTATTGAAAAGGGGAGACGGATATATCTCTCACCGTACGAAATGCGACACTAACATGCCACTTCACGTCGGTTTTCTGTAAGACAGTGGTAATAACTCGGTCGAGTCAGGCCATTTATAATGTAGACAAAACCGTTTGATACTTTAGTCACAAAATTAGCAACAACAACACTAATAAAATTAAACCTTCTCAAGTAGATATAATTGCTTTATGATTGCTATTAATGTATCTCTGTGGATATGATCAAGCAGTAATATCTACTACCATACACCATTCATCATCATCATCATCATCAGCCACAAGACGTCCACTGCTGAACATAGGCCTCCCTCAAAGATTTCCAGACCGACCTGTTGGAAGCGGCCTGCATTTAACGACTCTCTGCGATCTTTATCAGGTCGTCTGTCCTTGTAGGTGGACGTCTAACGCTGCGCTTGCCAGTACGTGGCCTCCATTCCAGAACATACACCATTACACAATATAATATGTATCTAATTGCTGAAGCTTGCATGGCTTGGCTCTCAAGTTGCTCTTTGCTGACGTATCGTAACATAATCAAAAAAAATATTATTATATTTATATTTCTCTCAAAAAATCTACATCAGAAAAGAAGTTCGAAATAAGCCCCAAAAGGATTGGTCTGCAACAAATATTTAGTTAAAGTTTTATACGTAAAGCGGCTTTAAATAATAAACTTTTTGAGTCTGCTTCCATTTCGGCGTTCATTTGCACAAAGTTTTGCTAGTACGAAATGTCTATTTCTGCAAAGTGATAGGTAATATTTTTTTACTTAACTCCCACTTTTGCATTACGTTAGAGAGAATTGGTCGTTTGAAATCACTATTCCAAATCACAAATACAGGTTATATACAAAATTCTAAGACGAGGTCAGTCAGCCTGCGACTTATTAGTCATTTCATATCCATACATTTGCTGCGTTGGATTTAATACTGCATTGGATTGCTTCAAAGTCTGTCTGTTAAATACAATCTATCTTTTTGATACAAATGATTCACATAAATAAAATGAAACTGATATGGAACCTACCAGCGTACTAGAACTATGCGTTGTTTGGTATTTCATATTTGTTTCCAACATTGCAGCGAAAAAATTCGGACCTCTGCGTAGTTTTTTCATGTCCGCCAGCTGTACAAAGAACAGAAATAAAATTAAAACAAGGGCTGGGTGGATGGATGCTTTATTACAACATACTACTACTATTATACACACACACATAAACTCACGCCTTTATCCTCAAAGGTATAAGCAAAGGTGCACATTTCGCCGAGCATAATTTCGTCCCATGATGTGATACCTACAGGGCGAGTCGGTCGCCATACCGGTCATTAATTCCAATCCCGTGTCATTCATGTATGATTTTTCATGTATCAAACACAAATTATGATTGCCCGACCTGAGAACTGAACCCAGAATTTCTTCTTCGTTCTTAGCACGTACTAACGTTAGAACAGCGAGACTATTTTGTAGTAACTTTTATAATATTTTGCATAACGATAACGTATTTTCCTTTATGTTGCTGTCTTCATTGATCTATTTCAGCGGCAAGCTCTTTCAAGATTTAAAAACGATGTAACATAAATTTCTAAAGCAAAACGTAGAAATTCCTTAATGTACATTACAAGAAGCAGAAAAACCATTAAGACCGTTAGTATAATAAACAATAATAAACAATGCCCATAATTAATCTGGCCACTTTATTAAAATCGTGACTTCTAGTTCGCATAAATTATTATAAAAAACCTAAAACCCCCCACTCCGACCAGCCAGCGTTAGCTGACCTCCCTGGAACATCGATAATTTCGAAGTCCCAGGTGGCGTCACACAATGACCAGTCAGCTTGGACCGGACTTTCACAAGACTTTGACCGGACTTTGACCCCGACCTTGACCCCGACTTCGACCTTGACCTTGAATTATAATTACATAAGTTGATAAAAAATGCTATGCAATAGCTTTACCGCGGGAGTCTCCGAGTGCCACACGTCTTTTTTTTATCCTGACACGTCTTAGTGTAATCACTTTGATTACACTCAGCCTGATGTTATGTGCCGTGCAGTCGAAATAATATAACGCCGACCATCAAGAGACATTGTGTCCCTCGACGGTTGGCAGAATTATGCCGTCCTGAAATAACTGGATATATACTGGCTGACTCCGGAACGTGACCCGGCGATGCGACTGGATATATTCTCGGTAGGTTTTCTATAATAAGACCAACAAAATATAGGTACGATATATGGAGTGTGATCGATCAATCTACGTTGATATGGGACCTGATTGTTATCAAATTAACTCTTATTAGAGCTGATTTCTACTCTGTGAACAGAGACATATTCATGTAGACACGAAATATATTTTTAACAGACTTTAAAAACGACAAGGTTATCAATTGCGCGCGTTATTATTTTTATTTACGACTAGCTTTTGCTCGCGGCTCCGCCCACGTGATCAAACAAACAAACAAACAAACAATCAAACTCTACAGCTTTATAATATTAGTATAGATTTGGGTAGCTTAGCAACGGAAGCCTTCAAATAATATTATTTGGGTAGCTTAGCAACGGAAGCCTTCAAATATGAATAATTTTCCCCGTTTTTGCAACATTTTTCACTGATGCTTCGCTCCTAATGGTCGCAGCGTAATGTTATATAGCATAAAGCCTTCCTCGATAAATGGACTATCCAACACAAAAATAATTTTTCAATTCGAACCAGTAGTTCCTGAGATTAGCGCGTTCAAACAAACAATCAAACAATCAAACTCTACAGCTTTATTATATTAGTATAGATCATATCTTACTTTTCAAGTCTTTCATTTTCTGATGCCGCAGATCTTAGAGAGTAAGCAAGTCATAATCTTGATGATATAATAATAAGTGGTATAATCTAAAGAAGCAAAAATTCAAATTTCTCGTTGCTTTTGACTCATCACGTCCCAAATTCAATAGCACCTAATTATAACATATTATATTACAATCTTATATATAAAATTCTCGTGTCACAATGTTAGTTAGTATAAATGAATGTTTGTCTGTATGTCCTTTATAGAATCGTAAACTATGCATTTGATCATATGATGATCTTTAGCAAAGTTGTTGTGCATGAGCCCACGACGGTTTCTGAGAGGGTACGATCAATTTACTACAGATGGCGCCGCTGTTAGGCTACTTTTATCCCGGAAAAAGCAGATCACGCGGGCGGAGCCGCGAGGGACAGCTAGTAGAGATATATATTACACATACATATATATTACAATGGAGACATATATTACAATAGCACTGCATTATCACCTGATATTATGTAATCTCCGCCGCCCATAAACGCCTTCAATACCAGAAAAATCATGGACTGGAAAGGGATAATTGAGTGATACAGAAAGGGAGCGGGGATTTGGGCCCCCGAATATCTCACTTACCGTACAAAACGTAAGCAGCACTTCACGTGCGTTTCGGCGAAATAATGTCACCAACCAGGTCGAACGCCCCATTTTGCTATAGACAAAACTGACTCTAATACTTCAATACATTCTACATAATTTCACAAAGTCATTTATATTCAAAGTATTCATAGAAAAATTACAAAATGTATGTTTAGAGAACGCCGAGACGCAACCACTCGCTTCCGATGCGATTAAAGCGGACACCTACAGGGTATTGATTCTCGGCAAACTCACACCGTAGCAAATACTGTAAAGTGATATTCAGTAAAACGTGCACAATCAATATCAATTATTGTATCAAACTCCGCACCTTTGCGTGCTGTAGTCATCATTAATACCAATTAGGTATTCAATGATGCGAATGTGTTTGTACAAAACGTGTGCTAACTCACGGTTCTGATGGATTGCGCTGTTAGTGAAGGTATTTTGAATGTTTTTTAATCGCCATAATGTACAGGTACTGGCTGATACTGGCTGATATATAGCTCGTTAAGGTGAGTCGAGTTGCCGGGTCAGCCAGTTTATATCCAGTTACTTTAGGCTGGCATAATTCTGTCAACAGGAGATGTAATGTTTCTAAACGGTTGACATTATATTCAGACTGGGTTGTATTTACCACCAAGTGAATTGTTGACACTTTGCTGTGCCGGGATAAAAAACTTGGTTGAAAATCGGCGCAGGACTGACTTTAAATCCCAAGTCAGACCTTAATTAAGTATCTGCATACACCTTCGTGGACACGTTGCTTTACCATGGGCGTGAATGTAAATCATAATTTTTTGGTCCACCTTTTTTTGTACAGATTTAAGTCTTTAGCCACATTAGTATTAAATTTATTTCGTTATCATCATCATCATCAGCCACAGGACGTCCACTGCTGAACATAGACCTCCACCAAAGAATTCCAGACCTTAATTACCTACTGTATTATTGTAATAAAACATTCTGCTGCCATTTTAACACTTCATTGCAGTCGCGCGCGGGCGCTCGTTACCGACAGACGCGTCGATCTTTTACGTACTTCGTTAAATAACCTTATCAGCAGTGAGCGGGGCGCTTCGCACGTTTCGTGCAAGCGCGTCCTTTATTTTATGAAGGTCGCGCCCATTAGTCATTATGGATAACGATCAAAATGCAGAAATGGATATGTATACAAGAAACGATGTTGAAACGGAACTGAGTGAGAGTGAAATGGCGGGAAGCACAGGAGACTTGACTCGATCGGGTGAGATGAACTGTAATGGGGAGATGACATTACCTATTATACGGAAAGAAGAAGGATGGAGTGTAGTAACACACAAGGCGAAAAGAAACTGGCGCAGAGAGGGACAAAATGAAGTGATGGCCATAGGAAGTGAAAGTAAGATTGAGGTAAGCATAACTTGCGTTGAGAAAATGCCTAAACAATTCAGATTAGCAAAGATGCTGCAAGAGGAAAATATAACAAATATTCTTAAGGTGAAATATATAAATGCCTTTAAAGTATTGATCCAATTTGACAATGAAAATAGCGCGGAAACATTAACCCAATCAAAGGTATTTAATGAAAAAGGTTTTAAAAGCCAAAAAACAATGGAAATTAGGCAGTCTTATGGGGTTATTAAGAATATCGATATAGAATTGAGCGAAGAGGAAATTATGAAAGGCCTAACCAGCGAGGTCCCAATCTTATCAGTCAGAAGGCTTAAACGACGGAACACAGCTGATGGTCGCTGGGAACCTGGAGAAGCGGTAAGAGTGTGCTTTTCTGATGCATCTCTGCCATCCCATGTGTATATATACCACACGAGAGCGATGGTGCACCGATACACATACCCGGTTACACAATGTAGCCGATGCTGGCGATTTGGTCATGTGGTTAAAATGTGCCCATCACTAAAACTAGTCTGTCCTAAGTGTTCGAAGAATCACGCCAACTGCGAGTCAACGAACTTTTATTGCAACAATTGCACGGGCAGACATATGGCTATGGCTAAGATATGTCCAGTGTACGTCAAAGAAAGGAAAATAAGAGACTTGATGTCTGCATGTAATTGTTCGTACAAAAAGGCTCTTACCTTGTATGTCCCCCCAGCAGTGAAGTCACTAAACTTCTCCTATGATCCGGCGCTGCCAACGCCACGCTCGGTATCATCTATACCAAAAACCCGTGCAACCGTATTAAGAGACCCAGAACCACACACAAGCAGCAGTTCTACTTACGCTGATGTCATAAAAAGGTCTGAGGATGAAACTTCGACAAAAAAACGGAAAATTGAGAAGAAAAAGAGAAAAGGAAAGGCTACTAAAGAAAAAGAATGTGTTTATGAGTTTACGGCTGGTCATAGTGATAGTGAGAGTGAAAATGAAGACAATACAAAGCAAGAAGATAGAACAAAGCTGAAACAAAAGAGTACGTGGCAGATTATATTTGAAAAACTTAGGGATAAACTATTTGAGTCAAACAATTCACCGTGGGAAGATAAAATAAAGAGCTGCTTAGCTATCATTTTTGAGGGGCTACTATTAATAATTGGGCAATATATAGAAGACCTGCCTGGTTGTAATTTCATAAAACAGTTATGGACTACAACAATACAAACAATAGTATAAATGTATTGCAATGGAATGCACAAAGCATTCGACCAAAAAGGATAGAACTTGAAGCTCTACTAATTCAAGAAAAAGTGCACATCGCTGTTATTAGTGAAACGTGGCTAAATAGTGACTGTAATTTTAGGATAAGGGACTATAGTACTTATAGAGCGGACCGCTCTGATGGATATGGAGGAGTAGCCATTTTGACTCACAAAACAGTAAAAGCTCAATTGTGTAACTCCCATATTACAAACTCTGATATTGAATTAATTCATATCAAATTACTAAACTGTGACCACTTAGAGAATGTAATTGGCTTATACTGTCCACAATGGGTTAGAACTACTTCTTTTGACTGGGATCAGATACTAAATTTAGCTAACCAAAAAACTTTAATAGCAGGGGATTTTAATGGGCATCACCCGAACTGGTCATCCAAGTCTGACATTAGGGGTCGTCAAATTTTTGAATCAATATTAGAAAATAACTTTATTTCGTTGAATGACGGCACTCATACTAGGATCAAGTTAGTGAACGGCACAGTGCAGAATACTTCGCCTGATATTTCCATAGCTAGCATCGATAATGCGTTAAAATTCGAATGGTTAGTATTAAATGAAAGTCTAGGCAGTGATCATTTAATGATTAAAATGAAAATTAACATAAAAATGGGGCACATAACTAAGAAAAAACGTAATTTTAAGAAAGCTGACTGGTCCAAGTATAAATCTGTAGCGCAGAACAACTTTGATAATCTTGTTTTGCCTGAAGATCTCCAAATGGCATACGACTTGTTTATCAACGCGATAAATAGAGCAGCAGATGCAAGTATTCCTGTCATTAGAACTTGCGAAAATCCCCAACGTAAATTTACTCCCAGACCATTCTGGAATCAGGAGTTGTCAAAAGCAGTAGCCGAAAGGCGAATGGCTTTAGCAAACTTTAGGAAGAATTCTACACCTGACAATCTACGAGTTCTCCAAGACAAAGTTAGAAATGCTCAAAGGCTTATAAGAAACAGTAGGTCCTTAGCGTGGCAAAGTTTATGTAATAGTATCGATGGCGTTACAACATCTAAAGAAATGTGGGCTAAGATGAGATGGCTTAAAGGTCACAAATCTCCTAAAGTTAGTATTAACCGAGAGAAAGCGGAAGAGCTACTATGTAACTTAGCACCTGACTACGCAGCGCCGGCTGCCCCTGAGTTTGTTACTGAGAACCCGCACTTAACCTCACCAATTTCTAGACAAGAGCTCGCTAATTCCATTAGACAGTCCGATACAGCCCCAGGAGTAGATGATATATCATATTCCATGATAAAAAATCTCCCTGAAATAGGCAAAGACTTATATGTTTCCCTACTTAACAGATTCCTGTTGTCGGGCTTTGTTCCAAGTCAATGGAAAGAGACAAAGATAGTTCCGATACCTAAACAAGGTTCGAACAACGGATCGGTCTCTTGTGTGAGACCTATAGCATTATTATCCTGCCCATGTAAAATTTTCCATACTATCATCACACGTAGATTAGAATGGTACCTGGAAAAAAACAACCTTTTTTCAGATGAAACAGTAGGTTTCAGAAGGTCACGTTCTTGTATGGACAATTTATCGAGAATAGTCACCAGAATTCAGACGGGTTTCTCTAGAGGATACCCTACTGTAGCTTGCTTTGTGGATGTAGATAGTGCGTACAATAATGTCAATGTGATATGTTTACTAAAGGCCTTAGATTCATTAGGAGTAGGTGCTACTATTTGCAATTATCTGTGGGTGTTCTTACACGAACGCTGTTTAAGTATTGAGCTGGATAATAATGAAATCCTCACTCGTACTACTGGAACTGGTATAGCTCAAGGCGATCCTGTGTCACCACTTTTATTTAATGCTGCTACTATTCGAATTTGTAAAAACATAACTGAAGTTTGTGTGTCGCAATATGCAGATGACTTTGTATTTTATACTAGCTCCAAAAAAGTTGCGGACGTAGTTCCTATCATGCAGAATACCCTGAACTTACTAAACTCTATGGTGGAAGAAATCGGTTTAAGTATTTCTCATAGAAAAACCAAAGTATGCGTTTTCACTAAAGGACAACCTAGACTTTTAAGCAACTATACAGCAAAATTAACTGTAAACAATCATACTATACCACAAGTGAACCATGTTAAATATTTGGGAATTTGGTTTGATAGTAATTTAAAATGGATAAAACACATTAATGAAACAAGAGACAAAACTATGAAATTTTTGAATTTATTTAAAGTTTTAGCTGGCACTAAGTGGGGTGTCCACCCAAAACATCTGAGGCGACTGTACATTGCTATCATCCGAAGTAGATTTGACTACGGTAGTTTCTTATATGGGAACAGTGCTAACTGTCATTTAGAGAAACTAGACAAAGTCCAAAATCAGGCTATGAGAGTGGTGGGAGGCTTCATCAAAACTACCCCAGTGCATAATATGGAAAGTGAGCTATGCCTTCAACCACTGTTCATACGTAGGAAATATCTAGCAGCTAAATTTTTGCTTAGGTCGAGGTCCATTGAGAATAATGTAACTATCCAGGCACTAGAAAACCTCAACAATTATAGTGAATACGCATACTGGAGAAGGAAAAAACGGCCGCTACTTATAGAAGCTCACAATATGTATCGCAGTATCCCTATGCACTCTGAAGCATCGCTTCCTGTTTACTCACTAGATTCGTGGATTAGTAGCTACGATTTATCAAACACTATAGTTGTTAACGTTGAAGGCGTTGAGACTGCAAAGAGATGCTTCGATACAATTGAATTGCGTAGTATTTGTAATGAATATCTGGCCAGTAAATACGAGTCATTTTACAGAATATTTACAGATGGATCGAAGGATGATGACAAATGCGGTTCAGCTTTGTTTGATCCGCAGGCTAACAGATGCCTGAAGTTTAAAGTTCAATGTGCCGAAACTTCCATAATGCATTGCGAACTGATCGCTATATCTGAAGCTTTGTCGTACTTGGAGTCCGTGAATTGTGACAGAGTTGTTATTCTATCCGATTCGAAAAGTGCTCTGCACCATTTGGCTCGGTTACCCTCGAGTTTTCGAGGACACCCGATAGCCTATGGTATCCTAAGGTCCATCTGTAGACTTCGTGCATCCGACAAAGAGTTAATAATCCAGTGGATCCCTTCGCATGTGGGTATAGCGGGTAACGAGGAGGCAGACAGAGCGGCCAGAGAAGCATTAACAGAAGGAACGTCCTACTTCTGCTCGCCACTAGCCAGTGAATTGTTAAGTAAAGTTAAATCTAAATGTAGAACATGTTGGAATGAATATTTTGATGAACGTTCACTTGTGAAAGGTATATGGTACAAGACAATCCAACATCTGCCTGCTCGTCACCCGTGGTTTGAAGATGCCAATGCCAAATTAAATAGATTAGACGCGGTACTGCTGATGAGACTACGCTCGGGACATATTCCGTCAAACAAGTTTAAATATCTGATGCAAATTGTGGAGTCGCCAAACTGCGAAGAATGCGATGTCGTAGAGGACGTCCAGCATGTGTTGATGGAGTGTGTCCGGAGCGAGCCTCAGAGGCGGGCCCTATTTTGTAACAGGAATTTACAGAGTTTAGGTGTATGTAACAGCATTTTGGCTTCACCAACATCAAAGGAGGCCAAAATGTTGTTACAATTATATAAATGCACAATTTAATATGTATGTGTGCACGCATGTATGTGTGTATATGTATGTATGCATATATGTATGTATGTGTGTGTATGTGTACATATATATATGGAGGTATAGATTATAATTATATCGTGTGCATTTAATTGTGTACACATATAGTATAAGTAATTTGTTGTGGAATTATGGGGGTGACGTAGTCACTGCGTGACTAAGCCCCTTTTAATAAATAAAGATTAAAAAAAAAAAAAAAAAAACACTTCATTGTTTGCAACAAGCTGGAAATTCGATGCATATCGTTATTACTCGATCAGACAGCGGAACTATCTGTTATAAATTACATGACGTGAGTATAATATAAGTTTTTATACGTATAAAGCACCCGTTTATATGTAATACCGACCTTTGTTGAAGGTTCTGGGAATCCGACACACTCCTCGCGACTCGCCCTTTAAGTATTTTCTGTTCTTCATAGCCTTAAATCCTGAAGCGAGAAGCATCTTGAAAGGCTTGAATGGAGTGGTTGAGGAAATGATTTGATATCACATCTTTCAGTTTGTCTCGGGGTAGTGAATATTATAAGTTATTTAAGTGGCAGAGCCAAGCTGTAGACAGTTTTCTCCCACAGATAACAAACTTGAAGACGCAGCTTGCTGTTGCAGTTCGTCCGGTTACTGAGATATCTGGAGGCCCAAATATTGCCTCTATATCTTAATTCCTTTATTATCCCTTCCCTTTAAGATAAGTTGACGTCCATGATTTTTCTGGTATTATATATAATATATCATTTGAATATAAATAATATATATAATTTTATCCCGAATCAATTCATAAACTTACCAGTTGAAACAAATTTATATCTAAGCCTTTGTATAAAATACGTTGATATCAGTTCATTTAATCAGATCCAGCTTCGTTTTACTTTGTGCAAATTTAATAAAGATGAATTAATGTCTATAAACGCTACCCGGATAAGATTTTCTGAATGATAATGACTCCCTTTGATCCGTTTTTAAATTTCAATAAAGACTAGAAATTGATTTGAAAACCCATTTCGTGATATTTATTACGATAACTTTTACGAAGGGGTCTATTTAGTTATGACGGTGAGGATTTTAATAATTCTTGTTTTAAGACAATTTTAAGAAATAAAAAAGAAATTATGTATTCCCTCGCCTGTATCCCCGAAGAGTATAAGCAGAGGCGTATCTAGAGCACCCACAGTTCGTAAAACATATTTCTATCCCATCATGTGACGAGGTGAAGAGCCTATTGTCATGACAATATCAATCTCAGTCAGGCGCTAATTTCAGTACCGGACAATATAAGTTAATTATTTATGAGGCTGTGAGAACCAAAGTGGCTTAACTAGGTATTGCAGTCCAGCAAACAGGAAACGCCAAAGTCCTATCTGAATTTTGCGGATAAGCCGCCTATGCCGTGCCACGTTCAAATAAATATGTTACAGGTCCATCTAAAGATATTTCACCGTAGACGAAATGGATAATTAAATATTGTTTTAAATGTTTATGTCAATATATTATGAACCCATTACAATTTTTTATGGTACCAGCTTGTCCCTCTCAGTTTTATCCGCGAGCATATAATTGTTCCGTTACCATGGGTGGTAGCATAATATTAAAAACAATGAACGATCGTCTTATAAAGGTCATCATAGGTTATTACGGTGTGAATATGATCTCAGTCGTTCAAAAACTACAGGGTCATAAACAGACACACCAATAAATATACATAAAGATTGTTAGACACAACACAACATTTTAGCAAGTGTCTAATGATGCATTTCTACTTCAGTTCTTTGGTACACTCAAGGGATTGATTCTTAGCAATCAGAGAAGCTAATGAAACAAAGTAAAGCCTTATATTGTTAATCTACAATACTGTGTCTTAATAAACCCACGAAATATAAAAAGGCGGGCTCTAATTTATGTTCAATTGGATTATGATATCCAACTGATCAGAGCACTGTCGTTAATAAATTAAGATATAGGTAGCGCTTGTTTCACTGTCTCTGAGTAAATGCTACTTACCAAATTAATTATGACACGTTCAAATATAAAAATCATACTGTAACATAAATACCATAAAATTATGTATTCTAGTTACTTCCAAAAATCGTCTTATACGTTAATAGGTGGTTAAATCTTCCTCTTCTCTCTTCTTCCCTTATTTGGGATCCGTTTATATTTATACATATAAAAGAGTCAGGAAAAATCTATCAGGATTTCTGACTGATTCACCGCCCAGCTAATTTCGTAAGAGTTGATTTTACATTCACAACCACTCAACACCTAAAGGGAGGAAAAGGTTGCAAAGTATGTATAGGAAATATTATTTTCACTTGAAACATTCAATACAATAAGAAAACAGGGTTTTCGGCGTTTTACTAAATTCAATTCCGAAAAGAACAGTGGAGGTAAGAAAGTTTTGTATGTAATGCAGGCGGAGACACGAGCGGAAAGCTAGTACTTCCATATTAACCATACGAACCTACGGTAAGAACATTATATCAACAAACAACGATGGAGTATAATTATTAATTCAAAATAAATTATTAATTATTATTAATAAATTATTATTATACAGGGTTAATTTTAAAACACCAGCAATCTCGCAGGACCAGATAGCTGACCCCATACGGAACAACTTTTGTTCTACGAGTTTGGATATAACTCAATATATTTAAAAAAAAATGATTTTACAAGTTTTTGTTGTGTCGTGTTTTTTTTCGTAGACTGCGGCGCGGCGCGGCGTGCGCGCACGACATCAAAGACGGCCGTCAGCTGCTCGGGCGTTGACCTTCAAAGGTGCTAGCCCGGTTCCCCACGCTTCGCGTATTTGTTTAGGTACGTAATCTGGGATGCGCGTTGTAACATTCAAGATGGAAATTAAATGAATACTTATTTTTGTATGAAAATAAAATCTAACAAATTATCAAAAGTCGTAGAACAAAAGTAGTAGCTTATAACCTTAAGAATCTACCCCTGCGAGGTTGCTGGTGTTTTAAAAATAACCCTGTATATTAATTAAATATGTATTATTTGTGTATTCAGTGTGATAGTTGACTTGGTTTTTTATATTTTATATAAATAAGGTAGGTACATTACCCAAAACAAATTGCAAAAATAATTGTAAAAATCCATTCAAAAGTCGATACTAAATCTGATGGAAACAATATTTATCAAGTGACAGACGACGCAAACCTTGACGTTACCGTGCAAAATGGCTATTAGAGTGAATGCGTGTGAATGAGATAGTAAGATATCCCCACTACGAACCCACCTTTGCTCCTACCAATATTTAAAATCATAAAAGCGGGGTAATTTTTGAACCAATTTTGAATGTTTTAATAAAGGGGTTTTTATACTATTTTCTGTTGCTTGATAAATCGATTTAAACATATAAATAAATGAATATTTTTTTTTTTTTTTTTACTAGCCCTGTATTATACATGTCCCACTGCTGGGCACGGGCCTCCTCTACTAAGAGGTCCTCCACCACGCTACACCACGCTGGCCTGATGTGGGTTGGCGGACTGCACATACCTTCGAAAAATCTTATCGAGTTCTCAGGTATGCAGGTTACCTCACGATATTTCCTTCACCGTTAAAGCAAGCGATAATTAACAATGAATATACACGTAACTTAGAAAAGTCAGAGGTGTAAATACTCTTGGGGCTGGTTTCGAACCTGCGACTTTCGTCCCGACCGGACAGTCCGTACCACTTCCCGCTGAGCTATCGCTACTCATGCTTTATAATTTAGTCGTCTAATATATCGTCGTCGTCGTCATCTGAGCGTTTCCTACACCATTCATCCGATTGTGATGAAACTTTAAAGAGTTGTTCTGCGTACACCCATGATGGTTCCTGGCCCAAAAAAAGTTTTGTATATTTGTCCTCTACGCGTTCCTAACCTATTCCGATTGTAATGAAATGTTGATAAACACTTGTTAATTTACGTGACATCACAACACATGCCGGCTACAGCTAGCTAAGTATAAAATGTAACATAGGAAACTACAATATTGACAATAGACATTCATCATCGTACGTGTCTTACGATCGTGTCGGGTTCTACAATCGAAAACAAATTGGAGAGCGTAGAAATCGAATGCAGTCAACCGTCTCGGTGCGGGCTTCACCCGATCGGGAAACCGAATTGGAGAATTGGATCAGGTACCCGATATGTGCGGCCAGCCTTATTCCTCTGAAATATCTGCAAAATTTTAATAATTTTGGATGAAGTTCACGCAATGCCCGTGGGACGAGCCGACCGCTCTTTTAACATATCTTTAGCTAGCCTAGACAGGGATTTGGGACTTAATCTTACATCTTATGGCTCTTGCTGAAATAATTTTTATATCTCTAAGATATATTTATTGTGAATAAAACCCTACCTATATTCAAGTTATTGCTTATATATTATCATTTGGTGTAAGCAGATGATGTCTAAAAAATAATCTTGAATGTGAATAATTGTTTCTGATTCTGTAAATAATATTCTTATGATTGATCAAGATTTTAATTTCCTGTTTTGAAAATGTTTTAAGAGTACGTTAAATATCTATAATAAATACAAACAATAATTTCATCGTTGCAGTTCCACCGTCAAATTCAGAAATATCCATGTCACATCACATTACTATGTACGAAAGGCTAAAAAGCCATTTCCTAAAAAACGTGGGTGTCATACAATGAATAATGGCAATATGGAATCCTTGACTCACGAAACCAATAATATATTTGTATTTTTATATGAATCCCAGTCAGTGTGACGTATGGCAAAGGTCACAGGGTAGGGAGTGGCTTTAATTATAAATAATGGTTATCTTGGCAAGGGTGGGTGATTTTTTGTATTTATTCTTTTTTTAATAGAGTTACAAAGTAAAAGTTACGAGAAATTGGCAGGGAGTGGCACGGATACCAAGTTCGAAGTTGCGGATGAATATGCATTTCATTTTTTATAATCCCGTGTGTATTCATTGTTAATAAGCGCTCGCTTTAATCGTAAAGGAAGAAATCGTGAGAAAACCTGCATATTTGAAAATTCTACATTTCGAAGGTATATACAAGTCTAGCAGCCTACGTTTGACCCGCGTGGTGAACTAAGATATAGCCTCTCTCGGTAGTAGAGGAGGGCTATGCCCAGCAGAGAGGCAGTAAATTATATTGGACTCAAACAGTATAGTAACATTTGCTAAACTAGGTTTTGCTAGAGATTAGAACAGTATGTATCTTGATGAGAAACCCACTTAACTTGTTGTACACTCTTTTCAGTGTAAGGCAGTCCATCACTAAGTCCCGTCAACTAATAAGACTGGTGCTTTGTCCGTGTCTCGACAATAAATTAAATTAATTAATAATTTAATGATCAAATCCTAGATTCAGGCTTCGAGTTGTTAAGCCTTATATACTACTAGAAGTAATAAACTATACTTAGATCTATACTTAGAAACGTACAGATAGTCTTAGTAAAATTGATTTAAAGGCACGGCGATTAGTTCATATTAGACAAAAAGTTGTTTATTTTGCTTAATAAATAATGTGGCAATACACAAAGGGACGTCTTAATGTATTATAGTCATGAAGGCACCATCGTTGACTTAATCTCAACTTGAAAGAAAAAATATCGTTTACATTGTTTACATAGAGGCCTTATTTATTATACTTTGACTATTATGAATGTAGACGAAAGAAAGACTGGACCTTATTATATATTTTTTTTTTTTTTTTTTTTATCCTGGCTCGGCAAAGTGACTACGCTACACCTGATGGTAAGTGTAGCGCAATCCAAGAATAGTGTCGACCCACGATAAACAATGTGTCCATCGTAGGTCGGCAAGATCATGCCGGCCTGCCAAAAGGCCAAGGGGGAGGGGAAGGAAAAGGGATGGGAAAAGGGTTAGGACCAGGGGGCAAGCCTCCTGGGAAGAACCGGATATACACTGGCTGACCCTGAAACGCGACCTACACAAGGTGGGCCACTATGGCAGGTTTTAGCACCAGTGTATGGTGGTCGCTATCCGGTCGGATACAAGTATCCTCCCACCAGCAAATTTTTAACATATACATAAACTTAAAATATACGAAGTTTATATATTAAGTAAAATCGTATTTAGGGAATACATTTATTGGATATTATTCTAATAAATAAAATAGCTTAAATATGACTTCATAGTGGCATATTATTGACATGTTGTCATAACAAATATTTAATCCCGTCTCAAAACTGATTATCTCTTCGTGGATTCATCATATTATATTCAAAATTGAATTCACCCAAAAAGACGCACAAATAAACATAATGCTGTAATAAACATAGAACAATTTGAAACATATGCGACGAACAAATTCAGAGTGAATTTCATTACCAAAAGCCCCATACATGATGGAGCAGCGTTCGTTATGGAATTTTATTGGCTTCAGACTAGCGATTTGGGTCACAGAAATATGCAAAATATAACGTTAATTGTGTTCTTATTCTTTTAATCTATAATCGTATTATATAAGTCTAGATACAGCCCGCTTCTTAATGAAAAATAATACTGTTGTGTTTTTTTTTTTTTTTATCCTGGCTCGGCAAATTGACTACCGAGAACCGGATATATACTGGCTGACCCTGGAACGCGACCCTCACACGGTGAGCCACTATGGCAGGTTTTAGCACCAGTGCACGGTGGTCGCTATCCGGTCGGATACAAGTATCCTCCCACCAGCAAAATGTATAATGTGTATATCTAAAGTCCATAAAGAAACGCAAAAAAGATCCCATACAGTACATTTTCATAAATTAAACGTAGTTAATTACGTTTTTAATTAATTGTCTGCGTAATCTTGTTTCTATATGATTGAAGCGTTTCTTTGTTTCTTTCATTACAGAGCAAACATTCATTTATAGCGGCTACATTTTTATGATATTGGTTTTTATATTAAAAGCTTCGTTTAAAAGCGAGTTTCAAATGAGACCATTTTTAATTTCGTGGAACGCTCGGGAAGTCGGAATCAACACCATCGAATGTCTATGCCAATAATGTTTTAAGATTACACATAGTAATATAAATTTGTTCATAAAAATCCCTTTAATCAATAGGTGGTGGAGAATATCTAAGAATTGTTTTCCCCTTGTCATAATTGATTTTTTTTTAGTCTACATGGGCGCTACGCCGATTTGTATACTTATTTTCTTAAATACGGATGCCGTGAAAAGCTCGCATGGATGGTGTATAGCTCGCAAAAATTAACACTATGGACACAGAAGAAATGATTGCCGATATTTAATAGTTGTTTCATTTGTTTTCAGTACTAAAAATATGCCAAAATCAGCAGATTTACAATTTTGCTTTTTACGCCGACATTAACTTTAGCAAACTATATGTATCATGTGTGTGTATCAAATGTGTATCAACACACTCTTTAGAATATTTGCTCATTGCAACCGAACGCAAGTCCTTTAAATTATGATCCGAACTGGGGATACTCACGACTTTGGAACAGGAAATTCGGATCGAATGCGCAACCATGCATACAAATAGTCTTACGCTAGTTAGGATCAAGATTTCTCGGATTCGAATGGGACGTGGGACTTAAACACCGTGTAATTTGTAGGAAGTTATACGTCTAAAAGAATTTTGAGTAAACCTTGACAAAAAACCTACACAAAGGAGCATAATTACACGTCCCTGTTAATTTAAATTAAGAACAAGAACAAGCTATTAAGTGAAAATGTACGTGTATTCCGTCAATATTTTCTTTGCAGGATAAACCACACACCCATCTATTGTTACGAGTATAATAAGCCGGGCATGAAAAAAGCCCATTCTACTGTTCTACATATGCCGCGCCCAACCCAAAATATTACATTACGAACATTATGTGACACGGGTATGGCTGAATAAGAAATATTGTTGCCCGTAATCTGCAGACATATTTTATTTTAGTTTTATTTTCTGTGAATAATGGCTTAGGAATAGTATTTATTCTTCTGTTCATACACACCCTGTGTATTATTATAACTAGGGGATATTCAGTTCTGCCAGTAACTTGTTATGCCTACGCGGTACGACTGCTGTGCTGAGGTATCGGGTTCGATCTCTGGGTCAGATAAAAGTGATATTGGGTTTTTCTCTCACTAAATGCTTAGTATTATACTACGAGTCCGGAAACGGCCCGGTGTGACGATAGGCTCTCCCCTTATCACATCATGGAGCAGAAATAAGCTCGCCAAAATGAAGGCGTACCAGTCCTCTACCTATCTCTGCCTACCCCTTCGGATATTATAGGTGCCAGTGCGTATGTATGTATTCTGTTCAACTTTATCACTTTGACGGGCCTCCGGTCGCATGAGTATCTTTTTTAGGAGTAAAAAGTAGCCTATATCCTAATCCATATGATGATCTACATGTGTGTAAAAGTACATGCCAATCCGTTAAATCTTTAAGGTATTAACTCACAAACATCCAAACTTAGTAGAATAAAATAAAGATATTATATTATATAGCCTAGAGGCTAGAATAAAACATTAGCTGAGATACAAAAGGTGAGAAAAAGCTTGGCCCTAGAATCATTTTGATCACGTCTTGTTATACTAATCACCTAATCCAATCGTAGTCGGATAAGCTACAATATCTACAGCACAAAATAATATTTCATTTTCATATAGTTACCGCTGGCAAAGGGTTGTTTATTGACAAACTCAATAAGCGCCCGTCGTCGGTTCTATCACGAAAAACTGATAAAGGTGTTTCATAAATCGTGAATCTAATAAAGTATAAATGAACGTGATGATATCATATACTATTATGGCTTCGAATTTTTGCATTCTATTCAATGTAAATAGGTTTTAAAACTGTTGAGGTATTTTGTGCAACTCTTACTTGTCTCTTCTTGTGGGTATAAAGGTGAAATATTTATTTATTTAAACGTTATTGATGGTTAATACACTAAAGCCCTTTTAGCACAAAAAATATCATACTTTTACAATAAACTGGCATTACAATCTCGTTTCATACAAAAACGGACTTTGGCCCTTTTAGCACAAGGCCACAGATTTACTCGTATACAAACATGTGTTTTATTGTAAAATGATATTCCTTAAAGCTGATATTAAAATTTACAATATATTAGTATAATTAGCAGCGGTGGATGTTATTCTAACCGATGACGAGTCAACAACCATTTTCCGACATATTCGATGCAGAGATTTATGTTTACAGTTTTCAGCCGTAATAGTAAAAGTACTACGAAAATATGAAATTGTTTTTCAGGAAATTTTGATCCATGTTTATAAAGTAAATAATTTGCTATTTACATTTGAATATAAACAAATATTGACAGTTAAATATCGTTGGCGTTTAAATTTTTGGTTCATTTGCAATCTGAGATATTGCTCCGTACCGATTGTGCCTACAGAAAAATCTAACTCACGAAATTATTTAAATTATTTTCCAAACCACATCGAAATTTATTTAAGAGGGTTGTAAAGAAAAAAAGGTTGGTTTATCCGTCACCTTAGAACGACGTCCATTTAAAAATACTTACACAACTAATACTCGGTTTCTTAAAGGTTGATCAAATCAACATTTAACTAACAGAACTTTAATTTTGACAGCGTTGTCAAACGATTTTTTTTTATCCTAGCAGGGCAAAGTGACGACACTGGATCTGATGTTAATTAGAGTGCAGCTCAAACATACTGTCGACAGTTAAGAGACACTGAGCCCCTCAACGGTCGGCAGAAAAATTCCGGCCTGAAGTTATTTGCCGGCATTTCGAGTTTCTGAAACATTAATTAGTGAAAAATATGATTACTCTCTTATGTGATTTGCGAACAATCGCTGGTTAGTAATTGCCATACCATTTGACAATGGAATTAGGTATCTATGAATATTTCAGAAACCCAAAATAGCGTTTCACATACAATTTATCGTTTTTATTTTGAAATCCGTGTTCACCGGTGTGTCAAATCAAAATCGTGACTACTAGCCTAAGATCCGGCCGTAGAATCTCTACGTTCATGGCGTAGATGCTCAAGCTCAAATTTCTACATTCATTTTCGAATAGGACATACATTGATCATAGGGTGCCAGTCAAAAAGTGCCCGCATATATTTTTTTTTTTTTTTAAATGTAATTACATTTTGGGAAAAAATTTCGTTCATGGTGTAGTTAAATAAAGCATTGTTCCTATTACACAACTATGTATGTAGAGAATTCAAAAATTATGCGGGCACTTTTTGACTGGCACCCTATGATCAATGTATTGTCCTATTCGAAAATCAATGTAGAAATTTGAGCTTGAGCATCTACGCCATGAACGTAGAGATTCTACGGCCGGATCTCGTGCTATACGCTTCTGACAACGCAATTTTGAGTTGACAGATGATTAGTTATTTTTTAGAGTGATCAGCTGAGAAACCGGGCGTTAATCTAGTTGCACCCAGCAACAAAAGTGCGTGAAAATTTTGCACCACAATATCCAAAGCGTATTATAGGATGTTAATATCTAACGTCTTAGGGAGGGAGTGTTTTAAAATTCAATTTAAAAAATTTACCCACACATATTATGTAAGAGGTGAAATTAAATACAAGTTTGTAAAATTACTTTTTATTGATTAGCTAAAGACTTACCTAGAACGCTTACATGTGTTAAGGCTTCGATGCGTAGTGAATTTTCCACGTTTCATTATATAAAACGAATCGTATAAGAGGAAAATTAGCTTGGAAAAAGATTTCTCGGCGCAAGGGAGACCGGCTGATCGGTATAAATCCACGACGAAATAAACATTCTTTGGATAGAATTACAATGTTTGCTGTGTATTTGATACGTTTCTAATTAGACAGGTATTTTGCTCTGCTTAGGGTGGTAATAAATATTTTGATGTGCTTTGTGTTAGGAGTATAATGTTGTTTGGGTCTTTATAATAATTTATTATCAATTCCATTCTTAGTTTATTGGTCACTTTTACAATTTTACTGCTTTAAGGATCATAATCAGCAGAGGTACCGCGTAATGAACTCTTGGACTATCAACTTTAGATTGATCCTTTAGAACTGATTGAGAACTGTCTCGCTCGGAAAAGAGAGGCACTCTTTTATAATGAGCCTGTTACTCCCAGGAGATCCAGAACTGTTTGTTAATAAATAAATAAAAATCTAATTATATAAAGCTCATATTACATGAATATGTAATGATTGCGATGTATGCTTTCTTCGGCAGAAACACACGTTTAAAAGCTCCTTTTTTAATCATCCAGTAGAACCATACCTAAAAGACCTTTCAATAGTCCATCCCAATTAGTTATTGAAAAATATCTAATAAGGTATTTTTATAATTTTATAATGAGGACAGCTGATGGTTCGTTTTGATACATATTATACTATAAATAATGTGAAATATTGTGAATTTGGATATTTGTTAATCAATCTGCGCTAAGGTCTCAGGTTCGATCCTCAGTTGGGGTAAAAATGATATTGTTTTTCAGCCAAATGCTCAGTATCAGCCCGGAGTCCCGGTATGGCTATAAGTTCGCACTCTACCATATTGGAAATGTAGGTATTCTGGTTACACTACTGCCTACTCTTTCGGGGATTAATTACGGGAGTGCGTAGGTATTTATAGTTAATCAATCATGCTTTAACAGCTGTATAGCTTTGCATAAAACTTGGCACACAGCTATAACAAATAAATAATAAATAAATACACCCAACAGTCACACACATAGTCCTGACCCTACAGTAAGATACGAGTATTGTATCGTGGGTATCAGGAACTATGAGAGACTTTCGGTCTCACAACACCCAGACCCCGAAACAAAGATTTGTGGATCACACAAACATATGTCTTGGTGTGGGAATCGAACCCGCGTCTCGCTTCACAGCCGACTACTCGCCCGCTGCGCCATGGAGGCTGTCACATGAATAAGAACATAAGCTTCTTCTCTTGTACATAGGCTCTTTCTTTCTATTACTTCTTACCTTAGAAAAAAAGAAAATACTAAACATAACACCCTATGACTTGAGACGAATGTATCTAGCAAAATTTTCGGCGTAAGTTTCCTCAACTGGCAGTTAAATACTGAACATAAGTGGGGCCACTTAAGGCGATAAGTCGGGATTATTTTGGGCAAAGCTTATGTTGGTTAATTTATTTTATCTTCAGACTTTATTGGAGTGGTGCTCGATCTTAGTATCGAAAGAGCTTAGTTCAATTCAAACTGTTTCGTAATAAGAAAATTGTTTTTACGGTATGTATTTTGGAGTGCTTTGCTAAGTAATTTCCAATAACTTAAAGCGAAAGGGTTTTCCTATCTCCTTACAACCTATTTACAGTTAAACCAGTAAACTGATTATGTTCAAATTTATAGAAAATCGCTTTCAAGTCTCTTATAGACAAAAAAGGAGGTGGAGGTGGAGGTGGTGGAGGAGGAGGAGGACCACTTTTGCTGGTGGGAGGATACTTGTATCCGACCGGATAGCGACCACCGTACACTGGTGCTAAAACCTGCCATAGTGGCCCACCTTGTGTGGGTCGCGTTCCAGGCTCAGCCAGTGTATATCCGGTTCTCTCCAAGGGGCTTGCCCCCTGATCCTAACCCTTTTCCCATCCCTTTTTCCTTCCCCTCCCCTTCCTTTGGCCCTTTGGCAGGCCGGCATGATCTTGCCGACCTACGATGGACGTTGGTCGACATTATTCTTGGATTGCGCTACACTTACCACCAGGTGTAGCGTAGTCACTTTGCCGAGCCTATATAAAAAAAGGAGTTTTTACCTTATATAATTTCAGTTATATAGTTCAAATATAGAGGAAACTTAATTACTCTTTTCGAGACGTAGGAAAAGATATATAGTCATAACTATTCTTGTAATAGTAGAGTGGTACGGGTAACCTATGATATCCCAAAAAAAAGATTCGTTTTTTTAATTAAATAACTTCTATTATTTTAATAAATGAAATTCAAACCTTCAATGCACGTTTCAAAAGTTTCTGAATAGGATTACGATGTGAAATTCCTAGGAAGTTGTTTGTGAATACTCGTTTGAATCATACATGTAAACTTGGCTTAGTACGCAGAAAGTTTAACGTTGGCAGGTAAGGTAAAGCATACCTAATAGAAAATTTAAATTAACATTTGATGTAACCGTGTACACGGTGTTCTAATTAAATCGAATCAAATTACACGTATTTATTTTGGTATCGCATCGCTTCACGTCAACGCCTGTCATATTAACGTTTTATTAAACTGTGTACATAAAATTTGATACACGATCCATCTTAACTGTTAAAATTAATTAACGTGGCATGTTTAGAATTTCTTAATATGTAAGGTATATTAAGGTGAGGTCGCACCTAAAAGCTAAGAAATTTCTATCTTTGAACTCCAAGAAACGAAGGAACTTATATTGAGGAAAAATATAGCGTATAGAAGAAGATTTGAAGCAAAATTTAAACTGAATAGAATTTTAAAAAGTAGTTTAGTGTAGATAATTTAACTTTGGCGTCGAAACTGCATATAAAGTGATAGTTTAGTTTCAGGTTTTGATAGATATATAGCATTTAACTTAAGTGTTAATCAATCAAATTTTAATGATATTTATGTTTTAATCGATAAATGTAAAAAAAATCTTACCTTTAAATCGCAGATGCTATGCAATTATTATTACACCTCTGCCTACTCCTCCGAATATTATAGGCGTGAGCGCAATCTAGAATAAATAAAAAAATCCAAAACCTAGTATGTTGCAACGAAAAAACCTTTTATACAGGCGAAAGTAAATAAACTGCAGTTGTAGCGAAAACATTTAAAATATTCGTGGAAATCCACACGATTAATTCTGAAAAAGCAAAATTCAGATTTTATATGAAAGTAATTAGCGAAATGCAATGATTCGGAGAACGTTTTAATTAAATTACGGTAGTGTGGAAATTTTACAGAGTTTGAAAGGAGTGATATTTTTTAAATAATTAAGTCAAATCTTATTAGTCACGTGAATATATATTATGTCCAATTTAAGCATCAATCGAAATGTACCTGTTTCATAAATAATAAATACATCATCATCATCATCAGCCACAAGACGTCCACTGCTGAACATAGGCCTCTCCCAAAGATTTCCAGACCGACCTGTTGGAAGCGGCCTGCATCCAGCGACTTCCTGCGATCTTTATCAGGTCGTCTGTCCACCTTGTAGGTGGACGTCCAAATAATAAATACACGTAAATAATTTTTATTTAGTTTCTAAATGAACTCAAGAAAAAATAAATATATATAAAAATTAAATCTCGAAACTGCCTTCAAAGCCAAAATTGCGGTGCGTATATTATTATTCGTTGTGGTTCCCATTTTTCCTCGTACTCCGTCATTAAATATTTACCAAGTTTTAATGGGTCCACTATCGGAGTAAATCATATCGCAAACAAAAAGAATAATCGAAATCGGTCCACATTTGGCAGAGTATGCGTCGACATACATAAAAAATCATTTACAG
The DNA here is from genome assembly GCA_949126905.1 of Amorpha juglandis. Classification (NCBI taxonomy): domain Eukaryota; kingdom Metazoa; phylum Arthropoda; class Insecta; order Lepidoptera; family Sphingidae; genus Amorpha; species Amorpha juglandis. The sequence goes on from OX421380.1 coordinate 6,265,639, forward strand.
ACAAATTGAGGACCTCTTTCTTTAAGTTAAAAATAAGGGTGGCAGACAAGTGTCCGCAGTTCAGGATACAAATACCCTCGTCTGGATAGGAATCATCTTGCATATATTGTAAAAACCTTTCTTTTACTTTACCTTCAATTATATTATTTCTTAAAGGTGTTTTTTTGTTGGAACGCCATAACAAACTTATTGTTACCGCTATTGACGAAAAGTAGTCTTTTTTTTTAATTATAGGGTTTGCCAAAAAAAAATGAAACATAATAAGTGCCATCTGTTGACAGTATACTCAACGAACATTTGTATTGTATTAACTTATTTCTACTTTATTATATTACGAAACTAACCACTATCGGTGCAAAGTATTCGCATGAAAATGGAAGTTATTTTAAATTTATTGAAAATGAAATAAACATGAAAATCGGCGTACACTAATTAATAACAAAGCTGGTGCAAGCGGTACTGCCAATTCGAGGTATTCCACGCTCAATATTGACAGATGTAGTTCCAATAGTGATGTTTTACCTTTGATACGTTACTCGGGAACTGCAAACTGCGAAATAGTTGTAGATAGAATTCAAGCAAAACGTAAATTCTCGCTACAAATAGTTCCCGGTAGTACAAAGTGTACCGGCGAAATGTTTCCATTACAAGGATTGTTTGCATTTTCATTGCAGTGTCATAATAAGTCAAATGATTCAGTGTATTATTATTCTCTTCTAAGTATTTTGGTATGCTTAGCATATTTTGTTACTACTGTCACTTTTAGCGTAAAAACTAAAGGATAGAGAATGTACAGATATTCTGCAGTTACACCTTTATGAGATAGTTGCGGCGTAGGGCCGCAGGTAGGTAGTGCATGAGAATAATTAAACACAGGGTCGTAGTACTTGGTACGAGGTTTATTCCATACCAGCCTTTTCACGGTACAGTTTGCGGATGATATGCAAACAGAGTTATTGGCCTGTCGCGGAACTCCGAAATCTAGGTGGTCTGCGATACGTGGAGCTACGTCGGGCAGCCTCTGACGTAGACGGCTCGGGTGTCGGCGGTGTCAGCACGCCACTCGATGTCCGACAGCACGTGGAAGAACGTGCGGCGCGGTGACCCCGCTCCCAGAGCTGGTTGAGCGGGACCGTACGTGTTGGTCCGTGTGGTGATGGTGCAGTATTCGGGCGTAGATGGTGGTAGTAGTGCTTTTGTCGCTCGTATTTCTCTCCGAGCGCTGATCCTGGAATCAGAATTCCAACAATTTCAAGATACTTTAGATTTTGGAATTAAAATTTGGATTAAAAAATAACCTCAATAAATATACGCGTTAAGACAAACTTAGTTTCAAACTTTTCATACAGTCAAGACTTTCAAACGAAACCATTTTCATACAGAAAATACATAGACTCGACTCGTACATTGTTTACTTAGCAAATAGTGTTCAAAATAAAGTTATCAAGTTGGGTTCAGTGTAGAAAAGGTTGATTGCTGCGAGTGAGGCTGAAAAAGCCATTTCCCAAGACACTGTAATGTTTGTTCAGCGACCGCGGTCAACTGACTGTTCAAATATTTGATACGTTACAATTTATTGGCAATTAGTTATTTTCTACTAAACTATTGTTGTAAAATGAACTCTAGAGACCACATAACTGATATATGTAAACAAGCCAATAAGATGTTAGGTTTTATTATGCGTACATCCTACAAGTTCAAAAATATTAACGCCCCGTATTGCGCTCTTCACAGCTTACGTGCGAAGTAGGTTGGAATATAACAGTGTGATCTGGGATCCACATGAAAAAAAAATACACACGGTGGAAAAAATTCAACGTAAGCTCAATTCATCAATTCAACGTTTTTTAGGTACCATTTTAAGCCTCAAACGTAGTCCTACCCGACTGACTGACACATAATGAAACATCCACTATAGTGGCATATTCCAGTGAGTCACGTTCCTGGATCAGCCAGTGTATATCCAGTTATATCAAGCTGGCATTATTCTGGCGACCGTTGACAGGCGCAACATCAATCGATGTTCAGTTACCCAGGATTGGAATTTGGTCTCACCACTTATCACATTATTGTACATAATAATATAGAAGCTCAGAGAACCACGGGTGTACTATATGCACATCTACCTACCCTTTAGGCAGTAGGTGTGGAATAATAGAACAATACGCAAAAGTGTCAGGAATAAACCTATTTATTCTCAAAATTATTTATGTGTTATGCTGTGATAGAAGGCATATACTGCATACGCCTATATTGTTTGAATGAATACACACATAAAACATTTTTCTCTACAAGCAAAGTAAAATGTCTTGTTTCGTTTGCCCCGAGCGACGGGAGCAGAAATATTTTCCATACATTTTGGGCTCATGCGGAGTTCGGTTGTGTTCGGACATTAATCAAACCCCGACTTAAAAGGAAATCTGAAATGTGAGCGTTGGTTACTTACACATAGATGAAAACTGTTTTATATAAACATACGCGTGAAAGATTTACGCAGTTTTTTGCAGTTTGACAGGGGTGCCGCCTATCGTCATACCGGCCACAATTCCAGACTTTGGGCTGATCATTTCGTGATAGAAAAACCAAATATCACTTTACCCGACCCGGGATCGAACTTGAAGACTTCAGCTCAGCAGTCGTGCCGCGTATGCAATGCAACTGCGCCACAGAGGTTGTCTAGAACTATTCACAATAGTAGGTATTTAACAAAATATTATGTCCATAAAGTGAAAATACCGCAAATACAAAACATTATTATTTTCGATGTGAAATTTCATTCGAAACATCCGTCGGAATATTTATCATAAATTGGAAGTATTCGTGGAATTATGCTGGTTATAATAATTAAGGAACAGGAGCTTTTGAAGCTTTTGGAACAACTTGACGTGGAATTAAATAAAAGCCTAGCATTATTTTCTGGAATTATTTTATATTTTTTAGGTAATATAGTTAAGGAAGGAATTGTTTCCTTATTCTGCCTTATTCCTTATTCCACTAATACTCGTGTATAGACTAATAAAATCAGAAACAAAGAATTTTAAATTACTACTTCCAGTTGCCAAACATATCTCTACAAAATGTCATGTCTACTGGGAAGTGGTTAGTGGTGTCGGCTGACAGGATTCTGGGTTAGACCCACATACCCATGGTGATAGTCTTTTAAACCCAAAACCCCATCGATATAAAGATTTTCCGTAAAATATAGGCGAAAATATATTAGAAAACGATCGTTTATGAGGTCGCGTCATCCGATTCATTTTTTAAACTGTATGACGCGAAATCGACAAGTTTTCTGTTATAATCTCATATTTATGTGACCAACTCCTTCCATTTAAACGGAGCTTAAGTCTCAAAATCCTACTAATATTATAAACGCGAAAGTTTGTGAGTATGGATGGTTATAGTATGTTTGTTACTCTTTCACGTAAAAACTACTGAATGGATTTTAATGAAACTTTACAATAATATAGCTTATACATCAGAAGACATAGGCTACTTTTTATCCCGGGAAAAGCAGATCACGCGGGCGGAGCCGCGAGCAAAAGCTAGTACTTTCATATACATGTTCATAATTTTAAAACTATGCCCAAACATAAATTCCAAGCATAATGTGGTCAATTTATTTATTTATTTATTTATTTAATGTGGTCAAGATACAACGCTAATTTCAGAACTACCATCGCATTTTATTAAGTTACGTCGCTAATACTCAACTTACATTAGCTATAACACACGACTCTGGGGACTAACAAATTTTACTTTGCTGCAGTCATTTGTCTATTTCAGTCGGCTTGCTTTGCGGCAACGTGATTAAACACGGTCCTTTATGACGAATACTAATACGACCTTTATTTTCTCAAGGCTTGCATTAATATTTATAAAGTGGATTATTGGATAATGAGCGGTTTTTGGGTAATTACTACTTGATCGAGTTTCGGTAAATGCGATAAAAGGCTCAGCATTTTATATTGAGACGAGATTTTTTTGTGTGAACAGCCTTTTCCGGGATAAATAGTACAGTCGTTTCGTCTGGGTCCCATCTTTATATGTACCAAAATTCATCAAAATTGGTTCAGCGATTTAGACGTGTAGCGCAACGAGCAAACAAACTTACTTTCGCATTTATAAAATTATTTAACATTTCCTTGGCTGGCATCACGAGTACAGTGAAAACCTAATATTCATTGAGTCTTTCTCTATTATATATTTAATTTATTTATATATGTTATATTTAATTCATTTTTTATAATATATTTTAATTTATATTATGTTATACTAATTTTAAAAACGTGAAGTTCACTGTTCAGATCCTGCAAAAGCAGATAGAAGAAGCCCAATTGAAATTGTGAACACTTTTGATGAAAATGATAAAGAACACTTTATCATTGTCATCTGGAATTCATACATAAAACATTTCTTTTTGTCAAAAGGAAATGTGTCAACTGTCAACACAGAGATAACACACGACACGCATTAGAAAATGACACGATACCTTGTTTCTTGTATCGTATGCTTAATTTCCACTTGCAACCCAAGAAGGCTGGTAACATTATTACAGCGTGGCAATTTAGAGCACGCAGTTGAGTGTTGATATTCACGTAACCTCCTATTACATGGCAGTTTTGTATGTTTTAATCGACTTAAAAAAGAGGTCAATAAATAAATAAATACGCCATACAGTTACACACATTGTCCTGACCCCACACAAGGTTAAACCTGTCTCGTGAGTATCAGGAACTATGAGGTACTTGTGAGGATTTAGGGTACCACCACACCCAGACTCGAAAGAAATATCTGTGGTTTTTTTTATCCGGGCCCGGCAAAGTGACTGCACTACACCAGATGGTAAGTGCAGTGCAGTCCAAAAAACCAGTGACTCGAATCGAACTCACGGCCTCTCGCTTTGCAGCCGGCTACTCCCCCACTGTGGCACGAAAGCTGTAATCAAGACGTCTGTTTATATGTTTTATTAGTATATGTTCATGCATAACTCTGCCAAATGTGGACAGATTTTGATAATGATAATATGATTGTTATGGGGTCTATTCCGATATATTTATCCCTTACAGACTATATCGGGTTTTTCTTCAAACTCATTTATTATAGTATTCTATTGGTGGTAGGATATTCATATCCGTCTGGATAGCGACCACCGTGCTCATGGTGTTAAAACCTGCCATAGTGATCGACACGTCTTGTGTAGATCGCGTTCCAGGATCAGCCAGTGTGTATCCGGTTCTCTCGAGGGGCTTGCGACATGATTTGATGGTTGGTTGCAGCGGGTATAGGGGTACATCCTTATATCCCTGTGCCTGCACGGTCATCCGCCTGACCTGTCACAGGCCGCTCGATTTGTTTCTTCGCTCTCCGAAGAAGGAAGCTCCGAGGAAGGAAGAAGCATTTATACAGGCCGGCATGACTCTGGTGACCACCAATAAACTCATTGTTTGTCGGTGGTCCCTGGTTTTTTGGACTGCACTACGCTTACCATCAGGTGTGGTGTACCATATGGTGTATCGCCGTTTGAACAAGGTCTTAGTCGCTTAACACACCGACATTATTATTCAAGTCACGTGGTCGTGTGTCGCCCGGTGCCATTCCTCTAATGGCGCTAAATGTACGATTGAATCTGGCCACCGAGGGATTTCAGTTCACTTTTACTACGTACTTTTGTAGGTTGGGCTTATAAGTTTCATTATTAGAGATCTTTCGCTTTAGTTTTTAGCTGAAAATTGGTCATTTGATTTCATATTTCTATACTGAAATCGATTATGTTGATAGTTCTAAATCATAGACATTAAATGTCTTAAAAAGGATCATACAACATGATAATAAGTCAGACACATTATTTGATTGAAAAGTCTAAACTAATATTTTTATCACGTCACTGGTCTAGTGAAAATCTATGAGGTCCTGGTTTCAAGGCCAGGTATCTACCTATTACCTATCTGTTATTGTGATTTCACAATTCGTGCTTGAGTTTTCGATTAAAAAAACTAGAAGATTAGACACACAAAGCCCTGTTCGAAAAGGATATTTTTCGCGTAAATGTCCAATTCGCAAAATGTCCATCCTTCAACAGATTGATGTGTTGACTTTTAAGTTGATTATTTAACCAGGGCGTTTTATCGGCTTTTCGTCACCGGGATACCTTGTTTGTGCATTAAAAAGGAAATTCCAGGGACTCACAAATGGATCGGAAAAGGCCGTTTATGCAAGAGGAACCGCGAGCAAAATTTAGTATACTTTATAGGTGAAGCATTTATATGACATATTATATAAAATAAATAAATAAGTATTATATAAAATATTACATATTTATTTATATAAAATGTTAGTAAACATGTAAATTTAATAAAAATCTAACGAATCGCTGTCTATACATGGAAAATATATGAGAAAAAATATTATTGGGACCTTTATCAACGCTATAGCACGCCATACAATGATTGTTAGAATTTTTGTCTGTTTGTCTGTGCGTTTGTGCACGCTAATCTCACACACAGCTTATCCGATTTAGATGTAGTTCACTAGTATATTGTGGTAAGCTTCACTTAACATTTAGTGTTTGTTTCATGTCAATCGGTTCATAAATAAAAACGTAATGCCAATTTAAAAATAACGGTCAAAACCAAGGTCAGAGGCTAAAAGTTGTGGATGTGGATCTAAGTATTAGCTGTTTTTCGTATGGCCAGCTTTATGTGGCTCTATCACGTGTTAGCAATCCTAGCAGTCTGTATGCTTTAATCCCCGATGGCTATACGTCTAATATAGTGTAAAGAGAAGCATTACTGTAAAGCATTAGGCGGACGAAGTTGCGGGCACAGCTAGTCATACAATATAATTTAATGAGACCACTTAACAAACCCTTTAGAAAATAAACTAGGTAAAGTAGGGCCATCTCGTATGCACATTTTCGTTGCACTTGATCTTTTTACCTTAACGAGTTCTATTTTATCAACATTTAAATGTAACGTTTTAAACATGTTCTTTGCTCTCAAATGAAACTACCTCCGGTCTGATAAATGAGCAAGGAACATTGACGGTGCTATTTCAGAAATGTCGTTTTGTTATTTTTTAATTTGCATTTATATGACTTACATTATGAATAAACTGCCTTTTGCGTAGCTCCAACCACGTTAATGTCTTCGAGTTAAAAATCATTCTATATCTTAATCCCAGTCATGTTCTACATCTTACATGAAAGTTTGGATGTTTGTGAATTTGGATGTTTTTAGTCAATCACGACATAACGGCTGAATGGTTTAAATTTAAACTTGGCACACAGATAGACCATGACCTAGATTAAGACATGCTTTTTTAGCCTGGAAAGAGCATGTCACGTCAAGTCAGTGGCTTAACAGCCTCCGTGGTGCAGTAGACGAGTAGTCGGCAGCGAAGTGGCGCCCCGTGGGTTGGATTCCCGGATTGAGACAAATGTTTGTGTGATCCACAAATATTTGTTTCGGATCGGATTGTGGGTGGGGTTTATTTATGAACTGGCGATACTGGCACTGATTTGAAAATCCATTCAGTTTTGAATGGTGCCGATTTATGACCCAAGATTTTTACTATTTATTATCAATAATAATTCAATAACACCAATCACAACATACATAAACATTCTGAAAGATCATGCAAGTCAAGCGTAAACACCCGTATATAGTCTATATATAGTCAAGTCTATGAAAGCTAATTACAAATAAAATGTAATGAAGCTTTCAAGGGCAAATAAGTTCCTACACCGATCGCTGAGACTATTTTTTTTACCGGAACGCGTCGGGACATTTGTAAATACTCTAACGCGAATGAAGTTTTCCTTGTAGCTTTAAGCATCTATATTCAGCTATTCTCTACTAAGCAATAAACGTGAGCGTTTCCTAAACACGATAAAGCATCATTAAGGCATCATTTAGGCACTGCAAAGTGATCACGCTGGATCTGATGTCGAGTACAGTGCAGTCTAAATATAATGTCCACCGTCTAGAATCTAGATACGTTGCATTACTGGTCGGCATCATTACGCTAGCCTGAAAATACTGGATGTACACTGGCTGACCTCGAAACGTGACTCGCATGACCGAGCTATTACATAAGGTTTTTCACTGAGTGTACGGTGGTCGCTATGCAGTCGGGTACAAAACCCTCCGCCAGCAAAGATCTCATCGTTCAAAGGAGTAAAACAAGCTTTAGATACTATAAATGATTCTCCAACAGTATTTCTGTGCTTATATTAAACAATATAAATCATTCCACACCGTATTTTGCTGATAGCTGTCTAGGTGATGTCAGATTTGAAACCTTACCAGAAAAGTCCATTAACATTTACTGTCGGAAATTGCTTTTCGTAAACAAACACCGCTTTTCAATATATTTTCTGTAATGAATTTGAAGGCTATGTTTGGTATTCTATTCTTTTAGTAAATAGATTCAAGCGTAGCTCCGCTCGTATTACGTGCAATATTTTCCACATCCTTTCTCCTTTTAGGTTTTGAGTTTTAATCAACGCCGAAATACGTGTTTCACTTATTCTGTGGCTTTTAGTCCACGTTAGCTGGGCGATGATGAGTAATTGTGTCAAAATAAAAAAATGACAATTCAAATATTGTCATGTTCCTAAATTTTGTGCAATTTTATGTAGAGCATATTAAGCTGGATAATAATATGATATAGTCAGTGGGAAGGTAAAAATACTAAAGCGTCGACACGTGAACTTTACTTTAACTTGAGAGTATTTTAAAATTATTTTACGATATTCATATAAATTACCTATTGGATTATTTCAGTAAAACTGATATTTTATTGAATGATATTTTTAATTATTATGAATTTGTATAATACAAAAAAAAAATACTCTCACATATTGGCACTTTATGTAGTATTTTTTGCCTTTCTACTGACGATTTTAACATTTATGTAAATAGGTAAATGCTAATACGCATGTGAAATGTCTGTTACTTTCAGAGACATTTTAATGTAATTACTACAACACTAGTGACTTCAATTAATGGAAGTAAGAGACGTTTCGTGCAAATGAACAAACGATTTTAAGATCTCATTAGCTAAAAGTATTAAAGTGATAGAGTTGGATTCTTAGAATAATACATCATCGTCACGTTATTCAGAAGGCTGTATTTTGAAGCAGCTCTTGTGTTCTAAACATGAAACTTCGTATGGTAATATGAGGCCCGTAATATGCAGCAACATTATCTGATAATAACAGTACTAACGTTTAACAGCTATATTCGGTAGTTCCAGCAATGTTAATAAACAAAAATAGTTGTCGTAACTATGTCGACCGCTATATATAGATGTTAGGGGGAGGGGAGCGAAATCAACAAATGAGTCACATGATGTACAGTGGTCGTTGCCGATTTAGACGTTCCACAAAACCAATGGAGTCGGTTAAAAAAGCATGGATGTGTTGCCAATGTTTAAAAAGAGCAAAGAGGTTTTAGAAGTAGGCGCGATGATCGGATCTCCTTAATTACTAAACTAGACTATATTTGCCGGCAACATGTCCGTGCATATTACCCGTCTAGCCCACCGTTAGTCAGAAAGATATTCGTCTTTGAGACGGTTCACGTAAAAATGTAATAAAAACGACAGCACGGCCATGCCTATCCAAATTTTAATACATTGAGTGCTTTTCTTTGTATTCAAAATAGGAGTTGGTGAAAAGATACCTCTATGCTAGATGCTTAAAAGCTATAAATACATAAAGAGTACCTTACATGTTACCTACTTTACTAATGGTGTAGTGGTTTTTCATTCGAATAATACCGTATATCTATTAGATCCTGCTTTTAATTTATTTACCGTTTTTAAACAAATAATCTTTTTTATTTTATGTATCCCAAATAAACAAAGTCAAATTCCTTTTTATAATTCTACCAAGTAACTTATAAATCGGTATTCTTTTATAACGATAATAAAACAAGCAAACAAGTTACTGTGTTGTAACACAGCACTAAGCTGAGCTGCCCACCTAATTTACCACACTAGATTTAATTGTGTCTGTTTTTTTTTTATAATTCTGTTTATTTTATTATTATTTTTTGGTGTGGTAAATAAATGATTTCTTTCTTTCTTTCTTTCTTTCTTTAAAGTTCTTTCCTTTTGATATAAAATGTAAACGGACAGTCTACAAACCGTAGCTGTTGACTGAATGGCTACGGTACTACGTCGTAGCCAAACACTTGTTGGTAGCAAACTTTCTTAATTTGGCAAGCAAGGAAACCTTTGTCTTTAATTAACTTTCGAAGTACCGAAGAACCTCGAAAACATTATATTTAACTATATTGCTAAAACAAATAAGATGTGGTTTCGCTTTGTTCCCTACGGCTATGTACACGGACGATATGGGTAGATCGTGATGAATCTTTTAATATCGTGAAGGCCTATAAAGCAATATTAGATGTTATTTGCAATATGAACTAATAAGAGGTTCAAACTAATATAAAATGACCTTATCCACCGACTTAACTCAAACAAACTGAAGACTGAATGCGATTTAATATTAAGCATTGCTTATTTGTTATTTTGATACAATAAGAGGGGACGCGGGGCAAAGTCCGGCCGACCGGCATTAATATTTCGCCGAGCTACTGGCGGTAGATATGAACTGACGGAGTTGCGGTTTACCTCCATATTTAATGTTTTAAGTGCTCTTTCATGTAAGTACTTACTAAGCTGCTTGCCAAATTGGTAGTTCTATTTTAGTTGATGACTCGTTTTGTAACGAAACGTTTAGTTGATGGGGTCGTTTTTATAACTGCTTTATGCCTTTTGTTTTGGGGGTTTTATATAGTGTGATTTATTCTTATTCTTTGATCTTTAAATATTTTACGTTTCAATTAAGAATATTTAAAATAAGTTATTAATTACCATTATATTATATTTGGTTTCTGACTTATATGTTGGGATAGATCTTCATCATAAATGCATATAAAAGAAGTAACGTGCCTTATGGAAGATTCTTCGTTAAAATTAATTACATTTAACAAAAACAGTCTTGAACTCGCTAATGAACTATGAAATATTCGTAATTAAATCTCCGCAACAGAACACAAAGACGTTAGATGTAAAAAGTACGTTGCCCCGTACATACGAAAGTACAGAAATATTTTTATAATAACGTTGATTGGGCACGTGCAAAGCAAACAAGAGCAATCGCCGTCGCCAGGAACATTGATTTTTTTCTCTCGACCGTGTGGAATGTTCGTTTAGGTCAAGTACATGCCGGCCATTTGACAAGAGATTTTTTATTATGTCATACATTATAGTCAGGGTTCTCTGGGCCATTTTTCCACTTGATTACTATCAAGCTAATTTTCCGTAAGTAGCTTTCGATGAGACGCTCAACAATTCCCTATGCGAAAATTCTCTATAGTGGTAGCTAACAGAGGTAGCAAGGATAAAATATTTCGATTTGATGATACTCAAAATATTATTATTTTATTTGTAGGACAATAATATGACTTTTAAATTATATAAATATTAACTAAGTAAAAACAAAAAATCAGCTAGTTAGTAATCATTTTTATGACCTCGTTATCGATACCTATTGGAAGCCCCTCCTTCCAATAGGTATGATTACTAACCAGCTGTTTTTTTCTATTCACCTCTAAGATCCATTATCAGATCAGCTCAATGGAACCTAATTATTGTATTGTCATCGGTATTACACACACATGCAAAATTTCAAACCGATACGACAATTAGAAATTAGATAAATTTGACTTCCAAGATTTGTTTACATAGTGAGTTATAACGATGATTATAATAAAAGCGAGCTATAAATGTTTGTTTTGATTTTTTTGTATTCGATAAGGTTTACTCTGACAATGGTGCCAAATAAATTTGATTAAGAACTGGTGAAGATGCACGAGGGACAATGGACAACTCTTCGGATAACAGCAACCGTGATTCCAATTTTGAAGTCGGTTTTTGGGGTTATTTTATGTTATCATTTACTAAGGTTACCATGAGTCTTACAAATTATAGATATTTCCATTATTTGCTGATCTATTCATTCTAACTTTCACAGCAACGCATTAAACATGCATTTGTATATCATTGTAAATTCCTGGCCTTGTAAATTATTACAATGTTAACTTTAACACTACTAAAAGGACAATCAACAAGTAAAAACAAAATAAACAATCATTAAGCCTTTACATTCGTTACAATGTAAAAACAAATTCTCACTAGAATAAAACAAAAAGTTCTAATTTAGTTTAGTAGCTCCAGTATGTTTCTAGATGATTACTGAACATGCCATCTTCACTTTTATTTTTCTTTTATTGGACGAACCGTTTCAGTCCTTTACCCTTTCTAAGAATTAGAACTAACTTTTTCCGCCTTGTTATTTTATATGAGTCAATATTTTTGTTCTCATGAATAATATTATTTTAAAGCTAAAGGCTATTTTATTAAGATATAATTTTTTTCTAGAGAGACTTTTTAGAGCTACTGTCGTTGTTCTATGAGATAGTGTTAACAAACCAATCGAGGAAGCCCATTTATGCTGTAGACAATACTATGCGACAATATTAGCCCGTTTTATTTATCTTCTTCTTCCATCTGCCCTTTGCAGTGGCCATTCCACTCGCAATGGATTTAGCGTAATATGCTTTTTAACACATATTACAGAAGATTTCGTTTGTTAATTTTACGACCGGCTGTCTTCCTGATGTTAACCTTTCTAAGGAGAAAACACATCCACACCTAAAACAAGTATTCGTGGGTCTCATACATATTTGTCTTGGCGCGAGAATCGAACCTGCGGACTCTCGCTTCACAGCTGGCACCACAGAGGCTGTCTGACCCAGTATATTTTTAATGTAAATAAATCCTACCTAATACGCCTCTTCTCTAATTAAAAACTAACGGAACTTAATAACCGTAATTTGCATCTGAATATAAGTAATAGCATTAGTAAGTCCGCATCATCTATTTTTCTGTTCATCTGTCCGTGTTTCTACCCATGCTTTTATTAAAGGTTTTTTTGATCGTAATCAGTTGCCGGTCGTATCCTAACAACAAATAATAATAAAAATTTAAGAGATGATACGGAACGGCAGAGTTATACGATTAACGAATACAACTCGCTCTAAGCTAATTTTTAACATCAGTAGCAAGACTTTATTGATAAGTAACAGAAAGGACTCTCGTCGTCTCGTAGACTCGTCATTCACTAGAAAAAAAAAAGGATTTCAATTTCATAGTGGCTGCCATTCAGTGTACCTTTCAGGTAGCAGTAACATTGTACCAAAGGAGACAGGTGACACGCCTGCCTCACTCCACCCGGATACGGTTCACGTGAGAAACATTTATTCGACTAAAGTGATTTCACTTCCCCGAGACGTAACATTTATAGATAAATGTCTTGTCGTTTTTCCTCAATATTGTATGTGTCAAGATTGAGGTGTATTACATTTTTTTTTATTAGCCTGTTTGACTAGACGATTACGTTATTCGCCTAGTAATAAGTGCTATGGCTGTCCGTTGTACAATACCACTTAGAAATGTTGTTGCGCGTATTATATAAAATCATAATTTGTAACATGTTATATCGTTGTTTCCCCAAGCAATTTTTACTACTTGCCTTGTAGTATGAATTACAAGATTTACATTATTTTATATTACTAGCTCTAGAAAACAGTAACATAGTAATTAAGCGGGAGCACCAACCCAGACTCTCACATACCATGGACTAACTTAGTCCTAAGCTAAATAAAGATACATAACTTTTGTCGTGGTCATCCGATCTCACCAAACACCATACACCTAGACCAAGAAACGTTTGTGAATTACATTCATGAAACTTATTTCTCAGACGATAAAAATACTGTCTCAGCATTTATATTTTTATGGCGATCTCCTCACATTCTCAAAGCAATTCCATTTGAGTGTGAATGCTGATCTCTCCTTAACTATAATTTGTTACTTGTAGCAGAAAGTTGTGCGATATTTTTAAAATTCGATGATAGAAGCGTAGCTGATATTGACAGATGCCACATTGACAATGTATCATAAGCAAAAAGCAACTTGGATGTAAGAATAATTATTCGAACATAAATATGTTATAATAATAATAAATAAATACACCCAACAGTCACATACATAGTCCTGACACCACAGTAAGATACGAGTCTTGTGTCGTGGGTATCAGGAACTACGAGAGACTTTCGGTCTCACAACACCCAGACCCCGAGACAAATATTTGTGGATCGAACCCGCGGCCTCTCGCTCCAGAGCCGGGAAGTCCCCCTTGCGCCACGGAGGCTGTCCAATATTTGTAACAAAAACCATACACAATCATTATCAAATATTCTAATCAATCTAGTGTTATCTAAAAACTAATATTAACTAAATGCTTAGACGACATGTCTGTAGGATTTAGTTTTCAAAATACTAAATATTTAAATTAGATTATTTAAAACCCAAATTTAATACTCGGCAATAAGTAAGTAACAATCAATAAAAATAAAAAATCTGCCTACATAATATGCACCGTTTTATATAAATTTTACCACAGTAACGCGACATAGTACTATTTATTACTTTGGAAGTAAATTGAATTTTATTACATTTTCTAGAAATAATTTTAAATTTGAGTATCATACTAACATATAAATAGATTTCTCATATCATTATATTGCGCTGTAGCACAAATTACTCTTAAGTATGCAATATACAAGAAAAATCTCGTTTCACATGGCGATATTAGTTATCCAAAATTTAATAAGTTTGACGCATACACTATTATAGATTATTTTTTTTACGAGCCCGTATTCTACATGTCCCACTGCTGGGCACGGGCATCCTCTACTAAATGAGAGGGGTTAGGCCTTAGTCCACCACGCAGGCCTAATGCGGGTTGGCGAACTTCACATACCTTCGAAAAATCTTATCGAGTTCTCAGGTATGCAGGTTTCCTCACGATGTTTCCTTCACCGTTAAAGCAAGCGATAATTAACAATTAATATACACGTAATTTAGAAAAGTCAGTCGTGTATGCTTTTGGTGCTGGTTTCGAACCTGCGACTTTCATCTCGACAGTCTTGAATAAACTGACTTTCTATTGAAAATTTAAAACGGCTCGGTATTATATAATCACTGATGCATTTTGAACAGGCACCATCAAAAGCCCTTTAATTTCTAATATATCTTTACGGCCCGTGCCCAGTAGTGGGACTTGTATAATACAGTGCTAGTATTACTATATAGATAATTATCCAAGGGATAATGAAGAACTATAAGCAGTAAACCAATCAATTAGTAATAGTTATTAGTGATAAAGCATCTTCAGGTAGAGAAGAAAATTCCCAATGGACTAAGCTAAGTTACCGTTTTATATTAATCAAACCTTCTTGTCGGACCTTCGTATTTTTATTGCTTAACATCCGTTCTTGTTTGAGCAAGTTTTATTTTTGCAGCGTATTGCCATAACTAATAAATCGCACGTCCTTTACGAGCTGGTTCTTTGATCATCAGACATTAGCACGCAAACACGGACAGCTAATTAAGCGTTCGATAATTAAATGCTGCAAATAGAAACGTTTTTATTTCAAAGTGAAATTTCTCAATGTAGTAAAGCCAGTTGACAGTTTAGTTTGAGGCTTAAATAACCCGGAGGACTGAGGGTAATAACATTCAGGAAGCTGCCGTAAGGCAGTTTTTTTTTGCTGAATGTCGTTATGCTATTTTTATCCAGACGCGAGTCGGCTTTTGTCTGCTTTTGGCAATCTCAACCCTTACA
Source organism: Amorpha juglandis (assembly GCA_949126905.1). Classification (NCBI taxonomy): domain Eukaryota; kingdom Metazoa; phylum Arthropoda; class Insecta; order Lepidoptera; family Sphingidae; genus Amorpha; species Amorpha juglandis. Next base: position 6,281,405 of record OX421380.1, read on the forward strand.
TTTAAGCGACCTCGCTGACGGCACCCGCAATGGGGTACGAACCTCGACTCAGGGCGGTCACTGAAGTAAGGTGGCAACTTACTATTGCCTTTTGTATGGTGAGTGAAATTTCCGGAGCCCAGCGTCAGCGTCCAGTTTTCCTATCCCCGTTTCCTTTGAAGTCAGCAATGCAACCATGATTATTCTGGAATCATGAGTGTTAAAGGCCGGTGAAACTTATTTGGCAATAGGTGACTTATTTGATGGTTTGTGTCTCGCCTCTAAAAGTGAGTTTAGAAAATATTTACAGTTGAAACTCATGGCGTTCAGTATTCTTAAGAAAACACCATACGTCATTTTCACTTTTTACGCAGAATTACTTTGGGTATGGGGCTACCAGTACTAATAAAAGGGCTTTACTCCACTATGCTGGCCTAATACGGGACAGTTTTCATTAGCTTTGTTTTTAAAACGAAACTATTCAACATATCTGATAGATAGCCAACTTTGATAATTAAAAATATAGATTATTATAACAAATAATATCGTGTTCAGACACTTGTTAGTAATTCAGCCACGGAGATTAATATGAAAGTTTGAATGCGAATAATTTAAACCGAGTTGTATAGAAGATTATATGGAAAGCTTTCGCTTTGAAAACATAGATTAATTTCGATGTTTACGATATATTTTAATAAACACTTTAATATAATACAGCAATGCCTCGGAGGGGCAGCTGTATTGCATACTCAGTTCGTACTGAGTGTAGTGCAGTGAGTACTGAGCTGTCGTCTGCTATGTTGAGGTCTAAGGTTCGATCTCCGGGTCGGGTAAAGTGATATTGGGATTTTCTATCACAAAATACTGAGTATCATCCTGGAGTCTGAAATTGAGCCCAGTATAGCGATAGGTTCGCCTCCTATCACAACATGGGACGGAAATCCGCTCGGCGAAATGTGGGTGTTCTAGTTACACCTCTGCACCCCTTCCTATATGTATATGTTTATTTATAATCCTTTGGTAAGTAAATTTTACTAGTTGATATTTAAGCGAACATCATTTATGTTATAAAAATATATTTGTACTAGTTTTTCCTCGCGGCTCCGCCCGCGTGATATGCGTTTTTCGGGATAAAAAGTAGCCCAGTTACTCAGTGATAATGTAGCTTTCTAACGGCGAAACAATTTTTGATATCGATCCAGTAGTTTTTATGTTTACGTAACATACAAAAATACAAATATTTCTTCTTTATAATATTATTCAGCCATTTAATTCTGCCAGTAAATTAAACTGCCAAAAAACTAAAATCTGAAACTAAGTGCGAAAATAAATGTCTAAATGTCCCGTAAAGAGTTACATAGTACATATAACAAACGTACTGAAAACGCTAAACGCGCGGCGGTAATGACGCGTTACTGACGTTTAACTCGACTACGAGAATTATGCCTTTAAACCCTATAATATATGGAATTCTAAATAGACTATTAGTAAAGTAACTCCGAAACACAAAACTAACACAATACGAACATGCCAAAAACATTAAATTGAATGTTATTAAATTACGTTTATAATAACAAATTGAAAACCCTACCAAGGATCGGGACATGCCCTTCGGGAGTATTTAAATAGATCACTATTCAATTTCCTCGTGAGATGGGGAGAACGGGCTCAAACCATACACTTAATGTACCAAAACAAAGCTTTATATGCACGTAACACATTTATATTTAAGTAAGGTTACAATATGTGTTTGAGTTTTCGATTCGAAAAATCACATTTTTTTTTAATCTGATTGATTGACGAGACGAGCAAGTCGCTCGCCTGATGGTAAGCGCCACGCCTACCCACAAACAGAAGCAACACCACACCGAACTTTGAATTACAAAGCACTGCATGGCACTGAACTGCGCTCGTCACATCAGTCCAGAGCCCTGTAGTGGTTTGTAATTCAAAATTCTGGGTAGTTTTCCTTCTAATATCTAGTCAATCCGTTTCCTGAACAGCATCAATCGCCTGTCTATGTAATTAAAAGTTAGGCAGTCGATAATAATAGTATTTAATAATCGAAATATAATATTAAAATTAGAATTCTGAAACTCCTAAACGTAATCAAATAAGATATGCAGAGAAGTAAGGTAGCACTTCATTACATTATGTTACGGTCGAGATGATCCAAAGATAATATTACAATGAAATATACCCCCGTCCGTGCATTCAGCGAAAAATCGACGTGGTCTCGTCGCCGCTGAGGGTCTCATTTACTTGATGTATATTGATCCCTGATGGACCTTTTGTATTCAAAGAGTCGCAGGCCGTTTTTTGCGTAAAAAAAATGAAGTTATTGGGAAAACTCTTCTATAGGGTATTCGGGGTTGTTTGGGAATGTAAGAACGAATTATTTATCGACAAATAATTTCTTCAACAATAAACCTCATTTTTCTAGTGATTCTGTAATGATACTTGATATCTTCTAAGGATCTAGGGTTAACTAATATTATTGGAACCGATTAAGACTTCTGTGACTTTTAGTTATCTAGAATTTAGACAGTTGGTAATTTTTTAAATAATAATATGCTGAAGAATAAAGAATACAAATACTAAATTATTTACTAAGCTTGCGTATGTTCGACATTTCTAAGCAATCAAAACTTATTAACAAATAGCACACACCGACGCAAAAGAAAAAAAGATCTTGCCAATGTTCTAAATTACAATTCTTAAATCCTCAAAATCCGTTAAAGTCAGCCAAATTTACCGACCTTTGCCAAATCATTGTTGATTCTCTTCAATGAGCTTCTCTAATTCGTTTAGCCAGTAAAACCGTCGAACGCCGTAAAAATGAAGTTAAAAAACGTGCCGCATCGAGGACTGTAACTTATTTATGGGTAGTTGGGTACGCTTCATAAATTTTAACTTTGTTGCCGTAAAATTGAGTAAAAATCGACATCACACATCGATTTTATTTAACAGCCTCTACCTATTTGAATACGAGTGCGTGCAGCTCAGTATGTTGAACAATAAAATTGACAAATTTAATTTCACTACGCTATTGTCTCTTAATAAGCTGTATAGTTTTGACATATTATTATTATCTGATTGCATGACGAGACGAGCAAGACGCTCGCCTGATGGTAAGCGCCACGCCTACCCATAAACAGAAACAACACCATACAGAACTTTGGATTACAACGCATTTCATGGCACTGAACTGCTCTCGTCACCCCAAGACATAAGATGTTAAGTCTCATAATGCTCAGTAAGTTCACTGGATTCAATGTCCTTCAAACCGTAACACAACAGTGCTTACACACTGTTGCTTGGCGTCAGAAATAGACAAAGCGATGGTATCAACCCAGACAGCCTCTCGCATACGAAGGACCTACCACCATATGTTTTATGTTTGGTATATAGTTTAAGATTTGTTTTATGTAAGCTATAAATTACTTCTAAAACTAAACCCCATATTTCGCTTAATGATAAACTATAATCAAGCTCGGCATATTATACTTCAAAACTAAATACGAGTACACAACCGTTAGACCAATAAACCGGCATGTTAAAATTTCTATAAGCACTTAACATACTGTAATGTCTTTAAAAAACGTATATAATTAAAACAAAAACAAAATGATAAATTTTATAAATTAGATTAAAACAATGTACCATTTACAATAGAAAGATTGAATGAGCAAATATACGAACAACCCCACTCTCCTCTTAAGTGTTTCAACAAAGAGACGAAACTATAATACTAATTACATTGCTCTTTAAACATACCGAGCACCTTTGTTCTCCACTGTATAGATATTTGTGTGGTTCGTCTGACGTAAATCATTCGCAAACACTTTCTTCGTTTACGTGAAAATATTCTACAGTTGTGTTACAAAGGAAACGAGTTATTCATGTAATTTACAGGTACAGTTCTAATGACTAATCCCGGTAAGGTTTTGTACAAGATTGTTTCTTATATTAAGTTTCAATTAGGCTTATTTTTGGTTTGCACTGATGTTTTGATGAGTAGGAGACATTTTGTCTTATGCAGTAGGTTCGTTAAATTTTTTACTAGACCTCCTTCAGAGAGATATGTATATCCAACAATATTTTTACAAGTTGGTAGGTCCCTCATATGCGAGATGCAGTCTGCGTAGGTACCATCGCTTTGTCTATTTCTGCCGCCAAGCAACAGAGTTTAAACACTATTGTGTTTCGGTTTGAAGGACATTGAAGCCAGTGAAATTACTAGGCATTATGAGACTTGACATCTTATGTCTCAGGGTGACGAGCATAGTTCTGTGCCATGTAGTGCTTTGTAATTCAACGTTCTGTGTGATGTTGCTTCTGTTTATGAGCAGGCGTGGCGCTTACCATTAGGCGAGCGCCTTGCTCGTCTCGTCATTCAATCAATTAAAAAAAATGTATTTTTACAAATATTATTATTGCCAAGTCAATTCTATTCTATATCGAATGGTTAGTGGCCAAACTAGTGACAAAGTTTTTCAACCCACCCGTAACCAACAACTTGGCTAAACGAATGCTATCACTTGCTAACAACCTGAATCATTTTTTACATGCCTGCCGAATTACTCAGATGAAACCACTAAGCGACCACCGACCCATAGACTGACCGCCGCAAGGATTTGCTAAAGTGCAACTGGCTATGAGTGCCTCTTGCCAAGTTTTTTCGACTAAAGAAGGCATTAGGAATTATGTATGTTCAACGTGAAGATTTAACATCTTCTTTGTAAACACAAAGACTTGTGCTGCTATTCTTTATTATCAAAATGCTATGTTTACAAAATGAGAATTTTCATGAATCCTTCTTTCGTATACAAGCCTTTAAGTTTAAGTGAAAGTAAATTTATTTATATATTTACCATCAATAAAATGAGCAGTACGAGGCGTTTAATTTTCGCATGTTATACGATTTTCACAAGTTGGATCGTAAAAATATTTTTAATATTTAGCTATCAATTAACAAAGAAGATAGCTTTTATTGAAAGTAGCCGGTAGACATCTTTCTTCCGGAATATTTGTCAGAATGTGACTTTTGTATTCGAATTGTTATATTTTACTTGGTAATTAGCATTAACTCGAGAATTGGTACAACCTTAACCTTTAAAAATTAATGAAATCGCTTGAAATCCTCACTCGTCCATTGCAGCCGCGAAAATTAATTTTTAAGTGCAGCCTTCCCTTTTACCTGATGACGACCCATGACGTCATACCTTGTGCTCACCTTATGCTCACAAATGTAAATGTAACCACACATAGTCCCGCATCTGTGGAACTATTAGGGTGCGTGCATACTGTTGAATGACAATACTTTACTATTGTAAGATATTACACACCGGTCTGAGAATAGACGGCAATGCAGTTGTAAAGTAATCAAATAATAAGCTAGACTTATTAAACAAGTATGCAATCACCTTGAGCGGGTGATTTAACGGCGTATTTAACTGTTAGGTGCGGTGTACGATATATGAATAGACGTTAAGCCGCAAGAGAGAAATATTTATTCACAAAGAGCTTTTGATTTTCAAATTATTATCTAGCTATCGATTGCCGTTCTGCCTGCGTTAAATTTCTCTTTCGGGGATATAAAGTAGCCTATGTTCCAATCTAGGTCAGCGTCTATTTGTGTGCAAACTTCATCCTAATTTGTTCATCCATTACGGGGATTGATAATTAAATATACAAACTCACAATCTTGTATGTTCACAAATATCCATTACTTTCACTTAAATAATCGTAGTAAGATGAAATACACCCTTCAGTCACATGCATAGCCTAGAGCAACACTAGGTTAACCTGTATTGTGGGTATCAGGATCTTTGAGAGGTTTACGATCCCATAACACCCAGACCTGAAATAAATACTTGTGGATCACACAAACAACTTTCTCAATGCGGTAATCGAATCCCGGCTACTCATTTCACAGCCGGCTACTCACCCGTTGTGTCACGGAGACTGTCATACTACTACGATTCATTTTCAAAATATTTAATTATGTTAATATTAAAAGAAATAGTACATAAGTAAAATACCTCCTGACCTAGGATCTGTAAGAAACTTTCGGTGTCCCTACCTAAGAAAATCACCTATACCTATTTAATAACACAAAGTAAACCATAGAATCAAAATGTCATTTAGCAACATAATTGCGAGTTAAAATTGCATTAAATATATGCTTCATCTACAGATGTACCGAAATTATATTTTCACAATATGTATATAGAATTTTACCCTTGAATACCTATGTTCTGATTTAAAATTCTCAATTTTCACAGTTTGTGACAATAAATCAATAAAATATTACGTGCTGCACCAAATGAATACTCCCAAAGTATCAACGTGCATGCGCCCTAATGATTGTAAGGTGTGTTTTCACGCTCCGTTAGCTAATATCATTTGGCTCATGTAAAAGGATGTAGATGGAGTTTGAACAACGAAGTTTTGGTTTCTTTTGATGTGGCCTGTGTGAATATACAGTATGTTTGCATAAATTAATAGTTAACTGATAGCGTTGGCTCGTAATTATCTTGCTAATTAACATTTTGATTAGATGGTTTATCTTACAAAGTTTTACTTATATAATGATTTCTTACGTTTACGCGAATATTACACATTGAAATAAAACTCATTTTCACCGTGATAAAATCCGTTTAAATTAGTTTTATTTAACTTATATACTTGTTCTGGGTAATATGGTACCGTAAGTCTCTTTCAGTTTCTGATACCCACGACATTAGACAATCATCTACCATATTATTGTGATCATGTGGTAGTCTCGATTTCAACTCAATGGTTCGACGTATTGCAAGTAAAATGGGAAGCCTATGAATAGCAGCGGAACGAAAAGAGCTATAAATGATAATGTTGATGATTTTTGTGAGGCAGTGGTTCTAATCCACTCGAATAATCTCATGTTAAAAACAAACCTGGCTGCAATGAAGCTATTACCACATAAATACATCGTAAAACCTAGTATTACCTTTTACAATAATTACTGCATTAGTGTCGTTTATTAGATAAATTTATTTCAACGTAGAGCAAATATAATTAAATTTGTGCTTTCATGCACGATGTTGCATTTACGTCATTTCATTAGAACAAAGGGTTCCAATATAGTGTAATTTGTGTCTAAACTAACGTGAATTTCTATTGTCTTTGGAATGTGTGAGATGAAGCTCATTCAACGGTATCTAATGTCTATTGGTATGTTCTAATGTCTGTTGTACGTACACAATGTATTAAGTGAAAGGATCAAACAATAGTGTGTAAAAGACTTTTAATCAGTATTGAGATTTGATCGTGAAAAAGTGGTTTTAGTAAACCACGTAGGGATGTTAAAAATTGGTTGTCTGTAAAGTCGGTTTACTGACGATAGTTGAACGTGACAACGTCTTAAGAAAATACTGATGGAATGGTAGCATTTTTCAAAAGAAAATTTTAATTTCATTTGTTTAATAGCTTTGTATGTATATAGAGGAGGAGGTAATTGGAAATCACAATGAAATTGATCAAGTTAGATTTATTTGTACGCATAAATACAATTATGTCATTTTTTTTTACAATTCAATAGTTTTTACAAGTATAAATGTGCGTTGTTCACTTAATTCAATATTTCCATACACTGTTCATCGCCGTAAATGTTTTTTGCACAAATCCACACCACTTTTATACAACAAACACATTAAACTAGTTTTTGAAATAAATTAAAATCAGCGATGAACCGCACTGTCGGAATTCCCGCCAAAACTCCGTCAAAATGATTTAACAGATGACAACATTTGACATTTGATAGTATTTATTGGCCTAATTATAACCTCAAAATCCGAAAGTACTTTATTTATATTTCGGAATTCTCAAATGTCCGTAGTTTTAATATAGTTTCAATCAAATATATACATTATCTAAAACCCAAAAAGTAAATTCACCTACCTTTTGGTTCTTAGGCCAACTATGTATGGACGACGAACAATGTCCTTTTCGTAAATCTAGTTTTTAAAAAGCCCGCCTCAATGTGTTTGATATAGGAGAAAATGTTCCCTTTGACGGATGGCTGGTCTAACCTGTCATTTCAGACACGTTGTTGTGATATGTGGAAGATTTAATATTTATGTTTTAATTTTTTAAAATCTCGAACGCTGCCGAACGCAAAGGCCGATTGTGCTTCTTTGTCGCTCGTTCCGCGCTCTCGCTTGCACTTCAAGCCTTAAATGGAACGTGACATCTAGCGAGGTAACGACGCATGAGTCATGTTTTTTCGTGCGTGCAGCCGGCTCTATCGAATTATAAGACGTTATCACGTCAAAAAATATTGATATATCACATAATTGACATTGTTTCTGGGATACAACGTTATTTTTTGGCGATAAATTATGATACAATTAATCGGTAGTTTTTATTAAGTATCGATATCATATCTAAATCGACATTTTTGACCATAATATGATGACATGAACTGTGAACAAATAAATATTTTAAAGATATATATCTCGATATTTTTTCTTCATATGTCAAAATCGATATTGGTACTTTTAATAAATATCAATAATTTTCTTGCACTAATTTTCTTCGACATGCGTAGAACCACATTGTAGGCGTAGGTGAACGTTTTACTTTTTGCCGGCCTGTGCTTTTTAAAAAAAGAACTGTTAACTATTTATTCATTCTTTTGGTATACTAAATCGCCATTTAGATGAAGAGGTTTATCGTACAACATAGCCGAGGTTATCACAGAAAATTGTTATTTACAAGCAAACGTCATGAGTTTCTTATTTTTCAAATTGTATAACGCGGCCTCGTAAATTAGTTTTCAATTAAATTCTTGCCTAGGTTGGGTAATAAACTCTATCTAAATGGGTATAATTTTTAGAGCACACGAAGCACAATATTCTTGAAATACCTTTCCACGAAAGTTAGATCTTATCTTAATTTCTTAATTCTACTAACACTAACAACTTAAACTCATCGTCGTTAAATAATATGAATTAAATAATAATTGTTAGTCTATCTTTATTTTTTGTTCTATTAGTGTATCAACAGCATGCATAGCTCATAGCTGGCCTGTATATATTAGTCAAATTAGAGGTACACTCAGCACTTACCAGTAACATTGTTGTCAGTTATTATATAATTATCTCTTTCCTTTAAAGTCAGCAACGCATCCATGACTTATTGTGGATAAGCACGAACGGTAAATACCACTTACCATCGGGTGACCTATTTGCATGTTTACAGGCCTCTGCTATAAAAAAACATTTTTTTTATTTGATTGAATGACGAGACGAGCAAGATGCTCGCCTGATGGTAAACGCCACGCCTGCCCATAAACAGATCCAACACCACACAGAACTTTGAATTACAAAGCACTGAATGGCAGTTCAGTAACTGCGCTCGTCACCCCGAGACATAAGATGTTAAGTCTCATAATGCCCAGTAATTTCCCTGGCTTCAATGTCTCTATAGTGCTTATACACTATTGCTTGGCGGCAGAAATAGACAAAGCGGTAGTACCAACCCAGGCGGCCTCTCGCATACGAGAGACCTACCCCCTTGTAAATTTCACTGAATCTAAATATTTTTGAAACCTACTTCTATATTATTATTTCGAAGCGTTGTTATTTTCTAACCTGTTTAAACTGAGCGTAAATTTCAAGTATTACGTTACAACGAAACTGTATTAGCTTAATTGGCAAGCTGTGGCTTGTTGCAGTAGAAATAGATACGTGCATTTGATGGAGGCTGGCAATTATCTATATGGACCAGAGTAGAATTCAAATTTCATTTGCATTCAATTTAAGCATAATGTTTGTGTGCCGATGCTTATAGTTTATACTGGGTAGTTAGGCTCAAACTGGGTACAGTTTATAATCGATGGTGGGTCATTCATATGTGACAGTATGTATGTACAATTACTTTCTCCATTTAATTTTTGGAACGAAGTTCCTTGCGGCAGGCTTGGAGGGGATAGGCATTTCGCTGCGTGACCGAACTGAAAAAAATGTGATAGTAAAACCGTAAGAAAAATGCGTGGAAAAAATGCGTGGAAAAAATGCGTGGAAAAATGCGTGGAATAAAAGCGTTAAATGAGACGTACGCAGGCGCGACAGTCAATGTGTCAATTTTAATGTCAGTCATTTCTATGTAATTTTATGTTGTTAAACAAAAATAAAGAGACATATTTAAAATGAAATTCATTCAGCCAGTTATAATTGAAGTATATAAAAATACTCCTTCGATTTTTAAAAGATTACGCTAGCTCGTTATTATTTATAATTACATAAGTTGATAAAAAATGCTATACAATAGCTTTACCGCGGCAGTCTCCGAGCGCCACACGTCTTTTTTTTATTTCTATTTTTCTATTCTATTTCTATGTAATTTTATGTTGTCAAACAAAAATAAAGAGACATATTTTGTTATTTTAGTTGATAATTTGATTTTTTTGCAATTTGTGTCGATTGTACATTAGCCGAAGGAACTTCGTTCCTACCTGGTGTCCCACGACACACACCAATTTTTTTTATTTAAGCACGGTTGTATTTCAGATTGAAATATATTGAAGCCAGTGACTTACTTGGCGTCAAGAGACTTAACATCTTATGTTCCAAGATTATAAGCTTAAAGCAGTGCAATAACTCGTAATTTAAAATTCTAAATGGTGTGGCTGTTATTTATGGGCAGGCGTGGCGTCTAACATCAAGCCAGTGACCCGCTCGTCTCGTCATTCAAATGTATAAAAAAAACTCTACATAACATACTATATGCCCACTCTTATATCCTTGGCAGAGGTGACTGGAGTGCAGTAGTGCAAAGATTAGAAATATAGAGCGAGTCTTTTGGGCATATTTTCAATCCCGTGTAATTTATGTCCTTGGTTGTATGATGGATTGAGGGACTGAAATGAGATCCTAGGTTCTAAGGAGACCTAAATACCACTTAAACTACATAAAGGTCATATTCCCGTATCAACAGGATAATATACTCCGTCTTTGTCTTTATCAAATGTTTTAAACTAAGGTAGACTATTGTTTATTTTAGATTTTTTTTTCACAGTATTCGTATTTTTACTATAAACAACCTTGGTTTAACATATTATATTGAGCCTAAAACTAAGCGCACTATCTATTGGAAATAATGTTTTATTTCAATCTAAAGTAGAATAAATGTTGCGTAAAGTGAAGGTGCAAATCGTAATATATTAAAGTAAACATTTATCGTTTGACTAAAATGTATTTGCTCTAGCTTATCGGATTACCTCTCCCAGCAAACACTTCAATATTTTTCCATATCAATAAATAAATGACGCTGAACAGTCACACACATAGCCCTTACCCCACAGTAAGATACAAGTCTTGTGTCGTGGAACAAATATTTATGGCTCAGAAACATATTTGCCACAGTGCGGGAACCAACCCAACGGGCGCGAGGCGGCAGCGGCGGCGGCGCGAGAGCGGCGGCGGCGCGGGAGCGGCGCGTTTCAATGCATAGCCTTATATGGACCTGGCCACGAAGGCAGCGGCGCAGCGCAGTCGAGCGGTGCCCGCGCGTCTGCATTGACGTAGTGTTGTGCATTTTCATAAATGCCCGCCGACGTGGTGGAGCAAACTATTTCAATGATTTTTGATAGAACACCGATATGGAACATCATATTCACATCAATTTCGTTCGCAAACAGACACTAATTTCTCATAGTACAATACTACGCCGCTCTAGCGCCTTGCGATCTGCCCGCTGGCGCAGAGTCCGCAGCCTACAGTCGGCTACTCGCCCACCACGCCACTGAGGCTGAGAAATTCAGTATTGTATAAAGACAATTTGAAAAACACCTTCGTTTTTTTCTTGAGTTAAAAAGCGTCGAAACTTGAAGCACAAGTAACAAATATTGAACTATGCTGAAGGGTAAGTTTGACAATGAGTAAATAAATCCAAATCTTGCAAATTCTAATACAATCTATCTATTTTTTAGATGATATAAAATAAACCTCTTGGGATAGTTTTCCCACAGACACGCTAAGAAATATAGGCACAGCCTTTTAATAAATAATGTAAACGTATACGTTATACGTGGTGGAGATATGAATCATGTGTAAATCAATCTTAAGATATGGGTAACATTTCATTTTTTTATTATTTAATTGAATGACGAGACGAGCAAGTCGCTTGCCTGATGGTAAGCGCCACGCCTGCCCATAAACAGAAGCAACATCACACAGCACTTTGAAGTATAAAGCAATGCATGGCACTGAACTGCGCTCATCACCCCGAGATGTTAAGTCTCATAATGCCCAGTAATTACACTGGCTTCAATGTTCTTCAAACCGAAACATAACAATGCTTACACACTGTTGCTTGGCGCCAGAAATAGACAAAGCGGTGGTGATCAACTCAGACGGCCTCTCGCAAACGAGGGACCTACCACCTTTGGTTGGACGTATTATATATGATTTTTCTATTGCTTCGCGACACTAAACCAATAACATTTCATTTTATTCGCTCCTTACCCATAATGGAGTTGGGTGAAGATTTTTCACGTCATATTTTTGGGATGACTCGCTAATAAATTTCACGTATGATGTAATTTATTTGAGGTTCTCAGGAGTATAGTGCGGAATAAAGAATGAAGTTGCATATGTGTATACTGTTTCAATTAGCTGTCAATGAATAATGGGTGACCTAAGTAAATCGAAAGAAGTAACTTTGATCAACAATAGATGAGGAATCATTATACCAATCTAAGAATTAAGAATTGATTTATTACCAAATAGCTGTAAATCGCGACTCTGCCGTGTGAACAGTGCCTCTGCGGATACAGGTGTGAGTTTATGTAAGTAGGTATTTATTTATGTGCAAATTCAAATCCTTTCTTAAGTAGCTAACTTTAACTCGCGGCTACGTCCGCGTGAATAACATTTTCCAGGACATATAGTAGCCTATTTCTTAATCTAGATCATGGTCTATATGTATGTTAAATTTCATCTAAAACAGTTCCGCTAAGATGTTACGTAATTCAAATACAAAACTGAGATATATCATAGAAGAACAATTTACAAAGAACACTTTTATACGTCATACCATTGCGATCAAATATTAGGTTTTTTAAAAGAAACCGTCTCATTCAAGTTGATAATAAATCGTTAGCAAGATATTCACACTCACGATTTTTCTGCATGTAGTTAAAGTTGAAGTCGGAAGTAAGTGCTTGTTTTCTGTTGTGCCACGACCCTCGTGAACCCAAGTTCCTGAAATCCTTTCTGCTTCAAACTTTAGCAGGGATGTCGAGTTTTGAACAATTCGGAAATTCTCCAAACTCTCATTTGTTTGAATTTTTGCTGGATTACTTGATTTAGCGATGAGAAATTCTTTTGTCGTTTAAGATGCTCGTGGAATAAAACTAAATAAGCAACCTAGCATATATTAACATAAAAATATTTCAGCAAATTTCTTTCTTTAATTGTAATATTGTATTGTAATAAAATCTAAAAAGTAAGACTTACATAATAAAATTATTCTTTAAAAATCATTAAAAATTGTCTTTTACCTTAGTTTATCTCAATTGGTCTTAACTTATTTTTAATTTAATATAATGTATTAAATATGCATGATACTTATAATATGCATGATGGATTCACATTAAAATTTAATACATTTCAATCAAACTTATTGAATTGTAACTATTTCATTTATCGTATAAAATTAAATATGCAACTACATATTAAATTATGAAATTACAATAAATTAAATAATATTATTAAATTATTAATAATTATTATTATTATGAACTCTTTAATGACGACAAGGCCATGGTTAATGAAGATAATATAGAGAGAATAAACTCTGACAGTGACAATTACATTACTGAAAAGAACGGTGAAAATAAAATAAAGTTTTTATAACACAAGTCAACAAAGGAGTGTCTGTTCCCTGATGGTAAGTAACCTCAACTGTCCATGACAACCCACAATAACATAAGAATCATGAGTTTGTTGGCGACCTTGACGAAAAAATAATAAAGGTTGGTGAAAAGGAAGGGGGGATTTAGGCCTCTGACAATATCAATCACCATAAGAAACATAACAGCAATCTGCCACTTCGTTGCTTTACTGTGGGACATTCTTCTACCCTTGGTGACCCAACCCATCTATGCTGTTTTGCCAAAACATGAATAAACATTATTGAAACACAATAGCCCTGCGCAATGGAACTTTAGCAAAACCTAGCTTTATTAATACCACTTGCTATATATAACCATTAATCAAAATACCCTAATTGAAATTTAGGCCCACAATGAACATTAGGGAACTAGGGCTCCGCTGACCGCTTCCAAAGAAAATGTAAATTAATTTTCACAACCATTCAATTCGGCCCCTTGAAAATGTAAAGGGTGGAATTGTGCTCAAAGTTTCGGGTTGAATCCCATTGTGGACTTTTAGGCTCTCACCCGAGCATTTATTAATATTAATTCTTACCTATTTACAACCCACTTAAGGTAGAGCCGGGACTAGTTGGTACAGGGTGCTTAAATTTTAGGCGTATAATTGTTTCGTCCGAAAATTACGGAGTGCCGATTTAATAACAGCAATTATCTTCTATATGATCTAAAAATCCTCATTCTTTTCACTAATTAGTTGATCAAAGATAAGTAATTTTTTTTATACATATGCCGGCATACGACCTTGTGGGTCACCTGATGGTAAGTGATCTCCACCGCCCATGTACGCCCACAACCAGATGAATCATGGGCGCGTTGCCGACCTTAAAGGAAAGGGATACATAGGGATTGGGAAGGGGAGCGGATTTAGGCTTCCGGATATCTCACTCACCGTACGAAACACAGCAGTAAGCCGCTACTTTACGTCGGTTTTCTGTGAGACAGTGGTAACGACCCGGTCGAGCCAGCCCATTCATGCTGTAGACAAAACAGTCTACAGCGTGGCTCTACCACTAAAATAAAGCTTTAAAACTGGAGGTTTCGGTCACCCAAATAACTTTTAACAAAACCTAAAAACTTCACAAATCAATACTGAAAAATCAAATATAACAATTTCTAGAGGTCGTTTTGGAGAAGTGCTGTTGCCGATACCTGTTAACTGAAATCGCTGAATTTATCCCGGAAAAGTTACGTTTATAAAAGCCTCTTAACCTATTTCAATCACCGTTTAATATATCGCCGTGTGGCTCATAAAATGTGTTCCCACCTCCGGACGGTCACTGTCATCTACCATTTTGTAAAGATAAACGAGTGGCCATAAAAATAGGTTGAAAACGGCCGGCTCAGCTCGCCCAGGTTTTATGGTGCCGATTACCGCGTTTTTAAATCGGTTTTATTCGAAGCACTGAATTGCGTAATTTTTTACCAGTTATTTTTCTACACTAACCAGTTTCGTAGCGAGGAGCAGTATAAAATCTGGTTTGAGATTACGCTTACACAGTTATGCATTAATTTCAAAACTTTTATTATTTATTTATAACTTTATTGTATATCACACAAAAGGTATTGAAAATACACAACAGACAATTTAAGATGTATTAATTATTATTTATTTATGATTTATTATGTGTTACCTTTTGCTCGCGTTCGCCTTTGTCAAAATCTATGCAGGATGTAATTCCAACCTGAAAAGAAAAGGGGAAGCCTTAGGGCCTCCGATAATTTCACCCACCGTATGAAACGCAATAGCGAGTTCCTACTTTACTTAAATTTTATGATTGACGTTAATTGGAGTTTTACTCGACATAATAATGAAACGGGTATCGAAATACGTTGAGCAGTTTTTATGTAATTCGCATCAACACACATACAGATAACTCTACTGATTAATTATATGTATAGATAATAAAAAATAAGATCAAATATGGGTATAATTATGAAATATATATTTAGTAATCGTACACTATTGTGGTAGGGATTAGTCAAAAACTGTATTTAATTTAAAGAGCATCACAATACACAATAGTCTCTAATTTATACGAACAATTATATTTTCACTAGCTTTTGCTCGCGGCTCCGCCCGCGTGATATGTTTTTCCCGGGATAAAAAGTAGCCTATGTCCTATTCTGATGTATAAGCTATATTATTGTAAAGTTTCATTAAAATCCGTTCAGTAGTTATTACGTGAAAGGGTAACAAACATACATCCATCTATCCATCCATCCATACTTAAAAACTTCGTATCACCTACATATATTTGTGTAAAATGTGTCCTGTTCTTGTCTTGTCCCCGTCCCGGTCTCCGTCCCGGTCCCCGTCCCTGTCCTTGTCCTGTCTGTCCTGTCCTGTCCTGTCCTGTCCTGTCCTGTCCCTGTCCCTGTCCCTGTCCCTGTCCCTGTCCCTGTCCCTGTCCCTGTCCCTGTCCCTGTCCCTGTCCCTGTCCCTGTCCCTGTCCCTGTCCCTGTCCCTGTCCCTGTCCCTGTCCCTGTCCCTGTCCCTGTCCCTGTCCCTGTCCCTGTCCCTGTCCCTGTCCCTGTCCCTGTCCCTGTCCCTGTCCCTGTCCCTGTCCCTGTCCCTGTCCCTGTCCCTGTCCCTGTCCCTGTCCCTGTCCCTGTCCCTGTCCCTGTCCCTGTCCCTGTCCCTGTCCCTGTCCCTGTCCCTGTCCCTGTCCCTGTCCCTGTCCCTGTCCCTGTCCCTGTCCCTGTCCCTGTCCCTGTCCCTGTCCCTGTCCCTGTCCCTGTCCCTGTCCCTGTCCCTGTCCCTGTCCCTGTCCCTGTCCCTGTCCCTGTCCCTGTCCCTGTCCCTGTCCCTGTCCCTGTCCCTGTCCCTGTCCCTGTCCCTGTCCCTGTCCCTGTCCCTGTCCCTGTCCCTGTCCCTGTCCCTGTCCCTGTCCCTGTCCCTGTCCCTGTCCCTGTCCCTGTCCCTGTCCCTGTCCCTGTCCCTGTCCCTGTCCCTGTCCCTGTCCCTGTCCCTGTCCCTGTCCCTGTCCCTGTCCCTGTCCCTGTCCCTGTCCCTGTCCCTGTCCCTGTCCCTGTCCCTGTCCCTGTCCCTGTCCCTGTCCCTGTCCCTGTCCCTGTCCCTGTCCCTGTCCCTGTCCCTGTCCCTGTCCCTGTCCCTGTCCCTGTCCCTGTCCCTGTCCCTGTCCCTGTCCCTGTCCCTGTCCCTGTCCCTGTCCCTGTCCCTGTCCCTGTCCCTGTCCCTGTCCCTGTCCCTGTCCCTGTCCCTGTCCCTGTCCCTGTCCCTGTCCCTGTCCCTGTCCCTGTCCCTGTCCCTGTCCCTGTCCCTGTCCCTGTCCCTGTCCCTGTCCCTGTCCCTGTCCCTGTCCCTGTCCCTGTCCCTGTCCCTGTCCCTGTCCCTGTCCCTGTCCCTGTCCCTGTCCCTGTCCCTGTCCCTGTCCCTGTCCCTGTCCCTGTCCCTGTCCCTGTCCCTGTCCCTGTCCCTGTCCCTGTCCCTGTCCCTGTCCCTGTCCCTGTCCCTGTCCCTGTCCCTGTCCCTGTCCCTGTCCCTGTCCCTGTCCCTGTCCCTGTCCCTGTCCCTGTCCCTGTCCCTGTCCCTGTCCCTGTCCCTGTCCCTGTCCCTGTCCCTGTCCCTGTCCCTGTCCCTGTCCCTGTCCCTGTCCCTGTCCCTGTCCCTGTCCCTGTCCCTGTCCCTGTCCCTGTCCCTGTCCCTGTCCCTGTCCCTGTCCCTGTCCCTGTCCCTGTCCCTGTCCCTGTCCCTGTCCCTGTCCCTGTCCCTGTCCCTGTCCCTGTCCCTGTCCCTGTCCCTGTCCCTGTCCCTGTCCCTGTCCCTGTCCCTGTCCCTGTCCCTGTCCCTGTCCCTGTCCCTGTCCCTGTCCCTGTCCCTGTCCCTGTCCCTGTCCCTGTCCCTGTCCCTGTCCCTGTCCCTGTCCCTGTCCCTGTCCCTGTCCCTGTCCCTGTCCCTGTCCCTGTCCCTGTCCCTGTCCCTGTCCCTGTCCCTGTCCCTGTCCCTGTCCCTGTCCCTGTCCCTGTCCCTGTCCCTGTCCCTGTCCCTGTCCCTGTCCCTGTCCCTGTCCCTGTCCCTGTCCCTGTCCCTGTCCCTGTCCCTGTCCCTGTCCCTGTCCCTGTCCCTGTCCCTGTCCCTGTCCCTGTCCCTGTCCCTGTCCCTGTCCCTGTCCCTGTCCCTGTCCCTGTCCCTGTCCCTGTCCCTGTCCCTGTCCCTGTCCCTGTCCCTGTCCCTGTCCCTGTCCCTGTCCCTGTCCCTGTCCCTGTCCCTGTCCCTGTCCCTGTCCCTGTCCCTGTCCCTGTCCCTGTCCCTGTCCCTGTCCCTGTCCCTGTCCCTGTCCCTGTCCCTGTCCCTGTCCCTGTCCCTGTCCCTGTCCCTGTCCCTGTCCCTGTCCCTGTCCCTGTCCCTGTCCCTGTCCCTGTCCCTGTCCCTGTCCCTGTCCCTGTCCCTGTCCCTGTCCCTGTCCCTGTCCCTGTCCCTGTCCCTGTCCCTGTCCCTGTCCCTGTCCCTGTCCCTGTCCCTGTCCCTGTCCCTGTCCCTGTCCCTGTCCCTGTCCCTGTCCCTGTCCCTGTCCCTGTCCCTGTCCCTGTCCCTGTCCCTGTCCCTGTCCCTGTCCCTGTCCCTGTCCCTGTCCCTGTCCCTGTCCCTGTCCCTGTCCCTGTCCCTGTCCCTGTCCCTGTCCCTGTCCCTGTCCCTGTCCCTGTCCCTGTCCCTGTCCCTGTCCCTGTCCCTGTCCCTGTCCCTGTCCCTGTCCCTGTCCCTGTCCCTGTCCCTGTCCCTGTCCCTGTCCCTGTCCCTGTCCCTGTCCCTGTCCCTGTCCCTGTCCCTGTCCCTGTCCCTGTCCCTGTCCCTGTCCCTGTCCCTGTCCCTGTCCCTGTCCCTGTCCCTGTCCCTGTCCCTGTCCCTGTCCCTGTCCCTGTCCCTGTCCCTGTCCCTGTCCCTGTCCCTGTCCCTGTCCCTGTCCCTGTCCCTGTCCCTGTCCCTGTCCCTGTCCCTGTCCCTGTCCCTGTCCCTGTCCCTGTCCCTGTCCCTGTCCCTGTCCCTGTCCCTGTCCCTGTCCCTGTCCCTGTCCCTGTCCCTGTCCCTGTCCCTGTCCCTGTCCCTGTCCCTGTCCCTGTCCCTGTCCCTGTCCCTGTCCCTGTCCCTGTCCCTGTCCCTGTCCCTGTCCCTGTCCCTGTCCCTGTCCCTGTCCCTGTCCCTGTCCCTGTCCCTGTCCCTGTCCCTGTCCCTGTCCCTGTCCCTGTCCCTGTCCCTGTCCCTGTCCCTGTCCCTGTCCCTGTCCCTGTCCCTGTCCCTGTCCCTGTCCCTGTCCCTGTCCCTGTCCCTGTCCCTGTCCCTGTCCCTGTCCCTGTCCCTGTCCCTGTCCCTGTCCCTGTCCCTGTCCCTGTCCCTGTCCCTGTCCCTGTCCCTGTCCCTGTCCCTGTCCCTGTCCCTGTCCCTGTCCCTGTCCCTGTCCCTGTCCCTGTCCCTGTCCCTGTCCCTGTCCCTGTCCCTGTCCCTGTCCCTGTCCCTGTCCCTGTCCCTGTCCCTGTCCCTGTCCCTGTCCCTGTCCCTGTCCCTGTCCCTGTCCTGTCCCTGTCCTGTCCCTGTCCTGTCTAGTATAGCGTGGCGACCCGTCATCACGGCAAGCTTCGCAACACCAACAAACCGGTTTATACCTGCGCTTATAGATGTTTCACATCAAAAAGACATCAAGTGTTTCATACCCAGGAACAGCAAAATCAACAACTACTAATAAATTAAAAATTAATTAAAAAAACATTGTCCAGCGGACAAAATTGTGAATCTAAACCATTCTCAGATCCCCTTGAACACACACATAAAATTTCATCAAAATCGGTCCAGTCGTTTAAGAGAAGTTCAGTGACATACACACTCACAGAAGAATTATATATATAAAGATAGTAGGAGGATTATAAATACCGATATAGTATACCTAAGTCTACTCTTGAGTATATATCTGAATTGGTAGTATGGACACATGAAAACTCATTATTATAAGTTATACTCGTCTTTCATACAAGTAATGCACAGCGAGGCACAACGCTGACGCTGCTGTTTTGTTTATTGTTTCAATAAGTTCAAATAAACTACGCCCATTTGTACAGGCTTTGCATATGTTACTCATGATGCACTTTATTAAATAGTATGAATGACATGCAAATTCCACTATAATAATATTAGTCCTGTGGAACTTGTTGCAGTGTCATTAACACACTTAACAAGCATGGAGTGTCTTTTAATTATGTCTCATCATTTAAGTCTCTCATTTAAGTCTCATGATATATTTTTTTGTAGTCACAAATGAATTTACTATATTAATGTAACTGTAACTCTAATCCAACTAATAATTTTAGGTGTAAAATTGTAATTTTATCTAATAAGAACATTATACAGAATTGTGTTTCGCAGCGATATATAAATAGTATACGATGTACTAAAGTCTAAGGCGTATTAATTAACTTTAAATTGATTAATTATTATTTGTTAATATAAAACAATAATATATCAATGTGTAACACAGTTTATTCTAAACGGCTCTGAAACCTTTTTAATTAGCATCGACTTTTAATTCATTTTACTAAGTAACAAGATTGCAGAGTAGGTATTCGTTCCACAATAACATTTCTCAAACCCGGCCTGTTGCTTCCAGCGTTTATGTATTGAGATAGTTGTATCGTCTTTTATTTGCTGTGAGTGAGATATTGCAGCTTTAGTTTGTCTGTGGTCGTACTCTGTTTGCTTGCCGACGATTAATGAATTGCTATTTCTATACTATACATTATGTACCACCTCGCTCCATGCTATTGTGTCATTTGTCTGGCTTCTAAGGGTTTTTTTTATTTGATTGAATGACGAGACTAGCAAAGTGCTCGCCTGCCCATAAACAGAAGCAGCACCACACAGAACACAAAGCACTGCATGGCACTGAACTGCGCTCGACACCCCGAGACATAAGATGTTAAGTCTCATAATGCCCAGTAATTGCACTAGCTTAAATTTCCTTCAAACCGAAACACAACAGTGCTTAAACACTGTACTTGGCGACAGAAATAAACAAAGCGGAGTTACCAACCCAGACGGCCTCTCGCATACAAGAGACCTACCACCTTAGCCTAATATAGTATGAGAACAATGATATATAACTAAAGTTACACGAAAGCATTTTCTAATTTTATAAAGTAATATCTAATGGAATTTTCTTCTTCCAATTGCCCTTACCCCACTCACAGTGAGGTCGACGCCACATACTTTTTAACCCATGTTACAGAAAAATTTGGCTTATAATTTTTACGACCGGTCGCCTGGCTGACGTCAACCTCCCTGGAAAGAAATATCTAATCTTATTACATAATGGAAATGCCAAAAAAACTGGGCAAGTTCAACTGGTTCATAAAATCGCAGGATCATGATAGAGCCGAGGCCTAGGAAGGTCCACTGACAAAGGTCTAAATAAATCTAATCAGACCCGTTTTTATACTTTTACCCAATATTAGAAAAACATGAGCTAAAAGAATATTGGTTCGTCATATTAATTAAGTTGCTGAGTGCATTTTAATTTATATACCTTAAAATAATAAATGTAAATGGGACTATTAATAATCACGGTGTCATGAATTTTTATTATACTTATTTTCAAAAAGGTTTAAAATATGAATTTTATAAAGTGTATCAATATATAATGTAACATATTTACATATACACTCACGCCTGTAAGACCCAAACGGGTAGGCAAAGGTGTAATTAGTACACCCACATTTCGCCGAGCGTAACTCCGTCCCATGATGTGATGTGATGATGGCGGGGCGAGCCTATCACCATACCGGGTGCAGTTCCACACTCCGGGCTGATACTAAGAATTTCGTGATAGAAAAACTTCATATCACTTTTTACCTGACCCGGGGATTGAACCCGAGACCTCAGGACAGTCGTATCACCACGTACACAATGCAACTGCGCCACCGTGGCATTCAATATAAGTGAATAACAAAATACATATACATGTGTAGGTATATAAAAAAAAATAACAGAAATTTCATTCAAAATGTTCTTATAATCCTTTGCAGTATCGTATATTTCACATCAAAATGGATTTAAAGCTGTCTCCAAGACAATTGCTTATTTTAAAGTGAAATATAAATGGTTATTTCATATTTATAACATGAAATCTTGTTTCTATACTAGCATTCTATCAATAAACGATCATACCTACCACGATATGCCGGGATTACCTTGTCGGCAATCCGGATATTGGCGCGAAACATTTCGATTTCTTATAAAATCCCTATTTACACTGAGGGTTTCTTGTACGACATTTTTTTTCATTTCATTGGATGACGAGACGAGCAAGTCGCTCACCTGATGCTAAGCGCCACACCTGCCCATAAACAGAAGCAACACCACACAGAACTTTGGACTACAAAGTACTCCATGGCACTGAACTGCGCTAGTCGCCCCGAGCCATAACATGTTAAGTCTCATAATGCCCAGTAATTTCACTAGCTTCAATGTCCTTCAAATCGAAACACAACAGTACATTGCATTGCATACACTGTTGCTTGGCGGCAGAAATAGACAAAGCGGTAGTACCAACCCTCTCGCATACGAGGGACCTTCATCCTTGTGACATAGGCGAGAACATAGCAAAACGCTGCGTTACGAGTCGTATCATACGATTTTTCCTGACAATTTGCGTGCGTGTATACGTGCCCACGTAAGTTCTGAAGCGAAGCGAAATAAAAGCAAAAACGCCTTCGTCCGTATTTTTTATATAATCTGTTCACCTATAACTTCACTACATTTCGGCCGATTTAGATGATTATTTTTGTACATACTTGAGTGGTAGAGCCACGCTGTAGACAGTTTTGTCTACATCATGTAAATGGGTGGGCTTACCACGGTCGCACAGGAAACCGACGTAAAGTAGCAGTAGTAGTAGTAGTAGTGCTGTTGCGTTGCCTACGTTGAGCGAGATATCCAGGAGCCCAAATCCCCTTCCCCTTTGCAATTCCGTAATTATCCCGTTCCTTTAAAGTCAGCAATGATCCATGATTCTTCTGGTATTGTGGGCATACATGGCAGTGTAGATCACTTACTTAGGTTACTCACTTGCTCGTTTGCCGGCCTATATTATAAATAACATATTTTTGACACCCTACTACTTTTTCCCAACAAAAAAGTGTGATTTACGAGGACCGAGCAGCGAGCAAAAGCTAATGTTAATTAAATTCCAACCACTTTTTACGGACCTTAATTATTATTACTATCCGAACGCATACACGTACTCCTAGTCTTATTGTCTTTTCCTTGCAATAGCACTATCCATATTAAGATGAATTTATTCAAATAATATTCATGGCACTGTTGTACGGTGTAGAGCAGTGTTTCCCAACGTGGGGCCCACGCCCCACAGGGGGCCAATTTGATAGTTAAGGGGGACAGTTTAAAAATAGACTCGACACCACTTTAACCCTTTCGCTTTGGGTTATTTAAATGCTTATGAGTGGTAGAGCCACGCTGTAGACAGTTTTGTCTACAGCATGGTTGGGCCGGCTCAACCGGGTCATTACCACTGTCTCACAGAAAACCAACGTAAAGTAGCGGCTTGCTGCTGCGTTTCGTACGGTGAGTGAGATATCCGGAGGCCCAAATACCCCTCCCCTTCGCAATCCCTAATTATCCCTTTCCTTTAAGGTCGGCAACGCGCCCATAATTATTCTGATATTGTGGGCATACATGGGCGGTGGAGATCACTTACCATCAGGTGACCCACTTGCTCGATTGCCGATCTATGCTATAAAAAAAAATGCAATTCTAGATACCGGTGACAAATTTAACAAAAAAATTTTAAGGTGGGACATGGCCTAAAAAAGTTTGGCTAACACTGATGTAGAGCCTTCATTGTGCCAGTTATCTATCGACAACAGTAACTGTTCGCGTCATAAAGTTTCTTTACGAGTACACAAGTTTAATGTGGCCCATATGGTTAAACAAACTCCACGCCCCTACATAATACCAGCGGACATTAAGTGTAACATTTACATACCCTTGTTTTCGGGTAGTATTCCTTGAGTCATACAACGGGATTTAATTTCACCACCTCTGTGTAAATGTTGCTTACCAAACAATATAACACGTTTATATACAAAAGTCACACTTTGACATCAATACAGATAAAAATCAGTCTAATTCAATTGAATATACGTTAATCAGTGGTTTAATCTCACTTCAGTATTGTGACCCTTAATATTATAAATGACTAGCTGTCCCGCGCGGCTCCGCCCGCGTGATCTGTATTTTCCGGGATAAAAGTAGCCTAACAGTGGCGCCATCTGTCAGCAATGTGTCACGCACCGACGCCATCTACTTAAAATATTGGTTTGTAGTACATGCTATGTATCAGAGATGGCGCTGTATTTAAAAAATGATTTTCCCTATTTTCCCGCTTTTCTATTGAAATTTTTCCTAGATTTTCGTTGCTATAAACCTCACGGAGCCCGAGACCTTTCCAACGAATGCAAAACCGTGGAAATCGGTTCGTGCGTTCTGGAGTTATATCGTCAGGAAGGAAAACCCGACTTATTTTTATATAATAGATATTAAAAACTAGTGATCGCGTAATGATCGAAATTCAACCGTAATTCGTACGTCATTAGCGTGTAATATTGGCAATATAAACGTAAATAATTAATGTTTTATTTTATGAATTTGTTACAAATATTATATATACATAGCTTTCTGCACTACTTAAATTTTCTATGTAATACTCCACGTAAGCTTTACCTATCTATGCAAATCCTACTAATATCGCGAAAGTTTGTAAGTATGGATGGATGTTTGTTACTCTTTCACGTAAAAACTACTGAATGGATTTTAATAAAACTTTACAATAATATAGCTTATACATCAGAATAAGACATAGGCTACTTTTTATCCCGGAAAAAGCAGATCACGCGGGCGGAGCTAGCTAGTCTCACAATAATCTGTTAGGCCAATATGCATAAAAAGGGACACAAAGTTTTCTCTTCGGGTATTAATATAAAGAAAACAACAGCGCTGTATTATATATGGATGCAAATATGCAATAACAGTCCCACCCACATCCATTAAAAATTGAGATATTAATTTTGTTTTGCTAAATTTATTAACCTACATCAATAGTTTAAAGTTATATTTTGCATAATCATAAATGGGAAATGACTCATTTTTTTATTAAATACGGAATTTAACTTACTCAAAATCTATTAAATTTTCCAATATCAAGAAAAAAAGATAAATAAATACACCCAACAGTCACATACATAGTCCTGACCCCACAGTAAGATACCAGTCTTGTGTCGTGGGTATCAGGAACTACGAGAGACTTTCGGTCTCACAACACCCAGACCCCGAAACAAATCAATGTGGATCACACAAACATTTGTCTTGGTGCAGGGATTGAACCCGCGGCCCCTCGCTTCACAGCCGGCTACTCGCCCGCTGCACCACGGAGGCTGTCAATACTTACATGTATTGACAACAAAACACACCCGGATATTACACATTAGCCCGTAAAGACGTTTCCGCCTTATCCGAGACAAACTCACTCTGGGGGTCACTATGTTATCAAATTAGCCACACTCACATTAAGATATACTGGCTCTTGCACTGTTAATGTCCGTAAATTACATTATACGCAAAGCTCCATTATAGTTACCAGTAACGTAAAATAACGCTTTCCTAATTCTCACCGAGATATCTTAGGAGGAGACTATTTTAACCGACTTAATAAAGCGCTACGTGTCAATTTTTTTTATAGCATAGGCCGGTAAACAAGCAAGTGGATCACAGAAGAATCATGGCCGCGTTGCCGACCTTAAAAGAAAGGGATAATTAGGTATTGGGAGAATTAGGTATTGGGAAGGAGAGGGGGATTTGGCCTCCGGATAGATATCCGGATTTCGGACGAAACGCAACAGCAAGCAGCTACTTTAGGTACGTCGGTTTTCTGTGAGACAGTAGTAACGACCCGATCGAGCCGGCCCATTCATGCTGTAGATAAAAATGTCTACACTCAACTGGCTCTACCATTCAACATATACACTGTACCTATATAGTATGTGTTTTATTATAGAACACAGTTTATTAATTGATCAAGGAGAGACAAGCAAGGTTGGTTCACTGTTACCGTTCACAAAGCATCTCTATTAAGGGCTCCATTAATGTTCCGGACACATTGAACATGTACACGTGTTCAGAATGGATTCGATATGTCGTGCCGGGGAAAATAAGATTATCTAGTTGGAGTATTTTGTAAAAGTTTTCAATACGCATTTGAGGTGTTTACCAGAATTTATATTGACGGAGTTTTTATTGAATTCACTAGTATTGTAAAGTTTATTTGTTCATTATCAGTACCTTTCAGTATTTTTTTCGCATCATTTTTAGTTACATATAAAATACTTAGCTGTAAAAATACTAATGTTATGTTCATTGTAGATATTTTTTAGACAAAGCTAATATTCGAAAGGATCTATCTCTATGTTCCATTCTTCAGGCCTTACCATGAATATTACAACGTAAATGATGCCATTGGAATTTTATATACAATTATTTGGGTGTGTAAATGACGTGACGTCTCTTCGGTTAGGTGGATAGAAGAATGTAAAGTTCGTAGTAAGTAATGTGACTTACCGATCATCAGCGGCGTCAGTTCCGTCTTTATAAGTTAAGTCCTTAAGTCTCTACTTACATATATATATTCAGCCAGTGTATATCCGATTCTCCCCAGGGAGCTTGCCCCCTGATCCTAACCCTTTTCCCATCCCTTTTTCCTTCCCCTCCCCCTTGGCCCTTTGGCAGGCCGGCATGATATTGCCGTCCTACGATGGACACATTGTTTATCGTTTCTTGGACACGATTCTTGGATTGCGTTACACTTACCATCAGGTGTAGCGTAGTCACTTTGCCGAGCCAGGATAAAAAAAAAAACATGCGCCTTGCCACACATTAATGTGAAACTACATATTCTCGAACGTAACTAGGTTATTATGAAAATTTTTGTAACAAATCCCTTTATGAAATTTAAGAATAAACTATAAGAACCTTAGTATAAATAAATTAGGGCAACGAGGGTCAGACGACGAGTCGCCCGATATAATATCAAATCCACAGTCAAATAATGATACGAATGTGGGTCCAGGCATTAAGCCAGCATAATGCCACACAGAAAGAAATAAAAAAAAAAGTGTGCGTCTCGGGACGCTCGACATAAGTGATAACTTAAACTAATGTGGGTTAAAGTGAGAGCGGAGCAGCCTGCCTACTACTGCCGTATGCGTGAGAGAAAGGGAAGCCAGAGTGGCGCCGTAACGCGTTACGTTACGAAGTCCGGTCAAAGCCCTGTCAAACTTCTGTCAAAGTCCGGTCAAAGTCCGGTCAAATTGCGGTCAAAGTCCGGTTGAAGTCCTGTCAAAGTCCGGTCAAAATCCGGTCAAAGTCCGGTCAAGGTCCTGTCAAAGTTTGTTAAAATCTGGTCAAAGCCCGGTCGAAGTCCGGTTAAAGTCCGGTCAAAGTCCGGTCAAAGTCCTGTTAAAATCCGATCAAAATCCAGTCAAAGTCCAGTCAAAGTCCGGTCAAATACCAGTCAAAGTCCTGTCAAATACCAGTCAAAGTCCTGTCAAAATCCGGTCAAAGTCCAGTCAAAGCCCTGTCAAAGTCCGGTCAAATACCGGTCAAAGTCCTGCCAAAATCCGGTTAAAGTCCAGTCAAAGTAATGTCAGTCTTGTCGAAATCCGGTAAAGCCCGGTGAAAGCCCTATCAAAGTCCGGTCGAAGTCCGGTTAAAGTCCAGTCGAAATCCGGTCAAAAACCTGTCAAAATCTGGTGAAAGTTTGTCAAAATCCGGTCAAAGCCCTATCAAAGTCCGGTCGAAGTCCGGTTTAAATCCGGTCAAATACCGGTCAAAGTCCCGTCAAAATCCGTTCAAAGTCCGGTCAAATACCGGTCAATATCCTGCCAAAATCCGGTTAAAGTCCAGTGAAAGTCTTGTCAAAATCCGGTCAAAGCCCGGTCAAAGCCCGGTCAAAGTCGGGTCGAAGTCCGGTTAAAGCCCTGTCGAAGTTTGTCATAATCCGGTCAATGCTATCAAAGTCCTGTCGAAGTCCGGTTAAAGTCCGGTCAAAGTCCGGTCGAAGTCCGGTCAAATACCGGTCAAAGTCCGGTCAAAGTCCGGTCTAAGTCCGGGCTAAGTCTGGCCAAAGACCTGTCAAAGTCCGGTCAAACTCCGGTCATAGCCCGGTCAAAGTCCGGTTAAAGTCCGGTCAAAGTCCGGTTGAAGTCCGGTCAAAGTCCGGTTAAAGTCCGGTCAAAGTACGGTCCAAGCTGACTGGTCACTGTGTGACGCCACCTGGGACTTCGAAATAATCGATGTTCCAGGGAGGTCAGCTAACGCTGGCTGGTCGATGGACCGCTTGCGTTACGGAACGTTTCGGTTCACCCTCCCATAAGAAGTTATCACTTCAAAAATCAATAGCAATACGCCGTAGGTAGGTATATTTGCTGTCATATTTTTTTTTATTTGATGACGAGACGAGCAAGACGCTCGCCTGATGGTAAGCGACACGCCTGCCCATAAACAGAAGCAACACCACACAGAACTATGAATTACAAAGCACTGCATGGCACTGAACTGCGCTCGTCACCCCGAGACATAAGATGTTAAGTCTCATAATGCCCAGTAATTTCACTGGCTGCAATGTCCTTCGAACCAAAACACAACAGTGCTTACACACTGTTGCATGTCGGCAGAAATAGACAAAGCGGTGGTACCAATCCAGACGGCCTTTCGCATACGAGAAACCTACCACCTTGTAATCATTACGAAGTAATCATCTTCATACCCCGTCATCAGATCTTAATCATATTTATACGAGCCTTCTCTCGGAGAAAACCCCCTTGATTCCAAAGACAACTGTCAAAGTCAGTCCAAATTTGACGTAGATATCGAATTGAGTACCTCTACCTTTTTCAGTTAGTCGAAAATTATACGATACTGAAAGTAATTGCGATTACCTTCCATGACTAACTTCCCATTAGCGATCTTTGAAAGATAAAAATGGAAGCCTAATTAAGTATAGTCTATTATGCTTTAAGGGTGAATCCCATAAATATTTACGAGAATTTAAATGTTGCAATCAAATACCAATAGCAATTAAGAACTTCGTTTCCAAAAAGCGTACGCCGCCATGGAAAACAGATTTTATTTCGCTTCTTTTATACAAATGGCTTCCATTTGTTCGAGTTCGTTAATCATGATGAAAACGTAATTTTAGTTTTAGGTATTATCTACGTCATTATCTAAGGGTTTAATTAAGTAACGATATAAAGATATTTAACACGCAGAAATTTATTGGTATTAGCCGCGCCAACAGTTAATAACGTGTGTGTGGTTGCTTTATTCAATATATAATATAATGTCTATTTATAAATAAAAAGTGCGAAATTCCACTGCTGGGAACGGGCCTCCTGTATTGATTGAGAGGGGTTAAGCCTTATTCCACCACGTTGGCTTAATGCGAGTTGGCAGACTACACATACTTACGAAATTCTTCTGGAAAACTTCTCAAGTATGCAAGTTTTCTCACGATGTTTCCTTCACCGTTAAAGCAAGCGATAATTAACAATTAGCTCTTAGGGCTGGTTTCAAAGCTGCGACTTTCGTCTCGACAGTCCGTACCACTTCCCGCTGAGCTGTCGCCGCTTTATTGACAAAATTTAGTTAAGTTCTTTTTATTCTAAACTTGTTTTAAGAAATTTAAAATTAACGGACAACTTAGAAGTGCTATTTATTTCTTAAGTGAAATCATGCTGCATCGGGAATCGATCCCATGAGGCGTAAATGGCTGATAAAAATGGCCTAATTTAATTCAAAGTGACACTTTTCTGGATCAATTTCTATCAGTATTTTTTTCTTTAATTCAAACTGCCAGAGTGTTAATATAAGTCCATGATAGCCATCGAATCGTAGCAGCTTTACAACATTTTGTTAAAAATCTGGAATTGTAGATTCTATTATAATTTATGTAAACTCATCATATTTCATTCATTTATGATGTCCTAAGATTATTATTTTTAATAATTATAAAGTTTTTTTTAGCTCAAATAAGTGATCTCCACCGCCCATGCACGCCCACAATAGTAGCAGAATCATAGGCGCTTTGCCGACCTTAATGGCAAGGGATAATTAAAGGATTGGAAAGGGGAGGCGGAGGCCCAAACCTCCGGATATCTCACACACCGTACGAAACGCAGCAGCAAGCCGCTACTTTACGTCGTTTTTCTGTGAGACAGCGGTAACGAGCCGGTCAAGCCGGCCCATTAATGCTGTAGACAAAACTGTCTACAGCGTGGCTCTACCACTCAAAAAAACGTTATCTGTAAGATATTGATTCTAACAATATGCTCATTGTTCAATATAAGTTCAGGACGATTTTTAATGGTAATTATAATTTTAAATTGAAACTATTGTATTGTATAAATTGAATTAACTTAAAATGAAACAATTTACAACATTAATTATATAATAAATTTAAATCAACTTGAACTTAATATTATTTGGTATAAAATATATTGTAATTTATATATCGAAAACTTAATACTCTAACAAAGTCTAGTATTAATTAAAATTTGCGCAATCGTAATACCGCAGCTTTACTAATGGCCTTTGAATTATAAAACTTACCCCAACAATTATTAATAATTGCATATTAAAATTCTTTACCAAAATATATTCAGACAGTGACCAGTAATATTTTGGGAGTCTTTCACATTTGCTATTTGGATTAAGGATTGTTTGGTTTTTTTTTTTTTTATAGCATAGGCCGGCAAACGAGCAAGTGGGTCACCTGATGGTAAGTGATCTCCACCGCCCATGTACGCCCACAACCAGAAGAATCATGGGCGCGTTGCCGACCTTAAAGGAAAGGGATAATTAGGAATTGGGAAGGGGAGGGCATTTAGGCTTCCGGATATCTCACTCACCGTTCGAAACGCAGCAGCAAGCCGCTACTTTACGTCGGTTTTCTGTGAGACAGTGGTAACGACCCAGTCGAGACAGCCCATTCATGCTATAGACAAAAAGTCTAAAGCGTGGCTCTACCACTCAAAAAATAAAAATCACACCGGATTTTTTACAGGATTTGAATTTGTGTACCGATAAACTAACATCATGGCCCGGTGTACACGTAAACACTCTTATGACATTGGTATTATAGCATGTTTTTAAAGTAGTTGGGCGATTTGATTGCCATTTTTAACCGAAATAAAACGGAGGAGGTCGTATGTATATATTTCTGTACGTATGTTTACGCACAACTCCGTAGGGCTACTGGCTGAGAATACAAACTGGCAATAGAGAAATATGCTGGTGGGAGGATATTTGTATTCGACCGGATAGCGACCACGGTACACTGGTGTTAAAACCTTTCATAGTGACCCATCTTGTGTGGGTCGCGTTCCAGAGTCAGCCAGTGTATATCCGGTTCTCCCGAGGGGCTTGCGACATGACTTGATAGTTGGTTGGGGCGGGTACATGGGTGCATTCTTGTATTATTGTGCCTGCATCGGTCATCCGCTTGTCCTGTCGCAGGCCCCTCGATTTGCTAGAAGCCGATAAATATTGTTTATCCGTGGTTGCTCGTTTTTTTGGACTACACTACGCTTACCATCAAGTGTAGTGCAGTCATTTTGCCGTGCTCGGATAAAAAAAAAGACAAATTCATAAGTGTGAACTATTCCATAACAAGTTGTACTCATTTTGTCTAGCCAAGATAAAAATCCACGTAGGTGTATGTAAATGTAAAAGTACATTAAATGGTACTATAGAATATTGCGTTCATAAAAAATATCCCCAAACATCCAAATAAAATTGAATAGACGGCTCCAGCTAGGTCCCTCCTATTGATTTACGTTTCATTCATTTCGGTCTAAAGGCTCTCTTACTCGCTGAACTGAAGGATCAAAGTTTCAAGTCCATTATATGGATTTTTCCACGACAATTCAATTCAGACATGTGAAAGGTTGATTTATGGCTTCTATGAGAAAGAACATTGAGTTCGGTCAGATTGAAGTGCTATCGTGAAATGATTGGGCTGTGTTATATAGATTACGGCGTACGTAATAGGTTACGGCAGTAACCCAACAATCACACACATAGTCCTAGCCCCCCACTAGGTATATAACTTGTATCAGTCATATGAACTACGAGGAACTTACGATCCCACAACACCTAGACTCAAGGAAATATCTGTGGATCACGCAAACATTTGTCTCGGTGCGGGAATCGAACCCATGGCTTTTCGTTTCACAGCCAGCTACTTGCCTGCTGCGATATAAAAGCTGCGAAGAAATAGATATAAGATTTTACAAGTCATATTCTAAGTAAACAGTATCATCATGTTTTTATTCTACATTAAATTGGTAATATTAAGAAAACTTTCTTTACCCAAGATACGCAAGTCTTTATAGAGTCATGAAAAAATAAATTAACACCGACAACAAAAACATGCCATTCAAATATAGTTTTTAAAGTCCTAGAAATAAGATACGGAATTGCTTTTATATAAAGTTTTAGATCAAATGAGGAAACTTTCCCGACCTTTGATGTCTTCGTCTGACACATGGATTTTACAAACTCTTGCTGTTGAAGTTAAGAAAAAGGCGTAGAAAAAGTATTTTTATTTGAAATATATACACATGGCATACTTGGAAAACCAAATACAATACATACGTCCAAGGTGGTAGGTCCCTCGTATGCGAGAGGCCATATGGGTTGGTACCGCCGCTTTGTCTATATCTGCCGCAAATATAGACAAAGCAAAAGTGTGTAAGCACTGTTGTGTTTCAGTTTGAAGGACATTGAAGCCAGTGAAATTGGCATTATGAGATTTAATATTTTATGTCTCGTGGTGAAGAGCACATAGAAGTAATTCAGTGCTTTGTAATTCAAAATTCTGTGTGGTGTTGCTTCTGTTTATAGACAGGCGTGGCGCTTACCATTAGGCGAGCGGCTTGCTCGTCTCGTCATTCAATGAAATAAAAAATCAACCGTTCAAATCACTCAAAATACTAATACGAGAACATTTTTACTTTCTAATCTCTTGTCGGTAATTCAGTTTGAAAAAAAGATTACGCGAATTCTTTTTTATCGTTTCACGTTTGATAACAATCCATGATGCGCTATGAATTCCAACGAAGGCGCAATTCCCAGTACAAGATACGTAAAACGGTGCTTACATGTTGTTTTTACTTACATTTTATCCGAAAAACCATTCGAGTAGATAAGGCTATTCAGAAGTACTTAGATTGAATACCAAGGAACTACCTTTAGAAGATTGTGTAACATCTGGTAATAAAACTTAATTTGCACTTACTTTGAAGTTAAGCTATGGTGTATACTGTTATGTCTACAATAAATATGCCGGCTTGATCAGTGGTACCATTGGCTTAGAGAATACTGACATGAAATGGCAACTTTGCTGTTGCGTTTTGTACGATGAGTAATAATAATAATAAACACCCAACAGTTATACATATAGATCCCACAATAGGTTAACCTCTATTTTGAATGTATGAGAGACTTGCGGTCCCACAACGCCTAGACCAGAAAAAATATTTCCGCATTACACAAACATTTATCTCGGTGGGTAATATTTCCAGAGGCCTTTGAATTCCCTTTTCCCAATCCCCTTACCTTTCTTTAAAGATAGCCAGATCATTTTGGGCGTTAATAGGCGATGAGACTTAATTATCATAACGTAACTCACTATTTGGTTTCCCGACTTTCTACTTTTTTAATATTTTAGAATCAAAGTAATCCAATCTAGTTATGTAATTATGGTCATACCTAATGTTAGCATTACCTGGTCGGAATGAACCAGGAATCTGTCAAAAAAAAATCGTATAATTATACAAAGCCTTTTGAAAGATGATTCTTATAGTGAAGCATTATACATATACTAGCTGTGCCCGCGAACTTCGTTTCGCCATCAAAAAGCTTTCATTCAAACTATCATCCCCTATTTGGGCCCTTTACAGGTTGAAATTTTAAGAAAAAAAAAAATTAGTGGTGTCGTGGGACACCAGGTAGGAATGAAGTTCCTTTGGCTAATGTAGAATCGACACAAATTGCAAAAAAGAGTCGTGCTCAATTTTATGTAGGTTTTCTTGATTTTTCTCTTAAAATTTGCTGATTAGTTTTTATTTAAGTACAAGAAAGTATTTAGGAAATTCAGTATTTTAGGAAATAATAAATTACTTAAAATAAAAAAACATCGTAAATCAAATTATCAACTAAAATAACAAAATATGTCTCTTTATTTTTGTTTGACAACATAAAATTACATAGAAATAGAAAAATAGAAATAAAAGACTGTCGCGCCTGCGCACGTCTCATTTAACGGTTTTATTCCACGCATTTTTCTTACGGTTTTACTATTACATTTTTTTCAGTTCGATCACGCAGCGAAATCCCTATCCCCTCCAAGCCTGCCGTAAGGAACTTCGTTCCAAAAATACCCTATGTTTAACCCTGAGTCATCAACTATATTTGTGCCAAAATTCATTGAAATCGGTTCAGCGGTTTAGATTTTTCATACAAACTTTCATCCCCTTTTTAAACCCTTCAGGGGTTGATTATTCTAAAAACATGGTAGCCTATGTCTTATTCTGATGTATAAGCTATATTATTGTAAAGTTTCATTAAAACCCATTCAGTAGTTTTTACGTGAAAGAGTAACAAACATCCATCCATCCATCCATACTTACAAACTTTCGCGTTTATAATATTATAGTGGGAGGATTATATTATTAGTAGGATATTTGACCTAGAAAACCGACGTCATACGTCCAATATATACTAATAACTACGGTGGCTAGTGTAATTAATGTGTATCTTAAGAGATTAAATACGTGACACAGCTAAATTGCTCATCTTGACATTCTATTCATTATTTCGTAACTGATTCAGATGTACTACGAGATACGAATGTTTTACTACGATCTTCGTAGCCCTTAGCAATACTTACAAAAAGTACAGCTTACTGAAATAAAATAATATAAATTTTTATTTCGTTGGCTTCAGAGATTTGTGATAATGTAGATACAAAATAATTTCTAAATATCTTAGTTCTCTTTAAGTAAGATAAATATAAATTATTTATAGCACATAAATTACATACTTCTAAAACAATACCGCAATCAAAGTGAGAGAATATTATAAGAACCACGATTATGTAGCTCGCTTTGTACGTAGCAAGTTAATCATTATTTCATTCATTATTTACCCAAAGCTAAAGCACGTAGTTCTAGCTTTGAACAATAGTTCAAATCTAGAACAAAATGATTCATGAAGCTGTTGTCTGATTATTAACGGGATACATTTCAAAAGGAGTTTAATCTAATTTCTCCCAGGCTCATCAAGAGCAATGCGATCAAAAGCTTAAATGGAATCAGTAACCGGTATCACGGTAGCCAATAGTATAAAATTAAGGAAAATCTTATGAAATTGATACGATACAAAGGTTATATATAATTATGATCTGTATTTTTAGTTATAGCTTTTATGCTCTTGGTAAATATAGCAAAAATTTATAACAGATTTGATTTATATGTGTGTTTGTGTGTGTATCTTTGTCTGCCTCTATAATAATATAGGGCCTAAACTAATGATTCAATTTGAACACTGTTTTTATTATTTAAAGACTGATTCGATAGATTGATACTCTCAATAAATACAAGAAAATAACAAGTGGTCTATAATACCAAAACTTATAATGACATTTTACACAGTCCTTTAAATCTATCAAAGCAAAACCGTAAAGGCGCCTCAACAATAAAAAATCAAAAATTTATCCAACGAAACCATAACACATTCATTTGTCCTTGCCTTCTCAAAAGCCATTCAACATTCATTGTTGTAGCGTACTTTAAATCAAAGCAAGAATGCCACCGTCCTCTGTCACCTTTATGTCTGTGTTTATCATTAATTAGAATGGCATCCCCGAGTTCCATAACCATTGTGTTTTGAATCCTTACAAGCGAAGTTTTAGATGAGAGGGCTCCTATTATTTCAACTCCACTGAAGTGTAGAAGAGTCTTGAAATCGTTTTGTATTATTAGTCGTAACTGAGTGTCGTGGAATGAATCTGAGACGTTTTATTAGTTGTTTACACTTTATGGGTTTCATTGCACTTTTATTGCGTGTTGATCGCTTCGTACCTTTGAGTCGTAAATCTTTTAGTGACATTTGAGATCAACATTTGTCGAGTATTCGACATCACGTTTTTTTATTTTGGTTATGCTTCTGATTGAATAGATTAATATATTAGTCAGTGATTTATCACACGACATTATTATTTGACTGCTTAAAATGTTTGTTTCGGTTATTGACATCATGCCTGGGGCAGTCGGTGAGTAGCCAGATGTATAGCGTAAGGCCGTGGGTTCGATCGCCGCCCCGAAACAAATCTTTGTGTGGTTCACTATTTTATTATTTTTTTTAGAATTTGACTGTTGTGGGACCGTAAGTAGAAACCTGCTAGTGCGTTTAATAGAGTGAGTGAGATTTTTTAAACCTTCCCAATACCCATTCCTGTCATGCAACTCATCCATGATTCTATAGGTATTTGTAGGTGTTCATGTGCGGTAAAGATCACTTACAGTCAGGTTGTCCACTTTGTCGTTTGTCGACCTTTGTTAAAAAATATATGTTTAATAACTGTTATAATCGACTGTAGGGTGCTAATGGTAGCTTAATCATGGGTTTCAACTTTCAGTGTGTGTATTTAACAAAATAGTTTACGGCGTGTGCGTAGTGTTTGTTTTTTGTACGTTCATTACATACCGTCTTTTGTGAAAATATTGTCATTTTATTGTCGTTCTACTGTATTTTATTAATAAAAGAGTTTAAGCAGATAATATTGATGATCTTAATGCGCTATGCGTTCATAATACAAACATCGGAAAAGTCGTGAAAAGTACCAATAACAAATGCCATTGCTAGTGGCTACAGAATCAACCCTTGGTATCAGTCTTCGGTTAGATGTCCCTTACATCCATTATATTTATACTTTACGTGAACAAAATAATGTGTTTTTAGTATATTTCGTCAAATACATTTGAAGGTTGTCTGGACAGGGATCGTGTCAGAACTGATTCAAAGAATACCCTATAGGGTTTCAGCAATTCTATATTTTACATTAATAAAAGCTTTTATAAAATGCACTAGCGTTTCAATATCGTTTTATTACGTTCATTGAATGTCTTTAAAAATATATTTTTATTGAATTACTTGTAGATCAAAAGTAAATGTTAATTTTGCTTTTCAATTTTATCTATTTCAATTTGTTTGACAAAATGTCATTTGGCTTTTAGCTAATATTAAGGCTCAACTTGCTTCAAATATTTTTTATCTGATATTCGCTGGTTTATAGGTACATGATATTATTTACACATATAAGTATTGGTACCCCAGAGGGGTAGATATTAGGCAGGCGATCGGTCGTAAAAACTACAAGCCAAATCTTTCAGTAACATGTGGTATAAAGGATGTTGCGCAGATCCCACTGCGAGTAGAATAAGAGCAGGTGGAAAAAGAAAATTAGTATTAGGAAATTATCTTAATACTACACAGCTTTTTTAAAACTATAAACCATTCTATGTTTTTTTAAGTTTATGCGAATGTAACTCATTGAAATAAAACTAATTTAAACGGATTTTAAAAACGGATAAAAAAACGCGAGAAAATCCGTTTAAATTAGTTTTATAAAACATTCTGTCATTTTGGCTGTTTTCTTGACTACTCATACTTATTAATATTATTCTCACGTTGGCGGTTGGACACATCATCCAGTGTGCTGGACTAGGCCCAAACCCCTCTCATTTAGTGAAGGAGGCCCGTGGCTAGCAGTGAGACGTGTTAATTGCAGGGCTAGTTTTTGTTATTATTATGGACATTGTAATTTCTGTAGAAGACATGGCAATACACAATTTTCGTAAGTAATAGATATTAACTCTTGTTTTAATTATAACCTCATTATTTTTGGTTGCAGAATGTGTTATTCTTATTCTAGAATTATTTAGATGCCATATAAAACGATGAAACATGTTTTTTTTTTTTTTTTTTTTATCCTGGCTCGGCAAAGTGACTACGCTACACCTGATGGTAAGTGTAGCGCAATCCAAGAATATTGTCGACCAACGATAAACAATGTGTCCATCGTTGGTCGGCAAGATCATGCCGGCCTGTCAAAGGGCCAAGGAGGGGGGAAGGAAAAAGGGATGGGAAAAGGATGAGGATCAGGGGGCAAGCCCCTGGGGAGAACCGGATATACACTGGCTGACCCTGGAACGCGACCCACGCAAGGTGGGCCACTATGGCAGGTTTTAGCACCAGTGTACGGTGGTCGCTATCCGGTCGGATACAAGTATCCTCCCACCAGCGAAAATCCTGCCACGGATCCTGCCACGGCAAAGTGACTACAATGAACCTGATGTTAAGTACATTCAGTCGAAACATAAACGCTTCAAAAATATAGATAAAACTCACTGAAAATCATCTCACATAAATCATCAAAAACTAATTAATTCCGAAAACCAAGATAGTATTGTCCAGACATGATTATGTGGTTGAAGATATAACGTAAACCACATAATTATAAGTTATAAGTATAAATACACTTAACACAACAATAGATACACTTATATACACTTATAAGTATAGTTTACTAAATGTAAAAAAAACTTTGTGCTTACAGTAGTTTCTGGTTAAGGACTGCAAAATGTTAACAACGTGGCGTAAATATTGAACAACTAGAAAAGTTAAAACTAACACGGTTGGTATACCAACGTAATAAATGAAGTAGACTTAATAAAAGTTACTGCTTTCATTTAGTCTATAAAAGATTCTGCTTTTATTTAAGCTATTTAATTTATTAAGTTTTTTACCTTGGATTTTTGTTATAAAGTTGCCCATTCAGGTTAGCTGCTAGGCAACATTACTGAACAACTTTACTGGGAAACACATGCTAAGGATTGAAGTATCAGTCATTGTATCAAATGCCGGCAAACGAGCAAGTGGATCACTTCATAGTAACTGATTTTCAACGCTCAGAAACACCCATAATACCCGAAGAATCATGTTTTGTCGACACTAAAGGGTAGAAATTACTTTTGGAAAAGGAGGGAGATTTGCGCCTCCGGAAATCTTCTTAACTACCTGAAATGCAACAATTAATTGCTGCTTCTCGTTAGTTTATATGTTATTCAGTAATATGAAAAACGTCACCTGGGTTCGCATAAAAAGAGGCCATTCGCGAGTTTCATAAAAAAAAAAAAAAATACGGGTTGCACTCTGGGAGTGCCGACAGAAGTGAAAACTTACCAAACAAGATGCGAGAATACAAAATTACGGCAACATGTCCACTCGACATGATAAAAATACATTCTACTCTCTTCGCGTTTATGCGAGCCTGGTACTTTTTACGGCAACATTTTCTAAATAAGAAAAAACCTAAAAAGTTTTTCTTTGTCCTAATCGTCATTTGTTTATTAATTACGGCTACTCGCCATGAAAAGAGGGCATTCTACTCTCTTCGCGTTTATGCGAACCTGGTACTTTTTTTACGGCACCATGTTCCAAATTAGTAAATAATTCTTTATCGATCGTAATTTTTTTATCAATATCAAAAACAAAATTACGGTAACAATTCGCCATAAAAAAAAACGAACACAGTCCTGTGAAAGTCCGGTCAAAGTCCAGTCTAATCCGACTGGTCACTGTGTGACGCCACCTGGGACTTCAAAATTATCGAAGTTCCAGGGAAGTCGGCTAGCGCTGGCTGGTCAACTGGCCCGCGTGACGTCTCACGGAACGTTCTCGAATATTCTGGAACCTTCCGCTCACCGCCGCGCCGCGCCGCTCGCGTTACGGAACGTTTCGGTTCACCCTCCCATAAGAAGTTATCACTTCAAAAACAGTTTGACGTCACAAAAATAAAGCATACAATCTTTTCTTGTCAAACTGGCCTCGAAAAGTCTTCCGTCAGTGCTGAACAAAGTGATGAATGTGTACTTACGTTTATCGAAATACTGAAACGTGGTAGGAATAAGCCCGGGACATTTAACTGCGACGGCGCGGCGGTTCGAATTTATTTAAGTTGGTTAACATTACTTTGCGATGAAAAAACGAGGGAATTGTTCAGGTATTTTGACAGCCTCCGTGACGTCACGGATTCGATCCCCGCACCGAGACAAATGTGGAACCACCAGTGTGTGACTGTTGGGTGTATTGATTATTTGTTATTTTATTAATTCGAAGTGTATTTTTTTGTATATTTAATTAAAGCACGAAAACACTGAGGAGAAATCCATAGTAGGTATATATTTGTTTTACTTTTATGTATAATTACGCATGTTTTCTACGATGATGGCAAAAGATGATTTCATTTAAATTCTAAAAAATAGTTTTATCGCTAAGTAGTTAAATATCGGGGAATAGACAAAGTGGTGGTACCAACCCAGACAGCATTTCGTATACGAGGAATCTAATAACATTCCAACTACTAGCCTATTGCGGATTGGCAGACTTCACATACCTTCAAAATTCTTATGTAGAACTTTTCATGTATGCAGGTTTCCTTATGATTTGTTTTTTCATCGTTAAAGCAAGCGATAATTAACTGAAAATACACACATATCTTAGATTAGTCAAAAGTGTATGCTCTTGTATCTTTGCGTATGTTTCAAAACAACGACAGACCGTCGCGTAACCTCTGCCGCTAAGATATAGCTGCTTATAGATGAAGGAACTACAACCCATATAAACACTTAGTATAACTTAGTTAGTTGGTTGGCTCTTACTTGGGGAGGCTTACGTTCAGCAGTGGATGGCAATAAGCTGAGATGATGATGATGATGATGATAACGTAGAATTCGATTATTTTTACACTTAGCCAGTTAATGTTTTGTGTTCGGTTACTAAGCACAGAAATAGTCTTAACTGAAATCTCTGATAAATAACCGAATACTAAGAAATGGCTAAATAATACTCAAACCTAATTGATGACTCTGATTACTTCAGTAAAAATCAAAAATTCATAATTTCACGTGGCTCGGTTTATTAGAATACCAGAATATTGCATAAATTTCAATATATTTTTTATTTATAGATTTAAGGCCTATTTCCAACTATCACGTGAAGGGTCAGACAGTCGCGTCAATGACGCGATGTTGTCGTTTTCAGCATGTAAATCAGCTTGATATCTAGTGGATTTTTAATGGCCTTTTTTTTATAGCATAGGCCGGCAAACGAGCAAGTGGGTCACCTGATGTTAAGTGACGCCCATGTACGCCCACCACCAGAAGAATCATGGGCGCGTTGCCGACCTTAAAGGAAAGGGATAATTAAGGATTCGGAAGGGGAGGGGATTTGGGCTTCCGGATATCTCACTCACCGTACAAAACGCAGCAGCAAGCCGCTACTTTACGTCGGTTTTCTGTGAGACAGTGGTAACGACCCGGTCGAGCCAGCCCATTCATGTTGTAAACAAAAATGTCTACAGTGTGGCTCTACCACTGAAATTACTAATCTACCACTGAACATTAAATGGCCTCCTATATATTAACATAGTACGTATTAATAAAGCAGACGCGACGCGCTGACACCAATGACGCGAACGTAGGAAGTCTGCCTTAATAATTTACATTGAACTCTGTTTATAATAGATTACACTTTAATGTTTCTGTCTTGATTCAAGAAGCCATTAAATCGAAAGAGGTACCGTATTCTAACGTTGAATATTTAAGTATGACTTATAAAGTCACTTTCCTGCATGATTGCCGCCTTTGCCAGAAATGTACGTGACATTTTTTCAAGTTCAAATATTAATGGGAATAAGAGGAATGATAAGGTACCGCGCCTTGGCACATTCACTTTTAACATCAAGTATGTATGGGTACTCATTTTGCATAATATTTAGTTTTTATTCTTGTGTATT
Organism: Amorpha juglandis; assembly: GCA_949126905.1. Taxonomy (NCBI): domain Eukaryota; kingdom Metazoa; phylum Arthropoda; class Insecta; order Lepidoptera; family Sphingidae; genus Amorpha; species Amorpha juglandis. The sequence goes on from OX421380.1 coordinate 6,323,315, forward strand.
CTTTGTTTTTGGATTCATGTTTTATAAACTTTTTTTGCCGAGATCTATAGACCCGACTTATGTCGTCTAGAAAGTGACTGCGTAGATATGAACTTCGATATGAATTCACCAAAGTCATCTTTCTAAAGTCACTTTTATGCAAGTTCAAACTTTCGATGCTGATCATATATAATCGACAAGCTGTATGTTTTTATAGTATTATATTAGGCAAATATAAATCTAGGACATGCACTAAATTGTAGCACGCCCTTAATTCCCGAAGGGGTAGGCAGAGTTGTAACCGGTACACCCACATTTTGCCGAGCAGATATCTGTCCCATGATGTGATAGGGGTGAGCCTATTGCTATAGGCTTATTATTATATTGCGGGCTTATATTGCGGGCACAATTTCAGACGCCTGGCTGATATTGCGCCTTCTAGCCTTTCTACATTTCGGGATAGAACTTTCACCTTTACCTGACCCGAGGATCGAATCCGAGACGTCACGCATACGCATTACAACTGCCAGCCAGGCAGTGAATTGTAGCACTGTTAATCGTAATTTTTAATTAAAACGAAACATTAAACCCTTGAATAAAAGCTTTGTTTCATTTTAATTAACCTCTGTTAGAATAAAAAATGAGCAATAGAGTAACAAGGGACGTCTACGAAATATTAAGTATAGAACTAACACCAAAATTATTAGTGAAAAGTTTAATAAAAAACGTAATGATTTTTTTTGGAAATATTGATCATTGGTGATGAAAAGTGGATTATTGTCAAAGCCCGGTCAAGTTCCATTGTATGTTTCAGATTCAAAATCTGAATCTATAAAATGCTACAATACAATTATTTAGATTCCGTCAAAACTCTACCGCCAGTTTGGTGGGCTGTTTCGCTAGAGAAGAACGGGCAAGAAACTCTAACGTTGCTCTTTTCAAAACTATTTTAGGATTAATAATGAAATCATAAGGTTTAGGTACATATCATAGTTGTAAATATACTAGTTGCAATTAGAGCAGCTCAATTTAAATTAATAAGCATCATAGAAGTGTGATATCTACCTATTGGATTAGAATGCATATCCTCTAAAAACTTTTCGAAATCAGGATTAACATGCCATAAGGTGATGCTATATGTATGGTGCAAAAACCGCCGAGCCAAACCATAGATTCTGATCTCTTCTACCAACAGCTGATGAAACTAAAGCAAGGAAAGACCGAAACGATCGGCACAATGGATAATAGTCTTTCATCGTGATAACGCCTGATCCATAAATCTTTAGCCACTTCGCAAAATTTGTAGGCATTTGTAGTGCAAATCACTCATCATTATAATCTATTTGCTGACTTGTGTTATCAAAAATCTTCATAAAAAAACATAAAAACCTTACGCCACATCATCTAGAAATTGTACTCTTGAAAAATAATATAACATACAAATTCTGATATAAAAGTTATAAAATGAAGATATTTATGTATTCTTGCAATATAATATTAGTTATAAAAATATGTATCATATTTGACGCGGCGAGCTCCATGTAGATGTGTCAGAGAGGAGGGTTTTACAACCCTTAGTCTTTACTTGATGTGGTCAAGATGTAAGGCGAATGAAAACTCTCAATAATAACGACACAGGGTTATCACTTTATCGTTTATTCACTCTTTTAAGTTACTACCGGCTCGGAGGTACAATCTTAGGTGGGAAAAAGAGCCGGCGACAGAAAAACCACCGTTACAGTGCTGAGGATACTTTAACACTTTGAACCGAAACACTTCGCGGTTATAAATCACGTTATTTGCGGTCAACTAGTTATTAAGATTGACACTGTACTCAAATGACTCTAGTCTGCCATAATTTTAGCAGTTCCCGACTGTTACGACTCGCGGACGGAACTCAACTGATCTTGAAATGACAAGACGCCACTTTATATAGAGGGATTTTCATTATCCCTACTTCGAAAGTAGAATTACTGGGTAAACAACGCAAACCACCCTCAAATTATCAATATGAGTGGCGGTACCGACAATTGACGTAGAATAACGTTATTTAAATAGTTCAATTCAGTGTCTGTACTCTTTATGCTCCGACACGGCCATTCTGCAGGGCGGCGCGTGCTCTGCGCCTGCCTCGTCTTCTTCATGCCACGACACGGCCATTCTGCAGGGCAGCGCGTGCTCTGCGCCTGCCTCATTGCTTCTCGTAGAGTGTTATAGATTCGCGTAGACTGTTGTGGATTCTCGTAGCTTCTCGTTGGATCTCGTCGATTCTCATTGACTCTTCATGCTCTGATACGGCCATTCTGTAGGGCAGCGCGTGCTCTGCGCCTGCCTCATTGTTTCTCGTAGATTTATAAATTCGCGTAGACTGTTGTGGATTATCGTAGCTTTTCGTTGGATCTCGTCGATTCTCGTTGACTCTTCTTGCTCCGATACGGCCATGCTTTAGGGCAGCACGTGCTCTGCGCCTGCCTCATTGCTTTTTGTCGATTGTTATAGATTTGCGTGGACTGTCGTGGATTCTCGTAGTTTTTCGTTGGATCTCGTCGATTCCCGTTGACTCCTCATGCTCCGATACGGCCATGCTGTAGGGCAGCGCGTGCTCTACGCTTGCCTCATTGCTTCTCGTAGATTGTTATAGATTCGCGTAGACTGTCGTGAATTCTCGTAGTTTTTCGTTGTATCTCGTCGATTCTCGTTGACCTGAAAGAAGATAAATAACTCTTTTTAAGTAGGTATCTGGTATATGGTAGTAAGCAACCCATGTTGCTTATTTTTATAGGGTTATTGTTGTTACAACAGTACACAAAGATATCCTAAGTGCACTGCCTTATTAATTTGGAATTTGTGGTGTATACATGTCTATCCATAGTTCCACAAGGCTTCCCCACGGTATCTCAGGGTTCACATGTGGATACATCAAGGACCCGTGGTTTGCTCAAGGGTAACTCATGGTATAGCTCAGAGGTATCACTCTTCAGACTTGGGTTATTGTTGTTAAGGATATGGAAGGATAAGGAAGGAAAGATTCTCGAAGGGTCTCGTAGATTTCTCGGAGGTTCTCGTGGATTTCTCGGCGGTTCTCGTGGATTTCTCGGCGGTTCTCGTGGATTTCTCGGAGGTTCTCGTGGATTTCTCGGAGGTTCTCGTGGATTTCTCGGAGTTCTGAAAACAAATAACATTTTGGCCTATCACCATAAATGATTTCAACATATTGTTCAGTTATTACATGGTAAACTCATCAAAATTTCTAGTGACCCGGCACAGTAATAAGTAGGAAGGGGCTGATCAGATTATTTCAACATTGAATTGCACGATTGCTCGGCTCGTTCCTGACTATTGGTTTGTTGTAGAGGAATATCGTGAGTTTAGGGCTGATTACCCTGTCCATTGGTCTGTTGGTAATGAAGACAAGTTCGTGTGTCTGAAGCCTAACTTCTTAATATTTTTATCTTTTCAAAAAGTTTTGTATGGACGCTTGCTGTAAGCCTGACGCTAGTCGGCTGTATACAGCTTTACCGGACTTTCAGATGAGCGCTTTACGGATAAACGTATTCGGATGGTGAGCGGTGCGATCGAAATAGGGCTTGCTGTTCATTTTCATGAACTGCCGGATGTGTGTCCACATGGAGATTGTGATTTCTCACAAACCACGGGACCCCAGAAATCTTACGCGGAAAACGATTTTACAGGGTTTGCAAGCGTCTATATCGGACTTCGGGGACATGAGCGGACGCGGGCGACGCGTACGTTATGATCGGCCTAATGCACGTGGTGTATGTCCTAATCTTGTTGCTGATCAAGAGTTCGTTTTTATTATTAAGCAGCCAGTAAAGCTAGCTGCACGCGAGTGTAGTTCGCGCACGTACTGCATTTATATGTGGAGCGAAGGCAAGCCTCTGGTCGAGGTTCACTCCTAGATATTTAGCCGTTTTGGTCCAGGGAATGCCCATGTTAAACATGTACTGAATCTGCAAGACGAACTGGACATCGGTCAAAGTGGGTCGCGGCGCTTTTAGTTGGGTTGATGGTGATTCGCTATTTGTGGCACCACTTGCTGAGATTGTCGGTAGCGGCTTGCAAAACGCGAACCACATAAACCGGTTGTTTGCGCGATGCATAGATCGCGGTATCGTCGGCAAAGAGCGCCAGATGGGTGTCCCTTGGTTTGGGAATGTCGCTAGTATATAGCGTAAAAAGAAGGGGAGATAGGACGGAGCCTTGCGGTACTCCGGCCGTAATAGTGTGTCGGGAAAAGAGGCTTCCCTCCACGCGATATCTGAAGCCGCGAAGCTTTCTTTCTTTCTTTCTTTCACGAGATGACTGGGCACGTTTATAGTGTATAGCTTGTGAAGCAAGCCATTGTGACACACCTTGTCAAACGCTTTTTCGACGTCGAAAAATATGGCTCCGGTGGGGGTCTTAGTAAAGAACTTTGCGTGGATGTGCTCCGTGATGCGGAGCACCTGATGTACGCTACTATGCCGGGCTCTGAATCCAAACTGTTCCTCGGGGAGCAGGTTGAGATTCCTAACAACTGCTTGTACCATCCCATTAGCCTCCTTAGCTCTTTGGGTAAGATGTCGGTTCGGCAGCGGGTTTACCCGGTTTGGGGATTCCTATGATAATTGTCTCCTTTCACTTTTGTGGAAAGAGGCAGTTGCGGAAGACTGCACCAAAAGTCAGTCAGGATTTCCAGCAGATGGCTGGGGAGAATCTTAAGGACGCGGGTAGGAATACAGTCGCCGCCGGGGGCTTTACGTCTTTTGAGTAACCTGACCAGTTGGCTTACTTCTTTGTATGTTACCGATGAGAGTGGGTTTAATGGCTCATCGACATCCGGGTCGACGGCGGTGGGAACGCGTTCCTACTCTCGACGAACTAAAGGAACTGTAGCGAAGATCTACATAAAAATGGAACGATCTCACCAAATCCTTGTTAGTTTCAATACTCGTAAATCCGTTCGATCACCGTCGTCCCGTAAAGCTGCTTTTAAGTGGTACCGCCACACCGTGAGTACCGCGTTACGGTTCAATGATCGGGAACTCCAGCGCCGGTGGTACATCCGTAGAACTCGTCCATTATTGTCCTAGATAAACTCTCACAACAATTGGTACACGATTAATAACTTTGTAGGTGTGGACACAATCATCCCCACCATATGTAAGACTTTTCGTATCCATGGGCAGTAAACTTAACATCTGTAACTTTCAAGATATTGGAATTATGAATAAATATGGGGTAGATAATTATTCATTTACATTTCTGAACACCATCAAATCCAGGAATGCAATGATTTTACACTGAATCAATTTTTGTATGGCACCGGACTGCCGGACCATGGATCAACGTGATAATCCAACTCATTACATTGTAATATCACTTTCTTGTATGGCACTGGACTGCCGGACCATGGTTCACCGTGATGATCCAACTCATCACATTGTAAATTGGAATAGACTCACCAAATCACTCGTAGACAGTTGCAATTCCTCGGGCGTGTTCAATGGATAGGCTGTGGACTTATCCCACTTCTGATGACGCGGCGAGCTCCATGTAGATGTGTCAGAGAGGAGGGTTTTACAACCCTTAGTCTTTACTTGATGTGGTCAAGATGTAAGGCGAATGAAAACTCTCAATAATAACGACACAGGGTTATCACTTTATCGTTTATTCACTCTTTTAAGTTACTACCGGCTCGGAGGTACAATCTTAGGTGGGAAAAAGAGCCGGCGACAGAAAAACCACCGTTACAGTGCTGAGGATACTTTAACACTTTGAACCGAAACACTTCGCGGTTATAAATCACGTTATTTGCGGTCAACTAGTTATTAAGATTGACACTGTACTCAAATGACTCTAGTCTGCCATAATTTTAGCAGTTCCCGACTGTTACGACTCGCGGACGGAACTCAACTGATCTTGAAATGACAAGACGCCACTTTATATAGAGGGATTTTCATTATCCCTACTTCGAAAGTAGAATTACTGGGTAAACAACGCAAACCACCCTCAAATTATCAATATGAGTGGCGGTACCGACAATTGACGTAGAATAACGTTATTTAAATAGTTCAATTCAGTGTCTGTACTCTTTATGCTCCGACACGGCCATTCTGCAGGGCGGCGCGTGCTCTGCGCCTGCCTCGTCTTCTTCATGCCACGACATATTCATAAAATCCTTTGGCATAAATGTAATAATCATCCAGTGAATATCTTTCTACACGTAATGTGGCGCGCCTTAAATAAATGGATTTATATCTATTACTTTTATAAGGATAAAGAATTTATTTGGTTACATAAAACATATTATTTTTAGAAATGTATATTATGGAGATGTGCTGTAATGGACAGTTAATAACGAACTTAAGATTGTTTAATTTAAGTTTTGGCTAATAAGTCATTAAACTTGGTTTTATTTATCGATAAAAACTTTGTTTTACTATTTTTTGTGAAAAAACCGTCATGGTGTGTACATAAACGTTCTTCAAATTTAAATAAGACCTCCATAAAAGTATACCTATCGAATACAAAAATAATAATTAAAATCGATCCACATTTCTATGTGGGTTCGATTCCCTCTCTGAGACACGTGTTTGTGTGATTCACAACTGTTTGTTGTCTGGGTGTTGTGGCACCGCAGTCCCTCGGATTTTTTGATATTCATGATACAGGTTAAATTATTATGGGGTCAGGATTATGCGTGTGACTGTTGGGTGTATTTATTATTTAGCGGAGTTACCTGAGGCAAATACATAAAAAATAATGTATAATGACGACTCGAACGTCCTCCATTTAACGTCAAATTAAAATACAATATAAAAAATATGATGAAAATGTTATAAAACACGCCTTACAAAAACATAAAATGCTGTACACCCGTTGTTAGGTAAAAAACATTTTCCATAACACATGAAGAAATTAAACGCTTGCTGGTTCCATATGAGCAACGAAAAATAATTTTGCAACGTCACGATAAATTGAGTCAGCTCCGGATGACAGGACGAGAGAAGAGCAAAAAATATTAGCATCCCATAAAGCTTTATTTTTGTCAGACAAGGGAAATCATATTACTGTTTCCAGTGGGGACTTACATCGATTTTTTCTTACAACAACCTTTTGAATTCTAATTTATAATATACGCGTCCACTGTGGTGGATGTATCGCTTTCGTCATTTTTAAGCAAAAGATGCTTTAACCGACTAAAAATCGGAGGTGATAAATAGATAGAATATTTTTAGGAATTGTTCATTCAACGCGTATATTTTTATGATGTAATAGGGGGGCGAGCCTAGCGCAATACCGGGCACAACCTATACTTATCTACCTATATTTCCGAGAGGGTAGGCAAAGTTGTAACTAGTGCACCCACGATTCGCTGAGTTTATTTCCGTTCCATAATGTGACAGGGCAGCAAGTAAGCCTATCGCTATACTGGGCACAAATTCCAAATTTTTACGGTAACGTGGATGGATGTCGTTACAGTCACAGTGTAATTTTGCCCTAATTAAAATAAAAAAATGATAATACTTAAATGTCATATTACGGTGAAATGGTAAGGGGTTTCAGAGCGGATCGGTCCGTTAAATTAAAATTACTGGTTATTTGACAACCTTCCACACTTGGAAGTATGTCACGCGTATTGGCCACAGTGACGTCTCTTGGTGCGCCGAAATATCACAAGTAGAGACGCGCTTTAGCCGATGACCATTGACCAGTTTCGGGTCAGGTCGATAAGGTTACAGAATAAGCTCCTCAACAATTCACTTTGCAAACCCTCGTAGATATATCCATGATCGTAAACGGGATTAACGCGGCATATTCAATGGCTCAGAAAATTAACGCACATGCGGTTAAAATTAGCACAATTTACAAGTTTAACCGTATTATACGGTATACGAGAGAAAATTGCAGTTTTGTTCCATTTTATTGGAAATGACAAAGATTTTGCATAATTATTTTAGCCTTTTATGAAGTTTTTGATTAAATAAGTATGTCCGATAAGACGATAGGCTGGTCTCCTATTGAAACAGTAATATAAATCTATAAAAATGTATACATTTGTTAAATTTTTTTTTTTTTTCATGTAATGGGATTATTAAATATTTTTTCGTCGGAATGGATCAGAATTAAATGTTAGATTACAGTTTTATTTCGTACCAAACAGACGCATTTACAGCGCAACGAGCTAGCCACTGAAAAACCACCGGTATGTAATATAAACCGCATTGTACACCAAGCTTAAGAAACCACTTGCTACACAATCGCAGAGTATTCGGAAATCCACTTAGTATAAGATTATCGATAGTGGCGCAGCTCTATAGTATGAGTAGTCCATTTCTCAGCGGGGAACTGACCGCAAATCCTTTTAAGAGCGTATCAGCGGGAAATCCGCTTAATACACAACGACTATAAATGCCTGTTTTGAGGTGCGTGACAGAGACAAGAGACCACTGCGCCTGAAGATAGCGATACGTTTGCTTTTTATGCAGTCGTATAATTATATTTTGAGGTTAGCGACTGAGACAGGAGAATGTAACATTATTCTACGTTTCCATTTAATTTCATACAAAGTGGACGTATCGCTATTGCCTGATTCACATCACGCGACGTTGTCACCATGTCTTGGTCGCATACTTAAAAAAAAATCTATAAAATAGTTGAGTTTTACCCGGATATCCCGCTGAACTGCTTGAACTTTTTCACAATTCTTGTCATATCTGAAACGGTATCCGACATCTATCGTCTATACTCTATACATATGAATTACATGTCCTAACTGACTGATTAATTTACGCCCAGATAAGATCACCATATTCCTATATGTAATCACTAAGAAAGATTTTGGATATTTCATATTTAAAAGGGTGAAAAGAGGATACAAAATTTTTATGATAAATCTTTTTCTCTACCACACAGTTAACAAAACATGTATTCTATATAAATGCAGAGTGATTTTGGTTCTGATAAATCAGCATTAATGAATCAATCAACGTTGAACTAATGACAAAATATATCCAACTCATGCCACGTCGTGGTTTCCACATAGACATTTTGCAGAACAACCGTTTCTACTTAGTCTCGACTCTCGATCGTGTACGCTGCACCTCATAACACGTATATTAAATTACACGAATAAGGTATACATCGCGATGTGTCGCTTCTTATACATTGTATAAATATATTAGCATAATATAATCGGCAGTATCTACGTCTTAGGTTAACGTAAATTTTAGTGGGTGTTAACTAAAGAATAAGCTCACGGCTTACCGTTTATTGCGATTCGAAGGTAACACCATCTTAGTTAATATTAAGAAGTATATAGTTCGGCGAAGACTCGAAGCTTAGGTAATACGAATTTGTGAGTGATGTTATAACATTTATTAGGCAGAAGGCAAATTATATTGTGAAAGTCTAGACTATCATTTCACTTTGTAAAATATAACCGAGGATTAGCGGGCGATAATCTCAGCTTTAATGTACGGTTTTTGTATATCTTTGTGATTAAAAATCGCTGGCTTATGAAAGTTGCGTTGGTGCTACTCAAATATAGTCCCACGTTGGGCGCCATTATAACTCAAATAAAAATCTTCAGTTTTTTCTATATAGGCTTGTATTATAATTATTTTTTTAACTTTATCACTTTACACTAATCACATGCCAAGCCAAAGAACTAAAAATATCCTCTCAATTATCTTCAAAGACGTAACCTAAGCTGAAGTGATAGTTTGTTAGTTTAGTTCTGCGGTACATACGTGTTTATGCAGGTACGAAAGTTCAAATTGTTTGTGGGACGGAGACGAGCTAGAGTCGTGCTCATTAGGGGCTAAGTTACGAGTTGTATAATGATATTTGTACTTCATGTACTACAATATTCACTTTAAATAATTTCATTCATTATGTAGTTTTAGGTGATACAAATGGTCAAAGTCTAAAATTATTTACTAAATATGCTTCTGATTCATTGCTCTATGGTTACTGAAACCTACTATCAATTGACTGACCCTTACGACTTCACCATAAGTATGGAGAAAAAGACTTTGTCCCATGGTTAAAAAGACAGTTCATATATTTTATCTCTTTTAGAAAGTGTTTTAATAAATGAACACTGTAATTGTAGATATAAACGTCCTTTATGAAACCACAGGTTAATTAATACACGAAACTTATATCTTTATTAGAATAAAGTGTAATATTAATTTGACTAAATGTAAAACACCAGCTTGTATTTCAATTTTAATCAATGTTTGACGAAAGAGGGCTGCATGATCTATCTCATCGAAATAACAAAGAACATTGTTGTCGGGGGAATGCTTTTACGAGAATATCAATATCATTTTCATTTTGTTTATTCAATATTATAGAAATTACTAACGAATATGTTATACTTTGTAGAAAACCGTTACAATGTCTCTAAGAATAATTGAATTATATTAGTATCGTGTAAAGAAAACTTCAGATGAAGGCGGTGACGTCTGAACGCTGCCATCAATAGTGCTTTAGTCTGTTAATACCCAACGAAATTTCAGTTTAATGGCTAGTGAAGCAACCGTCGAATATTCACATAGTGACGCCCATGCTACGGCCATTGGAAGCCTGCCTTTAATTAAAAATAATATCTTGCGTTCTAACTCAAATTACGGAGCGGTTATCCATTTTTCCAACTGAATATAAAATCTGCGTTAATTTTATACACGGCAAAAAATACGTGTTAGCGTGAGCTCATTTAAAAATTTAACACCTAGTTTATATATTTTAAAATCTGTATAATTAGCGGTGTTTTATAAACAACAACACAGCTATTCCCACCGTGTTGCTTCTACTCGGTTGTTGTAGTTATTTTCTTATATGTAATAGGATTCCGGGTAACATCGACCTTCACCCATCTGTTTACCGAATGAAAATAATATTTTAGGGTATAAAATAGGGTGTTGCTGAACACATACCAATAGGGTTGCCTAAAAAAAATATGTTCAAGGATATGTTTTTATTAATACGGTACGGGTACGGAACGCTCGATGTGCGTGCCCGACTCACACTTGTCAGGTGTTTATTTTCACAATATATACCATTTGACCTACTGAATTTCAGATTAAGCTTTATGTACAGTCTAATGATGTCGCATACAAAATGTCACAAAAGAATCTAAGCCATTACGAAATCTTGGCTAATCTACTACGTTTACGACGCAGCACAATTTTTTGGCGGCATTTTATAAGGCATAAATTGTGTTGCTTTTTGTCGTAATGGCCAATAAAAGTCGTGAGTTCAGGTGGCGGTGGCGTTATAGTATTAGTAATAAATCATACGCTACGTGGTATAGCCACTGTTACAAAAACCATTTATCGCTCTCTTTCTCTCGTAATAATAAAGACAGAGAGATGCAATCAGAAACCCACAGAGTTCCAACTATGCTGGCCGCAATCTCCCACAGTTGCTATATACCTTTAGGATTAGCTCTTAATTAAATTCTCTTATAATTTAGTACAAGAGTTTCGTTACAGAGATTTTAATTTGCAGTTGTACGCTATTCGTATCTTAACGCGGTTTAAAATTAAAATATATTTTAAAGGTACGTTTTGAGATGCGCAACCGAGACGTGAAGCTGATGCGAGTTAAACGATAGCGTCATGTCCTTGTCGTGACCAAATCGTACAACTTATCATTCCATGATATAGGCAACCATTTCATGAAATGGTCGCATTTCATGAATCATCAAAATCGGTGCATAAATGATGAAATTTAGTCTTTCATTGCCATTTTCACCATTAGGAGCGGAATTTATTCTTAAGATTAAAATGGGACTAACTTTGAGCTATACATCTTCTAATATAAATAAATAATCATATAAATCAAACTCGATCCACATTTGGCGGAGTTATGCGTGGTGATACATACAAAAAAACGCGGCGAATGGAGTACCACTGTTTTTTTCGTCGGTAGATTATAATAACACAATCACCCACATTCCACTGACCCCACAGTTGGATATGACTATGATGTAGTTTAGCTATCAAAAAATATAAGAGACTAACTCTTACAACATCCAGACACTTACCAATTTTTTGGTGATCAAACAAATATTTATCTCAGTGCAGGGATCGAGAGGCATCGCGTTTATCAGTCGGCTACTCGCCCAATGCAACACGAAGGCTATTGAACTTTATCAAACTGGCATGTCGCTGTCTCTGGAAACGTACCTTAAGGATTGGTTCATTTTCATTTTAAATTTAATATGGCCGTTCTAGTATGCCCGAGGCAAATAGTTTAATTATAGAAACAAAAAAGAAATATTATTACGTGTAGTTTAGAAATATTATTTTATTTTTCTTAATTAGCTAAATGGTTTAAGTTATTTGTGATACAATTTAATTTAACGTTCACTAACATTTGCTATACAATTATTAATGAGGCTATCCTGTGGTCACTAACTAAACTAAAAATAGTTAATACTTGACAGCCTCCGTGGCGCAATGGGCGAGTAGCCAGCTGTGAAGCGTGAGGTGGGTTCGATTCCCACACTGACAATTGTTTGTGTGATCCACAAATATTTGTTTCGGGTTTGGGTGTTGTGGGACCCACACGTCCCTGGTAGTATCTGATACCCACGATACAGATTAACCTAGTCTGGGACTATATGTGTGACTGTTGAGTGTTTTTATTATTAATAAAACCTATCAAACGGGTGTAGAACGAAAGTACTTAACAAATAGTTTTAGATCGACTTGCACAATGAAACAACACTCAGAAGAAACTCTGAAGGTGATGCGTACATACTACTTAGTTTTTTGGGTTGATTTCCGTGATATATCCGGATCATCAATCTAGGATCAATCGTTTATTAACATCGGCCTTAAATATGTAAGCGGTCAAATACAATTAAGGATTATCGTGTAAGTTGACATTAGTGTTAAACTAAAATAAGTTATAACTTAAAAACCGGCTTCAGAATATAACACTTAAATTGAGTGTTAGAGCTGTAAACGGTTTGTCTACAGCATGAATGAGCTGGCTCGACCGGGTCGTTACCATGGTCTCACAAAAAACCGTCGTAAAACAGCGGCTTACTATTGTGTTTCGTTCGGTGTGTGAGATATCCGGAGGCCCAAATCTCCCTTCCCTTCCCAGTCCCTTATTCATCCCTTTCCTTTAAGGTCAGCATCGCGCTTATGATTCTTCTGGTATTGTGGTAATGAGGTGTTATAGCGTACATATTTCCATCTTAGTTTACACATTACAACAGAATAGCTAGCAAAACATAATTTAAACTAATTATCACCTACCTAAGTGTAAAAATAAATACTAACTAAAGGTAACAATTTCAAATATTTTAAACGGATAAATTCTTGTCAATTAAAATCAAAGTGAAGCAGCCAATTTGATCAGATCATTAATCGGCTTATTGAAACATGTTATTAAATTGATTTAACAAATATCTTGGAGCCTTGGAAGTCACAAAGGCTAGGGTTTACAATATTACAGGGCTAACAGCGGTCGGTCGACTGAAACACGCGTGGTATGACAAACCCCTATGAGAATAGTTCAGAGAGCTTAACGCATCGTTGTGGCAACATCGATCCTAAATTCCATGTATTTATCTGAAATCGTCTCACGAATTGAGTACCCTACAATAATCTGAGGGTATTAAAGTTTGTGTACGAAACCAACGATTTATATAAAGCGGATTTGTGTTATGTATCTGTTCACGATTGAATGGATTTGATATCCTTGTAATGGGGATTATTTTTCATCCTTTGCATTTGTTTATTCTGTTGTTCATATTGTATTTACGTATATAGTAAGATCACGATCAGAGATGCCATCTGCTGCCATCTGATAAGATCAGATGGCAGCGTATTGATTCATTGGTTTAGGGGCAGCGCATATCGATTCATTAGTTTATTGGCAGTGTATATCGATTCATGGGATTAGTGGCAGCGTATATCGTTTCATTGGTTTAGTGCCAGCGCTTATCGATTCATTGGTTTAGTGGCAGTGCATATCGATTCGCGGGTTTAGTGGCAGCGTATATCGATTCCTTGGTTTAGTGGCAGTGCATTCCGCTTCATGGATTTAGTGGCAGCGTATAATGATTCATTGGATTAGTGGCAGCGTATATCGATTCATTGGTTTATTGGCAGCGTATATCGATTCATTGGTTTAAAGGCAGAGCATATCGATTCATTGGTTTAGTGGCTGTGCATACCGCTTCATTGGTTTAGTGGCAGCGCATATCGATTCATTAGTTTATTGGCAGTGTATATCGATTCATGGGATTAGTGGCAGCGTATATCGTTTCATTGGTTTAGTGCCAGCGCTTATCGATTCATTGGTTTAGTGGCAGTGCATATCGATTCGCGGGTTTAGTGGCAGTGCATTCCGCTTCATGGATTTAGTGGCAGCGTATAATGATTCATTGGATTAGTGGCAGTGTATATCGATTCATTGGTTTATTGGTAGCGTATATCGATTCATTGGTTTAAAGGCAGAGCATATCGATTCATTGGTTTAGTGGCTGTGCATACCGCTTCATTGGTTTAGTGGCAGCGTATATCGTTTCATTGGTTTAGTGTCAGCGCTTATCGATTCATTGGTTTAGTGGCAGTACATATCGATCCCTTGGTTTAGTGGCAGCGCATACCGCTTCATGGGTTTAGTGGCAGCGTATATCGATTCATTTGTTTAGTGGCAGCGTATACCGATTCATTGGTTTATTGGCAGCGTATATCGATTCATTGGTTTAGTGACAGCATATATCAACTCATTGATCAGTCTTATTTAACCTGTGAAATATTGAAATTCTGGCTTCAAATTCTAGTTCGATTAATAATAATTTGTATTAGAATTTTTCTGATAAAAAATCAAGCAGGGGTTGCCCATGACTGGAATTTGTGCTATGTGAATCTTGGCGAAATATGTGTGTATAAACAAAAGCAGTACCACATAGAAATTTGGATTTGCACTGCATGGACTGGACTGGACTGCGCTCGTCACCCAGAGATATATGATGTTAAGTCATAATGCCCAGTTCAGTACAGTTCATTTTATTGACTTCAATGTCCTTCAAGCCGAAGCTACAGTGCTTGCACTCTGCTGCATGCCCGCAGAAATAGACAGACACGGCTGCCTAGGCATGGCGCTTACCATCATATAAAACTAAGCCAAATTACAAGGATTTTTGTGACAATCTCCAACTCATTTATACTATCCTAGCTGTCCCTCGCGGTTTCACCTGCATATTACCCTGCTCCCATGGGTCATACTGTGGTATACATATGAACAATTTTTATGAATCACTCTATCTATTGCTGAAAACAGCATTAAATTCTGTTGAATAGTTTAAAAGATCTAAGCAAACAGACAGCGGAAGCGACTTCATTTTATATTATGTAAAGATAATGGAACTGCTAGATTGGAGCTACAGTATGCAGTTCAACTAAAACAAAAAACATATCACCATATTCACAAAAGTGTAAATATTTTAACGATAGTCCGTGCAATAGCAACACAAAACCTACATAACTGTGTTTAAAAATGGCCGCTAAACCCTCAATGGAGTTTATTCTACGATATTGATTTTTTCTCAAAATGCCAGTAACAATGGTTGCTCTGATCGAACACGGGAGAAAAAACCTTTTGATTGAATTCTCTGTAAAAATCGTAATAGCCCTAATTCAGAGTCAGGTTTTAATTAGAGGACTTTACAATATATTTCGCTAAAAAGGCATTAAGGCAGACTGATTGTAAGAGTATTGTGACGTCACACAATGCAAAATGTTTATGAATTTATTGTGATGGAATGAAGAAGTGACTTTCTTTATTTTTTTTTTATCCTGGCTCGGCAAAGTGACTACGCTACACCTGATGGTAAGTGTAGCGCAATCCAAGAATAGTATCGACCAAGATAAACAATATGTCCATCGTAGGTCGGCAAGATCATGCCGGCCTGCCGAAGGGCCAAGGGGGAGGGGAAGGAAAAAGGGACGGGAAAAGGGTTAGGATTAGGGGGCAAGCCCCCTGGGGAGAACCGGATATACACTGGCTGACCCTGAAACGCGATCCACACAAGGTGGGCCACTATGGTAGGTTTTAGCACCAGTGTACGGTGGTCGCTATCCGGTCGGATACAAGCATCCTCCCACCAGCGAGCAAATACACTGTCGATGATTTTTTGGCGATATGCAAGGATTGAAGTCGTATTTTTAATTGTATTTTTTCCACCGTATTTTCTTGGCATTTTAAAAAATTATAATATATGCTATATTAACTATTATATTGTGTTGTTATATTGCTCTGTCAACTGAATTCTATTTGATTTACTTTGTGTAGATTTAAAAATTGTTTACTGTGTTTTATATAGCGAATAATATTTTAACAAAGCCATAAGAGAACATGTTTTCTTTTAATTTTTAATCATAAAAATATTCTTGTTCCAGATATTTCGTTGAAATATTTTGAATATCATGTAAATTGGTAAGTCCTTTTTTTATAAATGAATTTAATATATTTATGACACAACATTTCTGTTATTATACTTGACACACAAAGCTGTAACGGTAGAACATTATTACGAACAATTGTGATATAATAATATCAGTCCTGTACTATTCCATCCCATTGATTGATTGATTGATTGATAACTCTTTATTGTACACCACTCATAGGAATTACAATAGGTAACAAAATAATTACAAACACATGTGTAACAATCGGCGGTCTGAAAGCGATCTCTTCCAGACAACCTTTGGATGGAACACTAGCAAAAGAGAGGTATCTGAAAGGGGTGTATATAAAGTGTGTTATAGAAAATAAATAAACAATAATCATATTTTAAATACAGTAAGGACATACATACATAAATAGTAATGCTGAAGTATAAGGTGTAACATAATTGTTACGACGTGATTGTTTTTTATTATTTACAGTCCTGCTCTTGGGCTCGACCATCCTTTACTAATGAAGAGGGTTAACCCTTGTATCCAACACGATATGTGCTATGTGTAAATGGTTACAAACACAGAACACAGACAAAGTTCTGTATTTGTGTTTGTGTCTGTGGTCACGAACCTTAAAAATTCTTTCTGAGAATTTTCCGCAATACGTTTTAACTCAAAATGTTTTTCTTCACTGGTAAAGCGAGCAATAGTAAGAAATGACTATACAAATAACCACGAAAAGTCAAAGATGCGTGCCCTGGGGGCTAAGATTGAAGCCGTGATATCGGTCTCGGCAGTGCGTTCCATCCTTCATTGGCTTTCGACGCTAATGCAAAAAACTAATAGCAAAATAACAGTACAACAAGTTATGTTCCCGGGAAAAATACCGTGTAGCGGCAAACACGTAGCCATTGCGTAGCCGACGTGTAGTACACAAAGTCCCACGCAAATATTGTAAATGTCAAGTAGATATCAAACTCTCACTTTACCCACAAGCAACACAAAGTTTTGCAGTTACGGCTTGACATTCCAAAACATGAAAGAATTAAAAATAAAAAAATTGGTGTGTGTCGTGGGACACCAGGTAGGAACGAAGTTCCTTCGGCTAATTTAGAATCGACACAAATTGTAAAATTACAAATTATCAACTAAAATAACAAAATATGTCTCTTTATTTTTGTTTGACAACATAAAATTACATAGAAATAGAAATAAAAAAAAGACGTGTAGCACTCGGAGACTGCCGCGGTAAAGCTATTGTATAGCATTTTTTATCAACTTATGTAATTATAAATAAAAACTTATTAATTTAGACTTAGACTGGCTACTAAACGGTGGACGGCCGTGTTCTATAATCAAAAATTCAAATTCAAATTTCAAACCGCGTCTACATTTCCAAATGTCATAAGTTTCACACCTATCTGTTTTATTAACGGAATTTCGACTTTAACTTTGTGTGCTAGATATCAAATTAAGTTAAAAAAAAGTCTCATTTAACGGTTTTATTCCACGCATTTTTTCCACGCATTTTTCTTACGGTTTTACTATCACATTTTTTTCAGTTCGGTCACGCAGCGAAATCCCTATCCCCTCCAAGCCTGCCGTAAGGAACTTCGTTCCAAAATCTTGTTTTTGAATTTGATTAAAACCTTTCTTTTTTTTTCTCTCATAAAACCAAAAAGAAAGGTGTTATAAATTATACTCTTTGTATGTCTCTCTGCATGTGCGTGTGCATGTGGTAACACGCGTGCATGTGAGTGTCCAGCCGTTTGAAATTTACAGCTTTTCTAATAGTCGTCCGGGGTTTCTTTTACGCTGGTCAATTTTCTGTACAAATAATAAAACTATATTTCTAACTATTTTCGACTGGTGCTCAGTGACCTCTCCCCGCCTATTATCATCGATCTACTACAATATCATAATATATAACAATAAGATCACAAGAGCATCATGACGTACTGGGGTCATTTCCGAAGTCGGGCGATCACAGTTTGTTTGAATTTTTAATTAGAAGATTCAAACATGAATTCCCCCGGGATTGAAATCTGGTGTGCATGGCATAGCTCGCCCTCTGTCACATCATGAGATGGAAATAAGTGCGGCGTCACATGGGTACAGTAGTTGCGCAGTTGCCTACCCATCAGGGGGGAGAAAGGGGTGAGCCTATGAGTGTATTTACATACATAAACCGTCTGAAGTCATAAAAAGATCTCTTAATGTTATCATAGCTCTTTGACGTCACACAGCAAAAAGTCGATCGATATCTATACTTATAAAATAACAAGTCCGGACTGACTGACTGGTTCATCATCGCAGAGCGCAAACTATCGAGGCTACAAGCATGAAATTCGGACTGTATATTCATTTTGTTTTGTAGGTACCCACTAAAAAAGGATTTTAGAAAATTTCACCCCAAAGGGGTCAAAATAGGGGATGATAATATGTATGAAAGTCCGTCACTTTGAAAGTTACATAAACAAAATTTTGTATTTCGGTTATTGACGTAAAACAAATAAATACGTGTTTCAGGAATTTTGGAAATTTTAGTTAATAAGCGATGAAAAGGGGGGTGAAAGTTAATGCGAAAGCGAGTTTGTTTGTTACGCTTTCACGCCTAAATCACTGAACCGATTTTAATGAATTTATCTACAGGGATAGATGGGACCCTCGAGACGGTTACAGGCTACTTTTATCCCGGAAAATGCTGTTCACGCGAGCGGAGCCGCGAGCAAAAGCTAGTACCTTATAAAATAGTTAACAAATGGCTACAGGCAACGTTTTCCCGCATAACTTTATTTAAGTAAATATTTACAGAGTGTGCTGAGTAAGCGGGACTCCTCTTTAATCTATTTAAAGCGAAAGGAGCTGTTCAAAGCTAACTAATTAATTCGAGTATGACGTAATAAAGGAAGTATAAGTTTAGTTATTTTATACTCATACCACAGCGTTGTTTATTTATTTATGAAATATGCATTAATGATAATGGAGTGCGACAGAACAAAGTAGTATAGAATATATTTATAATTCTCATATGTTTTTGTCGTGGAAATTAATCTATTAGTAGATATTGTTGAATTTTTTGATTCCATGACCATCCATAGCTCAGTTTTTTCTTCGGAGTTGGCCTTCTTCGACGCGAGTGGGTTTCTTTATAGCATAGACCGAGAAACGAGCGAGTGGGTCACCTGATGCTAATTGATCTCCACCGCCCATATACGCCGATAATACGAGAAGCATCATGAGCGCGTAGCCGACCTTAAAGGAAAGGGTCGATTAGGGATTGGGAAGAGGAGGGGGATTTGGGCCTCCGGATATCTCACTCACCGTATGAAACGCAGCAGCAAGCCGCTAATTTAGGTCGGTTTTCTATGATATAATTAATATATTCTACAAGCGATAATTAATACACACGTAACTTTTCTGTCAGAGGTGCATGCTCTTTCAAACCTGCAACTTTCATCTCGACAGACCGTACCACTCTCCGCTGAGCTATTGCTGCTTCTTTATATTATTTACCTATATATAAAAGTCAATATATATAGTAAGTCTTCGCAAATGTTGTCAACTGTTTCATGCATTAACTATTGACGAATCGCTTAAAACGTTCCCTGAGCCCATCGAAAAATTGAAAGTTAACTTAGACCAATATTTTATTCATTCCCCAAACCGCTGCAAAATCGTCCCACTTTGCCCAAATGGATATTTCTGATCGACAGAAAATTATTTATTTAGGTTCGAGTATTAGAATTTTTACAAGCATTCGTGAACTTTCTTCGCTTCACTGTTTGATTTTTTAAATAATTAAGTAGGTTACTTATTGAGTTTGTTTTATTCATACTTGAGTTATCGACTGTGACTTTAACGTATTGCAAAATTGGACGTCGAGTAGAGCTGATGAATAATTAATGGTTTACGGACAGCTGATGTCGAAAGTACGATGCGAATTTTATATTTCGGTCGACATTTTGTAATTAATATTGGGATTACAGAATTTTTTTTCAAATATAGTACAGTACAGTCAGTGAAAAAATCGGAGGCCAAAATCCCCATCCACTTCACATCCCTTAATTATCCCTTTCCTAAAAGGTTGGCAACGCGCCCATAATTCTTCTAGTATTGTTAGTGGACATGGGCGGTGGAGATCACCTACCATGAGTAGACTTACTCGTTTGCCGGCTTATGCTATAAAAAAACATCCGCGAAAACATACACTAAATTTCGGTGATTGTTGCTGTACTTAATCATAATATTATACACCACACTTTAATAATACTCAGCTTTATCTTCAGACTAGAACATAAAAGCAAACTTTGATGATCACCCAAATCCCATACGTGCGGTAATAAGGTGCCACGAGGTAACGGAAAACGATTAAACTACATGATTTATGAACTGCCTGATAAGTTCGATATCGGATACTATAGTCCTCGATAACTTCACATTATAATATTAAACAAGCACGCGACGATGATAGGGATAAAATGTTTATATTTCTAGTTTAACATAATATTAATGAAGTTTTACTAACAGTCATGCAATTAAGCAATGTTTATCGGGAAAAGCATTGTTTTGCCAATTAAATATTTTCTGACCGAAAATTATATAAAATGCCTCCTTGGTCTGCTGGCAACACCAGTGAAAGGGTACATTAATATGTTTGTACTCGACTCGATACCGCTTGCGACTGTTATACATATGGGGAAATATCACATAATGGGATAGAAATAATCATAGTGATCCTTGGATATACTAGTTGCACCTCTTCCTCGTAGTTCCAGGATACACGCCATACTGATTTACTATGCATAATATTCTATGCATTAGAAGTTGTAAATATATTTATAGAAAAAGACATTTTAAATTACTTAAAAAACTAATCGCCAATCGACGTTCATATTACGACAATAACCCAAATGAGTTAACCCTCTCTTACTACTTATACATGGCAATAAACTAGAAATAACACGCATATTACTAAGATATATCCAGTCAAACATCTTTAACAACCTACACATATACATATTTCCCGGAATTTACAAAGTTATGACAAAGGATAATAACATTATCTACGAGGCCGGCCACCGAACCGTCAATATCTATCAATAAACATTTTACCTGCGCTTAAACCTCTCGGTCAAGGTGGGAACCCTAAACCTATTACAGGAGGCTAATGCAGTTCCTGTAACAGGCCAAGGGCTGTGCTCCGTGCATGTAAATTATAGGTTGATATGCACGAACTTCCTTGACCTAGTCTGAGAGCTCGCTAAGTGCTAGCTTATTGCAAAAAATAACCCACCGAGCGTGCATCGGGATCGGTATTTTTGTTATAGAAGAGGTTGGCAGATGAGTAAGTGAGTCACCTGATGGTAAATGATCTAAACCGCCCATAAATATCCGCAATACTGGAGGAATCATGAATACGTTGCCGACGTTAAAAGAAAGGGATAATTATGGGATTGGAAAGGGGGTGGGGGATTTGCGCCTCCGGATATTTCACTCACCGTACGAAACGTAATAACAAGCTACTATTTCACGTTGATTTTCAGTGAGGCAGTGGTAACAATCCAGTCGAGTCGGCCCATTCATGTTGTAGACAAAACTGTCTACAGCGTGGCTCTACTACTTTAATTTTCACCTTGGAGTTAGCTTAACTTTGCTGTCAGTAAATGACGGTAAATAAATTTGGTTATTGTTTGTTCAAGGACCTATTTCATAATGCTCAAGTAAGACTAAACTGAATAACTTTAAGACAGCTAATTATAAAAGTACATCTTAGACACATAAATCTTCCGGTATTTATGGTTGAGTGAGACTTTTCTATTTGAGCGTGTCATATTTGGTAAGTAGCATTTCCTCAAGAGGTGATAAAACAGACATTAATTGGGCACTCCTAGTATTCTACGCTAGACCAGATCACTAACTTAAACTGTTTATGAGCCTATAAAAACCGCGAATTTTTAATCGACGAAAAAAAGGAGCTTGGTAGTTCTTGATTCGACGGTTATATAACTTTACTGATCTGAGTTTGATGATTCTTTTCTTTATTTCAAAAAATATAACCAACTAAAAAAGCTAAGAACTCAATATCATTATTATATCAATGATAGACTATTAAACTGCAATAGCAGCAACTCAAAGACATGTATTTTTTTAAGTTTTTATGTTTTTGTTGAGTCAGTTTTATTTTTATTTTTTCAAGCCTAGTTGTCCATTTATAAATCAAACCCACATTATTAATTGGAACTCATTGTCCTATATATCTATTTTCCTTTATTGGCATATCCCGGAAACTAAATAATAAAATTAATACATCACATATTATTTAAGTATATTAATAATATTTGCTGGTGGGAGGATACTTGTATCCGACCGGATAGCGACCAACGTACACTGGTGCTAAAACCTGCCATAGTGGCCCACCTTGAGTGGGTCGCGTTCCAGGGTCAACCAGTGTATATCCGGTTCTCCCCAGGGGGCTTGCCGCCTGATCCTCACCCTTTTCCCATCCCTTTTTCCTTCCCCTCCCCCTTGGCCCTTTGGCAGGCCGGCATGATCTTACCGACCAACGATGGACACATTCTTTATCGTTGGTCGACAATATTCTTGGATTGCGCTACACTTACCATCAGGTGTAGCGTAGTCACTTTGTGTAGACAGGATAAAAAAAAAGAATGACGTAATTATGTTCTCTAAACTATGATTAATGTCATGTGCGAATAAAATACGGGGAAGTGTGTCGAAATTTAATTACGAAATTTTGCATTAAATAACAGTTTAATAAACTTATAATTGAAAACTGTTAGGGGAACTATTTACACGGACGAGTAAATTGAACCGTAAGCACTTACAATATGTAATAACTGTTTATAATAACTTTAAAACACGTATGTTAATCGTGTTGAGATTCAGCTATAGCTACTTTTATTATAGCATGAGGTTTTAGATTTAAACTTACATCAAAGCAAAAATATGAAATTAAATAAGAATTGATAATGAAATATAATTAAATAAGTAGGTACCTACACCCAACGTTACTTTAGTATTAGATTATATCATTGCACCCAACAGGTAATCTTGGCCCCACAATAGGTTAACCTGTTCAGGGTTATAGGAACTACAAGGAACTTAACAGTCTCCTAACACCCACACTCGACACAAATATTTGTGACTCACAGAAATAATGGTCTCGGTGCGGGAATGAAACCCACGGACTCACGCTTCACACCTGGCTAGTCGGAGACAGTACCACGGAGACTGTCCAAATTTAAAATCATTAGTTTATAACAGTGCTACTGTTTATTTAAGTTTGTACAACCACGGGCAATCACTCCAATTTCACTTGAATATGGGGAGTCTATATTAGATCCATCATCATCATCAGCCACAGGACGTCCACTGCTGAACATAGGCCTCCCCCAAAAATTTCCAGACCGACCTGTTCGAAGCGGACTGCATCCAGCGACTTCCTGCGACCTTTATCAGGTCCTCTGTCCACCTTGTTTATTAGACCCATATGTATGTATATTTATGATGTTATTACCAGTACACACATGAATAAAAAGCTAAGCATAACGTTAGGAAGTGATTCAAGAAAAGATTTTATAATATTTAAAAAAGATTTCGTGGAGTTTCGATATAAATCCCTCCTTAAGGGATTCGCGAGGTATTCCATCGAATTGAAAACCATTTTCAGAAAAGGCTCGGGGATCATTTTTCAATAATCTGCGGATTTTTCAGCTTTGGATGTGGTATGTGCTTTTTTTCAGGTGCGGTAAATGCGAAATCGTTTTTACACACTTATATCTTCTATATGTTAACATGAAGAGAAAACATCGTACCCCTGATTCAGTTTTAGTTTATCAAATGACTTGAATCAACAAAAGATGATGATGGATGATTTGTATTGATCAATTTAATTGAAAGTCTTCAGACAGATCAGATCGCAAGCATATTTATTACTATAGCCACACTGTGGACAGTTTTATCTACAGCATGAATGGGCCGACTCGACCGGGTTATTACCAATGAATCTCAGAAAATCGACGTGAAGTAGCAGCTTGGTGTTGCGTTTCGTTAAGGCCGGCAACACATTCATGATTCCTCAGGTATTATCGATGTTGATGGGCGGTCAGGATCACTTACCATCAGATGACCAAATCGCTCGTTTGTCGGGCTCTGCTATAAAAAAATACGATCAACTAAAATCGAACAATGCGAACCCATTAAAAACTATAATAATACAAATAATAAAATTAAATAAATATAAAATAAATACTATCCACGAACTAGTAAAATAGGGCTATAAACTTTATTTATAACCAGCCGCCCCGCACAGTTTCACCCGCAACATGTAATTAAAAGTTAGGGTTCAACTACCTTGACCCCTCAAGATAGTTGAACCACCCTGTGAGTGGTCTATGCGCAAAAATATTTTAAAAAAAGAACCCGATTACAGTCCACCTACCGGATCCAATTGTGAATCTAAACCGGGACTCACTCAAATACAGTAGAAAGCACAAAAAGAATGAGTGGTAGAGCCACGCTGTAGACAGTTTTGTCTACAGCATGATTGGGCCGGCTCAACCGGGTCATTACCACTGTCTCACAGAAAACCGACGTAAATTAGCAGCTTGCTGCTGCGTTTCGTACGGTGAGTGAGATATCCGGAGGCCCAAATACCCCTCCCCTTCCCCATCCCTAATTATCTGCCCATTATTCTTCTGATATTGTGGGCATACATGGGCGGTGGAGATCACTTACCAAAAGGTGACCCACTTGCTCGTCTCGATCTATGCCATAAAATAAAAATAAATAAAAAAATAATCATCGAAATTATTATTTTTGTGCTTAGACTCCTAAGCGGTATTTATATAGATAGACGTTCATTAGTCCGCTCCAGCAAAATGAAAAAAATATTGCCAACTAAATCTAGTTCTCTGTCCAAACAGCGTACAAAGTTAATTTAAAATTAAATTTAACTCATAATTTTGAAACATGTTACGCAAAATTCAACACTCAATTAGGGGTGAAAGATTTTAAGAAGTTTTACGCTAATCGCATTACGAAGTTTTGTGTTACGAATCCCAAAAACATTTATTCTCATTAAGATTCTTACGATCTGTGCAAAGAGTACGTTAAAAAGTTTTAATTAAAATCAAATAGTTTTGTAACACAAGTTTGTTTGATATAGTTTCTTTGAGTTTGTACAGTGGGAACCTTTCAAATATTTGAAATATTCCTTTCGGTACAATTTGAATCGTAAGCTTTTCTACAAACTTTTAACACTCAAACCGCTTTATTTGTCTAGTCGCAGCGTACTAAGGCTGAGAACTGTGAGATAATAGGTTCAATTCCCAGGCCGGGCAATCACAATTTGTGTTTGAGAGTTCGACTCGAAAAATCACATTACCCGGGATTGGAATTCTCAACCAGATTGGCGATAGGCTTGACTTTCTATTACTTAATAGGACGGAAATAATGTCGGCGATGCATGGTTGCTGCACCAGTTAAACATCTGCCTACCTCCCTGGGGTAGATAAAATGCCTTGTACCTTAATTGGTGATTTATTACTCGAACATTGTGAAATAGGCCTTTATAAAGACTTTCTTATAGGTACATATTTCCTTGAATTTTTTTAGTAATAAAACATTGAAACCATACTTTCCTGATAGGCATCGTCCATCACATTTAAAGGCAAATTATTATACATTGTTACAATTAATCTTCCCGAAAAAAATGTCTATAGCATAATTAATATTGAAGAATCGAAATTGTTTTCCTCGTTCCTAAACATTAATTTTCCGTGCTGTATTCATATTTATTTTTTCCTTGTTCATCGTAATGAGCCTTACCATCGCTCAATATACATTTACATTGTTAGTATTAAACAAATCTAAATGATATTGATACGAAAACGATAATATCCGCCTACAAATATTTTTACCCACAAAAGGAAATATATAAGCTTCAAAGACGACTCACTATCACAATAATTAATACTTTTACACCGACGCAAAAAAGTTGTTCGCCAGTATTTTGGTTGGTGTATGTTTCGCTATATCTTCGCCAAATCTGAGCCGATTTGTACGATGCTTTTAATAAAATATGTTACAAAACATTTGGCTTATATGTAGTATTTACGACCGGCCGCCTGCCTGACGTCAACCCCTCTGGGGCGAAACGCCCAAACCCGAAACAAATATTTGTGGATCACTCAAACATTTGTGTCAATAATTATTGATTCTATCCCAATAGCACCGACTCAAAACTCGTTAGATTAGTTGTTAGCTTTTCAGTGATTTTTGGGTTTGTTCTATCTTTATAAAAACTAATCGTAATGGATATTTAAATACGACTTTAAGAATACGATAAATAATTTAATATTTAAGCCAATATTCTACCTTTCACGATAACTAAAATTCAAAGTGGAGCCACTTCGTTTAATACATAGTATAGTTGCTAATCGTATCGAATAACCCTAATCAAATTCAGAGCAAAATACCGCAGGATCCATTACCGTTAATATTTTGACAGTTTTGCTAATGTAGGGCTACACTGTGACAGGCTTAAACTGTGACCTTCTTGTCAATAGCAATCCGAATACGAAAACCTAATAGTCCATTGAAATGTTACATTTTTTAGGCCTCACCTTGCGTTTCTTAGAGGAGTCAATTTTATTTTTTTGATGTGTTGGGGGGGTAAGTGTAAAGCTAAAATCAAGTTTGTGGGGTCGCCACCCTTGTCCCACGGCCGCCATCTTGAAAATAGGGGTTGAAACGGTTTTTACGATATATCTCTTAAACTATTTATCTGATAAAAAAAAATTGTTAACGTTTTTTGTTG
The DNA here is from genome assembly GCA_949126905.1 of Amorpha juglandis. Taxonomy (NCBI): domain Eukaryota; kingdom Metazoa; phylum Arthropoda; class Insecta; order Lepidoptera; family Sphingidae; genus Amorpha; species Amorpha juglandis. The sequence goes on from OX421380.1 coordinate 6,350,573, forward strand.
CTAATTAAATTCTCTATAACTTTGGTCCAGTAACTTTTTGTCGTAAAACTATAAATAAAAAAGTTATAAGTGAAAATGTAATAAAGAAAAAAATAAAGATGATAATTCTCTTGACAGCCTAAGATACAAACAATTCGCCAAGGCAGTGACAAAAAGTACTTCCTCCAACACAAGACACAGAACACAGTTCTCCAGAACAATGGAAGCACACTGCGGAACATTTTAGCCCTGCTTTTCGACATCCACACATCGCTCCACAGTTTCCTTTGCATTTACAAAAGATCAATTTAAGAAGCTCAGGGGGTGCTGGAGGTTTAGAGCTCTGCACTGGCATCAATAATTTTCCACATTTTTTCCAGCCCCAGTCTTCAGGATCATTATTATTACCAAGCCACGACTGGACCTGATGGTAGACTCGGAAAGTATGAAAGCGAGCTGTGTCTTGTGTTGGAGGAAGTGAAGATAAATTAAATGTACTTTTTGTCACTGCCTTGGCGAATTGTTTGTATCTTAGGCTGTCAAGAGAATTATCATCTTTATTTTTTTCTTTATTACATTTTCACTTATAACTTTTTTATTTATAGTTTTACGACAAAAAGTTACTGGACCAAAGTTATAGAGAATTTAATTAGCAACAAAAAACGTTAACAAATTGTTTTTTATCAGATAAATAGTTTAAGAGATATATCGTAAAAACCGTTTCAACCCCTATTTTCAAGATGGCGGCCGTGGGACAAGGGTGGCGACCCCACAAACTTGATTTTAGCTTTACACTTACCCCCCCTACACATCAAAAAAATAAAATTGACTCCTCTAAGAAACGCAACCCCAAATGTAACTTTTCAATGGACTATAAAGCGGTTTGATTTCTTTGTTTATTCAAAATATAATTATTTAAGGAATCAGTTGATTTTAAGTAGTATGTCACGCTACGAGGACAGAAAGACCGCTCAAAAGTTACGCTGAATTGACCACAAAAAAGCAATGTGGCAGCTTGCTGTTGCCATGCGTATGATGATAAAAATTCTGGAGGACCGAATCAGAAGTTTTTTTACGAAGTCTCAAATCGGCAAAATATGGGTATAGTGGTCACACCTCTGCCTATCCCTTCAGAAATTACAGGCGTGAGCATATGTATGTAATTAAAAACACCGTTGTATAATTACACAGTACATAGATACTTTTCTTTGAATCTGGTTGGTATCATAAATTAAATTGTTGTCCAAACTTTATTGGATGTTGAACTTTGATAAATATCAAACGGGAATTATTCATTGTAAAACATCTTACTTTCCTGTGATATCGGAGTTGTACCGTTTACCGTTAATTGAACTGTCTATTTGGAAACGAAAAATGTTTCGTTAAATTTATTCTAACTCGTTTTTATTTTATTCAAATTTATTTGATGTTGGAAAATTCAATACAACTGATTCAATTAATATCGAAGGATTAAAAACAGCTTTACTTTAAACAAAACAATTTAATAATGGGACAATAATTCCTTCCGTGTCTAAATGTGATGATTTTTTATGATATTATGGCCATGGTTGCCAGGACAGTCTGTCATTTTGATAATACTACTACTAAATATTTTATATATGGCACATTACATCTTTTGATCGGTAACTCTTTATTGTACACTGTTTTTTATTTGATTGAATGACGAGACCAGCAAGGCGCTCGCCCGATGGTAAACGCCACGCATGTTCAGAACCAGAAGCAACACTACACAGAACTTTGAATTACAAAGTACTGCATGGCACTGAACTGCGCTCGCATACGTGAGACCTACAACCAAGAATTACAATAGGAAAAAATATATAAATATGTGTGATATGAGTTCAGTTATTTCATCTAAAATTACTAATTAATTTGTAAATTAGTATATATTCAGCGATGGCGTAGCGGTGAGTGGTATAGACAGTCGAGACAGAAAACGCGGATTCAAGGCAAGTCCCTGGGCACTGATATCGCATTTTCAGTTTTTATTTCCCACGTAAATAGGCAAGCATTTGGCCATTCTGATGATAAGTGGTCACAGCTACTCATGGACTTCAACCATGCCATACTACATTTTTTTTTATCCGAGCTCGGCAATGTGTCTGCACTACACCTGATGGTAATCGTAGTGCAGTCCAAACAACCAGCGACCACCGAAAAACAATGAGTTTATCAGTGGTCACCAGAGTCATGCCGGCCTGTACAAATATTTCTTCCCTCTTCGGAGATGTATACCGCATGTGATGCTCTATATCTGAACTTCCGCTTAACACGACTTCCTGACACCTGTACAATATAGGGCTTGTATTATAATACTAGCTTTTGCTCGCGGCTCCGCCCACGTGATCAAACAAACAAACAATCAAACTCTACAGCTTTATAATATTAGTATAGATTTGGGTAGCTTAGCAACGGAAGCCTTCAAATAATATTATTTATGTAGCTTAGCAACGGAAGCCTTCAAATATGAATAATTTTCCCCGTTTTTGCAACATTTTTCACTGATGCTTCGCTTCTAATGGTCGCAGCGTAATGTTATATATCCTAAAGCCTTCCTCGATAAATGGACTATCCAACACAAAAAGATTTTTTCAATTCGAACCAGCAGTTCCTGAGATTAGCGCGTTCAAACAAACAAACAAACAAACAATCAAACTCTACAGCTTTATTATTAGTATAGATACGCTACATTTTCATTTATATCGTCGTTCGTAATATTGATAGGCCGTGTTAAGCTGAATTGACAATTGTATATTAATTTTCTAAGCCCAATAAGAACGTGAAAAACATGAAAACACGATGATTTCTAAAGCATCCTTGTCAACGCTAAAGAAAATTACAAGTGCTTCCGGCCTCACCTGCTATCAGCCAAAGAAAACCGAAGAACGCTTTACCATGAGTAATGTGATATTATGATTTGGTAATGTGATTATGTTATGTGATATTACGTCATATATATATGTTTTTTATGTAATGTATGTAAAAAACGGACAAATCCAATTTAAACTCACGCACCGAGGGTTCATTACCAATATTGTAATTTTTCTATTATTTGTATTTAATAATTTTATAGGATATCGGCAATAATACCACGTATTTTGTGAAAAAATATTATTTAATAGTTATTAGTTATTACTGTTTAAAAGATAAAGGCATTAAAACGTATGACAAACAAACGCTCGACGTAGGCTCTGTTATATAGTTCCGTCAGTACGCTTTAGGTACGGAAGACTATCATCATCATCATCCTCAGCCACAGGACGTCTACTGCTGAACATAAGCCTCCACCAAAAAGAGCCAACAAATCTGGCTCTGATTGTAAAGAAAATGTGAACACGAATTCGAAGAAATGGATAAATATCACATTTTTTTTACTAGCCCTGTATTATATACGTCCCACTGCTGGGCACGGGCCTCCTCTACTAAATGAGAGGGATTAGGCATTTAGTCTACCACGCTGGCCTAATGCGGGTTGGCAGACTTCACATACCTTCGAAAAATCTTATCGAATATAAAATAAACTGAAATATCACATAAACTTAATTGAACACGGCAGATAGACATGTAAAATAAAGAAATAAAAGAATACATTTTCTACTCCTGTATGTATATACTGTCACTCCGGTAATCTCGGACGCTTAGTTGCAAAGAGTGCAGTGCATTTGAAAGTTCCACAAGTTTCTTGTAAAACGGCTAGCAACGCACGTAGTGGCTAGTCATTCCAATGCGTCTTACGTTAATGGAATGTCTTACGTGGAATGGGTAGTATAGGATATAGACATGCCTACGCGTTCTAAATCACGCCTCAGGCGAGGTAGCGTCCGTAGAGAGATCACTTCTGAAAGAAGAATGAGACTATGTTAAACATCTTAATATTGTACAAGACATTATTTTTATCTGCCTGATATTATGTGACATTTTGCACTTTATTGGTATATTATTCGGTAAAGCATCTGTTATTTCAAACTACGTCCTTCGGGCGAGTAAAAAACGAAAGTCATTTAGCTTTTAAAAAGAAAAGAGACTGATCTCGGTTATTATATTTCCTGGGAAACTTAACTCCTTTAAGGTTATCACGTTTATTACCGAGCTAGTACGAGGAAAATTAACGTGTTAGGGTTTTGTACGTGCTCAGGCTAATGTTAATCAAAAATGCTTGTTATATTAGACAGCAGATTAAAATTGTTGTTTTAAAAACATAGCACAACTAGCCAGCTATTCATTTTACAGCTATCTACGTTTTCATCATTATCAGCCACAGGACGTCCACTGCTAAACATAGGTCTCCCCCATGATTTCCAGACCGACCATATCTACGTTTTAGTAATATTATACTATTTTATTGATAAAAATTAACGGACAAATTTAATTATAAACCCCTATTTTTTTGTCACGCCAACGTAGAACCCCGTAGAGTTTTTGGCCAGGCCAGGTTCTAGGCCACTTTGGGAAATAAGGCTTTAAATAATAGGTGTAATATTGGTAAGAGCAAAGATAGATGAGTAATTAAAACATCTCACTATTTCTTTGTGTGATAGATTTTTACGAAAATAACTTACTGTCGTAGGTTAATTTGATTTAAACACTATTTAGTCATTTGATTTTCTTAGAATACAATTATTTTTAAGAGAAGACAATTAAGATTATATCTGTGCTTGGTGAGCAAAAAACATTTTATATACTTAGTAACGCGACTTTCTTTTTTAGCATTAATTGTCGTTAGTGGAAATATTTGACAACTAAGAAATGATTAATGTCAATTAAATTTAATTGACGTTTCTGAGTACGGTAGTTAATAATAATTAAAATAAAAACAGCCAACTACGGTATTACCATGTCGGTAAAGTGTCATAATTTTCTCTTCCACCTATCCTTATCCCAGTCGTAGTGGGATTGGCACAACACATGTTACAGAAAGATATGGTTCGTAGTTTTTACGACCGGCCGTCTGTCTGACATCAACCTATCTGGGGAGAAAACACATCTAAACCCAAAAAAAATATGTGGACCACACAAATATATGTCTTGTTGCGGGGATTGAATCCGCGGCCTCTTACCTACTCTACCGGCTATTCGCCCACTGCGCCAGACGTTCTCTAAGTATCATAATTGATTCAGTAATGTAATACCTGTATGATATTATGTAAATGTGGATTCTTAATACATTCTCTATGTGAATTAACACATTTACTGTGTATAAGACTGTGACGAGGGTCCGGGGCATTCTGAAATGCCGTAAGCAAATTATTTAGGACCGTCCTTGCCTTTAATAATTTGCCGTGGTTTCATTTGTGGTAATAATTCATGGCCCCCGGCACAACCTATTGTTGCCGCCTTTGAGTGGTCAGAAAGGCTATTCAAAACTTTATAATAAGTTCAGGGTATCAGGGTATGTGTATGTAGCTAAAAATTAAGCAAGGTTGAAGCTCCTTTCCTGTGTTTTTTTTTATTTGATTGAATGACGAGACGAGGAAGGCAGCCGCTTGATGGTAAGCGCCATGCCACGAAGCTGTTACTTCTGTTTGTGGGCTGTTGGTGCTTCTGAGTGGTGTTCCACACAGAACTTTGAATTACAAAGCACTGCATGGCACCGAACTGCGCTCGTCACCCCGAGATATAAGATGTCAAGTCTCATAATAACCCGTAATTTCACTGGCTGTAATGTCCTTGAAACCGAAACACAACAGTGCTTGCACACTGTTGATTAGCGGCAGAAATAGACAAAGCGATGGCACCAACTCAGACGGCCTCTCGCTCGAGGGACCTACCACTTTGTAGGCAACTATAATGAAAAACAAAAGAAAAATACGTGGTATTTTCAAAACTAACTGTCTTTTAAATCATTCTATAGCTAATTTTTGGTTATGCTAATTTGTAAATTTGTGGATTTACTTAAACATTGTGAAATAAGTCTTAAATATTAGCCCAAACTCATGATATTTTATCATGAAATTAAGCTGTATCAAAAATACTGAAACAATATTCCGTTAATATCTTCTACCAATATACCAACCGAGTCACTCCAAAATTACCGTTATTGCATTTTCTATCTGAGACCAAAATTTCTAAGGTTTGTATTACTTAGATATTAGGTCCTTACATATGAAATTGGCGTTTTGTATGGGAGGAACAAAAAGTCGAATATTTTTTAATATAATATATTTAATTAATCAAAGTATGAACCATTATTTTCTATGCACTTTTGCCATCTCATAGGTAGTTCATTGATCCCTTTACTAAAAAAACCAGTCGGACGGGAATCAATAAAATCTTTGAAGGCGATTTGGACTGCCCCATCGGAGTTGAATTTTTTCCCTTGCAAGAAGTTATCCAAACTTCGAAAAAAATGGTAATCTGTTGGAGCAAGGTCCGGGGAGTACGGAGGATGTCTTAGACTTTCCAATTGAAGCTCTTCTAATTTAATAGCCGTCTGTTGCGCAGTGTGTGGTCTAGCGTTGTCGTGAAGCAGCAGTGGCGTGGAGCGATTGACCAGCCTAGGTTGTTTAGCCGCTAGCTTTTCCATCATGGTTTGCAATTGCTGACAATAGACATCAGCCGTAATAGTCTGGCCAGATTTGAGAAAACTGTAATGAACAATACCGGCACTAGTCCACCAAACGCTTACAAGTAACTTTTTTGGGGTTAATTTTCGCTTGGGGCAGGATTTGGCTGGCTGGCCAGGATCCAACCATTGCGCTGAGCGCTTCCGATTATCGTAAAGAACCCATTTTTCATCACAGGTAATGATTCGGTTTAAAATACCTTCATTATTGTGCCGGTTTAGTAATGTAACGCAGCAGTCGACGCGCGTTTGCCGGTTTGCTTCAGTCAATTCGTGAGCTACCCACCTTTCAAGCTTTTTAATCTTCCCAATTTGCTTCAAGTGAATTAAAACAGTTTTATCACTAACATCGCAGCCTGCAGCTAACTCGGACGTGGTTTGCGATGGATCCGCTTCCACAATAGCCTTCAACTCTTCATTATCAACTTGAGTCTCAGGCCGTCCACGGGGCTTGTTCTGCAGGTCGAATTTCCAGAACGAAAACGTTGGAACCAAAAACGAACTGTGTTTTCTTTTGCAACACGACCGCCATACACATCATTCACCCTTCGAGTTGTTTCCACAGCACTAGTGCCTCGTAAATAATGCGATATTTTAAGTTTTCCATTTTGTAAAATGAGTGACGCAAACAGAAAAAAACAGAAGAAAAAAAACAAATGAATGACGATCATCGAAGCACAAATACATGAGTCTATAGCTGTACAAATTTGAATTTGGAATTCCTTACCAAAGAGGAGAAATTTGTGATTAAAGTGGCCAGTACGAAAAACGCCAATTTCATATGTAAGGACCTAATATGTTTTTGGAATACCTACTAATTTTAAAATCATCACCATAAATTTATCGCTTTAAACTCTTTTCCACTTTTCTATAACATTATCGAGATAGAGAGAGAGATCATAAGCATAAAGAATGAAATACGGCACCGCGCCTTCCCAAAAACCTTCCAAAAGCAATATTTAACAATGTTAATATCCTGTCGCTGTAAAAATTGCCACAGACGAAAATATGTTGTACATTAATTAACGTATATAATTTTTATACACCGTTTTATTTCGCCGATTCGCTGCGGTAATTCAGTTTACTTTAGCTTTTGGCAAATATATTTTGTAGCATTTTAAAGAATATTTGTTTGCCCGAGATATCCAATTTGTGCCCCAGGAATGGTACGGAACAAACAATGTTTTTTCGAATACCAGAATGATTGATTGCTCGATTCCTTTTATATTCATTATTTTAATTTGATAAAAGGGGTAGAAAAAAACGTCTTTATTTACATGATTTTGCAATTCAGAAGCGAGAATCTTTAAACACTATACAATACACTTTAGAGTGTATTTCTATTTACTATTTGTAAAAAAGTTTTAATGACTCCTATTATTATAATTTCTGGTGAATCCTCATACCAATTCAAATAGATCCTAAGCCAAAATAATTCTTGTCGAATTGATCGAATAATAAACACGAAGAAATAATTTTACAATATTCCAAATAAAAAGTTGAAGTAATAAATAAAAACTATTAAAAACGCTACCACGCTGTATTTCAAACGCGTGAAACCTCTATTAAAGTCATTTTTATATATGGCAAAAACCGTGAAGGTCATTGGCGTAGGCTACATTCAGTCTTAAAGAAGTAATATCACGAAATTATCTAGGTTTTAAAAAATTACATATAATTGTCTTTCTTCATTAAATAACCCTTCATCGTCCGAAAGGAAGAATGAAAATTAATGTGAAGCAAAAGTTAAATTAATATTAATTAACCACATATGCGTAAATATAATAAAAAGAGCTGGTATACCTAAATATCGTTTATGGTATGAACCGCTTATAAAAGAAGTCTATAACATTCTTACCTTGTATTCATGCAAATGTGTCTGGCAACCTACTTTCTTCATTAATTAATGCTGTTAATGTCTTTTTATGTTCTAGTTTCCTTTATTACTCGCCCTCATTTTAAATGATCCCTTATCTCACCATAACGTTAAATAACGTGGATAAGTCTTCCAATTCACACTTACCTAAATATGTTTTACTAACATGGAAATCAGATTATTACTGACAATTAATAGTAAAAGAAAACATATTTTACTAAACAATATTACTAGCTTTCCGTCGCGGTTGTCCACGTGTATGTTATTGCCCCCCTTGGATCTTGGCGTTATGTTATATGTATCGTCTCTATAAGACAGTAATACCCCGACTTACGCTACCCCGTTTTACGCGAATACGGAGATACGCGGTTATTCTTTTTGATAGCCGCGCGCATCAGCTCTCCTATTCCGCCATGTTAGTGGTCCGTTTACGACAGATTCGAACGTGTTCCGCATTGAATTGTTTTACGTACGTTGTGTTTTATCGATAACCTCAAATTATGTCACTCAAAAGTGCATGCAAAGTTGTACCCCGACTTACGCGAATTCGACTTACACGGTTATAGCTCGGTCCCACCTATCGCGTAAGTCCGGGGTATTACTGTACAAATTTATGGTGCGAATATAACTGAAATGGGTCAGGCTATTCTAAGGTTACGCGATCAGAAATAGACATACCTATTAACGAATTCTTCTATAAAAATTATTACTAACTATACATGTACATTCAGAAAAATATGTATAAATATGTGTTATCTAGAAATAATTAATAACAAATACAGCCCTGTACAACAACGCCACCATGTCGGTCCGAGTACAAGAACAGAGTACGAAGGCTATTCCACTACAGAGAGGCGTGAGTAGGGGTGCTCGATATGTATCGATATGTGATAAAATATCGATACATTTATTTGATATATCGAATCAATGCGATATTATCGAATCATTGAAGTCGATATATTTTATCCGATATATCGAATCATTGAAGTCGATATATTATAATATCGATATATTTTATCCGATATATCGAAATAAGGATATCGTAGAATATTTAGTAAAAATCTATCGGATGTAGCTAAAAAAAAAAAACAACATCAAATACCAGAATAAGTATTGAATGTTGTTTTTTTAGCTATTCGATATTATTTTTGTCAATCATTTTCTAATAAAGTCTTTTCCTTCCTACTATTCGATATATCGAAAATATCGATATTTTTTACCGATGTATCGCTAAATATCGATACAATATTTCGATATATTATATCGGAAAAAATATCGATATTTTTTGTACATGAACATCACTAGGCGTGAGACAGGGAGATGTTATTTCTCCTAAACTCTTCACTGCCGCGCTGGAAGATGCCTTCAAGCTCTTGAACTGGAAAGGATTCGGCATCAATATAAATGGCGAGTACATGACTCACCTCCGCTTTGCCGACGATATCGTGGTCCTTGCGGAATCGCTGGAAGACCTGAGTACAATGCTCGAAGACCTCAACAGAGTTTCTCAACGGGTGGTCCTCAGGATGAACATGGACAAGACGAAGGTCATGTCGAATGTCCATGTTGTGCCCACCCCGATTACTGTTGGAAGCTCATCTCTCGAAGTTGTCGACGAATATGTCTATCTAGGACAAGTAGTCCAACTAGGCAGGTCCAACTTCGAGAGAGAGGTCAATCGTCGAATCCAGCTCGGCTGGGCAGCGTTCGGGAAACTTGGCAAGGTCTTCAGCAAATACCTCAGTGCCTGAAGACTAAAGTCTTCGATCAATGTGTGTTACCAGTGATGACATACGGCACTGAGACGTGGCCTCTGAATATGGGCCGTATAAGACGGCTCACAGTCACTCAGCGAGCTATGGAGAGAGCTATGCTCGGTGTTTCTCTACGTGATCAAATCAGAAATGAGGAGATCCGTAGAAGAACGAAAGTCACCGACATAGCCCAGCGTATTAGCAGGCTGAAGTGGCAGTGGGCAGGCCACATAGCTCGCAGAACCGATAACCGATGGGGCAGAAAGGTTCTGGAATGGAGGCCACGTACTGGCAAGCGCAGCGTTGGACGTCCACCTACAAGGTGGACAGACGACCTGATAAAGGTCGCAGGATGTCGCTGGATGCAGGCCGCTTCCAACAGGTCGGTCTGGAAATCTTTGGGGGAGGCCTATGTTCAGCAGTGGACGTCTTGTGGCTGATGATGATGATGATGATGATGACAGCCCTGTATTTGAAATATTCTCATTGCTGAATAAGCTTCAGGTATAAAGGTTTCTTCAAAATTAATAAACAAGAAATTTACTATATTATACCTAATATTTCATGGATACAAAATTTATTTCAAGTTTTCATCCAATAATATAAATATATTATCGATTTACTTTGTATCTTAGATACTAAAGAAAACAAACAGTAAATAAATATAATATTATTAACACAAACTGAAATAACGCATACACCAGTGAAGTTTCCAAAGATTAATACAATAATTTATCACAAGTATCGATTGTTACAATATCGATTCATTTGCATTTTCGTCAAAAGGAACTGGGCTAGGACAAAGACGTGAATATAATTCGGTAATATCATGCCACACTGTAACAATGCAATCAACAACATGTGCGACAGACAAGCCCCAACCTAACATCTTAATATTCAGATTAAATTGAAATGCTATTACAAGATAAACTATACATGCTCTTAGTACGTAATCTAGTTTAAATTCCAGGTCTGTAGATATTTATTCTATCCTGTAGTTAAGTCAATCTAATAGCAAAATGTAGACTTAATTAAAACTGACTTCAAAAACATTTTAGAGTCAAAATATTTAGGTCGACTATGACGACTAAATCGGTTTATAAAATGTAGAAGTTTTATTTTATTTTTTTTATTTAGATTCTTATACTTACACCACAATCTTTTTTTTTTAAGTAGTAACATATAAAGCATAACAACTACTGCTCATATATGCTAGAAATCCCAATTTCTAGCCAATGTGGAAAAAATAACCTGCGCTATGCTCGTTGCTAAAATCTCAAGCTCGAAATACTTTATTTATTAACAATAGGCATTTTCTTTAAAAAACTGAACGTTTGCCTAAAAGGTTTTGTATCACTTATAAAAAATAAACATTTTAAAGGTGCCGTTTGCTTACATTTACTGCATAATACATGTTGTGTCAAATACGCTTCGACTGACGCCATTAGGCTTTTGTTTGTTAACTTCTCACGCAGAGAAAACAATTTATTTATACTTTGTTTTTTTATATTTATATCGTTGTACGAGAGAGAATACAGTTTTGATCTAGTGAATATAAATAATACTAAAAACTATTTTTATCTGGTTAAAACTACATGTCAATCAAAGCTATCATGGCTGCTTAAAAAATAGAATAAGTACAAAATCTAATGCTATAATAGGCTAGCGTTAGATCGTCATCATCACAATAATGTCCATAATATCGGAATATCCGATTATTATAAGCGCGTCATGTTAATAGTAGTTGTAGTTGTAGTGTAATAGTAGTCGTACGTTGTAACTGTAATTAATCTGACGTATAAAACTGAGGAAGATACTCAATAAATTCATATATTTTTTATGTATATTCGCACTTAATTCCGCCTCAAGTAAACCGATTTAGGTATTTTTTTTTGCATTCGACTGTGCTTACTTCGCAGTTGGTCCCTTGAAAATTTTAAGTAAAAAAAAATTTTTTATTATTTATTTGTAGGACAATATGACTGTTAAATTATATGAATATTAACCAAGTAAAAACAAAAAAATCAGCTGGTTAGTAATCATACCTATTGGAAGGAGGGGCTTCCAATAGTTATCGATAACGAGGTCATAAAAAATGATTTGAATGAGCTGATTTTTTTGTTTTTACTTAGTTAATATTCATATAATTTAACAGTCATATTGTCCTACAAATAAAATAATAAATTTTTGAGTATCATCAAATCGAAATATTCTATCCTTGATACCTCTGTTAGCTACCACAATAGAGAATTTTCGCATAGGGAATTGTTGGGCGTCTCATCGAAACGAAGCTACTCACGGAATATTAGCTTGATAGTAATCAAGTGGATCAGCTGGCCGAGGGACTCCGGACCATTATATTCGTTCCAAAAATAAACAACAAAACAGTTCCTAATTATTATCTCAAATGAAAATTGAACTTTGTTGCAACAAGCACCAGTTACACTATCCACTTGAAATGAACCCAACAATACAATTTGTTCCAGGGATTCATTAAAATTGTAGAGAATTTCCACAAATATAGCTCGAACTCACCAGGGATTCTTCAGAATTTATATTGTATTGATATTGGAACTGAAAATAAATTGAAAGTTGATATTAATCAGAATGAAGTTCATTGTTTTCTGATATTTTGATGTTCATAAACGATGGCCGGAAACGTAAACAGTGTACCACTGTCTCACAATAACCGAGGTGAAATAGCGGCGAGCTGCGATTCATACAATCAGTGAGATATCCGTAAGCCCAAATCCATTAATTATCCCTTTAAGATTTGCAACGCGCCCATGATTGTTACGGTATTGTGGGCGTACATGGGCGGTGGAGATCACTTACTATCAAGTGACCCAAATGCTCGTTTGCGGCCTATTCTATAGAAAAATATCTTTTAAAATGATTTCTTACGTTTACGCGAATGTTACTCATTGAAATAAAACTAATTTAAACGGATTTTATCGTCGCGGTTTTTTATTTTAATTTTGGTTCCGACGTTTCGAAAGCCTTCGTGGTCACGGGGTGGACTTAGATGTAGGTTGTCCTAAAATGTTAACGTTACATTATATACCTTCAGTTTAAAATTATAAAGGTTTGATTATGGTCCGATCTACGCAGAAGGAGCTCACGGTGTATTGAGGTCTGGCAGTTTGTCTTTTGGGTTCATTCATTCTTTCTTCTTTTGGGTTCATTGTCTGCATTAAATATTTTTAATTCAGACAAACATAAAATATTAACGGTAATGTAACAATTATCTTTTGAAAGATTTGATATTGTTGAATGATTTAATTTCCATCCTCACAAAATATCAAAGCCACAAATGTAAATGTATTCATAAATAATGTTTAGCAAAAGGATTCTTTAGAATTCAATGTGAAAACAGACAATGAAATCCTATGAATACTTCATCTTTGATGAAATGTTATTAATACCTCAACTGCTAGTCTCAGTATTTGTGGAGAAAACTTGCAGATATTTTACTGACACCCCGAAACTAAGGGCTTAACAAATGTTTGTTGTTTGTTCGCTGAGAAATTTGAAATTATTGAATTAATTTCTAAGTGTTTGTTGAATTCGTCTTAAATTTCCAACAACTATTAAATTAAAGAAATGTATGTCAAAGCGAATGAGACATTGCTCAAATGATTGTTAAACAAAGTCGTTTAATGCTGTAGCCAACCCACCATACCGTGGGACGTACGGCTCTTGTAGCATAGTAGGGTGTGTGTACACCCTTAATAGTGATCCTTAATAGTGATTAAAGCTTTTCTCTTACAGTAGAATATAACAAGGTCATAGCAAAAAGCAAAGAGAAAATCCCCAGCACAAGAAATAATCTCAACAAATCTATGACTATTATTTTTAAAGTCATAGATAAATCTTTCCGTAACATGTTTTAAAAAATATATTGTGTCGACCCCACTGTGAGTGAGTTAAGGGCAGGTGGAAGAGATAGAAACGGCGTAAACACCGACAAAACTTATGAATACACTTATAAACGAGATACGTATATACATAGGAATAACAAATATGAATAAAGTTATGTTTATTTATGAGGATTATGCGTGGAAGAAAGTTTTCTCCTACATTACCAGATATAAAATTGATAGAAAAATTATTTTTTGATACATTTTCTGTTTATAACTTTTAATCATTTTAATCACGGGACGTGATTTCGAATCGATAAACTCAAAACTCATGATGTGATTGCTCGACGTAGGATTTGAAACCAGGTCATGTCAAATCTAAGTACGCTACCACTGCACTTAGGAGATGATCATATTTTATAAGAGTACTAAAACGTGGCGTAAAGTTAGACAGCTCTTAAAAACTTTAGTAATTTTGTGTCTCTTTTTTATCACAGATGAGTCGTTAGGTTATACCTATCTACAACAAGCTCTCTAAGAAGGGTGCATTGGCCCCACGTTACCTTGGGATAAGGACACACGTGAGAAACCAAATTTCAAGGTAATAATAATAACCCTGTATTTTAAACGGTTCACTGCTGGACACGGGCCTCCTCTCCATGAGTGAGAGGGCTAGGCATTACTCCACCACGCCACCACCAGTCTTATCACGTGACGGCAGACTTTTTTTTTTATTGCATAAACTGGCAAACGAGCCAGTGGGTCACCTGATGGTAAGTGATCTCCACCGCCCATGTACGCCCACCACCAGAAGAATCATGGGCGCGTTGCTGACCTTAAAGGAAAGGGGTAATGGGATAAACGAAACGCAGCAGCAAGCCGCTACTTTACGTCGGTTTTCTGTGAGACAGTGGTAATGACCCGGTCGAGCCAGCCCATTCATGCTGTAGACAAAACTGTCTACAGCGTGGCTCTACCACTCACAAACAGACTTCACATATCTTTGAAATTCCTATAAAGATAAATAAATATATATTCTCAGGTATAAACGCTTACTTCTGATGTTTCCGTCACTGCATATCATCATCATCATCATCATCAGCCACAAGACGTCCACTGCTGAATATAGGCCTCTCCCAAAGATTTCCAGACCGACCTGTTGGAAGCGGCCTGCATCCAGCGACTTCCTGCGATCTTTATCAGGTCGTCTGTCCATCTTGTAGGTGGACGTCCAACGCTGCGCTTGCCAGTACGTGGCCTCCATTCCAGAACCTTTCTGTCCCATCGGTTATCGGTTCTGCGAGCTATGTGGCCTGCCCACTGCCACTTGAGCTTGCTAATCCGCTGAGCTATGTCGGTGACTTTCGTTCTTCTACGCATCTCCTCATTTCTGATTTGATCACGTAGAGAAACACCGAGCATAGCTCTCTCCATAGCTCGCTGAGTGACTGTGAGCCGTCTTATATGGCCCATATTTAGAGGCCACGTCTCAGTGCCGTATGTCATCACTGGTAACACACATTGATCGAAGAATTGCATATAGCAACAGTTAATTAACAATGACTACACACGCTACCTAGAAAAGCCAGAGGTGTTCGCTCTGGTTTCGAACCTACGAATTTCGTCTCGGCAGCCCATACCACTTCACGCTGAGCCATCGCTGCTTACAAAGTAATTTCCGATCATAAATCAAAATTGATTCGAAATAAGCGCAAATGTATTTTACAAGTTGAAAACGATAAAAAGGGTTGTACCATAAATCGTTCTCGGTTCCCCATAATAGTACCCCTTTAGGGGTATTGGATTACATTATTTACTCGAGTTAAAACAAAGCAAAAAGTATTTTAAACATCCTATTATCAACAACCGTTCAAGTCATAAATAATAGTATTTTAATAATTTAGAGGAATGTTGCTATAGTATTACAGTCTAAATATTTTATATGTGATATTGGATAATTTGTTAATTAATTATGACAAGACGATCTAGAATTAAATGAAATTTGCCGTACAAGTTGATCACCTGGATTAGCACATATAGGCTACTTTCTGTCCAGGTAGAATGCATTCATGAGATGAAGCAATATTAATAATGATTCATAAAGCATATATATACGCTTACATTCCGAAACAACATTGTGAAGACTTAAGAATAGTTGCCTCGACCGCTAATCAGCAAAGAGCACCACGGGCAGGTGTACCAGGCTTTGGACCTAAGATGTTAGTGACCCACCCAAACTCATTACAAGAATTGTATATTTTTTTCATATAATGCCAATACTTCACTCAATAACCCACTTGATTCAAAAATAAACTGAAAAGTTTGTTTCAAACTCGCAAGCTATTCAGATAGTTGTGAAAGTTAATATTTCTTAGCAACAAGTTTCTAGTAGAATTGAAGGTCGAAGGCACCTCTGCACAATATAAACTAGGTCAGCCAGCCGACCGTACTGTAATAGCAGCGGATAATCAGCATCCATTGTACCATATCTAATACCAAAAGCCCTGGGAATTATGAACGTCGTACTAAAGGGAATTGTGAACGTATACAAATCGAATACGTAAGTTTACTGCTTTAACATCTGGTATTATCGATTTACTTTAATTCATTGACTTGGATGCCGACAAGCTGTAGTTCTATATTTCCTTGGCTTATAAAGATCGCCCTCAAATAGATCAAAATCAAATCAAATTTAGGGCAAAAAGTCATATGAACATATTTGTAGGCAAAGCGATTTGCTACAAATTATGTCTTTACGAATTTTTTGTAGGACGCATAGTTTCCGAGATATCGCGAAAAAGGTGTTTTCCAAGATGGCGGCCGGGGGACAAGGGCGGCATCCCCACAAACTTGGGGTTAAGCTTCTATTGACCCCGACACATGTCCCAAAAATAAAATTGCATTCTCTAATAAATGCAATATTAGGTATGGCGATAGGCTCGCCTTCTATTATGATATGGTAAGATATTATGATATGTCACGGTACGGAAATAATACCGGCGAAACATGGACGCACAAATTGCACGTCTGCCTACCTTTACGGAGATAAAAGCATGAGCTTAGGTAATGAATATTAATCATAATTTTTATTTGCAAAAACAAACAAAGATTGAGTAATGTATTAATGGTACTCGACTCGTGGCATTTATACGCTTTTATGAATCGAATACATTAACGTAATACTAATTGGAGACCCAGGGATTAGTAAAAGGGTAAAGGCAATAATTAGAGGGATAAGATAAAATAATAGAGATGACAATAAGCGTATTCTTTAATATAATTTTCTTTTTACTATTGTGTCATATAATAAATTAATCTATATCGTATATCAAGATTAAATTTAAAAATTAAGGCGATTCCTATGGTGAGTGAGAAATTTGGAGGCTCAGTTACCTATATGTGTACCTCTTCTCTTCGCGATACCTTAATCACCCTTTCTTTTAAGATCGGCAACGCTTCCATAATTCTGATCTTATTGATGTGCTTGTGCAAGTGATAAACTTACTAGGTACTACTAAAAAATATATATCACCTATTTGGATGAATATTTTTTTATATGAAAGAATGGTTTTTGCGGAGTAGTCCCATTTAAATAGTATGAGGGAAACTGAGAAACTGAAGTCGGTGTCTGTAGATTTGAAATTATGAATTAGTGTATTAAGCTCTTGTATTTTCGTAAGACAGAGGAGCAATTTTTTTTTTTGTGTTTAAATGACGAGACAAGCAAGGCGCTCGCCTGATGGTAAACGCCACGCCTGCCCATAAACAGAAGCAACACCACACAGAGCTTTGAATTACAAAGCACTACATGGCACTGAACTGCGCTCGTCACCCCGAGACATAAGATGTTAAGTCTCATAATGCCCATTAATTTCACTGGCTTCAATGTCCTTCAAAACGAAACACAACAGTGCTTACACACTGTTACTTGGCGGCTGAAATAGACAAAGCGGTGGTACCAACCCAGACGGCTTCTCACATACGAGAAGCGGTAGCTTCCCTTAGTAATCTGTGCATACGAGGGACCTACCACCTTGTCAAATTATTATTTAATATTAGAAGTTAGCCCGAATCACTTCAAAAATTATTATATCGACTATCAAGACATTATTATATCGAATATACATAGTCTCACGCTCTAGATAAAACCATTTGCAATGTAAACAAGCGAGCTCGATCAGGATGTTGCCACTGTCTCACAGAAAACTAACATGAAGTAACAGCTTGATTTTTTTTTTTTTTTTTTTTTTTTTTTTATTATTCTGGCTCGGCAAAGTGACTACGCTACACCTGATGGTAAGTGTAGCGCAATCCAAGAATATTGTCGACCAACGATAAACAATGTGTCCATCGTTGGTCGGCAAGATCATGCCGGCCTGCCAAAGGGCCAAGGGGGAGGGGAAGGAAAAAGGGATGGGAAAAGGGTGAGGATCAGGGGGCAAGCCCCCTGAGGAGAACCGGATATACACTGGCTGACCCTGGAACGCGACCCACACAAGGTGAGCCACTATGGCAGGTTAGGTTGATGTTGTGTTTCCAAATCCCCTTTCCATTTAACAACTGTTTCTACGGTCGGAATACAATACATCAATTATTATTGATCATCATCATCAATTTGATTACGTATCATAAATAATTGTGATGACGTCATTCATCATCAGGGTTCTGATGGACATTTCGCGATATAACGTAATGGGGTAATCCTATACAGAAAGCGAGGTGTTATTAAACATTATTTATATGTGGTGTTTTACTCATGTGTGGTTTTATTGTTGTTTTTACAATGATCGTAAATAATTTGCATAAACTCGGAACTTTAAATAAAGAATAAAATGTTATAATTAGACTCTCATAATGTATACTCAGTTTGTGTTTACTCAGTCAAATTAAATTTTAATTACCTTTGTGTTCATTTTGAATAACTAGTTTATTAAATGCATATTTCAACTAATGAAATACTTATGTGTTAAAAACAGCAGAGAGTAATAATTTTGCTCGTCGGCATTTGCGTGGCACGGGGTAAAACGCGCCGTGCATTCGTGTAAAATCATTGAGCACAATATATAAGTAGATCAAAATTAAAAGACTCATTTATCTATTTTAAGCCCAAAAGCCGAACCCTCTTATTAAGCCGGGATATCGCCAAAGAAAAGAAAGAATTTAGAAAGATATAATGTATGTGCTCTGATTTTATACATAAATAACGATTCATTATTGTTTTGAATAGTAATAGGTAAAGATCGTAAGGGAAAGCCTAAAGGTGGCCACTGACTAGAAGTTAATTTGGTAGTTTTCCAAATCGCAGTTGATATTTGACAGCCGCCGTGGCGCAGTGGGCGAGTAGCCGACTGTGAAACTTGAGGCCGTGGGTTCGATTCCCGTACCGAGCAAATATTTGTCTGATCCACAAATATTTGTTTCGGGGTCTGGGTGTTGTCAGACCGAAAGTCTCTCGTAGTTCCTGATACCCACGACACAAGACTCGTATCTTACTGTGGGGTCAGGGCTATGTGTGTGACTGTTGGGTGTTATTTATTATTATTATTATATACTACACCAAATTACGTTATCATTGACTTTACTTCAATTTGGACATATACATGCCTTCAATTCGAACGTTGCGATTACGATAGTCACACACATTATAATGGATGTGGATTTTTAATGGTGGCAACAATTATGTATTGTATTTCAGTAAAAAGACAGAAAAAAACCTAAGAGAAAATGGATAAAAGAACTATCGAAACAAAGATATACGAACCAACTTATTGTTCGAAATATATTAAAAACCCACTGACGAGAAACTACTTGCGAATGAACGAACAGACTTCTTTAAGTTACTGAAACTTGTCACGTCATTATTAAAAAAATAAGATACTAATATGACGAAAGCCATAAGTTCTCATAAGATACTTCGTTTTTTTAGCCTCAGGAATTACATATCAAAATCTGAAATATTCAACAGCCATCTCTGCACAGAGCCTAGACAATTCTATAACTTGCTAGGTCATTTTAACTGTTTGGAAGGATGATCCTTCAAAAAGGTATCAAGGTAAGTGATTAATGCTATTTGTTTTGGGTTTTTTTATTACAACAATAATCAACAAGCGTTTTTGATATGTTTGTTTATTCAGTGTTGTCTGAAGTGCCCATGGCGGTAACAAATATATTATTTATTTAAGTCTGGCCAATTCAATTTTCAATATGATTTCGATTTGGTGGTATTAAAATTATTTCTATTTGTTCTGGTTTACAATGTGCGAATCAACAGGCTGTCAGTCTCAGCCGTGAATACCGCGTCGTTAATTACTTTTTGGCAGTACGCACCCATTGTAGTTGGCAGGTTTCTTAATTTTTACGCAATATGTTCACCAAACGAGTCATGCTGTAGTTTCGCTCGGTGTAGATTGGGTTATTTCAATCTTTGCTAAAATATTGTTGTCTTGGGCTTTGGTTTGTCTTATTTTAGTCCTCGATGAAGAAGCCACACTACTTTTTGATAGATTTTATGTCTCAGGGTGACAAGCGCAGTTCAGTGCCATGTAGTGCTTTGTAATTCAACGTTCTGTGTGGTATTTCTTCTGTTTATGGGTAGGCGTGACGCTGACCATCAGGCAAGTGCCTTGCTTGTCTCGTTATTCAATCAAATAAAATAAAAATAAAATACAACCAACACTACACTACGGTAAAAAACTGAAAAATCGACAACCCTGCACGAAAAATAAAGAAAAAGCAGCAAAATATATATATACGGCTCGTACAAAAATTTGCATAGATAGAGGCACTTTGACAAAGGCAATATAACACGGTAGCGAATTACTACAGCCGAGTGTACTTAGGAGAGCTAACAACGGCAGCATCCTTTATTGGCAGCGTACTGCCGTTGATGTTGATCGAACATTCTATACACACCGCTGACAAATTTGTACAGCTAATTTCCGTACATTTAAGGCCTGGCTTAAAGCACGCGACGGAGACAAAACACCGCGACGCGGGACGTCCGCGACACCACCGCATGCAATTGTATAAGTACGTTTTGAGGTACATAACTAAGATTATATAACATGTGCATAATTCTGTAAAATGATTGTCGGGACATTATAAGCCACCCATGAGTTTGTTTCGGCAATTTTTCTCATGGCCAGCCACGAAACGTAAATATAATCTAGCTTAAAAAAATAATTAAAAATAAGTCATGGTATATAAAATACAATTTACATCAATCAATTATTTTATTTAATACTGTCTTCATATAATTTCATAGGAATTGAATAGAAATTGGACGCGGGCGTGTCACTATCGTCTGACTCGCGCATCGTGATCTCCCTGTCGCGGTCGCGTTCCTCACAACAAGTCATATGACCGATTTTTTGTTAAAATAAATACACGCAACAGTCACAAACATAATCTTGACCCCTCACTAGGTTATTGTATCGTATTTGTAGATCACACAAACCTTTATCTCAGTACGGGAATCAAACCCATGGTCTCTCGCTTCGCAGCACTCGCCCACTAGGCTACAAAGGCTGTCAAACTTACTCAATAATTGAGCCAAAGTAATTACTAAAAAAAAACTACTACAAAAATCAAAAAGTTCGCCGCACCGACCGGCCGTGTGTCCCCATAGACTATTTCTTTGATGTACGCCGCGCTGGTGTAGCGGCGCGTGGTCGCACGATACGCTGTACAGACTACAGTGCGTATAACCGGCAGGGACAGTGTTGTTTAAACTTGAAACACCGTGAAATCGCGGCAACAGGTCACTGCGCGCCGGGCGCACATTTTATACGGCTTTAGAATAACCTACATTATACTTTTACATATTTTTGTTTCGTTCACGTTAATTGAGATCGTATTATACTACAATATATGTAGAGTAGAATGGAAAGATTACCGGAATATCAATCCCCATTACCAATTCTGAGTGGTAGAGCGACGCTGTAGATAGTTTTGTCTACACCATGAATGGACTGGCTCGACTGGGTCGTTGCCACTGTCTCACAGAAAACCGACGTGAAGTAGCGGCTTGCTGCTGCGTTTCGTACGGTGAGTGAGATATCCGGAAGCCCAAATCCCCTCCCCTTCCCAATACCTAATTATCCCTTTCCTTTAAAGTCGGCAACGCGCCAAAGATTCTTCTGGTGGTGGGCGTACATGGGCGGTAGAGATCACTTACCATAAGGTGACCCACTTGTTCGTTTGCCGGCCTGTGCTATAAAAAATATCGTCATTCTTTCCCTAAAAATCGATAATATCCCCCGATTATTGTAATGCTGTATGTGTTTATGGCCGGTGGCGAAGACATTAGGTAACCCACTTTGACGGTCTTCTGCTATAAAATTGTACAATGTATAATCTTTGTTACAAGTCCTTCAACTTTTATCATCCCTTTTTGGTCTTATAGTCTGTTTTGTTATATACAACGAAGATTGACAAACGAGCAAGTAAAGTATCTCATGGTAAGTGATATCCACCGCCAATTACTTGACTAGAAGTATCATGGGTGCATTGCCGACCTTAAAAGATAGGGATAGAGGTTGAAAAAAGGATGTATTTGGGCCTCCGTAAACTTCACTACTAGTAACGTACGCAAGCTAGCATCTCACACCTGTTTTTTATAACAGTACCCTGCTTAACTTGGCTAATTCATGCTGGAAATAAACCGACACCGTACCTCTTTCACTTAAATATAATTCATATTGTGTCAGAGTTGTGTTCAAAGTCGTATATTATTTGAAATTGTAATAAATAAAAGTCTTGTCATACTTCAGGGCTTAAAACTTGTGATATTGTTGTATCATAATACTCGTAGATATATAAGAATGTAACAAAAGCAGCTTAAAGAAACTCACCAAGGATTGTTAAATAAATTATTTTCTCCTGCTAGCTCTATAGCTATTATATATTTATATTACATTATTATTAAAGCAGACTTGCGATGTTTGAAGTGAAGTTGTCTTTATTTTTAATGAATGTTTGTCTGTATGTCCTTTATAGAATCGTAAACTATGCATTTGATCATGTGATGATCTTAGCAAAGTTGTTGTGCATGAGCCCACGAAGGTTTCTGAGTTGGTACGACCAATTTTTAACAGATGGCGCCACTGTTAGGCTACTTTTATCCCGGAAATAGCAGATCACGCAGGCGGAGCCGCGAGGGACAGCAAGTAGAGTATAAAGTAAAGAAAACTTTACTTTAAACATCGCAAAAACCAACCTTATTAGTTTAGTAACAACATATCCTGGCTGTGGAATCCGGTGTTAAGTCTCGTAAAATCCAGTAATTTCACTGGCTTCAACGTCCTTTAAACTGAAAAACAACAGAGCTTTCACACTGCTGCTCGGCGTCAGAAACAGACAAAGTGGTGGTAGGTACCAATCCAGACGGACTCTAGTAGAACTGCGAAGTACTTGTGGTCCCACAACACTCAGACCCGAAACACATATTTGTGGATCACACAAATATGTGTCTCGATGCGGAAATTGTCTGTTTCTCTTTTAATTGTCCAACAGTATTGTGTTAATATTTTCATCAAAACAATTTAAGTACGAGTATTGGGTCCTGTATTTTACCTCTTAAATTCTATATTATATTTTTTCAAACGGCTTCTATATTTCATTACCCTTCTATCGTTTCAAATTTCAATAGCTATCGACGGCTTATTTTAGATAAGAGTCGGATTGTGAGGGAAATAATAAAATATTTCTTTCTAAAATAGGTCGAGGTTTTCCAAAACTACGATGATTTTTTTCTACTGCTGATAGACTAAGATATCTGAATACTATAAAAAGACAAAGTCCTGACTGACTCATCACCGCCCAGCCCAAACCGTTAGATAGAAACTTACATTTTATTTATTTTTTTATTTGCACTTCATATAAAAAATATGTATACAGGCGGACTTCATGCCAAAGGCGTCGTCTACCAGTCAACCTTAGGATGGTGCAGAGATAGATACCATTTTGTAAGCGTATTAATTATGTATTATAAAAGTCATTTTAGTACTGTATGTTTCGAAATTCAACCTCGGTTAAGAAAGGGAATTGTAAGTTTTGTATGAGGAAATAATATTGCTTTTCATCAAAACTTGAAACATTTTCTTCAACATAATTAGCGAAAGGCATATTTCGGCGTATTCAAATTTAAGGGGAGAAAGGAGTGAGATAATTTATAAAAATATATAAATTATCTCACTCACATTATAAAGGTTGTACAGTCTGTCTACAGTTTGTCTGTTTACAGATTTGAGATTTGTTCCGAAGTTTGAACAAGCCACGTACATGACGATTTCCATGTACATGCCAACGTATTCCCAATGGGAGCTCACTGCCGCTACGCCAGATTTTTTCACTAGAGAGTCCAATCATCCCCTCCGAATCATCGAAGCTCACGGGCAAACTGGAATTCAATTTTCCGGAGTTCCCACAAAGTGTCCGATTATGCGGGGATATTTGTATCTCCAACCCTTTACAAAACCATTCTTTATTATGCAAATTCATCTCTCGGGATAGACTTTATGTTTTTCGTACGGAGTTATTTTTGTTTGCGATTTATTATGTGCTTAGAATAAATCTGATCACTTCAATTTGTGGGAAGAATCTGTATGATTTTTACTTAATTTTCAGTATTTTTTTTAATACAAACGTTGCCTCTTAGTTAACGCTAACGTTACGTTAACGTGGTCTCGTACGAGAGAGTTCCTCCGTCCCGCTTTGTCTATTTCTGCTGTATACTATACAATACTCAAATTATATAATACTTTGTAATTTAAAGTACTAAGTGATGTTGCTAATATATATGGAGAGGCATAGTGCTTACAATCAGGCAAGCGCCTTGTTCGTCTTTTTATTTAGAACTAGCTTTTGCTCGCGGCTCCGCCCACCTGATCAAACAAACAAACAAACAATCAAACTCTACAGCTTTATAATATTAGTATAGATGTGGGTAGCTTAGCAACGGAAGCCTTCAAATATGAATAATTTTCCCCGTTTTTGCAACATTTTTCACTGATGCTTCGCTTCTAATGGTCGCAGCGTAATGTTATATATCCTAAAGCCTTCCTCGATAAATGGACTATCCAACACAAAAAGAATTTTTCAATTCGAACCAGTAGTTCCTGAGATTAGCGCGTTCAAACAAACAAACAAACAAACAAACAAACAAACAAACACACAATCAAACAATCAAACTCTACAGCTAATACTTTGTAATTTAAAGTACTGAGTGATGTTGCTAATATATATGGAGAGGCATAGTGCTTACAATCAGGCAAACGCCTTGTTCGTCTTTTTATTTAGAACTAGCTTTTGCTCGCGGCTCCGCTCACGTGATCAAACAAACAAACAAAAAATCAAACTCTACAGCTTTATAATATTAGTATAGATTTGGGTAGCTTAACAACGGAAGCCTTCAAATAATATTATTTCGGTAGCTTAGCAACGGAAGCCTTCAAATATGAATAATTTTCCCCGTTTTTGCAACATTTTTCACTGATGCTTCGCTTCTAATGGTCGCAGCGTAATGTTATATATCCTAAAGCCTTCCTCGATAAATGGACTATCCAACACAAAAAGAATTTTTCAATTCGAACCAGTAGTTCCTGAGATTAGCGCGTTCAAACAAACAAACAAACAAACAAACAATCAAACTCTACAGCTTTATTATTAGTATAGATTAAAAAAAAGACCAGTTATCGAAACCAAAGGGTGTGGTTTCTGTACTCAATATAATTTAAATTATAAAAATATTTTTATCATGTCTTGGCTTATAATCATTAGAACGCAACAATATGAATTCATAAAAACATGAAATATTTTGCATTCATAAAAACATGAAAGTATATTTCGTACATAAAGGAATTTCATTACTCCTAATGTACAAAAAAGTTTTTCAGACCGAACAATATGCGCCCAGCTCACCTATCAGAATTTCTTTTTACGACTTCAAACAAGCCCTGTCTATTTGTTTCCGGGCTACTATCTTCAAAGGCAGTGGATAAGATAAAACTTTTTTGTTTTCCTTCACAGTGATGTCTGTTGAAATGTGGAAATCCTTTTTGTCGGTGCCGCCCACACGCTGTCGGCAGGTAAATGAATTATATGTTCTACAACAGTCTCAGAATAAGAAATGCCCATTATTTTGGAGATTTTTTTTATGATGATGATAACTTTCCATTCATAAATGTTTTATACATTTATATATAGTGGACCCTCAATAATTTATATAAAGTGGACATTTTTTTGAGTTGACGAGTTATTTACAACTATTGAAAGATTAATACAAAAGCGTATGTAATAAAAATGGAATTAATTTGATATTACGAATAATCACGCCGATAAAGACATCAGTTAGAAAAACATATTTTGTAACTTTTAAAACACAATGACAAATGATTTTCTTCAACACGCCTGTAATAAAATGCAAAGGGGTAGGCAGAGGTGTGACACGCTCACCCACATTTCGCCGAGCTTATTTCCGTCCGCCAAATCGTATCGCCAAACCGGGAATAATTCCAGACTCCAGACTGATACTAAGCCTTTCGTGATAGAAAAACCCAATATCACTTTTACCCGAACTAGGGATCGAACCCGAGACCTCAACACAGCAGTCATACCGCGTACGTACAACAACTGCGCCACCGAGGTATTCCTTTCTTCAACCAAAAGCTAAAAAGCCATCTCGTTAAAATCAGCTTTCAAATACAAAACCGTTTTTAAATCCGTCCATTTACCACTGCGCTACCATACCTTTAACAGATATAGTAAGACAAACAGACACAGGAGTCACACTTGTTACACCACTCTATTTTATCAGGGATTAAAACAGAATACAAAATGGTAATGCGACAATAAAGGTACACATATTTGTTAATTTGGTTGATTGGTTCAAACATGATATTGAAACCAATACGAATTCCGAGTTTAACAAATACAAGCAATCAATAATATTAAGTGAATACATTGGTTACAAACGAAAAATATGAATGATGTTTTTAAATCGTCCGATACACGGCCATTTCAGAGAAGTATCGACAACATAACGTCGATTTCCAATGAATTTATTACATGATTTGTTTTACAGCTAGTAATACAACATGTTCTACTCTAGAAACGAAGTGTAATCGAAACACATCTGGAAACTAGAGAATTGGTGATTACTGACATGATACAGCTTAAAAAATAGTAGAATAAATCTAGCTGCTTGAAGTATATTCTTTTTATCCTGGCAAAGTGACTATTTTGCACCTAAATGTAAGTTAGGTGAAGTTATTATTAAGTATATCCAGAAGTTACTGGATATGGCTGACCCCGGAATGCAACTCACCTATATAACCCACTGTGGCGAGCTTGAAAAAGAGATTCTTTATTTGACCCATATTTTTGTATGTATGTTAATTTATTCGCAATTACTAAAAGGGTGAAACCGAGGATTAAATTTTTACTTAAATTTTTACATCTGTGCACCGATTTTGTTGAAGACACACTGATATGTAAAAACATTTTTTTTTAACAAAAACTAAACCGGCTTAAAAAACTGAAAATAAAAAGTCCTCAAAATCTAATCTAACCAGTTTAATGCTATTAATCATTATCAGTATATGTGAAGTTCGTACTGTAAAGAAGCATTTAAACAGGCCGGCATGATTCTGGTGACCACTGAAAACTCAAGATTTGTTGGTGGTCGCTGGTTTTTTTTAATGCACTGCGCTTAACATTAGGTGTAGTGCAGTCTTTGTCGTGCTCGGATAAAAAAATAAAATATTCTCGTTATATGTTCCCGAAGTACTAGAGATATATAAACCATTTCTACCTTACTATAGAAAACTATTATAACATTTTCCACGGCAAAATAAAATGCTATTAATGTCAAACATAATTCCATTGACAATAGTGAGCGCACTTGTTGAATCTTTATTCTTCGGAAATACATACAATTTATGGTGTTGTATTAATAACTCCAAGAGATACAGTCCCCAATTTAGAATATAGCACGTGGAAAATTATAAATTATAATTGAATGAAATGGTTAAATTTATTTATATTCCATTCAATATCAACTCAAACATACACCAATATTAATTTAGAAGCTCAGTGATTCCATTCAGAGCATACCGTTTGAACATTGTATAATGAATATGGTTACAGTGGAATGTAATCCTAGACTGTGAAGGCATTCAACCGATCTGGCAACTAATTAGTCCGAGTGAAACGTCATAGAAGTGGCTCAAAGCCGCTCCACAAAGCTAATGGTCATCCATTTGATAGGCCTATTCAATGCTCATGTATGAAGTTATTGATCTAATGCATCGGTCCGGCGACAGTTGCTTGTACATTGATGTTTGCATTCACTTCCAAATTGGTGGAAATCGATATACATGTGTTTGGTAATTGATAGGTAATCCATTACCATACTTCATGAGATTTGTAGATGCATAGGTTCTCAGCTGTTAGGATTACGTAATCTGTATGACAAACAATGTTTTACGATGGCGAAAAAATATGATATACCGGAATAGTATTAGTGCCTGATAGTGTGATAGGCTCGGCTATTTAAAGTAATGCGATTGAACCATCGTTGGTAAAGTATGAACTTGTTGAATTTACGTATGCTGTCATACTGACATTAAGCCTAATATTAGATATTTAATATTAAGTCCAGCTCCTTATTTATTTATTTTACTCTTTGTAGACGACATTTGTGGCATAATGGACGAAAGCTAAGTCTAAGACAGAAAAGGTAACGGTTTCATTCATTACACTATAGCAAATATTTGATTGTATAATAACAGTAAATAAATAAATAAATAATAATAAATAAATACACCCAACAGTCACACACATAGTCCTGACCCCACAGTAAGATACGAGTCTTGTGTCGTAGGTATCAGGAACTACGAGAGACTTTCGGTCTCACAACACCCAGACCCCGAAACAAATATTTGTGGATCACACAAACTTCGATCGAACCCGCGGCCTCTCGCTTCACAGCCGGCTACTCGCCCGCTGCGCCACGGAGGCTGTCTAGTACTTAAGTGTTGTAAAGAAATTCTTTAGAACTTTATGACTCTTACAACATACGGAATTCTAGAATAAGTGACTTCTGGATGTCCGCTTTTCCATCATGATTTGACGGTTATTGGTATTATATGGGTGCCTCGCCGTTTCACTCCCACAACCCGCAACATGAACCAAGTTTCGCCATTGCCTCGTCTGCTCGTCTTGGCATCCGAAACGTAAATCCTCTAGCTGTTCCACATAGGTAGGTCCTTCAGCGGCGAGAGATCGTCTGAGCAGGTATCACCACTTCGTCAATTTCTGCCGCCAAGCAGCAATGTGTAAGCTCTGTAATATAAAGGTCATCGTAGCCAGTGATATTATTTAACTTCCTAAATCTCGGGACAACGAGCACTTTCTCGTTTTCTGGTATCTGCTATAAAAAAAAACTACAACCAAAACTGTGACGTAATCTTCCAGCAAAAAGTTAATATTGTAAAAACCGCATTACCATAACGAGTGCATTCACAAATGAGATGCTACATCCATGTATCCGTCTCGTTATTCATCTTAAGGCTAAAGAAACCAAAAAGTTGGGTTACCTTTCATAACAAAACGGTTGAGGGCGACTTCAAGTTTATTTGCGTGGGTTCTCAATTAATGTCACGTATTCTTATGTATCATAGCTGTATTTTTACGTGACAAAAATAAAGAGGAGGTTTTAAATTCGACGCGTATCTTTTTGTTCCTTTTTAATGTTCCATTGCCAAATGGAAAAAACGGAACCTTCTTAATTTCTTCAAGTCCATTTGTCCGTCTGTATGTCACAGACATTTTACTCGAAGACTGTAGCACTATAGATGAAGTTTGCATGGTAGATTTAGTCTAAACAGCTATACAAAGGTGCTCTCAAAAAATGCCTTCTCTTGCATAAATTTCATTAATTACATCGGTTTAATGTCTTGATTTACACTTGAATTATGTCAAATTAAACCAGCTTGGCATTGACTGGCATCCTCGAGGAGATTGACCCTCAACTGGCCCCCATAAACTGGCATAAAATCACCCAGTACCTACTACGCGGCATAATTACGATACACGGATCTCTAAAACATATCCCATCTACGCTAAGTACATACAGCGCATCACTTGTGTGATGAAGTCAGCTTTTCACAAAATGGACGTGATTTCGCTCCCACATTGACATACTTTTTAAAGCCTGAACACTCTTCATGCGTCTTTAAAGTATTCAGTAACGGCATTTTTATTCCACGCTTTATTTTGAGATCGAAATAAATGGAAAATACAGTAAAAATTGTAATAAAAATTATAAAAAAATTAATAAATTTAAATAAAGTATTAAAAACAGTGTCTGTACAAAAGTGTTCTTTACCAAAATAGTATAAGTAAATCTTAAACCATAAAAGACACAGAAAATCTAACTATGAAGACACTTGCTCTTTTTATATAATTTGGCACAATCACATTTTCGTCCTAATATGTTTTTTTTATGAAAAATTAAATTTGAATAAATCATTTTCTATAAAACTCAGTTTCATGGCTCTATCTTGATCACGTACCTTTACCCGCCACAGAAGCCTTCAGAACGTTGACCGAATCTGATGACGTGACTGAAGCTCGCGTCTGATGTCATATGCGACTGTTTAATTCTGATTTAAAAGTATCATTATAAAAGCCAGTATTATTGTGAAATGCAGCATTATACCCGTATAATGCCACGTCGTACCGAATCGCTAATAGCTGTATCCAAAGGGTGGTTCGTTTAATTCCGACTCAGTAACTAAGGTAATAGTAACTAAGGTACGTATTGGCATTGGTTGTGTGGAGTTAAATTTGTGAAATGTTGAGTAAAGAGGTTAAACTTGTATTTGTGAATTATTAAATGATAGCACATTAGATACATGATAGCACATTAGATGCACACACACACAAAGTTGAAAACCGGTAGATAAACTAAAATTCTCAAACTAACAAAAAAAAATCTTGTTTCAGATAAAATAGAGTTCAGAGTATATTATTGGTAAGTACAAATTATGCTGCTTATGATTGAATCTATAATACTAGCCATACTACTCTGCGTGGGCCACTTCAACTAATAAGATAAATTATTTTTTGAGTGGTAGAGAGTCGCTGTAGACAGTTTTGTCCATAGCATGAATAGGCCGGTTCGACCGCGTCGTTACTACTGTTACGCAGAAAACCGACGTAGCGGCTTGCTGCTGCGTTTCGTGCGGTGAGTGAGATATCTAGAGGCCCAAATTCCCCTCCCCATGCCGTTCCCTTAATAATCTCTTCACTTTGAGGTCGGCAACGCGCCTATGATTCTTCTAGTGTTGTGGGTGTGCATGGGCGGTGGAGACTACTTACTACCAGTTGAAGAAGCGTTTATACAGGGCAGCATGATTCTGGTAGCAATAAGTTTATCGGTGGTCGCCGATTTTTGGGATTGCACTGCGCTTACCATCAGGTGTAGTGCAGTCACTTTGCCGTACTCGGATAAAAAAAAACTGCATAGACAACAAGACGATGAACGATTAAACGAAATAAATGATTTGATCAAATTAAATCAAGTAATTTGATTTGATCAAATCATTTATTCTGTAAATTGGATCATAAATATCACTGTTTTATGGTCATTTCGTGGCTAGCCATGAGAATAAATGCCGAAAGAAACTCATGGGTTTATGGGCTCTTTTAATGCCCAGACATTGATTTTCCAGAATTAAACGAGTGTAATGTACAGAAATTCCTGGATTGGCCTTTTGAGGAAAAAGCCCAGACTATACCCGACATACATGGCACTCGCACTCACATATAAAAAATGAAAATGAAAATTAATAAGATTTTTTTAAATATTTAAAATGTCAACGTTACATACCATAAATTCTAATAATGCGCCAATAGAGCAGTCAAGTATAATGATTTATTATGATTATATATTATCATATGGTATGGTATAGTAGGGGACCATGGACAGCCATATTGTGTATGCAGTGAGCGGCTCAATTCCAAGCTATTTTGTCTTCCAAATAATCTTTAACAGTATAGTAACTTTTTTGGCAAAGGTTCTTTTAATAATTTAAATGTATGTAGGCTTTATTGTTGAATATGGCTAGAAATTTTGTTGCAGAAACATGTATCAATCGTGTCATCTCGAAATTAAATTAAACTACGTTTTAAAGCAATAATCGGGAGGCCGATTTATAAAATAAAACGTGACAATTACGCTGCTTGTGAAAAGATGACAAGAAAAGCGCCGAGCGCTCGGCTCGGCATTGAGAAATGGTACAAAGATACTTTTTGTTCTCTACTGATAAATAATTTTACAGAATTGTGAAATCGTGAGCGAAGTAGAAATGTTTTTTAATTAAATTGGAACAGTTATCTTTGTAAAAACAAATTTCAATTTAACTATGTAAGAATTTTTAAGGCGATGTATTAACTAGTCTTTCACCTTATAGATAAACTGATACCTATTTTTGGACCCGACAGGATAACGACCACCATAGACGTGGTGAATACCTGCCATAATGGCTCGTTTAGGCGCGTTCCGGGATCAGTCATTGTGTATCCAGTAACTTGGGTCGGTGTAATTCTGCCGAGACTGTTGAGAGACGCAATATCTTATGACGGTCGACATTATATTTAGACTACACTGTACTTTTCATCGGGTTCAGTGCAACCCAGTGTTTTTTTTTGAGTGGTAGAGCCACGCTGTACACAGTTTTGTCTACAGCATGAATGGGCTGGCTCGACCGGGTGTTACCACTGTCTCACAGAAAACCGACGTAAAGTAGCTGCTGCGTTTCGTACGGTGAGTGAAATATCCGGAATACCAAATCCATTCCCCTTCCCAATCCCTATTTGTCCCTTTCCTTTAAGGTCTGCAACGCGCCCATGATTCTTCTGGTGGTGGGCGTACATGGGCGGTGGAGATCACTTACCATCAGGTGACCCACTTGCTCGTTTGCCGGCCTATGCTATAAAAAAAACTACTTTTTAGTGGCAGGATAAGCAACACTACAGCTTAACCCCTCGGGAAATCGCGCACTAATAGACTAAATTGGGCGCAAGAAGCTACCACCATTCTTCCACCCGGTGGGTTTCTTGGTAGCTTCTTGGTGGCGACCATTCCACTAGCAGTGAGGTCAGCGCAACACGCCTATAATATAATAAAAAAAATTGGTGTGTCGTGGGACACCAGGTAGGAACGAAGTTCCTTCGGCTAATGTAGAATCGACACAAATTGCAAAAAATTCAAATTATCAACTAAAATAACAAAATATGTCTCTTTATTTTAGTTTGACAACATAAAATTACATAGAAATAGAATAGAAAAATAGAATTAAAAAAAAGACGTGTGGCACTCGGAGACTGCCGCGGTAAAGCTATTGTATAGCATTTTTTATCAACTTATGTAATTATAAATAATAACGAGCTAGCGTAATCTTTTAAAAATCGAAGGAGTATTTTCATATACTTCAACTATAACTGGCTGAATGAATTTCATTTTAAAAAAGGAACTAACGCTGGCTGGTTATGCGACTGTCGCGCCTGCGCACTTCTCATTTAACGCTTTTATTCCACGCATTTTTTCCACTCATTTTTTCCACGCATTTTTCTTACGGTTTTACTATCACATTTTTTTCAGTTCAGTCACGCAGCGAAATCCCTATCCCCTCCAAGCCTGCCGTAAGGAACTTCGTTCCAATAATATAATGCCAGCCCTGTATTATATACGTCTCACTGCTGGTCCACCACGCTGGCCTAATGCGGGTTGGCAGACTTCACATAACTTCGAAAATTTTTATCGAGTCCTCAGGTATGCAGGTTTCCTCACGATGATTCTTTCACCGTTTAAAGTAAGCGATAATTAACAACTAATATACACGTTACTTATAAAAGTTAGAAGTGTGTGCTCTTGAGTCTAGTTTCGAACCTACGAATTTCGTCTAGACAGTATACCACCATACCACTCCTCGCTGAGCTATCGCTGCTTTTTTACATACATTTTTGTGTTTATACATTCATGTATGGTTACATAAATACAAATTTCTTGTAATTGTATTTAAGGTCGACTTCCGATGGCCGCGTCAAACGTCAAACGCTGATCGTCGCTGATCGTCGGCTACACCCTTGTCTATCAACGTCGTACTAAATTTGAGTCTGATAGCTAAGGACGCCGTGCGTTAGTGATGCTAAAGCACGGCGTATATCGGGGGTGCTCATAGCCATTTGCATAGAGTAAACAATTAGCGAGTAAAGCAACCTTTGGCGCAGTTAGTTTATGGATGGGTGACCGCTTAGTGGTATTTCAAGTGAGCGACTTCGTGCTTCGGAGGGCACATAAAAAAGTCGGTCCCTACTGTTATCAAGGTGGTAGGTCCCTCGAATGCGAAATGCCTTCTGGGTTGGTACCACCACTTTGTCTATTTCTGCCGTCAAGCAACAGTGTGTAAGCACTGTTGTGTTTCGGTTTAAAAGACATTGCAGCTAGTGAAATTACCACACATCTGATGTCTTGGGGTGACGAGCGCAGTTCAGTGCCATGCAGTGCTTTGTAATTCAAAGTATTGTGTGGTGTTGCTTCTGTTTATGGGCAGGCGTGGCGCTTACCATCAGGCGAGCGCCTAGCTCGTCTCGTCATTTAATCAATAAAAAAATGATAATAGTGGTTAAGTCAAATTGAACGCCTTCAGACGGCTTGAAAAAACTTTGACACTAGGTTGGCCACTAACCATTCTATATAGAATAGAATTATGATACTATCTTCGAATGCCTTCCATGGATTTACATAATACGAACTACTAACACGTAAACGCGGTGTAACTAATACTTTATCACTGTTGTGACGCAACTATCAGAAGTTTGCCTTAAGTAAATAATATGTCTGATTCGCTTACTTTAAGCATTTTCTTTGCTTCAATAAGATATTGCTCAAAACGGTTCCAGGTGCGCAATTTTACCCTAATAACTATAATAATAGGCAATAAGTGTTACGTTTAAGCCTTTTTAACCCATCGTCTTTGTGTCTTCAGAGCCTTATACATGCTCCTCATAGAATATTCAGTAGCATTTGTATTCATTGGTTTCAATAGCATCGATAACCTATAACTTTGTATGGCCTGACCTCTCATTTTACGCTCTCGACATTCAAAGCGCCTTAATTTTCTATACATGTGATGTAACCTTTTGTGAGAAAATTCTGAGTTCAGATTTAAAATTCGAATAAGTTTGATGGGTCTGCTTTTGAATTATATTGCTAGCGAAATTGTTTTGGCAGGGTATCGCTTTTTTATCTTTGTCACAGCAAGAGTAAGAGTGGTAGAGCCATGCAGTGGACAGTGTTGTCTACAGCATGAATGGGCCGGCTCGACCGGGTCGTTACCACTGTCCCACAGAAAGCCGACGTAAAGTAGCGACTTGCTACTGCGTTTCGTACGGTGAGTGAGTTATCCGGAGGCCCAAATCTTCCTCCCTTTGCCAATCCCTTTACGCAACATCAATTTTTTTGACATAGCTCATATAATATCTTTGGCAGCCTACTTGGCGCAGCGGGCGAGTACCCGGTTGTGAATCGAGAGACCGCGGGTTTAATCCCCGCACCGAGACAAATGTTTGTGTAATCCACAAATATTTGTTTCAAGATCAGGGTGTTATGAGACCGAAAGTCTCTCGTAGTTCCTAATACCAACGACACAAGACTCGAATCTTACTGTGGGGTCAGGCCTATGTATGTGGGTGTTGGGTGTATTATTTATATCTTCATATAACATCAAATTTTTTGAGCATGTGAATAGACTTTGAACACAGATATGCTAAGTCAAAATATTATTCATGCGAGCTCGATAAATTGACTGCACTTCACCTGATAATAAGCGTAGTGCAGTCGAAAAAAACCAGCGACCTTCTAGTGACCACCGACTAACTCATTGTTTGTCGATGGTAACCAGAATAATGCCGGCCTATATAAATGTACTTAGTAAAATTAACTTCAGTTTTACAGTCGATTATCCGACGTCTATAAATACATTACTTCTTAGTTTTACTTAGATTGCATATCAAACTTTGCGGTGAAGTTGTGGTTCTAACTAAGCCAAATTCTGTATATATTAAGTTATATGTATACACAAACTCGATCCGCGTATCCTTATGTATCATGAATTTGATATCATGAACTTTCGTAGGACTTACTTAAGTTATAATTGATCAGAAGCGCTTTATAATCAATATCAAATATTGTGTTTAGAAACACGTTAAAGTGGTAAATTAATATGGTACAGTAGACAGTAGAGTTTATTAGCGTTTAATGTCCCTAGATTAAACTTCATTTAACAAATTATTATAACCAATAGATTCGCATAAAGGTGGTGGTGGTAGCCGGTAGGTACGTCGTATGCGTGAGGCCCTCTGGGTTGATACCACCGCTTTGTCTTTATCTGCCGCCAAGCAACAGTGTTTAAGCACTGTTGCGTTTTGGTTTAAAGGACATTGAAGCCAGTGAAATTACTGGGCATTATGAGACTTAATATCTTATGCCTCGAGGTGACGAACGTAATTCAGTGCCATGCAGTGCTTTGTGCAAAGTTCTGTGTGGTATTGCTTCTTTTTATGGGCAGGCGTGACGCTTACCATCGGGCGAGCGCATTGCTCGTCTCGTCATTCAATCAAATAAAAAAAGACGTGTGGCACTCGGAGACTGCCGCGGTAAAGCTATTGTATAGCATTTTTTATCAAGTTATGTAATTATAATTATTTATTTATTTTATTTATGCAGTTTTTTTGTTTATCCTGGCTGGGGGGGCAAGGTCAAGGTCGGAGTCAAGGGAAAAATCGAGGTCAAGGTCAAGGTCGGGGTCAAGGTCATGGTCGGAGTCAAGGTTAAAAATCGGGGTCAAGGTCAAGGTCGGGGTCAAGGTAAAAAGCGGGGTCAAGGTCAAGGTCGGGTCAAAGTCAAGGTTGGGGTCAAGGTCAAGGTCACGATCAGGGTTCAAGGTCAAAGTCTTGTGAAAGTCCGGTCCAAGCTGACTGGTCACTGTGTGACGCCACCTGGGACTTCGAAATTATCGATGTTCCAGGGAGGTCAGCTAACGCTGGCTGGTCGGAGGGGGGTGTTAGGTTTTTTCGTTACGAAATTTCTGGATTCGGTCTTGCCGCAAGGCCCGCGATAAAATCTATACAATAGCTTAAAAAAATGAATTGCAAAATGCGTAGCTTTGTATTCATTCGTAATTAATGTAATTAATTACGGATTTAATTTATAATTAATTAAATAAATAATTACGGCAAAATATTTTCTGAATTACTTTTTTATGTAAAATTTCTCTTTCATTTTAATTAATTAAATGTTATTTTTAACTCCTTCATTATAAATGGTTTAATAACTAGATGTTTCATGATTGCAAATATTAATAGAGTAAAATATTCAGATTTACGCCACCAAGTGGCAGAGTTTTCGTCGTGCACGTTCCATATAAAATAATAGTATTTTCTGGAGCGGTATTAATTTATTGGAACACTAGCTTTTGCTCGCGGCTCCGCCCGCGTGGACAGAATTTTCCGGGATAAAAGTAGCCTGTAACCGTCTCCAGGGTCCCAACTGTCTCTGTAAATAAATTTATCAAAATCGGTTCAGTGATTTAGGCGTGAAAGCATAACAAACAAACTCACTTTCGCATTTACTTTCACCCCCTTTTTCGTCCCTTATTAAATAAAATTTCGAAAATTCCAGAAACAGGTATTTATTTGTTTTACGTCAATAACCGAAATACAAAATATAGTTTATGTAAGTTTCAAAATGACGGACTTTCATACATATTATCATCCCCTATTTTGACCCCTTTGGGGTGGAATTTTCTAAAATCCTTTCTTGGTGCCTACATAACAAAATGAATATACAGTCCGAATTTCATGCTTGTAGTCTTGATAGCTTGCGCTCGGCGGCGCCAGTCAGTCAGGACATGTTATTTTATAAGTATAGATATTAGACTTATTTCACCACTACAGCCAATCCCCAAATCCCAAATTCCGTGATCTCATATTAAACTTCGAGTATAACAAATAAAATACAGTTAAGTAATACAGATTAATGTTGCCAATGCAAATGAGTCACATTACAAAAAACATCTTCATTGTATTAACGTCACTATTAGACGAAAAAGTGGGGAATTGTCCAATATTTTCTCTGAATGTTTAAATGTATGCTGAGTAATTATGATTGTGTTTTATATAAACAAAACACTGCGCCATAAATATCACAGTCCTTAAGGAATCTTTAAAATGTAACTGAGCAATAATACACTTTTCCATTTACTCTATCAGCCACGATTTACAATCCCGCGGAAAAAGACGCTACGACGCAATACGTAGACATGAACCACGAATAGACTACGAATTGCTACGAAGCTACGCACTATGCAATTGCCAGGCGTTTATGTGATAATATTAATTGAAGTAATTGTTATTTTATGTAATATTAGTAATTATTATTTTATGATGAAATTCAATTAAATTTAATAACAGATTTTTAGAAACTAGTATCTTCTTTCGCAGTTTTCAGTTTTTTCACACAAATTGACTAACACCTGTTTGCCATCAAACGACTGTTCCAACGACAACCATATCGAAGCCGGTATATTTTGTACAGAAATTTATGTATTTTCATAATTTAATACCAAGCAGGATGGATGTCATTGCCATGAATCAACTTTACTGACGTTCACCTAATAAGTTGAGTTTGGTCAACATCACCGAATATTAAAAGGAAGCTTTCAATAAAACTTTATTTATGTTTATCCTGAGCCAGCACGCTCGCATCAAAGAGAAATTCTGCTTACACAAATATATTACCATAATGATTTTTGGCTCGACTTTAGTATGTACATATTTTCATTTTACAAATTTGCAAATAAAGTGAAATTTAAAGAGTGAATTTGAGAATGATGAACGTTCAGATAATATGTATAATAAAAAATCCACAGGATTGAATATAAAGATGAATATTGGATTTTGTATATCAAAATGAGCAAACAAGCAACTCGGTTAGTTAGTGATTTCCACCGCTTGTGAACACCCAGATATCTTACTTACTGTACAAAATACCATTGTTACCAATAATTGTTAATAAAAGATATCCGATTATTCAATTTGATCTTCAACATCTGCTAACATTGCGTAATCAAGCGCATTTAATTTAACTTGTCAATGGTAATTAGTAATTGTCACGCGTTGAACTTTGAACGTGTAGTATTAAACCATATGATGTGATATGCAAATGGTTCTCAAATGTGTGTAAGCGCTCTTATGATATCAAGGGATTCTTACATACATAGACGTACACTTATTGCGTTACGTAGATTTAGACAACGGATTTTTGATAATGTAAATTTTATATTTTTCATTGATGTAGGCATACTTAGGTTGTGAAATCACTGAGATCCTGTATTTTGTGCTACAAGTTACGAATACGTTCAACGTTTTCATACTTGTATAAAATATGACGAAGACTTAAACAACTTAACTTTTAATCGGTACTGTAAAAAATCGGTTTAAAACCATTTCGTATTCGACTAATATTATTACTCATTATGCCAGTTACTGTTAGTCGATATATACAGAAAAAATATAAATTATCATAGTTATCGAAAAACATGTTATGATAAGTATATTTTTGTTTCAACAGCCCGTAGCACTCATACTGAGTTGTCGCCGTTGTTGTTGCTAAAGCATTTAAAGATATATTTAATTTCATAATGTAAAAATACCTAGCATTGGTATCACCTCACTATAAAGGTTTATACCCACCTACATGAATAAACCCTGTTTTAGCACAAAAACGTTTGGGATTTTTTCCTTAAAGGATTTATCTTTATATTGAAAATGTTTACTCTGTATTATCTTCTTCGTTACAGTTTTATCAAATTCACTGTCAAATATTACAATAAGAAGCTTAGTTAAACTATGATTTCATTTCATGACACATAATCTAAAAACAGGAGTAGTGGAATAAAAAATGTTACTGTACTCAAAGAGCCAAATGTTGGCATCCGCTGACGTGTAGCATAGTATTTAATTACATCCGAAAGTACGTCAACGCAACGCTTTGTGACAGGTTTGTGTAAATGTTGTTAATAATTACATTTCTGAAGGGCCTACTTTATACAATGTCTCCAGTACATATATTTTTATTTATCAACGTAAATACACGTTTATGAAGCGCTTTAAATGTCATCTTCATCGTTATTTTAAGGGCCTGTTTCACAATATTTGAGTAAGATTTAACCACCAAGGTGGTAGTTCCCTCGTATGAGAGAGGTCGTCTGG
The DNA here is from genome assembly GCA_949126905.1 of Amorpha juglandis. Classification (NCBI taxonomy): domain Eukaryota; kingdom Metazoa; phylum Arthropoda; class Insecta; order Lepidoptera; family Sphingidae; genus Amorpha; species Amorpha juglandis. The sequence continues at coordinate 6,390,962 of OX421380.1, forward strand.
GTTGGTACCACTGCTTTGTCTATTTTTGCCCCCAAGCAATAGTGTGTAAGCATTACAAGTAACAAACATAAAAAATATGCGTACCGCGCTAAAAGAAGTTTTCACTTCAAGCGTCTCGGTAAAGGTTCAAGCGTCCCACGCTGTCGCGAGTTCAGAGACTTTATCTCATCTAAATATATGCGTACTGCGCTATAAGCAGTTTACACTTCAAAAAAATTCCCAACCGAGGCAGTAAGATAACCTGTCTTTGGAAAATAAAATCAACCTAAATATATAAAACTCAAAGGTGACTGACTGACTGACTGACATTGTGATCTATCAACGCACAGCCCAAACCACTGGAGGGATCGGGCTGAAATTCGGCATGCAGATAGATGTTATGACGTAGGCATCCGCTAAGAAAGGATTTTGATAAATCTACCCCCAAGGGGATAAAGTAGGGGATGAAAGTTTGTATGAAACTTTGTCAATTTTAAACGTTCACGCGGGCGGAGCCGCGAGCAAAATCTAGTAAAGGTATATATGGTATAGGTTACAGTTGTTGTAGAGAGTACTCATTAGATTCTCCGTGCGGAAATCGTACCCGCGGCGTCGGCTACTCGCCCACTGCACCACGGAACCTATCGTTTCAAATACAATATCGACTCCTCCAAGTTGTCAGCTAACTGGGTCGTCAAGCGATTGTCTAGACTGCTAGTAACTGGTAGTTTTTAATTTGTAGAGTCACGCTGTAGACAGTTTTGTCTACAGCATGAATGGACTGGCTCGACCGAGTCGTTACCACTGTCTCTCATAAAACTGACGTAAAGTAGCGGCTTGCTGCTGCATTTCGTACGGGGAGTGAAATATCCTGAGGCCCAAATCCTCCTCCCCTTCCCTATCCCTAATTATCCCTTTCCTTTAAGGTCAGCAACGCGCCCAAGATTCTTCTGGTATTGTGAGCGTACATGGGCGGTTGAGATCACACCATTAGATTACCCACTTGGTCGTTTGCCGGCCTATACTATAAAAAAACTGGACTATTATAGTAGCTATTGTATTCCAGGCTTGTAACCGCTTTAAAATTTGTTTTTCTAACCCTCCAACCACGGCCACAGGGCTAAATATAGACCGCGTCAGGTCGACAGCGTACATACCTAATTAATGATGTAACCATAAAATCAATAAGTTACATGATGCGATGCGGTACCGTTGGAATACAAGTTTTATACATAACATATTTTAATTTTTGAATGACCTTGCTGAGTTTTTAATACTGAGGAGATAATATGGCTTCAAGTCTTAGACTACGTTTTAAGACTGCCAGTGACGAAGAGTGAAGGTAGGCAGACGCTGGTATTACTTTAATTATAAGTTAAAGAGGACTTTAACTTATAATTTTATTAGGTGGTAGGATCCTCGTATTCAAAAGGCCGTCTGGGTTAGTACCACCGCTTCGTTTATTTTTTCTGCCAAGCAGTAGTGTTTAAGCACTGTGTTCCGGTTTGACAGACATTGAAGACAGTAAAATTAAAAGTAGACTCATAATGCACATTATTTTAACACTGTCTTACCTTGTCCGGTCTTGTCGCAAATATTAATAAAGATTACCTTTTTTTTTATCCTGGCTCGGCAAAGTGACTACGCTACACCTGATGGTAAGTGTAGCGCAATCCAAGAATAGTGTCGACCAACGATAAGCAATGTGTCCATCGTAGGTCGGCAAGATCATGCCGGCCTGCCAAAGAGCCAAGGGGGGAGGGGAAGGAAAAAGGGATGGGAAAAGGGTTAGGATCAGGGGGCAAGCCCCCTGGGGAGAACCGGATATACACTGGCTGACCCTGGAACGCGACCCACACAAGGTGGGCTACTATGGCAGGTTTTAGCACCAGTGTACGGTGGTCGCTATCCGGTCGGATACAAGTATCCTCCCACCAGCAGATACCCCCCTATACCCCCTATACTAACTTCAAAATATATTATACCAAGAAAGCCATGAGCGTGTATGACGCTATTGTAAATGTGCAAAACTATGTGAATAGACACGGAGAGGTAACGTCGCTTCACCACTATGTTTTGTAACTATAATTCTACTCGACCTTCATGATACACCTCGTTTCATTTCGTCGTTTTGCGGTTTTGTATAACACTATTCAAGTACGGTTAGACACTAAAAGTATAGATAATATTTTCAGAAATAACTGATCACACCGCTATTTATTATTTAATGTACTTTATTTATTTAATTTCATCACTGTTTCTTTAAGTAAATTATACTTCTTAAATATATAAAACTCAATTTGGGTGACTGACTGACATAGTGATCTATCAACGCACAGCCCAAACCACTGGAGGGATCAAGCTGAAATTTGGCATGCAGGTAGTTGTTATGACGTACGCATCCGCTAAGAAAGGATTTTGATAAATTCTACCCCCATGGGGATTAAATAGGGGATGAAAGTTTGTATGAAACTTTGTCAATTTTAGACGTTCACGCGGGCGGAGCCGCGAGCAAAAGCTAGTACCAAATAAAATAACACTGCCAAGTACAAAAGGCGCTCTCCAAAATATTTACCGAAAGAAAGTTGTCTCCTACTACTACTTTCATAAATAATTATCTTATAAGTACGAAACAAACGAATTTTACTAACGGCCACGCATTACAACTTTAATCCTCTTTGGTTCTTGCTAACAAATATTTACAAAAACCCGATACATCTAATATAAAGGTTGTCTGTGAGACGTCGCCAATGGCGATGTGACCGCTATTCTAACGATTCTTTTATTTAAACATTTTATTAAGTTCTACGTAAAAAATGTTTATACTACATAGTTACATCTATTTTATTGTTTCTTTTATCTTTTGCTGGTGGTAGGATATTCATAACCGCCCGGATAGCGACCACCGTGCACATGGTGTTGAAACCTGCCATAGTTATCTACACGCCTTGTGTGGATCGCGTTTCAGGATCAGCTAATGTATATCCGGTTCTCCCGAGGGGCTTGCGACATGACTTGATGGTTGGTTGGGGCGGGTATAGGGCTACATCCTTGTATTACTGTGCCTGCATCGGTCATCCGCCTGTCTTGTCGCAGGCCCCTCGATTTGCTTCTTTCCTCTCCAAAGAGGGAAGAAACATTTATACAGGCCGGCATGACTCTGGTGACCACCGATAAACTCATTGTTTGTTGGTGGTCACTGGTTTTTTGGATTTCACTACGCTTACCATCAGGTGTAGTGCAGTCACTTTGCCGTGCTGGAATATAATAATAAAATCTTGGTACGGCAAAGTGACTATACTGGATCTTATGGTAGGTACAATGCAATTCAAATATAATGTTGACCGTTGTGAGACCTTGCGTCCCTCAACGTCGCCAGAATTAAACCAGTCTAAGATATTTTATATACAGGGTGTCCAGTAATTAATGGATAACCTTGAAATGTCTTATAGCAGAACGAATGGCCGTTCAGAGAAAAATACGAAAAAAAATATAACATAAGTAGTACCTGAGGTACGTATTTTTTTTTAAAAAGTCGTAATTTTTTTGGTTTATTTTACTTTCTTGGACACTACGACCAGAAATGAAGGAAATCCATCGGTTTTTTGTTGTTTTATTATTATACACTAACTATATTAATAGATAGATAGTCAATAGTATGACAAGCTATTGCACTTTAAAAAAAAAATGAACATTCAAAACCATTTCTTTAGCAAAATTTGCAAAATTTTATTTTTAAACAAAGTTTAAACCTCTTGGGTATAAAAAAAATATATGAATACATGAGTGGCCAAAATTTTTTAAATAATGTCGGTTTTAAATAGATTTTATAATGGTATAATTCATTATTGTATCTACTGTAAATAGCGATTTATTGCTATTAATGTAAGAAAGGAGCTAATTTGACCAAATAACAAAAACAATATAATATGAGATACTTTTTAAAATAAAATTGTACTTGTCTAATGAGGTGTATTAAAACTAAGATTTGATGTTGATAAAAGATAAAAATGGCTTATTTAAACAAATTGAAACCAAATTATCAGAAATAAATTAACTTAAATTTAATACTCATAATGTTTAAAATGGTTATTTCATAAGCGTAAAATGTGTCATATGATCTCCATATTTGCTTCCTGCGCGCACGCCATTCCCCCCGTTTTTTGTATTATGTTAGACAAGTAGGGTCTGAGTTGGCTATGTGCGAGTGAAAGGAACTTAAAGTAAAAAAATCCAACCCTGTCAACCAACCAACCCAACAAATCCAACCCTGTATTTAAATATTCCCGAACAGACACAGCATAATGCGCAGGGCAGCCGTAATTTTGCAACCAATGCGATTCCCTCAGCTCCTCGGATACTCCTCTAATAAAGTCGGCAGATCATTTAAAAAATATTACAAATAACTTTGCCCAGTTAGAGTCCCGGTAATTAAAATGGGCCAATTATTTGTCCATTGGGTTGTACATTGGGTTGGATGGACAGGGTTGGATTTTTTTACTTTAAGTTCCTTTCACTCGCACATAGCCAACTCAGACCCTACTTGTCTAACATAACACAAAAACGGGGGGAATGGCGTGCGCGTAAGAAGCAAATATGGAGACCATTTGACACATTTTACGCTTATGAAGTAACCATTTTAAACATTATGAGTATTAAATTTAAGTTAATTTATTTCTGATAATTTGGTTTCAATTTGTTTAAATAAGCCATTTTTATCTTTTATCAACATCAAATCTTAGTTTTAATAAACCTCATTAGACAAGTACAATTTTATTTTAAAAAGTATCTCATATTATATTGTTTTTGTTATTTGGTCAAATTAGCTCCTTTCTTATATTAATAGCAATAAATCGCTATTTACAGTAGATACAATAATGAATTATACCATTATAAAATCTACTTAAAACCGACATTATTTAAAAAATTTTGGCCACTCATGTAATCATACATTTTTTTTATACCCAAGAGGTTTAAACTTTGTTTAAAAATAAAATTTTGCTAATTTTTCTAAAGAAATGGTTTTGAATGTTCATTTTTTTTTAAAAGTGTAATAGCTTGTCATACTATTGACTATCTATCTATTAATATAGTTAGTGTATAATAATAAAACAACAAAAAACCGATGGATTTCCTTCATTTCTGGTCGTAGTGTCCAAGAAAGTAAAATAAACCAAAAAAATTACGACTTTTTAAAAAAAAATACGTACCTCAGGTACTACTTATGTTATATTTTTTTTCGTATTTTTCTCTGAACGGCCATTCGTTCTGCTATAAGACATTTCAAGGTTATCCATTAATTACTGGACACCCTGTATATTACTAGCTTTTGCTCGCGGCTCCGCCCACGTGATCAAACAAACAAACAAACAATCAAACTCTACAGCTTTATAATATTAGTATAGATTTGGGTAGGTTAGCAACGGAAGCCTTCAAATAATATTATTTGGGTAGCTTAGCAACGGAAGCCTTCAAAATTTTCCCCGTTTTTGCAACATTTTTCACTGATGCTTCGCTTCTAATGGTCGCAGCGTAATGTTATATATCCTAAAGCCTTCCTCAATAAATGGACTATCCAACACAAAAAGAATTTTTCAATTCGAACAGTAGTTCCTGAGATTAGCGCGTTCAAACAAACAAACAAACAATCAAACTCTACAGCTTTATTATTAGTATAGATATTCAGTATAATATGAGTATTGAGTATACTATACATTATGGTCTTGGTCTTGATTATGGGCTCCTTTTCTCTGCACTTAGCCTTTAATACGTCGGGCCATTGCACGTGACGTGTATGCTAGCTAGAGGTCTAGTCAGCCTAATTTCGACCAGAAGCGCAGGATCTTCTTAGTGTCTTTACAGGCTTCTCGGAGTGATCTCGATGTGTTTTTTGTTGTGTAGCTATACCCTCGCATTCCAGGATCCAGCAGTTTCATCGGTCAATAAGCATCCCCTACATAAAGCGATAAACAAGCCGCTACGGCAGGATTTCACTCAATGTATCCAATCGTGTCCTACCAGTCACCAGTTATATTTTACTGAGCCCTGCCTTTTTACTAGGCATTATGACTTAACACCTTATGTCTCGGGATGACGAGCGCCGTTACTGGCCAGTGCTTTGTAATTCCAAGCTCCGTGTGGTGTTGCTTCTATTTATAGGCAGGCGTGGGTGGCGCTTACCACCAGGCGAGCACCTTGCTCGTCTCGTCATTCAATCAAATAGAAAAAAAAACTTTATTCTTCTCATAGTGCTTTCTTACCACCCCGTGACCACGAAGGCTGAAAAGCTTTCGAAACGTCGGGAGCATAATTAAAATAAAAAACCGCAATAAAATCCGCTTAGATTAGTTTTATTTCAATTTATTCTTCTCATTAAATTTCATTTTAGAGCAAACTTCTAAAACTCGCAACATATTTTTGTGATGACCCTACCGACGTTTCTGTCGTTATTGAAATTAATGCAGAGTGCCACAACTAGGGCTATTAATTTAAGTGTACCACTATAAGAACAATAACATAACACAAAACAGAATTATGTACTTAGTATTTACTTTCTTGTCAAATAATGCTTTTTCTTCAATAATAATTACTAAAGATTAGAATTAGTGTGTGACAATTTTTTTATACTAACACACGCGCTCGGGCCCGTAATCCTCATAGATTACCCACCCATAGTACACCCACATTTTGCCGAGCTTATTTCCATCCCATAGTGTGATAAATGGCAGCTTGCTGTCACGTTTTGTGTAGTAAGATTTCCGCAGACTCAAATTACATACAATTTCGTTTTTCACCAACAACTACATCATCAATTAAGAAAAACCATACACTACAACAGTTTTGACCGTTTACGTTACATATTCTTCAGGTAGAACTAATCGCAAAAAAATCACAAAAAATCAGTACAGTGCTGCGGCTCGCGAGACATTACAGAAATATGCTAAGTGGTCACCAACTGTCGCGGCCATGATAATATGAGTGGTGTTACATTCAGTTACTAAGTTCTTGACATTATAGTATGTACTCGTCTATCGTTATCTGTGATAAATGAATTGTTTTTCTTTATTTCAAATATTCCGACTACAATTGCTTAGATGCAGTATACTTGTACCCACATAAGCGTCATGATATTAAATTCAAAACAATAAAAAACCTTAACTACTTACCATGCTTAATGAAATAAAATATACACTTGATATATGTGCGTCTCCAGACATAAGGATTGTGATGACAAGTTGATGGATACTCGTACGAAACAACCAGCTCGACTCTGAACGTGTAATTACACAATAACATGTTTCCCCTAATCTTCGTGACTACAAGTAACTTTATCTAACAAGAAGTTTGTCTGTAATTGACTGTTTTATTTCTTCTAATGTTAAACATTTATTGTCTGTGTATTTTTAGCTAACACGTAATATTTTTTAAGTCTTCGATCTAATAAAGTGGTTATTTTTGTAAAGTATTTTGTTTAAGTAAAGTTTTTAAGTAAAGTAAAAGTTTGTTGAAGTAAAGAAAAATGGAGATAGCTCAGCGGGGAGTGGCACGTACTGTTGAAATGAAAGTCGCAGGGCATGCACCTCTGATTTTTATAAACTATGTGTTTATTATGTTAGTTTTCACTTTTAAAACATGAGAAAAGCTGCATACCTGAGAAGTTACTAACAAGAATTTCGAAGGTATTTGAAGTCTGCCAACCCACATTAGTCTAACGTGGTGGAGTAAGGGCTAATCCCTTATTCTGTGGAAGTGTCCAGCAGTGGAACGTAAATAATGCAAGTTTAGAATCGTTATTAACTAATCTATTCTAATCTAAATATTTGTCATTGGTTAATTTTGGGTTTATATATTGAAACCAAAACAAAAATACAAATAAGAGTAATTTATTCACGGCGCCCTGATGCAATTTAATAAGAAAAATACGATAAAATAACGTATCAAAGTCACAATGTCTTCATTAAACACGAAGACAGGTACACCGCTAAAAATACATGTAAAAAGGTTTTATTTCCGGCAGCGGAGTTTGTAGGAAATTGGAAGCCTATTTCAATTGTTCCACTGAGCGAAGTGTCACGACGGCCGGGACGCCCGCGCCACTCACTCGGCTGCACTGTTTTATTAAACAACGACTGACGAGCTGATTTCGTCATTAAATTTGTATTTGTGGAGACTTACAAATGCATTCGGAGTAATAAATGACGTTGATTGAAGCGTGATGGTCTTACAAGGTTTAGTTAAAGTCTAAATATAGACTCTAGTCTGGAAACTAGATAAAGAGAAATAGATGCAATTTTAGGCTTGGAATTGTTTAAATTAATAGCTAGCCTTAATTGGACTTGCAAAAATGGGCCTGTCATAATGATATGTTTTATAATATTAGATTTATGATATTTATTGTGTAATTCAAATGTTAATCGGTTATTAACAGATCATTTACAAAACACGACGCCAAATAATTTACAATGTTCTGACATCAAAATTCTGTACCGCTGGCTCATTTTCACAGAGGTTGGAACATGTCAATATTGTATACTGACGTATTGACACACAACGGAAGGGTCAGCAGGAACTAGAGAGGTAGCTAGTCAGAACTATTTTACCAGACCTGTAAATTATTTTCTACATTTACAGTCATATTTAAAGAGGAAAGATTCGCATTTTTGTATGTAACGAATAAACATAAAACTACTGGACCGATTTTAAAAATTCTTTCATCACTAGAATTCTACATTATCCCTGATGAACATAGGCTACGTTTATCGCGAAAAAAGCAGATCACACGATGAGAAGGTAGTATATTATAAAATATGCAGGATTCATTTTGTGTTATGTAGATGCTCTTAGTCAGTTACACTCACTAATGGGTAAACGATTAGCGACTATTGGCGCGACCAGTCAATGTATTACTGATTATTTCAACTGAGTGGTATTTCAACTGAGCGTCTCCGTGCCTTAGAGGGCACGTAAAAAGTCGGTCCCAGCTATTATCAATTGATAGCAATCGTAAAATTAAGTCAGAGGCCTTTGAGAACTTCGATACTAGTATGGCCATTAAACACTATTCAAACAGAACACGCCTGTAATCCCCAAACAGGTAAGCAGAGGTGTAATATACCCCCACATAGAGCCGAGCTTATTTTCGACCCCCTAGGTATCGCCAAACCGCGGTTGATAAAACCGACCTTTAAACCGACCCGGGGATCGAACCCGAGGCCTCGGCATAGCAGTCGTAACGCTTACACATTACAAGACCACCGAGGCAGGCAGGAAAAGAATAGAATTTAGGCTTTAGTCAAAAATAACGCTGTTTGGTGCTGTTAACTTTGATATAAAAATAATTTTTACGGCAGTAAATTTTATGTTTTAAAAAATTGTGAATATAATGCCAAGTTACTAATAATTATACCTAAAAGCGGTACAATGCTTTAATATTAACAAAATATTTTTGGTGTTATAAGGCAAGCCAAAATAATTTCAAATGAGAATATTTTTGCGTTTATATCAATTTTTATTTTCTGTAATTTTGTCACGCGAGCTGTGAAAATGTTCACTCTGGATAGCGTTTCTTCTTTTGTTGAGCATTAACAAAACAAATTTCATTTTCCGTTGTGTTATTATAACTTACGATTATTATATTTTAATATCAATAAAGCTGAAGCACTGTATGCCATGCCATCATCATGAAAATTTTATATTTCAATAATGAAAAATTAAATACTAATAATGAATATTTATTCATATGAAATAAATGATTATAATAACTTATTAATATAATAAACATCTAATTTAGAATTCTAATCGACACAGTTTAGTACCTTATTTGTTTTTTTTTTTTAATTTTTACTAGCCCTGCATTATATACGTACCACTGCTGGGCACGGACCTCCTCTACTGGATGAGAGGGATTAGGCTTAGTCCACCACGTTGGCCTAATGCTGGTTGGCAGACTACCTTACTTGTACCTAATTTAATTATACCTAAGCACTATTCTTTGTGAAAATACAGCTCGTGTATAAAAATTAAACCAAATTTATCAAATAAAACATCTCAGGCAAAAAACCAAATTCACTTAAATATTTATTAGAGTTTTCTATTGCATAAATTAATTTGATTAATTAGGTCATTTTTTTTCAAACCCTGTGAAGGAGCAATCTTTGCGTGATTAAATTGAAATGCCGCGGGCTTCTGGAGAACTTAGTTCTTTTCTTACAAAAAAAGGATATACAAAGGTTTGACTTTCATAATATATGGAAACATACATACAACATATATAACTAAAGATTGGTTTCTTGTTCTATTAAGTACATTGTTTATCGTAACTAAATGCAATATTTTAAGTAAATAAACGATAATGGAGTCCTATTATCTATCAAAACTTCACGACATCAAATAAAAAACACTTGTACCGTCTAAACTACTTAACTAAGAACACTCGATTAAAAGAAATATCAAATTCATATCGATGCAGAATGCAAAATCGAATGAAAAATCTGCCAATCGATTCCTTCCTCTCCTTCAATATATATGCGTAGTGCTATTTCTAGATAGGTATCGTTGTATCATAACTCAATCTATATGAGTTTCATAGCTTTTTATTTTCTATGCACGTAATTAATGAAATATGTATAATAATATAATTAATAAAAACTGTTACGCAACAGAATAATATTTTTACATTGCATGTTTTTTCACAATACGCTGCTCTAAATTTCAATGAGCAGCAACACTGTTTTAGAGTTTAGATTGTTATAGATGAGAGTGGCAGGGACAGGAAAACTGTGAGTGCTATTTTTCATTTAAATTGTATAAAAGCTGCAAGACTAAGGCCTAACCCCTCTCATTCAGTAGAAGAGACCCGTACCCACCAGTGGGTGTCCGATAATACAGGGCTAGTAAAAAAAAGTAATTGCAAAGTATTACACTTAATTTTTCATTAAATTAAATATCGTTTACTTAATGCACCAAATAATTACACACTGCGTACGCACGCTTAGACAGTTTTTTTTACAGCATGAATGGGCCGACTCGACCGGATTATTACCACTGTCTCACAAAAATCTGACTAAGAACTTGAAATTTTGGTAGTTAATTCCTTTTATGTTAAGCATTTTTGGAATTTAAAGAAGGATTACGGAATTTTCAGTATAATAAGGGATGAACGGTTATATGGAAGTATACCGGAATATGACGGTGCAGAATTTTCGGCGGGCGGAGCCGCAAGCAGACACCAGTATTGTATATTTTACAAAGCAGGCTTTAAACAAATTTATTGTTCTAAATCACAATCTGAATTGAGAGCCTTCGTGACGTAATAGGCGAGTGAAGCGAGATTCCGCGATTTCAAGATAATAATCTTATTCTGAATATTTATCAAAACACGGAAGTAAACAACATCTAAAACAAAACTCATAGAAATTAAACATAGCTACAGCCATCACCTTGTTACTTTTGCCAACTGTACCGTGATAATGAGGTGATGTGATGTCCGGAGATTTACACTGCGCTCGAAACCTACACGCAAATTAATTTATGATTACTGGTATACAAACTTTTCTCTGATTGTGTATTATTTAAGTATGTTTTGGTTTTGTCAAGTTAAACTTCATGGATTTATAATTTGAGCATCAGAAAAGGCCTTAACACAGTAATAATATAATAGATAATTTAATTAATTAATTTGCCTGATATTGTGATATAAGATCGATTGGCTTGCTGGGCAATTCTTGTTAATGTTACTATTCCGCATGACGAGAACCTCGTAAAACCGAAAAAGATAAAATTACCTAATACCTAGATCTGGCACACGAGGTTACCGACATGTGGGATGTGGACTCGACAATAATTGTCCCGATAGTCGTTACTGTAAATGGATTAATACCAAAAAGCCTCGACCACCTCGAGAGGCTCTCAATTGGTCGTTGGGTCAAGAGCCATATTCAGAAGGCGGTTTTATTAGTTAGGCAAGAATTCTGAGGAGGTTCCTCACTCTGTGGGCCTAACCGCCGCGCTGGTGGCTTGGGTTCTAGGCCTCGCCAATAGAGGGTGATAACCTACTAATATTATAAACGCGAAAGTTTGTAAGTATGGATGGATGGATGTATGTTTGTTACTCTTTCACTTAAAAACTACTAAATGGATTTTAATGAAACTTTACAATAATATAGCTTATACATCAGAATAAGACATAGGCTACTTTTTATCCCGGGAAAAGCAGATCACGCGGGCGGAGCCGCGAGCAAAAGCTAGTTTTTCATATTTTTAAATGTTGGTTTTTATAAAATTTAAAAATGTAAAAAAAATATTTTAAAAATGAATAGTACTGTATATAACAATACTAGCCTTGTGTTATGCACATCTCATTGTTAGGCACGGGCCTCTTCTATAGAATGAAACTGGTTAGGCCTTAACGTAGTATTAGACATAGTAATGTTTTTTAAATTAATTATTTTTAATTCCAATTCCTTATAGATAAAAAATACTTGACTTTATTGCAAAAAGTCATACAACCTTATATAGGTAACTTTACTTTTAAGCCTGGTTGTATTCCGGTTTGAAGGTCATTGAAGCCAATTAAGTTTATATATTTCTTATTATATTGCCCAAATTTTCACATTTCATTACATCTGAATAAACTTTTGAAAGTCCCATAATAATCATTATCTTTCCATCTAACAGCGACTCTTGATTGGCCGGAACGAAACTCTTAAAGCGTAATTATAATTTTATCGCCTATGACAAAAAGTTCGTTTAACACAGAATCTTGTTAAGGAACTCATCGGCAACTGCTGAAAACCAATTAAGTAATACTGTACATATTATAAACTGACTGTGTAATTGTATGCTTTCAAATCTTTCGTATTTTTAATACTTTTATTTTTGTTAAAAGTTTTGATTATACATGGTTTGAGGGAAGAATCATCAAATTCGCTGTTCTAGTCTTTTGCAAGGTGTCCAGTAGCAGATTTCAAAGGGGAATGCCCATAAAATGCCTGGAAATGGACAGAAACTTCAAATAGTCATATAATCTATTTAGATTAAAATAAGAATAGTTGTATTATTCTCAAGTTTTACACACTAGGGAGAAAGTATTATAATTATTATTATAGTATTTAATTTGATTGTCGTAAATGTACATGAATGTCGAATTTGACATTAGTAAAATCGTATTTGACAGATAGTTTTTCTGTTTAAGTTATTCGTAAGTACCAAACATTTTACTTCCGATTCGACGTCCGCTCCAATATAATACCTCATTGTTTTATCTATGAATTATGATGTATCCTTAACCTATTTAAATTACCGATATTTGCACTTGTCAGATCCCAATTTCAACACGTAAAATATATTTTTGGCAAAATGTTTTTAACCAGCTTCCTCCAAGTTTTTGGATAGACATTTTAATTGTAATAGATTTACTTTGATTTTAACTACAAATTGGTGTATAATTCATTTTTGTTCATCTTAGGATTTTTTTGTATGGGAGATGGGCATTCCCCTTTAACAAACGTAGTTTCCGAACGCAACTCGTGAGAGGGGGGCGTTGATAATAGCGCAAACGCTGCGGATTTTTTAGTAACCATGGAACAGTGGAGTGTCACCTCCTTAGCGGTGGAATATTTATTTTTTTAAATGGGACCAACTCCAGTCTTTTAAGTTAACGTGTAAAAATCTGATCATTGTGTGTAAGATTACACGTGTTTATATAATAAAAAAGGAATAAGAATAAGTCGGTTAAAAGTTACGCTTCGAATTAAGAAATCCGTCCTCTTTATTTTCGTCAGGTAAAAGCCCTGAAATAACAAAGTGCGGACGATCTTAAGAAGGTCTTGTAATTTGGTCCCGGGCAGCCCTACAATTAGCGTTGTTAGCCAACACCTACTTGAAAATAGCGATGTGCCGATCCGAAAGCGGCTGGCCCGGCAACTTGACCGACTCTCTAAACTTGAAATCAGTTTTCAAAGCAACCTTGTGTATTCTTTGAAAAAGTAATTACTGTCTCGGGATGTTTGTGCGTAGTATTTAAATAAACTTTGTCAAGAAATTTTACTGGATGTAGCTCGCTCTTTATGCTGTAGCAATTTGTCGTTTTGAAGTCTTGAACGTCTTTTACGAATTTAATAACACTCATAAATGAATTTAGTAAGTCCATTACTATATTGACTGCTTGGTGGTGCTCTTGTAATGCGTATGCGGTACGACTGGTGTGGTGAGGTCTTGAGTTAATCCCTGGTTGGGCAAAACTGACATTGGGTTTTTCTATCATGAAATGCTCAGTATTAGCCCAGAGTCTGTAAATGAGCCCGGTATGGCGATAGGCTCGCCCCTTATCGTTACCTTATCATCGGCCTTAAATAAGCTCCCTGAAATGTAGGTGTACTCGTTACACCTTTGCCTACCCCTTCGAGCATTACAGGCGTGGTTACGTATGAGATAGCCTAGATTAAAATTGTGCCTGATGTATTGATAGCCTCGCCATATCGGCCTCTAGTACATCATCAAACTAGTTTTAGGTGCAAATAAATAAAAATAATCTAATGAAACTAATGTCGTCAAAGCTTGGTTATTAAAATTGCCCTTCTGCCTACCCTTCAGGAGATAAAGACCTGATAAATCAGTAAAATATATCGTCAATGGGCAAAAATACTAAAGCGCTAAGACATGAAAAAATCATATACTTACCTACTGGATAATTTTCCCTAATACTTATGCTATAGAATCATATCTTTTTCCTAATATATGTAATTGCTATGAATTTTATCGTAAAAAATAACTATGTTGTTGGTTTACTACTACAATACTAATGCTCTACCGTAAATGCTCGTATTGGCCACTAGTATTTCTGCCTTTCCAGTGACGATATATATACTAAATATAATGATGCGCTTAGTTATCGACTGCAATTCAAAACTGTGCCATTGAAATGACGCAATCCGGTTATTAATAGTTGCTGCTACCTTACATGTATTGATATATAGGTGGCCTATATTGCTAGGGTCAAGATGTTATCTCAGGAATCTAATATTATCAATAAAGACCCATCGTGTAACTAAGTAACGTCAATATACGTGCAACTAGCTTCTTCCAGCGGTTCCGCCTGCGTTACATACAAATGTTTCTGTCCCTTTTCTCCGGTTAGGGGTTGTTGAAAATCTTTTAAATACACGTTTTCAATTGTGTTGAAGAGCATTAACATTAAGCTTAATGTTTTGACCAATACAGTATTATATACCTTACCATCTTTGCAGTCTCCCTTTCTCCACTTATGGATTGAATATGTAGATTTTTTTCCTAAACGATGCCTGCCAATGTGAAATCGACAACCACTTAGAATGTCAAGTTTCTATCGTCAACGGTTTGGGCTGGTTGATGTTGAGTTTGACTGGATTTTGCCTATAGTTCAACATAAATTGGTCACTAACTCCCGTATATTTCTTATTGATGTTATCGCTTTTTAGATCCAGCTTGGGACTTTACTTTTT
This sequence comes from Amorpha juglandis, assembly GCA_949126905.1. NCBI lineage: Eukaryota > Metazoa > Arthropoda > Insecta > Lepidoptera > Sphingidae > Amorpha > Amorpha juglandis. Next base: position 6,406,420 of record OX421380.1, read on the forward strand.
TATAACGGACTGGCAAACGCGCAAGTAGGTCACCTGCTCTCCACCGTCTGCGAACATCTAAAATATCCACTCACAAAAAATTCCATTGCTAGACTACAAAACCAGGACTTCATAATCAGGATTCTTTTACTTATAAATTAACACTCAACTCTATTGTTACAGATGCTGTCAAAGACAATACTCTTAGAGGACGAGAATTTGATGATATACTTTAAGCAAAATGTAAGTTGACAATATTCATTAATCTTTTAAAAACAAGACACTCAAACACATGAATACAGAAAAAAACGTACAAAGAAATACATACGCAAAAGACGAAAATCCAAAATCAAATAAATCCTATCTAAATAACAAACAAACAAATATAGGTGCTAAAACAGTTAAATATCAGACAAATGATTTAAACAGTACTGACTTAAATTAACCATCAACGCAAAAACAAACTTAAAGGCAGCAAAAATACACCGAACATATCTGAAATTAATAACAAAGTAAACACAACAAAGAGCCTCAATCCGTGGCGCAAATTACACTTATATTGTTATTTCCATACGGCAGTCATTTGTTGGAATAAATTAGCATGAAATTCAATTAACGTGGTACTTAGTGCAAAATCGCTTAAGAAACTTCCAGCGGCTTTGAGCTCTCAAAGAACAAACAAAAACTACCGTCCAGCTTTAAAGGGTTTATTTGATCGGGTAATTAAGTGGTTTTCTACCTTAGCTACAGTTTATGGCAGGAAATTGTTACAGTTAAATCTAGTTGTAAAGCAATAGGTGTATTTCGATTAATGTATAGTAAATCAATTTGTAGGGTGGCAGTACGATTACGACCAATATGTGGCCTTAGAGATTAATATCCACAAAAGAGATTCCTTAGTCTGTCGTTATATTTTTCAATGAGTCTAAATGAATAGGCTGATTTGAATGCGGTTTATTATTTAAAAGCTGATTTAATCAAGATAGTCCAGCTATTTGAAAAAAATCTGTTCAGTCAGTTAAATTGCAAATCTTTTATTAGCCTGGCATGAAATAGTGACTTCACTAAGCCTGATCCTTAGGTAGATAGATAGATAGAAGTTTTATTTCGGCTTATGTAACACATCATACAGAGTAATATAATGTTAAAATAAAATAACATGGTAAGAATAGCTCTGTGGTACAAGTATAAGTTTAGTGTGGTCCAAATATATTGTCGACCATCAAAAGACGTAGTGTCAATCGAAGGTCGGCAGCGTTATGCCGGCGTTAAGTTACTAGATATAGCGTATATATTGAGCCCGAAACGCGACTCGCTGAACGAGACACTATGGCGGTTTTATCACCATGTGTATAGTGGTCGCTATCCTACTTCTAATCTGATTTTAAATCATGACTCCATCGATTGTTCGCTAAGGTACAAAAATATTTAGATACACTCCTACTAGCTTTTTGTAATTGGTGCCTGTTTGTATCAATTAGATCATATTATAATGATTGTTGGATTTTGTTACTTAAATGAACTTACCACCAGATTTAATCGTAACCATTTTGGTACGTAAACTGTAAAAGGAAATGCTTCTTATATAAATAACACAAAGTCCATCTTTGTCAATAAATCTTGTAACTATTGCTTCGGTAAATTCAATTCCTTTACAATTTTCTCCATCTAATATTCAGCGTTGAGTGAAAAATATTGTAACTTTTGTTATAAAACTAAACCGGTATTTTATAAAAGATTTTAAAAATAAAAGGTAAAATGTGTTGGAAACCGATGTACAAAGCAGTCAGCTGTAAAACGTAAGAAGCGCTTCTACAAAGCGTGAATTCTGCGGAGAACCAACTGCTTCTATTATAATATTACTTTCGAAATAATAACCAATTGTTATATAATCAATTGTTTATTTTATCGTTTGTTCTAGATTAGTCTAGTTTTTTCTAGTCCAAGTAGAGTCTTATGCGAGAGGCCGTCTGGGTATCACCGCTTTCTCTATTTCTGCCGCCAAACAACATGCGTAAACACTATTGTTTGGCTTCCCATAACCTTACCCATCGAACACCGTAGTAACAAAGTTTCTAGGAGTTTAAGTACAATCAGATTATGAACATTCGAAGGTTTCATTTTGTGAGAGTAGAAACAAGTTTCCAGTGAAGCTAATAAAAGAGTGTTAAAAAAATACAAACTTCAGTTGAAAATTTCGTTGTTTCACTTCTTTATTGTTTACTAGCTTTTGCTCGCGGCTCCGCCCACGTGATCAAATAAACAAACAAACAATCAAACTCTACAACTTTATAATATTAGTATAGATTTGATTTTGATTTGACAACGGAAGCCTTCAAATAATATTATTTTGGTAGCTTAGCAACGGAAGCCTTCAAATATGAATAATTTTCCCCGTTTTTGCAACATTTTTCACTGATGCTTCGCTTCTAATGGTCGCAGCGTAATGTTATATATCCTAAAGCCTTCCTCGATAAATGGACTATCCAACACAAAAAGAATTTTTTAATTCGAACCAGTAATTCCTGAGATTAGCGCGTTCAAACAAACAAACAAACAAACAAACAAACAAACAATCAAACTCTACAGCTTTATTATTAGTATAGACTAGCAATTGCTCGCGGCTCCGCCCGCGTGAAAGGCTTACTTTTATACAACCTTTTATCCCTAATTTCATGTGTGCATCTATAAAATTTATGAAGTTTCATACAAACTTGCGACCCCTATTTCACCGCCTTAGAAATGTAATTTCCAAAAATCCTACACTTCCTGAGAAACCTTCATACCGAATTTCATCTTTCTACGCTCAGTAGTTTCGGCTGTGCGTTGTCCGTCAGTCAGTCAGTCAGTCACTCAGTAACGGAACCATATTTTTTTAGGCAACCCTATTGGTATGTGTTCAGCGACACATTTTATACCCTAAAACATATTTTTCATTCGGTAAACAGATGAGTGAAGGTCGATGTTACCCGGGATCCTCTACTATAATGATTGTGATGATGTATCATTTCCATTCTATATAAACTTCTATATTTTTACAGCGTCAATATCTCAGGACTATACTGTCCCGGACCTTTGAACTATGATCAAAGCCAACACATAGATGGCATTTAGACAAATCTAATATTGTGATGTAACACCACCCAAAGGCTATATACACTTACATATATGTATATAGTGTTTTTATTATTAAATATGTTTACTATTATTTTGGTTAGAATGTGATCTTATATAAACAATGTGGATTGTTATCTAAAACGGATATGTTCTATTTGAATCATATATAAGATCATGCCTTTATCCTCAAAGGGGTAGATACTGGTGCAACTAGTTCTGAACCCAAGTTTCACGGAATTTTATTTCCATCCTATAATGTGATAGGGGGCGAAACTATAGTCATACCGGATATAAATACCAATCCCAGGCAATACCTGTGTAATTTTTCGGACCGAAAACTCACATACAAAGGGGAATGCCCATAAAATGCCTGGAAATGGACAGAAACTTCAAATAGTCATATAATCTATTTAGATTAAAATAAGAATAGTTGTATTATTCTCAAGTTTTACACACTAGGGGGAAAGTATTATAATTATTATTATAGTATTTAATTTGATTGTCGTAAATGTACATGAATGTCGAATTTGACATTAGTAAATACAAATCGTATTTAACAGATAGTTTTCTGTTTAAGTTATTCGTAAGTACCAAACTTTTTACTTGCGATTCGACGTCCGCTCCAATATAATACCTCATTGTTTTATTTATGAATTATGATGTATCTTTAACCTATTTAAATTACCGATATTTGCACTTGTCAGATCCCAATTTCAACACGTAAAATATATTTTTGGCAAAATGTTTTTAACCAGCTTCCTCCAAGTTTTTGGATAGACATTTTAATTGTAATAGATTTACTTTGATTTTAACTACAAATTGGTGTATAATTCATTTTTGTTCATCTTAGGCATTTTTTTGTATGGGAGATGGGCATTCCCCTTTAGTTGTCCTACCTAGGATTTGAACCCAAGACTTCACGGTTCTCAGCCTTAGGTACGCTGCCACTACACCAATGAAGCGATAACATTAACATGTTACATAGTTTAGTTTTAGAACAAAATTATTGACCTCTAGTGCGTCTACCGTGAGCGTTCAATTATAACAAATTTCAATTCCAAACTAATTTGATTATTCTACACAAAGAGGTCAAGCTATAACATCTAATTTAATTTAATAGAACTCTACAAAAGTCATCAAACAAAGAAATTAAATTTAAATTATATTAAAATGATATCCTAAGAATATAATGAATCCTAGAAGGTCCTATAAAATATGGTATTAACTATAAATCGAGATATCCGCAAGATGGAAACTCCGCCAGTAAAATTTGAGTTCCAAAAGTTGAGTCGGAACTTAAACCAAAATTGGATATTCGAAGCTATATGACGGTAACTTTTAACAAGGCCCGACTGACAGGTTTGGGTCGTATTCCGGTATTAATGCAGGTATCCGATACATTCCATATATTAAAGGCATACGCTGACGTCTGTCGAAACTGGCAACTTACTAAGTTTGGCTTTAATTATTCAATGGACGCGGAACTAGCCCATGGTTTTAGAACGCAACTGAAATAGATTACGGTAGCAGGATATGTGTATTTTCTAAAGACTTAAACCTAGACTTAGACCTACAGACTGTTTCATTGTTCCTCTGGTGAGCCTTCTCTATTAATGATTTACTGCACCACTTTAGATATTGTCAAATGTCATATACCTTGAATAGGTATGCTAGTGGGAGATATTTTTATGCCCGACTGTATAGCGATCACCGTAAAAAACGGCCCATAGTGTCCCGTTCTAGCGAGTTGCAATCCGGGATCAGCCAGTGTATACTCAGTGACATCAGGCTAGTATTATTCTGGCATTGTATCTCTCGACTGTCGCCATTATATTTGCATGCATTGTATTTATAATATATATTTATATATTAAGAGTGTTAATTGAAACAACTATTTGCGCGGAAAACTGGTTTAATAATAATATAATATTTACCATCAGGACCAGTGTAGAATATTTATCTTACCAGAATAAAAAAATAATAAACTTATTTAAAATTTTCGAGCTCCTGAAAGTAAGAGCTGTGTGCTCTGGGGTGTATGATCGAACTCTATCTTTTAGCCAAATACTTTATATTTTATTATCGTATAGAACGGCAAGCGAGTGAATCACCTGATATTAAATGAGTTCCAACAAGACCAGAAGAATCATAGACGCATTGCCGAACTTAAAGGAAAGTGATAATTAAGGAATTGGGAAGAGAAGTGGGAGTTTGGGTGTCCGGATATCTCACTCACCATACGAAACGTACATTACAAGTTTTATTTCAATGACTTGATAATAAAAAAAATTGTCTTGTTTATCTCATTTATTCAGAAACAGTCATTTGGCAAAACACTACACCCTTATCTTAAAAGGCTAGAAGTAAGAAGAAAGGGGCAACAAAAGGATAAAGTTAATTAAGATAGTCGTTAAATTAAAGCAAAAAATTTACATTGCGATTCTTTATGTGCCTATTATAAATACTCGACTCTATTTCCGCCTAGTGCCATTCTAATTAATTACCAATTAGTTTATTAACTGTTTACAATTCCTACTCGTGGAATTTCATCTCTCGGAACATATTTCAAGATAAATAAATAAATAAAGTATAACACCCAACAGTCACACATATAGCCCTGACCCCACAATAAGATACGAGTCTTGTGTTGTGGGTATCATGAACTACGAGAGACTTTTTGGTCTCACAATACCCAGACCCGAAACAAATATTTGCTCGGTGCGGGAATCGAACCCACGGCCTCACGTTTCACAGTTGGCTACTCGCCCACAGCGCCACGGAAGCTGATGTCTAGACAAGACTAGACTGCGCTCAAAAAATTCAGAAAATCACTATTGGAAGCTTCAACTATTTCTATATAAGTATATTTGTACATGTATTGCTTAGAGAGTAAGTGGGCCGTCAACATCTTAGGCCCAATGCCAACCTCACCTGCACGTGGTACAACACTATGTTTATTAACAGACGAGGCAATGGCGAGACTTAGTTCCCGTTACGGGTTGTGGGAGTCAGACGGCCTGTCACCCCATATAATACCAATTACTGCCAAACCATGATGGAAAGGTGGGCCCTGGCATTAAACCGGGATTAAAATATGCAGAAAGAAATATGTGTAAACGTATTACTAAATATTTTTTACATTTGAAACCTTCTATTAGTTTAAACAAGACACTAAACATTTTATCAAGAGTAAAATGTACCACTAGTCTTCTTTGAGTAAATTTGAAACTTTTAAATTGTTCAGACTGACTACGGTGTACACCAGTCTCGTAGATCGATCGATAATCAACTAAAGTATACAAGTATAATCCCCTCCCCTTCCCAATCCCTAATTATCCCTTTCCTTTAAGGTCGGCAACGCGCCCATGACTCTTCTGGTGGTGGGCGTACATGGGCGGTGGAGATCACTTACCATCAGGTGACCCACTTGCTCGTTTGCCGGCCTATGCTATAAAAAAAAAAAAAAAAAAAAAAAAAAGGAGCCATGTTGTAACCTTCTATTAGTTTAAACAAAACGGTAAACATTTTATCTAGACTAAAATGTACAACTAGTCTTCTTCGAGTAAAGTAAAAACTTTTAAATTATTCAAACAGACTACGGTGTATGCCAAAGTCTCGTAGATCGATGGATAATCAACTAAAGTTTACAAGGAGCCATTGGATGCACGCGGTACAGAGTTACTGACCGCTACTTATTGAAAGTTAGGATCGCACATCTATATAAAGTAATAGTTTATGATACTGGGAGCAAGATGAAATAACAGTGTGACCTACTATAAAATTCGTAATATTTTCTTTGATGCATATTTGAGCTGAACTTAATTTTTTTTTTACCTTGTCATTATCGACCATTATCCTCATTAATGTAGCGGCAACTCAGTCAGATTCAGAAACTGTGGGTGACTGAGTTCAAATCCCTGGCCAATTACAATTTGCGTTTTGAGTTTTCAATACGAAAATCACACTTGACTTGCCCACGATTGGAATTTGTGCCCGGTATTACTATTGCCATTGGGTCACCCCCTGGGCCCTGTCACATTAAGAGGTAGAAATAAAATCAACATTTGTGCAGTACTAGTTGCACTTCTGTCTACCTCTTCAAGGATATAAGCATGGACTTATTTCATTTTCGTTGATTTTCTATTGATATTTTTTTCAAAACAGCTCAATCTGACTTAGTAGTTACTGCAAGCCTTTATTGCATGTTATCTCCCTTGCATAATGAATATATGCAGAAATTATGAAAAGTATACTGTGAAAAAAATACCTTCAAAAGAGCATTGTCATTACCTGAATATCACATTCGCCCTCAACGTCCTGAATTATTCAAAAATAATGACTTGCGAATTTGAACAAAAGGTTTCTTGGGTCATTATTCATTTTGCTTCGTGTAACTTGTGTCTGCACGACCGGAAAAAGGTCGACAAATAAGCGGAATCGATATTTTTCAAGATATTTTTCCATGGCTTATGGACCCATGTGAAACGTTGTTTTGAAATAATACATAAAATAGTTCAGCTTATTTCAGACGGAATGTCCGAATAAAAAACCGCATTGAGCAGCTAATTTGATAGATTTTTCATAATTATAATTTTGTCATGAAACACGGAACGAGACGCCAACGGACAAAGCCACGGAATGAAAAATTCGAGTGTACCTATATCAAACAGTAAATTAGTGGACAAATTCATAATAGTCATGTATCTAGAGAAGAAATCAGAATGTCGCTTGATAACGATGTTTGCAATTAGTATTCCGGTAGGAAATAAGAGCTTCCGATCTCTGCCAGCGGCATAATCGAATTATCCGATTTGCCTCGATATTCTGAAATCATTTGGAACTCGCTACGCAGGCAATATTTAATATGATTATAGATTCGTGTCTTTATGGCAGAAGCTAACAATCAAGCAAGTGGGTCATTTGATGGTCAGTGATCTCCATCCATGAATACCCACAATGCTAAAATAATTATAGAAGTCTGGCCGATGATAAACAAATAGGATAATAAAGAGATTGGGAAGGTGAGAAGGAATATGAACCTTTGAATATCACTAAACAGCACGATTCACGTCAGTTTTCCGTGAAACAGTGGAAACAAGCCCGTAATATCGATCTATGTATGTTGTAGATAAAGTTGTCTACAGCATGGACCTACCATATGTGTGTATCAAATTCAGTGAGATTTAGAAAGCAGATACAATCCCTAGAATATGCAATGCAATTATTATATTTTATAAAACGAGTTTTTTTTCACGGCTTCGCCTCCGTGATAATCTAATCTGGGATTACCAACTTTATCCCCATAGGAGCAGAATTTTGAAAAACCTCAAAATACGTATTCCATTAAATATGTTGATTAAATAATATAAATACGCACTTACGCCTGTAATCCCCGAAGGGGTAGGCAGAAGCTACTCAACCCCTCCGCCACAGAGACTGTGTGGATTACAATAAACAAATCTAAATATATAAAACTCAAAGGTGACTGACTGACAAAGTGATCTATCAACGCACAGCCCAAACCACTGGAGGGATTGGGCTGAAATTTGGCATGCAGGTAGATGTTATGACGTAGACATCCGCTAAGAAAGGATTTTGATAAATTCTATCCCAAAAGGGTCAAAATAGGGGATGATAATATTTAAATGCTGTTCACGCGGGCGGAGCCGCGAGCAAAAGCTAGTTTATTTATATATTCGATCCAATTAAACTATATCTATTCAGGAAGATACGATAGACTGCATTGATCGCTAAACCTAAGCTACGTAGACATACCACAATCATCAATATTATTTCAATGTAAGATATAAACTGTGCGCCTGATGCGAGTTTTTTGATACTTGTCTCGTCATACTGTGACAAATTATGCGATTCGGAAACATTATTTTTTTAGATTTTATTTTGATTTGATTTAGTTAATACATATCTCGTATTTCTCGAACGAGAGACGCGAAACTCGGACCAGACACACGTTCTGTAGTAAACAAAAATATCAGTTGACATTTCCGGTGACAGTCAACACGATACGGATGACTTGTTGACCATTGGTTTGATCAAATTAATTAACATAATTGCTTTGTTGCCAAATTTAATTGGTTTCGTTGAAAACATTCAAAGTAATTAGTCGAGCTTTGATCTGATTTATCTCATCATCAATGTAATACTTGTTCTATATGACCACCTTCAAAACTCACTTTGACAGTCTCCGTGGCGCAGCAGGCGAGTAGCCGGCTGTAAAGCAAGAGGCCGCGGGTTCGATCCCGGACCAAGAGAAATATTTGTCTGATCCACAAATATTTGTTTCGGGGTCTGGGTGTTGTGAGACCGAAAGTCTCTCGTAGTTCCTGATACCCACGACACAAGACTCGTATCTTACTGTGGGGTCAGGACTATGTATGTGACTGTTGGGTGTATTTATTTATTAAACTTAAAACCTTAGAAACTACTATCGCCGTACGAAACGCAATAGCAAGCTGTCACTTCACGCCAATTTGTTGTGAGAGTGAGTGAGTGATACCACCTCAGTCGAACCAGCCCATTCATACTATATACAAAACTGTCTACAAAGCGGATCTTATCTTAAAATTTTCATAATTCCCACAATCTGTATCACAAAGTCGTTGGCTTATAATAAAATATATATAACAATATTTTCTAACCAATAAGGAACCGCACCCACCGGCCGTGGCACCGGGATTCACGCACCGAAATTCGTTTAAAACTTCACCCCATTCCATCAATCAAAAACCAATCTAAATTGGACAACATTCCCGTTTGCTTAGTGTATATTTTGCGTAAAAGTATAAAGGATTTATCTGTTTCCGTTTTGAGTTTGCAAATATTGTTCCCACTAAGTAGATTGACTGGTTTATTGATTGACTTTGTTGCATGGAAAATGTATGTAATTATGTATTCATTTGGGAAACATACAGAAATATTGGACCTGCTTACGCAAACAGGAAACAACCCACAGCTAGTTCAAATGGAGATACTAATTTTGTTTTATTAAATTCAATAATAACACAGATAAATGTAATAAGTTCATAACCGTATTTCTGAAAAGACGAATATTACCGGAGCGCATAACCTTAATTGTAATAATGTGAATACAGCACAGCCCAGATGTTGAAAACGACGAGAATGACGTCAATTAATTGTGAAGATTCTCAAACATCCTTCAAATGTACATCACCTTTGAGATGTAATATGGAACAATGGAAGCATCAAAATTCTGTTGCTCCGTTTTCATCGCATAATATTCCAAATGCAAGCATCTATTGTGCTCTCTGACTGGCGTAGTACATTCAAATCCGTAGAAATATGAAGACTTCGTAGAACTGTGCAACTAATTAGAAATTTCCTTACATTTCTGAATGTACCGTTGTTTTGTCTATGAATTTTCGTGTAGTCTAGTTTCCTATTTAATATCCTCGTTAAATATTCATTTCAAAATAATTTTGTTGAGCAGCTTTGTTGGTTACGTTTATAAAGGTTGTGAGATAATTTTGTTTAACTATTAAAGGAAACTTATTAAATTCCCGAGAGGTAAAATTTGTTTCATGGATGCTATGTTGAGAAAACAGCCAAGAATTTGAACTAATATCTTTCTAAATGCCGACGAAAATTGTATGTATGTAAGACCATTATGCGTGGAATGGAACAAAAAAACTGAGATGTCGTGGGATCGAACTCTTCCTCGCAGATACCTCTGATATTTCCAAGCTAATTAGATTGGAAACCTGAAGATCCGAGAGATGTTGACGAGAATTTCTTCTCTACTCACTCAGAGTGGAGAAGACTAGAGTCATTAATACAGGGCTGTTTTTAATATTAATATTGAATGACAACATATTCGTTGTTACTCCCCAACTGAAACTCAACCCCGTATCACTGGAGCTCAGTATTAAACCCCTACGCAAACTAAGCTCCAAATATCGCGGACCATCATTTGTTTCGGCCTAAATTTTAATCCACGTAAAAGCCGGGAGAGCGTCAACTAACTTGGTCTATAAATCAATGTCTAAAAATTTAAAGACGATGTTTCAATGTAGAAATTGTTACAAATTACTTGTGAAAAAATGTTAAATGCCTTGTTTTAGGACTCTTTTTCCACCTGCCTTTAACCCACTCACAGTGGGCTCGGCGAAATATGTTTTAACACATGTTAAGATATTCGAAATATTAAAAAAATATTTAACCTTAAGAATCTACCTATACCTTGATAATAAATACGAGCAAGGTGCGATTTAGATGGTTTAATCATGCCATAACCTAGAATGAACCTCTTGACCAAATCCGGCAAAATGTAACGCAGCATAGTAAAAATTAAATTAAAAATACAACATGAAATGTTAAGGCCGGAAACACTATTATACTTATTTTTACGGACACTAAGATAATAATTGTGGGCACTTTGGGACTCTTAAGAGCGACAAATTGCGGCTGACAGTCTGCAAAATGATGTTAATGGAAATGAAGTCAGCGATAAAAGATAAAAAGTTTTCGAATAAAATCGAAAAAGGTTCGTTTCATGGCCGACTTAAGTGTTTATTTGACATCATGATTTTGTACTAAGCACCCGTTCAAGCTGAATTTTTGTTGTAAAACTTACTTAATAAGGGCAAACGAAAATTTGAAGGGCACGCCGAAAAGTTCTCTGTATGAAAAAAAAAAATTGCGTCAAGTCACAACTGATTAAATCTTTTTAACGAAATTACATTAATGTAATTAATGTTACATTGTTACATGTGGACTATAACAATCATCATATAACATATCCAGCAGTTTGCAAAACTTCATCAAAAGCACATAAGATGCTGTTGTATATGTACTAGAAATTAAGTAAATCAAATATGGTAAATGAAAATAGAACTTTATATTAAGTTCCGCAAAACATGTATCAAAAATGGTTTAACTTATACAAAGTAAAAAGCTTCCATGCAAAATAAAGCTTGATTTACACAAGGCTTTCTTGTCCGATAGATGCGAAAATATACTAGAAATTTCTGGTTTTCTACGCAGCGACCGCATCATATAATTTTTTTTTCTATTTGTTGCATTTTAATTTAATACTGACTATAAACTAATGAAAGTGAGGATCACATGATGTAGCCCCTCAAATAACAACTTTCTATTTTCAGTGTCGTGCGATAAACTTTTCTCGTGTATACTACCCTAAATAAAATACTTCAATAGCGCCATCTAGAAATTGCATTTAAAACAACTTTATAAAGAGGTTGTTGCGCGGCAAGTATTACAAGGTGTCGCCATCTACATTCGATGGCAAACACTTGCTGAAAACTGGACAAGCATTCGCAAAGAACTTTTCCGGCAACCGACGCTTCGTGTCGCTTTCATACACGATACAAAAGTTTCAATGGAAACATTATTTTGGAACAAAACAACAACCGTCATACAAAACACGAACTTACTTTTAAACTAGGTTTATATTGGTTAGTTTATATGGTTTAACATAATAACTCGTTTATATAAAATTTGGAAGCTAGTCTACGATTTATAATACATCTACATTTATCAAACTCTACATTTTACAAATAAATTATTTATCACATTTTTCAGTTTTTCCCCCCCCGTTTACGTACTAATAAATGTTGCCCGTTTGTTTCAGATGCACAAAGTGTTTGATGTGATATTGTGTGTGGGAATTGCCCTCAGTTAGCGCTGTGCCCCCATGCCCCGGCTTCCGACATGCCTCAGTCCCCCTCACCAAGACTGCGCCATTACAGGTCCCCTGAAACCGCCATTGCCTGAACCATGCATGCTATCCGACATGATTGCGCGGCTTCATTAGATATGCGATGCTTCAAACCTCAAATCGGCTCCTAATTATCCTTTGGTATATTGCCAAAATATTCGACTACTGGGAGATTCAGTTGAATACAAATATACCGTACAATATTTTTGTCGTTCTTTAAATAGTTATTTTCTAAAGATAGTGCAGAAGATTTTGCTGAAAAGCTAAAGATAGTGCTGATACATAATTGGGTTTTATAGAATTTATTTTTGTTTTATCTAACAAAACAACGAACCAAAGTACAGCCAACAGTTGTAGAAAACGGGTTTTATAGATAAACCCTACTATTAGTAAAAATTGAAAACTAAATTAAAGAGTGATAAAAATACGTTCAATTATGGAAATGGTAGATTATGCTTTAAACACCATTATATTAATTGCTTTGTAAAGTAATCTAAGGCATGTTTCCTAAGCTTCATCTTGCATTAGATCTACCTTTTTATTTTCATCTATGTTTTTCCTTAACTTGCAAGTCTCGAAATCACCGTTATACATACACCAGCACAAAAAATACAACTCACAATATACATATGTAGAAACTTAAAATGATTCTAACAAAGGTAGATTATAATAATTTGTTGAAAGGTTTCATATTTAGAAAATGCACATTCTTAGAAAAATAAAGTAGATCATTTACAGCTTAGCACTATAGATTGGTAAGTTTTATTCAAAATAGAATATAGACCATATATGATAGTAACAAAGGAATAAATACAGACAATTATTTCTTTGTTACATGAGAATTAGTTTCGAATGCTCATCCTCACGAATAGATAGTAAATGTAAGCAAATTGGAACCTCATTGTAGACATTTCGACGCGACTAAGCACACACGGTTTCCACTCCGCCAAATACAAGTGCCTTCTCGTATTTCGTCCTCCGTGACACCAAGGGTATGCTATTTGTTCATCCGAACAGCCGGTAGATAGGCTTTATCAACGTCGCCCTGCTACAATAAAGCCGCCAATAACAATCATAACAACCTTTATCTACCTATCAATGTATTAAGCACAAACGTTGTGTCAAACTACGCCGATAATATCAATGTAAAATTATTTGTAGTCCTGTGTATTGAACTTCGAAGACAAAACAATAATTGCGTCGCAACGCTTCCAAGAGGAATGGTATACTTATCGCCAATTGTTTATTGATAATATGTGTCGGGGATAGGAGTGGTTATTACTTAATATCGGTAGTACAGTTTTATCAGTCCGTTGATGCGAACAAACGCGCGATATGAGACTTCACGGTTGTTCGCTTTATGTACCGAGTAGACCACATGTCAAAGTCAGGGATACTAATTTTCGTAATAACAAATCGTAAGTGATGAATTCCCAAATATTACAGTAAGTTTTCAAGTATTATAAATATGGTATTGTGGTTTGACAGGACAATGACCGCAATATGTTTCGTTTGCAACCTGCCGATCCTGTCTCATCAAGTGGGGCTGGTGTGGGCGGGAGGCAACGGCTGGGACGAGCTGACCCGCTCCACGCTCGAGGAGTCCACGTTGAGGCAGAGGCTCGGCAGCCGGAGGGACTCCGCCGCGCAGGTTTCCTGTCTCTCGCCGCCGGAGCCCGACGTTTCAGACCAAGCCCGAGGTACAGCAGTAATTTTCTTCCATATCTTTATTTATTTGATGTTTTAAGTTTATTTTAGCTATGTTACATTTGAACATAAAAAATTTACAAGGTTGTGTAAAGCGATACAAAGATTCTTTGAACTTTTATATACGTGAAAGTTTTCATATTGTTATTTCAGACTTAATTACAGATTCCTTTACAATTAAAATTAACTAACTTATGTCTTATAATAAACACTTTACGGACAAGTTAATATAAAAAAATACACATTTTTGTTTATATTAAAAGGTGGACCCCGCCGACGCCGCTCGTCGCTGGCCCAGCTTACGGATATACTTCGCGAGTGGGGTGGTGGTGGAGCACCCCGGCGCCAAAGAGCGCCGCTTTCCCGACGTGAAACCTTGGCGGACCTAGCCCGCTCTCTGCCCTGGGCTCGACACGAACCACCTCCAAGACGTAGACGGGACTCTTCAGCCGATTCCGGCATCAAATCAATGGCGTCCAAGCGTCGTGATTCCAAAGTCACCCCGCAGGACTTTCGCTCGGATTTCCCTAACTACTGGGAAAGGAAAGACTCAACCACTGTTATGCCGTCAAGAGAACGCCGCATTAAGCGCCGTAGCTCCGGTGATGAAAGTAAGGAGCGAAGGGACTCTGTAGATGGACATCGTAATAGACGAGATTCCGTAGTGGCCCAACCTCCGCGAATAGTGGCGACACACAGGAAGAGACGTGGTTCACCTCCAATGCCCGCTCCCCCATCATTTGTTGAAGTGTCTTCTGATCCAGGGCCTTCTACACACCACCCACCAGCCGTAACTGTAGTCGCAATACATGAACCCAGCCGATCTGATGGTGAATGTCAGCCAATGACAATGCCGACAATTATAACCTCAGCCGTGACCCCATCTCCAACGTCACCTACTGTGCCGACTACAAACTCAACCCAAACTGTACAGACAAGTACTTCTACCCAGTCGGCGCAAGCGACTCAAGCAACCACTCCTAGTGGACGAACACCTCCCAGCTTGGGAGGAAGACGAGATTCGACGACACAATGCGGACGAGCTAGACGAGATTCTCGGGCCGCAGCCAGCCCAGAGCGTAGGTTAGGTCGGCTGCAAAGACAGGCGACAGCATTTGATGATCCTACCGGACCACCAGGAGCCAGGCGTAGAGATTCTGGTCCGTCACTGGGACCGGATGATGAAGGAAGAGTGAGGAGGGATTCTTTAAGTCCTGATTCAGCGGCGCGACCAAGGCGCGACCGTTCTCAGTTAAGTCCCGATCGAGCTGGAGGCGGTGAATTAAGCCCTTCAGCTGCGAGGCGTAGGAGTCGCCTTCGAAGGCAAGCATCATGCGCTCGAATGGGACGCGCAAGGAGTCCGGAGTCAAGTTCTTGCTCAAGCCGAGACCCCAGTCCATGCGCTCGTCCTCCCGAGAGGACGATGATACGAAGGCAGTCGACAACTGAAGAGATATTGATAGCGCGTGGATTTCGAAGGCAGTCGACCACAGAGGAGATGATTAGATGTCGAAACTTCAGGCGGCAGAGTTCGCAGAGTGATGATGCCTGTATGCGGGCGCGTGGGCGACGGGACTCCTCGACGCAGATCTTGGATGGCACCATCGGCACTATGACAGTGGAGACAACGAGTACGTTTTTCGACTCCAGCACACAAACTGGTAAGTGTTCTATTACTGTATTATATATTTTAAGCGGCCTAAACGATAAAATGAAAAGAGTATCTCAAGGAATCGCTAGCATAAAATCAAAAAACTTTTATAATGATTTATTTCATAGAAACCGTTTCATATTTTAATAAAGTCCCAAAAAGTAAAAAAGGGTCATTAATTATTGATTCAAAATAAAGGATCGCCGCAAACTAACTCATAAAATATTAAGCGCATACAATACTGCAAACTTTCCTAACCCGTGTCAATTTCATACATAAAACAAAGCTTTCAAACTATAAGTGCGTAAACTTACTAACGACAAAATCGAATTAAACCTATCACATAATTGTTTGTAGTAAAATGCATTAAGTGCTGAGTGGTTGCAGCAGGCCGCGAACAAGTTTCATCTAATGCGCGCTAAACTAGTCTCGCCGAACGTAAAGCAAATTACAACCGTAAACTCAATCGGTGTACAAGCAGTAGTCCGGAGCCACGTGCTCGGCCCCCGCCCCTTTTCATCAGCCAATCGATTTACACATAGCTCGTTCGTCTCACTCTACCTGCTGTTTTGCCGACGGGGCCGAGGAGGGAGAAGACAGCTCAGTCGAGGGTGGCACAGTGGCGCCACAGAGGTCCGGAGTGTGGCGGCGCTTGGTGGCCGGTCATTCCAAGTGGCACAACAGCGCGATCGCGCGGGGCACAGAGATGACATGAACCGAGCTCCCGGCGCAGGCCCGCCCGCCCGCGCCCTGTCATCTGTTGCGGATCGCTGCCATGTTTACTAGAACCAAAGTGACGTGCCGTACACAACGAATAACCTCAAATAACAATACGTTTGACAGTCTAATATCGCGATAAAAAATACATAGTAACTTTCACACCAGCCAACGTAGACTCTACAACGAATCCAAATATCTAAAAAAATATCCAGCAGATTATATTTGTATTTTTGGTATACTGTTTTGTCTTTCGCCTGAGTACACGAAATAATTACGTTAATGATAAGATATCCCTGTCAGTGGCGTGAATATAAGTTTGTGATAACACCCATTTACATATAGACTAGAGACACAAGAGTTTTTGAACCCCAAATTGTATTTTGAAAGACATAACCTAGATTAGTGCATTTTAAAAACAAAACACCAATATTATTAATTACATGATACTTAAAAAGTAAGCCGCTTAGATATAGTGATTATAAACTTTTATTATATCAGTGTTTAGAGGCAAGATTTGTATTATTTGAATGTGTGAAGAATATTTATAAAAATTTCATCGCAACGATATGGTAAGTACGAAGTAGTAATGTGTATTTACTTTTTTAAAATACCGTAACGAACATTTAGCAAATATTTTTATAAGTTAGAACATAACGTACAGAATATAAAGAAACCGAATAGAAATTATTCTTAAAATATTATTAGACCTTTAATCATTATTTATAAAATAAATAAACGACATGTAAAGGTATTTAGGGCGCTCCAGTCATTTAAATAACCACGTTCAAATCCTTTTCATAATTATCTGCTTTCATTCAACGACAAAGAGATAAGATCTCTTTGAATATCGAGACGGATGGTTGCGATGTTTCCATATTATGAGTCGCGTATCATGATTCATTCACGTTATCCACGCATACAATTTCGTATACCTACAGCATTTTGGGTTTCAATATTTATTTATTATTGTTTATTACACGGAAAAAATATTATTATGTGCATTCATACCTATCGCTCCTACAAAAGCAAAACGACATAATTGCAATGCGATTGCATACGCACTCACGCCTGTAATCCCCGATAGGGTAGGCAGAGGCGTAACCCGTACGCCGCGGTTGTTTCCGTCCCATGATATGTTAGGGGGTGAACATATCCCCATACCGGGATACACCATACGACCAATTTCTAGAGTCTAGGCTGATACTAAGCATTTCGTGTTAGAAAAACTCAAAATAACTTTTACTTTTACGGGTATCGAACACGAGACCTCAACACAGCAGTCGTGCCGCGTACGCAATACAACTACTACCGAGGCAGTCATATTATTAACTATTTCATTTTATAGGTTTTATGTTTAATCCTTCATAGTGTTATCATAATAGATGATTTTTAATAATGTACTAAGATTAGAGACCTCTGATTCTTTGATATTTTTTTATATAATACTAGCAACCCGTTCTGCCCTCGCACGGGCTTTCTGTACTATAATATGTATGTATTATACATATAAAGCTTCCTCATGAATCACTCTCTATATTGCTGAAAACTGCATTAAAATCCGTTGAATAGTTTAAAAGATCATGATGTCCGAACAGACAGCGGAAGCGACTTCATTTTATTGTATGTAAAGATTAGAATATTATGAGGACCATAATCAATGTTCAATTATTAAGAATTATATTATACCAACACAGGAAACTTCGTTTCAAATAATATAAGGTGCCCAAATCCCATAAGACTGGCGAACCACACTCCGTACACGGAATAACATTGGTACCATGTAACAATGTGGTGGTGCTGGCATAATGGTTAAAAACCTCAACCAAGACATTGACAAATTTTAGTAGGTAATTTAATTTTAGTAGGTAGTTAGGTAGGTAAGTGGTAGGTTATATTTATAATTGAGACTTAATTGTTAGCCTACTATTCTGCTAATATTATAAATGTGTAAGATTGGATGTTTATGAGTGTGAATTTAGATCATAGGTTCCCAGCCTTTTTTCTCACAGACTACATTTACAATCTAACTGGTTCCGGTGGGACCCTTTGGGACCCCTTTTCCCTTAGGGAAAAAGCGTGGGGTGCTTTTTGAGATACTATCTAAATGATAATCCTTCTACTCATATATATCAATACAATATTTATAACTATCGACACCATGCACCCCACGTTTTTTTTTACAATAAAATACATTGTTTTCTTCAAATTCATTTTCTATTTTTTAGTTAGACTTTCTATAAAAGCGTGTTTTTCCTCAACAGCTAAAAAGGCACCGTGATTTAGGTTTTAAAATTAGTTTAAAAGGTTTTAATTCATAATTGAATTGTCACAATCTCCTTAATAGTCCAAGAAAAATCTCGCCCACTGTCCCATTTGATACAGCGTAGGCGAAACGTGGGTGAATTTCTCGCAATTCTGTCTAGACTTGGTGTTATGTATGAGAATCCATAATTGTTTGTTTATTATTTTAATCCATCTAACCAAACTAACCTAATCTTACTACTATTATAAATAAGAAGTTTTGGATGTTTGTTTGTCAATCACGCCTCAACGGCTGAACGGTTTTGGATAAAATTTGGCACCCAGGTAGACCATGATCTGGATTATGATATTGGCTACTTTTTATACTACTACTTAGTATTATTATAAATATGAAAGTTATACAAGATGTTAGGTCCCTCGTATGCGAGAAGCCGTCTAAGTTGGTACTACCGCTTTGTCTAACACCAGCTAGCGTCTTAGATGAATTCCGCAAAAGATTTTAAACTCCGTATAGTCATTCCTTTTGCTATAAAAAATTTCAATAAGTGTATTTTAATTTTCCTTCATCATCTGTTTTACATAAAAAATCTCTACCTAAAATAACTTAGTATCAACTTCCACGTCACTTCGCGTTTGATTAAAATTTAATTTAGCGTTAAGTTAGATAATTATTTGTTCCAAAACAAAGCTCATTTAATTAATTGGATATTCTTTGATGAAAGAACCGCTTCCCTTTGTGATACCATTAAAATTATAATAATTACGTCGTGTTTTATATGTAGTCCGGGTACTATAAATTGTCCGTTTCATAAATAATTATGAGTTAAAAACTAGGCGGAAGGTCCCTGGTGTGCGAGAGCCCGTCTAGTTGGTACCACCGCTTTGCCTATATATTTCGCTAAACAGCAATGTGTGAGCACCGTTATGTTTCGATTTAAAGAACATTGGGCCCAGGAAAATTACTGGGCATTATGGCGAAAATCTTATGTCTCGGGATAACGAGCGCAGTCTACTGAAATTTAATAACAGGGATAGCTTTTTCTTTTTATTTGCCCGATAGACGTGACGAGTTGGTCGCTCGCTTGATAGTAAGTACCATACCTGCCAACTATAGCAACACTATTCAAACTGTACTCTTACACAACAGTGCTACACACTGCTGCTTAGCAGCATATATAAACAGTGATACCTAACATGGTCATGTATTGTATCTATCATGTATTGGTGGTAAGAAACCACCAATGTTTTTCCTAATGTATCTTGTACATAATTTACAAAGCAGTTCAATTACATAACCAAAACAAGAAACAGTATATTCATTACGGGTTTTTATGAACAATAACCTATATAACATAACTGACGAAAGCGATAAACGCATCGAATATTGAAACAATATTGTTTCCATGGCCCATAACATTAATATCATCGTTGAGTATACTACCGCTGCTATAAAAAAGGAATGCTTCCTTTACTGCTCACTTTACTGCGTCTAGTGCGATCACATTAATTACGGCCCATTTTCTATTTAATATTTCAATTTAGATGATTGATTTAATTTTTGCATCATTGGTCAAAAGATAAGCACGTTCGATTTGATTGACAGGTTGGCTGATCTTGTATCGCGATCCACACAAGGTGTGTGTCATTATGGCAGGTTTTAAAACTATATGTACGGTGGTCGTTATATCGCCAGTGGTTTTTTTGACTTTCAGCGGGATCCTCTGGCACAAACTGAAAGTCAATTGCGACCAATGCTCTCTTGCCGTTTCCTCAAGACATTAACAAACCATCTTAAATGACTTTCTTGGACTTTCGGGTTCCCAGCTTATTATTATACTACTCTACAAGGACCGTATTAATCACATGATAAAATTAAGTAAAATACCATATCTTTGAAAACTCAAATGAATAAAAATATTTTATAGGCATTACATAAATTATTACTTTAAATTTGAAATCAATATTGATTAAGTACACAGGCGGAGTTTCACAAGTTTTATCACGCCCCGGGCCATTTATCAAATTTCTCCCAAAGAAATACAATGAGCAGTAACTAATTTAACAATTCAGCCTTTAGGATCTTCGAAATGTATCAAAGTGTCGAATAGATTAGTCTGTGATTAATCAGAACTTCGTTTGTAGGACATTTAGAATTTATTTTGAAAAGTTCGCAGCCATGCGATTTTGTTATGGTTTTATTTGTTAAAATTTATAGCATTCGGAACGCTTGACTGAGCTCAAACCAAACAAACTTTATTAAAACTCTTCTGAGTTCGGAAGTAATATATAAAATGGTGAAAACAAAACAATAATTTTAAGTCAGTTGTATTATTCATTGACCATCCTGCAATAGTGCCGACTTAATATTATTTCGTGTTTAGTTTAGTCGAGTCGATTTTAGTTTTGTTAATGTCTTATACTTGGCGTATTTCGCACCATAAAATATTTCCAACTAAATGATACATGATTGAAAAATTACTTTAATTTTTTTTTTGTTCATAAAATGTCTGGAAAACTGTAGAGCAATATGTGAACATATGACAGGAAAGAGCTATAGTTTTTAATAAAATGTAGAGGAAACTATCCTGAAAGTATAGCAAACTGCTTGTCACACACAGTGTTTGTCCATAAGTTGGTCTTAAAATTTTAAGCCTTTGGTTGTTGGCAACCTCCCAAGTTACGTCACTATATCCTTTGGCTCAAAGCCAAAGTAAAAATTTGCTTTCACTATTTATTGAACGATTTATGTCTGCTTGTTTAAGCGTTTATTCGGTTCTACTTGAATTCTAAATTGGCTTTTAAAATAATTTAGTCACGTACTCTAAATGCGACTGCGTTCGTGATTCTCTAACTGAAATATTTAATAAAAACTATTGATAGCACCGACTCAAAATTGGTTAGACTTTTTATTTTTGGCCTCTCATTATTTTTACTTTTGTTTTTAAAAGGTTTTATTTTACGACTTTAAGTGAAAGAATCATCAAAAGCGTTGCATTGGTGCCGAAGTTTTAATATTGAATCCCCGATTTCACCTCCGGGGTGGAATTTTTTCTTCTAAAATATATGGGACTAACTGTGATATTATTAAAATAAAAATAATTAAAAAATCTAGATAGATTAGATAGAGATTCTAGAAAATACAATACTTACAAATTATTCAATCTATTTTAGGAAAATTGCGGCCAAATTTACATACATTTATACGGGTCGAACACAGAATATCCTTTTTTAATTCGGTTAAAAAATATTTGACTCACTGCTATAAAGTTTTCTACGGCATAATGAATAACCCATTTTGTGGGTAGCCCTAAGAGGTCTTTTACCTTTTCCCAAAAATCTTATACTGACAGGTGAACGAAGAATAAGTATCGTATTGAAGAGTGATTTTTCAAGCAAAGCTCTTAAAGTAATATGTTATACTGTTGGGGCTCGAAAAAAGGTGTCGGATTGGACCCGAGCCAATCGCTTTGATTTACTCGATTTACGTATTCAAATTTATGTCGTGGCCATACATTTTTGATAGTACTTGGAGTTAGTGTGGGTTGTTTCAAAGTATCAGTAATGGTTAAAACATTCGTAACGTTATTTAAAAGATAAATAATAAATAAAATAAGACCCAACAGTCACACATACAGCTCTGACCCCACAGTAAGATACAATCATCTTTGTCGTGGGTATCAGGAAGTTTACTTTCAGTCTAGTACTAAACTAGTACTAGACTTTCAGTCTCTCAACACCTAAACCCGTAACAAATATTTGAGAACCCGACAAATATTTGTCTCGGTGCGAGAATTGAACCGGCGGCCTCACGTTTCATAAACGGCTACTCAATCACTGCGCCACGGAGGCTCTCAATGAGGTTTATTTTAGTATTTATAATACCCACTTTAAAATCTGCAGATTTTGTGAAACATTACTTCTTACCTGGTACTACCGGTTTGAAACAATACACACTTAGGCTGCGGACTCGAAGTCAGCGGGCGCGGGGCGGCGGCGGCGGCGGCGCGGGAGCGGCGGAGACCCGGTCTCGAAGTCAGCGCGCAGATCGCGCGGCGCTAGAACGGCGTAGTGTTGTGCTATGAAAAATTAGTGTTTGTTCGCGAACGAAATTGGTGTAAATATGATGTTCCATATAAAAAATAATTGAAATAATTTGCTCCACCACGTTGGCGGGCATTTTTGAAAATACACAACACTACGTGAATGCAGACGCGCAGGCGCCGCTCGACTGAGGCGCGCCGCTCGTACGTCGCTCGTCGGGCCCGCGCCGCGCCGCTGCTCTCGAGGCCAGGTCCATTTAAATCTATGCATTGTAACGCGCCGCTCCCGTGCCGAAAAATCTCCCTTCTGTTATGCCATAAACTCCTTGTAGCTGGGGCTTCCATACCTAAGTTAAATGTTCTATAAAATGAAATTAGTAAAACTATGTTCTAAAAGTGAATCGTATTGCAGAACCATCCCCGCTGTACGACAACAATCACTACCACGAGGAATGTCTGCGCTGCAACTCCTGTGGGCTGAACCTCACTGGACCCAATCAGGTGAGTGCAACTTTATTTACTCATGCAATCACTTGCTTGTTCATGCAAGTCGCTGGATGCAGGCCATACAAGGTGGTAGGTCCCTCGTATGCGAGAGGTCATCTGGGTTAGTACCACCGCTTTGTCTTTTTCTGCCGCCTTTAACAGTGTGTAAGCACTGTTGTGTTTAGGTTTAAAGGATATTCAAGCCAGTGAAATGACTGGGCATTATGAGACTTAACACCTTATGTCTCGGGGTGACGAGCGCAGTTCAGTACCATGCAGTGCTCTAATTCAAAGTTCTGTTTGGTGTTGTTTCTGTTTATGGGCAGGCGTGGCGCTTACCTTCGAAGACGAGCGCCTTGCTCGTTTCGTCATTCAATCAAATAAAAAAAAGGTCGCTACCAACAGGTCAGTCTGGAAATCTTTGGGGGCGGCCTATGTTCTGTAGTGGACGTCCTGTGGCTGATGATGATGATTCACTTAGCAAGCTGAGTTGCAACATGACGTTTAACATGTTGGGCAACATTGTTCTCAGCACGCGAAGTTGCTATAATGCAAATTATTATGTTATTTATAATCTCAGCACAGCAGTTCTATATCGTTTACGCATTACAATTGCGCCACCAAGGCGGTCATAAGGCATGATGGCAACCCAATAAGCATAAGCGTGCAGAAGTAAAGAT
This sequence comes from Amorpha juglandis, assembly GCA_949126905.1. NCBI lineage: Eukaryota > Metazoa > Arthropoda > Insecta > Lepidoptera > Sphingidae > Amorpha > Amorpha juglandis. The sequence continues at coordinate 6,430,777 of OX421380.1, forward strand.
GCATCATTTTCACATAACATAAAAACAATGTGGAATAAGTACAAAATATAAAATTCTAAGTGAATACTCTGTTGCAAATATTTTATATCCGTATGATAATTCTAACAAAACAGGAACTTTATCGTAGTTTTCCGAGTAGCATAGTTTAAATACTAGGAACATTTTGTACACAAAACGTGTTCTATTCACACATTTGTGTACCCAACGGCTTTCCGCTCGTCTATGATTTATGGCCTGCATTTGTCGTCCGCGTGCCTAAACTTGCGAGCGAAAGCTTCTGTCGTGAATAGGCGCCTTTATTCTTTATTTTCGTACAAAGTGCATTAGCATATTTTGTAGATAGGTCGTCAGTTTGAAAAAAGAACACTGTCGTCTATGATTGTAATTAGGATGGCCATCTTTTTGTACAACTGTAAAGTGCATTGACAATGATGGATAATTTTTCATTGGAAACTGCTAATGAATATCTTACGTTACAAAAAGGTGTTGAATAAATAAATTATTACACTCATACCGTCAAAATTGTCCGCAGACCCCACACTAGCTAACCTATGCCATAGATTTCAGGAACTTCCTACATCACCCAGACCCAAACCAAATATTTTAATTTTTTTTTTATTGCCTTAATAGGCAGACGAGCAAGCGGTCCCGCCTGATGGTAAGCGGTCAACGCCGGTCATGTTTGTGGTTCACAAAAACATTTGTCTCGGTGCAGAGACCGAAGCCACGGCCTCTCGCTTCACAGCCGGCAACTTGCCCGCTGCGCCATGGAGTCTGTAAAATTAGATAGTATTTGAATACCTAATTTAAAAATATCATACTCGGGTTTTTCATTTCCAAAATGATATTAAAGATAGCCTTCGTGTCGCAGTGAGTACTCAAATGTGACACGACAGGCTACGACTTCGATCCTTCATCGATACAAATTTTATGAGCAATCGACAAATGTTGTAAGACCAAGAGTTTCTCGTAGATCCTGATACTCATCATAAACTTATTATGGGGGTCAGCATTATATGCATACGACTGTTGGGTATTATGGGTAATACATCTGATAGCCTCCGTGGCGCAAGAAGTCGGCTGTGAAGCGAGAGGCCGCAGGTTCGATCCCCGCACCGAGACAAATATTTGTTTCGGCGTCTGGGTGTTGTGAGACCGAAAGTCTCTCGTAGTTCCTGATACCCACGACACAAGACTCGTATCTTACTGTGGGGTCAGGACTATGACTGGTGAATTTATTTATTTACATCATATTACTGCTCAAAATGTTAAACAGGTATAAATAATACAAATATACGTATAGATGCATTCGATTGTGTTGGAAAAAATACTTTATATATTTTCCATTAGAATAGTCCCTTGATCCTTCCTGTGAAATGAATTACATTTACCTAGCAATCATTTGTTTTCTATTTTTCTTTCATCCGGATGCCTAATGCGCTCCAAACTGATCCAATCCTGATGAAAATTGCACTCTCTTTGTTTTTCAATCTTGTTTTCACTGAATCCCTTTGATGCGAATAGAATATTTCAGTTCGTTAATTTGTTTTGAATTACTCAGTCATTCCTGATTGCTTCTTTGTTTATGTCTGCACATTTGATAAAAACTTTCATATTGTACCTTAAAGATCCTTACAGCTTCCAACAGGTGGTAAAAAACGCAAAGAAATAAAACAGTTGTAAGGGGCTGATAAATAATTTGTTTTATTTTTATTCGTAGTTTTTAAATTTTCACAACTAATAGCTCGAAACAAAACGAATAAATTATGTATAGAACTTTCTAAGCGGAATTTCCCATTAAATTCTTCATTGATATGCAAAATTGTTTTTAATTATTATAATTGCGTAAAATCATTTACTTACCATCATCTATCTTTCTATATCCTTGACAACCTAAAGTGAGCCTGGCCTTCGAGACTAAATCTCGTCACATTTCCCTAGGTATCCTGCTTAGTCTTGTCATGAAATAAAGATCTCATGCTTTCGAAACTTCACACTCAATATCTAGACAATAACTGAGACATGTCCAGTCCGTCTAGACGTAACTCCGTCTGATGGAGTACGTGCTGTGCATGCTAATTGCAAAGGAAAGAATTATCGTAACGCTTGAATAAAGCTTAGTAATAGCTCAGTTTATACGCTGGCAATATCTAGCACTACTGTACTGTAGGAAATTGCTTTGCTGCTTTTGATCTTATAATAATAAAAATCTGATAATAATTTTATTTTAGTTTTTGGGAAAATCACAAAAAAAAACATATATATGGGCCTAATACGTAACTTTCTATTTTAAATCGGTTGACAAGAAAATAATCCACTTGTTAAGTATATTGCGGCAGTTGTTTTACATAAAATATACTTGTGTCCAAAGAGTTCACTTTAGTGACATTATATAGCATTGCTTCTTACAATTTAAAGAACCTGCTTTATTATATAAGGTGTCGGCAAATTAAGAAGCATGTTATTTGAATACATGTGATCTTACCCACAGAACAGCTACAATACCTGAAAAATCATCTATAAAGGAGGGAAATATGGATTGGAAAGGGAGATAGTTTATTTAAGCCAATCAATTTATTTCTGTATGAAATGCAACAGCAAGCCGCCTCTGCATGTTGAACACGTTGAAAATATATTTTTTTTTATTGGTGTTATCTCGGATTAGTGACAGAGTCCTGCTTAAACGTTTCCACCTGGCCCGATCTTAAGCATCCTCGGTCGTAAGACCATTGGCTTACATGTCTCCCTCTAGTATGCCGAGAAAGCGCTTTTTGGGCCGTCCGTCTATATCCCTGGTACGATTTGGCACAGGCATTTGCAACCGACATACTTCTAAAAACGTTTCCAAGCCAACTCAAGCGACATTCCTAACCTTTGCCTGTTAAGTCACAGCCACCAGAATACGTCGAAAATATTGTAAATTATATTCAACATTATTACGTATCACCATCATGAGCCACAGGATGTCCACTGCTGAACATAGGCCTCCCCCAAAGATTTCCAGACCGACCTGTTAGAAGCGACCTACATCCAGCGACTTTCTGCGACATTTATAAAGTCGTCTGTCCACCTTGTAGGCGGACGTCCAACGCTGCGCTTGCCAGTACGTGACCTCCATTCCAGAACCTTTCTGCCCCATCGGTTATCTGTTCTGTGAGCTATATTAATTAATTAATATTACGTATATTTGAAATCAATCCTTTCTCGTTTAAACTGAAACTATAATTTACAAAAAACATCCCACATTACCAATGAACTCCGTGTGTAATGGAAAATAATGGTTGTATTTGTAGAGTTTAATAGGGATGGCCCACCCTTATTGGATAGTAATCAATATAAGGAGCAGCCCGACGGTTTCCATTACTGTGCTAATAGCCTATTTTCATTCTAATGTTTTCGACAAAGATAGAAACATCAATGGAAATGCTTGTAAAGATTTGCGTAATGGTTTTTAGGTTTTTACTATCGTGTAACATGCCAGCGTAGTAATGTTTAGTTATTTCAAATGAATTTGCAGCGAAGCTATCAAAGTTTTAGAACATAATTTAGGCTAATTCTTGTTTTTTTTATTTGTTTGAATGAGAAGACGGGCTAGGCGCTCGCCTGATGGTACACTCCCATAAACAGAAGCAACACCACACAGACTTTGAATTACAAAGCACTGCTTAGCACTGAACTGCGCTCGTCGCCCCGATACATAAAATGTTAGGCCTCATAATGCCGAATAATTTCACTGGCTTCAGTATCCGTCAAACCGAAACATAACATTGCTTACACACTGTTGCTTGGCGGCATAAATAGACAAAGCGATGGTACCAACCCAGACGGCCTCTCGCCTATGAGGGACCTTGTAAACCCATCCATTAGTTTATATCCATAAACAGCCAGAAAATAAGATATTCCCAGATAGCGTCATCCTTAACAGTCCTCGGCCTTTCTCATTAAGCCGTCTCTCGCAACGTTGCATTGACGATTGATTCCATGATTAGGGCATGGAATTTATCTTCAATATTCATAGCGTTTCAAGAACATTAGGTATATTGTATTTTTTACATTATTGTAGCTTTTCCTTTTATGATTATAACCGAGTTTTCAAGCTTTTGTTTCCTCATAAACTCTCTAATCTGCAATTTTATTCTGTTTATATTTTATCTTCTCAACCGAATTTACTCAATTTGTGTATAGTATGACAAAGTATTATAAATTTTTATTCCGGGAAAATATTGCTTCCTACAAGCAATAACGTTTGCAGGCGCACTGCCTTAACTCGTATTATTAAAAAACTGCACGTATATTTTCATTGTTTTTTACATGTGAGCCATTTCACGTGAATCGGATAGAGGTTTTATAAGCCAAGCTGTAGGCAGTTTTGTCTACAGCATGAATGGGCTGGCTCGACCGGGTCGTTATCACTGTCTCACAGAAAACCGACGTAAAGTAGCGGCTTGCTGCTGCGTTTCGTGCGGTGAGTGAGATATTCGGAAGCCCAAACCCCTTAATTATCCCTTTCCTTTAGGCTGCGTTTAGACGACGCGAAAAATTTCGTGCGGCGGCCGCGCGGCGGCTGCACGAAATTTTTCAGTCATAGCAAATGTATGTCTTATTAACTAGGACTTAACGTTGAAATTCTTTGTGAGTAACCAACCGCGCGGCCGCCGCGCGGCGGCCGCGTGGTCGGCCGCGCGGCGGCTGCGCTCGCGTTTACACGATCGCGCAGTCGCCGCGTGGTTGGAGCGTTGCGACGAATTAAACATTATGGCTTAGTCAATAGAGTTTACATTAGTTTTTCGAGTGATTCGAGCGAGGCGATCGCGCGGCCGCCGCGCGATCGCCGCGCGGCTGCAACGCGGTGGGATTACTTGTCATATAAACGCGCCCTTAAGGTCGGCAACGCGCCCATGATTCTTCTCGTTGTGGGCGTACATGGGCGGTGGAGATCACTTACCATCAGGTGACACACACGTTTGCCGGCCTATGCTATAAAAAAAAACAGCAAAGTGAGCTATCGCCGTACCGGGTACAAATTCTAATCCCAGGAATCTCATATATAATTTTTTTAATCATCATCATCATCATCATCAGCCACAAGACGTCCACTGCTGAACATAGGCCTCCCCCAAAGATTTCCAGACCGACCTGTTGGAAGCGGCCTGCATCCAGCGACATCCTGCGTTTTAATCACATAAACATAATGTAAAACTAAAACCTACCCGTTTGGCTTTAGAACGTTGCTACTAGACCAAGTCGACTGATGATTTACCAATAAGAGATAATCTATTCCATTAATAAAATGCCAGTTCTTTAGTACTGGGTTCTCCGGGCCCATCTCCACATTATCTTGCTGTCAATCAAATAAATAAATTACTATTTGTGCTGAAGCATTAAGTGGAGTAAGCATTGACGAACGCTGATGAAATAATTATTACGCCGAATAGATTTTGGAAGGCCTCCAAGTTCGCCTAATACACTTGTAGTGGAGGCATTCATAAAAAATGTACGAACCGATCCGTCCAGAACAAGTGATGTAAGAATGTCTAGGCCATTCATAAAGTCTGATTAATTTACGATTGTTCCTTTTTCTTCTTGTACCCATTCGTATGGCAAACATAACTAAATATGTATACGGTACAGATGAAGTGTTAACTCTTTTTTTTAAGTGGGTTAAAATTACTGACTCATCATCATCCAGCCTTGATGACAGAAATTCGAAACTTTAGGAGTGTATTGTTTTATGGTATATGCGTAGTTTAATAAGGGCTTTTCCGATTTTTAGATTACGACAGAAAACTATAAAATTTCTCAACGGATAGCAGCTACGCAACATGATTCCAGTTTTGAATCGATTTTAACTTCTATATGAATCTTCATTACAATTAAAAATTGATAATTTAATAATTTATGATGAAGTAATCATGACTTTTAAGTTTCAACAAAACTTAAGAATCGACTTAAAAGACCTTCTTTTTAGGTATCTTTGGAGACAATGCAATTTCAGTTGACCGGCAGCGACATAGGCACCGACTCGAAAGAGACCTGAAATTGTTATTTCTCACTTTTCAGTGTTAATTTTTTGAAATCGGTTTTAAGTTTTGTTTAAATTCCACCTTTATAAATCCGCCTTTCAATTTAGAAGTTTCTGAGACCATTGGCTATCATATCTTCTAATACGCCAATCCAGCACATTTTCGGCCATCCGCGGATAACATATTTACGAATCATTACCATCTCTGTTTTAGAATTCCATATTATCCTACTTGCCCAACATAAAAATACTTTTTAACATTTGATTCCCAAATCAAATCTCCAATAGCGAATGAGTTATTTCAGGCATTCGTGAATTTGAATTCAAATGGAAATATACAGCGACGTCCAGTGTCCACGGATCACCAATGAATTGACCCGAAAATATTCTATGAATATCAGGTTTATATTTGATGGGAGTTTCGATAGATATATAAGAATTATTTATTGAAATTTATTTTTAGGTTTACAAATCCAAATGAAATATATATTATTTACAAAACGAAGAATTAAATTAGAGGTAGGTATGCTAGTTTATTTTTAACTTTGCTCCATCTCTCTCCTCTCTATTACGCGCGTCATAAATAAACTTCAACTCAAAAGTACATAAATTTCAAAACATCAATGCATCTTATTAAGAAAAATATCATAAACAAAATTATTTTAGAAAGTTTGAAAGGTTTTCGGATCGTAGCGTCGTATGTGCTATAAAATATGTTTACGCCGCTAACAGTGTTTGTCTAGACTTATTACAAGTTCGCCCGTGTAACTACGTTGAATATTTTTACGAAAATCTATAAGGGAGCATTGACTGCGTCGTATAAAAGACACAATGGATTGTTATCACTTTCTACTATTAATTCGTTTTTATGGTCCATCTTAGGTACTTTCACCGCAAATGCTATATTATCTTCCCCTTGCTTCATTAAATAAGACTATAAGATAACAAAAATACCCAAAAATGTCTGTATTCATGTTTCCTCACGATGTTTTCCTGCACCGTCAAAGAGACGGAAAATTAATAATTAATAGATACGTAACTTCGAAATGTGAATTAGAGCTGGTGACTGCTGGCCTCTTTTATCTTTATAGACGGTACCAGTTATTCTAAGTATTCTCTCAGTATCAGTTTCTTCTGCCAGAACTGCTAAGAATAAAATTACAACGTATCTATCGTCGACTCTTTTGAAAGACATTAGGTATACTCTGGTGTACTATATCTACCTACGCAGATCTGAGCACAACATATAACAAAGCAGATGCAAAATTCTATCATTTTCCTTTGTCACATTTTCAGTAGCCACGAAATTTTGTACAAATATTATTCCAAATACATGCACTTACGTAGATCAAAACTCGGCCAACCCATAGCCGTAATAATAAGGAAAGATCTTCAGAAAACCCGCATCTCAGAACACGTCAAACAGTTCCCAGTCTGATGAATACAGAAATTAAATTAAGGACACTTGGCAACAAAGGCGCAGCAACGATCGAAATTAATCAAAGACGAATCACTAAGGAAGCCCGTTACTGAGTTATTACGGGAATGAAAGCGAATCAATCACGTGACCAGAGTTGAAACAAAAAGTCAAATACTTCTTTTATCACCTCATGCATGATTGAATCAAAAACATTCCAAAATCTAAAATATAATATACAGATTTCACTACAGATTTCAGTTCTGTACCTATTGTGCTCAAGCGAAATAAACAAATCTTCTGAATTACATGCCAACTGAAATTTTAATAGTAAAGATAAAATACACAATGTGCTAAAATACATGACTCCAATAAACGAATAATACAAAATTGAGTAATTTCAAATTGATCACAAAAATATTTGTCGCCGAAATGATCCAATATTCAATAAATACCTCACATTGAATCTCGTAATTTCGACAAATATTAATTTCTGACTATTTTTAGTACAGTGCAGTGAACTGAATGAAGTCCGTATATCGAAATATAAAATCAAACTGCACAAAGTTAATAAACCTGCAGCAGGTTTCGTTTGTGAGTATTCAAAGGCCTGTCCAGTGTATGGAAATGTTGAAAACCTTTATTGGGAGACTCTTTGTCTGATTCGCATAAATGTCACGTTAAAAAAATATAATATATACGAATATTTCATAAAGGTTGTCGATAAATGGATACCCTTTCTTGTATGACACGAATTGACTTTAACTTTTGAATTTTAATTTTTAAACTATTGCTTTGTATACGTTATCTGCATGGTGAAAAATTATACTTGTCCAGTATGTTTATTTGGAATTCTTAGGCCAGTAGAGGTTTGCCTATTTCCCCAACATTGCATAAGCCCATATTATTGATCACTTATTGCTGGATCGAAAATTCGTCTCTTCGGATCAAAGATGTTACCCACTAAACATAGATGCTCTTCGTTAATGTATAAGCCCCATAGAAAATAAAATACCTGAATACCGCCCCGATTTGGCGGCTTCTATATGATTTCCGAAACTGGAATAACCACAGCCAATACCCATACCCATGCCTAGATCCATACTTCTTATTTATTAACATAAAATGACAAACCCTTACATAACATTATCATTCAAAATTGAAGCTCGCACTCGATTGTAATATAAAACAATTAAGCATATATTAAGGATCCATAATTTTCTCCCACTCAGATTATCTGCGATCTAAATGAAAATTTGTCTCCGTGAAATAATGAACTTTCTGCTTTAACGGTTCAACTTGGACGTATCAGGGAGGAAATCTGCTTACAGAGCCCGTCAGGTGTCGAATAAATCTATCAACCTTCACAGCTCTCGACTTTGAGAACCTGTATAAACCAGTTTTTAGTTCGTTTACGTTTTAGTTTATTGTTAAGACTCAATAGTTGAGAAGTTTTACGAAGGTGTTCTTTGACAAGTCTGAACGCAAATTCAAAGGTAGCTACGTGATCTACTTTGATTACAATTATTGCAAAGCTTGTAATTTGCATTCCTTAAATTTTAGGTTATTTTCTATGACTAGTTTCGCGGCCAGTTTTTTGTAAGCTAACTATTTCTTTTAGGCACTTTAGCTCAAAAGGGAGTAGATTAACAATAATAGAACCAAGTCATGCAACGCTCTATGGGAATCGATTTATTACTACGAACAGGACTATTGTTGTAATAAGCCTGATATTGTGGTAGTAGATAGATTAGCTCACCGGTCAAGGATTTTTGATGATACCATTCAATATAACGAGAACCTTTTAAAAGCCGAAAGAGATAAAATGATCAAATATCTGGATGTGGCACACGAAGTTACTGACATGTGAGATGTAGATTCGGCAATCATTGTTCCAATATTCGTTTCTGCCCATGGGTTGTTACGATAGAGCCTCAACCAACATCTCCAGAGGGTCTCAATTGATGATTGGGTCCAAGAGTCATATACGGAAGGGAGCATTATTGGACACGGCGTGCATTGTCAGAATAGTCATCACTCTGGGCCGTATTTAATTCAGAAATGTAGTTCGGATACTGAAGTTAGCATCCCACGTTATTTCACCATTAGCAAATTAATTTTCATGACAATATCATATTGAAGATTAGTTATAGTTTTAGTTTACATCTAGTTATAGTGTATAATTAAATATAATTTCACCATAAGAATTTCAAGGTTCATAAGGTTACTAACCCGAATTAAAGCGGCGTGGTGGACTGAGGCCTAAACCCTCTCATTAGTAAAAAAAAGGCTCGTGCCCATTAGTAGAACAATATAAGTATACACAGAATATATAAATAAATACGCACTCACGCCTGTAATTCCCGTAGGGGATAGACAAAGGTATAAACAGTACACCCACATTCGCCGAGCGTATTTCCTTTCCATGATGTGATAGGGGGCGAGCCTATGGCCATACCGAACACAATTCCACACTCCGGGCTGATACTGAGCATTTCGTGATAGAAAAACCCAATAACACATAAAACAGAATCGATCCAACATATCTATCTATACTATTTTATAAAATAACATGTCCTGACTGACTGACTGATTCATCATCGCCGAGCGCAAACTATCAAGGCTACAAGCATGAAATTCGGACTGTATATTCATTTTGTTATGTAGGCACCCACTAAGAAAGGATTTTAGAAAATTCCACCCCGAAGAGGTCAAAATAGGGGATGATAATATGTATGAAAGTCCGTCATTTTGAAAGTTACATAAACAAAATGTTGTATTTCGGTTATTGACGTAAAACAAATAAAATACGTGTTTCAGGAATTTTGGAAATTTTATTTAATAAGGGATGAAAAAGGGGGTGAAAGTAAAAATTAAGTTTGTTTGTTACGCTTTCACGCCTAAATCACTGAACAGATTTTGATGAATTTATCTACAGGGATAGATGGGACCCTGTAGACGGTTACAGGCTACTTTTATCCCGGAAAATGCTGTTTACGCGGGCGGAGCGGCGAGCAAAAGCTAGTCATTCATATTTAAAAACACTGTATATTATATCACATTTATTTTCGATTTGTTGGAAAAAGAACTATGTTTAAGTTCTATCTAAGTAATATCTAAGTTAACAAACTAAATCAGAACAGCTCCCGCTCCAGCTCCCCAGAACATAATCCACCACACTTTATACAAAACAGCTGGCGCTGAGGTATTTCTTATAAAGAATTCGAAAAGCGTACACAAAATCTTGTGTCTCGTGATCCAAGCGAAAATCGTCATTTTGTCACAAGCCAACACGCTAAAACGTTATGAAGGTTTCAAAAGACTGCATTAAATTCCAAGCGCGCGTAAACAAAGTCAAGTCTTTTATTTGCTTTGTTTTCTAGATTCAAAGCCTTTTGAGCCATCGAGAATTTAACAACGGAGTTAAACAAGTTGATTTATTATCAACATTTGTTGATTCGTAATTTTATAATTCGATTGCGTAATATATGCTTTGAAGAAATTAGATACGTCCTTTATCTGTTGTTATGAATAAAGGTGGCCAGCATTTCTTTAGTTTACTTATTTTAATTTAGGAAGGATGTCGTAGGACTATCAGCCAGGGTTGACAGGTCTTTCTTTGGCCTACATTCTAGCATTGCCTATATGGTATGGTAACCTATGTCTGCTACTGTTAGGCTTTAGGATAATTTTTCAGGTAGAGCGAATTATATTTTATGGTAAATCCATCAAATTGGCATGCAAACGCATGCCAATTTTTGATTCAGTAAATATTATATTTCTGAAATTGGATATTTATTCGATTTTTTTTTTTTTTTATTCTAGCTCGGCAAAGTGACTACACTACACCTGATGGTAAGTGTAGTGCAATCCAAGAATAGTGTCGACCAACGATAAACAATGTGTCCATGGTAGGTCGGCAAAATCATGCCGGCCTGCCAAAGGGCCAAGGGGGCAAGGAAGGAAAAAGGGATGGGAAAAGGGTTAGGATCAGGGGGCAAGCCCCCTAGGGCGAACCGGATATACACTGGCTGACCCTGGAACGCGACCTACAAAAGGTGGGTCACTATGGCAGGTTTTAGCACCAGCGTACGGTGGTTGCTATCCGGTCGGATACAAGTATCCTCCCACCAGCAAACGCACGATTACGCAATAAACTCGACCCCATATCGCCAAGGGCCGAAAATATATCAGTCACAATATATTAATTATTACACACACACCGAAGAATTTAGCCGTGACAACGCGTGTTTGTCACAGCCAAAACCCTCGGTGCAGCAAAATTTTACAAATGGACACGCACTTTAACATACGCTGATGACAATATATTCAAAGTTTTATAACCGATTAGAACTTTAAATAAACAACGTCGGAGGCTATAGCTATACATGAGAAAATAACTGTTTACGAGACAATCGTTTCGTGTACTGAGACAAGCTGCAGGCACGCGACTATAAAACTAATGCAGGTACCAGGTTCAATAACTCTCACTGTATCATATTGGCTCAACTTTAGACTTGGTATTTCTAAAATTCTTCTTGTGATTTGTGTTCACGAATTCGCCATGCGATGACAATGTTGAAATTTGATGAGATAAATTTTTAGCTTTTTCTTTACTTACAAATAAAAATCAGTTGCATTTGTTGAAACAAAGGAAAGGATTGGATATGAAAGGTTTCACTTGGGACTTTTTGCTGCGATGTCAAAAATGATAATTAAAAATTACAGGCAAATTACTATTCTATATTATTTCAATTGTAAAACGTTACGTTTTATTAAAACCCCAATTAGAAAAAGGTTTGTAAAAGAAAAAAATAACGGCAGAATAGATTTTATTCAAACTTAGCGTAGCGTTATGTTGCTTTTATAATACATACACATTCACATATATATATATATATATATATATATATATATATATATATATATATATATATATATAGAGATAGCCACACGCACTTTGTTGATCAACCGTGCCATATAGTCAGTTTTTTGTTGATCCAAAAACGTATGTTGATCCGGGTCATGATTTGTTGATCCATTACAATATCCCCATGCACATGTGTATCCGTTTGGAGCCACAAGTGTTACGGCCAGAAATAATAATAATTACGCCATTTTTATACAAATCCACCTTTTTGGCATGTTAGCAGTTGTTGATCTGATTCAAATGGGCCAATCACAGCTTATCATCGTTTGTGATTGGACTAAAGAGAGAGATGGAAAGAGTGGGACAAAGACGGAGCGAATAGATGCGTAGTAAATAGATAAAATATAATAATATTGGTCGGTTCATCAAATATGTAATTTTTTAAGGCCCGTTAAAATACTTTAACAAGCTCATTAATTACGTATGTATAAAATTTGAATTAAAAAAAAAGTATGCGTCTCGGGACACTCGACAAAAGTGATAACTTAAACTAATGGGGGTTAAAGTGAGAGAGGAGGACCTGCCTACTGCTGCCGTATGCGTGAGAGAAAGGGAAGCCAGACAGAGTGGCGCCGTAACGCGTTACGTTACGAAGCGGTTTACCCTGCCATAAGAAGTTATCACTTCATTGGATTGCTCTGTACTGCACTGCACTCCAGTCAGGTAAAAGTTCTGTCAAAGTCTGGTCAAAGTCCGGTCAAAGTCTAGTCAAAGTCCTGTCAAGATCCGGTCAAAGTCCTTTCAAAGTACGTTCAAAGTCCTGTCAAAGTCAGGTCTAAGTCCTGTCAAAGTCCGGTCACAATCCGGTCAAAGCCTTGTCAAAGTCCGGTCTCAGTCCGGTCAAAGTACAAAGTTCTGTCAAAGTCTTGTCAAAGTCTTGTCAAAGTCTTGTCAAAGTCCGGTCGAAGTCTGGTCAAAGTCCTGTCAAAGTCCGGTCAAAGTTCTGTCAAATTCCGGTCAAAGTCCTGTTAAAGTCCGGTCAAAGTTCTGTCAAATTCCTGTCAAAGTCTTGTCAAAGTCCGATCAAAGTCCTGTCAAAGTCCGGTCAAAGTCCTGTCAAAGTCAGGTCGCGCTCACGTTACGGAACGCATCGGTTCACCCTCCCGTATGAAGTTATCACTTCAAAAATAATTTTCGAATCATCCTAGGCGTAGTCAAATAATCGGGGAATATACACGAAAAACAGATTCCGACTAATTGTCAGTTTATTCCTTTTTTATGTAACGCATATATTATTAGTCAGGGATCCCGGATCCATTTTTCCACTTGATTACTATCAAGCTGATTTTCCGTGAGTAGCTTCTTTTCGATGAGACACCCAACAATTTCCTATGCGAAAATTCTCGATTGTGGTAGCTAACAGAGGTAACAAGGATAAAATATGTCGATTTGATGATACTCAAAAAATTATTACTTACTGTTTTTTTTTGTTAAATCTCAAGATAATTATCTAAATTATTTGAAAAAATATTTTTCCTACAAAATGTATGGTTTGATCAAAGAGTCCCCCCTTCCAATATTTATCGATTTGAAAAAGAGTATGAATCAAAAAATGAAAATTAAAACTTCTATGAAAAATTAAAATGAAAATTTTAAAACTAAAAATCGTAGGATATGATCAGTTTGCCACCAACAAAACAAGAATTGTTGCAACAAATTAAAAGAGGAAGACTCAAACGGGTGGGGGGTAACGAGTGTCCGTTCTATACGTAGTATTATTATAATATATTCCTTGGTAATACGTAGCCGATGAAAATGGCGGCAAAATTTAAATCTTTGATGTTTGGAGCCTACAAAAACTCCACAACGCATATGGAATATATCCGCTACTATGTATATATCAGATCAACATTAGTTCAAACTTTGATAGTATAAATGGAATCACCAATGCATTGTAGTTGGACAGAGATCAACATAATACTCCGGCTTTCATATATAAAACGGATCCAATAAGTACGTAGGCGTATCAGAAATTTGACCGTTGCGGAGTTGATTGAGTTCAAAATTATTGGAAAAAAACTTGCAAGTATATCGCTTTCTCATAGAATATGTACCTCCGTCTCGATCAGTTGCAGGCGACGTTGCCACTCCCAGCAGAGTACGCGCAATCGGAGTAGAGTTATTCTAGGGAAAAGGTGGACTCAGTAATGTACGGGGGCCCGGCTGGATCAACATAATGCCCAAGTTGGTATTTATATATATATATATATATATATATATATATATATATATATATATATATATATTGTCCTCCTTTCGGCCATTGTTGATCAGGCTGAAATCCGCATTAATTGTTGCTCCACCTTTACCGGCCTATTACTTAGGAAGTTTTGAGTTTATCGTGCTAATTCTGCTATATATTAATTCTCCTCCTTACGACGCTATGCTTAAGTGTGCCGTAAAGTCTTTAGTTTGTCAACGACTGACACGATAATTGTTGATCTTTTAACCGTCATCTTTTTTATACTGGGGATACTTTTGTTGATCAATATAATATTCGCTTGATCAACATTTGCCACGGATACTTGCTATTTGAGTATTGCGGCGGCAGAGCGGCAACGTTGCAAAAACGAAACGGGAGTATTATTTTAAGTGAGATAGATAGTGCACCCGCGACGTTGCGAGTCCCAAGTAAGTTAGCCTAGTCTAGCTGTGAGCTCAGTCAGAATTTGTATCCTGTTCAGACAATGTATTTCAGTTGGATGACGTCTTTTTAATACGCTTTTATTAGCTTCAGACGTATGTTAGTATATTTGTATGTAACGAAATTTTTTAACGGTTTTGACCTTTAAAACGGCGGATTAAATCTAAATTCGGCATACTTTTGCTGGCGGTAGGATATTCATATCCGCCCGGATAGCGACCACCGTACACATGATGTTAAATCCTGTCATAGTGATCCACACGCTTTGTGTGGATCGCGTTCCAGGATCAGCTAGTGTATATCCGGTTCTCCCGAGGGGCTTGCGACATGAACAAAACAATATATTTAATTGTAAAAAAAAGTGTCAGCGTTAACTATCATGAGCCGTGAAGCATGTCCTTCAACAAGGACACGCATCCTAACGCTCATGTAGAAAGCCGGAGATCCACGTCTACAGGTTGTCGGAGAGCCCATATTCCGGAAGCTTGGAGAGAAGACCACGGTGCCAGACCCTATCAAATGCCTTAGCAATGCCGAGACTTACGGCGAGAGCCTTGCCATGCTTGTCACCTGCCTCCCCCCAGCGATGTAGCACGTACCCTAGAAGATTACAGGCCTTGGTGGCTTGGTTAAAGGCCGCTTTGTGAGAACTTATGTTGGTCTCCTTCATCCACTTAATCCAATCGCGATACGCACCGACGACCTCCGAAGAAGGAATGTTATATTCAATTCCTAACCGGATCTCATCGGCAATAACATCGGCACTCACAGAAGGATCGTTGTAGACATGTGTAAGTACTGTGAGTAATGCATGACATGCTATATAACACGACCGAGTACTGAAACAGTACACAGTACCCGGCGAAATGTTGCATGGCACATGGCATGGCATGACGTGCGCACTGCCATAGTACATACACGGGCCGGGCGGCTCGGTGAAGCGGGCGCGCAATCGGAAACGTTCGGGAACGGTCGGGATTCTGTCTCTGTCACGCCCCTTAGTAGAATTTTGATTTAGAGCAGTATATAAAATACTGTTCATAGGGTTTACATTTCTATGGCACCGCCCAGTAAGTAATAATAACTCAACTGGCGCGCTTTCTTTCGTCTTTTACTATTGTTTTGAATTATTTCACAATTGACATTTGTTTACGAGGACAAGGTTATTGTATGTGGTATGGTAAAAAAATTGTTGTTTTGGAAAGTGTTTGTTTTGTGTGTTTGTGAAGAAAGTACTTAATTTGTTACCTACTTAATTCTAACTGTAAATAACTAGAAAAAATATTGCTAGGTGTGTAAATATATTTTTTGGGTATTAATGTATTTGTTCATTATGGCGAATTTGAATTGTTTTTAATTCAAAGTTCTGTGTGGTGTTGCATCAGTTTATGGGCAGGCGTGGCGCTACCATCAGGCGAGCGCCTTGCTCATCTCGTCATACAATCAAATAAAAAAAAGTGTGCGTCTCGGGACGCTCGACAGAAGTGATAACTTAAACTAATGTGGGTTAAAGTGAGAGCAGAGGAGCCTGCCTACTGCTACCGTATGCGTGAGAGAAAGGGACGCCAGACAGAGTGGCGCCTTAACGCGTTACGTTACGAAGTCCGGTCAGTCATGTCCAAGTCCGGTCAAAGTCGTGTCGAAGTCGTGTCGAAGTCGTGTCAAAGTCGTGTCAAAGTCGTGTCAAAGTCGTGTCGAAGTCGTGTCGAAGTCGTGTCAAAGTCGTGTCAAAGTCGTGTCAAAGTCGTGTCAAAGTCGTGTCAAAGTCGTGTCGAAGTCGTGTCGAAGTCGTGTCGAAGTCGTGTCGAAGTCGTGTCGAAGTCTTGTCGAAGTCGTGTCAAAGTCGTGTCGAAGTCGTGTCGAAGTCGTATCGAAGTCGTGTCGAAGTCGTGTCGAAGTTGTGTCGAAGTCGTGTCGAAGTCGTGTCAAAGTCGTGTCAAAGTCGTGTCGAAGTCGTGTCGAAATCGTGTCAAAGTCGTGTCAAAGTCGTGTCAAAGTCGTGTCGAAGTCGTGTCAAAATCGTGTCAAAGACGTGTCAAAGTCCATAAGAAGTTATCACTTCAAAAAAAATATAAAAGGTCTATCTCTCTAATATTGCTATTACATTACACCTGAGTCCTGATTGAACATACAGTACACAACAGTACAAGTAATGGTGGGCCGTACACATTACTTCACTTAGCGTGTCATGTCAGGTCATGCCTAGAGTAATGCTATAGTGCCATATTAGTAATAGTGGGCCGTACACATTACTTCACATAGCATGTCATGTCAGGTCATGCCTAGAGTAATGCCATGCCATGCTATAGTGCCATATTACGCCGTACGAAATGACATGCCATATGGCATTACTTCATAGCGTACTGTTTTGCGCATGTCTAGATCGTTGCCCTCGAAGTAGCGCTGCCCCCAAGGGATGAATGCCAAATACTCTCGCATACTATCCCAATCTGCCGACGAATAGTGCCAGGTTCTGCGCCTGAGCTTTACAGGCGATGGAGGTGCGGCACGAGGCACTGTGGATCCCGCCAGTGGCCACCAACCAGCCGATGGTAGGAGGTACCTAATAGGGCGCCCACCGTGTCACATAGTACCCAGGTGGATGACTCGTCAGCAGAAGGTCCAGCAATGAAGGCGTGTGACTTGCCACATCTAGGATTCTCGTGGGCTGATTCACCAGTTGCGACAAGTTGGTCAGTCTTGGAGGAGCCTAACCACTGCCATAGTCGGCAGTCGGAGGTCATGGCTTGCGATGGCCTCCTTCTGCGAGTGCGTTGTAGAGGAACGGGTGTTCGTGTCCCTCTGGTGAAGGGGGGATCTCCAGTCAGGCGGGTGTTGTACCTGACGGGCCGCGGCCCCTCCGATGGTTGATGATCGGAACTGGTATATATACTAATCTTCGCTCGAATTTTGCTAGCGCGATGTAGGATTGTTCGATGCATGATTGTGCGCGCTAGATGTCGCCACATCACTCCCCCCCGGAGACCGGAGGTCGATGAACTTCAATCCTTAGCTGTCATTGCTTCTCAATCTTGCCAGTGCCATATTGCTCTATCCCAGTGAGTCGGGACCTTCGCGCTGATAGTTCTAGTGAGTCAGAACTGTGCGCGGGTAGTCAGCTCCAGTGAGTCGGAACTGAGGGTATTCGAATCCAGTGAGTCGGAATCGAAGTTTGCGTAGTCGGCGATGAGGCGTGTCACGGTGGTTGAGCTGCGAGAACCGGCGAGTGCCCGTAGAATATCCGGCTGTAGCACAGTCGTGCCGTGATGATGCATGTGCCGAAGTCGCTTGTAGTTGTGCCGAGGGTAGGTACCAGGCTTGCGTGATGCTGCATGCGTGTGGTAACCCTGTAGGCTGCGAGTGATGGCTGGCGGTGCGAAGTGCTGATTGGCTAGAAGGAAGTGGCGAAATGACGATGTAGATAGGTGACGATGTAGCTGGTCCAGTTGGAGTTCCGATGCATGTTGCTGCTGCGATGTTGTTCAGCGTCTGGGGTCACCACTGTAGAGGAACGGGTGTTCGTGTCCCTCTGGTGAAGGGGGGATCTCCAGTCAGGCGGGTGTTGTACCTGACCGGCCGCGGCCCCTCCGATGGTTGATGATCGGAACTGGTATATATACTAATCTTCGCTCGAATTTTGCTAGCGCGATGTAGGATTGTTCGATGCATGATTGTTTGTGTTGTGCGCGCTAGATGTCGCCACAGCGTCATCTCGCAGAAGGAGATCGCAGAGCGGGATCGTGAGCGGAACGATTCTGCTCGCCGCCAAGGGAGACGTAGGAGGCCCCGGGTGGACGACTGACCGGCGTCTCCCGCCCTGTGGAATGGGGGCGTTTGGAGAATTCCACCACGATATCCCTTGCCTGTCGTAAGAGGCGACTAATAGGGGTCATCGGGGGGTCGCGGGCCCGCAGTGGGGGGCTGTCGTAGCGCCCATCAGTACGCTTTTTGTACACGTACTTTTCTACGGCAGCACAGGTGGTTAGCCTCGTTGCTGCCGTTGATGCCGAGGGCGTCCTTCGGTGTGCGGGGGCTTCTGAGCACCCCCAATTGGAGACGGGCCGCCGAAGGGTGGCACCGCGCAAGGGCGGTTCCGGCTGAAGCCGGGGTGCTTTTCGCCTCGGGAAACCCGGGGCCGTCCTTAATGCGCCGAAGAAGGTCACCGCGGGGTTTTAGTTGGTAGTTACCGGCATAGGCTGTATATAGTGTTAGGGACTCGGCCCAGCGGTCGGGTGGCTGGGTCGTAAGGCCGGTAGAACCCAACATAACCGCTCCACCTTCCCCCCTGTGGGGCGGTAGCAATAAACGGCTTTCCCCGCGTCAACAAAAAAAAATAAAAGCCTAACCACAGCTCGTTGTGCGCGTTGAAGTCACCCAGCACCATTAGTTGCGCACCATTGAATACTGCTCCTGCGCATCGTCTGTCGCCTGGCTGATGTAGTTAAACAGCCGAGTTGTCTCGTCATCCCCGTCATAATAAACTACCTATATTAGACTACGATTCACCTGAAACATCTTCGGTGCTGTCAATGGCGGAGGAAATAAGAATAAGTAAAACAGATATACTACGTGATGATGCAAAGATTGGGGATTCCGAATTTGAAACAGTTTGTCTCATAGATATTTTTGCCTTTTAAGCGTCAATATCTATGACATTTATCAAACAAAATTATTATCTTAATTAACAAATAAAACAACATGATAATTTATCTCTTCAATAAACTTTTCTCATCAAGTTTCTTATTTCATCCAGTGCAATAATCTCGCCTATCACAATATTAATATAACAGCGCACAATAGAATACAACCAATCGTAGAAAAGGTAGCCTCTGATTGGCACATTTGAATGTGATCAACAATTGATGGAGCGGAATTGTATAAAAACTACTGTGTATAGTTCGTATTTTTTGCCATTAGAGGGCCAGCAATTGTTGATCTGATCGGAGCCACATTTGTATGCCGAATCCTACATTAGATCAACAAAAGCTGTTCTGATCAACAATCGCTAACGGATCAACAATTAACTGGTGCCACAACCCGTGTGATCAACATTTGCCGAGTGGAGATATCTATATATATATATATATATATATAGAGATAGCCACACGCACTTTGTTGATCAACCGTGCCATATAGTCAGTTTTTTGTTGATCCAAAAACGTATGTTGATCCGGGTCATGATTTGTTGATCCATTACAATATCCCCATGCACATGTGTATCCGTTTGGAGCCACAAGTGTTACGGCCAGAAATAATAATAATTACGCCATTTTTATACAAATCCACCTTTTTGGCATGTTAGCAGTTGTTGATCTGATTCAAATGGGCCAATCACAGCTTGTCATCGTTTGTGATTGGACTAAAGAGAGAGATGGAAAGAGTGGGACAGAGACGGAGCGAATAGATGTGTAGTAAATAGATAAAATATAATAATATTGGATTGCTCTGCACTGCACTGCACTCCAGTCAGGTAAAAGTCCTGTGTAAGTCTTTTTTTTTATAGCATAGGCCGGCAAACGAGCAAGTGGGTCACCTGATGGTAAGTGATCTCCACCGCCCATGTACGCCCAACACCAGAAGAATCATGGGCTCGTTGTCGACCTTAAAGGAAAGGGATAATTAGGGATTGGGAAGGGGAGGGGATTTGGGCTTCCGGTTATCTCACGCACCGTACGAAACGCAGCAGCGAGCCGCTATTTTATGTCGGTTTTCTGTGAGACAGTGGTAACGATCCCATTCATACTGTAAACTATCCACAGCGTGGCTCTACCACTCAAAGTCCGGCCAAAGTCTAGTCAAGTCCTGTCAAAGTCCGGTCAAAGTCCGGTCACTGTCTGGTCACAGTCCGGTCAAAGTCCTGTCAAAGTCCGGTCACAGTCCGGTCAAAGTCCTGTCAAAGTCCGGTCAAAGTCCGGTCACAGTCCGGTCAAAGTCCTGTCAAAGTCCGGTCAAAGTACAGTCAAAGTACAATCAAAGTCCTGTCAAAGTCCGGTCGTAGTCCAGTTAAAGTCCGGTCAAAGTCCTGTCAAATTCCGGTCAAAGTCCTGTTAAATTCCGTTCAAAGTTCGATCAAAGTCCTGTCGAAGTCTTGTCAAAGTCCGATCAAAGTCCGGTCACAGTCCGGTCAAAGTCCGGTCAAAGTCCGGTCAAAGTCCGGTCAAAGTCCGGTCAAAGTTCGGTCAAAGTCCTGTCAAAGTCCGATAAAAGTCCTGACAAAGTCCGGTCAAAGTCCTTTTGAAGTCAGGTCAAAGCCGACTGGTTATTGTGTGAAGCCACCTGGGACTTCGAAAATTCTCAAAGTTCCAGGGAGGTCGGCTAACGCTGGCTGGTCAACTGGCCCGCGTGACGTGTCACGGAAGGTTCTAGTTCTCTTCCGTTGATCGATGGAGCGCTCGCGTTACGGAACGCATCGGTTCACCCTCCCATAAGAAGTTATCACTTCAAAAATAATTTTCGAAATCATCCCAAGCGTAGTTAAATAATCGGGGAATATACACGAAAAACAGATTCCGACTAATTGTCAGTTTATTCCTTTTTTATTTAACGCATATATACGATCTGCAACTGTTACCAATATCGTTACGATAACCTAATCGCGTAAAATACCAAAAAGTGTGTTGTTAGCTGTGCACGTGGTGTCCGTAACTCAGAAACTAATTAAAAGTAAAAAATAAAAAAATGTGTGCGTGTACTAGTGTACACACGTAAGAAGTGAAACTTCTTTATGACCCTATTTTTCGAAAAATGATCTACTGCAACTTTACAGAAATTAGTTAAATAAAGTTAAATTAGATAAAGTTTAAACATAAGGCTTTTATTATCGTAGACATGAATGCAACAAGAAAAGTGTGCGTCTCGGGACGCTCGACAGAAGAAGTCCGGTCAAAATCCGCTCAAAGTCTGGTCAAAGTCCGGTCAAAGCCTGGTCAAAACGCGGTCAAAGTCCGGTCAAAGCCCGGTCAAAGTTCGGTCAAAGTCCTGTCAAATCCGGTCAAAGTCCTGTCAAAGTCCGGTCGAAGACTGGTCAAAATCCATTCAAAGTCCTGTCGAGGTCCGGTCAAAGCCCGGTGAAAGTCAGGTCAAAGCCCGGTCAAAGTCCGGTCAAAGTCGTGTTAAAGTCCGGTCAAAATCCGGTCAAAGTCCTGTCGAGGTCCGGTCAAAGTCCAGCCAAAGTCCGGTCAAAGCCCGGTCAAAGTCCGGTCAAAGTTCTGTCAAAGTCCGGTCAAAGTCCTGTTAAAGTCCGGTCAAAATCCAGTCAAAGTCCTGTCAAAGTCCGGTCAAAGTCCTGTTAAAGTCCGGTCAAAATCCAGTCAAAGTCCAGTCAAAGTCCGGTCTTGGTCCTGTCGAACCGAAAAATGTAATGCTTGACGCGTAACGGAAAAATGTGACGATTTTATTTTTCTAACGCCAATAAAGAAGTTTCACTTCAATAAGTCGATAGCCGATGAAAATGGCGGCAAAATTTGAATCTTTGGTGTTCGGAGCCAACAAAAACTCCACAACGCATATGGAATATATCCGCATCAAGTATATGTGAGATCAACATTAGTTCAAAATTTGATAGTATAAATGGAATCACCAATGCATTGTAGTTGAACAGAGATCAACATAATACTCCGGCTTTAATATATAAAACGGATCCAATAAGTACGTAGGCGTATCAGAAATTTGACCGTTGCGGAGTTGATTGAGTTCAAAATTATTGGAAAAAAAGTTGCAAGTATATCGTTTTCTCATAGAATATGTACCTCCGTCTCGATCAGTTGAAGGCGACGTTGCCACTCCGAGCAGAGTACGCGCAATCGGAGTAGAGTTATTCTAGGGAAAAGGTGGACTCAGTAATGTACGGGGGCCCGGCTGGATCAACATAATGCCCAGGTTGGTATTTATATATATATATATATATATATATATATATATATATATATATATATATATAGAGATAGCCACACGCACTTTGTTGATCAACCGTGCCATATAGTCAGTTTTTTGTTGATCCAAAAACGTATGTTGATCCGGGTCATGATTTGTTGATCCATTACAATATCCCCATGCACATGTGTATCCGTTTGGAGCCACAAGTGTTACGGCCAGAAATAATAATAATTACGCCATTTTTATACAAATCCACCTTTTTGGCATGTTAGCAGTTGTTGATCTGATTCAAATGGGCCAATCACAGCTTGTCATCGTTTGTGATTGGACTAAAGAGAGAGATGGAAAGAGTGGGACAGAGACGGAGCGAATAGATGCGTAGTATAAATAGATAAAATATAATAATATTGGATTGCTCTGCACTGCACTGCACTCCAGTCAGGTAAAAGTCCTGTGTAAGTCTTTTTTTTTATAGCATAGGCCGGCAAACGAGCAAGTGGGTCACCTGATGGTAAGTGATCTCCACCGCCCATGTACGCCCAACACCAAAAGAATCATGGGCGCATTGCCGACCTTACAGGAAAGGGATAATTAGGGATTGGGAAGGGGAGGGGATTTGAGCTTCCGGTTATCTCACGCACCGTACGAAACGCAGCAGCGAGCCGCTACTTTATGTCAGTTTTCTGTGAGACAGTGGTAACGATCCCATTCATACTGTAAACTATCCACAGCGTGGCTCTACCACTCAAAGTCCGGTCAAAGTCTAGTCAAGTCCGGCCAAGTCCTTTCAAAGTACGTTCAAAGTCCTGTCAAAGTCAGGTCTATGTCGTGTCAAAGTCCGGTCACTGTCTGGTCACAGTCCGGTCAAAGTCCTGTCAAAGTCCGGTCACAGTCCGGTCAAAGTCCGGTCAAAGGCCGGTCACAGTCCGGTCAAAGTCCTGTCAAAGTCCGGTCAAAGTACAGTCAAAGTACAATCAAAGTCCTGTCAAAGTCCGGTCGTAGTCCGGTTAAAGTCCGGTCAAAGTCCTGTCAAATTCCGGTCAGTCCTGTCGAAGTCTTGTCAAAGTCCGATCAAAGTCCGGTCACAGTCCGGTCAAAGTCCGGTCAAAGTTCAGTCAAAGTCCTGTCAAAGTCCGATAAAAGTCCTGACAAAGTCCGGTCAAAGTCCTTTTGAAGTCAGGTCAAAGCCGACTGGTTATTGTGTGAAGCCACCTGGGACTTCGAAAATTCTCAAAGTTCCAGGGAGGTCGGCTAACGCTGGCTGGTGAACTGGCCCGCGTGACGTGTCACGGAAGGTTCTAGAATATTCTCGAATCTTCCGTTGATCGCTCGCGTTACGGAACGCATCGGTTCACCCTCCCATAAGAAGATATCACTTCAAAAATAATTTTCGAAATCATCCCAGGCGTAGTTAAATAATCGAGGAATATACACGAAAAACAGATTCCGACTAATTGTCAGTTTATTCCTTTTTTATATAACGCATATACAGGGTTATTTTTAAAACACCAGCAACCTCGCAGGGGTAGATAGCTGTCCCCATACGGAACAACTTTTGTTCTGCGAGTTTGGATATAACTCAATATATTAAAAAAAAAATGATTTTACAAGTTTTTGTTGTGTCGTATTTTTCTTCGTAGTATGCGGCGCGGCGCGGCGTTCGCGCGACTCAAAGGCGCCGCTCAGCTGAGCGGCGCGTTGACCTTCAAAGGAGCTAGCCCGGTTCCCCACGCTTCGCGTATTTGTTTACGTAATCTGCGATGCGCGTTGTAACAATCAAGACGGAAATTAAATGAATACTTATTTTTGTATGAAAATAAAATCTAACAATTAATTATCAAAAGTCGTAGAACAAAAGTAGTAGCTTATAACCTTAGGAATCTACCCCTGCGAGGTTGCTGGTGTTTTAAAAATAACCCTGTATACGATCTGCAACTGTTACCAATATCGTTACGATAACCTAATCGCGTAAAATACCAAAAAGTGTGTTGTTAGCTGTGCACGTGGTGTCCGTAACTCAAAAACTAATTAAAAGTAAAAAATTTAAAAATGTGTGCGTGTACTAGTGTACACACGTAAGAAGTGAAACTTCTTTATGACCCTATTTTTCGAAAAATGATCTACTGCAACTTTACAGAAATTAGTTAAATAAAGTTAAATTAGATAAAGTTTAAACATAAGGCTTTTATTATCAACAAGAAAAGTGTGCGTCTCGGGACGCTCGACAGAAGAAGTCCGGTCAAAATCCGCTCAGTCTGGTCAAAGTCCGGTCAAAGCCTGGTCAAAACCCGGTCAAAGTCCGGTCAAAGCCCGGTCAAAGTTCGGTCAAAGTCCTGTCAAGTCCGGTCAAAGTCCGGTCGAAGACTGGTCAAAATCCAGTCAAAGTCCTGTCGAGGTCCGGTCAAAGCCCGGTCAAAGTCCGGTCAAAGTCGTGTTAAAGTCCGGTCAAAATCCGGTCAAAGTCCTGCCAAAGTCCGGTCAAAGCTCGGTCAAAGTCCGGTCAAAGTCCGGTCAAAGTCCTGTTAAAGTCGGGTCAAAATCCAGTCAAAGTCCTGTCAAAGTCCGGTCAAAGTCCTGTTAAAGTCCGGTCAAAATCCAGTCAAAGTCCAGTCAAAGTCCGGTCTTGGTCCTGTCGAACCGAAAAATGTGATGCGTGACGCGTAACGGAAAAATGTGACGATTTTATTTTTCTAACGCCAATAAAGAAGTTTACGTAACGTACGTTTTAAGTAAACTTCAATAAGTCGATAGCCGATGAAAATGGCGGCAAAATTTGAATCTTTGGTGTTCGGAGCCAACAAAAACTCCACAACGCATATGGAATATATCCGCATCAAGTATATGTGAGATCAACATTAGTTCAAAATTTGATAGTATAAATGGAATCACCAATGCATTGTAGTTGAACAGAGATCAACATAATACTCCGGCTTTAATATATAAAACGGATCCAATAAGTACGTAGGCGTATCAGAAATTTGACCGTTGCGGAGTTGATTGAGTTCAAAATTATTGGAAAAAAAGTTGCAAGTATATCGTTTTCTCATAGAATATGTACCTCCGTCTCGATCAGTTGAAGGCGACGTTGCCACTCCGAGCAGAGTACGCGCAATCGGAGTAGAGTTATTCTAGGGAAAAGGTGGACTCAGTAATGTACGGGGGGCCGGCTGGATCAACATAATGCCCAGGTTGGTATTTATATATATATATATATATATATATACAATACATATATACAATACAATACAATATATATACAAATGTGGCTCCGATCAGATCAACAATTGCTGGCCCTCTAATGGCAAAAATACGAACTATACACAGTAGTTTTTATACAATTCCGCTCCATCAATTGTTGATCAGATTCAAATGTGCCAATCAGAGGCTACCTTTTCTACGATTGGTTGTATTCTATTATGCGCAGTTATATTAATATTGTGATAGGCATAGATTATTGCACTTGATGAAATGAGAAAAGTTTATTGAAGATAAGAAATCATGTTGTTTTGTTTGTTAATTAAGATACTAATTTAGTTTGATAAATGTCATAGATATTGACGCTTAAAAGGCAAAAATATTTAAAAGACATTGAGTAAACTTTACAGGAGAGTGATTTAAAGTTAAAATTTTTAGAAGTTGCCCTACTTCAAGAGGCACAGGATAATTTGTAGGTACATTTAACTAAGTATACTTAATTACCTACCTGTTTATTATGACGGGGATGACGAGACAACTCGGCTGTTTAACTACATCAGCCAGGCGACAGACAATGCGCAGGAGCAGTATCCAATAGCGCAACTGATGGTCTTGGGAGACTTCAACGCGCACAACGAGCTGTGGTTAGGCTTCTCCAAGACTCACCGACTTGTCGCAACTGGTGAATCAGCCCACGAGAATCCCAGATGTGGCGAGTCACAGGCCTTCATTGCTGGACCTTCTGCTGATGAGTCATCCAGCCGGGTACTATGTGACGGTGGGCGCCCCATTAGGTACCTCCTACCATTGCCTGGTTGGTGGCCACTGCCGCAGTGCCTCGTGCCCCATCGCCTGTAAAGCTCGGGCACAGAACCTGGCACTATTCGGCGGCAGATTGGGATGGTATGCGAGAGTATTTTGCATTCATCTCTTGGGGGCAGCGCTACTTCAAGGGCAACGATCCTTCTGTGAGTGCCGATGTTATTACCGACGAGATCTGGTTAGGAATTGAATATAACATTCCTTCCTCGGAAGTAGTTGGTGGTGGTGGCGGACGCACCTGGTTCAATCGCGACTACGCAGACGCTGTTAGTGAGAAACAGACTACGTATCGCGAGTGGATTAAGTGGATGAAGGAGACCAACATAAGTTCTCACGAAGCGGCCTTTAACCAAGCCACCAAGGCATGTAATCTTCTATGGTACGTGTTATATCGCTGGGGGAGGCACTTGAAAAGCATGGCGAGGCTCTCGCCGTAAGCCATGGTCTTCTCTCCAAGCTTCCGGAATATGGGCTCCCCGACAACCTGTAAACGTGGATCTCCGGCTTTCTGCATGAGCGTTAGGATGCGTGTCCTTGTTGAAGGACATGCTTTACGGCTCATGATAATTAACGCTGACCCCTTTTTTTTTACAATAAAATACATTGTTTCGTTCATGTCGCAAGCCCCTCGGGAGAAACGGATATACACTAGCTGATGCTGGTACGCGATCCACATAAGGCGTGTGGATCATTAAGGCAGGATTTAACACCATGTGTACGGTGGTCGCTATCCGTGCGGATATGAATATCCTACCACCAACAAAAGTATGCCAGATCATCAGACGATCTCAACTTGTGTCTGAAATCGAGAGCTCTCTGGGGCGGGCCTCCAAATGGGGTGAAATGAACTTAGTTCGGTTCAACCCCACGAAGACACAAGTTTGCGCGTTCACTGCGAAGAAGGACCCATTTGTCATAGCGCCACAGTTCCAAGGAGTACCTCTTCGGGTTTCCGAGAGTATTGGGATTCTCGGCGTCGAAATCTCGAGCACAGTCCAGTTCAGGAGTCATTTGGAGGACAAAGCCAAATTGGCTAGTAAAAAGCTGGGTATCCTGAACAGAGCGGGGCGGTACTTCACGCCGAGCCACAGATTGATGCTCTATAAAGCTCAAGTACGGCCCCACGTGGAGTACTGCTCCTCTGGGCAGGAGCCCCCAAATACCTACTTAACCCACTTGACTCCTTGCAAAGACGAGCTATTCGAATCATCGATGATCCTGATCTCACGAATAACCCGGAACCGTTAGGACTGCGGACAGACGTTGGTTCTCTCTGCGTGTTCTATCGGCTGTTCCATGGGGAGTGCTCTGAGGAACTGTTTAAGATGGTGCCAACGTTACCATTCTACCATCGCACCACCCGACACCGTAGTAGAGTTCATCCATACCACCTGGAAACAATACGGTCTTGTACCGTACGTTTCCAGCGTTCATTTATCCCACGCACGTGTAAGCTCTGGAATGAACTCCCTGCCTCGGTATTTCCCGAGCGCTGTGACATGTCCTTCTTTAAACGAGGCTTAAAAAGAGTACTCCTTCAACGGTAGGCAGCGGCTTGGCTGTGCCCCTGGCATTGCCGATGTCCATGAGCGGTGGTGACCGCTTACCATCAGGCGGGCCGCTTGCTCGTCTGCCTATCAAGGTAATAAAAAAAAAATCGATTTAATCCGCTGTTTTAAAAGAGGTCAAAACCGTTAAAAAATTTCGTTACATACAAACATACTAACATACGTCTGAAGCTAATAAAAGCGTGTTAAAAACACGTCATCCAACTGAAATTCTGACTGAGCTCACAGCTAGGCTAGATCAACTTACTTGGGGCTCGCAACGTCGCGGGTGCACTATCTATCTCACTTAAAATAATACTCCCGTTTCGTTTTTGCAACGTTGCCGCTCTGCCGCCGCAATACTCAAATAGCAAGTATCCGTGGCAAATGTTGATCAACCGAATTTTATATAGATCAACAAAAGAATTCTCAGTGTAAAAAAAATGACGGTTAAAAGATCAACAATTATCGTGTCAGTCGTTGACAAGCTAAAGACTTTACGGCGCACTTAAGCATAGTGTCGTAAGGAGGAGAATTAATATATAGCAGAATTAGCACGATAAACTCAAAACTTCCTAAGTAATAGGCGGGTAAAGGTGGATCAACAATTAATGCGGATTTCAGCCTGATCAACAATGGCCGAAAGGAGGACAATATATATATATATATATATATATATATATATATATATATATATATATATATATATATTATATATTATATATTCATATATATTATTACAACGGTACACACAAATATACAAATAGACAGTCAAAGGGACAAATAGACATTTATATCAATCCTTTTTGGGGATTTAAAGTGAGCAAAAATGATTCAAGCTATTTTCTATACTATACTACTTTATGAAATATATTACTTTACTACTTTCATCACTCTTTTTTCTTATATCGTTCTTTAATATAGTGTACTGTCAATCGACACATAATTACAAGTATTTGAAAATAATAGGTTCTACAGTAATATTTCATTTTCCATTTATTTTAAAGAGGATAAATCCTAAGGGGGTGAAAAATTAAATCTTCGAATTGATAACTCTCACTAAATGCAGTAAAATAAAAACGTTTTAACAAAAAATAGAAACCACTTTAAAAAACAAACAAAAATAGAATTAAATAGTTTGAGCCGATTAGATCAACCATTGTTGATTTAACGGCAATAGTACCGACTCAAAAACTTTATCTCAAATAAGCACAAAAATTATACCATCGTAACCCACTGATGTCACGGAACATCCACAACAGCCCTACGCCAATATCCACACAGGTATGTTGATTTACTCATTCCTGTCGTAACTTTAGGAAATTGTTTTCGCAACGCCATTACCTATCCCCTGATAACCGAAAGTATTACGGGTTGTTTATTGAAAATACCATATGATAAACACACCTTTATGTCAGGACAATGGACCCTTTGTTCCCAGCCTAGATTAATTATTTACGTGTACAATATTCAGTGTGTAACATAAATTACTTCGCAAATTGCTGTTTGGTACTAAACACGTGCCTCATCATATTTAATTTTGAATACATTAAAGTTATCTGTAAACGACCCAAGCCTTCAACAGGAGGCCAAAGATATGTATTTAGGATGAAATATAATGGCTTATATTATATGCATTACTATAGGTACTATTGATTCTTACCTTCAGGAAACATTTATCCTGCTCCATATAGTTTTCTTGGTTCGTAAAACATGCCTTTAGTTTTTTATAGCATAGGCTAGTCAACGAGCAAGTGGGTCACCTGATTCTCTAATGAACCCCGCGTTTGTCCCAGAATTAGTTAAAAGTGAAAACGATTTAATGAGATCCGAAATGCGCTTTGTTCTGAGCTAATAAACAACTTAATAAAACGCCCTTTGTCCGCGAAACTAATCAAATAGGGATTACGAGGCTTGGAATTCTTCGAGCAGCCGAAGTAAAAATAAATTAATAAGGTAGGGAGCTAGAAGAAAATATACATTGTTCGACTAGACGAGTGAATAGCTTAATAGACTAATAATTTGATCTATTTGGGTATTAGTTTTCTTTTCTTAAGAAACATTGTAGATTTTTTATTAAATGTTGTTAATATACCATTTTAATAATAATAATAAACACCCAACAGTCTGACACATAGTCCTGACACCGTACTAGGTTCAACCTGTATCGTGGAACTACAACGGACTTTGTGGATCACAAAAATATTTGTCTCGATGTGGGAATCGAACCCACAGCATCTCGCTTTGCTGCCAACTGGTTGCTCACTGCGTCACGGAGGCTGTCAAATATGTAGCTTAATGTGGTTTGGCCACGTCTTGAGAAAACCGCAGAATTACGTCGGCCACAGATGTCTGTGCCATACTACGCACAATCATCTTATTTCGATGGTGCCATATCGTAACAGAGCTGGTACAATCTCGAGGACTATCTAAAAAGCGCTGATTTAACTTATAAGAGTAAGATATGAAAGTCTATTGCCTTACGATGGATAATGCTTAAGAGTGGGCAAACTGAGGGCTTCTAGGTATGGAGACGGACTCTGGCAATAGGCTGCAATAACGATAGTCACAATGAAAAAAGTGGGGATCCACACAAACTGATATAGTACAACGTTTTGTTAACTCAATCTAAATCGCTTTAACTTCGTAAAGAAAATAATACAAAGCGATTTTTTTACAGCATTTATAGGAAATTTGTATAATTTATTTTAGGTCCCTCGTATACTAGTGGCCGTCTGGGTTACAACTGCTGCTTGACGGCAGAAATGAACAAAGCGGTGATACCAACCCGAACGGCGTCTCGCATACGAGAGACCAATAACCTTGTAAATAATATTCCAATACAAAAATAATGATCAGAATTCACGAAGATTTAACCTAACATAAATAAAAGAGCTTCTACCTCGGTAGCACAGTTGTTTTGCGTACGAGGTACAACTGCTGTGTTAAGGCTTGAGGTCGATCCCCGTGTTAGGTAAAAGTGATATTGGGTTTTCTATAACGAAATGCTCAGTATCAGCCCAGAGTCTGGAATTATGCTCGGTATGGCGATAGGCTCGCCCTCTATCACATTATGGAACAGAAATGAACTCGACGAAATGTGTTTCACTGGTTGTGAAACAAAATACTAATTAAAACCTCCTTTGAGTCGGTTGAAAACGAAAAATAAAAGCATAATAGGTCACACAACCCGAATAAAATATCTATATTGACACAGTCGCTGGTCCAAATATAGGCAGACTGTGTTAAGCCTTGACACTGATACTTTTATGTCGTATAAATATTTGCTAAGCGCCTATCGATTCGGTGTCGTGTCATTGTATTCTGTTATGTCCCATTTTGAGGTACTGAGACAGGAGTACGCTAGATACGGCGACAAGGACGATGCCTATTTTGTATGTAATTATTTGAATTGCCTCCGTGACGCAGTGAGCGAGTAACCTGCTTCGAAGAAACCGTGGGTTCGTTTCCCGCTCTGTGACAAATGTTTGTGTGATCCACAAATATTTGTCTGAGTCCCTGGGTGTTATTCCCGCAAGTCCCTCATAGTTCCTAATACCCACGATATAGTAAACTTAGCGTGGCGTCAGAACTACGTGTGTGATTGTTGGGTGTATTTATTTATGTGCTAAAAAAATATTTGATGTATGCTACCGAGACAGAAAGACGTAACGCGTGACGTTTCCGTATAGTTTTACACAAAGCAAACTTGTCGCTATACGCTTCATAGTCTCCCTGTCTCAGCCGTACACCTCAAAACAACCCTTTAGAGCTATTTTGGGTTTCGTTTAGAATACAATTTTCCGTTTTTATGGATTATGGAATTATCTACGAATAGAAATAGATCATTTTTCGCTTAGGCAGATATACAAAAAACAAGTACCAGTATATAATTATAAATAAAGAAAAGAAAGGAAGCTTTAGTCGTATAAAGACATAGTTGTATTTTTGTTGAATGTGGATTACTTAGCATTTAGAATTTATTTTTGTACTAGCTGTACCCGGCATACTTTGCGATGCTATGTAAAGTTTTAGCCAAATTTCATCACCATCGGAATAGTATAGTAACGGACAGACTACAAACTCACAAAGATTTATTTGGGCCAAAAACTTTGGAAGAACGGTAGGGAGGCCTTTGCTCTGCAGTGGCCATATGAAGGTTATAAAAAAGGAACCTTCGCGGGCGCAGAACAACTCGCCAACATTTCAACACAATTTAATGAATGGTTTAGGAACGCATAGAGGAAGCACATACAAAGAAAAAATCATTTTCATATAAATAGATAATAGGATATTATCTATAATATCCTATCTTTCTGAGTAGGACAGAACTCAGAAACGCCATTTAATTTTTGTAAATTTGTTTCAAAAGCGTTTTCGATTCCATTTACACCTTTTTTATTGTTTATTTACGTCATCCATACTTTTGTCCAGAAACGCGCACGCCGCTTCAAGAACCAGATCCTGTGCGACCTGCACTTCGCGGACGTCGCGCTCATGGAGTGCAGCGACTTTATGCAGCAGTTACGCAGTTTCAAACCGCAGTCGCTGGGCTGCGCCGTCGCCAGGCGCAAGTCATCCACAACGCTTATATTCCCACTGCCCCCGCAAGCTTGCTCAGGTACCATTATTTATTCAATATTACAATTATTCATTTTTTCAGAATTTCTTGCCTTTTGTACTGTAGCCTTTCAGACGACCGCGCGGTCTGCGTGATATTCAGTAGTATAAAACTTACAATATTGGATGAAGTCGGTATGTATTGTAATATACAATTTAATTGAATAAAATCATCATTTCAGCCTGTTTTAAATTGGCATATTTTTGCATTTTTTCCTCGTCTATCATTTAACTAGTTTTTCACTAGGTATGAATCAACCGTGGATGCTAATGATACGTTATTTGTAACATAAAAATCCAGATTAAGCTCTTAACTTCTAATATTTACCTATTTCAATATACATATTTGAGTAGCATTTATTGATTACTCAGTTTAAAGAATCTTAACGCACTAGAGGGGCACGTAACGTATAACGTAACCAAATCCCTGAAATCAATTAGAAAAAGATCAAAAATGTCTAAATAGCTTTACATATTTTTATCAAACATAGGGATGCACGATTGGGCGTTACTCTACCACAGATAGTTACGCAGGCAGATGAACAAAAAAGAGATCAAATTTATAACACCCCTCTTTTTCTCAGGAGTTTAAAATTATCTACCGAACATCTTGTCGCTACTCAGTCTACGGATTCTTAACGCAGTAATAATGTTGAAGGTAAAAGTGGGGAAGTCGATAAAACGTTAATAACATCGTGTCGCGGACTCAAGACGAGGTCCCTTCCCAATTTTCTGGTTAATTGACAAAATTAAACTTGCCAACCATTTGCTAGTCCATTCAAACGTACCTAAACTCGCAGAACAGAATAATTACGTTCAGTTTTACTTTTATACGAATGAAGATTTTGCTCCGAGTTTCCGCAGAATTAGTGCTCAGTTAACGAGTTTATTCCCGCTGTATTGCCACTTTGATAATGCAGATTTACCTTAATCGTAAAGATGAGCTTATTTGAAAGAGCTCAGTGCTATTTAATTTCACTTCTACAGAGTAGTATTAGCAGAGATAAAAACTTTTGCAAACACCCCGGATTGCTTTCGTTTTTATAAGTCTCTGCTGACGTTCCTTTTATTATTACTTATCTGACGCACGCTTGTTTTGATAAAATTAAGCTCGAGTTTGAAGTATTGTAAGAGAATTGTGGTCATAATAGTAAAAGTAGATTACCCACATTTGTACCTGATTGGATAGCAACTAATATAGTGAGAATTCACATACCATATAAGTTATGACTTCACACGTATGCAGATGTACTTCGCCGTTAACGCAAGCGATAATCAACAATGAATATACACGTAACCTAGAAAAGTCAGAGATGCAAGCTCTTGGAGCTGATTTCGAACCTGCCACTTTCATCACGACAGTCCGTACAACTCCCCGCTGACCCATCGTTGCTATCAACAATAGCTCATCGTAAACTAAAACCCTACCATAAATTAATTATTAACATAATACACAAATAAACTACATCTAAAGTGCTTCGCGTGTAAATTTGTGTTTATTAGTGGTGTTATTACAGCAAACTATTAAAAGCTCGGTTTTCCCTTATTCAGCGAGCCGATGTGGGCGAGGGATTCCGGCCCTTGTCAGGGGATCGGATGGCCGGTGCCCAGTGAATAACTGTCGGCTGAAATGGAGTATGCATGTTACCTGACAACAACCCTCCAGTGAAATACATTTCACCATAACATTTACATATATCGATATTACAATTGGCAGTCTCGTAAACACTATTACAGATTTGTGACACATTTTCCTCGTTTTATGAAACATTCCGATAAACGTCGAAGCGTTTTGTGTAATACAAGAATTTTGCTTGATTTTTTGTGATGTGATACGTAATATAAGAAGTACAGATTTTGACTTAGGCTTCTCTGTTAATATTGCCAGCTTGATTATTTTGTATTTAATTGTCTTTTTATCATGATATAGAACTCAACACTTTTTCGCTCTACAAAAACTATTTCCTTTTGTAACTTGAAACTTGAACTTTTGAAAATTGAACTAAGTGTGCCTTTATTATTATTTAGTCAGAGTGACTTGAACTGTTTTTTCAACGATTACACTTTCACACAAAAATGATATTTTTAAACGATTATTTTATCTTCTATATAAAAATATAAAGGCAGTAACAAATAGTTCAATTTTAGTTGATCAACTACTAAATCGTACGCGATTAGAACCGTCTGAAGACTTCCAATCGAATGATAAACAAAAGATAGAAAGCAAATATAGTGGTAAAAACTTGGTCAAGCCCAATCACGTTGCAGACAAAATTGTGTACAATGTGGCTCTACCATTTCATTATAATTTAATATTTTAAGTAACACCAAAATCTTACAATGTTCACTTCAATCTTGTAATCACAATTCCCCAAATCTAACAATTCTAATAAAATACCCTGAACCCAGCATTAAATCTATAGTACATTCTAAACTCTATATTTACTTCGGCCGAAAAACCCTTCCTACATAAGGTACACATCCTGTCAGACTTTTCTTGTATACGAGTGCCGTTTCGGGGCCGATGAGTTTATATCAAGTTACTTTGTTCGATGGCTTTCGTATTTGTTTTTTGATTACGTTCCGCTTACCATTAGGTAGAACGACTATATTATAAATCAATGCTTTAAAATGATAGTCGTTCAAAATCCATGCAATTATATCTGTTATTATATTATCAGCTAGGTAGGTACTAGAATTAAATCTAAAATGTTACAATATTATACAAATATAAAACTTCTCTCTCATTTAAATTCAGTGGCGCTCTTGTAAAACTAGATTTGTATTCTCAACTTTTGTAACGAAACCTTTCTAAGATATCAAATAAACTACACGTTTTGCTTCAATAAATACAGACCTTTACTTATTATTTATTGCCGTACAGAAGCGTCTATCATAATCGAGCAATGATTTCACAATGACGGTACCCCACTCTGCCAACCATGAAATGAAATGCAAGGGAACTCAATTTCCTCATACCGGCCCGGATCAAAATTCTGCAGCCGCCGCACAAAGATAAAAACTTTTCTCATAATAAACCACGTCTGCCCGCAAAACCGCCCACAAAGGAAGGGATCATGTAAACAAGTGCATATAAAAAATTTAAGGCTCATTATTTTATGATATACGCAGGTTTTACAGTGTGCGTGGGCGTATAGCTAATGTATTGTCAACACACGTCATATCAAGCTGTCAAAGGAATAGCGTTGGATGGGTTTATGTGGGCTTACGTATTTATTCTTTGTGGGTATTTTGGGTTCACTGTGATTACAACCGTTTTCGTGTAAGGACAATGGGCAAAATACAATGAAAGGTGGTCGTAATCCCCGATACACGTGAGATTTATGTTTTGTGATAGCTATCTTTAATCAATCGGACCCCCTAACGAAAGTGAGTAAAACCAAGGTAATGATTTGTTATGTTTACGCGAATATTACTCATTGAAATGAAACTAATTTAAACGGATTTTATCGCGGTTTTTTTACTAATTTTGATCCCGACGTTTCGAAGACTTTTCAGCCTTCGTGGTCACGGGGTGGACTGAGGTGTAGGTTGTCCCAAAATGTGCTCTCACACCTTTAGGGGCGCAGAAAATAATCGTGAGGAAATCTGCATACCTGAGAAGTTATCTGTATAAGTTTCGAAAGTATGTGAAGTCTGCCAACTCGCATTAGGCGAGCATAGTGGACTAAGGCCTTACTCCTTTCATTCAGTAAAGGAGGCCGATGTCCAGCAGTGATACTTGTAGAATACAGACCTGCTTAAAAAAAATATAAGCTGACAAAGTAACTCGAATGTTAACATTACCAGTAAATAACACGCCTATATTTTAGTCTGATGCAAGAGTTGGTTCCTTAAAAATTCATACTTTATCCGCAATAAGGGCTGCGTTATTATTTATTTAGAGGAACGATCGCGGAAAAAGGAAGCGTTAGATGTAAAAATAAAAAATTGACTCGAAGGAAAAACTAAAAACAAAATTTACATTTGCTGTTGCAATTTAACGGTCAGTTGTCAGAAAACACCGATTCATAAATTAATTATTTTCATTTTTAACTTTTTGTTTTTTAAATTATTAGCTTTATTTTATAGTACACATTTTTTATCTTACTATTTTAAGTGAAACAATAATTAAAATTCATGCATAAATGACGACGTTTTGGTCTTTCATACAAGATTAGATCATCTAGGGGCGAAATTTCTCCTTGAAATTTAATGGGACCTTTAAGCTATTTCGAAAAGAAATAATCAAAATCCGATCACTCAGTGAAAAATTATCCCTCATAACATACAAAAAAATACCAATAGTCGATTCAAAACACCTACTCGAATCAAAGCATACATCCACATAAGGTAAAAATTGAGTCACGCGGATGAGTAAAAAATTGATGGTACTTTATATGTTTATGTATTAAAAATAAGAAGTTATATAAAATGTGAAACGTGGTACTGCATAATTAATAAATTCTGAGGTAGCAATAAAATATACTAATACTCTTTGTTACTCCCCAGTTTACAACAGTACACTACATCGTAAAAAATGTCTTTCGTTGGCTTCAGTGACGTCTTACGTTTTGAATAATATACACTTTTTCTCAATTTATATGGGAACTGACGCGATGAAAAATCTTAACCAGATATATTTTTAACCGATTTAAACAAACATAGGTTCCTAGTTCTACTTTTTGATTTATGTTACGCGATATCTCCACCAAATGTGGTACGATTCTTTTGTATTCAATAGTATTATAGTCATCCAACTGCCATAGTGATCCACACAAGGCGTGTGGATCACTATGGCAGTTTTTAACACTGTGTGTACGGTGGTCGCTATCCGGGCGGATATGAATATCCTACCACCAGCAAGATTGATATAAACTTATTTCGGTATGGCTTATTTAATTAAATTATAAGTGGAATTTATTTGCTAAAATGATGAGCATTTTGCCGAAAACTAACTGCGAGTGGTTAAACAAATACATTTTATGGCATTTCTCCGAGGGTCAATTGATTATAGCTCGATAACTACTTATGGATAAAAGTGATCCGATTTGCGAAAATAGCATAGAGATAACTTTTGAAAGGCAAATCCTGTTAAGGCTAAATTGGTCATACGCACTTACCGGTAATGTAGGAAAGTCGATATAGGCCAACCGCGATGGGC
Source organism: Amorpha juglandis (assembly GCA_949126905.1). NCBI lineage: Eukaryota > Metazoa > Arthropoda > Insecta > Lepidoptera > Sphingidae > Amorpha > Amorpha juglandis. Next base: position 6,469,013 of record OX421380.1, read on the forward strand.
TGAAATTGTGTTTGTACCGGCCCATACTGTCATGCTAATATATTTGCAAACTTCAGCCATTCCACGTCATCCGTGCCAAGAAAAAGGGTAAGGGATTTAAAAACGTTTGCCTTCGAATCAAATCTAAGATGATCGATGCTTTGTAAACTGTGAAGGGATGATGGAGGTACCGTCATTTATACTTTATTGCATGTCATGGGATATAATATCCGTCGTTTATTTAGCGTACAAGTGGTTTTATGAACGCTTGTCCACCCAGGTCTATGGTTTTTATAACTGTTATGTTATGCAAAAAATAAAAACATATTTATAATATTCGCATTCTGAAGATCGATATTTTTTTTTACTAGCCCTGTATTATACATGTCCCACTGCTGGGCACGGGCCTAGAGAGAGAGAAGGGTTAGGCATTAGGTCACCACGCTGGCCTAATGTGGGCTAATTTTTTTTATTAATTTTGAAATATAATAATAGCAGTCAATTCGTTTACTACATTAATTGTATCACGAACTAATCTAATTATTTTAAAATTACTCCCAATATAGTGGAATTTATTGAAAATTTATCATTATTCGAAGCTTCTAAAAAGATCTGAATCGCTTCTTCCACCTGCCCTTATCCCATTTTACAGAAAGATTTGACTTGTAGTTTTTACGACCGGCCGCCTACCTGACGTCAATCCTTTCTCTGGGGAGAAAACACCCGAAATAAATATTTGTGGATCACACAAACATTTGTCGTGGTGCGGAAATTGAACCCGCAGTCTCTCACTTCGCCGGCTACTCGTCCACAGCGCCACGGAGGCTGTCAATCTCTGACAGCCTCTGAATCACAAAGTAAAATTCTATATAATTTTAGTGTATCCTTTTCCACCGGCATTGTAAATGAATTGTGTCAATCAATGTATAGGTACGTGGTTGTTTACCTGTCCGAATTGTTCAATCCGAATTCAGGTATCATTTAAATTGCCGGCGAAATCCAAACCGCACAGAATTTCAATATTTCGGCAAAATCTAACTAGAATCCTATATTTGGATACGTGTAACATATAAAATGAACACGTAATATCGTTCTGCGAACGTCAGTGGTGAGCAAAAATCAACAAACTATAAAATTAAATTTCATAAAAGGCAACACCGCGGGGCTGAATGTTGAAAGCCAAAATAAACAGTAAAATAATTAAACGTGAACGTGGAATGATAAAGCACGCAGTTCGGGATAACTCGTCTGCCTGTGTAGATTAGGCAAATAATTCTTTGCAGTGGCGATGAGAATTACACGGGACCTTTCTGCGTTTATTTATTCACGCGCAACTATTCACTTGGATCTAATAAAATGTGCATACACAACAAGTGTTACGTTATTTATAAGTGGTAGAACCACGCTGTTTCTTTTCAGCATGAATGGACCAGCTCCACCGGGTTATTACCACCGTCTAACAGAAAATCGACGGACTAAGGATACTTGGCCAAGCAAAGATTATTCGTTGCAGTATTTGTTTGAAAGGATAATACGACTATAATACGCGTTCGACGACTTCCATTGTTTAGACCGCAAACATTGGCGTTCCCGTAGATTCCTGGAAAATCCTTTTAGTTTCACTCTTATAAGAGTACTTTCCTGTGTATTCTTGGAGCGTATTGTGTTTTATTGTTTTAAAATTAGATAAAGTATGCTGAAATAGTATGATTTCTACTTACCCTACTTTTATAAATTGGGTTAGATTTCAACATATTTTATTGTTTTATTTCATAGCAAACAGTTATACATTGTTTATAAATACAAAGATTCATTCAATATCTACTAAATATAAATGTAAGATCTACCATGTTTTACGCCTGCAATCTACGGAGAATTTCATACACGTGATAAGCGCGTTAAGAATTGTGTCAATATGAAGGTATATTTAAAGTCGAACGCCCAATGATTACTATTCGAAAAAAATCAAGACTATGTTATTATCCCACTTGCACATATTATTAGGTGTTTAAAATGAATATGTGCTTTAACTTACTCATAGCTGTATAGATGTAGTCTAGTTAGTTTAGTTGAATATTCGTTTTTATTTGATTGAATGACGAGACGCCACGCCTGCCCATAAACAGAAGCACACACACACCACACAGAACTTTGAATTACAAAGCACTGCATGGCACTGAACTGCGCTCGTCATCCCGAGACGTAAGGTGTTAAGTCTCATAATGCCCAGTAATTTCACTGGCTTCAATGTCCTTCAAACCGAAACACAACAGTGCTTACACATTGTTGCTTGACGGCAGAAATAGACAAAGCGGTGGTACCAACCCAGACGGCCTCTCGTATACGAGGGACCTACCACTTTGTGTATTAGAGAGTGACCACAACGGCAGTAAACAATTTCATACTAATAAGAAATAATATCGACAATGAATTGTCGACAATGTTAGCATTGGCTAAAATCTATTATTATACTCCACCGTATTTATTATTCAAATAATGTACCTGTAATATAAAATGCAAATGGACACAAAAGAATAATATTTATACTTTTTGTCGTGTCAAGAACATCCAGGAAATAACTGAAAAGCACATTCAACGTACACGTCCTGGTCTCAAAACACATATCTTTTGTGCTCATATTTTAAATAAAACCCCTTTCTAGAAACGGAAATTAATACTCCCTTTGTATTCTTTGATAAAGACGCAATATATGGGTCACATAGATGTTTTTATTTGTTATCTTGCGATGCTTGCTTTCTCTTTCACACATTAAGAAGTTGATGTAGCTCGTAAAAGGTTTAATTTTAAGTTTTAAGATAAGATTCCCTAATTAAAATTTTGTTGTTTTTCAAATGATATTACATTCTGTTACTTATTATCTAGCTTTCTGTCTCGTCGCCATCTGAAAAGTTTCAATATCAACAAAAAGTAAGGTTTAAACATATTGTGAACTTGACTCTACACTCTACCGCAAACAGAAGTGTCTATTACCTGTTATCTTCTTTCGAATGTTGATTAGCTTTATCGTAATGTATATAGATCTATTAATCCTGATAAAATACTATTATTTTGCGCTGTAACTTTCTTATTCTGGACTGTAACTAGAAAATCCATTCAAATTTAGTCGAATAAAAATGCTTTGTGTTTTTTTTACAGCCAAATATAACCCTTTATAAACCATTAAATATACTTTATTATTAGATTTATTTATTATAAAAATTTATATTAATCGGAATACCGTAAAAAAAGAAAAAAGAAAGACAATAAATAGAAGACTGAAGGCTGAAGAAACAAGAAACCGAGATGTTCGGTCCACTCTAAGTATGAACGCCAAGCATATTTATTACAGTTTGGTGTTCTACCTTACAGTGAACTGAGCCTCGGCCAATCGATTAGCAGAACATAGAAGATGAAAAACATAAACACACCAAGAAAAGAACAACAGAAGAAAATTTAACAATATATTGGTCTTGTTCGGGCGAACAAAGTTTTGAGTAAGGTAAAAGTATCCATCTTAGTAGTCATTGAGGACTATTTTGCTTAGTATTATCTGCGTTCGTTAATACATTCAACCAATCAACAACTTATTTTAACAGACCAATTGACAGCACTATACGAGTCTCTTAGACCTTTAAGCTGAGTAAAGTAGCTACTCAAAACATTCTTCACCCGAACACGCCCCATTATGTAGAATGTTAATTGTTATGTCGCATATTTCACATTTATAAATCTACCTGGGGGACACAGGTGCAATTGGCGTTTTGGCCCCCTGAGCCAACGAAAACCGAAGTAATTTCTTTAACAATACTTATCGGTATAGAAATTTACCGCCCTCAATATAGAACAAAAATTATATTTGTAACTTGCTTAGTCTTATCGTAGAATTTATAAAGTCATTTTACTAGGCAGGTCCCTCATATGCGAGAGGTTGTGTTAATTGGTACCACCACTTGATCTTTTATACAGCCAAAAATAGTGTAAGCACTGTTGTTTTTCGTTTTAAAGGAGATTGAATTGTTTAGGTATTTAGATTTTTACATTTTTAATTCAAATTAAGACTGGTAGCGACCATGTTCAGTGAATATAAAAAAATTAGTGGTGTCGTGGGACACCAGGTAGGAGCGAAGTTCCTTCGGCTAATGTAGAATCTACACAAATTGCAAAAAAAGTCGTGCTCAATTCTGTGTATGCGACTGTCGCGCCTGCGCACGTCTCATTTAACGGTTTTATTCCACGCATTTTTCTTACGGTTTTACTATCACATTTTTTTCAGTTCGGTCACGCAGCGAAATCCCTATCCCCGCCAAGCCTGCCGTAAGGAACTTCGTTCCAATAAACTTTTATTCAGTAATATTTCATCCCAAAACACTACCGAAGTGTAACAACTCTAATTAAAAACTTAGACTTAGACTGGCTACTAAACGGTGGACGGCCGTGTTCTATAATCAAAAATTCAAATTCAAATTTCAAACCGGGTCTACATTTCCAAATGTCATAAGTTTCACAACCATCTGTTTTATTAACGGAATTTCGACTTTAACTTTGTGTGCTAGATATCAAATTAAGTTAAAAAATTGGTGTGTGTCGTGGGACACCAGGTAGGAACGAAGTTCCTTCGGCTAATGTAAAATCGACACAAATTGCAAAAAATTCAAATTATCAACTAAAATAACAAAATATGTCTCTTTATTTTTGTTTGACAACATAAAATTACATAGAAATAGAATAGAAAAATAGAAATAAAAAAAAGACGTGTGGCACTCGGAGACTGCCGCGGTAAAGCTATTGTATAGCATTTTTTATCAACTTATGTAATTATAAATAATAACGAGCTAGCGTAATCTTTTAAAAATCGAAGGAGATATAAAAATACTTCAAATATAACTGGCTGAATGAATTTCATTTTAAAAAAAGGAACTAACGCTGGCTGGTTATGCGACTGTCGCGCCTGCGCACTTCTCATTTAACGCTTTTATTCCACGCATTTTTTCCACGCATTTTTCTTACGGTTTTACTATCACATTTTTTTCAGTTCGGTCACGCAGCGAAATCCCTATCCCCTCCAAGCCTGCCGTAAGGAACTTCGTTCCAAAAAAGTCTCATTTAACGGTTTTTATTCCACGCATTTTTCTTACGGTTTTACTATCACATTTTTTTCAGTTCGGTCACGCAGCGAAATCCCTATCCCCTCCAAGCCTGCCGTAAGGAACTTCGTTCCAAAAATATATCAAAAAGACAACGAAAAACGAGTCTCGATTGTAATCCATTTAAAATTAAGACTGATGATTTTTTATGAACATCTTTGTATTTACAAAATGAAAACTATAACACAAATTAAATTTAGTGAACAAATTTATTCTGGGTATGCTTTAATAATAATCTAGTCTAATATTCTAATAATCTCTTTTGAAATAAAGAGTACTGTACATCTAGTCTAGTATTAATAAGGTTGTATTTGTAAATTGCTGCATTGTTTGGTTACCATAACAAAACTAGTTAATCCTCACTAATCACTAGGTAATACAAGCTAATAACTCGGATTACATTGTTGTGACGACGTTTGCCTCTAATGACCACTATAATTGCTATTATAATACGTATTTAAGTACTTCAGTTCCACATCGTATTCTACTTTAATATCAAACTACGATTTTAAATCGTTTTATCGGTTCTTTATACGAAATAGTCTTCAGATAAACGAAACCAACAAAATATTCTTTCAAAAATCTGTTTAGGTACTAAAATATTCATTAAGGAACGCCAAAGAATATTTTGTTGTACTAAAGACGGGGTTTCGGGACGCGGTCAATTTTACGCAACTTTGCCGCATAGAGGCCAACCAGCTTACTATGTAAATATTTTATTTTGATCTCACCGACCGGGCCCCGTAATGGCATCACTACGAACAGATTTCCACGTGAGGATAACTTCACAGATATTAATAGAAACGAAGGGTTTACCTTCTTCTTGCAAAATTCATGTCGCATGAATACCTGACTAGAAGGAGTACAAGAAAGGACATTGCACCAACTGTTCACTTACGTAAATACTCCAATGTAAACTCAACATGTATATGAAAAACTCAGTAGGACCTACTTAATAAGTAAATGTGCATTTTGTTATTGATTTAAACATTTTAACCCTGTACAAAAGAGTGAAGAGTTACGTTTAATCCCTTTATCTTTCTGTAAGTGGCATCGTAGCGCCTAATCGAATGAACTGAATTGGATGCAGTTATTTTTAATTTGAAAGCTAACTTAACCTACAATTTTGTTGACTGGGTAAATTGACCTAACAATGCAACCAAGCCGTCTGCATCCTCCAACTCTACAAGAAATAATAGCGAATATATCGTGTTTGGAGACCCACATCTAAAAGGTTTCGATGAGTAATTGGTATACAGACGGTGATCAAGATCTGATGATGATTCTTGAGTAGTGGAACTACGCTGTAAACAGTTTTGTCAGCAGCAGGAGTGGGCAGAAATGGGTTTTTACCACTGTCTCACAGAAAACCGACGTAAAGTAGCGGCTTTTTGCTGCGTTTCATATGGTGAGTGAGATATCCGGGGGCCCAAATCCCCCTCCCCTTCCCAATCCCTAATTATCCCATTCCTTTAAGGCCCGCAATGCGCCCATAATTCTTCTGGTATTATTGGCGTACATGGGCGGTGGAGATCAGGTGACCCACTTGCTCGTTTGCCGGCCTATATTAAAAGAAACAAAATAAAGTAGGAAGATTGCCACAGAAATTTAGCGTTATTCTAATGATGTCAAAGGTTTTTAAGGATTAGTTTCTGCGACTTACTGTTAAATTAATCATTTAATCTATGCGCCCACGATACATCCCTGTGTACTAGTTTCTGTTTAAAATTCTGGTATCAAAGTGACCAAGCTAAAAAGCTTCAAATCAATTGTCCAAGTGATTCTTATAAAAACAGTTTCCCTTAAAGACTAAAAAAGTAACCAAAATAAAGGTAAACCCTTTTCATTTATCATGAGTCGACGTTTTCAATTAGAGCTTAGTAAAAATCCTTAGGAAACCGAACAAGATATTTATCCACGATCCATTGAATCCGTCCGTAATCCTGGTTTGTAACGTCCACAAAAAGACATGAAACGTTCACAAAGACCTTTTGTTGGCTGAGATTTTGCCTGAGGTATTTCTATAATTAGCTCGAAGTCCCACTGAATTCCATCTTGTATGCTATATTTTATTTTGAATACCTTACCAGTTGTTTTCTTAATAGCTATTTGGGTTTCAAGAAATGTCTTGTAGTTATGGTAGCAATAATCGTTTTCGCCTTTAGGCCTTTTACGTTTTTTTGTTGCGTAGAACTAGATAAACACCAGACACGCGGCATGACTACTACTAGGGTATCTGTTTTTGTGTAATTTTTTTTTTTTTTTTTTTTTTTTTATCCTGGCTCGGCAAAGTGACTACGCTACACCTGATGGTAAGTGTAGCGCAATCCAAGAATAGTGTCGACCAACGATAAACAATGTGTCCATCGTTGGTCGGCAAGATCATGCCGGCCTGCCAAAGGACCAAGGGGGAGGGGAAGGAAAAGGGATGGGAAAAGGGTTAGGATCAGGGGGCAAGCCCCCTGGGGAAAACCGGATATACACTGGCTGACCCTGGAACGCGACCCACACAAGGTGGGCCACTATGGCAGGTTTTAGCACCAGTGTACGGTGGTCGCTATCCGGTCGGATACAAGTATCAAGATATAATATATGATGATATCGGATACAAGATATTCAATTGCTCCGCGAAAATTTATGAAACACCAACGTAATATAAAATTACCTAAAGTTTTATAATGGCTATGAGAAAAATGGTTAGTGGATTATTATTAATTTCAATTAATTTATTTATTTTAAATTAGATAATGGAGTCTGAAAGAAATCTTTAACTCGACAAGCGACTTTGATCACAAAATATTTTGACGCTAGGCATAATTATTATCATCGATTGTCACGGACTGTTTTATTATGCAGTACATAGATATTACAGACAACTATTAAAACTTTTTTTATGTTTAAAGCTGTGGTAAATAGTCTAGGTAGTTAAGCAGTAAAATAGTTCTGTAACTAAATAACAGTATAACTATGTCATAATCTTGAATAACATTAAAAACTTTTTACTACATCTATTTATATTTTCCAGATGAATTCTGCGAAGAGTACCCACACAGTTTGATACCGACCCCTGGCTACTGGATAGAATGTTCGCGGCAGAAGATCGCGACCGACACCATCTGGGACGAGTCGGAATCGGAACACGACAGCGGTCCTGACCGAGACAACGCCGACGGTAAGTTAATATTCAAGACTATGGAACTTATTGAAATAAAACTAATTTAAACGGATTTTATCGCGGTTTTTTATTTTAATTATGGTCCCGACGTTTCGAAAGCTTTTCAGCCTTCGTGGTCACGGGGTGGACGTCATACACGACGACGACGACACGTGGTAACGTCGGGACCATAATTAAAATAAAAAACCGCGGTAAAATCCGTTTAATCCGTTTAGTTTTATTTCAATGAGTAACATTCGCGTAAACGTAAGGAATCACTTTGGAACTTTTTTACTTAGTACTTAATAGCCTCGGTGGCGCAGTTGTATCGCGTACGCGGGACAACTGCTGTTATGAGGTCTCGGGTTCGATCCCCGGATTGGGTAAAAGTTTTGGTTTTCTATCACAAAATGCTCAGTATCAGCCCGAAGTCTGGAATTGTGCTCGGGATAGTGATAGGTTCGCCTATAACAACATGAGACGGAGATACGCTTGGCGAAATGTGGATATACTGGTTACACCTCTGCCTACCCCTTCGGGGATTACAAGCGTGAGTACGTATTATAGCCGCAAACAACTATAATAATATAAGCGAACGTTTAAACGCCCAACGTCAAGCAGAAAACCATCTGTGACTTTTAAATGGCTGAACAAATTTTCTTTGAACATCGCTAAGGATTATCTACATATTATATTAAATTACCTTTTAAACAAGAAAAATACATTGAAATCATCCCATTCGTTTAGACGCTACGGTGCCACAGACATAATTTATGGTGAACAATTCAAAAGCGTCTAAGATTATATAATTGAATATAGGAATAGTTGAACTAGGAATTTTGTCATAACTTTTGAGTTTTTCAAGTCACGTCAAGTCAAGCACATAACATTTCATTAAGTATCAATTTTTTTAACGGAAATGAACTTACTGTTTGACCACGAGTATAAAAATGTCTAAGTTCCAAAAATAAGTATTAAATCCCGACAAAAAGTGAAAAGTTATAAGTTTGGCCATTTTTCTGTCTATGGCTATATTTGTGTAACGTCTAGGCCGAGTTGAAAGCGATTTTTTGTTTGAAAGGTAATTTACTCGAGACTATTCTTAGCTATGATTGAAGAACATCCTATCAGCCAGCATTTCTTTCGTGCGATTGACGTAGGAACTTTAAACGGTCACTATACCGTATGAACTTTATTGTTTATGTTTTAAATGCAAAGCTTAGTACTATATAATTTATTTTATTGCCGATGGTAGTAACTAAGACCACATTTATTACTCTGTTTTCTAAGCACTTCAAACAAATCTCTTAAGCAAAAACAAATCGGAAGTATTGGATTGGGTGACCACTTGCCTAAACAATCCACTAGAGAAATTGTCATTGCCAGCCTCACTGGTGAACTCGCGGGAAAATTACATAAGCCTATTAAAAGAGTATCTAAGTACCTGAAGACTAACACAAAGAGTTCTTAACTCGTCCCCAAAGCGAATGAACAGCGCAATTATTTTACCTCAGTCGAGAGTCCAACTTTGAGAGCTGGTTAAATATTTTCACGTTGCTCGCTTTATATAATAACATTTTCAGTATTGTTTCTTGAAGTGAGGTAGAGAAATTTCTTCGGAGACTTATAAAAGTTACAATGGGTTTGTTTATTATGTTCTCGCAATTTTTTCATAATAATAAAGTCGTTATTTTTAAATTGCAACAATAAAGCAGAGTATTACAACCATAATTTTATTGGAATAAGAGTTTGTATTATTTGATCATAAATTCTCATTTACGCGGAGATAGTTTCTCGCACGACAAAGTTATCTAATTGTATGACTTGGCTTCGTAAATGATTATTCTGAAATCAAATCAATATTTATTTGTTTGATTTTTGGTGGCAGGTGTTATAGTTATTAATAAATAATGAGTTCCTTCAATCAAAACTCTACCTATTGCGTGTACACACTTTCAAGTTGTCAACAAAACACTATAATTAATCTATCTTTTTTATTAACTTAAACCAAATAATAAAATCTATCTATAGACTAAAAATTGTCAAAAAGAAATTCGTCAATTGTATAATAACACTTGAACATTAATAAAATAAATAATTGTCTTTTAAATATATTATATTTAATATCGTAGGTCGGCAAGATTATGCCGGCCTGCCAAAGATCATTGCTCAAACTGACAACATTGACAACTGACATTGCTCAAAATTGCTCTTTTTGTTTAAAGAAGAACTATGTAAGGTACAGTAAGACCTCGAGAAGCTTCACTTCAAATTCTGTCTTTATAATATTACAACTGTTCCATTGAAATTCATATACCTAAATACATTTAACGTATCCATGATGAGCCGTCATGTTACCCGAGATATTTTACACTTACCGTAGCGCCATTGTTACCGAACCGAAGGCTTAAATTAAATTGTGTAACGCGAAACATTTACAGGGAATGTATTACGATATCCAACAGCGTCATTCATACGTTGATATAAAATAACAGCTATCTTTTGTACCCTTCATTAGTTACTTTTATTCAAATGTGAATAATATCGAATTCAAAAAAAAAAAGTAAAAGTGTAAATGAAAGACTTTATCGTATGCTTGACCTGTTACTTCTTCTGAAACTTAATAGTTGTGGTGAGAGGTATGAATTCATGAGTGGTAGAGCCACGCTGTAGACAGTTTTGTCTACAGCATGAATGGGCTGGCTCGACTGGGTCGTTACCACTGTCTCACAGAAAACCGACGTAAAGTGGCGGCTTGCTGCTGCGTTTCGTACGGTGAGTGAGATATCCGGAAGCCCAAATCCCTAAGTATCCCTTTCCTTTAAGGTCGGCAACGCGCCCATGATTCTTCTGGTGGTGGGCGTACATGGGCGGTGGAGATCACTTACCATCAGGTAACCCACTTGCTCGTTGCCTTCCAATGCTATAAAAAAAAGAATAACAATAATTACACCCGACAATCACACACATAGTCCTAACCTTACATTATGTGAATCATAGGTAACTAAAAATACGAGGGACTTACAGTACCACAAAACCCAGACCTGAAACAATAATTATGAATCACGCAAACTTCAGTCTCGTTCCGAGAATCGCACCTGCAGCCACTTGTTTCACAATTGACAGGTCGCTTACTGCACCGAGGCTGATGAGAAAATCTGCATTTATCGAATAGAACTACTTACAAGCATTTTTAAAAGATTTCTTTCGTACCACATTTATTAATCCAAGCAGAGCTTCATAAAACAGATTTTATCGTTCCTAGCCTGGAATTTAAGGTCCCATTAGTCTTAAACATACACCTTTAAATAGCCCTAAAACCCTAACTGTATTGATTCCAAATTACGCCTATCTTACCCACCTTCATATAAATGCTATAAAGTTCGTCGTAAAGGTAACCCTATACGTCGTGGAAGGTATAATTCACTCAAACTTGTTACTAGAAGATGAATATAGGATCTTTCAATATTAACAAACATATTTTAATGTTATAAAAGGAAATTGATTCCGAATTGTATCGAAAATGAAAAATCGATTAGACTCCACCTCGTCCCACCAAAAATGTTTACAATCAGAGACGTAAATTAACTTAGATTTTCAACATGTCTATTCTTACCATTTGATTATTTTCACATTCAGATCCAGTTAATGCTACACAAACACGTTCAAACATATATGCATACGCAAAGAAGTATACTAGGTACTTTCAAAACAGCTGCCTTATACGTTAAATGGTGGTTAAATCGTACACGAACAAATGAAATAAGCCCTTAGTATTGAAATTAACTGCACCACTAAACTTGTCGATCCCAAATACTGATGAATATGGATAAATTGTAGTTTTCTAATTTTTTTTACTCCATTATCTAATGACAGTATGCTTTTTGACATTCTAGGCTTGAATCGCACGTTGAATAAACACAATCTTTGATGGAATTTTCGATTTTACATCAATCATGAGTTACCCGGGATTGGAATTTGTACCCGATATCATGATAGGCTCGTTTCTGTCACGTCATGGGGCTGAATGAAACTCGGCGGACCATGGGTGCACTGTTGGTCCCTTCGACTCGCCTTCGGAGACACAACCATGAGCAAGGATGTATGCATGTCTAAATATAATTAAACCGGTAGAACTGTACTAAACCAGGTTTAGATATAATGACCGGAGTGGTACCACTTCCCCATACAGAATCGACAAAGTAAGATCTAGAAACTAGAGCTACTTTATCATTCACTAAATAATTCCCGCGACAACGATTCTAAGTGGATAATTCTTCCCCTGTCACATTAGCTCAAAGTCGAGACGAAAATTAAATTTCACGCTCTTTCCGGAGCGCGTCAACTCCGGGAAAGGTTTTACAATATGTAACAACCTTTACGAATCCCGACGTGAACACTTAACTTTCGATTTCTTACAAGTTTTGCGAGCAATTTTTAATCCTCTCTTGTTTTTTTAATGATAGTAAAGTAGAAAGTATTAGTTGTTTATAACACACACGTGAAATACAATTTTCCTGCATTTTCTTTTCATAGTTCTCTCCTTTCACTGTTCTAGAAACTAAACTTATATCTATCGATAACTGACAGCTAGAACATATTCCCAAAAGCTGCTATTCAATTAGTTTTTTAAGGACTTTACACTATACTATAAAAGTCTGTTCTAATATAATTTGGTTGGGTTGGCAAACTCATATTCCACAGTAGGTACCGTTTTTATATCACAAGAATATATTATATTCTATTTTAATTTTAATATACATCATTGTATTATTCGAAGAAAAGATTTCTAATTCTAAAAGCTGTTCTTCGTTAGAAATTAAATATTTTCAATATAAAGTTAAAAGCATGATGCTAAAATCAAACTAGGTCTAAAAATGCTTATACAGGTATTTATGGATCGTAAAGTTACAATTTATTAAAAAAATGTTATTAAAAAACCTTATTATATGAAGAGCAATAAATCACCTTCAATAAATTGAAGGAAACGTCGATAAATTTTTACTATCTAATGATAATAAAATTTATATTGACATTTATAAGTATTCAATTTAGGAAGTAGAATATACTAAAGGTGGTCCATTTTTTTACTTTCACTTTTTAAGTACGATTATTGAATATCCCGATATGTGTCTTACTGCGAAATAATATCAAAGATATCAGGAAAATACTAAATAATAAACGAAAGTGTAGTGTTAAGACCTGTAAGGTGTCACGGAAAAAGCAAAATGCAATATCACACAGAGAGTTAAATTCAATCAGCACAAAACCCAAGGAAATGTAATGGGTGATGTTTAGGAAAGGTACTATATACCGAAAGCTTTACATCAGTAAAATTAAATACGATGTAATTTATGTTGTTCATTTACGGGCGATTTATTGCCTTTTTCGATGTTTCCATGTAATTTTAATGTTGTGCTTCATCGACGCCTGCGAGGGGATTCCAAACGGATACTTGTTCATTTGTGTTTAATTAATTCTATTTTCACATTCATGTTTTTGTATGTAATTTTGGAAAATTCCGATAATTAATTTAAATCTGTTTTGTTGTTAAAATATAATAACCAAGTTAGAGTAATTATTCAGGCCAGTAAATGCTTTTAAATCTTAACCAAACCTTATTTGTAACGTAGACAGAGAATTTAAACGGAAAAGCAAGCAACAAACCATTGCAAAGCGACTGTACACGCCACTTTAATGTTACTTGCAACATTCATACATAAGTCGGTGTACATCTAGCATAAATAGAGCGTAATGACTGTATCGAGACGGGCTCAAACGGCGCGTTCGCTAGACGAACTTGGAATCACATTGGTTATGCAAAGCGGATTATTTTGAGTACACAAACTCTCGCCGGTTTACTGGTTCCGTTAGGGTACTTTGCCGACTTGACGACTCGTGAATCTTCAAACAACATAAAAGTTTACAAACTGTAAATAGCAAGCTCGATACGGCGAGATGAGTTGTCACCGTTCCCTCAACTTTGATTACAATGGAAGTTTGGAAATATTATTAATATCAAGTTTCGGCTGGGAATAACTCCTGAGACATTTGAATTGGGATCACGATTCAGTCATTGGGTCTTGTTTCTCGATAAGTTGTTTGTTCTTACAGTGATCCTCGCATACGTGAAGTTGTTCTTTATCGCCATCTGGGTACCACCGCTTTATTTATTTCTGCCACAACCAGCAGCGTCGAAGCACTGTTATGTTTTTGAAGAACATAACACCTTATGTCTGAAGTTAAGCACACTGAAATGCCATGCCGTATTTCGAATCTAAAGTTTTGATTACTGTTGCTTCTGTTATAAGCAGTCGTAGCGCTTACCATCAATTAAGCGGCTTGCTCGTCTCGATATTCACGTGAGTAAAATATCCTTTTACACCACATTACACCTCACATGTATCTAGGCCGAAATCTAAATGTTGAATGTCCAAACTCTCAAGACACCAGCAATTCGATTACAAGACCACCATTACCAAAAGTTACACAACTGTTTATCTATTATTCCAGTTAAAAGGTTTGCTCGGGCGGGACAGCTCTGCAAACTATACAACTTCCATTCGACACACGTTTTCAATTTATCGTCGTCCTCTCATTGTTGGGATCTTCGGCGCCAGTCTCCCCTTATCAGTAGTCCTATTCAAAAGTGAACGTACCCCGCCCGGGTGTAAATGGCACAGTGACCCGGTCATCCCCGCTATAGATTCGTAACTATGCGTGACTAAACATGTTAAGATGACGTCATAACTTGTGCGTTTAGTGATACCTAACATTAAAGGACATATTTATATTAAACTAGCTTTTGCTCGCGGCTCCGCCCACGTGATCAAATAAACAATCAAACTCTACAGCTTTATAATATTAGTATAGATTTGATTTTGATTTGACAACGGAAGCCTTCAAATAATATTATTTTGGTAGCTTAGCAACGGAAGCCTTCAAATATGAATAATTTTCCCCGTTTTTGCAACATTTTTCACTGATGCTTCGCTTTTAATGGTCGCAGCGTAATGTTATATATCCTAAATATCGATAAATGGACTATCCAACACAAAAAGAATTTTTTAATTCGAACCAGTAATTCCTGAGATTAGCGCGTTCAAACAAACAAACAAACAATCAAACTCTACAGCTTTATTATTAGTATAGATTTAATTATTTGAGAATGATGTCATATTAATACAAATTCATAAAAAATATAGTTCGGTCATAAGCCCCTGTATAAAACGTAGCGACTCGATACCGTTAAAAAAATTATCACCTAGTTGGGCAACGAGTATGCAGCTCGCCTGATAGTGAACCAATACCGCCGCTCTTGGACTTGGGCAGGAAATGCCAGGGGCCAGGGTTCAGCCAAGTTGTAGTTATCTATACTAATATTATAAAGCTGTAGTGTTTGTTTGGAACGCGCTAATCTCAGGAACTACTGATTCGAATTGAAAAAATCTTTTTATGTTGGATAGTCCATTTATCGAGGAAGGCTTTAGGCTATATAACATTACGCTGCGACCATTAGGAGCGAAGCATCAGTGAAAAATGTTGCAAAAACGGGGAAAATTATTCATATTTGAAGGCTTCCGTTGCTAAGCTACCGAAATAATATTATTTGAAGGCTCCCATTGCTAAGCTACCCAAATCTATACTAATATTATAAAGCTGTAGAGTTTGATTGTTTGTTTGATCACGTGGGCGGAGCCGCGAGCAAAAGCTAGTATAGTATAATAAGAGATTTTAACATTTTCGTTGTCGATATTATTTCTTGCTAATATGAAATTGCTCAATACCGTTGTGGTCACTCTCTAGTACGAATACTAAACTAACTAGACTACATCTGTACAGCTATGAGTAAATTAAAACATATATTCATTTTAAACACTTTGTATTGTATTGTAAAAATGTTGCAAAAAACGGGGAAAATTATTCATATTTGAAAGGCTTCCTTGCGTCCGCTGCGTACACGGTTCAAGCTACCCAAAAAATATGTATAAAAGAATTATTCCTCTTTAAATGATCTAAAAAATAATATTATTAATGTGAATAATATGCTTTCACGCGAAAGCTACTTGACGGATCATCATGAAACTTTGTACACCTATTCTTGGAGGTATTAGTAGTAACCTGGGCTACATTTTATCCTGGAAAAGCAGATCAAGCGGGCGGAGCCGCGAGGAAAAGCTAATAATATAATAATAAGTTAAAAAAACATTCTATCGCTTTTCTTCTTTGTATCAGTGTAATTCATCTACACAAAAGTGACCCAAATAAATGCAGCTCTAGTTTTCCGGAAATCTCTATGCCTCCTCTTTATTGGATTTGGCGTGCACGCCCTTTCACCTGTCAACAAAAGCAAACAAGTAACAAATTTCAATACAAAACTTCTCGCGAAGATATTTTTAATTTTATTTGTAGGACATTTAGGAATTGCAAGATAAATATAATAGTGACAGATTAAATTATCCAATAATTTTGTATTTATATATTTTCCTCTTTTTATAAATTATGATTTTAGTATCTCAATAAAAGATACTAAATAGTAAAATTTTACGAACTATTTATTAAAAGTTACTCTGTTACTGTTGGACATTTGGGACAAGTCCCATACATTTTATCGATTGTCTTTGGGAACAAACCATCAATTTGAGTATACATCCTAACTATATTAATATTATAAATGCAAAAGTTACTTTTACGCCTAAATCGCTGATACAATTTTGATGAATTTTGCTACGGAGATAGACCCTGGGGACGGTTATACATTACTTTTTATATCGGAAAAGGCTACTCTAAATTAATATTATAAAGAGTACATAAAGATTTCATTGTTTCTTTGCATTGAATAGATTCTGAAACTACTGGACCGATTTGAAGAATTCTTTCACAGTTAGATGAACATATCCCTGATGAACATAGGTGATATCGATAATTTCACGCGAGCGGAGCCGCGAGCGAATGCTGGTTATTAATAAAAGTCAAGTGGTATTTAGAGATCGTCTAAATGTCTGTCTTTAAGAAAGATACTATAGTAATACAGTTAAAACTGGAGAATCGTCTCACCTACCTATCTTATGGTTGTTCTTAGGCTAAGAAATCGTGACATCCTGAGTTCTAATCCCATTTTCACATATTTTCGCAATTAGGGTTTAGGTTAAAAAAAGTCACATATAAGATGTCCTGGAATTGCAAATTACAAATTTTTGTCCGTCATGACCACCTTTCACTGAGTCGGAAATAATAAGTTCGGTAAACCGTGGCAGCGCTATTACATATCTGCCTACCCCTTCTGAGATACAAGTGTGGGCTTATGTTATTTTATGTTACCGGTCAACAGTAAAAATAACGATAAGGCAGGCGGTCCTACGTATGGTGGAATATACGCATCAGGTGTGTAACAGTACAGCATAAATCTATGAGAACAATACACGGGTAATGTATTACTGCCCTTATAATGTATGTGTAATAACAATTTGGCACGCACCTTTTGTATACCATATGAAGGTACAAATATTAAATTGTTCGTGCTGTTACTTAGATTTTTTTTTCTTTTTGTCTGGCGTTATCTTGGCTTAATGCAATGGTCCACCTTCGCATCATGGTTTGACGGTGGAATGAGAATTAAATAGGGCGATCCGCCGTCTGTCCTCTACAACTCAACTTACAAGGTGATAGGTCCCTCGTATGCGAGAGGCCGCCCGGCCGTCTGGGTTTGTTGCACCGCTTTGTCTATTTCTGCCACCAATTAACAGTGTGTAAGCCCTGTTGTGTTTCTGATTGGAGAACATTGAAGCCAGTGAAATTACTGGGCATTAAGAGATTTAACATATTATGGCTCAGGGTAACGAGCGCAGTTCAGTGTCATGCAGTGCTTTATAATCCAAAGTTCTGTGTTGTGTTACTTCTGTTTATGGGCAGGCTTGGTGCTAACCATCAGGCGAGCGCCTTGCTCGTCTCGTCAGTAAATCAAATTAAAAAAAAACTCGCAACGGGAACCAGGTTTCGCTATTGCCTTGCCCGTTAATCAGAAGAATGTGCCATATGCAGGTGAGGTTGACTTTGGTCCTAAGATGTTGGTGGTTCACTTACACTCCAACACTGTACTAATACTTAGTAATTGAGTTACTAAATATATATACCTGAACTATAATATATATACAACCTATAGAATCATATAGATGTAAATCTGCCCTCCCCCAGTGACCGCCCTGAGTCGAGGTTCGTACCCCACAGGGGGGCCCTCAGCGAGGTCGCTTAAATATAAGGGTTGAGAACGCCTAAAGCGCTCACCTGAAAATCCGATGAAGCTGTAAAAAGCTGACTCGCGTCAGGCTAACAGCATAAAGTCAATCAGCAAAAAAAATAGATGTAAAAATTATCTCAATCCCTATATTCTTCAGGACGGCTTAATTCTGCCGACTGTCGTGAGACGGTTGACGGTCAACATTATATTTGAATTGCACCGTACTTAACATCTAGTCTAGTGACGACACTTTGCCGCCCCAGGACAAAAGAGATCCGTCACTAATGAAAAACATGCTAAAGAAATTAATGTCACCAAACAAATGCTTTAATGAAATATCTTTCTCTTTATATAGATAAGCTTATTACGTCTGAGCTTATACTGGCACCAAAGAATCCAAATTAAAATTTAATTACCTCTGCTTTAATCCTTTAATACAAAGGTAAAACAGTTTAAATTAAAACGTGGTAGAACAATAAATAGATTTCTCTTCTCATGAATTTAAAATAGAAGTGATAGTATCGATTTAATTTTTTTAGAATACATGGTATTTGAGAAATAATTAACTATTTTTAATTATTATTATAACATCGCAACAACATTGATCGCCGCGTAGGACGAATGTTTGAGTTTTTCAATAATATTTGCTTGTGTTATGGGACCGCAAGTCTCTCAAAATTTCACATTTCTCAAAATTTCTCATTCACATATGCCCTACAATACCATAGATAAATTTATACGTACACACAGAGAGATAGACAAAGGACTTAAACTTTTAAAACCTCTATTTTATAAAGGGTTAAAAACAGACAGTTGTTAAAAGAGCCCTAATTGCCGCACTCAGACACTACTCACAGAGCTCTATTTGCCCTTGGTACTCAATTCCGCGTTTAAAATCTGCTACTTTTTGTTCCTACACAAAAACCATTTCCAAATTAGATAGGTATCGAATTTGTCCGCAGTAGACTCGTATTTATTCTACCCCATTGCCCTTGGGATCTCATCAATCACAGCTAACTTTATGTCTTAGGTATTTTGATAGGTTTAGATACTGAAGTAGGGGTAATAGATCTTTTAGAATACAATATACGTAAGTACAGTAAAATGGGGCGAAGTGTAGGGGTGAATAGGAACAAAGCTGGTTTAGTTTATTTACACATATGAAATGAGATAAACTGTCATTAACTCCTTCCACCTGCCTTTATCCCACTCGCAGTGGGGTCGGCCCAACATGTTTTTAACATAATATTATGTTATAGAAAGAGTTAGCTTGTAGTTTTTACGACCGGCCGCCTACTAGCCTCTGGGAAGAAAACCCCAGAAACAAAAAAAATTGGATCACACAACATTTTTATCTCGGTGCGGGAATCGAACCCACAGCCTGTCGCTTGACAGGCGGCCACTCACCCACTTCGCCACGGGGGCTATCCATTACAGTTATGTAATTACCAAAAAAAATATAAAATTTCTATTCATTTTCCACGGAAATTATGCTTGACATGGCACTGGCCTGCGCTTGTTACCTCGAAACATAAGATTAAGTTATACACTCATAAAAAGGTAAAATCAGAAGTACAAGCTTTCGGGCTTGCTTCGATTCGTTGAGATATTGCTTATCCCAACAAGTACTGCGCTGATTGTAAACTATAGGATTGTATGGACTAACGAAGGCGAGTATGGATAGAAGAGTGGCTAGAGGTCGACCCCACCAAAACTATGTCAATCAAATTGGTGACATATTAAATAAAGGATAGGTCAAGTGTACTCTAAACTGTCAAGAGTGCATGAAGATATTAATGAAATTAGATGAAGCAAAACTTGCCACCAGTTTTCCAAACTAGAAATCTATAAAAAAAGAATAAAATGTTTACTGATCTCATAGGCAATTAAAATAGTGCGCAAGGTAAGTCGGTACAAATAATTATGAAAAATATGTAGGTATCAGAAACCATATCAACTTATCCTACTAATCCTACTAATATTATAAATGTGAAAGTTTGTTTGTTTAGATGTTTGGATGTTTGTCCGTCAATCACGCTGAAACTACTGAACGGATTTTGATGAAATTTGATATACAGACAGGGTATAAGCTGACTTGGGTGATAGACTACTTTTTATCCCGGAAATCCCGGAAAAAGCTGATCACGCGGGCGGAGCCGCGAGCAAAAGCTAGTAAAATATAATATACTAGGCAATTAAACTTAATCATTTTATTTTTATAATATAGAAAATTATTGTTATGAATTTTAAACATAGGTTTCGATACGCACCTACCGTTACGGTTACCTACAGGTATCCTATAGGGATAGTATACAGACGTGGTATTATGTGTGCATGTAGGATTGCGTGGGCAAGAATTGGTCCGATCCTTCCAACTAGGGAATAACTTAGGGAGTGTTTCGCTTCGTGTGAAAAATAGCGAAGCATCGTTGAGTCTGATTAGTACTTAAAGGGGTAAGTGCATTCTGTAGTTATGGTATCCAAAGGTCCAAGGTGAAGAGCAAACAAACTCATTTGTGGTTATTTTTAACCGGCGAAAAAAGATGAGATTCTCAATAGGACGCGTAGGTATGACGCATAACTTTTTACAGTGTGATCTCATTGTAATGCTCTTTCTATTCGATAGGCCGAAAGGTATAAATTAACGTTGAACAAATATTAAACTATTCTCTCTATAAATCCATATCACGGATTCTGTTGTTTACGTGTATAACAAATGCACTATACCGCGGGTGGGTACGGCTTCACAGACGAGAGGATATGTCATAGTCTATAGACAAATTGTCTATAGACTATAGTCTTTAGACAAATTGGGCATTTATAAAAAGATTTCAACGATTCTTTCACGAATAGCAACTACTACAACTAGCAAATAAAAAACTTGAAAAAGAAAATCAGACAAAAAAACGAAAAAAAATTTTAAAATCTTTTTATAAATGCCCAATTTGTCTAAAGACTATAGTCTATAGACAAATTGTCTATAGACTATAGTCTTTAGACAAATTGGGCATTTATAAAAAGATTTCAACGATTCTTTCACGAATAGCAACTACTACAACTAGCAAATAAAAAACTTGAAAAAGAAAATCAGACAAAAAAAGTACAATATTTCCTAATTTGGTCGGTGCCACCAATATCAGTGATAAAAACTATAAGAGCACTCACTCAAAAATGGTTTAATAATATATCTTTTTAAATTTTCCGTCGTTTTATATAACATCCCTAGCTTTTTATATAACAGCGTATACTACATGTTGACAAAAGTGCTCACTGTCCGAAGATAACATCGTTTTTCATAATTTATTTTGTCACGCCCGTCGCCTGTGCTCGCGGATTCAGCACTCCGAAACTTGTAAATATACTCGACGTTTTGAATTTGTATTAGGGATTTTCTCTTATATATAATAAACTAGCTGTCCCTTGCGGTTTCACCGCAGCCAGACTGCCCTGCTCTCATGGGTCATAGCGTGATATACATATAAACTTTCCGGGAAAAATTATCCAACCGATGGTGAAAATCGTTTAAAAATTAGAGTTTAGAGTTAGCGGATATGCCGACAGACGCAGATAGCGACTTTGTAAAAATACTGTTTATATTCACTTATCACTTGACTCGACACCACAGTATAGGGAATATGCATAAAGCTGGCGACATGGTGTTTAACCATCTTGATTAAACCAGGTTTCAAACAATAAACACATTCAATCAATTAGTTTAGGCGCTATGATGTCATAAACAATAGAGACGCACACACATATGCAAATAGACTAAGAGTTTTAACTTACAACACATCTACTTTGGTCGAGGATTCGGCAATAACATGCATAAATAATATTACTATCCTGCCTTTATACATACGATAAAACGGTTTAATTGAAATAACTATTGTACATACATATTTGTGAACAGGTCTGATCCCTTAATCACCGCCTTTCATTTCATATTAGCGTTCACACTTTCACTCTAATCCTCGTCTATTCGCGAGTGAATTCAGTCTTCGTCGGCATTCACGATACAACGATGTAATCATGTTAAAGCAACCTTTTGCATCTCACTGAACTTGGAATATTACAACACATTATTCAGTGCTGGAATTTTATTTGTAGTTATGGCAAAATTTACAAGTAATATATCTCTCAAAGCTTTGTCTCGATGGCCGCGTCGAATCTGCGGCCTCTCGCCTTATAGCCGAGTGCTCGTCCACTGAACAGTGTAAGCTGTCAAAAGACAGCTGTCTAGATGGTAGGTCCCACGTATGCGAAAGACCGTATGGTCTGGTACCACCACTTTGTCTATTGCTGCCCCCAAGCAACTGTTTACAGGCATTGTTATGTTTCAGTTTGAAAGATATCGAAGCCAATGAAATTACTGGGGATTATGAGACTCAACATCTATGTCTCTTGGTGACGAGCGCAGTACACTATTATACAGTAGATTGTAATTCAAGGTTCAATGTGGTGTTGCTTTTGTTTATAGGCAGGCGAGCAATCTCCTCGTTTCCTCATTCAAGATTCGAAAAAATAATATTTTCTTTAGCAGAGAAATCTAAAATATTATTATGAGATCTAACTTAAAATATATCTCAAGAATTCTAAAGCATTGTATATTCAATTTACTTTGATAAAAGCAAGAAATTGAGGTCCTTTTTTACTTCTACCTCAGCGAATAAATTTTCACTGAGATAACATCTAGATTCTAAATGAATCAATTTATTGCTGCGTCTCGTATTTTGTGATTACATTTTATTTTTTAATAAACTTACCACGAACATCGAAGTGCTTAATGTACTTGCGATTAAAATCAATATTAAGATACTTTGTAACAGTGACGTAATTACGGATTAACGTATTGCAGAAGGTACATGGATAATCCATCATTTTAAAGATGGACCGATTCTATTCTATTCTAATTTTAGATCATGACTCCATCGATTTTGCGAATATTTCGCCAATGTCGAATATTATATAGCATTTACTAAAAATAAAGATCATAACGTAGACATATTTTATAACAAATAGCTGGTTTTCATTATTATTGTAAATACAGTATATCCAAATATAACCTCGAATCTCTAAAAACAGTGCGTCCTTCGACGATCGATAGAATAAAGGATTATGTCGGTCTGAAGTGATGTTGGCTGAGTCCGAATCGCGACTCCCCTAAACGAGCCACTATAGCGGATTATTCACCACATATCTATACGGTGGTCGCTATCCGCATATGTGGACTGCACTTACCATCGGGTATTTCACTTAAGGTCACTTTGCCGCGCCTGAGTAAAAAATAAAATGCATAATATTACGCTTATGGTCCGCGGGGCTCACCACAAAATCTGTAGCCAAATATTAATAATGATTTCTTAGGTTTACGCGAATATTACATATTGAAATAAAACTAACTTATACGGATTTTATCGCTTTTTTATTTTAGTCCCGACGTTTCAGAAGTTTTTCAGCCTTCGTGGTCTCGTAGTGGAGTGAATAATGATAATGAATCGCCAAGTGTTTAATTCTAACAAAACAAAACAAATGCGTTAGAAAATATGCTTTTAATCATATTTAACGAAACCGAACATGACCACTGAGTCACAGGGTTATATAGGTAAACCTAAGTGCATTCGCAAACTTTACGGTAGGCAGCGGCTTGGCTGTGCCCCTGGCATTGCCGATGTCCATGAGCGGCGGTGACCGCTTACCATCAGGCGGGCCGCTTGCTCGTCTGCCTATCAAGGCAATAAAAAAAATAAAAAAATAAACTGTTTGTATGGGATTGCACGGCCCGACAATCTGACTCGTCTCAACGTCAACAGTGTTGACAGCGGAAACAATGAAGACTTAGTGCCGCTCGCTAATGTTATTTCAATACAAAGACCGGTCGGTATGTACAATGTATACACAGAGATGTGTGGTAGATATGGCTTTTAGCGATAAGACCGCCTGTTGACATTGCTATAGTTATCAAGTTTCTTATGTATTTTTCCTTAAATTGGCAATAAAGTGTTATCTATCTATCTAAAAATTATAAATGTGCAGTATAAGTGATTTGTGGTGATATTTTTACAACCAACAATAAATAACCCAAAATATAATGATTTCTTACGTTTACGCGAATGTTACTCATTGAAATAAAACTAATTTAAACGGATTTTATCGCGGTTTTTTATTAATTTTGATCCCGACGTTTCGAAGACTTTTCAGCCTTCGTGGTCACGGGGAGGACTGAGGTGTAGGTTGTCCAAAAATGTTAATGTTACAGTATCTACCTTCAATTTACAATTACAAAAAATCTTTATGGTTTGGTCCGATCTACGCAGAAGGAGCTCACAGTGTCTTGAGGTCTGGCAATTGGTCTTTTGGGTTCTGATTTAATTAAATGTAACCGGATCCCAGGCTTGTGCTAGCTTCCAACCATCTTCTCTATTGAAATTTGGATGTTTTTTGATTTCAATAGCCTCACGAATCATCCTAGGTAGGAATCGGTGTTCTTTAGCAAGGATTTGTGGTTTGTCGAATCTAAGATAATGATTGGAGCCTTCCTCAGAATGTTCAGCAACTGCAGACTTCGTAGAGCGTCGGTGTTTAACATCAGCTATGTGTTCTTTTACGCGGGTCCCTATGTTTCTTTTGGTTTGACCGATATAGGAGAGGCCACAGTCACAGTCGATTTTGTATACTCCCTGTTCCTGTAGAGGTATATGGCACTTGACAGGTGGTAAAAATTGACTAATCTTCTTGGGCGGCTTGAAGTAAGTTTTAATTGAAGCACGCTTCAGTATGTAGCCAATCTTGTCTGTGACTCCTCTTACAAAAGGTAACACAACAGGTACACGTTCAACTGTGGCTGGTTTCACTCGGTTTCTGTGACGGCGGCGTGGAATTTGGAGCTTGTTGTCTCGCAGTACTTGCTTGACATGTTGCAGCTCGGCAGCCAGATGTTCCTCGTCACAGATTCCTTGTGCTCTCTGAAACAAAGATTTACCCACGGTAGCTAACTGTTTTGGATGGTGGTGAGATTGACCATTCAGGTATTTATCTGTATGGGTCATTTTCCTGTATACAGTATGGCCTAAAGACTGATCAGGATTACGAATAACTAAAACATCTAAGAAAGGAAGAGATCCATTTAATTATATGAATCCAGGAAGATACATTTAATTAAATCAGAACCCAAAAGACCAATTGCCAGACCTCAAGACACTGTGAGCTCCTTCTGCGTAGATCGGACCAAACCATAAAGATTTTTTGTAATTGTAAATTGAAGGTAGATACTGTAACATTAACATTTTTGGACAACCTACACCTCAGTCCTCCCCGTGACCACGAAGGCTGAAAAGTCTTCGAAACGTCGGGATCAAAATTAATAAAAAACCGCGATAAAATCCGTTTAAATTAGTTTTATTTCAATAACCCAAAATAGATAGATATTTATTTCATTCCTATGCGTTCCTGTTGCGTTTCATTCCAGTGTCTGCCTGTATAGTACACTGGGGTGTTTATTTTTGTCGTCAAACAGTACTATTTAAGCACCACTATGTTCCGGTTAAAAGGACATTGAAGCCAGCGAAATTATAACACCTACAAGATCTTACTTATAAACTTTAAGCACTGCTTAGTTGAACACTTGTTTCCGTATCTTTCTAGCCACTTCATAAATCGCGTTGATAGAGAAAGACAAAATAATGTTTAACTAAGTAACGGTTACAAGTAAAAGGCCCACAGTGCTTAGTAATTCAAAGTTTTGAGTGATGTTACTACTGGTTAAGGGTAAGCATGTCGCTTACCATCAGGTATTCGACCTGCTTTTCAGTGGGGTTGTATCATTCAGGTTGAAAAAAGAAACATTTCATGACATTAACGTTCTTAAACTGTTTGAAGAACTAGGTATTTTACTTTTGGCCCAGACTCACTAATTATTATTATTCCAACAAGAACGAGGTAGCATGGCTGTATACATAGCAAGTTTTGATGATTTATTAGTTTGACGTATAATTTCAATCTTAAAACAAGAAATTAAGCTGGTGTCAGATGTCTTTATGTAGTAGCTTCTTCAAACTCGGTCTCTCCTGACTACTTGTCATTCCTGTAGAGTTGTCAAATTGGTATAATAATGTAGATTTTGGATATAGGAGCCTTTACCTTTTACTGTCATTTTCCCACCTGCCCTTATCCCATTCGCAGAGGAGTCGCAACATACTTTGTAATACATTTTACTGAAACATTCGGCTTGTAGTTTTTACGACCGGCCGCCTCGTTAGCCCCTCTGGGGAGAAACACCCGAAGCAAATATATACGAGTATTTTTTTTTGTTTCGGTGCGGGAATCGAACCCACGGCCTCCCGCCTCACAGCGGATCAAACGCGCACTGTGCCACGGAGGCTGTCAATAACCTTTACTGCCACTATAGCATCATAAAGGGAGTCACGTGATAATTATCTTTTAACGTACCTTTGATGATCGTCTGGCATGGACGAGTGATTTCATTCATATAAAACTTCTGCAATATTATCATTTGATAAACGAAGAGATGATACAAAAAGTGTACCTTTTTCGCCACCCAGGTGGGCAAGGGAGTTGCTTAGCAACTAATCTCCGGGCCCCTGTTACTACCTACACATGATGTATTTCCTGTCTGGGTTTCTGTTTTCTACGAAATATTCGAAGTATATTCAACTGAATATATATTTTATTGGAAATACTTAACGCAATGCCATGGTCATAAATAGAAAAAAAAGTATCTCAGAGTTCTTCACTATCTGTTCCGAAAAGAACTTAGGAGAAGTTTTAAACCCTTTAGTGAGCTTAATCTAAATCTCTATATTGATAACTGACATAAATAAATAATTAAGTAAGCTATGACCATGGAGATTTTTTTTTAGTCTGTTTTTAAAGGGACTTTTACCCAACAATGGTATGTCAGTCCCATCATACCCTAAACCATAGACCATGGAGATGGTAATGCTGAAGTCTATGGACAGAAAGAACCACTTGCCATCAGAATAATTGCTTGCTTGTCTGTCTATCTGGGAAATAAAAAAACAAACCTTATTATGATATGAAAGTGATCAAATTCTTTTTGGGAATAATCTTAACAAGACCTTTCCAAACCAAAATAGTTCTTAACCCTGAAACTTCATCATTATCAAACACTGTCACTAAGAAAGTAATCAAATAGTTTAAACCTAGTCATGCAGAAACGTGTATTTAAACAAATTCTACAGCCTGTCATACACAACGTCCTTTGAGAGTATTTAAGACCTACGTTAAATAATTTACGATACATTTTAATGATACTACGTGAACTCGGGTCATGTTATGACAAGTTAAGCTAGGCTTTGGGGAAACAGCTAACATGCAGGGAACCCTACCGATAGTAATTCTTAATATATACAAGGTGGTTGGTCCCTCGTATACGAGAGACCGTCTGGGTTGGTACCAACGCTTTGTCTATTTCTGCCGCCAAGCAACAATGTGTAAGCACTGTTGTGTTTCGGTTTGAAGGACATTGAAGCCAGTGAAATTACTGGGCATTATGAGTCTTAACATTTTATGTCTCGGGGTGACGAGCGCAGTTCAGTGCCATGCAGTGCTTTGTATTTCAAAGTTCTGTGTGGTATTGCTTCTGTTTATGGGCAGGCGTGGCGCTTACCGTCAGGCGAGCGCCTTGCTCGTCTCGTCATTAAATCAGATAAAAAAAACAATATTATAACTAAAATAGAATATCCTAATATTCATATTGTAGTTAGCTGGTTAGGTGGCGGCGGCCTCTGAAAATTGTTTGTATTTGCTAAGTTTTTAACAAATTATAAAATAATAACTTTTGCTCAACACTTCGCCTGCGTTAAGTAACTTTTTTGGGGATAAGAAATAGCCTATGTTCTAATCCAAGTCATGGTTTACATGTGTGCCAAAATTCATCCCAATCCATGTTGCCGATAAGGCTTGTAATTGATTAACAAACATTCAATCTTTGACATTATAATAGTAGAAGGATTTGAGAACCAATACGCGATATTTTTGATCTTAAAATACGACGCATCTCTAAAAATTGTTGATTAAACATACGCTCACGCCTGTATCTCCGAAGTGGTAGGCACTGATGCAACTAATTTTATACTCACGGTTCACCGAGCTTATTTCCACCCCATGACGGGAAAGAAGAAAAGCCTTTTACCATTCCAGAGACAAATTCCAATCCCAGACAACTCATGTGTGATATTTAGAATCGATAGTCAAACACAATGATTATCCGATCTGGGAGTTCAATCCAGGAACTCACGGTTTCTCAGCCTAAATAGGCCGCTACTAGAACAATGAGGCGATATAAATGTGACAAGCGAAATAAAACTTGTGAAAACTACATAAAACTTACTAAACTTGTTTATACCTGACATACGAAACTTTAACATGTATCTCAACCGTCCTGAATAAAAAATAATAGCCCGTCTGCAAAGAAACAATAAAAGTTCATGTGAAAAATGTATGAGAAAAATTATACCTCTCCAGCTGCTACACTCGCATTTCAAAGGCCATTATGTTGTTTATTTAAAAAGTTGATGTTCAATTGCAACATTATCTATGAAAATGTTCGAAACGACTGTACTTGTTGTGTTGAGATTGGTAGAAATAAGGATGACGAATACAACATAAGTTTTCGGATGATATTGCACTGTAGTAGCAGCTAGCGAATTTAGCAAAATGATTTTACCGTAATTATTTACTGAAAATGATGATTTCATCGTTTAATTACATATCCGGTTCTTCCGAGGGGCTTGCGACATGATTTGATGATTGGTTGGGGCGGGTACAGGGGTACATCCTTGTATCTGCATCGGTTAACCACCTGTCCTGTCGCAGGTCCCTCGATTTGTTTCTTCCCTCTCCGAAGAGGGAAGAAGCATTTATATAGGCCGGCATGATTCTGGTGATCACCGATAAACTCATTGTTTATCGGTAGTTGGTTTTTTGGACTGCACTGCGCTTACCATCAGGTGTATTGCAGACACTTTGCCGTGCCCGGATAAAAAAAAGAAAAAATCTGCTCCAAAATACTTGTATATTAATAAAATTTTCCACTTGTTTCAGAAAAACAATTAGATTAACGCTTTATTTAACCAAAGAATTCCATTAACCATTTGCGATACATAAATTCTTGATTTTCCAACAGATCGGCACAGAAGATCAGGCTCGTTAGATGAAGCGGCCGAAGATAGCAGTGACAATGGAGGTAGCACGCCCAAGAAGAAGACTGCGATTGAGGAGCAATGGGAGAGGTCAGGCGGCTTCGAACTCACCTCCGTGGAGCAGGAGACGTATGAGAAATACTTCTACGGTACCGAGCATTGGAACTACTTCACGAATGATGAGGATTTGGGGCCAGTCATACTGTCTATAAAGCAAGAGACGCTTAATGCCCGTGATCAATTCAGGTAAGAATTTGAAAATTGAATGTTACTAAAAGACGGGCAACGAGCAAGTGGGGCACCTGATTGTAAGTGAACTCCACCGCCCATGTACGCCCACAATACCAAAAGAATCATGGGCACGTTACCGACCTTAAAAGAAAGGTATGATTAGAGACTGGGAATATCTCACTCAACGTACGAAACGCAGCAGCAAGCCGCTACTTTACGTTGGTTTTCTGTGATATAGTGGTAACGACCCGGTCGAGCCGGCCGGCCCATTCATGCTATAGACAAAAGTGTCTACAGCGTGGCTCTACCACTCAAAGTCTGATATAAGCGGATGGGTTGTAAGAGCATGGCGTCAGAATAAGATTTTTATAGGGTGGGCCAGTTTTAAAATTATTCCTCACGCCTATCAAAGATAGAGAAAGACATTTGGAAACTGGTTTTATGTTTTTATTTGTTTTATGAAAGGTGTTACGATTCTCGGACACGCTAGCCCTGGCCGCTATGTTCATGAAGGGTTCTAAAAATCTTATTACGAAAAATCTAATTTGGAATCAGTTAGAAACTGCAAAACTCTCGGATACTACTAACGATGAAAACAAAAAATATTCTTAGATACAAGTATCTCTAATTTATCTTCGATCATAATATTTCATGTATTCAAATAAAATCTAATTTTAGTGCATTTCAGATAATTTTAGTGCATAACATTGTCATTTGCATATTTCTGGTGATTTATATTTCGAAATGTTGCGGCAATAACTGTCTGTAATTTAAATTTATTGACTGTTAATTTCCTGTTTATGACTATCTATTTTTTATTTGGTTTATTATTTTCAACTCGAGAGCACGACGTACAAAACATGCTGTTACATTATGAAATTGTATTAAATTTGTAGATTGTAATAAATGGTAGAGCTACGCTGTAGACAACTTTATCTAAAGCAAGAATGGGCCGGCTCAACTGGGTTATTACCACTATCTCACGGAATCACGACGTGAAGTAGCAGATTGCTGGTGCGATTTGTATGGTCAGTGAAATATCTGCAGACCTAATCTCCCCTACCCTTCCCAATGCATTTCTATTAAGGCTGGCAACGGTAGTAGGTATGAACTAATCTTAAACCACGAAATTAACTCTATTTTTTGTCAAAAAAACAGTGATATTTTATACATTATCATAATCAATTGCCTTCGTTATACTAATTCGTATTTATACCACTGAAATAAATATAACATTCAGCGTAGAATCTGGCTCAATTCACGCGTACTTTCAACAAAAATGGTAAAATGTTGAATCTATTGAACCGAAGATTTCTCAAGACTGAAAGAAGCTGGAAGTAGAAAGGCAGCTGTCGGCACGGAAGCATCAGATTTTCATATCGACTGCGCATTGTTCTTTAGTTGTTAAAGCCTTTCCTGACAATGCATTGTTGTGCAGTGCTCTTTAATCTTATGCCAGTTAATCTATGTATTGTTCTGGTTATTGAATTTTACACATCACTAATTAGGTATTTTTGTATCAATGTTAGATTTTATTTTTGTACTATTTATAGAAGAGTATGGAAGCAGAATTATCGATCAATTATTATTTAAATTTTCAAAAACAAATTGAAATATAAGTAGCAAGGTTTTAAAAGGTGGTAGGTCCCTCCTATGCGAGAGGCCGTTTGGTACCACCGCTTTGTTTATGCCCCTAAGCAACAGTGTGTAAGCACTGTTGTGTTTCGGTTTGAAGGACATTGAAGCCAGTGAAATTACTGGGCATTATGACACTTAACATCTTATGTCTCGGGGTGACGAGCGCAGTTCAGTGCCATGCAGTGCTTTTTAATTCAAAGTTCTGTGTGGTGTTGCTTCCGTTTATGGACAGGCGGTGCGCTTACCATCAGACGAGCGCCTTGCTCGTCTGAAAGTTCTTCTCATCTAAAGTTGAATAACATAATACGCGCTTGAATTAATATAATGAATACAGTAGTATCTACTGTATCACATAAACTGCTATTGATTACGAAGTTAAGTCAACCAAGGACAACGATTAATTAGTCAAAATAATCTATATCGCTCCTTTCATTAAAATTAATGACACGCTTTCCACATCCCCGTTGAATTTAAATAATGGTCCCGTCAGTGGGGGTGCATTTTAATTAAAAATGTCAAGGTATTGTAAAACGGAATGGGGCCTTTGTAAACTGTTTGTAGGTGCTATAATTAACTGGGCAGTAAGCGGCAGCGGTGACCTCACTGTTTGCCTTCCTAAACCTCTCATAAACTAAGAATTCAATTAGCATAATGTAGTACAAGCAAGTTGCAAAGTCTTCTGTGTCAGGTAATATTTAAATAGTCTGACAGTTCATTAAGTTTAGCAGAATTGCAAAATGTTTTGTAACTCATATAAAAATATTGTTATGTTGGTTCATTTTAATGTTGGGTGCACCCAAGGATGGCATTAGACTAATTAATTTATCTGCGGTGATAATAGTTTTTAAGAATAAATTAGTTTCATATTTTACCGAAATTATTATGTTTAATATAATATTATGTTGGTTTGTTTTAGAACTTATTAGGAGGAGTATTGTGTTTAGTTAATACATTATTTAGACCTTGGACTTTTAAAGTTATAATATTATTTATAATTATTAATTAATTTAAGATATAAGTATTTTAATCCCTAGTAGCGAATAGCGTGACAGAGCCATGCTGTATACAGACTTGTCTACAGCATGAATAAGCCTGTTTAACTTAGTTGTTACACAGAAAACTAACATGAATTACCAACTTGATGTTGCGTTTCGTACGATAGGTCACATATCCGTAGGTCCAAATCACTCCTCCCCTTTTCAATCCCTTAATTATCCTTTTCCTTTAAGGTCGGCAACGCTTCCATGATTCTTTGATATTGTAGGTGTACATGGTTGGTAGAGCTAGAAATGACTGAAATCAACCCTGAATTATACTGTCCTACTATTGGGCACTGGACTCCTTTACGAATGAGAGAGGCTTTAGTTCAACACCCTGGCCTAATGCGGGTTAGCAGACTTGGCGGGGATCACTTACCATCAGATTACCGAATGCCCGTTTGCTGGCCTATACTCTAAAAAATAAAATAATACGATACCAGTTAGAATTGAATACTTCATCATCAACATCATCATCATCATCGGCCACAAGACGTCCACTGCTGAACATAGGCCTCCCCCAAAGATTTCCAGACCGATCTGTTGGAAGGGGCCCGCATCCAACTTCATGAGAAATAAATTCAATTAAAAAAATATACATTTGCACCTAGATTGTTTATTCATGAACACCTAAACATACAAAACAACGGTCGAAAAATCTCATCAACCTTTCGAATTTAATGAAACCGCGGTCTAAGCGACCTTTTAGTATAGGATCTCACTGCGTGATTTCTACGTCCATTTTTTTTTATTTCAATGCAATTAAAAAACCGATGGGCATTGAAATCATGCAGTAGCATATTAGACTTTATTATTCTACCTCTAATATTAAGGATATTATTATTCTATCACTACTATTGGATTTTGATAAAAGGAATTCAAAAATATTCCATTAAAATTTCGGCTTGCGAGGGGCGCGCAACACTTGAAAAATGTTTGAAAAGCATTCTCGTGATCAAATATTTCAGGTAGAAGCTACGTCTGGCATAATGCGTCTGTAGTAAGATTTATGATCGTTTATCTTTATGATATGTTTTTTTTTTATTTTGAATAATGTAGACGCGATCTTCATTATAAAACAGTTTATATTCATGATTTGTATCATCATCATCAGCCACAAGACGTCCACTGCCGAACATAGGCCTCCCCCAAAGATTTCCAGGGGTCGGCCCTTGGAAGCGGCCTGCATCCAGCGACTTACTACGATGTTTATCAGGTCGTCTGTCCACTTTGTAGGCGGACGTCCAACACTGCGCTTGCCAGTACGTGGCCTCCATTCCAGAACCTTTCTGCCCCATCGGTTATGATTCATGAGTCATGATTTGTATACATATACTTATATTCCATTTTAAGTCTCACGATCTTTTAACAGATGAGCAGTACGTACAGATATGATTATTATTATACCTTAACTCAATTTATTTTCAAATTCTTTTCCTGTCTTTTGTCTTTTCAAATTATTTTATATGATTTATCTGTATTTTTATGTAAGGTTCCTTTATATAATCCATTTATTTAACACGTTCTGTTTATCAACCAATTTAAAAAATCTACATTCAAGTAATTTGAAATGAAATAACTTTTTACTTACATACAAACTCATTTCAAAACTGAAAACAACCTTTTGTTTCCTGAGTAAATAATTCATATAGCCTAAAGTAACCAAAAGTTAGCAAAGTAGATGATGTAAGGTTATGTATTTCTTGTGACTCGTCGTCTCAACTATAACTCACGCCGACATCCCTGTGGCATTCAATCACTCGGTGCACGAGTGAGACTACCTTCATTCATCATACGCACCCTCCTCTTTGAGAACTTGGAAGCAATAGCATAATGTAGTTGTTGTACTTGGAGTTTAGAATTAATGTACTTGATTCAAGATTCAAGATTTTTTTATTTGTGAGATTTTTTTTATTTGATTTAATGACGAGATGAGCAAGGCGCTCGCCTGATAGTAAGCGGCACGTCTGCCCATAAACAGAAGCAACACCACACAGGACCTTGAATTACAAAGCACTGCATGGCACTGAACTGCGCTCGTCACCCCGAGGCATAAGATGTTGAGCCTCATAATGCCCAGTAATTACACTGACTTCGATGTCCTTTAAACTGAAACACAACAATGCTTAAACACTGTTGCTTGGCGACAGAAATAGCCAAAGCGGTGGTACCAACCCAGACGGCCTCTTGCATACGAGAGACCTACCTCCTTGTAGTTTTGTGAAACATGATACACACAAAGCATCCAAGTTGTTAAATATTATGTAACCTAAAACCATCAGTCATGGTTCGACTTTGTTGCGTATAGTGTTGCCCAAATTCAGTCTTGGTCTTGCAGTCTTGGTCTTGTTCTTGCGTTTTTGCAAGACCAAGACCAAGAACAAGACCGCGTATTTTTAGCAAGACCAAGACCAAGACTGACCGTGCAAGACTTGAGCAAGAACAAGACATAGCCTGCAAGACTCTTGCGTCTTGCAGCTAGGACTTAGCGCTATTTCACTGAGTAGTTAGGTGTAACAGTTCGGTGTATAGGTAGGTACGCTTAGAAATTCTATGAGACGCAAAAAACTGTATCAAAGAATAGGTATGAAAAACTGGACCTATCTATTAAAATCAAACTGAGTGCATGCATAGTTATGTTTTAACCATCGGCACTTTGATAATGCGGCTTCAAAGGTTTTGTACTTACTTCTCAAAGAAATTTGCCGCTTTTCGGAAGTACATGGTT
Source organism: Amorpha juglandis (assembly GCA_949126905.1). Lineage (NCBI taxonomy): Eukaryota > Metazoa > Arthropoda > Insecta > Lepidoptera > Sphingidae > Amorpha > Amorpha juglandis. Next base: position 6,504,341 of record OX421380.1, read on the forward strand.
ACGATACACGCGCCGGCGGCTTCTTTTGAAATCTAAAACAATCGTTGCCGCCACGCCGAAATCATAACATTTGACACTATTTGATTGCCGCCATAGGGCGTAGGCGTAGGTATACTCGTGCAAAATAATTTCGAATTTTAAGAGTACCTACAGGTGTTCCAAAGAATAAATAAGTTTCAGAGTGCTTAGAATGAAAATGAATACATTATACTGATCACGCAAGTAGTATTATGATTGGGATAAAATGGTAAGGATAGGTAGTAGATGTCAAATTAATTCATTCTAGTAAGTATATATTATAATATTGATTACTTATATGGTTTTAAACTAATTACTTAGGTACTATTATTGTACATTTAGTCATTATATTTCTTAAGTTTTTACAAGAAAAAATAGCAAAAAAGTGTTCAAATATCACCCCGCACCCGTTTAATAAATATTGTAGCCACTTTTAAATATACTTGAAACGTGTAAAAAAATTCTACAAAACTAATAAAATAATATAAAAAGCGTAGGTACTTACCTACTAATAAAATAAAAAGCCTGCGATAAGAGTTTTGTATTACTTACCAGCCCGAATATCTCTGAGAGAGATGATGAGAGTAAGTATTTACTAGCTGTGCCCGCGACTTCGTCCACGAGGAATAGTAACTTTGGAGGTATAGTGACGTTCAGGACTTATTTATTTATTTTAAAACTTCTGTCATCAAACATACAAACGAACTCTTCAGCTTTATAATATTAGTATAGATGTACGCCAAAACATTCACTTATATGTAAAGAATAGTGATTTTCACTAATTCTTTATATATATTTTATTCACGCGTCGCGTCTGTACAAGTAGGTAATATTTAGTGTGTGTTTGTACGCCGCACGCGGCATTATTTGATTTGCGGCGGCATCCTTTTCATAGAGCCGGCACGTGGCGAGGCGGCGCGGTAGAAAGCAAGGAAACGTACTATAAATAAAGGAATTATTTTAATTCCAGTCATTTCCAATTGAGCTGTGCTTCGAGTCTAACTTAATAATTGTTTTTACTAATTCTTGTTGTTTTCTAAAAACGTATCACGTGTACAATTTAATATGAGTGACGAAGATTCAAATTATTCGAGTCCGAGTAACGAGAGTTTGAGTCACAGATCTAAAAGACCCAAAAGCAAATTTGAAGAGTTTTTCGAAATAATTCATGCATCCCAAACTGCCTTCTGTAAATTGTGCCAACATAAAAAGATTGAAATAAAAATGAAAAACAGAAACACTTCAGGCTTAAGGAAACATCTAATATCTTTCCACAAAAAGGAATCAGAAATATTTCTTCCTGTTAAACCAAAATTAAGTGGAGATATCACAAGCTTTTTAGTAACCGCTGGAAGAAGTGGACAGGTAAGAATATTTTTTTAACTCTGCATAGCTATTCATGCGATACTTTCAAAAACGCCATTAACTTACGTAAGTATTTTTGAGTTAGTGGTGTTTTCATCTAGGGGTGCGACATATTAAGTATGTAATTATCGTCTTAAATATTTTTTATAAACACCCATATTTTCATTTAATCGGCCAGTAACAACTAAGTACTTTATTTTGGTAAATTACAGTACAGTGCAACCTTAATATAACAAATATCAATTTAACGATTTTCTCGATTTAACAACAACATACCTCCTCCTCTTATATGCTCAAACCTTGTATGTTTTAAATAATAACACAAGATTTATTGTTTTGTTTCAGTCGGAAAACAGCAGTGACAACATCACGACAGCTACAGTTGATTGGGTGGTGAAAAAATATCTTCCCTTCTCATTTTTCGATGACGAAGCTACACAAGTATATTTTCGACGTATTTGCCCTAATATGGTGTTTCCTAAAAGGTCTACACTTAGAAGGAAAGTCAAAGAGCGATTTGAAGAGCTCCAATTGAATCTCAAGGAACGACTTCAACAATTATCATCTAAAATGTCTTTTACCATTGATGGGTGGATGTCAATTGCTGGTAGGAGTTACTACGGGGTTACTATTCATTATATAGACAACGAATGGAAGTATCAATCTGTAGTTCTTGATTTTATACCATCACGCGGTCGACATACTGGGGAAGATATTGCAACGATTTTCCATGAATGTTTATTGGAATATGGCATAATTGATAAAATACAAGGTATCACGGTCGACAACGCAACTGCAAATACCAAATTTATGTATGAACTGGGCAAACAGCTGCCGCCACACTTTGATTCAGACAATCAACATTTCCGGTGCTTTGCTCACATTTTAAACCTTGGTGTACAAGATTTATTAAAGACCTTAGCATTACACTGTGAGTCTGACACTAACGCGCAAGATCAGCAGTACGAAGACTATGCAGACGAAACTGAGGATGAGGAAGATGAAGAATCTGCACCAAATATTGCTGACTCGCGTACATCTGTAACAAAGTTACGCAGTGTTTCCAGTAAAATAAAAAGAAGTGAGATAGTGAAGAAGAAGTTTCAGTCTGCTTGTGAAGCAGCTGGCGTGCCATCAAATCTAAATGCCATTCTTGACTGTCCAACGAGATGGAATTCCACACATGATATGATTGGATTTGGTTTAAAAGTGAGAGCGGGCATTGACATATTGTGCAGTTCTGTCACCGAATTAAATGATTTTCAAATCACAGCTAATGAATGGCAGGTACTCGAAAAATTACATAAATTTCTAATAAACTTTAAACTTTTAAGTACAAAACTTGGTGGAGACAAATATGTTACATTACCGCTAGTCATTGTATCATTCAATCTTTTGCTAGATAAAATTGAATCTATGGTAAAACAGTTAGATGAGAAACCTAATCGATCTGAAGTGGATGAAAGGCTCATTCTAGCTTTCCAAGCAGCTCGAGACAAAATGCTTAAACATTACAAAAAGAGCAACTGGATTTATTGTACTTCTTTAATTTTAGACCCAAGGCATAAGGCTCAGACTTTTGACCTGACAATGTGGGGGAAGCAACTTAAAACAGAAAGTCTGCGCAAGTTCAATGAACTTTATGAAGAATATAAAAATCTACACTCACTGAACAAATCTCTGGAATTACCAGAAAAAGAAAATAAAGTATGTGATGAAGATGAAGACGTAATAGACTTTGATAAACTCTATGAATGTCCCTCGACGTCATCTGGATCTTGTCTTCAAGGCTTAGTGATAGACGAGTTGGAGGAGTACCTGAGAAAACCAAGAACTGCCAGCTCGGAAGACATTTTAGATTGGTGGAGGACGCATGAGACAGAGTATCCGATTTTATCGAAAATGGCCCGTGATTTTCTCTCAATACCTGCAACTTCAGTACCTGCTGAGAGGTTATTTTCTAAAGCATCATTAGTAATTAGAAAACATAGAAATAGGTTAAATGATGAGTCAGCCAGATGGTTACTTTGTATTAATTGTTGGTCAAAAAAATTGATATAAAGTATCATAACCTAATGATAAAGCTGTTGATTAGTGTTGTATTTTATTTTTTGTTCAAATAAATGATAAATCGTAAAACTCTTTTATTAAATTTCTTATAAGTTGAGGGTTCAATCTCTTTTTAGACAGATAAGTATTGTTCTTTAAAATACAGTCAAGTTATTGTAATTAATTTGTTTTTTTACATGTTTTAGCAAATGTAAGCTTATAAATCATAAATGTTTATTAAGAAACAGTTACTTCCATGGAAAACGACATATAGGTCAGTTAATTTTTCGAATTTCTTATTAAATCTTCAGTTATTTGTTAATCTGCTTGATCTTTACTATGGCTATGTTAATTCAAGCTCACAATGTTCCAATTCTAATACGTTTTTTTAAGATTTAAAGTAAACTTTAATAAATAGTAATAGACTAATAGGTAATTGCAAGACTTGCAAGACTCTTGCTGCAAGACCAAGACCAAGACCAAGACTGGGAGCGCAAGACCAAGACCAAGACCAAGACCAGGTGTATTGGCGCAAGACCAAGACCAAGACTGGCTAAGTCTCGTCTTGTTCTTGCATTTGGGCAACACTAGTTGCGTACAAAGAAATAATAACCCAACTTACAATTAGAAACAAAATTATTAATAACTAACTGTTGCCGCGGCTCCGCCCGCGTAGATGTCTTTTTCTGGGATAAAATGTAGCTTATGTTCTAATTCATGTCATGGTTGAATTGTATGCCAAATTTTATTCAAATCCGTTCAGTCGTTAAGGCATGATTGATCTACATATATCCAACCTTTTACATTTATAATATACTAGATGACCCGGTGAACTTCGTATCACCTACATAATATATTTGTGTAAAATGTGGTCAAAACTTAATACAAATGTTTTATTTACATTAAATGCAATTAAGTGAGGTACTGCGCCATTGCACGTGAGGTAGCCCGTCGCACATTTAATTGACTTCGACGACCTAAGTCAGGTCGTCTCCCACCTCCCTCCGGTTGGACAGTCCTGTCCCCGTCCCGTCCCCGTCCTGTCCCCGTCCTGTCCGCGTCCCGTCCCCGTCCTGTCCCCGTCCCGTCCCGTCCCGTCCCCGTCCCGTCCCCGTCCTGTCCCCGTCTTGTCCTGTCCCTGTCCTGTCCTGTCTCACTGTCCGGTCTCACTGTCCTGTCTCACTGTCCTGTCTCACTGTCCTGTCTCACTGTCCTGTCTCACTGTCCTGTCTCACTGTCCTGTCTCACTGTCCTGTCTCACTGTCCTGTCTCACTGTCCTGCCTCACTGTCCTGTCTCACTGTCCTGTCTCACTTTCCTGTCTCACTGTCCTGTCTCACTGTCCTGTCTCACTGTCCTGTCTCACTGTCCTGTCTCACTGTCCTGTCTCACTGTCCTGTCTCACTGTCCTGTCTCACTGTCCTGTCTCACTGTCCTGTCTCCCTGTCCTGTCTCACTGTCCTGTCTCACTGTCCTGTCTCACTATCCTGTCTCACTGTCCTGTCTCACTGTCCTGTCTCACTGTCCTGTCTCCCTGTCCTGTCTCACTGTCCTGTCTCACTGTCCTGTCTCACTGTCCTGTCTCACTGTCCTGTCTCTCTGTCATGTCTCCCTGTCCTGTCTCACTGTCCTGTCTCACTGTCCTGTCTCACTGTCCTGTCTCACTGTCCTGTCTCACTGTCCTGTCTCACTGTCCTGTCTCACTGTCCTGTCTCACTGTCCTGTCTCTCTGTCATGTCTCACTGTCCTGTCTCACTGTCCTGTCTCACTGTCCTGTCTCACTGTCCTGTCTCACTGTCCTGTCTCACTGTCCTGTCTCTCTGTCATGTCTCTCTGTCCTGTTTCACTGTCCTGTCTCACTGTCCTGTCTCACTGTCTTGTCTCACTGTCCTGTCTCACTGTCCTGTCTCACTGTCCTGTCTCACTGTCCTGTCTCACTGTCCTGTCTCTCTGTCATGTCTCACTGTCCTGTCTCACTATCCTGTCTCACTGTCCTGTCTCACTGTCCTGTCTCACTGTCCTGTCTCACTGTCCTGTCTCACTGTCCTGTCTCACTGTCCTGTCTCACTGTCCTGTCTCACTGTCCTGTCTCACTGTCCTGTCTCACTTTCCTGTCTCACTGTCCTGTCTCACTGTCCTGTCCCTGTCCTGTCCCTGTCCAGTCTAGACGCTATACGACCCGTCATCACGGCAAGCTTCGCAACGACAACTCAACAACTACTAATAAATTAAAAATTAATTAAAAAAACATTGTCCAGCGGACAAAATTGTGAATCTAAACCATTCTCAGATCCCCTTGAACACACACAAAAAATTTCATCAAAATCGGTCCAGTCGTTTAAGAGAAGTTCAGGAACATACACACTCACAGAAGAATTATATATATAAAGATAAAGTTCGACCTCTTTTGTGTGTTAAATTTTATATCAACGTGAGACACGTGTTTCATTATTTTGAATGAGAAATATTTGTACTCAATTACACAGTCGTATTCCGTTTCATAAAAAGTTTCACATAAACTACCCAATTAAGAGGTGAATGTCCAGAAATCCTTTTTTAGTAGGCCCCTACATTATACAAAGTTTTATCTGACCAAATTACATGAGCTTTAGTAGCTTTTATGATTTCGTATTTAATTAGTTAGTGTGTAAGCGGTATTTCGCTTTATACTATAGATTACTGCTCCGCTGCCATGGTTCGCAGCATGATGATATGTACTTACGAACTATCGTCTCTAGAAAACAAATGTATGTAGTGACGACGTCACGACCACCTTCACTGCCGCCTCAAATCGCAACCTAAACATGTTTGCTTCGAACATCGAGCAAGAATTATGGACGTTTGAATCTTGTTCGAATCGAACATTTTGGTTGGCTTCGAGCATTTGTCTTGAGAGTTGCATGGTACACACGTTCGTACTTGCTCGAAATCGAACAAATTTATCGAGCATGTACGTACGTGTGTACCCACCATGAAATTGTTCAGATTCATTACAATAATATCTCTTCTTGTATCTGCCTTTATCGCAACATGACGCCGCCTGCCTGACGTCAACCACTCTGGAGAGAAACTTGCAACAATTTTTACTTTTAAGAAATCGGTTGTGCATTGAGGCTTTCAGGTTTAAAGATCCGATTCTTGGTAAATCGATCCTTATCCCTAGTATTCCCTCCTTTTATTTTATTTTTCAAAATTAGAATGTTTAGAACCAAATTGGCAATAGTTCCCCAATGACAATATTGCATGCAAGGCCCCCGTTAACCCGCCCTTCGCCCAGTGGCTCTGAAGTCTCCGAAGGCCAAGCAATGAAATTAAAGAACTTAATCAACGAGATTATTTGATCGACTGCGTTTTATTTTAATCGCTTCGATGGTTTTACGATGTCATACATTCTACCTTTAATTAATATTATGACGAGATTATTATCCTTCGTAAATATGAATCGAGAATTAGTTAGCAACAGCAGTAATTATATTCACTTAATTCAAAGATGAGCTTTATTTACCTTTACTAGAGTAAAAAGTAATTAGAACAAGGCGCTATATTCATTTAATTAATTATCTGCGACAAGCTTGTCTGCAGACAAACAGCTCGGCTGTACGGCGCGGCGCGGCACTCATTCCTCGTCTCATCAAATGTTTGCTATCTTCATAACGTTCCCTCATTAAAGTTGGTCAAACTAAGCCCAGGTCATTGCGGTTTTAGCTAAATTAGCGAATATGTTTCGAGTAGGGTTGTCTGTTACGGGGAGAGAGATGCGTCTTTTTGCTTTCGAAAATTGTTACTTACATAAATTATTATTGAACTTAGTAAATACCCTAATGACCAAACTCACACAAACTTGTATCCCGGAGAGTGGTAGCCAGATGTGCAGCTAGTACATACATAGTTTGTTGAGCTTATTCCTGTCCCATAACATGTTACTTGGGAATATCGCCAGGCAGAAATTTCAATCCAGGCAACTCATGCGCTATTGTTTGAATCGAAATATTTTAATAAAATATTAATATCATCATTGATCAACCTTTATAAAGTGTAAGAGAAACTTCCGAAAATTAATACTGGTGGTAGTGTTAGTGATTGCGGATATGATACCACCAAATAAATCGCGAAATTAAACTACCATTTTTTTATTTGTTAACAATACTTTTTTCTCGGTTGGAGCCAAAATATAAAGAAAAGAAAATGCCACGAAACTTGTGAATAACGTTACGCTAATTAAGGAAATTAGGGTGGCTTGTAATCGTGATATAATCAGTAAATTTCTGCCACCTTGTGTGACTTTACATTAAGTTTGAAAAGAATATCGAATTTGCAATTACCTCACACATTAGTGGGATTAGAACATTAAAGATATTATAATGAACGTAATTCAAGCCATTACCTCTAGATGTAGACTTTACTCCAAACATGTTCAATTCAATGCAGAAATTGTAATTCCACATAGCACAAAGTTGTAGTGAAACTAACTTGTAATGATTATAAACGGTTATCGCGTATGGAAATCTCGATAAGAATCCACAAAGTAAGTTGAATTACATTTCTACATATAACACCTCATCTTCGATGAAAGTGAATTAGTTTTGTACGTGTTTTATGCTAACGAGGCTTATGAACTCAGTTCGTTTAGGGATAATGCGTCTGAAAAGGTACGTGTACCATTCCGGGATAAACCAAGTATTGGTTTTACGAGATTTGGATTTATTTGTTTGTATTGGGATATCAATTAATAATGGATTATAAAAAGATTTATATTAATATATAGAGATCAGAAATGGGAAAGTCGATGTAAGGCCGTTCGTCGTTGTGGTTACTGAGGGTTACCACTTCATCATTTATTGCCAACGCTACCACTCGTTTGGAATGTAGAAACAGGGAAGAACGAGCCAGAAACCCTGGCGTTGCTCTGACTTTATAGACATCACATTACAGTAATTGAAGCACTGTTACACTTGTCGCTACTACCCACCACGGCCTACGATAACGCGTCACTTTACTAGCAGGTAATTACTTTGCGAGATCACCCCTATAAATAAACAACCCAGGTCTGCAATAATTCCAGCACTACGACCTTTACTAGTCTTCCTTCAGATTTGGTTACACTAAGACTAGTTGTTCAAATGACGAGACGCTTATATGGAGATTTTTTCAGTCCGATAATGAAACTACTAACTTGATAAACATTGTAAACCACTCTCCTCAATTTAACAAAGTGACTGATGGTACCAACAATTTACAACAAATCGCGCTATTTCTAAAATCTAATACAGAAATGTGTGAATTTATATGGGTCTTTACATAAACCTGACAGTGAGTGTTTAGTACCTACTGGAACTTACCAAAATCGAGACACCTCAAAATTTCACGTTAATCTTAATCACTCGTTTATTAGGATGAATATGATCTATCACAACACTATAAAATAAGTGAAGAGCGTCACGTTCACATACAATCACATATACAACCTCTTAACCTTTTAACTGTTGGCAAGAGGAAATTCAAGAAATGGATTACAAAAACGTAGAAAATCAAGACACGCCACAAAAATGTCTCGTTTTTACATCTAAATTACTTGTCTGAAGATACCAGCAACGTTTGACGTAAATTTCGGTGTTTTTATATTAACCCTCATAGGAAAACTGAAACGCGGCGGGACAACGGAACGTAAAATTTAATTAAAAACTCAGCGCTATCATTTTTGAACTGATTTGGTTATTTCAAATATTCTATTGTAGTCTGCGATGTTGCACATGTAAACGTTTCATTATTATTTTAAGAAGGAAAATTTAAGATTTTGATAATAATAAGGAGCGCCCGCTTATATTGATGTACTCTAAATTGGTGAGCGTTGGTCTTACTTAGATTCGCGTGATATAAATACTACCATCATAAATAGATTCAAGCCATCCATAATACTGGGTTTGTTGGTATCTTCACGTTTAGTTGTTGGCGTGGTAGTTGGGTACACACACACCCAAAAATGAACGATAGCAACTGCAACAGCGTTATGTTCGACAATCACATTCAGCTTTATCATTTTATTAATCATAATAAAAGATCTAAACAAACCTTCTCTCAATTCTTATTATAATTTCCAAGAACACCATTATCGCAAGTCAACGGTCGGAGTCAGTGAAGTGATAGTAATTATTGTTTGCACTTCACCGCTCGGTTTTTCATTTTCAGAAATCGTCGATTTTAAACCGTTTGGGTCAGTTATTTTAAACCGTTATTGCCATGCTTCCATTTTGTTGATATTAGCACAGAGCAAAGCCCGCTTTGCAAAGTTTAATTTCTGGCTAATGAAAATAATGTTTGCTTTTAACGGATTTTTGTTTATTTTAAACTTGGATTGAAAATGGTAACGTGTGTGAATGCTAATATCGTGGTTTAATTAATTTTTGTCCCGTATTTGTAAATAAAGTAACATTTTGATAAAACGTGTATTGAGATAAAATTGAACAAATGCAAAGCTATTATAGTATTTAATAGCTTTCCTTAATAGGTTTCTACCAAAATTTACCACATATTTACCATTACAATGTCATAATTATGAAATCACATTTTTTTTTCTAACTACCTGTAATGGAAATTATTTCAAGTGATAATTGGCTGGTAAAAGCTTATTATAGCTTGGATCGCATAGTATATTGGTGGAAAAATTAAGCAGAAAAAAATCTAATTAACTAATTTTAGAAGTACATATTTCATAAAATTCTGATAAACTAATATTCCTTTTAATAATAAGTTACTTAATTAAATTCTTAACATATTTTAAATTACTGTTTTTATACCAGTATAAAAAATTGTTCGCTCTTTATTTTAATCTCTAACGTCTTCTAGATACCTATACTCGAAATTTACTAATCCAATGAAGATATTAGTAATATAGTTATCATATTGCAGGATCCTAGTTCGTGCCATAAGCTACACCGTTCATGGGTTGATCCCGGCATCATGTGTGTTTGCGGACCGGTACAACAGAGAGGAGGTTGTTCGTTCCCTCGGCAAGGAAGTCAACATTAACCCGCCGCTCATGCTCGGCCAGCTGCCTGACACCCCTGAGGAGCTACTCAAACTTGATCAGGTAAGCTTAATGAGATTGGATGATACTCACATATCTGGACAATTGGCCGCAAAACTAAAAATAACTCCCACCTCAATCCTTTCTCCTCTCTTGTTTGGGTTTTTCCTCCCATCTAGCCATCAAATGCACTCGATGCCCGGCAAACAAATACTACGGATATGTTGTAACAAGTGGAAATCAATTAGTTTTGACACGGAACAGAAAACCATGGTTGGTATGAGGTTACTATTAGAACTAAATTTTTAGTCGTCTTTTTCAGAATTAACTACCAGCCGAATTCAAGGTGAATAAAAAATAAACAATCGTTATCAATGTTCAAAGAGCAAAAATTTCCACTCCAATAGCAACTTCAACGCAAAATAAATTGCCTCGAACGGTGAAATTCTTTTGTTATTCGTAGAATTGAAATAAATACCTGTTTGTTTTACATCGATCTGCGATATCAAGCGCGTTGTATTTGTCATACTCAATTGCTGCAACGAAACAAATTTACTTCACATCAAACTCGCTAGACTCGATAAATAAACAACCATCGTGGCAAAACAAAGAGGTACAACACAGTTGAAAAACAGTCTGATCTGATTTAACTTTCGTAGGCGAGCTTGACGCAAGTAAATTAGCAGTAAAACCTTTTCTCGGTACTGCGATTGTTTTTTCAGTTCTCAATTATGAATAAACGATGCTGCCGCTTACGGTCGTGAAATATTGATGAGGCCCGTTAGTCGCGAGAAGGGGCCCTCACTCGTTCAAGTCCCCACCCTATAGCTTTCCAGTTGCGACTAATCACGGTAATGGACTAAAGACAAGTTAGACGCCATACTAATAGAAGACGCGTCTAAACTTCGCGCTCACATGATATTGTGCCGGTTCTTTGTAAAATATTACCTACGTACACGGAGTTACGCTATATCGATCATTTACATTTTACAGACGGGCGTTGTGTTATTTTGGAAGTTGTGTAAAAATGTATTATAGGAGAACTAAGTTTTGTGCTGCGATATGTGGTTATAATAAAATTGGCTTATGTTCATGAATTTCATTAGCATGAATGGGCCAGCCCGACCGGGTTTTTACCACTGTCTCGCAAAAAACCGACGTAAAGTACCAGCTTGTTATTGCGTTTCGTACGGTGAGTGAGATATCCGAAGTCCAAAATCCCCCTCTCTTTCCCAATCCCTTAATTACACCTTTCTTTTAAAGCCGGAACGCATTCATCATTCCTCGAGAATTGGGGGTGTTCATAAGTGACGAATATCACTTACCCGCAGGTGACCCACTGGCGCGTTTTGCAGTCTCTGCTATAAAGTCATTAATAATCCGATTGATCTTTATCGTAATGATGGCTGAATTTCATACTAGATCATATCAAATCCAATTGATCAAATATCTATTTGTAGATCATAAACTTGTAAAAAAATATAGCAGATAGAATTAAAACATGCGAATGAATTCACCTTTGCTGACTTATTGGAAGACTGAATTTACAGCAACAAGCGCTGAATACCGAGTCCATACAATTCACTTTGGCGCGTTTTAAGCAAGCTTGTTCGATCCAGTGAACTGCCAATTTTCATTAGGCACTGTCAGTGTACGTTTATAAGCCGGAACTTTGTTGGCGGCCCGTCCCTCCCTATCCTTTATATTTTGAATTCAGAGAAACGTCGGATTTCATTAATATACACCTACATTGGTGGGTTGGCATATGTGAATTAATCCTTCAAATAAAATGCGAGTTGAAACGTGCAAAAACCACAGAGAGAAATTATTAAAAAATGTGTAACAGTCTGCAGAATGCCGCGTGTGTTTTAGCACGTTTGAAATACCATGCTTTGAACATTTTGTAATTTAATGACCGTGAAACAATTTAATTTAAAAAATATTTCGCATACCGTTTAGCAGCATCTATTCCACTGTAGCCAAATAATTTGCAGTAATCATCATCATTAAGGGTGAAATTCATTAAATATTTTTATCATTTTTTCTTTTTAATAGTGATAATGCTAAATTTAAATACATAAAATAATAAATTAAATACACAACAGTCACACACATAGTCGTGATCCCACACTAGGTTAACCCGTGGAGGGATCTACGAGTAACTACGAGGGACTTTCGGTTCCACAACACTCAGACCCAAAACACACGAACAGAACTCGAACCGATGATAACATTTATAATAATAGTGTTCTACACTTCTATCTGGTCAATAATGTTTATTCCCTGGCGGTTTCTGCCATTATTAACGTCATCACCATCATTAACGCAATGCACTCGGTCCATCATTTACAATAAATTATGCAACACACAAATCAAAAAGCAATTTCAATAAGACAACTGACAAAAACGCGTAATGATTTCTTATGTTTACGCGAATATAACTCATTGAAATAAAACAAAGATAACCGGATTTTACCGCGGATTTTATTTTAATCTTGGTCCCGACGTTTTGAAAACTAAAAAAGCTAGAAAAACGCGTATCATTCAACAAGATCAATCCCAATATGGCCACTTCTCTTTATTGAAATCTATAAATAACGTACCTGTAACATTTTCCCTTTTCACGTCGATGTCTTGTGACCAAAACATGAACACAAGTAACGCGGTTTGACACGGATGGTTTGACAAAAAAACGCTCCTACTATTCTGAAACTCGATATTCTTTTAGGTTCCTGTCTGGTTAAGTTATTGACGGCTTTTTCGAGCGAAAGACTTACGGTCCCCTTTTAGTACACTTTATACCTACGTGTTTTTCTTTAAGATAAATTTACTGTCTAGGTGCGGTGGATACTTTTCTTTGTAACTCGAAGTTGATTCTTTTTATATTTCTGATCCTTAAAGACGTTCGCGTCTATTTATTATAAAGAAAATGTATAGCATTTTGTACTTTGATTTTACAATGATAATTTATTTTCAGATATCTTCTATACTAACAATCTTTATTTGTTCAATCACAGTATTTTATCTTCTTCATGTTAAAAGTTTATGATGTAATAAAAGGAATTTATTTTTTATATTTGCCACTCAAAGTCGTAGCAAAGACACTCATAAACAGTTAAGATGGTCTTGGTCATGTCCTTTTAAGACTTATTGTGTGTATTTTTTAAATTAAATTCTAGGTGGTAGGCATTACTAGTGGGTAGGTCCCTCGTATACGAGAAGCCGTCTGGGTGGTTACTACTGCTTTATCTATTTCTGCCGTCAAGCGGCACTACGTAAGTAATGTGTTCCGGTTTGAAGGATGTTGAAGCCAGTGAAAATATCTTAACATCCTTTGTCTCGGAGTAACGAGCGTAGCCCAGTGCCATGGCCAAGGCTATTGATTCATAATTCAAAGTTCGGATTGATGGTGCTTCTATTTATGAGCACGCGTGACTCTTACCATCAGGCGAGCAACGCGAAGTGCAGGTTTACTGTGGAAATACGGTCCAATCTCACGATAACACAAACTCGAATCAATTACAATCAGGTGACCCACTTGCTTGGTATAAAAAAAATAGTATAAACTTTATACTTTTCAGTATAAATATTACTCTTATTAAAGTTCAAAGAATATTATACTGTTGGCGAGCATGTATACTATTCTGGTGAAGTATTTGCCACGAGAAAAATATTTATTAGCAAAATATTAATATAAAAATTAGATTTCACCTCTGCCTTTTAATCTAAATTATTGGAACTTTCCAAAGTATTAAATATGAGCACATAAAATTTCACCGGAGTCATGTAAAATCGTGCGCTAATGTAGCGTTCACGGGTTCTAAATATTATCTAAGTACTCAAGCAAATCTTAAAATTTAATTGAAATCTAAAACTAAATAGTAGGCCAGTTGCTCATCTTGTCATTAGCAAAAAAGCAGCTAATGCAGCTACATCAAGCTGCATTTTTACAGATGATTCTATGTAGATATAGATTGTAGTTTAGATAAGATTGATTCGTGTCATTCGCCGATCTCTATGCCTAAATATAACTAGGAGGACCTTACTAAACAATGTATAATCGACGAAAAAAAACGAAGGACGTTCTCATTTCGACGAGAATATATTTTTGTATGTAGGTATAATGCATAACTCCGCCAAATGGACTGATTTAGATGATGTTTTGCCATTTTTTTTTTTTTTTTTTTATAGCATAGGCCGGCAAACGAGCAAGTGGGTCACCTGATGGTAAGTGATCTCCACCGCCCATGTACGCCCACCACCAGAAGAGTCATGGGCGCGTTGCCGACCTTAAAGGAAAGGGATAATTAGGGATTGGGAAGGGGAGGGGATTTGGGCTTCCGGTTATCTCATTCACCGTACGAAACGCAGCAGCAAGCTGCTACTTTACGTCGGTTTCCTGTGAGACAGTGGTAACGATCCATTTGAAAGAATACGGCTCAAAGTCGGTCCCATTTAAGTTTCAAAAAGAAATTGCAACTGAAAAAACTTTTAGACTTTTATTTCCGATTTCAGGAATAAAAGTTTAAAACTTCGATATTATTTTGTAACAATTTTGATGATATTAGTAAAAATGGAAGAATAAAAACGTTTGAAAAAATAAAATCGACCCAAAAAACTAATAAGTAAAAAATAAGAATAACGAATTTTCAACGCTGCGCTTGACACGACCTGATAAAGATCGCAGGAAGTCGCTGGATGCAGGCCGCTTCCAACAGGTCGGTCTGGAAATCTTTGGGAGAGGCCTATGTTCAGCAGTGGACTTCTTGTGGCTGATGATGATGATGATGAACGAATTTTCAGTCAGTATTTTCTACCAAAATTTTATCTTAACGGCCATGCAATCACCTCAAAATTATTAATTTGAATTTTTGGCTTATATGTGTTTTTGAGTCCGATTTTTTAAAATTAGAGTAGTCTGGGTCTTGTTTAAAACTAAAATAAATGAATTCTAAACAAAAAAATATTTTTCATCTGTAGAATCATTTTCTGAACTTTGTGACTTACTCTCATGGAATATAATAATATATTTGGCGTATTCACTCTTAATAACGCATTTAGCATCTACTTAAAACTTAAATCTGAAACCGAATTTATTAGCTCTACTCGGGAGTCTTATGATGTGAAATAAGTGGTATTTTAACAAGCAATCCACTCAAAACGATAACTTTTAATTTGAATGATTAAAATAAACAAAAAACAGAATCCTCGTTAAAATAATACTTCGAAACAGGCAAAAGAAAAGGCGTCCTAAATTGTTCAACTTTTTCTCATTTCCACGAGGCAGAACTGTTTTTTATCATTAACATTTCAGTGTAGAGAAAGTATTATTAATAAAGTAGGCGACATAAAGTATGGCGCAGTCGTTATGCCAAGAATAGCACCTACATACGTACAGTACTTTATGCGGACTTTATTAGGTTGTAGAACGGCAGTAAAACGCTCTCATCAGCCAAAATGTCCATCTTGTCCCAATTATTTTATTTTGAACTAAATATTATTCATTTTTACAAGTCAACACTTATGTTCTAAAATAATATTGCCTATGGTTAAGCGTGTAGCTAAAGTGTGAACTAAGAGGTTATAGGTTACCTATAAGGCATATACACATGCCACTTCAATGCTACTGTAATTCGATAGCGTTAAGCTGATTCTATATCATTTCCTTCGGTTAAGTTTTCCCTACTCCAATGAAATTTGCGTTAATTATGAAAGCAATTAAAGAATGATGTTAATGAAGAAAACCTGACTATATGTTGACATTAGCATGCTTTTTATCCGACTTTAAAAACGAAGGAATAAACCGAGTGTTAGGAGACCGCTTCCGAAATTGTAATAAAGCAATATTTTTTCATAAACGGAAAACAATATTTATTTACCGTTTAATTCTAATTACTTCTTGTTGTTCGTTAGTGTGTCTGTCTGGTAATTGGCGTCTCATTATATTTATTTAAAATGTGATTATTGTATAAAAATCAACTCTAAAAAGAATAACAGCACATATGTGCCGGTTAGGTTATTGTATTGGAATTCCATGGAATAAATATCTGGAGCTAATATTCAAGATTGGAACGTAAAAAAACTTTTATGTGCCACTATACTGTGTATTGTACAGTCCCGAAATAATATCTCTGCTAACTTTTAACACCTAGAAAATTACAACGCTTTACTTATTTATTTAATTGCCAGTTAATTATTTCAAATTCCAAACATGCGCCTTCCTATTCACTTCGATTACGTAATACTTTGAACTAAAATGAAGTTCAACCGGATTTAATTACTATTCTAAAACAATTAACAAACTATTTTAAACACACTTAAAATAAAAAAATGAACATATAAAAATTCAAGGTTCACTCATGATACTTGTTAAAAGAAAATCTATTTTCCGTGTCCGAAACAGCCACCGCTATACACAAATCAAAGTGAAATATCATGTCATATCAATTTTCCTTTTGACATATGTCAGTTATGAAATAGACTCGATGAAATGTTAATTGAGCCATTATAGCTACTATCAAATTATCAACATTCCATAATGTATGAGACATTTTTTTGATTTTATAGTCACCCTTATCAACGTTAAAACATTAATTTATTTATTCTTTAAACACACACAGTCATTACAGGAAATTCCCAATTCAACTGGTGGAACTAACACAAAATAACACAATCATAATAACAATTCAACTATATACATACGATAACTAATAATAAATAGACCGAGGCTATTAATACTGACGCGATTTGAATTCCGATGTCCTGTAACGTTTTATTAAAACTCTTTTTATTTAATTGACTATCTCTACCTTCTTATAACCTTCTTATATCTCAATCACATTTGTAAGTTTTACTTACAGAATTAAGTAAGAACTGCGTAAGTAATTTTCATATGTGTCGTTATACCCGAATTCTAAATCTGATCTATTTACAGCTTACGTAATTTAATGACCTTTATAGTCAGTAACTTACAATGTTGTTTACATTGGTAATTTCTTCGTAAGTCAATTTCGTAATTAATTTAGACGTCTCTCTCTCTCTCTCTCTCTCTCTAATTTAGAGTTATACAATATATAAAGCGGCCTAAGATAAATGTGTAAATTAATATTCTGTTTGAGCGATGTGCTTATTATTATTAGATCATAACCTATTCCCAATGTATAAGTTCTATAAAATACAATGCTATTTTCTATTAAGAGGTGTATCGATCCTCAGACATTCACCCAAAGGTATACTTTATGACCTCTTCGCGTAATATTGTTTTATTAACGCCCCGTATATTCATCTCGCCAGAGTTACGCAATGGGATTGAAACTTATTAAGGCCCGTCCCCGAGGCAGTTACAAGCTTATGAGATCGAACAGTGGGCTCGCAAATCGAAGCGTTGCCCGAAATAACTTCCTTATTCACATAATTTGCGAATAATGACGTAGCGGATGAACGAATAAACATTGTTAGGGGAACAAATATGTTGATCGTACAGTAATGTAGAGTAAAAACAAACGATAGTAGAGAAGCAGGTGCCAATAGAATAATGATGCACATAGAACCATATTAACATCTAATTATTATGTGAATAATTTATTTATATTTTATCTTATGAGCATAGTAATTTTTAAAAAATATTCTTTTATTTTACAAAGTCACGTGATAAAATTGCTTTTGCATACATATATAATAGGGTGTCCCTTATATGACGAAAAAAATTTTTTTTTAGAAATTCGCTATGCATACCCTCTACATTTTTTTTAAATGCTAAAACATGCTCAAATATAAAATTTTATCTTTCTAGCTTAATTGTAACCCGTGCCGACCGAGCTACCAAGTTTATCAAAAATCATGTTTTGTTCTGATATTTCGGTGTACTATAAAACTAATATAAATTCAATGCAAATGAAGTGAATAAGAGTTCAAATAAAATAAGATAAACATTAAACTTCATTTACACATAAATAATAACAATCAGCCAGGGTAACTTCTTTTTAGAGTCGTTTTTTTTACAGTCCGGATACAAATTTATAATACAACGCAACAAGAACTGTTTTTGTTCCTTTTCAGCCGTGATAAGTCCATTAAAGTCTTGCATTATTTCACAATTCTTTCGGCAGTGTCATTTACAACCTTCAAACGACTTATCCTACTTCCAGAAAAACTGCATTATCATTCCAATAATATACGATACATCTTCGTGAAGAAAACTGTCGTCGATCTGCAGTCGAGATAGAAATTGTTTGCTCTTTTCTGATACAAAATCATCCCGCGTTTTATTTGAAAGAAAAACAGACTAAATAACAAAATAAATAATAACAAGTAATGTAAAAATACACAAAAAAATAAAAAGCGTGTAATAATTTCACTTACCAAATAACTTTTACGATAGTTCTTCCTTAGATGGGACATAGCGTTTGCGGAAATCTGAGATTTTGTCTCTTTTTAAGTGGGAGATCATTTCCATCTTAGTTTTGGTTATCAACTTCATCATCAAAATGGGAATGACTGTCTCTTCACATAAATACCACAAGTAATGGCTAAACTTGCTTATAGAAGCTTTAGAAATTGTTGCGTCCGCGAGTAATACGCTCTTTTTTTACTGGAATGGATGTTTTTCCAATTGTCTCTGAGCTCATTGAAAATCTGAATATCCAAGCTACTGGTAATTTGATTTATCTTGGTTTCGAAGGAAGTTTTTAGGACCAACTCATAAACATGGTAACGACAAGCAAAAGGCAACAATTTTTCTAAAGTCTGCTCCAAAACAGCACAAGTTCCATTGAAACGGCCAGTATTCGAAGTTGTTGTAGGGCAGCACATTATTTCGACTTTATTATGAAGTAACCAGTCAAAGAGAGCAGTTGATACGGCTTTAGTCTCTTTCTTTTATCTCTCTCTCTTCTATCTCTTTTCCTTACATTCCTTTACTATTCTTCCAATCGTCTTTGCCTAGCTCTTTCTTCTTTTTCCGACAATTTTTACACCACCTAAGCATCTCGGTCGACCTGGCTCTCTCAGTTTCTTTAAAAACACTTTGTCTTCCTCTATTTTCATTCTCTCAAAGGCATCAGTAATATCAAATAAGTTATCAAGGTTTATTTTAAAACTATATTATCGATTCTTGAATATGACCTGGGGTTTCTTACAATTTTTTTACAGTTCTCTCCAAACATGATATAAATCAACAGCAAACAATTAGGAAATGCCTTTGTGGGAATTCTGGCTTTTTCTCAAAATATAATGATTTCCCTAATCACAAGATATTTTGCACTTTCACTAACAGTTAGCTTGACTTCGCGAATATTGTAAAATGAGACAGCGAGAACTTGTCGATTAGATGGTAATTTTGCACCATTTATTTGATGGTTAGGCAGTTCGATTAGGAAAAATTTTATTTATCACTTCGTAATTCCACCAACATAATTATTTATGTAGTAAATAATACCGCGCGCATTAATAATCTTAAAAAATCACGTGTAAAATGACAAATGAAAGGGGTAGTTACAGGTCGCTGCGCCAGTATCCGCGCAACTTGTATGGGCAAGTTTAAATCGCAAGTCGGCACGGGTTATCGTTTATAAAACGGGCTAATATTTTTTTCTATACTATATTGGGTTATTACGAAACTTTTAAGAAGGTATGCATAAAAATATATTGAACTTGAAATATAAGGGACACCCTAATATATAATATGCAGAAATTCAACATAACCAATCTACTGAGATTTATGTCGTTAATAATATTATTGATTGACGATTAGTTAATAACATTATTATTGTGAATAGCTTGTGAATATTGTACGAAGCAAGTTACATTCTGAAAGGCTCTTAGCTTAATTGCTGAGATTAAACCTTATTGATGTTGTATATGATGGATGATCCTTGAAATTTTCAAACTACCCACGGTTTGGAGGACGCATTAAGCCGTCGATAGTGATTACCATCGTCTCTCGATGGATTATGCTACTTATCACAGTCATGGCTTGTATGTTCTGTTTGAAAGACTACTTGTAAAAAACGATCCTCGTCACGATAAAAATATTAATCTAAGGAATAATACGTTAAGTACTCTATACGCTAGAATTTATAATGTAGTTTGATTTGTAAAAGTACATATATGTAAGATTATTATTATTATCCGAACTGGAGTTATTCTTGTCTTCGGAAAACAAAATTCAAATCTAGGTCGCAATCCCTCATGCAATTAATATTAGTAAGAATACTTCAGATCGATATTTCTCTGATTAAGATACATTGCATTTACATTAACGATTGTTATATAAAATGTGTCTAAATCTCAAAAAGTCAAAAAGAAAACAAAGCATGTTAGTTTTTAGGTGCAGTATCTACTTTAACGTGAAACTGAATATGGATAAAAAATCCATCTGTACATCATCGTGAACAAAATGTTGTGAAAATTTTTAGTTGCGAAACATCATCGTGAACAAAATATTGGCAAAATTTTTCGTTGCGAAAGAATAGTTGGTTGCACATTCTGTGATTCCCAGCAGCATCGTTATTTTAGAAAACTACTTAGATATCAGTGACCTTAGAGTTTTGTAAGATAATATGGGTTTTCGCTTTGAGATAAATATTTGAGTATTGCACAATCTTTAAGTAGATAGATGTACGTGAAGTACAGATACAGAGTAGGAACGACGGGTCATAACGTGTGGTTGATAATTTTTTAAAAAATGTAGTTTTAAAATAACTGCTCTACTGAGATTTTATTCAAAAATTTAAAAAATATATTCAATATTGTGACTTGACATACTTTATTAAATAGGCATAAAACTTGTTTCAACTATACAACAATAATCTTTGACCGTAGTTCTTAAGTCATATCTCTCTTGACAGAATGGTTGTGGTCGTCATGTAGTAGTGATATGGGCTGATGTTGCTCGCTTCACGATGTCTCGCCATCTCTCTCGGTTGCTAGTCATTCTGGTACAATCATGCAGGGGACCGCCAATGACTGAATTAATTTGGTCGTTCATGGCAAGGGCGACCTTGCTCAATGCCTGGTTCCCTCTATTCTGCTTGTCCGACCAGCTGTAATCGTAATAAGAGTTATTTGCTTTTGACGTTGCTGGTGGGAGGCTACTTGTATCCGACCGGATAGCGACCACCGTACACTGGTGCTAAAACCTGCCATAGTGGCCCACCTTGTGTGGGTCGCGTTCCAGGGTCAGCCAGTGTATATCCGGTTCTCCCAAGGGGGCTTGCCCCCTGATCCTAACCCTTTTCCCATCCCTTTTTCCTTCCCTTCCCCCTTGGCCCTTCGGCAGGTCGGCATGATCTTGCCGACCTACGATGGACACATTGTTTATCGTTGGTCGACACTTTTCTTGGATTGCGCTACACTTACCATCAGGTGTAGCGTAGTCACTTTGCCGAGCCAGGATAAAAAAAAAATGCTTCGGAATAGTAAATAAATTGCAAGTTAACAAGACACTCAAACAAATAGAGGTATTAAATGGTTTTGATTTAAATTTCAGGTGTTCATAAAGTCTGAACTAAAAGTAGGCGTCATATATGTGAAGGAGAACCAATACACAGAAGAGGAAATACTCGACAATAACGAGAATTCGCCGATGTTTGAAGAGTTCTTGCAAGTTCTTGGCGAGAAAGTGCGGCTTAAAGGTACTATTATAATTGAAAGAATCTTTAAATTTAGGTATCGTGGTCTCATAAAAAGAGAATTAATCAAATCAAATCTTTGAATTATCAATTATTCAATACTGAAATTTTTAACAAAGACGTATATATGGACTCTATAACAACATTCCTTCTTGTGATGGAAGGCTAATCTCATTATACGTACTAAGACTAATGCTTGTCAAAACACATGTATGGTCCTCTGTAATCAAAACATATGCATTATCATGATTAATTCAGTTATATAAGTTCTCTTTGTGGAATTAATGTGTAAATGTAGCTTTCATAAAGATATACTATTAGTTTCTTTCATCAATTAGTTTTTAGGATGTGGCACAGTACGCTTTAATTTAAATGGATGTTTATCTTTGTTACGGTGTATTTTGTACTTTTTATTAAGTTAAAGGCCTATTTTTTAATCTCGTAAAATATTTAAAAAGTTAAAATATAATACGCCAAAATGCTAAATTATAAACTCTAAATATTTAAACTTAAATCAAATCACACACTTTAATCTGCTTGTTTATTTTTAAATTGGTTGTCTTACGCATCCTGATCTGGCATTTAAAATATTAGGACTTCTACTAAAATATTAGTCGAATTCAGAACCCCGCAGTTCACATTCTACATTACATTAATTATATTGCTGCAAAAACAAACATACAATCAAATTTATGAACATAATTTTATTAAAATCAGACATCTTATTAGAACCACATTTTCTTAGGTTTCGACAAATATAAAGGAGGTTTGGATACAGTACACGACCTAACTGGCTTATATTCGGTATACACCAACTGGCGCGGTATAGAGATAATGTTCCACGTATCTACCCTGTTACCGTACGAGCGACACGACCCGCAGAAGTTGCAAAGGAAACGACATATCGGCAACGATATTGTCTGCGTCGTGTTCTTGGAAGCTGACAACACTGCCTTCTCACCGGCCTGTATCAAGAGCCACTTCTTGCATACGTTTATTTTAGGTTGGTATACTTACAAAAAATATTTTGTGCATTACTAATAATAATTACATTCGCAAACTAATGTCTTATCGGATTGTGTCTTTATGAACGTTTTGGAATTGTAATAAAAACTCAATCGAATCCTGTATTTTCAGTGCGAGTATCAGCCAAAATAAAACGCCGTCCGACCAGGTATGAAGTATCAGTGGTGACTCGAGACGAGGTCGGCGCCTACAAACCTTATCTGTGGGAGCAGAGCGTCTTCGACAAGGGACCCATGTTCAGGTAAATTCGTTTTACCTTGCAATGTTGTTCGTTTCAACTTGAAATTAAAATATTTGCTGAACACATCAAATTATATGCAATATATAAGTTGACGGCATTAATTTTTACTTTACTATGCATTCGGAATACATGTCATTTGGTCATTTTATATTTTTTATTAAATAGTATGGGACAATCAATAAAAAGACTATATTGGATGTTTTCCAGAGAATGGCTTCTAACAAAGATTGTAAATGGAGAGCGTGCATCGTACTCAGCGCCGAAGTTTGCAAGAATGCAAGAACGCACGCGCAGTCAAATGCTTGAAGACATCGTAGCCAACTTACAGAACCACGCTGAGACCGGACAAATACCGAAACCATATAGGAGAGGTTATTATTAATTAAATATATTTGAATCATTTACATGTTTATATTATGCTAAGTTTCTGAATATGATGTCAAACAGAAGAACAATTTTAGTACACAAAGATTTGTCCAGAAATGTAATATGTGAAGTTAATGAATCTTTACCCAAATTTTTATTAAAAAGAAATTAAACGACCTTAGAAACTAGTCATAAGTAATATCAAACAACCCACTCTCATAAGTCAGCTTTGCAATTGTCGACAACTGCAACAATGCAAATTTTGAAAACAAATTGATGCGATAGGGAAAATATTATTTGTTTCGCAGGATCTTGGCGCCCAATTGGCCATATGCGCCCATCATCACCACTGTTGGATTCCGTAAGAGACCAGTTCGAAGACTACGATCAATTAGCTAAAGACTTCACCAGAGTATTCCTCAATAATGAGTTGAATGCAGCACAAAACGCACAACTATTTGACGTCGTGTTTCTCGTCGGACAATCTAAACAGAAGACCAAATTTATTGGAGTTAGGGCAATACTCGGTGTGAGGAGCAGGTATTTACTAAAATCTTCTTCTTTTCAATCTACGTTAAAGACACTCACAACTTCTGCCTTACCAAAAATAACGTTTTCATTATGGTAGTATGTAATTTAAAGCTAAAAATATTATTAACGATTTTTACATGAAATATTATTGTATATACTGAAATATTATGTTCTAGAGTGTTTCAAGAGATGTTGTACGGGATACAAACGGGATTTGGATCGCCACAAGTACCTGTGGCGGAACTCTTAGCCAGACCAGCCCCTACGCTCCTATCTCCAACGCCTGCAAGGCAGAAAAGTAGCAATTTCTTACAAGTGCCTGATATAGAATCACCAAGGTAAGGAATTTTCTATGAATCCAACTTTGGCATTACTAACGAAAAAAAATTGACAAATACTATGATCATTTTAGAAACCATCCTCAATTTGACCATGTCGATCTATAGCTAAAATGTCACTGAACTGAATTTAAAAATAGTTTAAATATTGAAACTTTAAATAAAGATTAAAACCTAAACCTAAATTTTTTTATATCACTGTGTTGTAGTTTTAGTAAACTAGTCGTAGTTTCAGTATTAAAATAGAAAATACTCAAAATATTCAAGTTTGTTTTTCTTACAAGTAGTTGGTCTAAATAATTGTTTTTTGTAATTACAGGCCAAAAAGTGTTCCTAGTTCGCCAATGGTAAAACGCGCATTCTCCCGATTGGGTACAATAACCGCAGGTTGGGGACGATCCATTAGAAAACAGCATTCTCAACTCAATGCGGATGACAAAAAGAAGTGGGCTAGCTCTCAAGACTGCTCAAGTTAGTATTCATAATGCATAGTATAGAATTTATTATAAGGGCGCTTTCAATTTAGGCGTTTGATGTCGACCTGCTGACTTCACACTGGCCAAGTTATTTTGAGCGTTTTGTACTATATGATCATAAATCAGTATACATACTGATTTGTTGATAATTTGTTTTCGTGTGAAAGTTTAATAATACTGATCTCTTATTAGTTAAAATAACTTAAATTCGTTATATTGTCATTTAGAACTCCTGACAAAAGGTAATAGCAATAATTAACATCAAAGATAATGCTAACATGTGCCAACGTCTATTTACAGATAAAGAAGGTAAAGATAAAGAGAAAGATAAGAACGCTGCACTAGCAGTTCCGAGACTGTCAGTATGCGCGGACGCACAGAAAGTAGACCGAGCTAAATTAGCACAGACTGAGGTGAGCGTTCTAATCAATTATATCGGATTGTAAAGTTTACACAAACCATATGGCACACTGATGTAGTACACGATACATGTAAAATATAACGGTTTACTCAAAACACATGAATATATTGTTAGAAATGGGGATGTGAGTGGAAATTGTAAACTTTAACCGGTCGGGGAGTCCGACCAAGCCTCGACGATGGAAGCCTCTATCAGCAACTCTATGTCGAGTTTCCTCAAAACCCATGGACGTAGAGGCATACTTACTTGGACGACTAGGGTCCGGGTGACCGGGTGCCTGCCTGCGCCACCCTCTTTGGGGAGGAAACACATAAAAAAACTGAAAACTTTATAATATTATTAAAATAGGCATACATAGCATGAGTAGCTGTTATTCCGGCTTTACAAATGTGTTATAATTTCAATACGAAAGTATTTACTCAAAATCTTAATAAATTATATACGAACGATCAGTGCTTAATTTTATGACAGAATAATAACACAAATGCTTATTTAAATACCAATCTGTTCTATAAAAAGATGTAGAGCAGCGGTAATAAAAAGACGCTGAAAATCATAAATTATCTTTTTTATTTTTAGTTCTCGATAATAGAATTCGATCCGGAGACATTCCGCATACTTTTGGACTATTTGCACACGGGTAGCTGCCCGTTGACTTGTGCCTCTATACCGGGACTCATTTGCGCCGCGGAACATTACGACTTACCTGAACTGCTGCAGGCCTGCTTCCATCACGCCAAACAGTTCCTCAGGATAGAAGTGGTAAGCAATAAGAAACATGGCATTAGCAATAAAACAAACCTACTTATGTATAATCAAAATATTTCTGTTTACAATGACTGCAATGTCGTTCCAGTGTCACTCACATTCACCCTTTTATTCTTAGGTTTGCACGATGCTCATATCATTAGAAAACTATTACTGGCGTTACACGTCAGCTTCGGAATTGGTGAATATGATCTTGGCTTTCATCGAACAGCGAGCGTACGCTCTTTTCCAAACGCCAGAGTTCCTAAACTTGTCTGAATCTATGGTCCAAATGATCATGTGCAGGAACTTAGAGGTCCCCGAAGTAAGAAAATTTGAAGCAATGCTCAGCTGGGCCCGTAACAAAATAAAATCCAAGTCCGCCAATAAGACTGATGCCAAAAATGAATTTAAATGTATTATGGAGAGACTAGCCAGGGATCTAAAACTGTACAGAATCTCGCCGCAGGAGTTGATCAAAGTAGTACTCCCATCGAAGGCGATTAAGAACGAGCGCATCCTCGAGACGCTCATGTACCAGGCCAATTCTGGGATGTATAGAATCCAGGACAGTTATATCGAAGCCTGCCAACAGCGGCTTCAGAAACAGGACTCTAGATTCTCCGAATTCGAGAGTTTTGATTACGGAATGTAAACCGGGAGCTGTGAGGTATATCAGTGTATTAGGTAGATTATGAAGAGTGATCGGGCTGGATCCTTCTCATTGTGGTATGTTGACGCCTTCTAAAAGTATTATTGTTATAGATGTACTCGGGTACTAGTAGAGTTGCGAGAAATATTTGTACACTTCTCGCATACCTATTTCTTGTTGTTGTTCATTGAAACCTATATTTTTTACATCTAGCTAGACGTGTTCAGTATAATCATCTCTATTTTTGGTACCAAAGTTTGCGATGAAACCTTCAGTCTAGCGAGATAGTAATTACCATAATTATTATAGTATGTTGATATGTAACTAATACGTTTATATCCCTTTCTGTGATCCGCATTTGAGAACTGTGAAAACCATTTTTAACAAGTTATCAAATCATAAGTCTAATGTAAGATTGTAATTAAACTGTACACTTATCAAGATATTAATACTGAATAAATGTACGAAATGTACGTTCTGTCCAAAAATCAGCCCGCAACAATTTTTATTGCATTTTACACGATAATGTCTCATTGAAATTAATATTTATAAAAGTCGAACTACTATAATCTGTATAAATATTGCAGGTGAATGGGTTTTATTATTTAGAGATTTTATTTGTAAATTAACGATATAAATTGCATTGTATGATGTGTGCACAAATCATCCGTGAAATCTCCTCACACTGTTAATGTTTAACTGCTATTGCCTTCGAATGTGGATAATTATTAAACAAGCTATTATCATTATTGTAAGATTGCTTAGGTTACAAGATTTTCTTTGAAGTCGATAATCTCCTTAAAAATCAAAAACCATGTCCACAAAAATCCACTTTGTTCACACACATTAGATGGCATACTTTTTCAAAAGCTACCACTTCTTTCTTAAATACGTGGGTAAAAACAATATGAAGAACTTGATAGTTACATTCTATTTTATTATAATTATTCTTGAAGTACCAAGTTACTACCACAAATAACTCCGCTTAAATATATTTGTTGATATCGACTTCAACAAAATATACAACTATATTTTTAAAAGATTTAGGGGAAAGGTGTACGAGATGATTCCCTTAACGGAAAACGCTCGTAATATCAAAGATATTTAACATAATTATGATCTGAAAGCGTTTACTACTAGCATATTTATCTGTTTTACTTTGGGCGTATGTTAAATCATTTAATTTATTAAAATTGAAATAAAAAAAAATCGTTTTTTAAAACCTTGCGAAAGGATCATCTTGTACACCCCGGTGTTCAAGATGTACCCTACGATATGGACAAGATGATCCTCGGGCCATCATCAATAAACAACATACTTATTACATAATTTAAGTATTCTATAGTCATTTTTAAATCACATAATATAATTTGTGAAATCAAAAATCATACATTACATAGTTACGGGCTGATTCTTCAATCAAAATTCACGACAGTTATTCTTTTGATAGGCGATTGAAAAATCAGTAGAACAATTAGAATAGATTAGAATCTTCTTGACAATAATTAACACTGTTAGTCAAAATCAACAATATAAAAGCTTCGTAACGTGGTATACTTTTTTTGAGTGGTAGAGCCACGCTGTAGACAGTTTTGTCTACAGCATGAATGGGCTGTCTCGACCGGATCGTTACCACTGTCTCACAGAAAGCCGACGTAAAGTAGCGGCTTGCTGCTGCGTTTCGTACGGTGAGTGAGATAACCGGAAGCCCAAATCCCCTCCCCTTCCCAATCCCTAATTATCCCTTTCCTTTAAGGTCGGCAACGCGCCCATGACTCTTCTGGTGGTGGGCGTACATGAGCGGTCGAGATCACTTACCATCAGGTGACCCACTTGCTCGTTTGCCGGCCTATGCTATAAAAAAAAAAAAAAAAAAAAAGTACGAATTAAAAAAAGTCAATAAACTGACTTAATCTGTTTTTAGAATTCTAAACGCTTTTTAGCCGGCGACATGATACACATATCACAAATAAATTCATCGGGATCATCACTACCTATCCCTGCACAAGCTTCATGTTCCCATTTTTGGCATTCAGAACATTTTATCCATCCTTCACCCATCTTATCTTTGGAAAATGTTTCCGTGCAGAAAAGGCATTCTGTATTATTGTCAGATGATTCGGACTCTGAGACATACAAAGTTTTTTTCTTTTTATTTGATACTCCTTTTCCTACTCCCTTCCCTTTCTGTTTATTTTTAGTTATATATTTTTTGACTGTGTGCTCTTTTCGTAACTTCCTATTTTCTTTTCCAGTTTTTTGCTTGTTTCTTCTTCTAAGTATTTTTTGTATGGTATGCTGGTTAAAATTGACGTATCCACCTTTTTTCTCTTTATGTTGCTCCTTTTGCCTACAATTTTTGTGTAAGCTTTTATCTTGGCCGGTGAAACAACAAAATTTACAAAATTACTTTTGTCAAGGAGTGACGGTGAATCATTTCGGTTCAACGCATAACTTGTAGATGGCAACGATGACAAAGGAATTCGAATAGAAAGCGATTCTTCTAGATGATCCCTAGGGACCATCTTGTACACTTAAAAGGTGATCATCTTGCCCCAACCTTAAGTTTTTCATTTATTACTCTGTAACATAACCTCTAAGTATTCTACTGTTACCATACTATCAAAAAACTAAATTGATCATATTAGGAAGCTATAAGCACAACAATGACTGTAACTGACAGTATACAATAAGACTTACATGAGTTTAAAGTCAGCGTTACCTTAGATCAACAGCACACAATTTTAATATTTTCCCATCAAAACAAGTGCGTCGGTCGCTTCGCCATCACGAATTGACTAACGCGGGGGATGGCCGGGGGCCACACATTTTCGAAGAATATGACTAGATAGCATTTACACTTTAGTCGCAATTGAAAGTGATCATCTTACCTTAAGGGATCATCTTGTACACCTTTCCCCTAATTAGTCACACCTCAACGACTACCAGTAATTAGTGATTTAATATTATTTTCTGACCATAATGACATATTTCCGCACAATTAATGTCTTGGATCAAAAAAGTGTTTAGTTAATACCTTTAGTATTCGGTTCCATAAATGTTAAGAAAATATACGAGTATGTACTATGTGTTAACTATGATTTGTACTGCACAATATATTGATGTAATATTGATGTAATATGCTATATGTAATTTGTTACATTAACATTTAAGTATGTAAACTGAACGCTTTATGTGGTGATGTAATACATGTTTTGAGGCTTTTAAGCGGAGAATGTGTACGAAACAATGTGTTGCATATGTTGTCCCATTTCACGTAACTATTTTAAATATTGATTTGTAAGTGATGAGTACAAAAGCCTCAAAATATGAGTACTCAATCCAAATTGTATTGTGCAGTCTGTTTTAGTGTAAGTTTTAACCTAACTTATGATGAAGGACGTACAGACTGCATAGCTATAGTTTATCACTAGAACCTATATCTTCGACTCGAACTCCTGTAAGATAAGTATGTGTTTGTGTTATGTGTTAAAGTGGAGTCTTCTGAACCAAATGTTATTTATAAAATATAATAATATCAAATATCGTATAATCAAATAAGAACCCATTTCGCGACGAAATTATATATCAAACTAAATATCATAGGAATCTCTTCAAAGTAAATTTAAAAAGGTTTAATGAAAAATGGGAGGCATTTGGTTTTTTTACTCTATATTAAATAGATGAAAATGATAGTGGAATAGAATGGATACTGGCTATGTTATTAGACAAACAACTTGGCCTAGAACAGCAAAAGGGACTACTCACGGCTGCTTTTCACGTGTGGAAAAGACTGTATTTTATTTGATTACTTTTTGATAAAACATACGTGAAATGGGTCTCGTAAATCTTAATGAATCGTTTATAATACACATTAATGTATAAATGAATATGTAGCCTAAAATTCTAAAGTTTCTACCGTTCTGGCATATGATATAAAAACAAGTTGAATCGTCAGTAAAATTTTTATACTTATGATGAATATTTACAAATAACTTCTATTGTGAACGGTTTGCGTTTAGTTAATGATTTTGCTCAAAGCTTCGATGATTATGCCGTTAAAAGATAGTTTCTTATTACTACTATTCAGTGTACGTAAGGCGAAACTTGTGTCGTACTATATACCTTGTATCTTATGAGTTTATATTTAAAATACTCATATATATTTATAGGTTTAATTTGTAGGAACACCAATCGACGTGTCAAGCTCTTTGATGGATAAATAAGTTTTCTATTCCAAAATTTTAACCTTCCTGTGATCGTGAATGTTGCTATAAGTATATTAAATATATGGGATCTTCAAAGAATATAAAATTATGATTATAACTGTTATTTTGCATGAGCAAGATTATTATCCAAAGAAATTTTATGTGGTGAATAAATTTTTTTGTGTATTTTAAGGGTGTATTATTTTATTATTTGAAATTCCCACATGTACATAATACCCTGATAAATATCGTTTGACGTTTCAGAAATAATTAATATACATTATTGTTTATAGCATAGGCCAGCAACCTATTCACTCTGAAAGTACTGAAACGATTTGAAAAATTCTTTTACCATTAGAATCCTACATTATCCCTAATGAACATAGGCTACTTTTTATCCCGGAAAAAAGGAGATCACGCAGGCGGAGCCGCGAGGAAAAGCTAGTTTTAATCAATAGTAGTAATATAATAGTAGTGTAGTATAATAAATATAAAATAATCAACATAGAGGACACATTTATTATGACCCAGAGCTAATTACTGTACCAAATAAACAAAGAAAATTGACCTAGATGTTACTAATAAATATCAAATTAAACAATTTTAATTTCTTCCATCATAAATATAATAAAATTAATTTCAAATACTTGACCAGCTGCGCACTAATAATTCCTGTTGAAATGAAAGCGTGTTGTTACATGCAAGCTAATTCAGAATTCGCTTCTGTTGAAATAAAGTTCTTTTTACTGTACAATAAAATGGACATACGGTATTTTGTAGTTACGTTTCATTCGGCATCGTTCGGTTTTACGAAAAATACCAGCATAACTTTCAAGGTTAACAAAAGTATGCGCTAGAGTATTTTTAAATTACATAAGTACATACATACATACTTAGCAATTAAATATCTATAGCCATAGCTAATATTATTTTACTTCGACAAACATAAATTTAAAAATATTAAATTGCTCGCTTAAATCTCAATGATTAGATAGGTAATTTTTGTGGTTTTAAGAGTTGTATGTAGTTACTAATCACTGTAATTTGGTAGATAATATTTTTTTTTTATCCTAGCACGGCAGTAAAATTTTATTAGCTTGTATGAGGAGATGAGAGGTCTCTCGCCTGATAGTAAGCGCCACGCCGCGCCGCGCCGCGCCGCACCTGTCCATTAACAAAAGCAACAACACCACACAGAACTTTGAATTACAAAGCACTGCATGACACTGGACTCTCGGATCGCTTGTCACCCCGTGACATAGGATCTTAAGTCTCATATTACTCAGTAATTTCACTAGTCACATTGTCCTTCAAACCGAAACACAAAAGTGCTTACACACTGTGTTTGGCGGCAATATCCTATGCGGTGGTACCCAGACGGCCTCACGCAAACGAGGGACCTGCCACCTGTCGAATATATTGCATAACAATCGCCTGATGGTAAGTACAGTGATATATCGAATGTACAATGTGCTGTAAAAATATGTTGTCAACCAATGAGAGACGTTTCATTTCTGGAGTCACTCAACCGTCACAATTATGTACCTACCAAATCCAGGTATCAGCTAAACAATATGCACGACATGACATGTACATTTCCAATTATTTACATCAATAACTAGCAAATGTAAGCAAGTAGCCAAAGCTGTATACAATCCAATAGCTTCAGAGCAGCCTATATTCTCACTTAAAAATAAGGCCGCTGATATATTTACAGTGTCTAAATACGTAACCCTCCATCACACATGCGTAGGTTTAGGAGTTGAGTAAAATGTAAGATGTACAACAAGTTTGTTCTACTTCAAGCGTAGCAGTAGTTAGCGTATGCCGTGCCCGGTGCCATTCCACTTTGTTCTGTCGTATTGCTCCCTTGTTCGACATTAATTGGTTGCGTAAAACGGAACGCTAAGCGAAAGTTCCTCACGCTGCCGCTAGTAGCGCTTGTGCGCCAGTCTTCTTGCAGCGGGCGTACGGCCGGCTGCCTGTTGCAGTGCGCGGTACGAACTAACACACGCGAGTTCGCGGTCATAGGCTCGAACGAACATCGAATCGACGGTCAGTGCGGTGACCATGATGATGGACAACGGGGTGATAACAAATAACTATGATGGCGGGGTGTATCCGGACGGATATATGGAACAGGAGGAGGAGTGGGAGCGCGAGGGTCTGCTAGACCCGGCTTGGGAGAAGCAACAGAAAAAGGTCAGTTTCACTCACCTCACATAAATGTGAATACACTGAGAACGGTGGGTAAACGTAATAACATTCGATTTGTGTCGTATGCACTGAAATTTTATGTGAGCAAAGGCTTATCTAGTTCGTGAGTCATGTTTGCGTATTAAAAAAATATCAATAAATCGGTGTGGTGCCTAACTCTGTAATTCTAAAAATGAAGTTACACCTCTCCTCGTACTACATCAGATCTGGACCTAGCGTATAAATCGTACCTGCTGATAAATTTATCAAATTATGAAACTATTTTTAGATTTAGGGCATTCGGACTATTCGGCATTTCAAATTCGTATTTATTATTTTTTTACATAAAAAAATAAATGAAAAATAACTAGTTCGCGCGCATTTTCAAATATTGTAACATCCCTGCACATTTCCCGCCTCTAATTGAAAGTAGATCGCGGCCGTGGACACTATTAAAAGATTTCTTGAAGCTTTTCGTGCGAGCGGGACGCACGCACGCCACATCCCACGGGAGGGAGCAAGCCGGAGAGAGGAGTCGAATTTCCGTTAGTCATGTCCTAAAATGGGTCCAGCGCAGGCGCCGCTGAAAGCGCGGGCGTCTGACTTTGCGTCACTATGAATCCCATATTTCAGGAAATTACTTTGCCCGTCGTGGTCTATGAAAATGCATAGAATGCTGCCATTTCAGCTTGTGACCTGCAGGTCTATGACGCTTGCTCTGACGCATTCCCTACTGAACCTAAGGAATGCCATTAACTATGTACTTACGACACCATTCACCTCGCCTCGTATAGTCGATTATTTCCAACTAAACACTTATAAAATATTTCATACACTAACAAATATTATTTTATTATTAAATTATTATTAAATCTCTTCGGCATGAATTTTAATCACATTAGATTTAATTTTGAGATATCTATTTAGTATACGAATACAAGGCCATGAACATTCGAACTTTATAAATATATTCAGCAACATATATGTTCGATATTTACGACCGTTTAGTTACGTAAACTGCAAGAGAAATTTCCTATTTATCTATAGTTTAAGAAACATAAATCGCTTGCGATATCGATATGCGAAACAGCCAGAGGTTTCAAAATTTTTGGCCCAGTTAAATTGGTCAACATGCGCCAGTCTACGCCACGTTCATTACGTTAGATGAGCTACTCATGGGGATAACGAAGGACCGAGGCTCGCACGGTAGGCCTCGCAGGATATAAACAAAGAGGCTGCGACACGGTGCATTGGCCGTACATGTATGGCGGGTCAATGTCGCGGTCGACAACTTGAGATGCGTCTGCGCGGAAAAGTCACCCAACCAGTCGCACTCACACGGCGACGTGCAGGGGACATCTCACAACAGTCCTCCGCAACGAGGTCACTGGCGCACACTCACAGCTCTTTCCTCGCATGTAACAACCCTAGCCAAAACTACATAAAAACTCTCCAATTAATTGCTCATCATGGAATATTAAACTATGACGTCACTTTGCAACTTTACGAAACCTCGAAATCCACTAAGGCTTTCAATTGACCAACAATATTAGAGTCCAGTTAAACTAGAAATCGGGCGTGAAAGTGAGGACGAGCTTGGAACTGGTTATAAAATAGAAAATTTACATGAAACTACTAATGCCTATCAATATAATTTGAGCGGCCGTGCTAGAGACAGTAATATGAGTTTTAGTAGTTATTTGTTACACTTACAAAGACATTATGTCAGGATAATAATTCTAAATGGACGCTAGAAGGATTTAAATCAATGTGCGCAATGTTTTATTCACGAACCAAACCCACTGGTTACGAATTATGTACATAATGAGAATGGAAATGCGAAATACGTAAAGTCAATACATTGGTTCCATGGCATTTATTCCAATTGGTATTATCGGTACGGTTCACCTTGTCATTAGTTAAAGAGAGATCACCTTGGCATACCTTCCACGCGATTCCTGTGAACGAGGTCATTGACACGCGATAAGCTGATGCAGTGTCACAATACATGTCCTCCTCATGGCTCAACTCTTTTCGAAATTTCCTGTTTTAATTTAACGTATGATAAAAACTAATGACCTCAATTGTTTTCCTAGTGTGGTACTAATTGAGCTTGTAATGAAATTTTTGAAATGGCAATTGTAGATCGTAAAATTAAACCTTTGTCTAAACTCTAAATCGATCTAAAATATGTTGACGTAGAGGTATTATATTAGTTACGTAACATTTGACACGGTTATTTTTTCCTTGTCGTTGTTAGCTCACTTTTGGCACTCGATCAAGAGTCGAGGTACAGTGTCGGCTTGCAACTCCTCACTCGCATACATACGTACTGAACAAAATGTATGCGCGTCCATATCAATTATCCCACAACAGAAGACGAACCGATCTTGGATCAGAATCGAACATTTGCCATTGTAGATATGCATCTGAGCATCAGGTCAAAATAGTTATTCATACATGACAACCGACCGAACACCTTGCTCATAGTGATCCCGAATCTTTAACACAGTACGATTAATCCTACAATGAAAAGCTATTGAAAGACTTATTTATTTTCATTAATAGTTACAATATCTGGTAAATCTATGATTTCTCTTACTTGTAACTAAAGATAATGTGATAACCAAGGTAAACAGACTGCTAAAGGATGTGCCCTTGGCAAAATCAGTAATTTACTAGTATGTCGGTTTGCGACAAGCTTCTAAGAAAAAAGGAACTTAGTAATCTTATGTAGATACTAATGTTTCTTCTCCTTTCACCTGCTCTTATCCCACTCGCAGTGGGATTGACACAATATGCTTTTTTAACACATATTACAGAAAGATTTGGTTTAAAATTTTTGCCCCCGGCTGCCTGTCTGATGTCAGTCATCTGAGGAGAATGCATATCGACTCGAACGAAAAATTTAATTTATAGTTAATCAATAAATTAAATTTAATTTAAGGCATTCTAGATAAAACCGTGTTTCCCAATACACTCTCCTCAGAAGGTAACTTTTTCCTTTTTAACTACATTATATTGTCTTATAACATCATTCCATAACCCAGCACTTAATAGTGTTTTTTTATGTATGTTCATTGTACACTATTTATATGTATGCAGATAATAGGTAAAAACAACCACTTCCGATGCAAGGCGTCCAGCCGCACATGTAAATATAAAACATTTTTAAATTCGCTCGACTATAGTCTTCTTGAAGAATTCACTTCCTTCCTCCCTTTGTGGTTAGTCTGACTGATCGAATTTCTTGGAACATACAATAGGAATTCTGAATATATCTACTTTAAATAATAATACGTCATATAAAACAAACTGAGGAATCGCGACACCTCTCACTTTTTAACTGTTACTATAAATAAGACCCTGCCGACATTGTAGACTGATTAATGGACATAAAGTTCAAATGAAATGAAATGCGACATTTTGTAAAGTTATAAAATACCGAACAGTTGTGAATTTAATGCAGAATATGGATTGATTATAGTGAAACATTTATTTCGTTAACTGTCTTAAAGGTAAAGGTCAAAATATTTAATGCCTACTTTTGACGACTTATTTTTAATTGAAAACGTAACAGCCAGCTGGCATCAATAACGTCACCGAACAACTTAAGCGAGACCATTCACCGGTCATGCCTAGCGCCTAATCTTAGTAAAACAAAAGTAAACGACCTTCAATATTGAACTACGACACGATAACGGTGACGCGGAATAGATTTACATTTACTTAATAGCAAGAGAAACGTAACTTTCTAAGTGTTATCACAATGCACTAGCCACGAACCTGCTTTCCGAACTTAAGAGGTACAGAAGATGAGTGTAAACAAACGATAACTAAGGCTAATCTTTTGAAACTAATGTACGAAAGAAATGCCAGTCACGATAGCGTATCCGAATAGATAATGCTAATCGTTGATAAGGAATATATAAAGAGTTCTTTGGGAGAAAACAGCCGGAAAAAATAAAAAGGAAATGCAGATTCATTCTAATGCCAGAAATGGCTACGGTGTATTGAAATTTATTTTTGTTAAAGAGAACATTTTTGAACAGACGAGAAGTCTAGGTATCGGAAAGTGGCATTCAAACACACAGTATGTTTTAGCATTTCTGAGAATTAAATAAACTAGATTTAAATCAGAGTAGAATTAAATTAACAAACTTAACTCGGCAAACTCGTAGTACTCATTGAATAAACATTTCGCTATCAAAAACACCTTTATGTTCAACCGTCACACCCAATTCCACTTTATCTGGGACATTAACATATGGGAAACGAAGGTTTGAGTCATGAAGTGAAAGTTGGAAGTTACCAAACCTTCAATAAACATGTCACCAAGTAGATTACTCATTGGTTTTTTTATAAAACCACATACAACAACGCGCCTATACTCTTGGCTACATAAATAATATTATTTTAAGTGGACCGGTTCCGCGGACAATCCCACTAGCTGTAGATGCATTAAACTATAGACCCTACGGCACTATATTATTGGGGACAAGATACTTGTTTACTGATATTTGTACGCCAACATATAATCATTATGCCTTGAGGCAATTATTAACATTTATATTTTTGT
This sequence comes from Amorpha juglandis, assembly GCA_949126905.1. NCBI lineage: Eukaryota > Metazoa > Arthropoda > Insecta > Lepidoptera > Sphingidae > Amorpha > Amorpha juglandis. The sequence goes on from OX421380.1 coordinate 6,542,207, forward strand.
CATTATCAAAGTTGATGAGACATTTTTCACCAGATTGGGAATCCTTGTTACCAAATTAATTTAAATTACGAACCTATTATCATTATTATTTATTGTAACTTGGCCTATCTGTTTCAAGATCCATATATCATCAACAAAACAGTTATTTTCTATAAATGGGTATTGTATTTCAATTTAATTTCTTGCTCGGATTACTTGGTCACCAGAAACAAAACACTTAAAATGTTACTTAGTACAAACCCGAGTTAATTCTAATCTCTTTACGTCATTTCTCACGTGTTGTTAGTTCTGTGTAGTGTTTCAAAACATTGGATAGTAGATAAGTAGTAGGCGTCGCATCGGTCCGCCCACTGCTGCACCCAGGTGCGTTCTAACTTGAACTCATACTTTGTAGGTGTCAATCTTACCTTATCATTACTTAATTGTCTTATCATTACTTAGTTGCCGTTATACGTGGCGCAGCGGGCGAGTAGCCGGCTCTAAAGCCAGAGACCGCGGGTTCCATTCCCGCATCGAGACAAATGTTTGTATGATCCACAAATATTTGTTTCGGGTCTGGGTGTGTTTTCTTTGCAGATAGTTTGACGTCCGGTAGTTAAAACAATAAGCCAAATCTTTCTGTGTAACATGTGTTAAAAAGCATGTTGCATCGACCCCACTGCGAGTGGAATAAAAGCAGGTGGAAGAGGAAGATAAGGTCGAGAACATCAAACTGCTTACGAAAATAAATATAATAATATAGAACAAATGCATAAAATCATTGATGTAAACAAACCTGTTAAGTCCGTCTTCCGTCTTAGAAATGGTTTTTGACTATTTCGAGGGAACTCTTCATTTACGACGAATCAATTTTAACTTGTTTTATCATTCCATATAACCAATCATAGCAATCAAAGCCTATGTTAGTCACTATTTTTTTCATTGATTCATGGTAAATAAAACACTTAGCAGATATTTTGTAGTTGATTCACTGTGGTGGCTTCATTGGTTTAGTGATTGGTCACACCAAATACTGACTAAGCTTTGTGGGTCAGAGTGCGAGTCCCAAAAATTCTTTGAGAAGGTAATTTGTGAAGTATTAATGTCCAATTTGGGTTGGATATAGACCGTTTTGGATTTATACCTGATATGTCGATAACAAAAACGGAACGGAAATGCCGTTGGCAGAATTTGATTCGCCTTGTTACACCTCTAGCTACCTGTTCGGGAGACGGGCGCGTAGTAAAGATTGTTTATATTTACTGTTTTATGATTTTACTAGCTTTTGCTCGCGTCTCCGCCCGCGTTATCTGCTTTTTCCAGGATAAAAAGTAGCCTATGTCTTATTCTGATGTATAAGCTATATTATTGTAAAGTTTCATTAAAATTCATTCAGTAGTTTTTACGTGAAAGAGTAACAAACATCCATCCATACTTACAAACTTTCGCGTTTATAATATTAGTAGGATGGCTTCTTATCCTTAAACAACGGTATGGACATTGTATTCAAATGGTGTTTTTTTATGACCAATATAATCATGTTGTCAATTTGACTAAGTAATATTTGTGTATTTTTTTCGGGCTCACACATAATGTTATATCAAAGCATGTCTTTTTCGCCTTGATGTAATTAGAATGGAAACATTTTACTAGAGCAATTTATATTCGTAAACATCTAAATTTATTAGCATAATAACTTACTTATCCTGAGTTATCTTAAGCCCTTTGTACATAACTTAAATTTATGTATATCACCCTCGTTTTTAAGCACGTTCTTCGCTTTCTACAGGGGTCGTTCCATTTAATATCAGCTAAAACATTACCAAATAGATATTAATAAACTCCGGTGTTTAATTATTACCAGAGATCTTAAAGGAATGTTGAAATGTGATATTTTTGTTGGTTAGACATAACATGAGCTTTATACTTATGGAAATTACTAAGAAAATATTATTATATAGTTACCGCTTTAATAACGCCATTTAACACATAAAAAAACGTTAAAAATCCTATAATTACAAAAGATCATATTTTAATAATCCTTGTAAAGGAGAAATTACCACATAGTGGCTACGTTTAACTTGCATATTGATTATATAACAAGGCTTTAATATAAGTTTATAGGACTTTAACTTTAAGTTTATAGGCAACAATGAAAAGCAACAACGCCCATAGACGAAGAAACATTCTAGACACATAATTTAATGGTTAGGAATAACAATTAAAAAGTGTGATCTCTGGTCGCTCTTACCCAATGAAAGTTAAAACAACAAAAAATCAAAATGAAAATGCCTTAATTAATTTGTCAGCAACGAAAATAACAGTAGTCGTGTATAAATTTCGTTGATCGTCTGTTGGTTTATTTCTTAAGAAAAATCAGGCGTGTTCGTCAAGAGTGACAGACAGGCCCGTTCCACGTCTTGGCTGCAGACGATTCGATGCCAACAGCATCTATTTTCGACTCTGGTCACTCGCCCACGCGAAATGCTTACACTCACATGCTATTATAATTAGAAAATCGTGGGTACTAAATTTATTTCCGACATACGATCAGTTTTGGCTACCGTACTAAAGACGTTTAAAAATTAAACACGTGGAAAGAGAACTAAAACGAAAACAGCAAAAAATTCAAACATCGTTTCAATGTTTAAAAATCTTTTCACATTTCACAAGAACTTTTAAATCTTTATTTCTCTTACATTTCTCGAGACATTGATACCAGTTTCTATTAATTCTACTAGTTTTTAAATGCCATTCTTGCATTCTTGCCGTTTAATTGCCAACAGCTATTTAAAAGGTAATAATGAAATAAGACAGTCCTACGCATATCGTACCACCATATAGCATAGACCTTGAACACAGATCTAAAATTATCTCATAAAGATATTATATAATTATTTAGAGTAATTACAATTTATATCAACTATAGTGTGTTACATGATATCGTCTTATTCCCGATACGGTACTTCTCTTCTAATCAGAGGCATCAGGCATTAGTTCTCCACACTGTCCTAACGCTGGATAATAGACTGGACTGTATTTTGTATGGAGAACTCTCAAATATGCAGGTGTCCACACGATATTAGTGGGAGATAATCAACAAACAACATTCACATAACTGCAGGCACAGGGGTTGGGGTCGAACCCCCGGCATACGTCTGGATACTCCGTTCCATTATCAGCTTAGCTAACACCGCTTTATCCAAATGCATAATATTGTCGCGGTAAACCATAATCATACATACAAAAAATATTTAGTAATTGGAATAAAATAATATATTGTGTATTTGGATACAGGCAGGCCGGCATGATTCTGTCGACCTAAGATAGATATATTATAAAGAAAATAGAAATACAGTTTGCTGTGTCAACCGTTTTAGCAGGAAAAATATTGCAATATGTGGTATGTACAGTATTGAGATATTAGAAACGGTTGCTACAAACGCCCGTTGGCGCGATATCTTTCCGATTATCTTTTAGATAAACCCCGCAGCTGAGTGTCGAGGGGAGAGACTTTCAATTACTATTCATTTTGACCCCAGCTGTCCATAACACATATCAAGGACACCGTGCAAAAATAGAATCGAACTCTCATACATAAATAATAATACTGACTTTCATCTACGTTCAGATGTATATCAGTAAGTTGGAAGAACACGCCTTCATTTTCTTGAATGAAAACTACTCTCTGACCTTTAGCCAGACCTCGTATTATTCATCTGTCGATTCCTCAGAATTGGTCATATATGTTTTAACGCAAATAAATCACAAACAGACAAAACCTGTCGCATTTATGTTATAATATTACGATGAATGATTAATGTAATGAAATAATTATAAGTTTATCCCAAATAAAAAAATCTACTTCTGAAATTTATACCTACTTTCGATAAAAATTTATTACTATTACATAATATAAGCTGGTTTTCAAAATTTTAAAAGATTTAATTTTATATCTTTATTCCATTAATAAATCTTAATATACATCAATCTGGCATGCAATAACCACAAGCTATAGTAAACAATTTTTGCCGTTGATATATTTCTTTGTATTCAATATAAGGCAAGGAACAACGTCGTGACACATAAACTTGCTTGAATGACTTGTGATTCAAGGCAAACAAACGGTAGGTCAATTCCGTTTTTAAGAAGAAAACCTTAATCATTACCATGACCGTACTGACCTCAGACCTTATAAACTTATATCTCTTAAAGCCTTAGTTAAGGGATTCTAGATTAATCGACTCAGGCTCGGATTCTACAAATAGTTCTAGCTTAGGTACCTAATCACAAGTGCATGTCGACACTTCACTAAATGATCAATCTACATTGTAATATTATAGTTTGTTTTTTAGTTTGTCACTTTCTTTATAAGCGGTAATTACTGCAACTAGAAATCCGATTCTGAAAATTCTAGCCGTTTCATTCTTTTTCATTGTATTAGTGTGAAGCCTACAGTAAGAGACTTTCCCGCGGTCGGAGCAACAAGCAAAAATTTGATATGACTAAATTTCCGATTAAAGGATGTCGCAAAAGTTATCTTTTAGGGTCATCATACTATCAAAAACGTGCAGATTTTATCGAGGATATTCCACTTTTGTTGAAATTGTATCACTTTCTTAAAATATTTTAGTTGTGAAACAAATATGTGGATGTTATATAAAGATATTAACTACTAATTTTAAGGTGGCTATGTTGCAGTCGGCAGAGAAAATATAATTCAAATGTAATTCTCGCAATGAAATACTCGCGGCCATAATATTCATGAGGACAATCTCCCATACAAACGACAGCTGGTTTCTGCAGCTTGCGACTCCATCTGGGCGCAGTCCGTATTCGACCCACATTACGATCGCCCAAATCTGGAACCTGTTTATATGAATGAATCCTGACCATTCCAATTTCTCAACAAATTTTTCAGCTTATACAACAACAGTAATTAGTCATACGTAAACAAATTATTATTGGCCGTATCTATTTCGGTGTTAAAAATGTTGTCAGTGCCATGAACATGTCGGATTCTGAACAGTGTTATTTGGATGAGACCGATGCGTAGGACGTTTCCGCAACGCATCACAACAAACTCAGCCAAATGTACATATCAATGTAAATGATTAACGGGCTGCGGGAACTATTTGGAGTGTGTCACTGATAATAAGATCCTAGTGATAAGGCTAGCCTTTTATCGATTAAATAAGCGATTGGCTGCGAACGCGTACTTTATGATATTTTATAATATTCAATCAAAGTGTTATTCAATATCGTATAATATATCATAATAATAATATGTGTTACCATCCTTCCAGTTCCACAAATAAAATAAAGAACTAAACTCTTCCGTTAAGGATGAAACATTCAATGTTAGCTTCAAATTCAGACCTATGTTTATATTATAAATGGGGCATAAATACATACAATGTATATAGATAATCTAAATGCAACAGCACCCATGAATATCCTAATAAACTCTCATTATCGGTCGTTATAAAAATAGCATATCAGCAATGCGGTTTACTTAAACCTTACATCATGTGTACATGCCATAAGGTCTTCGTCTGATAACTAAATCAAATCTAATCTATTGTACCCACACATTCTTTCGTTGAATCACAAACTGTGAACTATAGAAGCAGTTCTGAACCTTTTTAGAACTTCTTCTATTACGTCAATAAAGAAATTGTGAATGAAGGATGATGAAGTATTGTAAGGTCCAGAAACCTCTGGACCTTACAATATGTAACCACATATTCTTATCTACAATGAACAACAAAAATTTATTCATTCAATTGTTTCCCTACATACGCAAACAAAGTAAAAATTAAACTCAACACTCAGTAGTGTCTAGCGTTACCCATATGTTGAAAACTCAGGCCGTAACGATTCCAAGAACTCTTTTTATGGTACACTCTCAGATTTCTTATCCTAACGCAGATCTAGACAGGCAGAAACATGCGGCTCATTGTAATATCAATATGGTTCGTGGTGGGAATTTATTTTTATTAGTTGATGATCCCTCACAGGATGTCTCGATCGTCCGACACCATCCTTAATAAACTACGTCTACGATTTGAATAAACCTATAGAAAGAATATATTTTAATGTAGATTACTAAGTTGAAATGGTTGAGTATAACACGTTATCTCTAAATAACTGTTTTAAATTCATTGCATCACTGCAAAGATAAAACATTCAAATATTTTATCTGTTTTTAATTATAATAAAATACTAACGAGGTTTAAATTAAATTTTACGACTATACAATCTATTTTACCATAAATGCTGACAGATGTTTAAACTCGGTTATAAATACGGTATATTAATTGTTCTATTTATACATAACGTTACGGTTTAACTTTAAGGCCTACTACATACATGGTTGACATGTATTCCAAATGTGGTCTGAGTCTATGTATGGATTGACTCCAATGAATCACATTTATAAGGAAGTTTGTACAACCATCGGTTGTGAACATTTTATAAACAACTATGTTTTGTTTGCGGCTATACTTGCGCGAATGTCTTTCCGGGATAAAAGTAATCTATGTCGTAATCCCGGTATTGGTCTATCGATGGATCAAGTTTCATGCACACCTTTTTTTAATTGATAAGACTTGATTAAGTAACAACATCCAAACCCGCACAAAAATCCAAACTTTCCATTTATAATATTACTAGAACTAGGACTGGGATTGTTGGTCTAATTTTACTCAAACAATCTTCGGAAGTATTATAAAATTTAATAAGTGCTGTTTATGACATAAGTAAACAATTAGCATAAGTGGCGAATATAGTCATTGGAAATGGTATAGTTCCTTGAGTGAGGTCTCGTGATAACCTTGATATCAAAACGTGCCTTATCTTTTATCTTTAATAATAATAACAATGACTTATTCTATTGTTTTATCGTCAGATATAATGGATAATTACATTTTTAATTATTTGCTTGCAATATGCTTGCTTGCATAAAATTGCATAATAGGCATATAGTTCAATTATGTTAACATTGTGACCTTTACAAAAATATTACTTTACAATCTACATATTATTGAGCCAAAAGATTTCCATATTTAAGTCGTCATATACTTGATTTTCTGATGAAGTTCTACTCGCAACATTTGTTTTGTAAAACAATACATAATACTATTTCATATCTCAACAACAACTTTATTTAACAATTCCTCCATTCAACATCCCTTTAGGGACTTACTTAAATGTACTTATACTCCTTTTCTTTATTTTCCTTTCCCGTCAATCCTTCATTTCATTCATCTCTTTCCATTTTGTATTCCCAAAAAAATTACCATCTCTGAATGCGAAATAATATAAGCATCTCGTGGCTTTAAATCTTTCATTGTTTACTTCAAATAATCAAATTATTTCTCTTCATCAAACTTTCGTGAATTGTAATGTAATGTGAAATGAGCGAAATTCTTGAGAATAACAATGATATATGTCGTATATATTATACTCTTGAAGGCATAGCCCATAAATAACATTACGCCAGCGTGAATGCTATGGCTACTGCCAAATGGTCGAGATACTAGTGGGTGGGTGGAGCAGTTGGCTAATGTTTGTCGTTTTATCACTAAGAATGTACTAATTATTATAGTTACCCAACTGACGAACAATGTCAGTGAGAGTATGCAGGACAGTAGGGACGTTGAATGTCACGAACAAAACGTTTTGGCACGTGTGCTGTTAAAAAAAACACGGGACCTCCAATGAATCTTGTTTACAAGACTAACATTCAATGCGTCCTTTTGCGGTTTCTCATTCAATTTGCTGTTGCCGTGTAGGTTTTGCCAATATGTTATTTTTGTAATTTGAATTCCCTTAATATTATGAATGCCAAAAATTGTTTTTGCTTATTTTATCAGTATAATGTATTACTACACAACATACTTTAAAGTCCAGATATTCACAGTATAAATTAAGAGTTTTAACCAGTAATCCCCAATTTCATCCTCCTAAATGACACGGATTTTAAACTATATCGTATCCAATAAAAGAAAGAATAATCGAAATCGGATCACCTGTAAAAGATTAGACAGTTATTTAATCCGTGCATTCCAAATAACTAGAACAAGGTCACACATACAAAAAAATATACATACATAAACTCACGCCTTTATACTCGAAAGAGAAGACAGACGTGCAACTAATGTTGCACCCACGTTTCGCCAAGCTCATTTAAAAAAACACATAGGTGAAGAATTGAAATTCGTCCGATTTTTTTTCAGTTAAAACTGCTCTAAGACCCAAGGTCAACGGATTATGACGAGGCCAGCTAATTTCAAAACGACTACAACACAAAACCAACACAACAACAAACTGCCAAGATCTAAGAATTCAAGATCTAAGAATTTGCTGTTTAGATCTACAAGAATCTTTTCTATAGCGCTACTCGCATCAATCCTTGTGACTAAACTTAAGGCTTCTGAATATTATTCGTTTTATTTTTCAAATTTGAATTTTGTTCCTTTATTAAGTCGCGACTTTCTTGGTACAAAGCCAATAAGAGTCAAGCTTACGTTGACCACATAAGTAAACTGTATTAAATTAAATGTAGGTGCGTTCGTCATAATAAGCCCGGCTCATTGTTGTCAGGGCATGAATAGCTGACCAATGCTTTTGTTTCGCTTATTCAAAATATCACATTGTCTACGAAAGGCGCTAACCGCAACAACCGCGTACAAATATAGTATTACATTTTGTTAAATCGCTTTCATTTCTTTCCGGTTGTAACACAATACGCAATTACGTCTGTTTTGTTAGAATTGAAGTTGGTTATTTGGACGCTTATCCTAACAAATTAATAAGAATTACGCCTGTCTTTAAGACTTAAATGAGGTCTTTACTAAACATAGATTTGTTTAGGCATGATTTGGACCAAAAACTGACCAGTCAAAGAACTCACAATTTTTTCTTAAATATGGGCGTGTAAGCCTCACAAACCAGTACACAATATAGCCTGTGTCTTACTTATAAACGTTATTCAAGCACATATAGGTGATAGATAGCTAATAGTAGTTAAACACTCTTGTCTTTTTCAACTAACGCAATATATCATTTATGTTAGAAAGAGAAATATATGCTAATGTATGATAGAAAGAGATAAAACAGTGTTTATCTAATCAGTGCTTGAATAACGTTTATAAGTAAGGCCCTATTTATAGGACCTACGAAATTTAAGGAAAGAGTCTCATCGCATACGATCGTCATATTGTATCCTGGCGTCCATGCCTTACTTGGGAGGATTGTTCTAAAACTGACTCACTGAATTTTGAAATAAAAAGCTATTTTCCATGGATTCAAGGCAGGTGTGCAAGTAACAAAAATTTCACATTCCGAGTTCACTCATAAACGTAAACATAAATAAATGGAAGATCTAGACAAATATGCAATGCTTAGCATATTTCAATATTCTAGGCATTGATATACAAATGTATATCAATGATTCTAGGTGTGATTATAAGTGACATACTAACACACATTATTGCATAACGATGAAATAAATTTATTCATTTATTCATTCAACCTACAAAGAAAAGAACTAATGCATAATAATTCGTTTATTTATAATGGCAATAAACTTTACCTTACGTAATTAAGTAGGCTAATCTTTGATGTATATATTTTTATAGCAAAGGCCGGCAAACGTGCAAGTGGGTCACCTGGCAATAACTAAATTTAACACTCGTGAATACATCATCATCACGAATCATGGATGCGTTAATATTGATATAGAAAAGGAATGGGGTAGGAGGGAAGTGTAATTTGCGCCTCCGGAAATCTCAATCTAGGTACGAAACGCGACAGCAAGCTGCCACTTCACGTAGCGTAGCGTTAGCTGTCTATAAGACAGTGCAACCTCAGTCAAGTCGCATGGCATCTTGCTCTACCTTTAATATACGAGTTCAAAAGTTCTTATTTTAGCAATACCTTAGTTAGTTAATAAGGTTATAAAAAATATATTATTCCACATAGGTTATGATTTTGCATTTCAAATAAACGAACAGAAATATTTTTTCCATCCCCATTCAGTAGATTACCTTATCTGTTTGTTATTCCTGTTTCGTATGACCTCATTTGCATTTCCTTTAATGTCATTAAGTACGAACTACCAGTGTACGATGCAACACATACTAAATCCAGTATTCTGTGCAAAATCTTATATTCGAAATCTCACGTTCGTTTAACTTAATTAAACTAACACCTATTCGTATTTACTATTCATATTCGCATTTCCAAAGCCTCAATTAGTCGTCGATTAAAATATGTAAAGCAACGAACTTTTAATATTTGAGCAGCCGTTGTTTTACCAATTTATTATTACATTGTTAAACTTTCGACATTGTTTGACACAACACACTGCTCTCGTATTTGATAGGTTTCCGCGAATAACATATCTAGAGCGGTGTGTCAACGCAATAAAGTTTCAACAGATTTATTTGCAATGTGGTGTAAGTAAAAAATAAATTGGAATGAACAGAAGGTGACTTTCAGAGACGCAAATGTCATATCGATTCGATTTAGTGCTGTTCTATTCTACATATTTGCGAAAACGAATTGGACGTGAACACTTGTCAGTCGAAAAGGTACTCAGTGACGCGTTATGCAATAGACAAAAATAAGTTAATAATAATCGCCAACGCGAGTAGCTACTAACCTAAAAATAGCACCTGTGAAATTGTGATGCGTTGAAACTTTATGAACAAGATCTAAAATATCAGTACAGTACGGGTTTACGGTAGGTACCGGCTTGACTGTGTCAGGCATTGCTGAAGTCTATGGGTGGCGATGACTGGTTGCCTTCAGACGGGCCGCATAATTGCTGTCTACCCAGGCAATATAAAAAATATCTTCAGTTTTATGTAAAATCTTACTGACTATTTTTCACGAGATATTTAACTTTGATATTTTGAGACAAAATGATCTTCACGCAGTATGTATATTGTGTACATATTGATATACCAAAGCCACATATTCCCAGCATTGCTGAAAATGATTTTTAAATTGCAAACCCTGCTTGCGCAAATTTTGCAATGCGTACCTACTGGCTACGTCACTATCTCACTGATTTGTGGCCCGTACCAGGATAGATAGCAGTCAGCATGCAAATTATTCAGCTTGGAGATAATACAAACAATAGATGTACGCGTAAGTCGCATTTGTTTAGCATACCCCGAGGGTCGATGGCACCACACAATGGCCGTTTTCGACCCCATTTGGATTTAACTGAGAAAAGCCGGTTCAAACGGAGAAAAGCTTATTAATGCATTGCTGTTGGTAACATTGTTAGTCCTTCACGATAAGTTTGAAGTACAATGTTATGTTGATTTTAGATGTTGAATTAAAATGGAGTTAACGTATTGGATATATTTACCTTCCTTAATAATATTGAACGCACGTGTTTTCCTCAATATTGAAGTTGTTGGGTATGATAAAACCACAGCAATCATATGACTTCAATAGTAATTATTTTTGCTCTGTTTTACTAGTACTGGAATGTTTAGGTTAAATAAGTCTTGGAAATTTAATGTAAACATGCATTATGGCACTACTTTTGGAAGTGGCGATTTCTAGTATCAAAACATGAAAAATAGATTAACAAATTCGCAATAAACATGTGCACTTTAAATCTCATTATATCAACAAATCGATTTGAATCGCCCCTATAGAATGGAAATGAACACACGCTCTCAAAAAAACTTGTAGTCCATTGAAATGTTACATTTTTTAGGCCTCACCTTGCGTTTCTTAGAGGAGTCAATTTTATTTTTTTGATGTGTAGGGGGGGTAAGTGTAAAGCTAAAATCAAGTTTGTGGGGTCGCCACCCTTGTCCCACGGCCGCCATCTTGAAAATAGGGGTTGAAACGGTTTTTACGATATATCTCTTAAACTATTTATCTGATAAAAAAAAATTGTTAACGTTTTTTGTTGCTAATTAAATTTTCTATAACTTTGGTCCAGTAACTTTTTGTCGTAAAACTATAAATAAAAAAGTTATAAGTGAAAATGTAATAAAGAAAAAAATAAAGATGATAATTCTCTTGACAGCCTAAGATACAAACAATTCGCCAAGGCAGTGACAAAAAGTACTTCCTCCAACACAAGACACAGAACACAGTTCTCCAGAACAATGGAAGCACACTGTGGAACATTTTAGCCCTGCTTTTCGACATCCACACATCGCTCCACAGTTTCCTTTGCATTTACAAAAGATCAATTTAAGAAGCTCAGGGGGTGCTGGAGGTTTAGAGCTCTGCACTGGCATCAATAATTTTCCACATTTTTTCCAGCCCCAGTCTTCAGGATCATTATTATTACCAAGCCACGACTGGACCTGATGGTAGACTCGGAAAGTATGAAAGCGAGCTGTGTCTTGTGTTGGAGGAAGTGAAGATAAATTAAATGTACTTTTTGTCACTGCCTTGGCGAATTGTTTGTATCTTAGGCTGTCAAGAGAATTATCATCTTTATTTTTTTCTTTATTACATTTTCACTTATAACTTTTTTATTTATAGTTTTACGACAAAAAGTTACTGGACCAAAGTTATAGAGAATTTAATTAGCAACAAAAAACGTTAACAATTTTTTTTTATCAGATAAATAGTTTAAGAGATATATCGTAAAAACCGTTTCAACCCCTATTTTCAAGATGGCGGCCGTGGGACAAGGGTGGCGACCCCACAAACTTGATTTTAGCTTTACACTTACCCCCCCTACACATCAAAAAAATAAAATTGACTCCTCTAAGAAACGCAACCCCAAATGTAACTTTTCAATGGACTATTGCGAGATAAGTGACATGGAACAGGCCTGCGTTATTGTTGTCTTTCGCCTGGAACATTGACTTATGCCGTTCATATATTATTCATACAGCAATGTATGACCCACCTCCAGACCTTATAGATGTCTATTATATTGTGTCATTTGTTTTCACATTGCCTGGTGCTGTTAGTTTTAGATGAACTTTGCCACATAACGTAGCGCAAAAATGAGAATCTAGGACACTGTCAAATGAGCCACCAGCTATCTGCCATCAATCCGAAAAAGTATGCTGGAATATCTATAACTGTTTCCTTCTACGCTAAAATATTTTATATTCTTTTATTTTTTCCTCTACAGAATTACATCATAATCTTTAACAAAATACGACATAATATCATTATTCTAGTATTAACACACGCAGTATGTTTTATGAACAACCGATAAATAAAGCTAGATTATAATAAAGCTAGAAGATTGCGATCAATGGTAGATGTGCTACTGCATTGACTTCTTAATTTAATACTGAAACTAAATTACAAATAATTGTTAATACCAATTGAAACATTTGCATACATTTCGTGAAAGTAGTGTGTATAGTTATGCCGATTATATGATTATATGTTACCTACAACTCAGAACGGAGAATTAAAATAATTAAATGAACTTTGTATTGTAGATTGTACATTTAGTTCCCGCAAGTTCCTTCACACGTATTACGTGTTATAACAGCAGAAACAATGCCGCTGTAGCTTAATTGTTGCAACTATCAAATACCTCTTCTAGTGTCTTCGATAACTGCGTTGCAGCAAATGGAGTTGTTTGACGTACTTTAATATGATGGTTCCATGAAGACAGACACATTTAATTCAATATCACTACATTAGTGTTTACTCTTGATGCATTTTAATATGTAATTTAAATAATGGTTTCTTATGTTGACGCGAATATTACTCATTGAAATAAAACTATTTTATCCACTAACTAGTCCACCCCGTGACCACGAAGGCTGAAAAGTCTTCGAAACTTCGGGATCAAAAATTAAAAACTGCTATGAAATACGTTTAAATTAATTTTATTTCAATGTAGTTTAAACACAAAAACGTATAACAATAAAAGTAGAGCGATATCTTGAAGTACTAAACTGATATCCCATGTAATTTGTGGTTATTTAGGTAATTTTACGAATAGAAACTATTTTAAGTAAATATAGTTCAACTGCATTTAGAATTAACAACGAACACGAATTAGGAATATAAATTACTAGCTTTTGCTCGCGGCTCCGCCCACGTGATCTAACAAACAAACAAACAATCAAACTCTACACCTTTATAATATTAGTATAGATTAGGGTAGCTTAGCAACGGAAGCCTTCAAATAATATTATTTCGGTAGCTTAGCAACGGAAGCCTTCAAATATGAATAATTTTCCCCGTTTATGCAACATTTTTCACTGATGCTTCGCCTCTAATGGTCGCAGCGTAATGTTATATATCCTAAAGCCTTCCTCGATAAATGGACTATCCAACACAAAAAGAATTTTTCAATTCAAACCAGTAGTTCCTGAGTTTAGCCCGTTCAAACAAACAAACAAACAAACAATCAAACTCTACAGCTTTATTATTAGTATAGATTAACACTACATAGGAATTTAAAAAATGTGTTTTTAATTTGCAAACTTTCACTTCAATTCCATGTTAGAACAGACTTGTTTCGCAAAACCGAGGAAGGTTGAATAAATCAATCAAAATGATTCTCTGGCACAAAGACTAGGCGTACGTCGTTGGTATTTTAAGATGTTTGTAAAAATCACGGAAGCGGCCCCAGACGCAGGCAACCGGGTCAGAAAATACGCGAGATTTTATAGTTTCAATATCTATTGGTTTAATTAAATTGTTTATATTTATTTGATTTAGAAACAAATTGCCAATTGCTATTTTGGCATACATATTACATACTGAGTGACCTGGTTTATTGTTTGTATTATAATTGCTATAAGAGCTTTTCGGTCTTAAAGTATTTGGAACAGATGGAAATGTTCTTTAACAAACTTGCTATGGTAAGCCCATCCACATATTTTGACCGATTGCAAAAATGTGAGGTTCAATTTCAATTCGATTTATTTTTACAGTGTTTGCTTAGATCATAATGCACCTACTACATTTCAAGGTTGTGACAGTATAGGTTAAAAAAAGGTAGCAGTAACTATATCCATTATTACATGAACTCATGCTATAGACGAAACTGTCTACATCATATGTCTAGCACTATAAAAATCATCTCGGAAATGCGTCGAGTCGAAAGCCGGGATGATACTGATCGTATGACAGACCTATCGTAAATAAGGTACCGATCTGGATCGGACACATTACGCCCACGTGCAAGGAATGCAAGCGAAACCGTGTCAGCACAAACAATCGCTACAAAGTAAATCGCTATCACATAGCTTTGTCGATGCGTCAACACTAAATTGTGCATAAAATTTTACACTGACCACGAGTCGATCTTACATCATTATTTACATAAGGAAGTGAGCAGACGCGACCGGCTGGTTTGCGAAAGACGTGATTTTGCTCGTTTGGTATTTATAAAACATGGTGCATGTATGTAGGTTTATTAAGGGGATATTTTTAACCCATCACTGGCTGATGAGTAACTAACCGTTCTGCTTTTTTTATAGTTTCATAGCGATTTTGTTTAAGGAAACGTACCGTCCAATTACTTTACAGAACATTAACGAATAATATTTTTTATTTGTTTATTGAAGCTGTCATATTGTTTAAAATACAAATATCCCTTACGACTTTACAAAATGGTTTCTCCGAAAAAATCTTTCGTATAGTTAGTATTAATTAGTGACAAGAAAAAATACACTTTACATCTCCCACAGGAAATAGGGTTCATAAATAGAATGTTCCACTATATCCAGCTTTTCGTACAGACGCATGTATTATAAATCGTATTGAGAGAATTCTGACTGAATTTGCACGCTCACGCACGGAAATTATCTGTTCCTACGGCACTTACAACGTTCAACATCCACTCTCGATGATAATTTATATATTAATTTTAGTGCTCTTATTACATTAATTTCGAAAGGCTTAATGGAGATTTTTGCGCTTGCGTCTGAGCGTTCCGACTGGTACAATGCACGTTAATCTGGATGGGAGATCATTCAACAGTAGTATCACTAAGGCACGACATTACTGACGCATGAAGTAGAGCGTTGATAGACGACGACGGCTCTGGCAATCGCGTCTGACGCTTGACTCGACTATCGGAAGTCTACCTTTAGATTTGATAATAAAAATTGAAACCAGGTGATGATAAGATTGAAATATAGGTATCGTTGTAGAGGTCATTGGCCAGGTCGGGCAATCACAAGTTTCAAGTTTCAGTTTTCAATTCGAAAACTCACGTAGTTTCCCGGGATTGGAATCTGTTCCCGAAATGGCGGTTGGCTCATTATGACATTATGAGATGAAAATAAACTCCGCAAACAATAGGTGCACTTGCGCCTCTGCCTACGCCTTCGGGGATACAGATGTGGGGACCATGTAATGTATAATTTTAGAATATGAGGTAAAATTATTCAAATTCCGTAGTCTTTTACAATAGGCAAAAGCAGCGATAGCTCAGCTGAAAGTAGTACAGACTACCTTGGTAGTTGAAAGTCGCGGATTCCAAACCACTTCAAGAGCAGCTCTGACATTTCTATTTGATGTTATTCATTGTACATTATCGCCTGCTTTAACGGGGAAACCTACATACCTGAGAAGTTCTCTATAAGAATTGCGAGGTGTGTGAAGTCTGCCACATTAGGCGACCGTGGTGGACTAAGGACTACTAAGGACTAACCCCTCTCATTCGTAGAGGAGGCCCGTGCCTGTCACTATATTATATTATACCGGGCTGATATTACAGTAGTACTTTACTACTGCTGTAAAATCTATCATACGTTATAGATAATTTTACTTCTATTACCTACTCATCGTCTTCTCTTCTTACAGGTACTGCAACTGAAACCAGTCGAGATTTTTTCGAAAATTCAGTACAAAATGACACACCGATCGAAACGTGAGTCCTTTAGTTAACACGTACACGAGAAGTGCGCATATTTCGCGACATTTCTAAAGCGTCGTGATTTTACTTTAATACATATGTACATACATTTTTGTGTCGGTCGTTGATCTCGCTCTTATCCTTTTCAATGTACCTACAATACGCGTAAAATAACTTTGTCGCGTATGTTCTTTTATTAGTTTGAATTACAAGACGAGCTTGCTACTCGTCTAATGGTAAGCGCCATGCCTGAAAAGAGAAGCAACACTACACAGGACTTCAAATAACACAGCACTGCATGACACAGGACTATGTCCCTCAAACCGAAACTGTAATGCTTATGCGTTGCTGCTCAGCGGTACAAATAGACAAAGTAGTGGTACCAACCCAAACGCATACAAAGAACCTACCACCTAGTAAAAGTATAAAAGTATTCAACGTCAACATTCATTTGATAACTGTTTTCAAGATCCACTTTAATTTCTTTGAAAACGACTGTCATAACATTAAAACGGGGCAGACCGTACAGCTAGATAGCTAGATATTTCTAGACAACATTGGGCAGGCATGTCTGTGTTTACAGTACCTATATAAAATCCCATTATTGTTTATTGAGATGATTGTAGGCGAGTTGGCATCGGGCCCTCTACCTTTATAGGTGTGTTCGACGGTATATTATCTGTATTAACAGTTATATACACAACTATTAACAAGATCAGCCTTCTGTTACACGCTGCCCAGCCATAACACAAAGTTTTAAAGGGCCATCCTATGCGAGAGACCGTCTGGGTTGGTACCATCACTTTGTTTTTTTCTACCACCAAGCAAGCACTGCTATTTCGATTTGAAGGACATTGAAGCCAGTAAAATTATGGGACGCTATGAGACTTAACGTCTTATATTTCGGGGCGACGAGCGCAGTCCAACGCCATGCAATGCTTTGTAATACAAAGTTCTGTGTGGTATTGCATCTGGTGACGATTACCATCAGGCGACCGAGCTGCTCGTCTCGTCATTCAAGCAAATAAAAATCAGTAATAAGTTAGTATTCATACTACTATACTCAATAGTATTCTGTAAGTTCTTCTTTATTAAGTAACCAGTTAGTCGGATTAAGAAACAATAATTGGTTTTCAGCGCATAGTATATTATTATAATATGGTATCAAAAAGAAACTTGGTTCTTGTTGCGGGTTGTGGGGGTGAGACGGCGAGTCGCCCCATATAATACAAATGACCGTCAAATCATAATGGAAAGACGGATCCTGACATTAGGCTGGGATAAGGTCAGACAAAAATTTAAAAAATGTGTCATAAAGAAATACGCATAATTGAGGAAGTTACAGCTGATGCAAAAAAGCTTGTCGAAGTTATAGACTTGTTGTGTTATGAATTTCGTTTGGATTAGAGACTGTCTATTAAAAACCATATTACCAATATTGTAACATAAGATCACACCTCTATCCCGGATGAATTGGGCAGAAGTGCGACTAGTACTACACCCGCGTTTCACCGAGCTTATTTGTGTACGATTTAATAAGGGGCGAGGAATCGAAAACTCAAACACAAATTATAAATTCCCAACCTGGGATATGAACCAATATTTTTCTATTCTAAAAAAGAAAGGCAACTGTTTATTCGCAACGTACTGATAAACATTATTTCATATTCATAGTATACAAACTTATTCAAAACAAGAAATAAGTTAATAAAAGATGAAGACACAATTTGTTCAAGGACAGTATTATTTATCGTCAATTAATAATTAGACAAATGTGTGAATCGTTTCAATTGGACAAACATTACACGAATTACTAATTATAACAATAACTTGTTTAAACGTTAACGCAGATTTGACATTGAATAAAATACGAAGGTCGATTGTAGATGTAATAAAACCATAACAAATTGCAGGCATTCATATACATAACTACTTGTAGTCGTCATATAAAATGGGAGTAATGAGTTTACGAGTAATGAAGCGTATCTCCTAGTAGACGCTGATCTTAGAACTTGGATACTGAAGTGGTGAGAGCAGGATTGCAAATATTCTGTTTACGAGAAGCCGTTGAATAAACATTCTTCTATTATCAAATAAAATACAAATCAAACTCACGAGCTCACACATAGACTTGCCTTAATAACATACGAAGCGGCGGTATTAGACGCTGATATTGTTATCAATAAAACATACAAATATATTAATAAATCCTTAATTTTACCTGTAAACACATACTGTAATACACGTCGCATAAAGTATCAATGTGCTACATAAGGAGTTGCTAATGGGTTCAATATCAATAATGAAGTGGTAACTCATTGAATCATTACATTAGTCATCATGTGTAGTCCAATGATCTTCGCCCACCAGTAACTGTCGCCATCGATCACAATAATCACCGATTGTGCTGTCACACGACCCTTGTTATGGTACTATTAAATTCTTTAAATATAGTAAATATGTGTCGAGAAAAAATGTATCTGTAGTTAAAAAGTAGGTGTCCCTTGTCAAGAATAATAGAGAAGTAGGTTTCAGTGTAATAAAGTTCTATAGAGTAATATTATTAAGTTTAATTATTAAAAAATCAGCTTATATGTCACTATGCAAATTATGTGTTTTATTTTAAATTCCATTTCTGTTTTCATGCTTAAGGTTAATCTTGCTATTGGTTATAGTTTATACAAAGTCAAGTAATAACGGCCAATCTCCATGAATTTCGAGCTGAAGATACCTGGCAGGGCATTTAATAACCAAGAAGATTTAGCCTCAGTTGTTAAGAATTTGTACATTTCAATCCGTTCTATTTACATTCGCAAGGCCTTATTAATCCAAACATTTTGAATACCTACTACGTGTATTGCTATATTTTTATAAAATATTTGCATAAATATTTACTTAACGTGTTCTCAGCTCGCGCATTCTTTATTCTACATTTACCCTTGAGATTATGAATAAAGGTGTTTAACATTAGCACGCCAAATCGGAATTTCATTCAGCATATTATAATATTATCAATGACTATATTGCGTGAAATTAATTTGTTATTTACTTAGAGTTAATCACGATTGTTAGGAAATTGAGTCTATAGGCTATATAGACATAAATAAATGAAAACTAAAAAAATAAAACCAAAGGGAATATTTCTATTTTAATTATTCTGCGATAGCCGCCCAATGCCGTAGTGATGATTTCCTAATTGGTTTAAATTCAACTTGTACGACTCACAAATAATAGGGTCTGGATGTGTTTTCTCTCCGATGTGTTAACGTCAGGCAGCCGGCCGGCCGTAAAAAACTATAAGCCAAATCTTTCAGTAACATAGTATGTAAAAAAGCATGTTGCACCGACCCACTGCGAATGGGACAGGGGCAGGTGGAAGAAGGAGATTATATCCCCCTACAATTAATATTTATATGCACTTTCAATTTTGTCGTACCCGTGGACCCGCGGACCCTGGCACTAAGCTGGGTTAACGCCAGGCAGAAAAAAAAAGAATATCTAACCCTGATAAAACCTTCAAGCCGCGGGTAATAACATATGTCTTGTATATAAGTAGGTATTGCAAGTGAACAATAAATATAAACAAAATGTGAAAAATAAACTAGCTCGATTAAATTATACATCACATTCATAAAATAAGCTATCGACAAGAGTTACAGACTATTTATTATCTTCATCAAATCAAATATCAAACGAATAGTACCGATATTTAAATAAAGGATGTAGAGGCATCCAAAGAGCATAAGTACAATCATTTTAATTATGCGCTTGGACGATCATCGTTTATCTTGGAAAACACAATGAGCGATGATGATGATACAATATTAAATCGTAAAAACGCCGATTGCCGAACCGCATAACTTTGATTGAAGAACTTCATCTCAAAAAGCAATAGAGGGCTAGATTGCAATCTTTTTAGACTAGAAAGAAGTCAGTTAACAAAACAAAAGGTATTTTTTTCAAGGAGCAGACACAAATAAAAAGAGCTATGTATTAAACCATACTTAAAACCAAGTACAATACGTAAGATACTTCGTAGTTAAAACGCATTGCAAAACTGCAGTCCCGTTTGAACACGACGTTTGACACGTTTGTTGTACCTTGAACTGTATTCTATAATGAACATAGTGAAAGTACGAACGCAGACATTTAAAGCTTCGCTTACGTATATGTATCATCTATATAAATTGTAACGTTATTTTAATCCTGCTAGTTTATACTTACATACATACACAGTCACGCAATCCTCGAAAGGGTAGGCAGAGGTGTAACCCGTACACCCACGTTTCGTGGAGCTTATTTCCGTCTCATGAAGTGATATGTGGCGAGTCTATCGCCATACCGAGCACAAATTCCAGATGTTATTGAGCATTTCGTTATAGAAAAACCCAAAATTATATTAACCCGACCCGGGGATAGAACCAGAGACCGTTTATTTATACTGTCTTCAAGATCTATGAGAAATAAATACTTTACGAAGGTTATTAATTAAGTTAATTTTTATTGGAACGAAGTTCCTTACGGCAGGCTTGGAGGGGATAGGGATTTCGCTGTGTGACCGAACTGAAAAAAATGTGATAGTAAAACCGTAAGAAAAATGCGTGGAAAAAATGCGTGGAATAAAAGCGTTAAATGAGACGTGCGCAGGCGCGACAGTCAATGTGTCAATTTTAATGTCAGTCATTTCTATGTAATTTTATGTTGTCAAACAAAAATAAAGAGACATATTTAAAATGAAATTCATTCAGCCAGTTATAATTGAAGTATATAAAAATACTCCTTCGATTTTTAAAAGATTACGCTAGCTCGTTATTATTTATAATTACATAAGTTGATAAAAAATGCTATACAATAGCTTTACCGCGGCAGTCTCCGAGCGCCACACGTCTTTTTTTATTTCTATTTTTCTATTCTATTTCTATGTAATTTTATGTTGTCAAACAAAAATAAAGAGACATATTTTGTTATTTTAGTTGATAATTTGAATTTTTTGCAATTTGTGTCGATTGTACATTAGCCGAAGGAACTTCGTTCCTACCTGGTGTCCCACGACACACAACAAATTTTAAATATAAAATCACATGCTTAACTGGTGCTACAAATTACCAGATTTCTTAGACGTACAGGTATCTCCTTAACGAATTACTTATCTGCATTAATAAGCTCACATTCATGAGTGAAACCTATGATTATATGCATGATACCTACTCAATATATGCATGCAATTTTGTTGCCTTTAGCATCAGATAAAAAACATCGGCCATTAAGGGCCTTCCGTGAGAAATCGACCTTGACTGACTCGCGCCATACTAAATCGTGTACTTGGTGTGTGAGTTTTCGTGCAGAATATGCACGTATTTAGCGAATAATTGATTTAAAAAATCAGGTTTTGGTCGTTTCGAAAATTTAAAACGGGCAAAATATTCGTTATTAAATAGCCTATCTAGTGATGTTAATCTCATTTGAAAACATTCTGTACTTTAAAAGGAGACGCACGGCATTGCATTGCATTTTTCTCATTTTTATGGTTCATTTATAACGACAATTTAAGAATATATATCAGCATTAACATGAATTTGAATCGAACAAAGTAAAGCTGACAGATTGCAGAAATGTATTGTATATTTTTTTAATCAATATTTATTTTAAGTAATGACTAGATAGCCTCTAAAAACATCGATCGCGCGGCGTTTTGCTGGGGGCATGGCCTTAACTTGTGGACTGTGGTACGCATTAAGGTACTATACATTAATAAAACTCATCTTTTATGTTGCTATTAAAATAACTAAAAATAACTCCATAAACCTGACAGACAATTTAACCGTTTATGTTGCATATAGATAAAGTATTTCCCAATGGCCGATACGTTTTAATAGTACATTTTTATCAAGCTTTGTGTCAACATACAACAAAAGATTTTTTATTCTGGCAAAAAACTGAATACATTGGACCTGATGGTACAGTGCAGTCCAAACATAACGTCGACCGTCAAGAGACATTGTGTCCCTCGATGATTAGCAGAACTATGCCGGCTTGAAGTTAGTGGATATAAACTGGCTGATCCCGGAACGCGACTAGCCTGAACTAAAACTTATAGAATTAACACTAACTTTAGATTTACGTAAGTCGTTTATATAGGTAACATAGTACTAGTTGATATAAACCTAGTTCATAGCTGTGTCTACATTTCATAACAACGTCGCATAGGTACATAAACAGTACACATTATCGCCTTTCTGCGAATCGAATGCCTAGCAGATATAAAAACAAGAAATACCTCGGGGAATACGGGTATTAAAAAATATACCGTGTGTGCCGACCTTCAACAAAATACTTTCTTATTTTTACCTGACGATTTCTTTGTGTACAGAATGCGGGCGTTATTAATTGCGCTGACATACACCGCGACTGTAGCTATAATAACATGTTTATGAACCAATGTAATGTCGCGTCATGTCGTATAAAAATCTAATGTAAATTACTACGGTACCGCGAGACGAAACAGTATCATCCTATCAAAACATTGTTTTTTTCTCTTTTATTCCATAACCAGTTATACAATATAAACATTGTAAAATTAGATGAATAACCTGTCCAATAAGAATTTTAATTGAATAAACTAGTGTGTTGCATAATTTATTCGTCAACCGTTTCTCTGTTTAATAATTCATAGGACATGTTTTTATCCTTTCCGTGGAATGACTATTTAAAGTTTATGATTCACAATTTGTAATAAACGTATTTGTTCTATTTTTTTATTCCGATGATATAGTACGGGAAAAAGTTTATTCGTAGTATACAAATTCAAGATTTTTTTTAAGTTTTATTAAAATATATATACTCTGTGCTCACAGATTAATTTAAAGCCACGGGCTAGGCGGTGACTACGTATAGCAGCGAGAAGTTCTTCTAGAACCAGGATTACTTAATGGAACCAGTCTTCTGATATCGTTTCCAAGTCCTCAGGACTGTCGAACGACTCACATTTAACCTCTTGGAAACATAACAATTAACATTGACTACAATTTTCCTCAAGCAACACTATAAATTTTCCTTACTGTTATCGGTTTATGAACCTTTTTGGGGACCGCTAAACAACGGTATCAAGACTTATTACCGTCAAGGAGCGATATCCTCGAGGAGTAAGAACATTAATTTCCTTATACTTGTATAACAGCCCATTGAATTTGGAAGAAACTTATTTTATTCTTTGACACTTTACTAATATGCCATTAACATATGTACTGAAATGAATAAAACATTTTTAAGAATAAAAACCGAACGATTATTGCAAATGAGCAAAGCGTGCCGTTTTTTGTTATATTGACACGATCCCTTTGTAAGATTCGAGATTTTGGTAAAAATAATTGCATTAATTTGCATTATGTTCGACAGCAGTTCGCAGTAGGAGATTCGAATCGATGATTTTGCCCGGGCGGCGGCGTAAGCTCATAATGAACTACACCCTTCAAATCCCACAATACACATCACTTTATTGCGCGTTAATCCGCGTTTCGCCACAGTCAGAGCCCTTTGACCATGATCTTTTCCGAACGTTCTTATAGTGATTAATCCACTTCTCATCATCTTGGTTCGGCTTCACTACGTTTTAATAGAAAATAGCAAATCGCAATCGACTACTCGACGGTTCATTAGGATTCCTACATATTTTTATTTTTAGAATGGATAGTTGCAAAAATATATCTGGAAAACAACATTGTCTACTTTTTTCTAAGTTACTTTAAATTTAAAATTGCCGCGACAGAGTTGCAAAAACATGACAACAATTAGCCACAACAAATCAGTCATGTCAGTCATACTGCGAACCTGTCAATGGATTGCCGTGACAAGCCTACGCCTAGCAACTTATGCGCCGTGCAAAATGCAGTTTGGCAGTCAATGAGACTAAGGCATAAATCATAACTAGGTTGACAGTGTGTTATTTACACAAGACAAATAGAGGCCGTGTAATGAACTAGCAATAATAAGCCAAAACCACTGACGAAAAGTTATTAGCTTATATTGGCTCGAAGATACTGGAATAACCTAAATAACTTCACGTAGATCATTTGCGTGGACATTTGAAATTCAGGAAGGTGTCTATAATTTTGAGTGGTTCGAATATATTTCTTGGCAGACCGACAGCAAACCTTGAAACGAATACCGTGACAAGTTCGTTATATTTACAATTCTTTGAACTATGAGAAATAGTGTATTGTTTTATAATATACAAAATTAGATGACGTTACGAGTTAAAATTGATATCAACAAGATGATTGTTACGACTGAACTCAATGAGCTCAATGGCTTCCTCTCGCGAGCACTTTCTATATTAACTCCCTATCGCATGTAGCTTGTTACTCTAAATTGTTACTTGATATGAGGATTGAAAAAGTTTATGAAATATAACAATCACTTCGTAACCTTGCTGTCTTGGAATGAACCCTTCACTCAAACCGTGAAATAATGTTGACAATATTATCTCGTGAATACTCGCAGCATCTGTTCACACCTGCGCGCTTTATTTTAGAACTGCGCTGGCCGTGATGCTCGCCACAAGGTGATTCTGGATTATTTTCATATACTAGGTCACGACGTGTGGTTTGTCTCAGGGACGCCGATTCCCGTTTTGTCGAGGTCGCCCTTGTCATATTTATGCGACACTTTATTATATTTCATATTTACTTCGCCACTCAGATGTTATGTACGTTTATTTCTTATACTAAAGTTATTTATAACCAATTCAACATCATTTACGACAATCATTTACTAATTAGTAGTATAACGAGAATCAAGCAATCGTCGTCATTGGAAAACTGTCTTTAATCTGTAATAAGCGTATCAATGATTATAGTACGTAACCTCGAGATCTTCACTTGTAACTACTACCTATTCACCGTTGGTCGTGCTATTAAAACGATGCCACGACATGGGCACTTTATACCTTCACCTGTGCTACTCGTAATATGGAAGTATTTATTATTTTCTGTCCTGTGCCAAGTCAAGTTCCAAAGATGATTCATTCTCAACTAACCGAGAATGCAGTTCGGTCACTTTTAATGCTCCTCGCAGCTTATTGCTCAAATCACATCGTATCTTTTAAGAATTCTGTACAGTACGGCTACAGCGTATATTAATGATTACAATATTTTTATTCTATAAAGACATAATTCTTAAATGTAAATTATAAGGTAAAATAAGTAAAAACATTCTTTATTTGTCTTTAGTAACGTCTTAAATAATTGATGACATACAATTTATGACAATAGTAGATGTGAAGACAAAGTGGAAACTACTTAACTAAACTACTAGCATCTTGAAATCTACAACTTCATTATATGCAATGAATGTAAACGAGAGCCACCGAGCAAAAGCAATGTAAAGTGCAATGTTTTAAACTGTTGCAGTTTTTGCACCAGTATCACATGTCATTGTTTACCACGAGAACCAAACAGCTTAGTTATAATTAGTGTTTGCCTTGTGAACCTACGGAAACAATCCAGACGATAGGGTTGCTACACTTAGTAACAAGAAAAACAATACAATACGGATTGAGTACTCAAATCATTGATTCACGTCATGTCAACATGATAACGGATAGTATAGAACATCCTATAGGCTAAGAGAGATTGATCATGTGGACTCCGGTCTATACTTGCCTTACAATACTTGTTAGTTCATATTCAGTAAATTTTAGATGGAATTGTTATAGCGACTTATCAGGGTCAACTCTTTCCTTGATCGCTATTTCACCCATACATGTACACGTAGTTTTTGGATTGCACAAATACATAAATGATGGGCCTATTGGAACGAAGTTCCTTACGGCAGGCTTGGAGGGGATAGGGATTTCGCTGCGTGACCGAACTGAAAAAAATGTGATAGTAAAACCGTAAGAAAAATGCGTGGAAAAAATGCGTGGAATAAAACCGTTAAATGAGACTTTTTTTTAACTTAATTTGATATCTAGCACACAAAGTTAAAGTCGAAATTCCGTTAATAAAACAGATAGGTGTGAAACTTATGACATTTGGAAATGTAGACGCGGTTTGAAATTTGAATTTGAATTTTTGATTATAGAACACGGCCGTCCACCGTTTAGTAGCCAGTCTAAGTCTAAATTAATAAGTTTTTATTTATAATTACATAAGTTGATAAAAAATGCTATACAATAGCTTTACCGCGGCAGTCTCCGAGTGCTACACGTCTTTTTTTTATTTCTATTTTTCTATTCTATTTCTATGTAATTTTATGTTGTCAAACAAAAATAAAGAGACATATTTTGTTATTTTAGTTGATAATTTGTATTTTTTACAATTTGTGTCGATTCTACATTAGCCGAAGGAACTTCGTTCCTACCTGGTGTCCCACGACACACACCAATTTTTTATATTTTTATAACAGAGATCAGTAAACGAAGAACTAGGTTACCGAATTATAAGTGATTTCAATGTTCATCCACAATATCAAAAGAGTTATGGAGACTTTGTCAACCTTAAAGAAAATTAATGAGGAACATGTATACGAATAACTGACACTAGGTTGCCACTAACCATTTGGTATAGAAGAGTCGGTTTTCTGTGAGACAGTGGTAATACCTCGGTCGAGCCGGCCCAATATACTGTAGACAAGTGTGCTCTACCACTTGAAAAAGATAAAAATGTCTCTCTATCATAAATAAAGTCCTCGAATGAAATACCTGTTTATAATCAATTCCATAATATAGAGAATATGACAACCCTAAGTAATATGTCAGTTGCCACGATTCTTTGAATTGTCAACTCGGTATTAGCGGATCGAGATCACGCAGACTATTGAATGTGCTTGATATTTATCTAAACGGCCTTGACGCCGCCTCCGGAACTAATCATGTTTGTGGGCTTGCACTGAACGCTGAAGTATTGTGTACTTACAATAATCCTTTTGTTGATGTTTTGTCGCCGCTTAATGACGAGTGATTGACCGAGCTTTGGTTGATACACAAAAAATATCTGAAAGTTAACAAAACTTTATAAATTATTCAGTACTGTATAATTGACAAAACTTGGGATCATACAAAAAAAACTAAATCAATTAATTAATAAGAGTTAGTAAAGTTGATATATTGATATGGAAGTTGGTTCAAGGCTAATTATTATTATTTAAATAGGGTTTTATACACATTTTTCTCATTTGCTACTGTGTTCCACTTAGGCACTGTTTCAAAAAACTAGTTTTAAAACCAATGTGATCTTTATGAACGTATTTTTTTTATTTCTCCCACTATATCCATTATACACTATGGCATATCACGTATGCATCGTTTTGGCCGTAAATTCTTCACAAAAAAAACTACTTTAAAACATATCAGTGTCCGAAGCAATGCCTAAAATCCCAAAATGTAGTTAAAAACCTAACCGCTGCTTTTGACGTTACACCTATATACCTGTTATGGAAACTTTATCTGAATATTGCCATATTTGAATCCCACGGCCTTAACTTAGCCATACAGTGTTGTTAAATTGAGAACAATTTTTCTGCCTACCAAACTTGTAAGTAGCCTAGGAATCGCATCAATGGAAAATACCACGATTGTCGGTCATTTCGACTAAATCTAACAAGTTGAATTTACCAACACATCATCTTAGGGAAAATCATCATTCTTTTATAATCATTATAGAAATAGTAATTACTCAATCTTACATTGCAAACGCCTAAAACATATTGAACGTGGTACTAAACACACTTCATCACGGCCTTTAATAGACGATCTCAGAGTTTTGGGTGTACCGATCGATCCAACAAATAAGCCAATGAGAATGTCTACAGTTTGAAAGTTACGGCTACAAATTACTTAGTTATATTGGTCGATTTTCGGGTTCGATATGGGGATTCAAACAAAAACTGTTTATTGAAATCGGCCGTTAGTCGATATCATCTTCGAAAATACTATTTATTTTAGTCCCTTAATAAGACGACCACACTGAATTATTACATCCCATCTCCCAGTCATTAAGGAATAATCCTATTGTAAATATAATATCTCCTCTTTTATCTTTTTCGGTACCTAATATTTCTGTCTATCCTAATGTTGTCTGGAGGAAAGCACTGGTTGTGATAAGATCACCAATTGTATAACCCTTAGGTACCGTATGTTCCTTTTAAGTTACTTTATTTGGTGTGCAATATTCTATCTATCTATCTATATCTCTAACCCATTCTAAATATTCAACATAAATCACGTATTTGTAAAATGTGCAGCTTCAAATAAACCATTAGATATGAAAGTGTTGGCGCACAAATTCGGCAACACAAGGGTCGGACCCTCGCAGCCGCTCCCCTCCCTAATGCAACTGCAGTATTGATTAACGGTACTTGTATGGTTAAACGTGCGGCCATACCTCTTCTCCGCTTTCAATTCAACTGATTTTGGGAGTAAAACCTTGTCTGAGGGTGGCACTTTTCGTATGATTACGACTCCGATATACCTTCATAAAGTGTTGTATTTGGGATTGAGACAGTTGTAAAGTATAAAATGTTTATCATTGTTTCTACACTTGCTTCCATATTACAACGACTTGAGAGTTAAATTGTAAGGTGTAGATTTCATCACACTCTTATCGAATACTCTACACTTGCTTCCATATTACAACGACTTGAGAGTTAAATTGTAAGGTGTAGATTTCATCACACTCTTATCGAATACCATGATTTGATGAGACCGTGAGATAATAGATTACGAATACGTGTTGAGCTGCACTAAAACTATTGACTCATCGCCAAACAATCACGTCATTAGGTAGGTCATCAGCTGAATGCACCGTATCCAAAGCATTAGAGCTAAATTATCTGTGTATTAGCAGGTGTTTTGGTACATAGAAAAATACCCAAAATTTAAAACATACATTAAAGATAGTGATGATATATGACTATTTCGAATGCAAGGCTTCTAAAGACAATTGCGCAAATAAGCTTCATTTTGAAGCTGAAGAACTTGATTTTTATTTTATTTATTGGTTACAATATTACATGTTTATTATAAATTATGCTAATTATATATAAATTATTATATGTAATTTTACAATTATTAAAAATAAATCCAACTTCCTAAATATGTCGAGATATGTTTAAAAAAATAAGGAAAAGTTAGGTTTAGTACAAAATGATATACATACATACAAGTTCAAAAAATGATTGCATATCTACTATTAAAATATAATGAATCATCAATGCAAAATGTTGTTATGATGAATCACAACATTTCTATATTTACGTAAGCTTTTCCAATCAATTACATAAAGGTCATTGCCATTACCGTGAACTTAAACAATTTTCTTGATCTCCACAGACCTTCACTGCGTGGTGTAACAGCCACTTAAGGAAAGCCAACACTGGCATCGAGAACATCGATGAAGACTTCCGCAATGGCCTGAAGCTCATGTTACTGCTGGAGGTGATCTCCGGCGAGACCCTGCCCAAGCCCGACCGCGGCAAGATGCGTTTCCACAAGATCGCTAATGTCAACAAAGCCTTGGACTTTATCGCCTCGAAAGGTACAGATATTCATTTAATACTCATATTTTATTGTTGAATTGTACGCTGCAACATACAATTAATTTTATTTTTGTGGCAATGGACAAATAATATTTAAACTATTTAAAAATAATGCATTATAAGCAGTTATTAGCAACATGTTTCGGCTTAGAAGAAACGTTGATTCAAAATTCACTCGCTCTAGTTCCAGTTAGATTGAATGATGGTTAGAAACAATATAAAAAACGATTCACTACCAAAATGAACATTGTGATCCATTTTGCGATACGTATCAATAGTTCTAGAAATGTAGAGCCAGCTTTAACTTGTCTAAAGCCATTTTTAACGGAAATTACTAAGCCTGAATCTACATAGTGCCTCGGCCCCACAGTGATTCCAGTAACAATGACATCAGTCTCTAAATATCTATATTTTCGTAGATTAGCGTTTTATTTTAACCTTCGTTACCTACTTCTGTTACAAATAATATTTTTTACGATAAAATCGCTTTTCTAAAAATTAATTACGTGAGGCGGTTGACATTGCAAAGTTGACTATGGCGAATTCACTACGCAGTCACTTCTAATAGACTTAAGTTGGGTATATAGATTACTTGTTAGTGGCCTATAGATTGCCACTAACAAGTAATTGTGGTAGGATTTAATGTCTACTTTGGAGTCCGCTTAAGGACTATGTCATCATATAAACTGCACTAATTATTTATTAATGTATTGGATAATTAAATATGTAGGTAGCTTGTATGATAGCAGGCAGTAGAATTCTTCGGTGCTACATACTTATTAATTACAATTTGTCTATTGATCATGCATTTATAACGAGTACCTACAATAAAAAAGTTATAAATATAGCTTGTCAATTTAGTATATATACAAAATAATATGAAACATCTGCATATACTTTAAAGTACCGAAGTAAAGAATGATAATAACTTTCTAAAGGTGTATTATTCAAAAGTAACCAAATGGTTATTATTTTATTGCCAAACCCATAAAAAAGCCGGTACATTCTGAAGAGAGGGTGACGCGTTATGTGATCTCTCATTTGTAGCTACTGTCCCTCGTAATAAGGAAGCCCATAAAAGAAAATGATGTGGCCCTTATAAGACGCACCGGGTCGTATACAAACCGTTAGATCAGACTGGCTTAATAGAATCCATGTAGAGCTAAGCTTAGGGACAAATGTGATTTATAGACATTGGTCAGGCTTGAGACATGTCTAGCGGTCTTGTAATGTTCCAAAATAGGGCATGCTTTAGTCTAATGTAAGTCAAGATAGACAAGTATTGTGTTGACGACTGACGATGAATGTTTGCTATGGGCTGCAAGGTCTCTTCTAATATATATTCACTGAGTAGTCTCATTATCCAATTAATTACATATTGGAATTTAAAAAACTGATCATTTCTTAATGTGGTATAAGTTTTTGAATAATTATGAGACTTTACTTGTCTCGGAATGACAAACGCAGTCCAGTGCCATGGATTGCTTTGTAACTCAAAGTTCTGTGTGGTGCTGTATCTGTTTATGAGCAGGCGTGGCGCTTACCATCAGTTTTGCGACCTGATAGTTTCGTCATTCAATCTATATAAGGCCATGTGTAATTTGATTCTTATCGGCCCAGATTCAAGATAGCTAGCAAGTTGCTAGTGCCAACCCTTCAAGAGGGCTAGTTAGATTTAATTAATGCTAGGACTAGGTTCGCACCTATACTAGCAATATTTATATATAATTTTGCTGGTACACCGTACACATGATGTTAAAACCTGCCATAGTGATCCACAGACGTGCGTGTGTGGATCGCGTTCCAGGATCAACCATTGTATATTTTTACTTGCTTTGCTATGTTCGGATAAAAAAAATATAAAATCTATTTCATAATATTATTAATATTTACAGGCGTTAAGCTGGTATCAATTGGTGCCGAAGAAATCGTCGACGGCAACCTTAAGATGACTCTTGGTATGATTTGGACAATCATTCTGCGATTCGCCATCCAAGACATCTCAGTAGAAGAAATGACCGCTAAGGTGAGTCATTCGATTACTATTGTTTGACTTCCAAAAACCTGAGTCCTGGTTCTTGTGACTCTTGGACCTTAACTAGGACCAACCGATCTAAATGCTCGTGACGCCGAGAGTAATCCTCTATTTTAACTCCACAGGAAGGTCTGCTACTCTGGTGTCAACGTAAGACTGCACCATACAAGAATGTGAACGTCCAGAACTTCCACCTTTCGTTCAAGGACGGTCTGGCCTTCTGCGCCCTCATCCATAGGCACAGGCCCGACCTCATCGACTATAGCAAGCTGTCAAAGGACAATCCTCTCGAAAACCTTAACACGGCCTTTGACGTGGCCGAGAAGTACCTCGACATCCCCCGCATGTTGGACCCCGACGGTAAGCATACCGCTTTGCATATTTCGACCGGTCCTTGATGCTTCTACCCTATAGTGACATAATCTTGAAAAAATCAGGACAATAAAGAAGTTTGCTAGGCTCCCAAAGCAATGCCTGTTTAGACCGTAATGTTAACTAAAATGTTTTCTGGATTGTGACACATAGGAGAAACGATATTGATTCAGTTAAGAAAAGGTTTTATAATAAAAGTTGTATAATGTTGATTTCTGAAATATTGGGGGATATTAAATGTGAATTGTGACTGGATATTGCAGACCTTATAAACACACCAAAGCCGGACGAGCGCGCCATTATGACCTATGTGTCGTGTTACTACCACGCCTTCCAAGGCGCGCAACAGGTACAAAAAAAAACAAAATGGCCGCCATGCGCAGCGCAGGCGCCAACTTCCGCGTGACCAGACCCTAACGCTAGGCCTTTGTGTGTCCACTTATAGCATGATTAGAGTGCCTTTTGTGCTTCAACAAATCTTGAGTAGTTCTTCACTACAACCTTATCCCCATATGGTGATTTTCACATCCAAAGCCCAACGTTACGATGTCAAAGTTTATACAGCATGATTCTCTCCTGAAAACTGACGATGTTGTTCGATTTTTTTATATTGTTAACTTTAGCTGTATATGTATTAGCTTTATGTTATTAACTGTATACATAAGTTTAATTTATATAAGCGTAACAGAATGCTTGTGTTTTATTATTTAATTTTCCATTTTATCACAGTTAACACTACATCATTTTAAAACAATTAAGTATAATATCATGCAAGATTAGTCTTTTTGTTTTTGAAATAAATAACAATACGACTAATTTTGTGACCAACTATTTCAAAGAAGCCAAGTTAAGTAATCAAATTAAATAAAACAACCTTTTAAACAAATTTGTCAACTTCTTTAATTAGTCAGGATATACACATACATAATATGCTACAGCAACAACCGCCTGTATTATCAATGAAATCCATATAATAAATACCCAATTCATATAAAATGTATACTAGTTATTATTTTATTTGTTCCATCAATGTAATACCTATTCCTCAGATTAACTTACATAACTAATAGAAATTATAATATAAATAAATTTAGTAACAATAAACTCTACACATATACATAACAAAACCACAATAATCAACATCTAGAAAGAACTATTATGATATATCATGATATATCTAGAAAGAACTATTATGTAAAATCTCAAATTATAATATATTTGACATCACATAACAAACACAAGCATTCTCACAAATTTCACCGCATGAACTAACAATTGTCGCTTGCGTGGCTTAGATCTGCAGAACACGGCGATGCCGGACGAGAGGGCGGTCATGACTTACGTCTCCTCCTACTACCATTGCTTCTCTGGCGCTCAGAAGGTTTGTCCACCAGATATATTCCAATGAGCCAGTGTTGTGAACTAATGTCGTATTTATTCTCCGATTTGAATCTAAAGATATATCTCGAAATATTTAAATTTTGATAAATAACGTAACAGGACAAGATGATTTTTTTAGTATACTTATTTATAAAAAAAATCCCATGCAGATATTGTTAAAAAACACCATAACATTTTTCCAAACAAAATAATCATTGCTCAATGAAACTAGCCAATTATATCCATATGACTTCATCTCTAGTGATGACGTATTAATTAGAGATAACGTGTGTGTTGCAGGCTGAAACGGCCGCGAACCGTATCTGCAAAGTTCTCAAAGTGAACCAGGAGAACGAACGCCTCATGGAAGAGTACGAGCGTCTTGCCAGTGACGTGAGTATATTTTATATATCTTTTTTTAACTTTCAATTTAAAAAAAAATTGTTAAAAAAAAATAACTTGTGTTAAATTAAATTCCTTATTGATTTATCTGTCCTAAGTAAACTATGTAAATGAATTCTGAGAAGCAGTGGATTCAAATCAAATTCATGATTTATGATTCCAAATTCGTCATCAGCGTGTTTAGTATCAAGAGTTTTCAAATAAAATTAATGACTTAAGTTTCCAAATTCGTCATCAGCGTGTTTAGTATCAAGATTTTTCAAATAAAATTAATGACTTAAGATTCCAAATTCGTCATCAGCGTGTTTAGTATCAAGATTTTTCAAATAAAATTAATGACTTAAGATTCCAAATTCGTCATCAGCGTGTTTAGTATCAAGAGTTTCAAATAAAATTAATGACTTAAGATTCCAAATTCGTCATCAACGTGTTTAGTATCAAGATTATTCAAATAAAATTAATGACTTAAGATTCCACATTCGTCATCAGCGTGTTTAGTATCAAGATTTTTCAAATAAAATTACTGACTTAAGATTCCAAATTCGTCATCAGCGTGTTTAGTATGAAGATTTTTCAAATAAAATTAATGACTTAAGATTCCAAATTCGTCATCAGCGTGTTTAGTATCAAGAGTTTTCAAATAAAATTAATGTCTTAAGATTCCAAATTCGTCATCAGCGTGTTTAGTATCAAGAGTTTTCAAATAAAATTAATGACTTAAGATTCCAAATTCGTCATCAGCGTGTTTAGTATCAAGAGTTTTCAAATAAAATTAATGACTTAAGATTCCAAATTCGTCATCAGCGTGTTTAGTATCAAGATTTTTCAGAATCAATACCTTCGTGGTAATTTCATCTTGTCCTAACATTTCGTGATGTTTCAGCTCCTGGACTGGATTCGGCGCACCATGCCCTGGCTGAACAGCCGCCAGACCGACAACTCCCTCGCTGGATGCCAGAAAAAACTGGAGGACTACCGTACTTACAGGTAAACAGCTCATAGGTATCATCATCATCAGCCACAGAACGTCCACTGCTGAACATAGGCCTCCCCCAAAGATTTCCAGACCGACCTGTTGGAAACGGCATAGGTATAGTTATATAGAATAATGCTGGTACCCACTCTCATGCCCTGGAATCAATTAGAAAACGATCGGTAATTTGAAAGTGGCTGAACAGATTTTCTTCAAAAATAAGAAACATCTCGATTATTCCAACTTTCAAATATGTAATAAACCGTTTTCAAATAGATCCATTCGTTTAAGCGCTACGATTCCACAAACATGCAGACAAAGGACTTAAACTCATTAGAAAATTATTATTTTTTCTGTAGACTGTTCATAATTAAATTAGTTCTCATTGTAAAACTTCATCAAAGCAGTGGATTAATATTCTTTCGACACATTAACTTTATTACAGTGAAATTTAATAAAATCAATTTAGCTTTAACATAGACTTTCTGATGCTCTAAAGCAGTGTTTCCCAACCTTTTTTAGGCCATGCCCCACCCTAACATTTTTTTGTTAAATTTGTCACCGATATCTCGCATTTCATTTAAATAACCCAAAACGAAAGGGTTAAAATCGTGTCAAGTCCATTTTTAAATTGCTCCCCTTAACTATCAGATTGCCCCCCTGTGGGGCGTGGGCCCCACGTTGGCAAACACTGCTCTAAAGTCATTATGTTTTTTATGACTCTATCGTATGTTTTCAGGCGCAAGCACAAGCCACCGCGTGTTGAACAGAAAGCCAAGCTGGAGACCAACTTCAACACCCTGCAGACCAAACTGCGACTCAGCAACCGCCCCGCGTACATGCCCACCGAAGGAAAGATGGTCTCGGTAAGTACATGAGTTTATGAAATAAGTTTAATCAAAACTTGAAAACCAACTTCCTAAAGTAACACTGAATTGTGAAATGTAAACAAAACATATCTAGAGGTATTTTTAGTGTAGGTGCCGCTGTCGTTACCGGTTAACTGATAAGGCAACGACTAGTCCATTTTTGAAGCAGTTAAAAAATAAATAGGTATATCAAACTTATGTTGTCAAAATAGTAATAGTTTAAAATGTTTCAATCATACAAACAAAAACCATAGTTGGATGTAGTTATGCAAACAGGAACCAACCCACAGCAAGTTCAAATGGAGATACTGATTTTGTTTTACTAAATTCAATAATTATAACTAATTTATCTCGTAGTTTTTTGGAAAATCGGGCATGAAATATATTCAAAGTACGATTTTGCAAAAAATTACAGTATTAAAGTCAAGTATGTTTGCGTAAGTAGGTCCAATTGTTAATGGTAGGCATTACATATTATTGATGTCTCTTAATATTGCCAAATCCATGATATTTATTGCATAATTAAGTATTACGTACCGGAGAACCTGTTCATTAGCATTGCCAGACGAAAACATGATCTATTTCACACACTTAAGATCGAATTTGATTTATCAGGACATCGCCCAAGCATGGAAGGGCTTGGAAATCGCCGAGAAGGCGTTCGAAGAGTGGCTCCTCAGCGAGATGATGCGTCTCGAACGTCTCGAGTATCTCGCCCAGAAGTTCAAGCACAAAGCCGACATCCACGAGGACTGGACTAGGGGTAATTGAAATAATAATTTAATTTATTTATTGATACAATGTTTACAGTTGATTGACACTTTACAGTATTATTGTATGATTTACTTATATAAACATTAAATTAAATTAAATCTTTACACAGTATAAAATGAATTCCGCTGTCTGTTCGCTTATATCTTTTAAACTATTCAAAGGAGTTTAATGCAGTTTTCAGCAATAGATAAAGTGATTCATGGGGTAGGTTAATATGTATAATACATACATATTATAATACAGAAATGCTGAAAAATTCAAATGTTTGTAATGGGATGTCGTAACATATTTTTACCCGTACGAAGCCGGCGCAGGTCGCTAGTTTCTAATAAACCATAAACAACTTGTGCCTCACATTCTAAATTACTACCATATTCATACTGTTTAAAAAGGAGCGATGGCTCAGTGGGGAGTGGAGGTCGTATGTTCAAAACCAGCCCCAAGAGCATACACCTCTGAATTTTCTAAGTTGCCCTTGCTTTAACAGTGAAGGAAACATCGTGATGAAACCTGCATACCGGAGAAGTTTTCAAAAAAATCTAAAGATATGTAAAGTCTGCCAACCCACATTAGGCCAGAGAGAAATTGCATCCCTCGACGGTGGGCAGAAGTATACTGCCTGACGTTACTGGATATACACTTGCTGACCCCGGAACGCGACTCGAAACGAGCCACTTTGGAGGATTTTAACATGTGTACGATGGTCACTATCCCTTCGGAAATAGATAACGCTCCCACCAGTGTAGACTATAAGTATTTTGAAAGAAAACTGGCTCCCAAATCACATTAAGGCAACAAAATGACATAATCTATACCCTCGTGATTGTACTAATGTGGAAGTATAGACAGATCGTTATGAAACTAATGAAACGTAATTATTGTAGGCAAGGAGGACATGCTCCAGTCGCAAGACTTCCGTCAATGCAAGCTGTACGACATCAAGGCTCTGAAGAAGAAGCACGAGGCGTTCGAGTCGGACCTCGCCGCGCATCAGGACCGCGTCGAACAGATCGCAGCCATCGCGCAGGAACTCAAGTTAGTCATACAAAATAGTAACACGAAATACTTAATACTACTATCATCATGATCATCATCATCAGCCACAGGACGTCCACTGCTGAACATGGCCTCCCCCAAAGATTTCCAGACCGACCTATTGGAAGCGGCCTGCATCTAGCGACTTCTTGCGACCTTTATCAGGTCGTCTGTCCACCTTGTAGGCGGACGTTCAACACTGCGCTTGCCAGTACGTGGCCTCCATTCCAGAACCTTTCTACCCCATCGGTTATCCGTTCTGCGAGCTATGTGGCCTGCCCACTGCCACTTCAGCTTGCTAATCCGCTGGGCTGAGTCGGTGACTTTCGTTCTTCTACGAATCTCCTCATTTTGGATTTGATCACGTATTTTTTTTTACTACTATGCCTAGTACTTATTAGTACTAGGAGTCTGTTAATATGTTTGTGGAGCTACTTTTATTGTCAAATTCACAAGTTTTAACTTATATCTAAATTTGTACCTGACATTATTATTCCTAAATTTGTACCTAAGTATATATCTAAATTAATATGTAAACTTATATCTAAGCTATATCTAAACTTATAATTTAAATAAAATAAATATGTTCAACTAACAGCTGGACAGTCTGTATATTATTATTATTTATTCATTTGTTATTATGAATAAATAATAATAATATACAGGGTTACTTTTAAAACACCAGCGCCTTTGAACTTGACCCATTTATCTAGCAGCCAGTCGTCTATCATTCAGTCATTTTTTTCATGTATTGGATTATGTCCGAACTCGGAGAACAAAAGTTGTTACTTATGGGGTTATCTATCTAGTGGTGCGAGGTTGTTGGTGTTTTAAAAGTAACCCGTAAGTTTTGGCGGGAATTCTGACAGTGCAGTTCATGACTTATTTTAATTTATTTCATAAACTAGTTTAGATAGTTCAATAAACATTGACGGTGATGAACAGTGTATGGAAACATTGAAATAAGTGAATTAAGAATCGTACTGACAGGAGTTAACACCAAAACTCCGACAAGACCTTGAAATCGACCGCACCGTGTTTCATCGTTCTTATATAAATAACTTGAGAATAAATGATACTTGACACTGGCTAAATGCATAATACTGCGAAAGCCATAAATAAAAAAAGTGCGTCTCGGGACACTCGACAGAAGTGATAACATAAAGTGTCAAAGTCCTGTCAAACATCTGTCAAAGTCCGGTCTAAGCCGACTGGTCACTATGTGACGCCACCTGAGACTTCGAAATTATCGATGTTCCAAGGAGGTCGGCTAACGCTGGCTGGTCGATGGACCGCTCGCGTTACGGAACATTTCGGTTCACCCTCCCATAAGAAGTTATCACTTTAAAAAGAAGAAAAGTAACCCGTGTATTGTGTGTGTGTGTGTGTGTGCAGCACGCTGGAGTACCACGAGGTGGCGAGCGTGAACGCGCGGTGCCAGCGCATCTGCTCGCAGTGGGACCGGCTCGGCGCGCTCACGCAGCGCCGCCGCCTCGCGCTCGACGACGCCGAGCGCGTGCTCGAGCAGATCGACCTGCTGCATCTCGAGTTCGCCAAGCGGGCCGCGCCATTCAACAACTGGTGAGGGAACACTTGGATCACTTACTCGACCTTTACCCATCTAGAGTTCGCCAAGCGGGCCGCGCCATTCAACAACTGGTGAGGACACACTTGGATCACTTACTCCACCTTTACCCATCTAGAGTTCGCCAAGCGGGCCGCGCCATTCAACAACTGGTGAGGACACACTTGGATCACTTACTCCACCTTTACCCATCTAGAGTTCGCCAAGCGGGCCGCGCCATTCAACAACTGGTGAGGACACACTTGGATCACTTACTCCACCTTTACCCATCTAGAGTTCGCCAAGCGGGCCGCGCCATTCAACAACTGGTGAGGACACACTTGGATCACTTACTCCACCTTTACCCATCTAGAGTTCGCCAAGCGGGCCGCGCCATTCAACAACTGGTGAGGACACACTTGGATCACTTACTCCACCTTTACCCATCTAGAGTTCGCCAAGCGGGCCGCGCCATTCAACAACTGGTGAGGACACACTTGGATCACTTACTCCACCTTTACCTGTTTACCTCTATTTATCTTTTCTAAACTAATATTATAAAAGGAAAGATTTGAGTGTTTGCATTGAATAGGATATGTAACTACTGGATCGATTTGAAAATTCTTTCACCATTAGTGTAGGGACACACATGAAAGTAGGTTATGTTTGTGATAGCGCGAAGTATGCGTGAGTGACGAATGCAATGTAATATATGCTTAGTATGTAGTATTTCTAGTATAATATACAGGCGGCTGCGCCCGCCAGTTAAGTAGTTCCATATACGGAGTCGCGATTAAACCATGGTACTCAACACTTGTCTATAATTGTCCATCTTCACTTTAGGTAATAGAAGCCACCCTATAATTACCTAAAATTAGAATGGATGGAATGGAGCCACGCTATAGACAGTTTTGTCTACAGCATAATTGGCCGGCTCGACCGAGTCGTTACC
Organism: Amorpha juglandis; assembly: GCA_949126905.1. NCBI lineage: Eukaryota > Metazoa > Arthropoda > Insecta > Lepidoptera > Sphingidae > Amorpha > Amorpha juglandis. The sequence continues at coordinate 6,582,909 of OX421380.1, forward strand.
ACTGTGTCACAGAAAACCGACGTAAAATAGCGGCTTGCTGCTGCGTTTCGTACGGTGAGTGAGATATCCGGAAGCCCAAATCCCCTCCCGTTCCCAATACCTAAAAGGAAAGGGATAACCTTTCCTTTAAGGTCGGCAACGCGCCCATGATTCTTCTGGTGGTGGGCGTACATGGACGGTGGAAATCACTTACCATCAGGTGACCCACTTGCTCGTTTGCCGGCCTATGGTATGAAAAACATATAAACTAATATTATAAAAAGGAAAGTTTTGATTATTTGCATTCAATAGGCTCTGAAACTACTGGAACGATTTCAAAAATTCTTTCACCAATAAGATCCTTTTCGTTTGTCGCGGGGAAAAACGTTTTATCGCTACCGCCCCGCCCCGGGAAAAGCAGGACGGTTATATTAAGCTCTGCAGACCTTATGACCCAGCGTTGAGCCGCCTGGGAGAGATGAAAAACATCCGGGCGACCGCTGGGCCGAGTCCCTACACTATGTACACCCTATGCCGACAAATACCAACTAAAAACCCCGCGGTGACCTTCTTCGGCGCATGTGGGGCGGCCCGGGGGTGTCCTTGAATAAGCCAAGGATTGCTACCGGAACCGCCCATGCGCGGTGCCTTGCGGCCCGTCTCCTTGTGGGGGGTTCGGAAGCCCCCGCACACCGAAGGACGCCCTCGGCGTCAACGGCAGCAACGAGGCCGACCACCCGTGCTGCCGTCCATCCCGGGGGTCGCACGTACAATAGTACGTGTACAAAAGCGTACTAACTGGGCGCTACTCGAGCCCCCCGCTGCGCGCCCGCGACCCCCGATGGCCCCTATTAGTCGCCTCTTACGACAGGCAGGGGATACCGTGGTGGAATTTTCCAAACGCCCCCATTCCCCATGGCGGTCACCATTAGAATCCTACATTATTCCTGATGAACATAGGCTACTTTTTTATCCCAGAAAAAACATTCACGCGGACGGAGCCGCGGGCAACAGCTAGTATTATATAAGATTTTTATGATGATGATGGATGCCTTCCAACTTCAGGGATGGAAGTTTATACCGGGACCCATCAACTCTCCAACCTAGTTTACATCCGAGTGATTTTTGAATCGGGCGCTCACCGACTTTCAAACCTCGCGATAGCTTTCAGCGCATCCCGACAAAACCTAGATTACTGCCGGAACCATGCCTATGTCCTGTTTTTATGGCCCGTATCCTTATGGGCTACGAAACTCTCACGCAATAAGGACAACCTCTGAGTCCACGACGGCAAAAGGTTTTCGCGTTCCTGTCCATCTCAAAATCACACAATGAAAATATAAATGTATAAAGACCGCACATCCCCCGCCCCCACTACACGGCTGTGACCCCAGGGGATACCGTACACAGCTATTACAGTTTTTTTTTGTCGCAGGGAAAGCTGTTAATTGCTACCGCCCCACCGGGGGGAGGTGGAACGGTTATGTGCTTTAACTCTCCTTAACTCATTATCCTCTATCAACTCAATCCGGTCAACAATGACTTTTCCCGACTCCTTTCTGTAACAATTTTCCCCTCTTCACTTTCTTTTTCAATCACCTTTTTATATAATCTCGTAGTACTTATACATAGGTATTAAAAACAATCGACTTGTCCTCTAGGTCACCTCTCTGTCTATGCTCTTTTGTCCTAAACAAAGTCATAACGTTGCATTCAACCTATTAACATCGTGACTTTCATCGCAATAAAGAGACGGTCAATAAACGAACGGTACATTTATAGATCGAATTGCCGATAAAATATTGTGGCTATTGTAGTTTTCAAAGGTCAGTAAGACGCTGCCAATTTTGTACGACCGTAACAAGCCTTTATATTCTGTAGCGAAATATTTTTTGTAATAAAAACTTTCACATCCAACGCTTGTATTCAAAAATAACATTTATGTGGACTCTTTATGTGTAGATTTATGTACACGTGATTGGACCGTTTTTGTTTGGCATCAAAATCGCCCCTATGCGTTCGCACGCAGTATGAAACCTTACGTGGTTTAGCCCTAGATTAGAAGGTTATGTCTTGGGCTCAATTCCCATATCTTTTTTTTTATTGCATAGGCCGGCAAACGAGCAAGTGGGTCACATGATGGTAAGTGATCTCCACTGTCCATGTAGGCTCACAATACCAGAGGAATCATGGGCAGCAAGCCGCTACTTTACGTCGGTTTTCTGTGAGACAGTGGTAACGACCCGGTCGAGTCGGCCCATTCATGCTATAGACAAAACTGTACAGCGTGGCTTTACCACTCGTAAATATCAGACATCTAGAAACGAAATTACAGTTCTGCCTGCTCCATCGGGAATACAGACGAATGTTTATAAATACCGGTTATAAATGATTAATTCAGGTTGGACGGAACCCGCGAGGACCTCGTGGACATGTTCATCGTCCACACCATCGAAGAGATCTCCGGTCTCATGGACGCGCACGCTCGCTTCAAGGCCACTCTGGGCGAGGCTGACAAAGAGTACCAGGTACTTACAAAACGCCTACTATTTGTGTTTATTTCGTTCTTTCATTCACATTATGAACAGACTCGTTTTTCCAATTAGGGATATTGAAAACTGCGCCTGTTAGGCCTATAGTGCAGTAATCATTTTGAAATATAATTAGTCGTATGGGAAGCTAAAACTTCTGACATTGACCGACTTCTGTAACACAGGCTTATAACCTAGCTCAGAAGTTAGGGACTTCATATTATGGTTGTAAAATGTATTTTGTGAAAAAATAAATGTTTATTAATTTTCATTTCATTTAATTGCATCGGCCTATAGTCACCCATTAGAAACGGAAACGAATTCACCTCAGTTTTCTACAATCATTTAACAGTAGAAAATTCATTTCGGATTGTAATTAGGACGTTGTATATTATGGCAAATTTAATATTCCAGGCGATAGTGAACCTGGTACACCAAGTGGAGTCTATTGTGAAGCAGCACCAGATCCCCGGAGGTCTGGAGAACCCCTACACCACACTCACAGCTCAGGTTAGTATTCACTAGCTTTTGCTCGCGGCTGTGCCCACTTGTATTGCGTATACGGTACGACTGCTGTGTTGCAGTTTCGGGTTCAATCTGCGTGTCGGTATATCAAATGATATTGGGTTTTTCTATCACGAAATGCTCAGTATCGGCCCAGAGTCTAGAATTGTCCCCGTTATGGCGATAGGCTCGCCCCCTATCACATCATGGGACGGAAATACACTCGGCGAAATGTGGATATACTGGTTACACATGCCTACACTAAAGGCGTGGAGTGCGTATCTATATTGGTATTCCTCGCACAGGAGCTGAACCGCAAATGGTCGGACGTGCGACAACTAGTCCCGCAGCGCGACGGCACGCTCGCCGCTGAACTGCGCAAGCAACAGAACAACGAGACGCTCCGCAGGCAGTTCGCGGAGAAGGCTAACGCCGTCGGACCCTGGATCGAACGGCAGATGGACGCCGTCACCGCCATCGGCATGGGACTGCAGGTATACTGCACTATACACCACACTATACACCACACTGTACATCACACTATACACCACACTATACACCACACTATACACCACACTGTACATCACACTATACACCACACTATACACCACACTATACACCACACTATACACCACACTATACACCACACTGTACATCACACTATACACCACACTATACACCACACTATACACCACACTATACACCACACTATACACCACACTGTACATCACACTATACACCACACTATACACCACACTGTACATCACACTATACACCACACTATACACCACACTATACACCACACTGTACATCACACTGTACACCACACTATACACCACACTATACACCACACTATACACCACACTATACACCACACTATACACCACACTATACACCACGCTATACACCACACTATACACCACACTATACACCACACTGTACACCACACTATACACCACACTATACACCACACTATACACAACACTATACACCTCACTACACGACCAGCAGACACCAGACTGAAAGAGAGAGTGGAGAGAGATGAGTGGTAGAGCTACGCTGTAGACAGTTTTGTCTACAGCATGAATGGGCTGGCTCGACCGGATCGTTACCACTGTCTCACAGAAAACCGACGTAAAGTAGTGGCTTGTTTCTGCGTTTCGTACGGTGAGTGAGATAACCGGAAGCCCAAATTGGGAAGGGGAGGGCCCTTCCCAATCCCTAATTATCGCTTTCCTTAGAGGTCGGCAACGTGCCCATGACTCTTCTGGTGGTGGGCGTACATGGGCGGTGGAGATCACTTACCATCAGGTGACCCACTTGCTCGTTTGCGGGTCTATGCTATAAAAAAAAAATACACCACACTCGCCTCACTTCACGACCAGCGGATACCAGAAAGAAAGAAAGAGACGGCTGGCTAAATGTCACGATGGCTTGCTCGCGTGATAGGACCCACTTAATAATATCCGTGGTGCTTTACATCTGGCTTCTCCAGTTGTAACTGTCCTTACACTTGAGGTTAATACTTCCTCAATTCATTGTCTCCCGCTTCGCTATGGAGGGAAGTGGACAATTAATATATCCAACTCCTCCCTAACCTTCTATCTGATTAATTTCGTTGCGGGATTAAGATATTCAGGCATTCCCAGAGACTCGCCGAGCTTCACTGCTCGGTGTCGACAAAATGCGTGCCACTGTTGATCCTGGTGCACAGGAGATACAGTGCCGGGTCTGTGGGCGGGATAGTCTCTAAATGTCACGAATTTTGTTGGCATTATTTAAGAATCGATCGTAGTATTATGAACGAAAATTAAGTCAGCTAATGTAGGTAGGTTTTCCACTTGCTCGTTCGTGTCCATTGTCCAACGCAAACATAACAAACGAATCGTACCCGTGGTCGCATTGGTTCATAAATGAAAGCAGCCAAGACTGAAAACCAGGGATCGATTAGGTTTTTTTTGGTGTCGTGGGTATCAGGAACTACGAGAGACTTTTTGGTCTCACAACATCCAGACCCCGAAACAAATATTTGTGGATCAGACAAATATTTGCTCGGTGCGGGAATCGAATCCACGGCCTCACGTTTCGCAGTCGGCTACTCGCCCACAACGCCACGGAGGCTGTTGTCCAAATTGACTTTTGGATAATACAAATTATGAAAATAATAAACACCAAATTCAATTTTATTGTTGTAGGGCTCTTTGGAAGACCAGCTCCGCAGGCTCAAGGAGTACGAGGCCGGAGTGTACGCGTACAAACCACATATCGAAGAGCTCGAACGTATCCACCAGGCTGTGCAAGAGGGCATGATCTTCGAGAACAGGTGTGCAGCATTATCATTTTCCTGAGTTCATCTAAAAATTAAATTTCAATAATCCCACAATTTCACTTCATTAACTTCGTCACTTCTGAAATACACATCCTACATAATAGCATAAAATGTTTTTATTTTTGACATGCCCTGGATTAGTATTTCTAATGACCACTCTTTTCATTAGTCTATAGGCAACTAGCCTAACCAGTAGCAATGAGTATTCTTTTATCAAACTACAACGAGCAATTGCATTCCCAAGTTATTTCCATGCACAAACTATAATTTCCGTTCAGATATTCTCAATACACAATGGAGACGCTGCGCGTAGGCTGGGAACAGCTGCTGACTTCCATCAACCGCACCATCAACGAGGTCGAGAACCAGATCCTCACGCGCGACTCCAAGGGCATCACGCAGGAACAACTCACCGAGTTCCGCGCATCATTCAACCACTTCGACAAGAACCGCACTGGTGACTACACTATAAACTTAACTCCTGACTGCGATATACACGCATAACGTGCATCCCACAACGTATAAAGCGATAAAAGATAATAATATAGCACGAGAAAAAGAGAAGACATTATCTCAAGCGAACTGAAGCAATATAAGACTATACATAGACACTAAAGAATTTATATATCGTAGATTCTTTTTCTGCGACTGTAAAAAATACTTGTTTACAGCCACCGCGGGGCAGAATTAGGGACGTATCTACGATTTGATACAAATTGAAGTGAGATTCGCTTGACGGATAAAGTCAGGGAAAGTAAATATAAGGATCAGCCGGTTCCGCGGCATATATAAAGTTTCTAATCTCTCGCACGAAACACTGATAATTCGAATCCGGTGCGGTAATAGTGAAAGAATATTAATGTTCGTCTGCTCTCAATGGTATATCCAGGGTGAGACAAGCGTTCCACCTTGCCCCGCCATGGCTACGCTCGTGGGCATAACTGTCAAAATGGAAAGACACTTATGCCTATAAGTTCCTAAATTGCCTATAAGGCTATGGCTGATTAGGCACAACACCCTGGCTGAAGGTCTTTCCCTTCGTTAGAGGAACAAAAATGTTTATTTTAAGAGCATAAAATATAATAAAATGTAATAATATAGCCCATAATGTGTATTTACAGGCCGTTTGTTACCCGAGGAACTCAAATCGTGCTTAGTATCCCTTGGCTACAGCATCGGCAAAGACAGACAAGGAGAACTCGACTTCCAACGCATACTGGCCGTCGTCGACCCAAACAACACAGGTAAAAAAAAAGTAGTACTTTCTTTCTAAACAATATGTATTTTTTGTAGTTCAGTTTTTGGTGTTGTAAATTTTGAACTAACTCGCGAAACGTTGTTACTAAATTATTTCCTGTTGTGTATAAAAAATATATAATATTCAACATATAAAACTACCGTATTCTGAAATTAATGTTTCTTATTCAATCAGTTTATGTACCCTGTTTGTTTGTAGGATATGTGTCGTTCGACTCATTCCTGGACTTTATGACGAGGGAATCAACAGACACAGACACCGCTGAACAAGTCATCGACAGCTTCAGGATCTTAGCTGGTGACAAGGTAATCATTAATCACTTATATGTTCTTTTTTCAATGAATGAACGCTTGAACGGAAACGCTATGACTCGAAGTTATTTTTTGATTAGCCTGAGTGATGAAACGAGCAGGTTACTCGCAACGTTGTTAGTTATTTGATTTCCAATTAGGTGTTATACAGGGTTATTTTTAAAACACCAACCTCGCAGGACTAGATTCCTAAGGTTATAAGCTACTACTTTTGTTCTACGACTTTTGATAATTTGTTAGATTTTATTTTCATACAAAAATAAGTATTCATTTAATTTCCGTCTTGAATGTTACAACGCGCATCGCAGATTACGTAAACAAACACGCGAAGCGTGGGGAACCGGGCTAGCGCCTTTGACCTTGACCGGAGAGCAGCTGACCGCCGCCTTTGATGTCGTGCGCTCACGCCGCGCCGCGCCGCAGTCTACGAAGAAAAACACTACACAACAAAAACTTGTAAAATCATTTTTTTTTTAATATATTGAGTTATATCTAAACTCGTAGAACAAAAGTTGTTCCGTATGGGGTCAGCTATCTGGTCCTGCGAGGTTGCTGGTGTTTTAAAATTAACCCTGTATAATTATTATGTTATGATTTAAGTATAATTTTCTACAACACCTATTTATTTTTGTTTTTTATAGTTAGCAGCAGCCCGTTTGGTTCGATTTAAATTTTAGCGACATATGTCTTCTTAAGTGAGAGTTTTATTAGTAATTTTTCGGTGTTTCCAACCTCCAAGTGACCAGTGGGATATGCAGAAGTCCTGTCTGTCTGACATGTCCTGTACTGCGTTACTTGTGTGTTTGTGTATACATAACAAAGCATAGAGAGCATGATTGTGTATTATTGATGATTATACAGGGTTATTTGTAAAACACCAACATCCTCGCAGGACTACATAGCTGACACAATAACGAATATCTTTTGTTCAACGAGTTCGGACATAACGCGATACATGAAAAAATAATGATTTTTAAAGTATTTGTTGTACTGTCGTGACATTTGTAGGTCTATGTTTCATTCATAAACGAAAGGACGACGCGACGCTCGCGAGTGCTTGCGCTACTATTAATAATAATACTATCTTCACAATATAATGATCTACGTAATTTCAATTGCTCACGGGGTTTGTAGCCAAAATGTACATACCTACACTGAGTCCACAACCCCTTCATACTTTATTATTATTATTACTTCATATTGTGGCAAGTGCCTCGAGGACACGGCTCAACACACTGGGTGAGTGTCCAGCCTGGAACGACGAGCGCAACGCTCTCAGGACAGTCGTCAGAGCAGACCTCTCGCTGCCGACCGTGGTCGCTGCCATGGTCGGCAGCCGGAGGTCATGGCGTGCGATGGCCTCCTGCGAGTGCGTCATCTCGAACTAGATAGTCCTGCGAGGTTGTTGGTGTTTTAAAAGTAATGCAAGAGTAATGATGTCGGTTCGCAGCCATACATCACGGCGGATGAGCTGAGACGCGAGCTGCCGCCCGACCAGGCGGAGTACTGCGTGGCGCGCATGCCGCCCTACCGAGCCGGCGGCGCCCCGCCCGGCGCGCTCGACTACATGGCCTTCTCCACCGCGCTCTACGGCGAGACCGACCTCTAGGTACATCACACACTACACCACACACCATACACCACACAACACACGACAAACTTTGTGTACTAAGTACTTGCAATACAGGCCCGGTCCTACTAAAAGTATCGCAAACCGGGCCCCCTAGGTACATCTGATAATGATACCAAGGGCAACGGGCGCCATGATTTGATCTCTCTTCATTATAAAATTTGTCTCGTCCGAGACTGTTGCAAAAAGTTCCAACTCTAATTGTAATCAACAATTTTCCAAATAATTATTTGCGCAGAGTAATATAGCGTTTCTTCTTAGACTACATACACAATCCAACGACATAGTCAATTTAAAAAACACAAAAAAAATGTATACAGGGTGTAAATACCATTCATTTAAACTGATTTCTAGAATCAGATTTTATAATGAGATAAATGTTGCAAAAACAAGTATCATTACCACATGTATTTATAGCAAAAAAATATATCTTTCAAGCTCCACGCCCACTGAAGTATTTAGTTTGGCAACTCTCCAGCCATTTATTTCAACTGCTGCCGAGACACCCACTGCTTTGTACAGTTTAAAATAGATACTAATTGTTGTACCACTCAGACGCAGGTTGCAGGAGACACAATCTTGTCATCATCTTCAAGTCATCAGTCAGAGAAGGGCATCAAGGATGAAGCCAGCATGACACGTCACCGCACTCGCAACTAACAAGATCAGAGACAGTAAATGGTGTTGGTGTAATATACCACAAAAATTATTTCTGTTACATTGACCATCCCTGAGATACGCCCTAAACTCGGTCAGTGTAAAGCAAACAATTTTTGTATTGAGTAAAGTTAGTGTTAAATCAGTTTTATATTAAATGTTATGTGCAATGTTCAAACCAAAAATGCGATTAACTTTCATACCGGAAAACTCTTCTCCCTAACATTAACTTTTGGCTCAAATCACGAAAATCATATATTTACAACAACTCTATTTATACATTAGCATTAGGTATTTTTAACTTTTATATGAAATTCTCAGAGAAGTCACAAAAATTTATTTGTAAGATAAAATGGTGCTAATGTTAGGCTTGACTAATGTGTGACACCAAAATAAGACTCATTCACATTGTGAGGATGTTTTTGTTATATTTTTTTTATTTATAAGCAAACATTATTTATACAAATCAAATTTTATTACTGCCACTAGTAATTTATAGTACATATATCGATGGTATGTTTAGTTGGCTAAATTTATAAATGTTGCAGGGAAGTGTCACACACAAATTATTTATATCATAGATTGCCATAGCTTGCCTGCATCTATTTATTTATCATTTTTTATATTATTATTATTTGTGAGAGTATTTTTGAATGAGTACTCCAATAAAATGATCTGCCATATTTTTGTCTTTTAATATTGACTGTGTTTTAAATTCAAACAATTGTATTAGGATGAGGTATGTAGATTAAGATCAAATTATATGCCCAAAAAGTATACTAACTCGAATGTACAGCTAATTAAAAATAAAGAGCTCTTAAACACAGATTATTTTATTTTGATATATTTTTCCTATTCTCTCCCAACAATGTTCCAACTTAACAACTTAAGCTAAAGATAAACAAAAAAATCAAATAAACATTTATACTCCTTCAAATTTCATGTGAGAATCCAATACATATTACATAACAAGATGATTGCTTTAAAAATAAATAAATGTAAATACATAATATGTAAGTCAAGTAAATTTTAAGAAGTCTTTTTATTTATGCTACAATGCTACATAAAAGCTTTGAAGCAAGATAAAATTTTATAAACAAAGCTATTTTATGCTATTACTCTACTCTTAAATTACAAATATTATTTTTTATCTTCTTTCTTAGTTTCTTCAGCAGTAAGTAGAGCACTTTTGATTCCAACTTTCTTCAGTTCTTCTATAAGTTCACCAGACTGATGCATTTGTAGCATAATATCACAACCACCAACAAACTCTCCATTGATAAACACTTGGGGAATTGTAGGCCAGTTTGAGTAATCTTTAATACCTGAAATTAAAATAATTTATTCATTAAAAATAATATTTGTCACTGAAGTAGTGACAAATTATAATTTATTTTAAAAACAACAATTTGTTTATAAATTGTCATCTTGGTATGTGATATTGCTGACATGTGAAGAATTTGTCTGATTCAGAAATTAGTGTATATTTTGTTTAATAGATGGCTATAGCCTGGTGGATAGTAAAATGGTCTACATTCAGACAGAGGTCACTATTAACTCAATTACCTAGCACTTTATTGGTAAAGGAAAATATAATACAGCAACCTGCATACCTGAGTAATCTCAATAAGAATTGAATTCAAAAGTTCAATTGAAAAAATCAGGGGTATGTATAGTGTACCAACCCATATTAGACCAGTGTGGAGTGGTGGTCTAAGGCCTAACGCCTATCATTAGTAGAAGCACATGCCCCTCAGTAGAACAGTATGACACTAACCCTCTTATTAATAAATAACATGGCCTCAGCGGCCATTAGTCCACATAGTAACTTTACATTCACTTACTATTCTTATAATTTATATAAACTTGTCAACAATTTGTTAAAAGTAAATAATATTAATATTATTGTTATGTAGTATAAACATATGCTCTTTTAATATACATTGAAACATCTGAGCTACACAAATTTTATCTTCATTAATATTTTAAAGTATGCTAAGTAATTTATTCCGAAATACTTGAATTTAACATCGCAATATGTATTATTTCAAAATCACTATGCATAGAAACTAAATACTTATTTATAAAAAAAGATTCTAAATTCAGGCTTAGTTCCTTAGCATAACAGGTTTCGTTATGAATCCTTTGATCAATAAACAAATAATAATATATGTTGTATCCTGCAGCTACTTAACTTTTACGTAATTCTGGTAATTCGAGTTAGGTTAGACTGTCAACTAACCTTGTCTAAGATTTTCATCAGCGAGTACGTCGTGGCTGTCATATGTCACTGCATGCATCCTCATGATCTGCACAACTGCATTGCTAAATCCGCAGCGGGGCGCGTCTGGAACACCTTTCATAAACACTACCACTTTATTATTCTTTACAATGCTATCAATCTTCTCTTTTATGCCAGCTTCAGAAAATAGCCTATATGATAACTGAACACCTTTGTTTATGGGCACAAAACTTCTTCTGAATACGATATTCATGTTATTTAAATTAAAGTAAGCTATTAATTAAACTAAATATTTAAGCCCGATTTTGCGTTTGTTTCATGAAATTTCGGCTTACAAAGCTGCTGTCAAATGTCAATTGTAATCAAGGTTGCTAGATCAAGTTTCAGACTTTTCCCCATATTCACATATATTTTCCCCCCAAAATGATGAGGAATTATAACATTATTTTGCCATAATAAAGATATAAAACTAGATTAATTAAAAAAAAACATGATCACGATGAACATCAATATGATGATGATGATGACTTACACAAGAATTTTAAAGAAACTATGTAATTCATTTAAATGTATCGGCGGTTTTAATATCATTTATAGCTGCGTGTGTGACAAATTAATAAAGAATCGTAGGTGTTGTTAAACTTCCTATATTTCATCTTCATAAGCCACTATTTCTTGGATTAAGCATGAACTCATACTTCGCAGTAGGGATATTCATGATTGATGTCCAATGTCCATCGACGATATAAGTGAAAACATCGATGTTGCTATGAATCAATTATCGAAATATTAATTGAATCGTCAATGAACACGTAAAGAGAAAAAAAACGTTGCAGTCAATAAGTAATTTGATTGTATTGTAAATATCAATACAATCAAATTACTCCAAAGTTCAAAATAACCTCTGAATTCCCCTTACTTATTTTCTTTTTCCCAAAATGTTCCCTATTTCATAGGCCCAAAATTTCGTCATATATTTTTTTATGAAAGATGAAATATAATATAGAAAAAAAACCGTATAGTACCTTTGCTACGTTGTCTGAAAAAAAAACTTCAATATTCTAACTAGGGTCTTGATAAAAGGTTTCACCCAAATGTTTGGGAAATTACTTTATTTGTGACATAAGCACCATGACAGCAATAATTGTTCTTTTTATTTATTGAAGTGAAACTTCTTTATCGGCGTTAGAAAAATAAAATCGTCACATTTTTCCGTTACGCGGCACGCGTCACGTTTTTGACTTTGACTGGATTTTGACCAGACTTTCACTGGACTTGACAGGACTTTCATCGGACTTCGACCGGATTTTGACCGGACGTTGACCCGACTTTGACCGGATTTTGACCGGATATAGACCGGATTTTGACCGGACTTTGACCCAAATTTGACCGGACATATACCGGACAAAGACCGGACACAGACCGGACACAGACCGGACATAGACCGGACACAGACCGGGCTTTAACCGGACTTTGACCCTACTTTGACCGGGCTTTGACCACACTCTGACCGGACTTTAACCGTGCTGACCGGACTTTGACCGGACGTTGACCCGACTTTGACCGGGCTTTAACCAGACTTTAACCGGGCTTTGACCGGGCTTTGACCAGACTCTGACCGGACTTTAACCGTGCTGACCGGACTTTGACCGGACGTTGACCCGACTTTGACCGGACTTTAACCGGACTTTAACCGGACTTTAACCGGGCTTTGACCGGACTTTGACCGGACTTTAACCGGGCTTTAACCGGACTTAAAACGGGCTTTGACCTAACTTTGACCGGGCTTTGATCAGACTCTGACCGGACTTTAACCGGGCTGACCGGACTTTGACCGGACGTTGACCCGACTTTGACCGGACATAGACCGGGCTTTGACCGGATTTTGACCGGACTTTGACTCGGCTTTGACCGGGCTTTGACCAGACTTTAACCTTGCTGACCGGACTTTGACCGGACTTTGACCCGGCTTTGACCGGACTTTGACCGGGCTTTGACCAGACTCTGACCGGACTTTAACCAGGCTGACCGCACTTTGACCGGACGTTAATCCGACTTTGACCAGACTTGACAAAATTTTGACCGGACCTCGACAGGACTTTGACCGGACTATGACCGGGCCTTGACCGGACTTTGACCCGACTTTGACCGGGCTTTGACCAGACTCTAACCGGACTTTAACCGTGCTGACCGGACTTTGACCAGACGTTGACCCGACTTTGACCGGGCTTTGACCGGACTTTGACCCGACTTTGACCGGGCTTTGACCAGAATTTAACCGTGCTGACCGGACTTTGACCGGACTTTAATCGGGCTTTAACCGGGCTTTGACCATACTCTGACCGGACTTTAACCGGGCTGACCGGACTTTGACCCGACTTTGACCGGACATAGACCGGGCTTTGACCGGATTTTGACCAGACTTTGACCGGACTTTGACCCGGCTTTGACCGGACTTTGACCGGGCTTTGATCAGACTCTGACCGGACTTTAACCGGGCTGACCGGACGTTAACCCGACTTTGACCGGACTTGACTGGATTTTGACCGGACCTCGACAGGACTTTGATCGGACTCTGACCGGGCTTTGACCGGACTTTGACTGGAACAAGACTTTGACCGGGCTTTGACCAGACTCTGACCGGGCTTTGACCAGACTCTGACCGGGCTTTGACTAGACTCTGACCGGACTTTAACCGGGCTGATCGGACTTTGACCGGACGTTGACCCAATTTTGACCGGACTTTAACCGGGCTTTGACCAGACTCTGACCGGACTTTAACCGGGCTGACCGGACTTTGACCGGACGTTGCCCCGACTTTGACCGGATATAGACCGGACTTTGACCGGATTTTGACCAGACTTTGACCGGGCTTTGACCGGACTTTGACCGGACTTTGACCCGACTTTGACCTCACTTTGACCGGACATAGACCGGACACAGACCGGACTTTGACCCGACTTTGACCGGACTTTGACCGAACTTTGACCGGGCTTTGACCGGACTTTGACGGACTTTGACAGGACTTTGACCCGACTTTGACCCGACTTTGACCGGATTTTGACCGGACTTCTTCTGTCGAGCGTCCCGAGACGCACACTTTTTTTTGTATTCATGTCTATGATAATAAAAGCCTTTTGTTTAAACTTTATCTAATTTAACTTTATTAGACCAATTTCTGTAAAGTTGCATAATATAGTAGATCATTTTTGAAAAATAAGGTCATAAAGAAGTTTCACTTCCTACGTGTGTACACTAGTACACGCACACATTTTTTTTTATTTCAATTATCTAAGTTCAATTATTTATTTTATAACTTTCAGTCGATTTTTTCATATATAATACGGAAGGAACTATAGAAAGGAGTGGGAAAGTGACGCAATATTTAAAAGTCCGTTATTCAGTACTTATAGAGTTAATAAAGTTATAACGGTATTACGTTGGAACAAACACAAAATTATAATTTTAATCCAAAAAAGAAACAATATATGTTCTCATACTTTTCTAACTCCGAATATGATAATATCTATACCAATGGCCGGGTAACTTGGAAGTTGGAACCAAAAATGGAATCTATTGCTGAAATTGCGCAACCGTCAGCGATAAGTCCTAAATTTGGGGGATATTTACATAAACCTTAGGAGAATAGAAAATGGTCATCTGGCAACACAGCTGTGCATAAACTCATTTTTATTGTAATTTGTATTCTGAAAATTTGGTGTCCGTATGTGGTGAACGTTTTATTTAGGTATTTATTTATCATTTCTAATTAAACATATTTATAATGGAAAACACAGAGGAGATTTACCAATATTTAGAAGAATTTTCAAAACGTAAACCTAAAATCATACCCCAAGAACTAAACGAATACTTGGCGTATGTAGCCCGTACCGGTGATCCCGTCTATCAATGGTCTCTTGTGAAAAGTTTATTCAAAGAAAAATTGCTGACTGTCATCACGGATTTCTATGAAACGAGCCCAGGTATAGATATTCCACCATATCCTAATGTAGATCCGTTTAACTTTGACATCATGAAAAATAGTTTACTCGAACGTCTAGATTCTTTCACGTCGGCGCCATTTACTGTACAGAGGATTTGTGAATTACTTACATATCCACGTAAACAGTACAACCGCGTGGACAAGTTTATGAGAGCTATTGAAAAGAATATATTAGTTGTCAGTACCAGAGAACCTGGTGTGCAGCGTCATCCCGAACCTGAGAACGGAGAGCCGATTGTGAACGGTTCTGATAATAATTCTGAGTACAATGTCGATGTTGAAATGGAAGACTTATCATGGAAAGACAATGCTGAGCAGCAAAACTCTGAACCACAACCGAGTTCATCAGATGCACACATTTCTGTAGATGACATTGAAGCTAGACTGAAAGCTAAGCAAGATGCCCCTATGGATGTTCATGAAAAGACTACAACTCAGTATGAATCAGTTACACCTCCTGAATTAAATGTAACAGCAGATGAAACAGCTGAAGTTCAAGAGAAATCAAACGATAGCCCACAAACTACAACTGCAGTCATAAAGGAACATAAAATGGACACTGATTCTGTAGATACAACAGAAAAATCCAAATTAGATACAGATGTCAAATCTGAAAATATTAATAATCCTACAGGCATCATTATACCTGAAATAAAAGTTGACGATGTTGAAATTACTGAAGAAAAACTTCGAGTGCAATCTGAAAATATGGAGAAACTTGCAGAGTCAAATGTGACAACAGAAACATCTGAACATAAGAGTGAAGAACAAACACAACCAATTATGGCCGTTGATGAAAACAGTATGGATGCAAAGGACAAACCAGAAACAAAAATAATTTCAGAAGTGTCTTCATCAAGTGAAGACAGCTCTTCATCAAGCGACAACATGGATAGCTGCAGCAACTCACCAAAGCCAGAGACTCATATAAATAATCCAGAAGCAAATCAGTCTGAAAATAATACAGAAGCTAGTACAGAACAAGAAACTCAGCCAACTTCACCTGTCAGAGAGACTGAACAAAATACTGCCAAAGTTTCCCTAGAGTCAGACAATTATTCAATATCCGATGTAAATTCTGTTTTACCACAACCTCAGGTTGAACAAACTGAGGTTCAAGAGCCTTCAAATGAAGAAACTAAGAATGCAGCCTCAAATGAAGAAGAAAAAAAGGAAGAACAAAAAGATGAAGTATCTGTAGCCTCAGATGATGATAAAAAAACATAAATGGTGTATTATTACTTATGTTATGTTAAATACGATTACTTTATGACTGTTAGTTTTTAAGTAGATTAATAATATTTAATTAATTAATAATTGGTCCCATTAAATGCATTTTGTATGTGATTACATCATTTTTTTAAATACAAGTTGATATATTATTTTTTGCTGCTTGACAGATGTCTTCTCAGTTTGAACAACAGTGTATTTTATATAGTTAAAACCTGAATGCTAAACAAATAATTGATGCTTACATGTAATTAATTGTTTTATAATACCAAGGATAAAGCCCGGAAGAATTATATGTAGTTCTTTAAAAGGCTGCAAATATTTAATAGTTTTGGATGGTTTTACTTTCAAACCAGCCCTGTGTCACTCTGCTTAAAGTATGCATAAACATGTAATCAACAACTACTTCCTACAAGGTGTGATCTGCGCTGTGCGATTTTTTACATTATAGATGCTACTTTAGGTATAGGAATAAAATATATCAATATGGATCACTGAACAAGTTAAATAGCACTTTATTAGGTTAATATTTCACTATTTGTTTTAATAGACTTGACAAATTGAACATTCTGTACAAAGTACTATTACAGTATTTTGTGATTATAGAAAAGAGGATTGCGGAACACCAGCTTGCGAAGTAAATCCATACTCACATAAAATTGAACTATATTAAAAATGCTGGAATACTTGTTGAATAATGGTTTTAACATTAAAATTAGATCAGATGTAGCATAGACTTCTTGTTCCCAAAATAATTAAATGTAGCACAAATACTGAATTATCTATAGGAAGGAAATATCTATATGACGAAACCACTCGAGTGGTTGCACTTCTGCAATTAGATATGTGTGTTCCGACGATTTCAAGAGACTAGTAGCTTTTTTTTATCCGAGCACGGCTAAGTGACTGCACTATACCTGATGGTAAGCGTAGTGGAGTCCAAAAAACCAGCGAACACCGACAAACAATGAGTTTATCGGTGGTCTCCAGTCATGCCGGTCTGTATAAACGCTTTTAGCTACATTCGGAGGCGTGGCTCAGAACAACGACGCTACACATCCGAAAGAGACGATCGCTTTATTGTGTTAACTTCCTTGAGAGGTGCGTCCAGTGTAGTCAGTTTACCAAACCACGATAAAAAAGGTAAGTATAAAAAATTACAAATGAAAACAAAATAAAAATATATTTATTGTGTCTAAACACTTAACAAACTTATATCACAATTCAAAAGTAGTTCCTAATACCCTAACAATTTTAACAGATTATACTAGTTTACTTTACACTATATACAACTTTAAATCTACTACTAAAATATCTAAAACTATCAGCGCCTTTTACGGCCAAGTACTTTGAGTTCGTTCCTCAATATTTTTCCCGCCACGTTTCTTGGAATTACTTCTAAAAAGTCTACACCTCCTTCAAGATGTTTGTATTTTGTTAATTTACTCGCAACAACATTGTAGATGTCTTTTTCTGTTAGTTTGGTATTCGGTTTAAGTACCACGAATGCTTTCGGAACTTCTCCTGCAAGAGGATCAGGCACGCCAACAACAGCTACATCAGCTACTTCGGGCAATTCCATGATTATACTTTCTATTTCCGTCGGTGATACCTAAAATATTGAACAAATATGATGTCAAGAGAGTTATAGAACAAGCAGATATAATTTCAATTCGGAGTTAGGACATTTTACAATCTACAAGTCCTACGATCCACTTGTTGGAACACAAAAAAAAACATTGATTCTAAAATAAACGTTACCAAGTAACTGGAATAGGTAATTTGTATCGATTTAAACTATTTTAGTATCAGACCTATAACGTATCGATCGTCTAAATAATTAAGTTCCCTTGTAAAGCAGTTTCACTGGTATGATTACAACTGTTACCAGTTATCCAGATTATAGTCCGCTATGTTTTTATTATCTTTATTTAATTAGGGGTTTTTATCCCAAAGGATATGTCAAACCCATCGTACCTGTTACAGCTTATACAAAAATTATATAAATGCACTGTTGAAATATGTCACTGTTAAAAAAACAGATGCTGCTACTAAATGGAACTTATTAAATGACATAATTTTTGGCAAATTTTGATCTTGGGATATTCAGCTATGTTGTATGTTATTATTGGGTAATATATCAAGAATCGTTTTTAACATTTTACCTGATTGCCTTTGACTTTAATGAGTTCTTTAGTACGGTCCACGATGTAGAAATAATGTTCTTCGTCATAATATGCGACGTCGCCCGTGTGAAGCCAACCGTCGCTGTCCACTGTTTCCTTAGTTGCTGCTTCATTATTCCAGTACCCCTTCATAACCTATATTGAAATTATTCAATAATTCATTGAACCAGTTTTAATATGTGTAATTCAATTAAAATGCAATTTCAACTAACACTTCTATCCTTTTATAAGGGTATGAATTTACTGAGCATCTCGTCTCGGGATGACGGGTGCAATGCAGTGCCATACAGTATTTACCTAATAATCCAATTTCTCTAGTGTGGTATGGGCATGCGCTTACCATCAAGCGTACGACCTTCTCATCTCGTTATACAATTGTGAAAAAAAATTACTTAGAATTTGTTTTAAATATTAAAGCTATTTACCTGAGGCCCTTTTAACCACAACTCCCCAGATTTATGCGGTCCGAGTCCTTCTGCCGTAGTGAGTGAGATAATTCGAGCTTGCGTGCTGGGCACAAGTTGCCCAACCGACCCAACTTTCCCATACGGATAGTTGTATGGAGTCAGCAGGGTCACAGGCGAACTCTCTGTCATGCCGTATCCTAAAAGCCGGAGACAAACCGAGTGAATCAATATGGATATTTACTATAAATTTTCACTACATAACATACTTGTATAAAAGAACATGCCTTTATTCCTAAACTACAGCCAGTTTGCCGACCTTAGTCGTGTCCCATGAAGTGACGGCGGATGACCTTATTGTCTTATGGCCATATTGGGCACAAATTCCAATCCAGTGTAACTCTGTTTATGAATTCAAAAACTCATACAACTTTTTATTACGGGACCTAGAGATCTCACTATCTCGCTCGAACGCATGCACCGTAATGGTTATTTTACATAGTGACGACAAAGTTTGCGTCGTCCTGATCTATCATCACCCACCTTGTAGCAATCTGAGTTCATCCTTAGTTTTTTCGCATTTGAGCAAGAACTTCTCCAGAATACTGTCAGTTGTAGGTGCTGCGCCGACCATGATAGTTTCCACTGATTCCAAGTGGTTCTTCTTAACAAAGGGATGCGTGGCAAGGAACGCGAGAAGTGCAGGAACTACGAACAGGGTCGTGGGCTTGTACTCAACAAGACATTTGATGTAATCATCAGGTGTGAACCTGGAAATAGTTATCAAGAAAGAAATTAAATTTATTTGAAACAAACACAAAATACACATGTATTAAATGAAACGGACAAAAAACACTTAAAACTATGTTTGTTTCAAAAAGGCTCCAACTCAGCAATAAGCTGGCAGTACAGCCAGCGCTGGTCTTCCGTTGGCCCGTTTGTGTGACTGTCACGGAAGACAAAAAAACTATCACTGTTTTAAAGTTGTAATGTAGTATCAGTCGCTCATAGCCAGTTGCACTCACTGATCGGTAAACGATTAGCGAATTAAGCAAACCCTTGGCGCGGTCAGTCTATGGATGAGTAACCGCTTAGTGGTATTACTGAGCATTTTCGTGCTTCGGAAGCCACGTAAAAGTCGGTCGCGGTTGTTATCAAATGACAGCAGTCGTTTAACTAAGTCGGAAGCCTGCGGGCGGCTTCAATAACTTTAACACTATTGGCCACTAATCATTCGATATATCTAGAAAAGGTAGGTTGTTATACACAAATGACCTTGACAAGTTAAGCTTTGATAGAAAATTGACATCTCTCCACTTTGTTTAAACTGTTTCCACTGAAACTTATCCAAGTTTACGTTTAGTTTTTTAAACTTATCTAACTTATCTATCTCCCACCTGGGAGATAGTCTGGGAGTAACACTATCCGAATACGAATCATCTCTTAGCCCATCTCCGCTTTGGTAGATGTTGGCCCTAAAAATTAGAAGTAAAATAAATCCTTACTTGGGCATAGTGACTACGTGGTATCCAAGGCTGAGATTGTAATTGAGAATTCCATTGAATCCGTAGATGTGGAAAAATGGTGGCACCGTAAGGACAATTTCGTAGTTACCTACAAACAATATAACAACCTATTAGGTACCTACAATTATTGTTATGGCTTTTAATTTATACTGGAATTACTGATAGTCATTGTTTATGTAAATACAGCAGATTCATAAATATTATGAATTATTAACCGCATATAATCGCTTATATGACTTACATACTTCTACCATTTGTCAAGAATTAGTACTGATTATTATGTATAGTCGCTTCTGGTAAATTTTTAAAAATAAATTTCAATTATTTGAGCCATAGTTGCTGGCTAAACTATCGTAATAAGGCTTGCCACATGTGCCGTTTAACATGGCCGGCCTAAATAAATAAATACACCCAAACAGTCACACACATAGTACTGACCCCACAGTAAGATACTAGTCTTGTGTCGTGGGGTATCAGGAACTACGAGAGACTTTTGGTCTCACAACACCCAGACCCCGTGACAATTATTTGTGGATCACACAAATGTTTGTCTCGGTGCGGGGATCGAACCCGCGGCCTCTCGCTTCACAGCCGGCTACTCGCCCGCTGTGCCACGGAGGCTGTCAAAAGTCTAGTGTCTAAAGTTAAGCGGCGTCTTGCCTAATATTATAAGTGACAGGAGTAGAGGGCGGGTAAAACAACTAACTGGGCAACCAACTTGTTCTGCGTGTATAGTAAACGCAAAAGAGATATGTAACTATTATTATGAAAATAGTAACCATAACGTACTTTTATCTCCTTGATTCTTCATCATTTTAGGACATTTAACTTGCTTCAAGTTGGATACTAAGTTTTTGTGGGTCAACATCACTCCTTTAGGCATGCCGGTTGTACCGCTCGAGTATGGAATCAAGCAGACTTCATCACAATTAACTGTTGGCAGATCTGCTTGGTGATCCCCCATCAAGAGCGATCGCAGACCATAAATACCTGAAAGATAAACGTCATGGTTATTATATACTGAGACCATCACAACCTAAAGAAATATTAGACAAATTGAGCTTTTTCACCCTATCATTATTGGCAGTTTCTTCTAAAATATTTAGGCACTCTTACTTACTCAAATTTCTAATGCCTATTATTTTGGTTTTACCCATAAATACACCCACCCAATAACCCATTAGTCACACACTTAGTCCTGACCCCCACAGTAAGACACGAGTCGTGTGTCGTGGGTATCAGGAACTACGGGAGACTTTCGGTCTCACAACACCCAGACCCCGAAACAATTATTTGTGGATCACACAAACATTTGTCTCGGTGCGGGGATCGAACCCGCGGCCTCTCGTTTTACAGCCGGTTACTCGCCCGCTGCGCCACGGAGGCTGCCATATGGCATGGCCATTTGAGTATATACTCAGAATTTCAATTACGGTCTATCCTCTAATATTTAATACAAATAAAAACTGAAACCTTTCAGTTACAACAGTAACTAATAATAAATGTATAGTTTAGCAAGAATCAGGAATTTAGCAGACTAAAAGATTTCATACTTTACGAAAATTAAAATAGCTCTAAACAAATCAACGATAATAATAAAGATTAAATAAATTTAGGTAATAAATTTAAATATACATAAAACATTAATTAAATATACATAAAGTTTGTAACTGTTTAACCAATGAATATCTAGTCAATACAATAAGCCACAGTAATTTAACATTGTTAATAGGTTGGTAAACGCACGGTACAAAGTCCATTGCTGCAACAACTAGTGATAGTTGTCTTGCTTATATTACTTCCCTAACTTGGTTATTCACTTCTGTACAAGAAATTTGTAATAATCTATATTTATAAAAGCGGAATAGGTACCACTCATTCACTCGTTACTCACAAAATCTCAAATACTACTAAAGCTAGGATCATGAAATTTGGTCAGAAATTAGTTTGGGTAAATATAATTTTAGGAAGTTACATTTTAAGGGGTCAAGGGTGATTCCTACCAGTGGAGCCGCGAGCATACTTGCGTTTTCCTTTATATGCAAAAGTTTATCAACGTTATCCGTGATTGATGACTGTTTTTTATAGAGAGGGAACAAAAGAGCAAGTGTTTCACGGTGGTTCATCTAGTAAGTAATCACGACCGCCCATGTATATCTACACTCGTGAGTGTATCTCTACCAATACCAGAGTAATATTTTACCGAAATAAAATGTAAATATTTATTTGCAATATAATTTTACAACTAAAATAAGCAAAGCATAAAATTAAGTATTTTTTTGTAGAGGCTGACAAACGAGCAAGCGGATCACATGATGGTAAGTGATCACCACCGCCTATGAACATCCACAATATACGAATGATGGATCCTTCGGATGCTTTGCCGGCCTTTAAGGAAAGGGGTCTTTATGGACAATCCTTTATTTAAGATAGAATTCTTATTAATTCCTGGAAGGGGGATTCAACCCTCCGGATAAGACCTCCATACGAAAAGTATGGAGGTCTTATCCGGAAATTGACGTCACTTGACGTCAATTTTCTGTGAGTGGTAACAACCGGTCGAGTCGGCCCATTCATGCGGTAGACAAAACCGTCTAAAGCGTGGCTCTACCACGTAAAGAGCTGTTAGCCGGCATATGTAATCTAAAGTGCTTATGCATCTCGCTTGGCATTAGATCTTGTAGGTATAGGCACGGCGTAAGTCGTGAGCACAAACTGCACCTGCTTAATAGTATATTTATATGTTTGTTTGACGGAACAGGGTAGCGCGGACGTCGACTCTTCACACGATTGATTCGTCAGTCGTTACTCAACTACCCCCACTATTATCCGTCTATACCCACGACTCATGCCATTAATCTTACTAACCATAAAATATTCCGTATTAACTTCGCTTTGCTACTTACTATAAAAACTCTATACCTTGTGGTTTGTCGTCTTCGCCGCCAACCCATATAGTTCCTTTGTAATCTTGGAGGGCTTTGCTAACTTCTTTGGCAACTGGCATAAACATTTCAATGGTAGCAATCGCTTTAACATTGCAGTCCACAAATTGACGTTTCACCTCCTCTGCAAATAACATATGGGAAACCTATTAATTATTAGGTACATAAAGGAAGGATGTAGGTAGGTATGTTGTTCTCTATAAATGAACCCCCAAACCGATATGTTGAAAAAGAAAACAATGAATATGAACGAAATCAAACTATCTAAGTAAATGATGACCCTAGAAAGACAAACAAATCTGTACGAAGTCAATCGAGGTTCTCTCTTATTTATGTCACGAAAAACTTCAAGAAACTATTGTCTTTTCTTAAAAGATAATTAATTACGTAAATGATTTAAGGCGTAAACATCTAATAAATAATTGTTACTCATATTTGCGAGAGACATCAAGATAGTTATTAGAATATTATTAACAGCATACACGTATCTATCTACGCCGATTGAGACATGCACGTTGCATTGATAAGGTAGTACATTATTTATTTGCAATAGATATCCGTTTATTTATCTATGAATATAATAATTAACAGCGTCTAGTGTAACAGACCTTGGCATCAGCTGAGCGAGACATAATAACAAAATAACTTTCCGATTCAAAATACGAATTATTCCTATTTGTGAATCATACATCTGATGCTGTTGTATCAAATCCTTGTATTAATTCCTCCTTGGTCTAGTCAGCTATTTATCCGCAGCAATAAGCAAACAGTAATTAGTTAAATAAAAATGAGGAATAAATTATACCTATCTTAATATAAAATGTAAGTTACATTGTAAGCTGTAATATAGGTAACCGTCCATTTTATTACATATATGGACTATAACCTTTGCACCGTGCGTAATAAAATTATATAGACCGTACATTGATAATGACACTACGAGTAATTTATAAGTGATTGACAAGTAGGTAGAGCGTTATGTGGGTTCTGTATCCATTTGTCGATTTACCTGACTTCAGCAGGCATTTTTACACGCTTTTTATTAACTTCACCTGTATGTTTGTATGTTTGTAATTATAATAAGTACTTAAGACATGTACCATACCAGCCATGTGTAAGATACTAGTAATTAGGTACCCGCGATAGTCAAGCGGGCAGTGAGTGCCTGTGTCACTACCGGTCAACTGAAATTGCACCGACTCCAAAGAGAGCTAAAATTGTTATTTTCTACTTTTCAGTGTATTTTTTTGAAGTCGGTTTTTAAGTTTTGTTATCTACTGTAAATACAAGCTAGTTATTGAAACCATATTGATAATTTATTGATGCAACTATTAGCCATAACCAGACAGAATTCATGGAACTCCTAAACTATAATTGTTTATAGCCACTTTCACTGCGTACTCATAAAATCTTTAGTCAAATAGATAACATATCCAAGAGGAGTCAATCGACCAAACCAAGAGGAGTCAATCGACCAAATTTTTTTTCTAATACATAGGTATAATAATCCTAATACCTATGACCAACGTTGAACTATAACAACGGCAATAGATTTGAAGCAATTACGTATACATATTAGTAATAATAATTGATGGGCGTCATATTTGGGCTACGCTGTACAGCACACTTAATGCATAAGGTTCAGTATGTCGTTACATTGACCCAAATAAATATACTGTGTTATGAAATAGCCCGAAAATCAGTGGCTGATGTTTCAGTTGGTAACTCGCAAGTTATTCGAGCTGTGTGTGAGTGTGATGTGGATGTGGAGTCGAATGGATGAATAGATGAAGAGCGACCTCTTTAATAGCCAAAAGCAGTGATTACAAAAATGAAAAAGAAACAAATCACTCACTCACAAAATTAATTTTGAATCATTGATGTAGCAAATATTTTCCATTATTTAACATCATTAATATAAGTATTTTATGGACAATGAAATTTCTTCAACTTCTTTCTTATTTGTATATGCAACAAGTAAATTCAACAAAAAACTTACCAGCTGTGTACAGCGGGTTAGCAAAAGTAACTACGAGGCCGGCCCTCATTGCTCCGTGGATGAGAACCACGAACTCGGGAATGTTGGGGAGAATGAGCCCGATACGCTCGCCTGCCTTCAGCTTCAACGGACCAGCGAGTGCGCTTGCACACCGCTCCACCATCATCCTCATCATACCGTAGTCGTACGAACGGCCCGTAGCTCCGCATGTCTGTACACATTCATTACTTATGAGCTAATTAATAAAGTAAATGACACTACTAGGCATATGAGACTTAACACCAGTCTAAACGCGATAAGTGTAGTGCAGACTGTAGTTATATCTGTTAGTACGATAGGACTCTAGCATAGAGCTACAGACAAGGGATACCAGGAATTTCCGGCGGCTAAGAACAACCCCTGTCCGGGACATATTTGATCCCTCAAATCTTGAAATGAGCATAGAAGTCTCACGTGTTATCTAAAACCTAACCCAAGTATTTTATCATTGAGCCAACGGGAACCGCAATATATTAACCACCAACCATGTGGGCCTTTCCGAGGCCCGTGGACACAAAGAAATTCAGCCTTCATTTGACACCAGGGCACACCCAATCGTAGCCGATGTTCCAGAACCGAGCGCTGTGGTACATCGCAGTTCACCGCTCTCTGGTACCACCTGTCGAGGCCCAGATACACTGTACCTACCTATACCACGTTATATAAATGACTGCTTTAGACTATATCACAGGTAAGCCTTCCTCCAACGGATAGCGGCCACCGTATACATGGTGAAAAACCCGCCATAATGGCTCGTTTAGACGAGTTGCGTTCCGGGTTCAGTCAGTATACATATATCCATAGTGTAACTTCAGCTGACCGGCATAATTCTGCCGACTGTAGAGGAATGCAATGTCTATTGACGGTCGACATTATTTGGAATGCATTGTACTTAACATCAGGTTAGTCAATACGCCGTGCCAAAAAAACGACTTCAATTTAAAGAATATATAACTATATATGGAGCGGCAATTTATATTTTTGTCCGGGGCGTCGCGTCGTTATCGCTAGAGTATGCACTGTTATAAGGTCGGCAACGCGTTCATGATTCAGCTAGTATTGTGAGAATACATGTGCACTGGAAATCACTTACCATCAGGTAATCCACTTGCTCGTAATTTGCTGACATCAGCCATAAAAATGCCTAAGCGCTAATTATAATCGTAGTTTGCCCTACTGTAGAATGGTAGGTAGATACACTTGCCGTTTGTTCGATGCTTTTTTAATGGTGACCTGTTTATTTACTGTCATTGACCAAAGTCCAGTTTGTTATTGGAATAACACATAAACTGTGGCAAGATAAAGTATTTTGGCACGAGATCACGCTAGTGCCGCTCTTCTCAGGTAATCAGTAATAATATAATCTCGACTATATTATGATACGACATATAAGTTGTTTGAGAAAATTAAATTATATAATAGACTAGGATTTGCTCGCGGCTCCGCCCCCGTGAAAGGCTTATTTTTATACAACCTTTTATCCCTTATTTCATGTGTCCATCTATAAAATTGACGAAGTTTCATACAAACTTGCGACCCCTATTTCACCCCCTTAGAAATGGAATTTCCAAAAATCCTCTCTTAGTGCTCCCCTAGCGGCTACACTCCCTGAGAAACCTTCATACCAAATTTCATCTTTCTACGCTCAGTAGTTTCGGCTGTGCGTTATCAGTCAGTCAGTAACCCAGTAACGGAAGAGTTTTATATTTATTGATTGATATACTAATAAGTGCCTACGTTGGTAATTTGGTCTGAAAAATTTGATTATTCGTGTAAATAATATGGGCCGCGTCGCGAGAATAGCTAGGTAAATAAGTAGGTAGGTACCTATAATAATATATCCACGTGGTTTAAAATGATTAGTGCTAACTGCTACGTTGATATATTCATCATATTACAAACACGCCAACCATAAAACTAATATTATCTCAAAAAATATCTGTACCCATTTTATTCCAAACAACATGAAAAGTTTACTACCTACGTAAAAACTGTACCTACGTTACAAGATTAATCTAACCATAATGAACGAACTGATTTTATATTATCGTTCAGGAAAGCTATAACTCTAATTCCTTTTTAAGATCGAGTGGTACTTACAGTACGTGCCTAAGTGTAAATAGTTGGGTAAGAAAGAAACTAATATACCAATAGAAAAAATAGTAGTAGTACCTAGTTAAACTCTATTAGTGATCATGCGCTGTTCGTAACACCTCTACACCCACAACGATATTACTATTTTATTAAAAAATAGTTGTTTCCTATAGTCAAATAGGATGTAACTAATATGTTGAACCATAGTGTCTCACTGAGGCCATCGACAATCGCAGCCGCGCAGCAGGCAGTGCGACCTTCGTAAATTTCTCGTTTCGACATTATGGACGCTGGACGGAACCGCAAAAATGAAGTGCTGCCGTTTCGTATACATGCTGCTGATTGTGAAGAGCCTTCTATGCCCCAAGGGCATTGGCTGCAAATGCAAAGCGCAGGGTTGGTAATGGCAGCAATCTAGGTACCAATACCACAATCCCCAGCCAGCGCTTCACTTGTACCGGAGGTTAAGTGGTTTTCAGTCTATACAGGCGTAGGGAAATTTACTAACGCCCTGATCTACCACATCTGGAATGTGAACTGGGTCGGAAGACACCTTTGCGGCATACTAGGTAGGTGTTGCGCATCTATATTCCAGGTAAACTTATGTGTAACCGTTACAAAATTTAAGTTCTCACGTCTAACTATTACAACATTATATATACTATTTATATACAATTATATTAATGATTACACCATAATAAGGATTTTTGGTCTTAATTGCAATCCACTACGAGATGTATTAACACGTCAAACAATAAATATTTCGAATTCATACGAATGTACACTATGCACCATCGTCTGTGTTGTGATAGAGAACCATGGCCAATTTTCCACTTCCCCATTTTTAGCTAAGTACAGCCATGCCAAGTATCTGACAGCTAGCCTCAACCTTCACGCGGCTATTAATACCGTATTCGCTCCCTACATCCGTACACAATATAGCTTATCGAACTTTGCACTCTGTTTATTTATTGATGCACTGAACATTTTACCGACCCTCGGTCAAGACGATCGAGTAAGCTTCATTAACCCATGAATAAATGTAGAATTTAAATTTGCCACTACAATTATCTGCGCAGGGATTTAAAAAAAGTTTTTTTACTTAAAGATAGGTTGATATTACTTTCATTTTAAAATTCTATTTATAGGTCCAAAGCGAGACCAGAATAGAGCTTTAGAATTTTATTTTGTAAATTAAAAATTTTATATTATTGTAACTCACCACAGACGGCTTGTCGGCCCAGGATTCACATTCCTCAAACACATATTCAGTCAACGTTTCTTTCCCAACTTGTATTTCACCCCAAGGCGACGTTAGGGACTTACTATCAACCGCAGGTGCAGTTTGAGTAGCCAGATACCGACTTAAAACGTTTTGCGACAACACACTATTAGTTTTTGTTTGTTTGCCATTTTTAGTGCAATTTAATATTTGCCGTGCAAAATTCCCGCGCAAAACTTTCAAATGGGACATGTTGCCGCTTACAATGTTTTCCCGCGAAACGTTGCGGCGCGAATGTGCAAGCGCGCGTTAGTTTTGGCGCGGTCTTCACTCCCGTTGAGGGCAAGGTCCATCCACGTATTTAAATAATTTGTTGTGATTATGACGCGGACAACAAACGCATTACATATCACAACATCGTTATCTTCGCTGTAATTCTTACTACTACGGCGATCGTAAGTAAAAAAAATCGTGTTTACTGAATTTCCACTTATTAACAATACTCTGCCCTTTGCCCCACATTTAACTTGAAGTCGGCTCTCCTTATCATTTTTTTTTGCTAATAGGTGTTACTTTAAAAATTGCTCTCACGTAATTTACGATGATAATATAAAATGGTTTGGCACTTTGTCTAGCAAACTCACTCCGACAGACTATCTGAGCATTCTCATTTCAGCCACATTTCGTTTATCAGATTTTTACTTCTTGAGCGGCCAACATTCTGAACCATATATAAATGCGGGCCTTGTTGCGGATTTATAAAATTTGTCCTTGATGTCTAGGTATCGGCGTTCTAGTATCGCAAAAAACTCCAGTTTTCTCCTCTTTTGCCATGCTGCGTTCTTACGATGTAAGTATGATGGCGTCCAAAATGCCATCGTTTGCTTACACGCCACCCATGTATTTGAAGTTAGATACAGATTTGAATGTAATGTTTTTGAAGTACACGGTGTGCTGGGTGATGTTGTTGGCGAAATTTTAGTAGGTATATTATTTTCTTTTTGCTGTTTATCAGCCCCGTTTTTCTCAAGAAATAATCTCCAGTTTTTTTAGTAATCCTTGAAGATCTATCTATAAGGTCTTTTTTGATAAGAACAACGTCATCTGCGTAGAGTATAGCTCAGGGTATGGGCTTCTGCAACATTTATGTAACATTGGCCATGAACAGATTAAATAGCAAAAGACTAAGAGTTGATGCCTGGTGGACTCTGACCTCCACTAGGAACTCGCCATCTACTGCCGCTGAGCATTGCGTCGCACCCTTGTGACGTTTCTGTACATATCAATAATTATTTGGACGTGCGTTCAGGAATTCTCTGCTATATTAATACTTGCCATATTAATGGGCTAGATATGCGGTGGAAGGCCTTTTCAAGATATATGAACACCATGCGAAGGTCTTTTTATGGGATTTTTATCTCTATGTGAGTCTGACAAGATACGAATGGTGTGAATTGCATCTGTCGTTGACTTTCCCATAGCGAACCCATGCTGATTTTCAGCTTGGGCAGTCTGAACTCGTTCACAATTTTTTAGACTGTGTGATATTAATTTTATGGCAAGATAGTATACTCGATAATAAAAACTGAAGTTAAATAATAACAACCATTTTATTTGTGTCAAAAACATTACCCATTGTAACTTAACAATTTAAACCATTCTAGGTACATTAATTAGTACATTCATAAACATTCAACATTTGAACACATAATAAATAGGAAATATAAGCACATTTTGTTCCGTAACCATGGCATGTTTAAAGTCAACCTAAATCACCTTTACATATCACAATATTCCAGAATAGCTCCAAATACTTTTATATCATACATAATACATAACTATTTATAATAATTACTGTGATAAAATCTGAAATTCTAAAATCACTAACTACAATAATTTATATCTAAAATTGGACATGTTAACAATTGTAGAATTGTCTAAGCGGGATTATATAGCTTCATATATTGCCTATTCGTAATACAAACATGATCGTATTGACTGCAAATAAATAAAATTGTTTATTGTTGTTGCTAATGCCTATTTAATAAAAACCATACCGCCTTTATAGAGGTAAATGACTGATAACATTGACCTAATAAATACATTATTTATATCAAATATGCCCAGATAAGCAGATAGATTTTGTTTTACATATCAGAATCCACGATAATATTGCTAATTTTAATTAAATTTTAGTTTTATTGCTATATAAGTCACTCTAATTTCCATAACATAGTACAAGCAGTATATAAATATGGCAGTGTTGCAAATAAAAAAAACATACCGTTCACATAAAAGTGACAGTGTTGCAAATTAAATCTGTTATTGCTTTACAATTTAAACTCTTAATTCTCTTAATTCCCTTCACTCTTTATAATCTAATACAGAAATTAGTTAAAAAAATATATAATTTCTTTTTCCGAATAATATTTTTGGTGCAATGCAACATTTTATTTGCAATCATTGCTATGTGTTTTGCATATCTCTATTTTGCCTTGACTTGGCAGTGAATGTTTGATGAGTGATAAGTTCTTGGAAGAAACCGTCTTTTTTCGCCATTAGATCAGCATATGTGCCCTTTTCTACTATAACTCCTTTTTCTAAGACGGCCACTTCGTCCGCTGACTGTATTGTGCTCAGCCTGTGGGCTATTGTGAGTACGGTTCGGTCTCGGCTGATTTCTTTTAACGCTTTATCAACTAAATATTCTGAATACGTATCTAGTGCAGAGGTAGCTTCGTCTAGTATGAGAATTTTTGGATTCTGAAACATGTAACATAAATATTAGTGAGAAAAAAAATATGAATTGATGAAAGTTACGCTTGACTAGTGACACACATTTAGAATTTTAATCACTGAAAATTTAGATAAAAGCTATTTATATCCCCACCACTATGGCAATTTAGAAATATGTTCATTGCCTTATTTTAATCTTTATAATGGTTATATAATAACCAACAAGAAAATTAAGTTAACAAATGACATTCAATAAAATAAACCATCCACTGGTTCCAAAATACCTTCCATGAACTAAGTACATAAGATATTTCTTGAGGAGCCAGATTTTTATCACAACTCTCGGTTTTATAAATGGACAGTTAT
Source organism: Amorpha juglandis (assembly GCA_949126905.1). Taxonomy (NCBI): domain Eukaryota; kingdom Metazoa; phylum Arthropoda; class Insecta; order Lepidoptera; family Sphingidae; genus Amorpha; species Amorpha juglandis. The sequence continues at coordinate 6,615,100 of OX421380.1, forward strand.
AGTTCTGGATGTTCTAGATGGATTTTGAAAGAGGATCCCAAAAAAATAGGAAAGTCCAGGCCAGGCTTAAGGGTTCTTGGACACAGCCCACCAAGATTTCTTCCTATAAACCCTATGATGGTTTTTATAAACGTTATGAAAGGGTTCCAGGTCTTTCAAAATAGATACACAATTTCTCTTCTTGTCTTGTTATATTTGAGGCTGCTAGAACCAGAGTGGCCTAACTGCATTTTGATGACATTTGACCAATTTGTATTTTCAATTGGCGAAATGGACTTGTACTGCCATCTATGCCAAGATGATGTTACCAATTTTAAGCCGGTCTGCCTGGTCTTGTAGATTAACATTTTTAAATTGACGAAAATACAAATTGGTCAAAGTCATCAAAATGCAGTTAGGCCACTCTGGTTCTAGCAGCCTCATTTATGCCATACACAAGTGTTACCTTGAGTTTTGGCGGAAATTCTGACAGTGCAGGTCATCGCTTATTTAATTTTATTTCATAAACTAGTTTAGAGTTGTGTTTGTTGTATAAAAGTGGTGTGGATGTTCAATAAACATTGACGGTGATGAACAGTGTATGGCAACATTGAACTAAGTGAATTAATCATCGTATTGAAAGGAGTTAACACCAAAACTCCGGCAAGATCGTGAAATCGACCGCACCCGTGTTTCATCGTTCTTGTAAAAATAACTTGAGAATAAATTATAGTTGACACTGGTAAAATGGATAATAATGCGAAAGCCATTAATAAAAAGAAGAAGAAGAAGTGTTACCTTGACGATGGCCCTTGCTATAGCGACCCGTTGTTTCTGTCCGCCGCTGAGCTGACCACCCCTGGCGCCGACCTCTCTGTCCCACCCCTCCTTGGTGGCCACAACTAGTTCGTGAATATGCGCCGTACGCGCGGCCGACAACCACGCTGGCTCTTTCTATCGGAGAACAATATATTTCATGGTACACCATACTGACAAACCAAGGTGCTGGGTAATCAATAATTTATTACGATCCATAAGATCGATCACATCACTATTAATTAGTAATGACACTCACATTTTACACACCAACACAACACTCGAATAAAAAAAATTAAAAATCTTCCTCCATAAACTCAGAAAATACCGAACTGAGGGCGTCAAATAAATTATGACATTTGCCAAGTGCAAATGTTTTTTTAATAACACAAGTTTGAAATGAAAGGTCTGAAGTGTCACTGTATATCATTTAGTGTTGTGCGACGTTGCAAGTCGAATATCAACGTGTTATCACTAGATAAAAAAGAATATTATTTATGTACTACCATCACCAAGGCAGTCAGTCTTTAATGATATCTAGAAGTAACATAAGAAAGAAAAATTAAAATACCTTATTTTCCAACAGCTCGTCGTCCACTACGTAGTCATCTAAAGCTCCGTACAATATGTTTTCTTTAATAGATCCGCTAAATAAAACAGGCTCCTAAAATATAACATATAATATTTTTTAAGCTTTGTATACGGTAAAGTACACAATAATTTTATTATTTAAAATGATAACCCTATTTCGACAGTGACTAGTCAATAGATAAGCGAGGAACTTATTTTGATAAAAAGGTCTTCTAAAAGGCCAGTAGACAATGACAAAAGATAAAATATTTTAGTGGGGAAAAACAGTCTGCCGAGACGCAGGTAATGGATTCGAAACAAGCCCGCACACAGGTCGCACGGCCTTATCTTTTGAAAGTGTGATTCCGTTGTGTTGCTAGCTTTAATAGTCAAGGAAAACATTGTGAGGCGATTTGAAATCTACCAAACCGCATTCGACCAGGGTGGCATACATAGCAAGACATGCAAGAATATAGCGACCGGATATAGCGCGGATAGCGACCACCGTACACATGGTGTTAAAACCTGCCATAGTGATCCACGCGCCTTGTGTGATCACGTTCCAGGATCAGCTAGTGTATATCCGGTTCTCCCGAGGGGCTTGCGACGGGACTTGATGATTGGTTGCGGCGGGTACAGGGGTACATTCTTGTATTACTGTGCCTGCATCAGTCATCCGCCTGTCTTGTCGCAGGTCCCTCGATTTGCTTCTTTCCTCTCCGAAGAAGGAAGAAGCATTTATACAGTCCGGCATGACTCTGGTGACCACCGATAAACTCATTTTTTGTTGGTGGTCGCTGGTTTTTTGGATTACACTACGATTATCATCAGGTGTAGTGCAGTCACTTTGCCGTGGCCGGATAAAAATAAAACAAAAAAAATATTGAATTTACCTGGCTCACGTAACCGACGTGACTCCGCAACCATACTGGATCCAATTCCCTTATATCCACACCGTCCAGTAGTATCCTGCCTTGTTCAGGGTCGTATAACCTCAATATGAGGGAGGCTATCGTACTCTTGCCGCATCCGGACCTGCCCACTAGCGCCACGGACTTGCCCGGCAGTAAGTGTAAATCTAAGCCTTTTATTAAAGGCGCACCCGCGTACGAGAAATGAATGTTCTCTAACACTATTTCACCCGTCGGCCTCTCATTTGGTCTTAAGCCACCTGGAATAAAATTGCTAGTATCAATTTTAGTTGGTTAAAAATATGGAATCCCAAAAAAAAGAGTATTTTCTACTTCTTGTCTATTGTTATTGCCAGGTCCGGCTTCTTATTTAGAAGCTTTCACTTCTCTCAGTCTTCTGCTCCTCCGTAAGAAGACCAAAAAAGTATTTTTAATTTATTTATCTCAAAGTCATTGAGCAATCCAACTTATTAGAATTAATACTTAAACAACTTTGATCTATAACGAAAAAAATATTAATAATATATCAATCAATGAACAGATGCAATTCACAATCCATTAATTCTTTAGCGTACATATTGATAGTTTAATCTTCAAAACTTTGGTATTTATACACACGTACCAATTGAACATCGGTACGCGTACCAAGAAATCAAAATTCATAACGACTGCCAAGATTTATTTCCATGTATGACGTTCGATATTCAATCTAAATACTATAATCACAGGTGACGTATTATATTTAGGGTTACCAGATAGATATTAAACATTTTCGAGATACACCTAAAAATACTACACGTAAAAATATGCATGCGGTTCCATCCGCGTAGAAATCCCTTTTACTGTCATACAGCTACACAATCGTTCATTTCTGGGTGTTGTGAGACCAAAAGTCTCTCGTAGTTCCTGATACCCACGACACAAGACTCGTATCTTACTGTGGGGTCAGGACTATGTGTGTGACTTTAGTGTATTTATATTATACTAGCTTTTGCTCGCGGCTCCGCCCGCGTGATCTGCTTTTTCCGGGATAAAAAGTAGCCTATCACCCAAGTCAGCTCATACCCTGTCTGTATACCAAATTTCATCAAAATTCGTTTAGTAGTTTCAGCGTGATTGACGGACAAACATCCAAACAAACAAACTTTCACATTTATAATATTAGTAGGATTATATTTATATTATATTTCTCCCCATACGGCTAAATTTATGTAGTCATTGCTTAGCCGATGCCTACGTCTTAATAGGATCTGCCAATTTAATGCCAAAAATTGCGGCGTCATTGGACCTATTTCGACTTATCAAAATTTTTCACAAATGTTATTTAATTTACTCATTGTTTATCTGTCTAATAATAATAAATTTGATTCAATGACGCTATGTACCATTATTTTGTTTTATTTTCTTTTTATATCATAGGCCGGCAAAGTGATCTCCACCGCCCATATACGCCCACAATACCAGAAGAATCATTGGCGCGTTGCCGAGCTTACATACCTATATTAGTATAGCAAGTGTTTTATACATATACAGCGATATGAAATTTTTAAAAATGTACACAATGGTTAAAAACAAATATCCGCGACTGTGGTCAATAGTTACTGGATGCGAGACTATAGACCCAAAATTCCAGGACATTCTAGGATTTGCCGACCATCTGGTAACCTTAATTATGCTGCAGTAAAAAACTACAAATGCTAGCACGACGCAGTCCACTGATTTAGAGTGGGCGCAACCTACTGGTACCTGTAGTTACAGTGCAACGGCTTAAAGTTGGCAAGATTAGTATGTAGTCAGTATTGGGCAAATGTAATCTAACTACTGATTACTAACTACGACTACATAAAGTAGTTAGTAATTATAACTACAAACTACATAAAATAATCAAAAATATAGTTAAAAATTTTGATTACTATTACGATTACAATCACGATTAATTGATTACTTTTTATAACTACAGATTTAACAGTGTGTTAGAGCAAGAGCGCACTATACCACGCTCTCGCTTTCGCTCGCTGCATGTCGGTACAAGTCATTTTTTGATTCAGTCATTATTTATTTGATTCGCAAATAATTTGAATTATGTTGATGTTTGCTTAGTAATTTTATTTTGGAAGTGATAACTTCTTATGGGAGGGTGAACCGAAACGTTCGGTAACGCGAGCGGTCCATCGACCAGCCAGCGTTAGCCAACCTCACTGGAACATCGATAATTTCGAAGTCCCAGGTTGCGTCACACAGTGACCAGTCGGCTTGGACCGGACTTGACACAAGACTTTGACAGGACTTTAACCGGACTTCGACCGGACTTTGACATGACTTTGCCACGACTTTGCCACGACTTTGACACGACTTTGACACGACTTTTACATGACTTTGACACGACTTTGCCACGACTTTGACACGAATTTTACACGACTTTTACACGACTTTGTCACGACTTTGACACGACTTTTACACGACTTTTACACGACTTTGACAAGACTCTGCCACGATTTTGACACGACTTTGACACGACTTTGGACACGACTTTGGACACGACTTTTACACGACTTTGACACGACTGTGATACGACTGTGTCAGGCTCCTCCGCTCTCACTTTAACCCACATTAGTTTAAGTTATCACTTTTGTCAAGCGTCCCGGGACGCACACTTTTTTTTTTTGATTACATGTCAATAAAAAGGAATTAAGATCTGATAAGTATAGGTACATAATATCTACGACTTTAATCCTTGCATTTGATTATTCATGAAAATAAACATAAGTAAGTGCAATAAACTGATTTTTTTTATGCAGCCATATTCCACGTATGTTACTACACATTACATGTTTATTTAATTGCAAAATATAAGTTCATAAAACTTAAATAATCAGTAATTATAACTACTAGATTGCAGCAATCAAATTAACAACTACTTAATGTAGTTTGATTACTGTAGTTAAGTTACATGTAATCATAACTACATGTAGTTGACTACTTTTAATCGTAATTAGTAATCAGATTACAAAATTGTAGTTAACTACGCCCTACTGTATGTAGTGTTATGGTTAAACGCATAATAGGCGCTAATTTTAACAGATTATACATTCTCGTACTCATCAGTCTACACAATGTAACGCGTCCCCAAAGTTACGAAGTTTTGACAAGTCACTACGAATTAAGGCCATGCCACCAGCAAAACGCCGCGCGATCGGTGTTTTTAGAGGCTACTAGTCATTACTTAAAATAAATATTGATTAAAAAAATATACAATATATTTCTACAATCTGTCAGCTTTACTTTGTTCGATTCAAATTCATGTTAATGCTGATATATATTTTTAAATTGTCGTTATAAATGAACCATAAAAATGAGAAAAATGCAAAGATTCCGTGCGTCTCCTTTTATAGTACAGAATGTTTTCAAATGAGATTAACATCACTAGATAGGCTATTTAATAATGAATATTTTGCCCGTTTTAAATTTTCGAAAAGACCAAAACCTGATGTTTTAAATCAATTATTCGCTAAATACGTGCATATTCTGCACGAGAACTCACACACCAAGTACACGATTTAGTATGGCGCGAGTCAGTCAAGGTCGTTTGCTCACGGAAGGCCCTTAACGAATGTATGCACGCGTGTGTAGGGTTGTCGCCAATTGCTTTGCATACAGTCCGTGGTACGGCTCGTGCTGGAACGCGTGCCTTAAATGGTCCAATATTTTGAAATTGTGCATTACGGTTTAGATCATATATTTTTGTCCAGAAATCTGTTTCAACGTCGCTTTTTTCGATTTTGTAAAGGAAACTTTGAAATTGGCGCCTTGCTGCACCGGCCGCCCAGAACTGCTGCTTCAATTCATCCCAAGGCACACTCAGGGTGCTTTTTTGGCATCCACATTCCACATAAAAGCAGAATTTTTATTTTATTCATGAATAGAACTGAGTAGTCTTGATTTTACATTATTATTCCGCATAGATTACAAACTACGACAGTAGTGCCAACGTACCCAAAACAGGAATTAATATTTGCATCGATGACAATAACGATGCTGACAACTCCCGATTCCCTGAGTATAGGGACAGGGATAGGGCAGATGTCTTGGTCGTAAAAAAAGATTAAAGTATTTCTTACGCATGACTAGCAAAAATTAAAGTGTAATTAAATAAAAAAAGTGTAATAAAATTGTATAAATAATGAATATGGTGGAATTTTTGTTCGAAAGCATACGTTATTTTTATTCAATTGAATAAAGCCGCGACATTATCATAATTAAGTAGATAAGATAAATTGGTCGATTGACGTAAACCTGTATTATAACAAGCCTACAGCATCAATTAATTTATTGTATTTATTTATGTGTTACTGCGGGAATCTCAACTATACCATATATACAGGGTTATTTTTAAAACACTGACCACCTCGCAGGGCCATATAGCTGACCCCATAAGGAACAACTTTTGTTCTACTAGTTTGGACATAACTCAATACATAAGAAAAAAAATGATTTTACAAGTTTTTGTTATATAGTGTTTTTGTTCGTACGTCTACGTGTAGGTATTATCGATCGAGACGGCGCGGCCGGTCATTGAACTGACACGCGCGCCCGCGTGTATTACGTAATCTGCGCGTAGGTAAAATTCAAGACGGAAATTAAATTCATAATTATTTTTGTATGAGAATAAAATCTAACAAATTATGAAAAGTCGTAGAACAAAAGTAGTAGCAAATGACCTTAGGAATCTAGTCCTACGAGGTTGTCAGTGTTTTAAAAATAACCCTGTATGTACATATATAAACGTTTTTATAATGGTTATCCATGAGCCAACATCATTTTTACAGGACAAAGTTACCTATATTAACTGCATCATACACTACACTCATACAAATTTTACCTAGTAATAATAAGTATTATAAACTAACAAAAAATACAATTCCAATCTCAAACTTCAAGGTATCTATTATCGACTAAACAGAATTCATAGTATCAGATAAATTGGCACATAACTCACCCGCGACAGGTATCTTAGGCTCCCGATCAATAATGTCCCATAATCTCGTAGCGGCTCCCATGCCCTTGTTCAGGTCAGTGTAGAAACTGCTCAAACCGCCTATACTAATACCGACGTACGCGGCGTACAGTAGGAACGATGTGAGGTTGCCAACACTCAGTTGTTCGGTGGCAACCATACTGCCCCCATAGTACAATACGAGAATTATTATCGTATTTCCGGAGAGGCCAGTCTGAAAATCATTCGTTTTTTATTCACACTCTTTATTATTTAACGATATAACTAATCTAAAGAACATTCTTGTGATTATTACACCTATTACCTACATTAATACCTATGCAAACCAAAAAATTAAAGAACCAAACTGAACCAGAATACTTGTATCATAAATAATATTAGTATATTCATTATTTTCGACAATACATACAGCTAAATTAAAAATATAGATCAATATTTATATAAAATGGATGTCAATAAAAACTATACTATGCCTAAATTCACAAAATTGCTATTCAATTATGAGTAAATACGGACAGAGCACACTTAAGGAACCCATATTAAAATAGTGTCATTTTTTATATCATAGTTGTTTATAATTCCTGTTTATATTTGTCTTAAGGAAGTCAGTTACTTATCGGTTCGAAAAATAGCTGAATTAATTTCAATATCATTATGCTAATGCCACACAGTTATATATTTTTAAGCATACATGTCGGCGAGGTCGTAAAACTGGTAGTAAAATATATTAAGTGAAATATATTTTAACTCCTACATTGCAATTGCATCGCAAGTGTTATAAGGCTTACCAAACCGTAGAAGCTGCCAACAGCCAAAGACTCCTTGTAGGCCAGTTTTAAAAGGCTTTCTATTCTCTGACCGTATGACTCGCATTCTTTTTGCTCTTTGCTAAATGCCTTCACAGTCTTTATGTTTGAAATTTTCTCTTCAGCTAACTGAAAATAATTAATATTGCTTGTTTATAAAGAACCATATAAATAGTGCCTTTTTGTAAATCTCAACACGCACTTCCTTTCAGTCAGTGCTTAATCCTAACAAAGTACTTGAATCGTATTATAGGAACTCCGACAGGTATTTCTACCTCCCTAATCGCTGCCTCCGTAATTGTCGTGTTGGCGGGCTGTTGAACCAGAAGGCGAATATAATCTCTGACGGCGATCAAGGCCTACCGTCTATCAGCTGACTTGGCATCTACACTTGTCATCAGTCCTGACTACTACAGGCAGTGCGCAGATGGTTTTTATTACTGTATTTTGTTTCACTTTTGTTTCATCTCGTGGTAAACTTGACAACTGAAGTAGCCATAAGTAACGAGAAATGTGTAAAAGCGAGGTATACAAAGACGGAGATTTATGAAGTTAATAGCCTATAGGTGTCTTAATAATGTTTTTTATATCAGAAATTACCAGAAACCTTGAAATATTAAAGTACAAAACACAATCATACTTATATAATTAATTATTGATCAGATGTTTTACAGGATATATGCGAAGATCAATATAATTAATTACACAGGTGTAAATGTACCTACAACATTAGCTACTATATTAATGGGTATACGACGTATAAACATACGAAATTTTTCGTTATTATAAGGAATGCTCGACTTAATTTAAACTTAGCTTGCTGAATCAATTGCCATATTATAATTCTTATAATAAAACCGTTTTAACTATTGGGTGTTCGTTATTTATTAGTTTTACAGGAAAATCCTGTCACTAACACAAATTGTGGTTGTCCACTTTGGTATTTGAATCCAGAAACGTTTAACCTCACCGGTTTTGCAGTGCAAGTACACCGCCACTAGATCAATTAGGGGTTTGTACGTTTATCAATTAAGCTATTTATGGTGGGTGTCCTAACCTCTTCACCAGAGTGGGATGAGATATACTTATCCAGACGACTATTCCAGCTGCTCTTTCTTGGATAGAGAAAAAGCGCTGAAGCTGTAATTTCGCACCCTTACTCACCTTAACCAGACGTGGCACTCGGTCTATCAAAAAACTAACTTTAATTTTATTTTACTTACCTCGCTTGTTTCGGCGAGCGAATCTTGCAGTTGCCTGGTGATGCCTCTGACAAAACGTCCGTAAATGACAGCGAGCACTGACACCGGAGGCACCACGCACAAGCCGATAAGCGCCAGCGACGGTGACATATAAAACTTTAAAGAACAATTGGATGTAGTTACGCAGAAAGGATCCAACCTACATCGAGGTCAAATGGAGATACATAATATTTTGTTTTACTAAATTCCATAATTAATCAAATAGTTTTTTTGAAAAATCTCTTTAGATTAAGTAATATTGCCCCCTAAAACTGCTTATGCAGTTTGTTTGTGGGTACCGAACGGGTCTCATAACTTACTCTCAAATTATGTTTTCAAGTATGTTTTGTTTTAATCATTTAACATACAGACATCGTTTTGTTACATTTAATGTACAGGTGAGGTGTTAAGGTGGAAAAGTATACGGTTTCCTAAGGTTCTGTCTCCATAGTAATTTATTAACTCTTCGTACTAGATACCACTCGTGTGCTGTATTTATGTGCGACAGGAGTTTTATACTTTTGACCTTCCCTTAATATGGTATGGCAATTATGTGCGAAAGTAGAAATATATTTACCATCATCCCAGTGCCTGCTCCAACCATGAACAGAGATCGGAGGCCATCACTGACATTTTGACTAAGGTTGCGGCCGACCAACTGCGTGTCGGCCGACAGCCTATTTACTAATTCTCCTGTCGACGTTTTGCCGAACCATGCGGCTTCTTGTCGCAATATTGCACTATACACCTGTTTACGGAGGACTTGTGTCATCCTTTGACCTACAAAACATTTTAAAATTGAAAGCAATCCTGAAGAATTTCTATTTTCAATGCATTACTTGTTAATTACTCCTTGTTGTTGCTGGTGGGACATTACGTGATACATTTTTATTTTTTATTTATTTACTCGTTCAGACAAGTCGCATTTCGAAGTTAACTTCAGTCCGACATAATTCTAGCAACTGTCGGGGTACTCTCACGACAGTTGACGTTATATGTGCCTATTTGGACTATTATGTACTTGCCATCAAGTCCAGTGTAGTTACTTCACCATGCAAGGATAAAGAAAAAGATCGGTGTTGACCGAATCTATGAACCTTGACAAAACTTATTAAATAGTATGTAACATCTTTATTAAACTATTAAATACAATGTTATAAATAATACAATTTTACAATATGCTCTCCTTGACCTATGATATCAAGGTTCCAGTAATGATATGGTGAATTAATTAGCCATGGCCGTGATAACGAAAAGTGACTTAGTATACCCATAATTTTTTAAAGTTACAAATGCGGCTTTATGGAAATTGCTACTAACGTTGTGACGGCTTTTACCCATTTACCACTCAACTGGCCATAAAGTTTGCTCTATAGGTATTTGTTGAAACTATTACGAATAGAAAGCAGCGATAGCTCAGTGGGGGGAGTGGTACGGACTGTCGATACGAAATGTCGCAGGTTCAAGTGCACACACCTCTGACTATTCTTAGTTACCTGTATATTAATTGTTAATTATCGCTTGCTTTGACGGTGAAGGAAACATCGTGAGGAAACGTAAGAACTCGATAAGATTTTTGAAGGAATGTGAGGTCTGCCAACCCGCATTAGGCCAGCGTGGTGGACTAAAGCCTAATCCCTCTCATTCAGTAGAGGAGACCCGTGCCCAGCAGTAGGACGTATATAATTATTACGATTACTTTTAGCAAATTAATCACTGTGACATTCAACTATATTTATGGAAACTAAAACTTATTGCTATATAACCGGAATAAGTAATAAAAAAAAATCGATTCGATCAGATCTTTTCTGGTTATGGTATTATATCCAGATATTGAAATCAAACAGCCTGAAAACAAATCGCGATCAAATAAATACCACTTAAAAATAATAGCTTTATAAAAACAGCGGCTTGTTCTAACACAATGACAAAAAATCGTTGTTATATCATCACTAAATTGAATACTAATTTATTGTTGTGCAACAAGGGCTGACAAATAAAAGTTAGTAATCTACTTTGTCTATGCAAACTGTATGTTTTTAAAATAAATAAAAAACGCATTTTTTTCCATTTTTGTTCTACCGTAATGAAAGTTTCACCCGACCGGGATACATGCATGAGCATGCCGGCAGCGTGTTTAATGGTTTTTATTTTTTTTACCTAGTTCACCTTTTTGTATACTTTACTTCACTTATTTTTATCCAATCACAAGGATTATTTTAGTTACCAATTAGTTTAAACCGATATGTCCATTCAGTAGAAATTTTCAGTCAGTTTATAAAAACGCATTAATGTTTTTTTTTACATATTTTAGACCTACATATACAAATTACTGAATCGTAGAGCCACGTTGTAGACAGTTTTGTCTATGAAGGGGCCGGCTCGACCGGGTCGTTATCATTATCCTACAGAAAGATGACGTGAAGTAGCTGCTTGCTGCTGCGTTTCGTACGGTAAATGAAATATCCGGAAGCCCAAATCCCTTGATTATCCCATTCGTTTGAGGTCATCAAGGCGTCCATTATTGTTTTGGTATAGTTAGGCATGCTTGGTCGGTGGAGATCACTTGCCATCGGGTGCCCCCACTTGCTTGTATGCGGACTTATGCTATATAAAAAAAATTGCTACGACTGAAATTTCCGTGACGAAACTTTATTACATATTTTCTAATGTAATTAGTTCAACCGATTTCTCAAAATTGTCATTTAATTCAAGGTCATTTTGACGATGTTACAGCCTTACAACTTAACCTACAAACAACTTCCTTATTATTATGAATTTTAATGATTTTTTTAAATAAACTATGTCAATCTATATTCTTGATTATTCAAATTTGTTGTCTACAAACAACAAATTAACATAAATATTTTATTACCAATTACAGTGAGACAAATTTTAAGATTGTGACTATTCTATTCTTATTATTGTGTAATAGATATAGTTTGTCTACCATATAAACACAGACTACTACTTCTTACTTTTAAATTGTATTACACATAAAATTCAATACAAGAGTCATTGATTAAGGAATACATTTTAGATTTAAAAAGGTGTACATAAATATCTAAGTGTACTACATCGTAGTGCACATCTTTCTTTCACACAGTAACAAATCAACATAATTTTTTGCATAGAGATAGTTTATAGATTGGTTAAGACCAGATAGGCTAATTTCTCTCCCAGAAATATGACAATAAAGATTCTCACCTGGGCAAAGCTGTGAGCTATAGATGGTTAAATATAAAGCTATAACAATCATATGATAACAATCATGAAATATCTTTTGAGCTAGAAATTTTTAAGATTTATGTACATAATATTATCTATTTTTATTATTATGAAAATAAATTTCTTACAAAAAAAAAATATTCACAGAAAAAAATAATATGTGAATGATACTAATCATGATGCAATCCAAAATTGGACTTTGTGATAATGAGAACTATTATCACAATCTATAATGAATAATACTAATGAATAATAAATGCAAGTGCATATTTTGCATCTTACATCTTGCTTCACACCTGTGTGAAGTGATATGTGGTATTGTAGTACACATTTACAATACCATCATAAGATTATGGGTTTTAACAATTTCCATATAATTTAATAATATAAGCATAATATGATGATCTACAATAATTATATAATATTCATACTTAATTATAAAAAAAAAACATCGTTTCTACTCACCTGATATAGACATGAGGTATACCCTCCCAAAATTGCAAAGACCTCCAACTAGGAAAACACCACATAGCATTAAACACAAAGCGTCAAGTTTCTCTCTTGCAGCCCCCAAATCACTTGTGCTGCTGTAAATGATGTCCAGGACTTTGCCCAGAGAAAAAGGCACTGCCATTGTCACACTGGAGGAAACCACAAGGAAGCCTATTGCAGCTGAAAATAGCAAATACTATTAACCAATTCACATACCAGGCTAATGATGCTGGCATGATAGATTGATAAATCAACTTATATTACTTTTTATACCTAAATAGGTCTAGTTTTATTTATTTTTTATGTGTTATTAATTTATTTGTTTGACATAATATGATCAGTCTGTCAGAATAATACAAAAATAAAAATTAGATAACTGTGCCATAATTTGGCATAACAATTAACCTCATATACATACAACATCAATATTAATCATTTTTATTATTTAAGTTAATAGAGAGAAGCGAATGTGGGTGGTCTATTTATTTAGAACCTACTATACTATATTCAATATAAAAACCTATGCACATCCTTGTGGAATAGATATAAATTTTTGCTCATTCATTTAGTAAATCAAATTAAGAGTAATTTTATTTATACTGAATAAATAAATAGTAGTAGAAATCAATACACAAATTTTTGTTTGAAAAGAAATATAACAATAGTACTTGTAATTTGTTAAAAATTGTGCGACATATTGGTACATAAATATGAATAGTAAACATTATTCTCTTTACTTTTAAGTGCATTGTCCCATCAAGCTGTATTATTTTATTACTGACTGCATTTTATAAATTTCACATAAATGTAGTTACCAGTAAGTGTCCATTTTTCAGGTTCAGCTAATCCAAACAAACGCTTTAATTCCGAACGCTTTAATCGAGTATTAATTTTATTTGACGTTACTAACGTTCCTTGGTCTTTTATTTTATCTATATGTTCGTTTTTCTTCTGGACGTCCACCTGGCTTGTGTAGTACCTCAGTCTAAGGTTATAAAACCCAAATCTATCGGGAAAAGTTCTACTAAAACAATTTCGTACGGCTGCCTTCTGCCCATATAACCTGAATCCACACTGATGACATAAGTTATTTTTCAATGGCACTCTGAATAATAAATTTACTTGTTTGCTAGATATTTTGAGTTCGAAATTATAAAGCAACCGCTGTAACATTATGTTGAAATGTTAAGTTTTTCTAATAATTCAAACGAAAAAAAAACATTGTTGCTTGTTTTGTCCGACTGTCAAATTGCTACTGACAGCAAATGTTACCAACCCGGTCGTTTATTAAAACTGAACTTTTAATGTAAATTAACATAAATTAATAATACTAGCGCTGTATTACACGTTCCATTGCTCGGCACGGACCTCCTCTACTGAATGAGAGGATTAAGCCTTAGTCCACCACGCTGGCCGAATTCGAGTTGGCAAACTTCACATACCTTCGAAACTCTTATGGAAATCTTATCAGGTATGCAGGATTCCTCACAATGTTTCCTTCGCCGATAAAGCAGGCAATTGTTAGCAATTAATATAATAATATACACGTAACTTAGTAAAGTTAAAGGCGCATACTCTTAGGGCTGATTTCGACCCTGCGACTTTCGTCACGTCTAGTATTTGTATACTCTATTAATAAAACAAATCTTATTGTCAGGGCATATGCCCCACTTTCTCTATAAATAAAAATATCAGTTTATTAAAGTATTCAGTTATATTTATTATTAAGCTCAGCGGATTAGCAAGCTAAAGTGGCAGTGGGCAGGCCACATAGCTCGCAGAACCGATAACCACTGGGACAGAAAGGTTCTGGAATGGAGGCCACGTACTGGCAAGCGCAGCGTTGGACGTCCACCTACAAGGTGGACAGACGACCTGATAAAGATCGCAGGAAGTCGCTGGATGGAGGCCGCTTCCAACAGGTCGGTCTGGAAATCTTTGGGAGAGGCCTATGTTCAGCAGTGGACGTCTTGTGGCTGAAGATGATGATGATGATGATGAAAGTATTCAGTTATCACCAAGTTCATGTTGTCTAAGTGTTAACTATAAAGACCAATTGAGAAACTCTGAAGATGTTGGTCGAGACTCTTCGGTACCAACCCATGGGCAGAGACGACTATCGGGACAATAATAAAATTATTGAGTCCACGTCCTGCATGTCGGTAACCTCGTGTGCCAGATCTAAATATTTAGTCTAAATGACTAAATATTTAGTCATTTATACATATTGTTATGAGTATTTAATACAATATAAACTAAAATTTGGCACAAATCTAAACCAACCGTTAATAAAATTGAATAAATACGTACTCAATTCCATTTACGCAGCCCGATGACTATCCGGCTATTTGACTAAATTGATGGAATACTACGGCATCAACTTTATCTCAAAATTTGAATGTACAAATAATTTATCGTGATTTTTTGTTAATGTGTCTGGCATTAAGCCGGGACAACGCTAAGCAGAAAGAAGAAATGTATTTAACAATTTAAATACATTTCTTCTTTCTAAGATTTGGATAATTATTATTAAAAGCTTGTATGGTCTTGTTAAAAGTTGTTGTTGGCAACTCTACAGCTGACAATATAGGACAATGTATACTGACGTTTGACAGTGACAATTATTTTTAAATCCATAGATAAACTAAAATAATTGAGATTTAAATAAATCAGCTGGTGTGTTAGGGAAAAATTGTCACCAACCTTCGCACTCCGAGATATGAGTATACCGATTATATATTATCACAGATTACTAAGCAGTAAGGAAAGCTACTGCTTCCCTGAGTGGTTTTGTAGACACGTATCCATACGTGTGGTGTTCGAACAGACTGGAACAGCCATAGATGTAGTAAATATAAACAAATACATCTATGGGGACAGAATTGTACTGGGATAGGGATGGACCACAGAACACTATAACTCTAACGAGGTACGCTGGGTGAACGGAGGTCTTAAGGTGGTTCAAATTGTATTATATTTACTTTATTTCTATTCATATCATTCATCCTTGTAAATAATGCTAAACGACGATGGAATGCTGAGATGCAGTCAGGGGCGCGGTTGAAAGTTTTTAAAATATATATTTTTGAAGTGATAACCTCTTATACACCGCTTCGTAACGTAACTCTGTCTGGCTTACATTTCTCTCACGCATACGGCAGTAGTAGGTAGGCTTCTCCTCTCTCACTTTAACCCTCAATACTTTAAGTTATCACTCTGGTTATCACGGTATTATATTTCCGTAAAATTTTGAGCTCGATGGATGAAGCTAAAATTTTCATGTATTATGAGCCACTGAAATCCGAATATTATAATTTTGCCGAAAATTCGAGCATTACTGCAATTATTGTTTATAGCCAATTGAATAGCCAAAGAATGGGACAGTTCATAACTCGGCTACTAGACCAATATTGTACTATTAATACACTGGATGTTTGAAAATAAGTGCATTTTAATTGTTGCATATTTATTTATTGGATATTGTATACATGAGTATTACAGTTGTCCTATGAAATAAATGGGGTATTCGGTAAAGATTTGAACTTATTAACGAGTGCAATGGTTGTTATAAAATTAGCTAGACGTCTTCTAAAATGTTGCGCACGGCTACTCTGTTTTGTTTTGATACTTAATGCCAATTGGATTTAATAGTGATAGGATTAATGAACTGCGTCAATTTAGATAAGATAGATTTAGCTGGAAGGAGGGTACCTAATATTTTTGTACCCGACTGGACAGCGACCATCGTAAATGTGGTAAAAACTGACCATAGTAGCTCGTGTTCAGACAGTATATATCCAGTAACTTCAAGCTGGCATAATTCTGCCAATCATCGAGGGACGCATTATCTCTGCTTTTGCTGTGCCAGGATAAAAAAAGAAGTTACAGTACTATTATGCGTTTCAGCAATGTCAGCTTTTTTCAGAAATACCTACGAACGAAAGAAGTTGATGATCTAATTATGTACATTTATTATTACCACAGCCCGAAACAGGAAGGCCCGACATTCGTTGTATATTCGTACTCATTCGTAAAATCAAACATTGGCTATTGGCGAAGCGCTTTTTTTTTATGTCGTCATATTGCAACTTACAATATGTATATTGTAAGTTGCAAGTTGTGAAAAAAAAGTTTAAACAGAATCTACAAACAATTGTTTATATTCTGCTGTCACCACTAAACTAAAGTAAAACAGTTGAGATTTTTCAAATTAATGTGATGCATAATTATAGTTTGGTAGGACTACAATTATACATAATGGACGTCATTTTAGATAAAAGTATGCTTGGAATTAAATTTGGACCAAAATAAAAATACTTAATTTGGTATTAGTTGTCATTATTAACTACCATTGTCCGGCGTTTGTGATAGATCTACTCTATTTTGGATCATCACCACTCTTCAAAATTTGAAGATAAACTAACATTGCTAAAATGATTAATTTAAATCGTAGCACTGTTAAAATTATTTTGATTATATTTATTTGTCATAGAAACATATTTTAAATATAATTTGATATATTTTTAATATATATTTAATACAGAACATATTCTAAACATGGATTATTTATTACTCTAACGTCACGATAATGCTTCAAATGCTACCAGTAATACTAACATGACATACATATATAATACTCGAATATTAACTTGTCCAGGCTAAAGTTAGTCACTTCACACGCCCTCTACGCCTTTTGTCACTGAAAGTATTAGCCGCGACACCGCTCGCCATCACTTCAGACCGACCAAGCTAATTTTCACGATTTGTAAATAACAGCACAATATTGAACTAAAATTAAAATACACATCACAAAATTGCACCAGGCAAAATTTATGTCCATTTATTTGTGTATGTTAATCAAATATGGTTATAACTGCCGAACTTGAAACGTTACTTCAAGTGTCATTATGTTGTTTCTTAGAATTAGATTTCGACACTCAGAGCCAGTCATCATGCTTTACACTCCGAGATGATTTATACTGACTACAGAAAATTATTTATGGTCAGTTACTAAATACAGAAATTATTTTAATTGACGTCTCTGAGAAATAATCGAATTCTAAGAAATACCTAATGCATATGTTTCTGAATAAAGCAGTATGAGTGACAAGAATAGGTAAATTTGATAGGGTTTAAGTACTAGAGTGAACCATTTATTTGTTTATGGCACAATTTGTGCGAAAATAATTTCATACATTACTTTATAATATAAGTTTAAAAATATTTATTACATACATTGAGACGAAATCACAATAATTTAGGAAAGTAATATAAAAATAATTTCTAGCGCGTTCTATTGTATACCGGTTATTGAAGTTAGTGAAATTATTTAGCATCTATGTCTCGAGGTGACGAACACTGCAGTGTCATGCAGTACTTTGTTATTTAAAGTTATGAGTCTACTATTCATGGGCAAGTACGCTTACAATTAGGCGAGCAATCTGCTTGGTTCGTCATTCAGGAGAATAAAAAATAGAATCAAAATATTCTCTGTAAGTTGACAATGATATACTTTTTTTACTAAAACAATTTTAAAAAATATATAATGTTTAATTAAACGTATTGTATTTGTGTAGAATACAGTCTACGATTCTATATGACTATGAAATTATTGATTATGTAAATAAAATAGTTGCTCACATAAAATAATAACATATCTGTGACTACAATTAGCTAAAAACTGAATTATATCTTATAATTTCTAAATACAATAAGCTCCTATTGCACACTTCGTAGTTTTTTGATAGTTAAATCCATAGATATAAGTAAAAAAGGAAGATACGTTAGCGGCTCACAGCGAATAGGACGGCCAAACCAGGTCCAATGGACACACTTCTCACCAGTGTAGGCGACAATAGTTTACCGTGCGGACGTGTCGTCTCCTACGATTAAAATAGTGGATTTCGATCACAATGCCTTCATATTCATTTGACAAGTGTTTGAATCAAATACTTAATTGTAAATTATACAATTTAATTGTAACAATATATTTCTTATTACCTTATTTGTATTTTTATTTCTCAAATTAAAAGACGGAATTATTTAATAATTGGTTGACGCTAGCCCGGCACTCGAACGATCACGTGATCGGCCAACGATGACCGAATCTTTTGTTTCAAATTGAATGTGATGCACAGGCTTGTCTCTGTCACACTCTCTTTTTTACCGTATTTCTTTCTCCCTTTTTTGCGTGTATTGCACGCAAATAATTATTTATGTAGTAGTGAGCGGGTTTGCATGTAGTTGTATTAAGACCGTATTTTAGTAAGCGTTTGCTTGAACGTAACGCATCTTCTTTTTTTTATTATATCTATGGTTAAATCCGTTTTTCAGGAAAATACTGGCAGTTAACATTGTGTTATAAACTCATTATTACCATAGACGTAACTTTACCAACATTGTATCCAATAAGTTTAGGCGTGTTCGGGAGACCAACGTTCTGAATAGCTAAGTCCGGCATTCAACACAAAGGTCTATACTTAAGTCCAACAATTATAGGTTTACTGACTAATTTTAAATGTATAGATTAATCTGTCAAAATAGGAAAAATAAAGCAATAATCGTTTGACAACACACTCCTCATCCTGCCTCCTTTTATTTAACGCTTATTTAACGCACTGTACTTGTACAATACTGTCAGTTTGACTGTTGACAGTTTGTTGGTTAAATATATTTACGAATACATATGATGCTAAGCAAGATAATGACCCAGATGAAAGCTACAGTAATCTTTCTCAAAGCCTAACTTAAATTACTCAGAACTTTGTTCGCCCGAACACGCCCTTTGTCATGGTTTCCCTATACCATTTTCTATAGTTTATTGCGTGCAATATACTTTATAGTATAGGGTTTTGGATCGCCATAAGCTATATGTATTGTCGAATTTCAATAAATACACGCCTTCACCTGGATATGTGTGAGAGCCGGCATATACCTGGAACATAAAATAAACTAATTAAATTACGTCTCAATATATCCTATTTATATTCGTATTATTTATGTAGGTATCTTATCGGCGTTATCTTTGCACCTTGCTTACATATACCTGCATTACCCAAAGAGTAGTGACTGGCAGAGAATACCTTTAGCATTAATTCCGCCTTTATACTACATGTATACAAAATGTAAATCAATATACAAAAGAAATCGACAAAATAGGTGTACATTTATTGAAGAGATCATGTAATAATATACATGGTAATAATAGTACTGTAACATCAAATTCAAAATTTCTATTTTTGAAGTTGGATAATAAATAGCGCCCAATGCATCTCTCTGAAACCTGTACAAATGGCAAAGAAACTTATTTAATCTAACTCTAATTAAATCGATTAAATTAAAAGATTGTCACTCATCTACAGTGTGTAATAATTATTATTTAAATTAAAATATTAATTTAATAAAAAGCTTTACCTCAGTTTGACAATCACGTCTGTATATGGGCACTACAATACTGAGAAGTGGACGATGACAACTCAACGCACCCCTGTCGCTGCCAACCTCAGGATCACCAGAGTTACCCTGGACACTCGACTCTAAAAACAATAATCACAATTAAATATAAGTACAAGTAGTAAATCACTGGGAATAGACCTTTTTTTTCTTAGTTGGATCCGATAGTCTGATCAGACTTTTTCTATAGTACAGACCGGCAAACAAACCAGTGAGTCACTTAAGCGATATCCACCGCCCATCCACATCCGTATCAATAGAATCAGACACATCTCCAACCTTGTATTGTATTTATGGTGGCGACATCTGGGAGTTACACAGACGGATGAGCTCACGATAGTGGACACATTTCACCCTATCGGCAATCTTAAAGGAAATGGATAATTAAAGGATGTGGAAGGGAGGTGGATTTGGGCCTCCGGACAACTCACTCACCGTACGGAACACAACATGTCAGTTTTCTATGAGACATTGTTAACGACCCGGTCGACCGGCCCATTCGTGCTGTAGATTAAACTGTCTACTGTATGGCTCTAACGCTCTCATCGAAATATTGGAAGACCTTTGTGCCATATGTTTGTTTGAATAGTCAATAGATATCCCATCCGTTAGGCGGAACAGACATCCGCGTCTAAATGTCTAATAACGCTCTCGGTACAATAGGCCAATAAAACATATATGGAGTGTTGAAATAAAACTGACTGACTGTCCCCCCCGTGACCACGAAGGCTGAAAAGTCTTCGAAACGTCGGGATCAAAAATAATAAAAAACCGCGATAAAATTCGTTTAAATTATTTTTATTTCAATGAGTAATATTCGCGTAAACGTAAGAAATCATCATGTATGGAGTGCTTAGACAACCGGAAACGAAATCGGACATTTATTCCCAGTCTAGTTGTTGAAGACAATCAACTTACTTAAAAATCATACAGATAGTAATATTACACAATACAAAAAAGGTTTTTGCAATTTAAAAACACATATCCAAAGAAAACGAGCAAAGCACATAATAGAAACCAACCGCTACAATTTGAGAATAATTTGAACATCATCCCAGGAGAAAATAGGCGTAAGTCACACATTAAAGTCACACATGACTAACGCCAGTATGGTTCTGAAGTATTCGAATTCCATCGTAAAGAAATCTGTTCAGACATTAGAAATGAACGTACCGTCATCGCCGTATCCATCATCGTCCCCGTCATCTTCCTCATCGCTCTCTGACACGTGTACCGTCACCTCGTTTGTTGGTGATTTACTCCATTCGAAATATATTCCAAAACCTGGAAAATAAAAAAAAAACTATTCTTGAAATATTTTAAATTGTTATTTAAATTGTTTATTTAAATTGTTATTATGAATTACTCCTGTCTCCATAGAGGCTATTCTTTTTTTTATACTTTCTTAAAAAACTTTCTTTGCAGAAGTAATTTAAAACAAATAGTTTTTATTTGAACTCTGTATTTTATGGTTTATTATGAATTTTATATCTTATTTATTTTTACTGCCTCGGTGGCGCAGTTGTGTTGCGTGCGCGGTACGACTGCTGCACTGAGGTCTCGGGTTCGATCCGCGGGTCGGGTAAAATGATACTGGGTTTATCTATCACGAAATGTTGAGTTTCAGCCCGGAGTCTGGCATTGTTCTCGGTATGACGATAGGCTCGCCCCCTATCACATCATGGGACGGAAATACGCTCAGTGAAATCTGAGTGTACTGGTTACCTCTGCCTACCCTTCGGGGATTACAAGCGTGAGTGCATATGTATGTATTTATTTTTTACAAAATCAAGCAGGAAATCTAATAGTATAGTGTTCAGATAATTACCAATATCATAGTTGTCAGTGGCGAATTCCCAACACAAGCACCGC
This sequence comes from Amorpha juglandis, assembly GCA_949126905.1. NCBI lineage: Eukaryota > Metazoa > Arthropoda > Insecta > Lepidoptera > Sphingidae > Amorpha > Amorpha juglandis. Next base: position 6,637,481 of record OX421380.1, read on the forward strand.
GCCCGCTGGTGTGTGGGCACTCGGATGGTCACCGTCTCACCGTGACCCACCGTCAGCCGACCACCGCTCGCCGCGGCTGACTCCTTGAACTGCACTATCTCACCTTGCGTCCACATACGAGCCTCATCTACCACGGGAAGGCCATCTAAAACATATTCAATGGGTAGGTATATTTTTTTTTATCCTGGCTCGGCAAAGTGACCTGATGGTAAGTGTAGCGCAATCCAAGAATAGTGTCGACCAACGATAAACAATGTATCCATCGTAGGTCGGCAAGATCATGCCGGCCTGCCAAAGGGCCAAGGGGGAGGGGAAGGAAAAAGGGATGGAAAAAGGGTTAGGATCAGGGAGCAAGCCCCTGGGAAGAACCGGATATACACTGGCTGACCCTGGAACGCGACCCACACAAGGTGGGCCACTATGGCAGGTTTTAGCACCAGTGTACGGTGGTCGCTATCCGGTCGGATACAAGTATCCTCCCACCAGCAAGCACGCGTATACGAGGCATCTGGGTAGGTATGACAGGTTTAGACAATTGGAATCGTTTTCAACAACACTCTTGAATCCACAAAGCTGTAACATTTGTGATTTCAAGCGATTTATTTAATGGTAAATATCATATACATAACAGCACTACCACCTGTCTAAGTTTTTGCAAGCATTTCTCTTACACTCTTTATGTATCCATATCACTTTTGTCTATAGTCCGATTTGAAACATATTGAAGCCGTTGAAATTACGGGCATTACGAGACTGAACATCTTATGTCTCGGCGTGACGAATGCAGAGCAACACCACACTTGAAGAACGCAGTGCAACGCCATATAGTACTTCTTAATTCAAAGGTCTAAGTGGTGATGCTGATGTTCATGGGCAAGCCACACGCTTAAACTCAAACAAAGTTGCAGTTGCCCGACCTGGGATTTGAACCCAGGACCTTGCAGTTTATCCGCCTTAGTAGACTACCACTAGACCAATGTGGGGGATTATCTTTTTGGTTAGGAGTTAAAAAGTAAGAAGGTTCTATAAAAGCATAGTAACGATTATTACCATCACTTTCTTCATCACCTCTCGACTCTTCAGTGTAATCAGCTGGCTCACACTTGTCTGATGTCTGCATTGATCTGAATAAAAAAAAACATGCAACAAACTATTAGTTGAATACCAGAGATTACTAAATATTTATTTGAAAAAATATATACTTTATTACCTACAGACAGCATGAATGTTAGCAACAATAACTCAAGTTGTAGGTTCGAAACCAACACCAAGAGCAAGAACCCTGATTTTATGTTAATTATGGCTTGCTTTAATGATGAAGAAACATCAAAAGGAAACCTGCATATCTGAGAAGTCCTCCATAAGAATTTCTAAGGTATGTGAAGTCTGCCAACCCATATTAGGCAAGCATGGTGGAATAAGGTCCTAACCCTTCTCATTGGTAGAGATGCTCCATGCCCAATAGTATGACAGTTTAAAACAAAATTATTATTATAGCACGAATAAATCACCAAGCTCACTTATTATCTGTAACAGCAATAACATCAGTTTCATTCAAATTACAATCTTTGACTATTTCCTCTTTTGTTTCAATTATTTCACTCTCCTTTTCACATTGTTCATCTTTTATTGTAGAGTTCGCTAGTCTTTGATCAACGGCTAGCTGTTGTATGTATTGCTGATAATGTTGATCCTGTAGCTGCCTGATCAGGATTGCTTGTTGATCGAAATTGCCTGGATATTGCTGTTGAGCGTATTGTAAGAACTGATCGTATGTCTGTGCGTTGAGCGCGTCTTTTATTCGCTGCCTGAAATGTTTAAAAAAATATATTGAAAGTTTAGAAACAGGTATTATTTACTCAACACCCCTTTTTATAAAATGTAGACTAACATTACTTTAGGTTAAAGTCAACCAGCTTGCATAGGTTACTATGGTAATAAGTTGTTTTAAACCCAGTTTAAGGTTAGTGTACATTTTATAATAAGGTAGAAATAATATACACACAATAGTCACATTCATAGTGCCTGATCCCACAGTGGGTTTGACCGGTACCTTAAGGGGTTATATACAGTTAGAAGGCCGAAAAAAAGTGAATTTTCCAGATTTTTTTCTGAGAAAACTTTTAAACTTATTGACCTAAAAATTTGTACACATATTATGGTATCTTTTAACTGTATTTTAAGACTTAGTATTAATAAAAATGTTTATTTGGAAAGGAGCTACAGCTGATCTCCGAGAGCTCCTCTCAAAAAAGACGTTTTGCGGTGACCACTATATCTCTGAACTGGATCCTTTGAAATTAAAAAACCAAACAGATTTCGTTAAAGTAAAGTTAAATCTAGTAATTAATCGAAGGAATAAGCAAAATATTTTTTTTTGCCAAAATGGCGGCTTCTCAAAAAAAAATTCGAATTTTGACCAAAATTTCGACCTTAAAATGCTTATAAAAAAATATATATTTATCGGTGAGAAAAAATCTTCGATTAATTACTAGAAAATATATTTAAGAAGCTCGTGTTAAAATTTGAGACTAATCGGTTAAGCCGTTTTCGAGTAATGTTGGTCACCGACTTTGAAAACACCATTTTGAGAAAAACGCGTTTAAAGTTTGAATAGCACTAAATATTTTCCGGTTTGGGTAGAGAAAAATAAAAATTTACCATTCAGGTATAAAAAAAAACAATAACACACTGTTGCTTTACGCATCTAAATACATTAGAGAACATTTACAATAGGCAGGTGCATAAAAGGGACAGTGTAAAGGGACAGGTAAGCGCTTTGAAGCTTTGGTAAGCTTTCAAGTACTTTTAAACGCCTTTTCAAATTTGCGTGTAACTTCGAAAATATTCACCGGAGCAATATGAAATTTTCTGTGTGTATTCTTAAATATATGTACATTAAGAAGATAAAATAAAAAAAAAATCGAATTTTGGAAAATTCTAACTGTATATAACCCCTTAAGTATTAGAAACTATGAGGGATATATTACGGTCTCACAAGACCCAGACCCGATTCCCGAAACGAATGATCAGTAGCATATAAAATAAACAAATTAAACAATCATGAAGATGCAACAAACTATTTCTCTATCTGCAGGGTTTTCCAACCTGGGGTCCGCTAACATGTCTTAGGGGGTCAGCGGACAAAATTAAAATTATGATATCACAATGCAATCGAGCGCTAGATGGCCACGAGCAGTGAAAACAAATCCGCATGGTCTGACGCACTGCAATGGGGCAAAGAGATCGTTTGCTCGAAGGTTAATTCGTTATTAAAATTAGTTAATTAAAAGAAATTTTGTATATCAACTTTAAAAAGATCATTCAATAAATGTACTTCAATAAATATTCTTCAACAAGTGGTAAAAATGACCCCAAAAACCAACTTAGTCATTGAAAAGCTTTTTTCATACCTGTTATTTGTTACTACAACAATCGGGCTCAAATAATTGTAGATAAGATTAGATTAAAATAGGTTTAACAAAAGTTATGAAAATTATTCATCTATAGACATTTTTTATACTTATTTTTATATTTACAACGTATTTTAAATTATATTTTTTTATACGGGTTCCATGGAGCCCTGTAAATTGACACTAATGGTCAGGGGATCACGGCAAGGTGGCGCTAGGGGCCCGCCCTTAAAAAAGGTTGGACAACACTGCTCTATCGATAATAAACAATTATATTAAAAACTTAATAAATAAAAAAAAAAAATGAAGCATAATAATCGAGGCAATATGTCTATTTGAAGACGTAATGGAAAATGAATTTACTATCTAATAGGTCATGCATGCCATATTAAGACAAGATTTCAGATGCTCGCTTTATACGCGTGTGTTGATTACGCAGTCAATGCGAGCGCGCCAGAGCATTTACTGCGTGCATAGGAGGACGCATCGTTCAATTATGGCACTGACACTTGACGGAAATTGCATTTGAAGTCTATAATTACAAATTATAGGACTCACACTTGCTGCTCTTCTGATAATTTGTTGCTCTGTTGTTTTTGTTTTTCGAGCGCTATCCTGTTCTGTAGCTCCATGTGCGCTCGCTCTTCCTCTGCTCTCTTTAATCTAGAAACAATAGGCATATGAGCTTAATTCAAGTAAGTAAGCCAACTTGTAATGAATTATAATATTTTTAAATACAATAATGACTTATACTTTGAGAGACTAGGTGGTACAGTGACCAAGTAGCCAACTAGAGGCCATATTCGATTCCTGCATCAAGACAATTAAATTTTATTATGACACAAGAAAAACATATCATAACTGTGGAGTGAAGTATAAGGTTTTGTGTTATGTATATATTTTATATATAAAAATTTCGTGTCACTTTGTTTGTTCTCAATAAACTCCTTTTTGCAAATACATACAGGCAATAATGTATCTATGAGTATATTATGAGCTAATGAGCTATTATAAACACTGAACTTACTCTTGTTGTTTCTTATCTTCTAAATCTTTTAGTATGGCCTCTAAATATGGCTTGAACAACGGACACAGCCTGTAAAAACATTATCAATTATATCACACCATCTTCAAACTTACAAGCTATGATAACAAATCACTAAACTAAATCAAACATTTCATAGGTAATTCTATTTGATGCCATTTTGTTATCAACATAGTTTGTTAAATACTGTTTCACAATGTAACAAAACATTTTACTAATTATGTGTTTTAACTGCATTACAAATATAATAATTATTTAAGATACTATGAAAGGCAGACAATTATGAAGCACAAGCTTGTTTACACCATGTCTTGAATCAAAAACTGATTCTTATCAACTTAATTTCCACAATAATTTTTTATATTTACAGTAAAACTCAACTGGTGAACTATTACTACTAACAGCCATTAATTTTATAATGTGAACAATTTTAAATATCCATCATCAAATTGAAAAATAAATATATCATAGATAGCTAACACCACAGAATACTTATTAGAATATGAATGTTGAACCATATGGGGCATCATCTTACATATTTAAAAAGATCATCCAATCAGCATCTCATGAGGTTTGGCACTTAAAAATATCTATTTAAAACACCCAACATTATTTACAATATCATCAGTTTAAGATTATGATATATATTTTTTAATCTTAGCTAAGAACCAGCTTGATTTAAACAGCTTTCAAATAAAAAAAACACATTCCAATTGGTTCTTTCTTTGAGGTGCTATAATGCTACAGATAAATATATACATACTTTCACAGACAGACAAACAAGTCAAACTTATAACACCCAACAACAACACTCTTTTGACAGAGTTTAGTAAAAAAATACACAGAACCATAAGTGATAAACCATGGCTTGACAATATTTATGATACCTTATAATTTTTGTAAGACATCCAATACACATGTAAGTATATACCTGTCCAAGCTATGTATAAAGCCTGCCATTGCCTGTATCTGGGACATCTGCCCAAGTGCCTGCCAAGCTGCCCGTCTGTCCCGTCCAATTACATCCAGCACGCCCAGCGGAGGTACTGAGTGGGGGTCAAATGGACCATGGGCTGCTTGCTGCGTGTAAGCAACTAGCTTCAGTCTATCTTCATAACTAAGATGTATAGCTTTGCCTTCTTTGTCTGAAACAAGAAGTCATGACAAAAATTATTAGCAGACGACGGATGAAAACGATCACTCACTCGATTATAATTTTTATTATAATTTCAAATTTTTAAAATAATTGCGAACACTTTCTATTTAAGACAGCAGCATATATGTGGGACTAAGGAAAGTTTAGATTGCTGGCTGTAATGATAAAGTAATATTTAATGAATTAACTAAAACAAAATTTTACCTTTGTAAAAAGACAGTCCATGTTTATACACTTCTTTTAATGGCATGCCCCATTTTCGTCCCTCACTTTCAACAATGCCTTGATCTGTTTCCAATCGAACTTTTTCTGGATTTACTTTACAATTATTTTCAGGTTTATTAGCCATTTTAAAAAAATCTTGTTTTTAGCGAAAATTGATATTTTTCCGGATATTTGACAACCACTAAATGCTGCCAGTGGCCGAAATTAAAGTTATACCATTGGGTAGGGACGTTAAAAAAAATCGATATATGATATCTCAATATTTTAAGTGATATATTTTTATTCAATATATCAATGTATATTTTTATTGAGCATCGAAATCATATCTAAACTTATATTCTTAAAATAGGATGTCATAAAATTAGCACCAAAAATTTTTAAGATGCCATAAAAGTCATCCAATATTCAACCCGAAGTATCGATATTTTTTCTTGACATATTAAAATCTAAATTGATCCTTTTTAACACGCTTTTATTAGCTTCAGACGTATGTATGTTGGTATGTTTGTCTGTAATTTGTCTTTGAACGTGATTTTGACCTCCTTTAAAACGTCGGATTAAATTGAAATTTGGCATACTTATCAAGGACCGATGAAAATGCAATATTGTATATAAAAAAAATAAAAAGTATTGCAAATTGTGATTAATAGTTATAAATAATTGTTGTGTAGTTTAGAGCCATCTATACGACACATAAGAATGCGTCAATAGATTGTCAATTTGCGTCAATTGAAATTATACTCTCTGGACCTTTGCTAATTATAAGGAATGTCGTAGAATCTAAGAGCGTCAATAGATGCCGCTTTTTTACCTTACTCAAGCGACTACAATATATTTATATTTTATTTTTTAGCATTTGCGTATTAAAATTCGTAGGTTAATTCTGAAGTTTCACTTTTGCCATGTGTGAATTGCACATAAATACGCTTTTTTAACACGCTTTTATTAGCTTCAGACGTATGTATGTTGGTATGTTTGTATGTTGGTAGGTTTGTCTGTAACTTGTCATTGAACGTGATTTTGACCTACTTCCAAACGTCGGATAAAATCTTGACAGCGCGATGTAGATGTGCCAGTGGCGCCATCTCATGATTTTTTTCTTGTCAACTTGTAACTTAAATGCAATAAAGGTGGCGCTGGTTGTTTTGTTGTGTTATTTTGATACGAGTTTAGAACAAAATAAATAAATAAAGTAAAAATTAAAACTTCCTTAAATATTTCATCGAATAATTGTTATAAATTACAAATTTATTACCTACAACTGTTATTAAAATTACTTCAGTAGTAAGGGATGTTCGCAAAACACTTTTTTTAACACGCTTTTTTATATTATTTACAATTAGTGGCAGCAATATAATAGAACATTGGATTATAGTCTACATGACACATTAAAATAAAACAAGAAAAAATCAAGAGATGGCGCCACTGGCACATCTACATCGCGATGTCAAGATTCTCCAGCGAATCATTACCTCCGACGCTTTGTATGAACTATGGGTGTTGTACGATTGATCGGGTACAGTTTTACAAATGGTGTTAAACAAGCCATTCGTAAAACTTGTTTCTTTCCTACCTCCTTCGTGACATTTTTACGTTTCAGCGAATTTTCCAATCACAAAGATTCGAAAGAAGTTTCACTTCAAAAAATGGTAAAAAAAATAAAAACACAAAGAAAAAAAAAATGAAAATACACCTTTTTATAGAAAATCAAACTAAAAAATAAAAAATAAATAATAGTTTAAAAAAACTAAAAAACACGCTTTTACATAAAATCCAACTAAAAAATAAAAAATAAATTTTAATGAATTCGAATTAGGAATAGTGTACAAAATTTAAAAATATATATAAATTAAGAATAGTGTAAATAAGAAAAAATATGTATTTTATTGTAAAAAAAAGCGTGGGGTGCATGGTGTCAATAGTTATAAAAATATTTTATTTACAGATATGAGTAGAAGGATCATCATTTTGATAATGTCTTAAAAAGCACCCCACGTTTTTTTACAATAAAATACATATTTTTTCTTATTTACACTATTCTTAATTTATATATATATTTTTAAATTTTGTACACTATTCCTAATTCGAATTCATTAAAATTTATTTTTTATTTTTTAGTTGGATTTTTTTTTTAAATATTGATACGATAAAAATGGATATTTTTTAGAATAAAGTTGGAAACATTATGTACAGCTTGGCAAAAAAATGTAGAAATAAATGGAGGCGCCACTGAGCCGTTTATATGGCACCCCTATATAGTTCGGTTTATAGTTTTGATACTTGTTATTATAAATTATAAAAAACTTGTTATAATATTTAATATGCAATCAAATAACAATTATTATAAAACCAATTACTTACTCGCTTTTTTGTTATATACCTATAATGTGTATTAATGTATTTGTTTCTGTATATAAGTATTTGTATGATAGATATTAGTTGTTTTCCGCATTATTCTCTTCTTCTACTACTTTATTGTGTAGCGCCGTCTAGTGGTAGATAGGTTTCCGTCACTGTCCATCCCACGGTTGTCCGGTAGAGATCGCTATAAGCGATAAGACCGCCCGTTGCATTAATACCAAACACTTAGTAATTATCCATAGTTAAGTTTATTATTGTACGTTGATGTGAAATAAAGTGTTATTGTATTGTAATTATGTAATGGCGGATAATGAACTAAAATGTGAACTTACCTACTTATTATGTGAGTTACTATACAAACGTAAAGACAGAATCGACTATTGATTGTAATTTAAGACTGAAGGTATCTAAAATGATTATATCATTAAATTATTACTATATGTATGTGAATCACCATTGTACAAAAAAATAATTATGATGTCAGGTTTTAAGATAGAAACATCTTATTTTATAGATGTGACTATTTACTGTTAAAAAAAGGAAAACCAAAAATGTATTCATTTTGTCTGTTTATTTATAACTTTAATTTTAACATTACACGTTTCAGATAAAATGATTGTCAGGGTCTCTATCAGTCTGAGAAACTCTCTTCCAAGTATTCTATATCCGAAAAATCTATTTCCATATTATCATGACTGATGCTGGGTAGACAATCATCCACATCATCTGATCCAGAAGTACTAGTGCTTTCGCCTGCAAGTTTAATAACTAACTTTTCAATATTTTCATACAAAGTGTGCTCTCTCTTTCTCTCGTAATATTCATCTTCATTTTTTTTACGTGCTGGTGTGAGTCTTTCCAATGTTTACTGTGATTTCTTCAAATTTACGCTCAGCTGCATCCTAATGAATGAAAAAATATTTAAATTATTACGTAAGTGAAAAGTCGATTGTAAATTTTAATTTTAAAACCGGTTTTTGAATAAACCAGAATAAATTACCACTTCGATTCGGTCGATTAAGAAAGAATTATGTCATAATGATAAAAACATCCACATTTTAAATCAAAAATTTGTGTTGTAAGATATTACTAATTATTGATGAACACAAGTATCAAAATTGGGGTAGTCAATCTCTAAACTGATTCTGTCACATGAATGTAAACATAACCTATAGGCTTGATAATAATGTTGAAAAATATGAAAGAATACGTTGTACAAGACATAAAAACCATTCTATGTCCATAGAAAAATATAAGATTGACTTAAATATCACAAAATAAACTTCCACTAACCAGTCATATCAGCGGTTCTTTGGTAAACATTGTCGAGGTCCGACACAATTGTTTTTGCTTCTTTTTCTACAAGACATCGTCGGTAAGCTTTATAAATAATTTCCCTTGCGGAACTTCGAATCGGCTTATTCAGTTTGTAACACTAATGGCTTCAAATAAACTTGCTCACTGAAAATAATTCAATAAAAACGAAAACTCAACGCGAGTTACAATCAAAATTCACAAATGTCAACGACGTGATAGTGTTGCCAGGTGAAATAAAGAATAAGTTCCGTTTCTACACTTTTTTGCCAAGCTATATAGTCGGAATAAAAATGATTGAGATTTGAACTTAAGGTCAAAATTTGAAAACGATTGATAAAAAAAATTGTAGAGTTGATATTAAGCACATTTGTGCTTATAATTAATCTTATAATCAAGTTTGTAGCAAATGAGTAAATTATTATTATTTTTTTGTTAAAGGGTTTTGTAAATTAAACGATGGTATTAAGTAAATTTTGAACACACGCGTGTGACGTGAAATAAATTGTAGCATAATATATTAAATGTTTGGACTTTTAAATAAAGTGAGCTATTTTATAATACAATAACTTTAACTAACGAATGGTACATTAACATTAAAGGAATACATTTACGTAAACGTAGATAGGGTAGGTTGTAATAATTGGCGAAAAGTTGCTGAAAAATAACAATGTGTTGTTAGGTCATTCTAGTATCATTAGTGTTTTTTGTCTGTTATCAGAAAATTTCGAAGACTTAATCTGGAAACCCTGAATGTCAAATAAAGTGTGTGTATTTATTTGCTGGTGACTGACCAATAATGAATTTAAAGTGACTGGGATTCGAGGTTAGAACTCTGACAGCGGCGTGTCGTCGCTTGTTTAATTTATTCCATAAACTAGTTTAGAGTTGTGTTTGTTGTATAAAAGTTGTGCGGTTTTGTTCATTAAACATCGACGGTGATGAACAGTGTATGGAAACATTGAAATAAGTGATTTAAGAGAAGTACTGAAAGGAGTTAGCACCTGGAATCCGACAGGACCTTGAAATCGACCGCACACGTGTTTCATCGTTCTGACATTAGATATAGTCTACGTATGAAATTATATGACTGAAGACTTGGCAGCATGGTCTACGACCTTAGCCGGTTCCTGTAAGGAACAAATAAAACAAAAAAAAAAAAAATTTAAAGTGACTGGTGTATCTGATTGTGATAGAACAGAAATAAAATCATCTTGTAAATCTGCTATTCATATTTCATAAATACGTCCTTTAATTAGACAATCTAATCTATTTTTTTCTCTTACGAGAACAATGTTTAATTTCAACACACGCTTTCGTGACGCTTCTGTCACGTTAATTATCAATTACACTCAACGTTAATAAATATTTTTATTGTGTAATTACATACCTACTATAAATAATCATGGAAGTGAATCCATTGAACATATTTTTCGTGAAGTCTGACAGTAAAGGCGATAGGTTACTGTTCCGATACCCATTCACTACTGATAACAAGGATGAAAGTAAACAGAAAAAGTGTGGAAGGCACAATCCCTATGCAGTTAGCTCCGCAGAAGATCTTCTGCAGAATCCTCAGTCACAAACGTCTAACATTTGCAAAGGTGAATATATTATTTCACTCATCCACAAAGCTTTGGTTTGCACCATTTTTTTCTTCTCTGTAAAGTACTTATTTTTGACATTTACACGTTAGATTTATGTTATATTTCATGTGTCATAGCAAAAATTATCATCATTTTCACAATGTAGCATATTATTATATTAGCTTGTTTGGTTATTGTACATTAACTGTGTGCTTTTACTAATGATAATATTGATAATTACCTAATACTCACTGCTACACTCGAGATGTCAAACAACATTATTCCTTATTAGGTAATTGTTTAAAATTCGATTATTCCATGCTCACAGCCTGTATCCTCAGTTACTGAATACAAAAAAATATTTATACTCCATTAATGAGTACAAAAAAAATTGATGTCTCTGTGAAATAATTAATAAAAACTAATTAAATAAAAAAGGCTTCAATAAAATTTATTAGACCTAATAGATGATGTAGGTAATTTTTTATGATAATTATTATGTTATATTTATTATTAGTTAAAATACCAGAGACTGAATGATTTAGATGAAATGTGATTAAAAATAAAGACTGATTGATTAAGACTGGCTATTTTTTTCCTGACATGACATGATTAATTTTGATTTCGGCCAAACTGAGACTGTAGCCAAAACTTGGTTTCGGCCGTAAAAGATAGTTTCGGTCAGACACTATTTATAAGTTTATATTTACTCTCATAATTATTAAGATTGATTCCAAAATCATCTTTTTTCAGCCGGAAGTCGCCCAATGCTGGATGTAGGCCTCCCAATAGATGTTAACAACAAACAACATCATCAGCTTACTACTAGCAAAGGTCACCACTAATAATCAAATTCAGCTTTTCTTGCACATTTGTAAAACTGTACTTATAAGTGTGATCATACAATATATACACAATATAATTGGGCCAGCCTGTAATTAGTTTCTAAGAATAAATGAAGGGTTAAGTGGACAAAAACTTCAAATGTAACAATGAGCATTTTAATTTTCTTTATTTTAAACATATGTAACAACTAAAAAAGTTTTTCTATGGAGTTTTAGTGTCAGTACTATCATAGGGAAGTAAATAAAAAATATCATTTTCAAATTTATGTAATAAATAAAGAGTAAATAATACCTTGCTTATTACAGAACAAATTGAATTATGCTGAAGTGGAAAAAAAACATCATGATTAATATGAAATTAACCATTTTTTTTACAAAACATACAAATGTTATGATGCTTGTTACTAACTTCATGGTGGCCGACTTAATTTGTGCTATTTATAACTCTGTTTATTACGTTTTAAAAGCTGCAACTTGTTTTTTTTTTCCGAATACACCTAAATAACCCTTGGTGGTAGACAAGGTGGGTAGAAAACATCTTGGTTTAAGAGGGAAAGATATTTTGGCGATAATATTTTATTTCGGTACCGGATTTTATGTCGCTACCTTTTATTGAATACACAGTATTCAATTTTTAAATTTTCACACTAGATAATCTCACATATATACTTCGTTAAACTGATTATATGAAAAAAATAAAAATAGATCCACAACTAAATCCGCACATATGAGCTAAAAAAAAATCGCATCCAGGGATGTCTAAAAAGCTACATATATACTTAATATCCCTTGTGATAGGCTAATTTGGAAATGTAAAAAAATAAAAGTGGCCACAAGAAGTTCATTTAAAACTGATAATTGTACTATTTATTTAACTCCAGCAAAAGTACACTAGACATTTTAAAATATTATTTAAAAGTCAAATAAGGTGACTGAATTATTTCATTATTATTGTTATAATAAAAATATCTTACAGGTCAACTGAGTGGTTTTACGGATGAAATGCTATCAACACTATTTGCAGTGAAAGCGGAATTATGCAACAGAAAGTTTGAGTTAAAAGTAAATGATGTCAGATTTGTGGGACATCCCACACTACTTCCATACAGGACTAACAAGGATGATACAGCTGCTATGATACTTATTAATATTGTATTTGCATTGCAAGCATCAGCTAGTCATTCTATTGGTAAGCTATATTATTTTACCTTTATCAGTACCTACTAAGTCAGTGAGATTAGTGGGTATTATTAGATTTAACAATGTATACTTGTAGTAACAAGCGCAGTGCCATGCAGTATTTTGTAATTAAAGTTGTAGTTGGTCTTTCTATTATTTATAATCAGGAATAAGGCTTTACCATCATCTATCTTAACCAGTTTTACCTTCTCTTGATACTGTGTAATCATGTTAATTTAATAATAATACGTACATACCTACACATTCACGCCCTAGGGGTAGGCAGAGGTATAAGTAGTACACCCACATTTCGCCGAGTGTATCTTCACCCCAGGATAGGGGGCGAGCCATTCGTCATACCGGACACAATTCCAGACTCCGGGCTGATACTGAGCATTTTGTGATAGAAAATCCCAATATCACTTACTCGCTCCGGGGATTGAACCCGAGACCTCAGCAGAGCATTCGTACCGCGTACGCAATACAACTATGCTACCGAGGCAGTAGTTAATATTAATAATCAGTTGAATAAAGATTTTGTAACATTCTCTTAATAACTACATTTTTTATTATTATTATTTGCAGTAAAGTGTTATTATGATCTGAGTAAAAGACTGGGTAAAGCATTGAGACATGAAGAAAAAAGGTGCTCGTATTTAACTGAGGAAATGAAAATTATGGTAATGTACAATGATAAATTATAATTTTATATCTATTATTTTAATGGAAAATAATTATTGAATAATAATAATGAGTTTTAATAAATTATAGGTCACAGCATTTATGAACTTCTACATTACATTTTATACAGGTTGCTATTAGGTCATCATCGAAATATCAAATATTGCAGAAGGGCATAATTTATACCATGGTATATGTATATGGAAACAATTGCTTCACGCTAAATTTCTTCACAGTTGGCAGCTCATGACGAAGTATCAGCATTAGACAGCGAAATAAACGGAGATAATGATGATGACGAGGACAATCTACGTCATTCAGTCAGCACCACGAATAGTACCGACAATTGTATCGACACGGGACCGATGTCCGCTTTTCACCTCATTCTACAGAGAAGTTCGATGGCACGCTCCATGAAGGCTGTGTTTGAAGAACTCAGTAGTACTGGTAAGGTTTAATAAAAAAATAAAAAAATAGTGTGCGTCTCGGGACGCTCGACAGAAGTGATAACTTAAACGAATGTGCGTTAAAGTGAGAGCGGAGGAGCCTGCCTACTGCTGCCGTATGCGTGAGAGAAAGGGAAGCCACAGTGGCGCCGTACCGCGTTACGTTACGAAGTCCGGTCAAGGTCCTGTCAAAGTTTGTCAAAATCCGGTCAATGCCCGGTCAAAGTCCTGTCAAAATCCGGTCAAAGTCCTGTCAAAGTCCGGTCAAATACCGGTCAAAGTCATGCAAAATCCGGTTAAAGTCCAGTCAAAGTCCTGTCAAAGTTTGTCAAAATCCGGTCAAAGCCCTATCAAAGTCCTGTCAAAGTCCGTTCGAAGTCCGGTTAAAGTCCGGTCAAAGTTCGGTCGAAGTCCGGTCAAATACCAGTCAAAGTCCTGTCAAAATCCGGTCGAAGTCCAGTTAAAGCCCTGTCAAAGTCCGGTCAAATACCGGTCAAAGCCCTGCCAAAGTCCGGTCAAATACCGGTCAAAGCCCTATCAAAGTCCGGTCGAAGTCCAGTTAAAGTCCGGTCAAAATCCGGTCAAATACCGGTCAAACCCCTATCAAAGTCCGGTCGAATTCCGGTTAAAGTCCGGTTAAAGTCCGGTCAAAGTTCGGTCGAAGTCCGGTCAAATACCAGTCAAAGTGCTGTCAAAATCCGGTCAAAGTCCAGTCATAGCCCTGTCAAAGTCCGGTCAAAATCCAGTCAAAGCCCTGTCAAAGTCCAGTCAAATACCGGTCAAAGTCCTGCCAAAATTCGGTTAAAGTCCAGTCAAAGTAATATCAGTCTTGTCAAAATCCGATCAAAGCCCGGTCAAAGAACTATCAAAGTCCGGTCGAAGTCCAGTTAAAGTCCGGTCAAAATCCGGTCGAAGTCCGGTCGAAGTCCGGTCAAATACCGGTCAAAGTCCGGTTAAAGTCCGGTTAAAGTCCGGTCAAAGTTCGGTCGAAGTCCGGTCAAATACCAGTCAAAGTGCTGTCAAAATCCGGTCAAAGTCCAGTCATAGCCCTGTCAAAGTCCGGTCAAAATCCAGTCAAAGCCCTGTCAAAGTCCAGTCAAATACCGGTCAAAGTCCTGCCAAAATTCGGTTAAAGTCCAGTCAAAGTAATATCAGTCTTGTCAAAATCCGGTCAAAGCCCGGTCAAAGAACTATCAAAGTCCGGTTAAAGTCCAGTCGAAATCCGGTCAAAAACCTGACTAAATCCGGTCAAAGTCCTGTCAAAGTTTGTCAAAATCCGGTCAAAGCCCTATCAAAGTCCGGTCGAAGTCCGGTTAAAGTCCGGTCAAAGTTCGGTCGAAGTCCGGTCAAATACCAGTCAAAGTCCTGTCAAAATCCGGTCAAAGTCCAGTCAAAGCCCTGTCAAAGTCCGGTCAAATACCGGTCAAAGTCCTGCCAAAATCCGGTTAAAGTACAATCAAAGTAATGTCAGTCTCGTCAAAATCCGGTCAAAGCCTGGTCAAAGTCCTATCAAAGTCCGGTTAAAGTCCAGTCGAAGTCCGGTCAAAAACCTGTCTAAATCCGGTCAAAGTCCGGTCAAATACCGTCCTACGTCCTGCCAAAATCCGGTTAAAGTCCAGTCAAAGTCTTGTCAAAATCCAGTCAAAGCCCGGTCAAATCCCGGTAAAAGTCCTGTCAAAGTCCGGTCGAAGTCCGGTTATAGTCCTGTCGAAGTTTGTCATAATCCGATCAAAGCCCTATCCAAGTCCTGTCAAAGTCCGGTCGAAGTCCGGTTAAAGTCCGATCAAAGTCCTGTCTAAGTCCGGTCAAAGTCCGGTCTAAGTCCGGCCAAAGACCTGTCAAAGTCCGGTCAAAGTCCGGTCAAAGTCCGGTTAAAGTCCGGTCAAAGTCCGGTTGAAGTCCGGTCAAAGTCCGGTTGAAGTCCGGTCAAAGTCCGGTCCAAGCTGACTGGTGACTGTGTGACGCCACCTGGGACTTCCAAATAATCGATGTTCCAGGGAAGTCGGCTAGCGCTGGCTGGTCAACTGGCCCGCGTGACGTCTCACGGAAGGTTCTCGAATATTCTGGAACCTTCCGCTCGCCGCCGCTCGCGTTACGGAACGTTTCGGTTCACCCTCCCATAAGAAGTTATCACTTCAAAAATGACACCCGTTAATGACGTTAAAAACCCGTTAAAAAAATGACATTAATTTGAAAGTGTGACATTGTAGTAGATGGTTACCTGAAGACGTATTTTTACCCCACTGCATAATAGCACTGTATACATGTTGAAAAAATTAATATAGTGGCTGGTTGTGGCGAGGCGCATTCTGGCCACTTCTATAACAGGCCAGCATAATTCCGCTTACTGTCTTGGGAAGCAATGTCTTTCTACGGCCGAGTTTATACGAGTATTTGGAATGCACTGTAGTTACCATTAGACGCAGTGTGCTGTGTAGTGACTTCGCCATACCTGAAAAAAACAAGCTTAGGCAAAAACTTCTGGGGTGGCTTAAAGTTTTGACACCTAATGTTTGTTAGATCTCTGGGAGAGCTTTTACTTATGAAGCTGTACATATTGATATTGTAAACATGCATTTCATTACCAGGTATAGTCCAAGTAAGAATTAACAAATGGGTGTTCTTGTCGTTTTGTCTTCCACACAAAGCGCATCAAATTCACAACAGGGGACTGATCATAGAGCCAGAGACCATAGATAAATGTCTACAAAAATTGAGGCCATACCATGGTATGCTGCTTTTGGTGAGTAAATATTGCAACTCATTGTTTTATTTATTTAGAACACACATCATGGAATCTCTATAGATTTATATTGATACTAGCTGGCCCGGCAGACGTTGTCCTGTCCTAAAAATTAGGCATGTCGAAAGTGAAAATGCTGCAATTTATATCCCAAGGCTAGTTGGTTTGGTGCAATTTGCTAGTTGGTTGGGATGGGTATAGGAGTTCATTCTTGTATCCCTTCGCCCCTCTTTGGAGTATGAAGAAGATTTTATACAGGCCTGCAAGACTGGTGACCACCCATATACTCATTTTTTGTCGGTGGTCGCCGTTTATACAGGGTGGCTGCGACCAACTTCAATCTGGGCAAGTTATATTGCTCATATTATATATAAAGTTTGTTAGTATAGCTTATATCTGGTAATTCAGTGAGAAATAATAATAATATCAGCATCATTTCCGTTTTATAATCTTTCTCAGACTGCCCAAACTGAATTTATATTTTTTTTTTGCAGGTAAATCCCAATGACCTGTTGGCGTCGATACCACTGGATGGTAGTTCAGCCCTATTGAGACTGATAAAATTATACAGCCCACTCAAAAGTTTACAAACACTTGCGATTGAAGCAGATTTGACATTCAAACAGGTAGGTAAATTAAGATTAAATGCCAGGGCCGGGTGTGGAATACTGCACCTTTGGGAATGTTCTGCCAAATACTTGCTCGATGCCTTGGACGGATTGCAGCGATGGGCTGTCGGAATTGTGAACGATGCAGATGTTACCAAGAACTAGGAGCTGCTACTGTTGCGTAAGGACATCATGTCAGTTAGCATTTTCTATCGTCTGCATCACTGGGAATGCTCTGAAGAATAGTGTAGTGGCATGTGCTGAACTTTCTACATGTTATTCGCACATAATATAAAAAAATAATCCTTTTGTTAAACACAGTCAGCATTGGTAAAAAAATGAGCCCTCAATTATGATTCTAAATATTAGTATGAGCCAAGGTGGGCGCGTAGTTGAGACATCTATCTCGCTCGCACGCGTGCACTGTGATGGCTATTTTGCATGGTGTCGTCACGGCTTGTGTCGTCTGTCATTTGACAAGTATTGAAATCAGTAAAACAAAACCAGTATCTCCATTTGAACTTGCTGTGGGTTGGTTCCTGTTTGCATAAGTAGGTCCAATTAGGTTCCCAGGTTCATTCAAAACTTCGAACTCGATTAACTCACCACAAATACTTGATTAGTAATTATCGTACTCGCAACAGCAAAATATATAACTGTCAAGTAAATTCCCAGGTTTCTCAGCTGACGGGTCACTTGGTGTATTGGGCCAAGGCGACTGTCATATACCCATTATGTGAGGGTAATGTGTATGTCGTGGCTCCTGGTGCCAATGTGCATATACATTCGCCGCTCGTCGAGGAGTTTGCTAAGGAGTTTCCTGGACTGTGCCTCTTACATGTAAGTATGATGCTGTAAGGCCCGGTATCTACCAAAGTATAGAAAGTACAGGTTTTATTGAAAACTATCTGTCCTTCGCGGTTTCACCCGCGCACATATACCTAATATATTATCCATGTATTATACATATAAACCTTCCCCTTGAATCACTCTATCTATAAAAAAACCCGCATCAAAATCTGTTGCATAGTTTACGATTCTATAAAGGACATACAGAGAAACATTTATTTTTATACATATAGATATATCATCGTCTTAACAACTCTCTGCTCAGATTTAGTGGACATGTTTCAAATAGTGACTTAGGTTTGTCATTTTACTTGACTACCTCAGTGGCGTAGTTGTATTGTGCACGCGGTATGACTATTGCACTGAAATGTCGGGTTCGATCCAATTAAGCCACTCTGGTTCTAGCAGCCTCATATACAGGGTTAATTTTAAAACACCAGCAATCTCGCAGGACAAGATAGCTGACCCCATACGGAACAACTTTTGTTCTACGAGTTTGGATATAACTCAATATACAGGGTTATTTTTAAAACACCAGCAACCTCGCAGGGGTAGATACCTAAGGTTATAAGCTACTACTTTTGTTCTACGACTTTTGATAATTTGTTAGATTTTATTTTCATACAAAAATAAGTATTCATTTAATTTCCGTCTTGAATGTTACCTACGCGCATCGCAGATTACGTAAGCAAACACGCGAAGCGTGGGGAACCGGGCTAGCGCTTTGAAGTTCAACGCCCGAGCCAGCTGAGCGGCGCCTTTGAGTCGCGCGCGCACGCCGCCGTCTACGAAGAAAAATACGACACAACAAAAACTTGTAAAATCATTTTTTTTAAATATATTGAGTTATATACAAACTCGTAGAACAAAAGTTGTTCCGAATGGGGTCAGCTATCTGGTCCTGCGAGGTTGTTGGTGTTTTAAAATTAACCCTGTATTTAAAAAAAATGATTTTACAAATTTTTGTTGTGTCGTGTTTTTTTTCGTAGACTGCGGCGCGGCGCGGCGTGCGCGCACGACATCAAAGACGCCGCTCAGCTGCTCGGGCGTTGACCTTCAAAGGAGCTAGCCCGGTTCCCCACGCTTCGCGTGTTTGTTTACGTAATCTGCGATGCGCGTTGTAACATTCAAGATGGAAATTAAATGAATTCTTATTTTTGTATGAAAATAAAATCTAACAAATTATCAAAAGTCGTAGAACAAAAGTAGTAGCTTATAACCTTAGGAATCTACCCCTGCGAGGTTGCTGGTGTTTTAAAAATAACCCTGTATACATTGGTATTGTAGATGCTGAGCGAGTTCTCGCTGCCGGCGCCGCTGTGGTACATGTGGCGGGGCGGGGGCGGCGGCGGCGGCGCGGCGGGGGGCGGGGGCGCGGGCTCGGCGCGGCTCGCGCGCTGCGTGGCGTGGCTGCTGCAGCGCCGGCTGCTGCTGCAGCTGCACACCTACGTGCAGTTCAACTCGCCGCACTGGGGACGAGATCCGGGTATATACCATTCATCACAGCCTTTTTTTTTTTTTTTTTTTATTTTTATCCTGGCTCGGCAAAGTGACTACGCTACACCTGATGGTAAGTGTAACGCAATCCAAGAATAATGTCGACCAACGATAAACAATGTGTCCATCGTAGGTCGGCAAGATCATGCCGGCCTGCCAAAGGGCCAAGGGGGAGGGGAAGGAAAAAGGGATGGGAAAAGGGTTAGGATCAGGGGGCAAGCCCCCTGGGGAGAACCGGATATACACTGGCTGAACCTGAAACGCGACCCACAC
Organism: Amorpha juglandis; assembly: GCA_949126905.1. Taxonomy (NCBI): domain Eukaryota; kingdom Metazoa; phylum Arthropoda; class Insecta; order Lepidoptera; family Sphingidae; genus Amorpha; species Amorpha juglandis. The sequence continues at coordinate 6,657,702 of OX421380.1, forward strand.
AAGGTGGGCCACTATGGCAGGTTTTAGCACCAGTGTACGGTGGTCGCTATCCGATCGGATACAAGTATCCTCCCACCAGCAGCATTGGCAGCCTCCGTGGCGCAGCGGGCGAGTAGTGAAGCGAGAGGCCGCGAGTTCGATCCCCACACCGACAGATGTTTGTGTGATCCACCAATATTTGTCTCGGGGTCTGGGTGTTGTGAGACCAGAAGTCTCTCGTAGTTCCTGATACCCGCGACACAAGACTCGTATCTTACCGTGGGGTCAGGACTATGTATGTGACTCTGTTGGGTGTATTTATTTATTTATCACTTTTTTCTTTTTTTATCCGAACACAGCAAAGTGACTGCACTACACCTGATGGTAAGCGTAGTGCAATCCAAATGTGCGACCACCGATAAACAATGATTTTATCGATGGTTACCAGAGCCATGCTGGCCTGTATAAATACTTCTTCTCTCTTCAGAGAGGGGCCTACGACAGAACAGGCGAATAACCGATGCACGCACAACAATACAAGGATGTACCCCTATACCCGCCCCAATCAACCATCAAGTCATGTCGCAAGCCTCTCGGGAGAATCGGAATATACATTAGCTGATCCTGGAACGCGATCCACACAAGGCGTGTGGATCACTATGGCAGGTTTTAACACCATGTGTACGGTGCTCACTATCCGCGCGGATATGAATATCCTACCACCAGCAAAAGTGCACAATATGTCATTACCATGCTGCGATCAATAGTTTAATCGAATCTTAATTCATATTACAGATGGAAAGGAATATTTCTGCGAGAAACACGATCTCTACAATCGTTCATGTAGCGTATCATTCTCGTCACTAAACCATATGCAGCTGAACGTTCCTGAGCCCGTCGAACCTAGAGACAACACAATATTCCCAGATTCAGACGAGGACTACCCCACTGAGAATAATCTGAACCAAACAGATTTCTCCCATACCGGCCCGATAATCATCGACTCAGATCGCAAGAAATACGACAAATTCAACGAAACCGACTCAGCAAATCATTCTTTTGACGACGGAGTTGACGTCGTAGACGGAGTTAAAACTAACGGATTAAATGGTGATTACACCAAAAACGAGAAAGCCCAGAAGAAATTGCAGGCCAATTCTTTGGATAGTGGAATATCGAGTAATATTAACAGTACTAATGTTGCTGCAGAAGTGAATGGTAATGAGAATGGGGACATAAATAGTGATAGTAAAACGGAAGATAAGAAAACGTTGCCGTCGCGATTGTCGGATTTGTCGTTGAAAGATAGTGAAAATCAGTTGAGTAGGGATGCGAGTAGTGATGAAGATAGGTTTGAAAGTGATCAAGATATCTCACCGAGGGTGAAGAGCTCTGGTGGTTTGGTGAATGGAGGTGATAAGAAGGGTGGCATTTCATTAAATCTCAAGCTGCAAAGTGAGATGAGGTAATCCTTAAGTATTATATATTTTTAATTAAAACATTTTTGGGTGCGCTGTGTGCGTTTTCTAAATCGATTCAGGGAATTCTTAGGGTTATATTTGTTTATTGTTAAAATTATATAATTTCAATCCCAATATTAATCAAATTTTGGCGTTGAGGGACGGCCCCGGGTCTTCGATACGGGAAGTGTCGACTTTTACCGGTACCGCATTTACGTAGTGCCGCGCCTATGGCCTCACAAACTATGATAGGATGCATAATATATTACAGAGCTACGGCAGCAACGAGGCCAATCACTCACGCAGCATCTTGTGCACTAGTAGTAGGTGTGTTTTTTTTTAGGGCATAGGCCGGAAAACGAGCAAGTGGGTCACATGATGGTAAGTGATCTCCACCGCCCATGTACGCCAACCACCACAAGAATCATGGGCGCGTTGTCGACCTTAAAGGAAAGGGATGATTTGGGATTGGGAAGGGGGGGGGGCTTTGGGCTTCCGGATATTTCACTCACTGTACGAAACGCAGCAGCAAGCCGCTACTTTACGTCGGTTTTCTGTGAGACATTGGTAACGACCCGGTCGTGCCAGCCCATTCATGCTGTAGACAAAACTGTCAACAGCGTAGCTCTACCACTCAAACCGTACCGTACCGGGAGTATCGGATATACACTGGATGATCATGGAACGGGATCCACACAAGGCGTGTGATCACTATGGCAGGTTTTAACACGATATGTACGGTGGTCGCTATCCGGGCGGGTATGAACATCCTACCACCAGCAAAGTCTCTTTCTCTAAGGTCGTCAGTTAATCTGGCCCTCAAGATTCCGTTACACGGTAGTACTTTCTTTGACGGTTCATTTACCGTACAGGCCGTTCGCTTGTGGAACGCACTGTCGGTGCCTATAAGACAAGCTCCATCATTGGGCAGCTTCAAGAGGCAGGTTAAACTTCATTATCTCGCGTCGTAAACATTCTGTTACACCTTATACTTTAACATTATTATTTATGTATGAATGTCTTTCTTGTATTTAAAATGTGTTTATTATTTGTTTATTTTCATTATCATACTTTTGATACACCCCCTTCAAATACATCTCTTTTGTCAATGTCCCATCCAAAGGTTGTCTGGAAGAGATCGCTTTTAGCGATAAGACCGCCGATTGTTACACATATGTTTCTAATTATTTTGTTTCCTATTGTTAATTTTATTAGTGTTGTACAATAAAGAGTTATCAATCAATCAATCAAAGTGTGTGTCAGTTTCCAGCCGCCGACGGTGTGGAGCGGCGGGGCGGGGTGCGAGTCGGCGTGCGCGCGGGCGGAGGTGGGCAGGCACGCGCGCGCCGCCGCCGAGCTGCTGCACACGTTCAGCGCGCTGGAGCGGGCCGCGCTCGCCGCCGTGCCCGCCGCCACCAACCACGACGACCTGCTGCTGCTGGCGCAGCTGCACAAGAAAGGTTTTTTTGAAGTGATAACTTCTTATGGGAGGGTGAACCGAAACGTTCCGTAACGCGAGCGGCTGCGAGCGAAAGGTTCCAGAATATTCGAGAATCTTCCGTGAGACGTCACGCGGGCCAGTTGACCAACCAGCGCTAGCCGACTTCCCTGGAACTTCGATAATTTCGAAGTCCCAGGTGGCGTCACACAGTCGGATTGGACCGGACTTTGACCGGCCTTAGACAGGACTTTGACCGGACTGTGTTCGTTTTTTTTTATGGCGAATAGACATGTTACCGTAATTTTGTTTTTGATATTGATAATAAAACTTACGATATTTTACTTTATAATTTGGAAAAAAGTACCAGGTTCGCATAAACGCGAAGAGAGTAGAATGTCCATTTTTCATGGCGAGTAGCCGTAATTAATAAACAAATGACGATTTGGACAAAGAAAAACTTTTTAGGTTTTTTATTATTTGGAACATGTTGGCGTAAAAAGTACCAGGCCCGCATAAACGCGAAGAGAGTAGAATGTACTTTTATCATGTCGAGTGGACATTAGACATGTGTAAGTACTGTGAGTAATGCATGACATGCTATATAACACGACCGAGTACTGAAACAGTACACAGTACCCGGCGAAATGTTGCATGGCACATGGCAATCATGGCATGGCATGACGTGCGCACTGCCATAGTACATACACGGGCCGGGCGGCTCGGTGAAGCGGGCGCGCAATCGGAAACGTTCGGGAGGTCGGGATTCTGTCTCTGTCACGCCCCTTAGTAGAATTTTGATTTAGAGCAGTATATAAAATACTGTTCATAGGGTTTACATTTCTATGGCACCGCCCAGTAAGTAATAATAACTCGACTGGCGCGCTTTCTTTCGTCTATTACTATTGTTTTGAATTATTTCACAATTCACATTTGTTTACGAGGACAAGGTTATTGTATGCGGTATGGTAAAAAAAAATTTGTTTTGAAAAGTGTTTGTTTTGTGTGTTTGTGAAGAAAGGACTTAATTTGTTACCTACTTAATTCTGACTGTAAATAACTAGAAAAAATATTGCTAGGTGTGTAAATATATTTTTTGGGTATGAATGTATTTGTTTATTATGGCGAGTTTGAAGTGTTTTTAATTCAAAGTTCTGTGTGGTGTTGCATCAGTTTATGGGCAGGCGTGGCGCTACCATCAGGCGAGCGCCTTGCTCATCTCGTCATACAATCAAATAAAAAAAAATGTGTGCGTGTACTAGTGTACACACGTAGGAAGTGAAACTTCTTTATGACCTTATTTTTCAAAAGATGATCTACTATATGCAATTTTACAGAAATTGGTCTAATAAAGTTAAAGTTTAAACAAAAGGCTTTTATTATCATAGAGATGAATACAAAAAAAATGTGCGTCTCGGGACGCTCGACAGAAGAAGTCCGGTCAAAATCCGGTCAAAGTCCGATCAAAGTCCGGTCAAAGTCCTGTCAAAGTACGTCAAAGTCCGGTTAAAGTCCGGTCAAAGCCCGGTCAAAGTCCGGTCAAAGTCGGGTCAAAGTCCGGTCTGTGTCCGGTCTATGTCCGGTCAAAGTTGGGTCAAAGTCGGGTCAAAGTCCGGTCAAAGCCCGGTCAAAGTCCGGTCAAAATCCGGTTAAAGTCCGGTCTATATCCGGTCAAAGTCGGGTTATCGTCCGGTCAAAGTCCGGTCAGCCCGGTTAAAGTCCGGTCAGAGTCTGGTCAAAGTCCGGTCAAAATCCGGTCAAAGCCCGGTCTATGTCCGGTCAAAGTCGGGTCAACGTCCGGTCAAAGTCCGGTCAGTCTGGTCAAAGTCCGGTCAAAATCCGGTTAAAGCCCGGTCTATGTCCGGTCAAAGCCGGGTCAACGTCCGGTCAAAGTCCGGTCAGCCCGGTTAAGGTCCGGTCAGAGTCTGGTGAAAGCCCGGTCAAAGTTAGGACAAAGCCTGGTTAAAGTCCGGTCAAAGTCCGGTCAAAGCCCGGTTAAAGACCGGTTAAAGCCCGGTCATAGTCGGGTCAAAGTCCGGTCAAAGTCCGGTCAGCACGGTTAAAGTCCGGTCAGAGTCTGGTCAAAGCCCGGTCAAAGTTCAGTCAAAGCCCGGTTAAAGTCCGGTCTATGTCCGGTCAAAGTCGGGTCAACGTCCGGTCAAAGTCCGGTCAGTCTGGTCAAAGCCCGGTCAAAGTCCTGTCAAAATCCGGTCAAAGCCCGGTCTATGTCCGGTCAAAGTCGGGTCAACGTCCGGTCAGCCCGGTTAAGGTCCGGTCAGAGTCTGGTGAAAGCCCGGTCAAAGTTAGGACAAAGCCCGGTTAAAGTCCAGTCAAAGTCCGGTCAAAGCCCGGTTAAAGCCCGGTCATAGTCAGGTCAAAGTCCGGTCAAAGTCCGGTCAGCACGGTTAAAGTCCGGTCAGAGTCTGGTCAAAGCCCGGTCAAAGTTCAGTCAAAGTCCGGTTAAAGTCCGGTCTGTGTCCGGTCTATGTCCGGTCAAAGTCCGGTCTGTGTCCGGTCTATGTCCGGTCAAAGTGGGGTCAAAGTCGGGTCAAAGTCCGGTCAAAGTCCGGTCAAAATCCGGTCTATATCCGGTCAAAGTCGGGTCAACGTCCGGTCAAAATCCGGTCAAAGCCCGGTCAACGTCGGGTCAAAGTCTTGTTAAATACCGGTCAAAGCCCGGTCAAAGTCCGGTCAAAGCCCGGTTAAAATCCGGTCTAAGTCGGGTCAAAGTCCGGTCAAAACCGGGTCAACGTCCGGTCAAAGTCCGGTAAGCCCGGTTAAAGTCCGGTCAGCCCGGTTAAAGTCCGGTCAGTCTGGTGAAAGCCCGGTCAAAGTCCGGTCAAAATCCGGTCAAAGCCCGGTCTATGTCCGGTCAAAGTCGGGTCAACGTCCGGTCAAAGTCCGGTCAGCCCGGTTAAAGTCCGGTTAGATTATGGTCAAAGCCCGGTCAAAGTTAGGTCAAAGCCGGTCAAAGTTAGGTCAAAGCCCGGTTAAAGTCCGGTTAAAGCCCGGTCAAAGTCGGGTCAACGTCCAATGAAAGTCCTGTCAAGCCCAGTGAAAGTCTGGTCAAAATCCAGTCAAAGTCAAAAACGTGACGCGTGCCGCGTAACGGAAAAATGTGACGATTTTATTTTTCTAACGCCGATAAAGAAGTTTCACTTCAAAAATATATAAAAGGTCTATCTCTCTAATATTGCTATTACATTACACCTGAGTCCTGATTGAACATACAGTATACAACAGTACAAGTAATGGTGGGCCGTACACATTACTTCACATAGCGTGTCATGTCAGGTCATGCCTAGAGTAATGCTATATAATGCAGTCATTTTAGCTTAAATTAGGTAAGAATCTCGGAATTCGAGATACCCGGCTGTAACTCTGTAAATACTTGTGTATTGACACCCTAAAAGTTGTCTCAAAACCTACATATGGTAGGGTGTGCGCAACTATTAAATTTCAAGGTCAAAGGTCACAAAAATCGCTTTTTTCGTAAATATCTCATTTCCTATGGGTTTTTTGCTATTTGTATCTACTATCAATATTGTAGACTACAAAATTCTCTACAAATTTTCTTTAAAACTGTTTTTCATACGGTGAACCGTTTTCGAGATAGAGGGCGGAGAGCGCGCGGTCACAGGATCAGTTCAGGTCAAACGGTGCCTCCGGTCGAAAACGCGCCATATATAGTTGATGAACTATCCATAAATCAATGATTATAAATATTTGTCAATTTTTATTAACTATTATGTTATACTAGCTTTTGCTCGCGGCTCCGCCCGCGTGAACAGCATTTTCCGGGATAAAAGTAGCCTGTAACCGTATGCAGGGCTCCATCTGTCTCTGTAGATAAATTCATCAAAATCGGTTTAGTGATTTAGGCGTGAAAGCGTGAAAACTTTCACCCCCTTTTTCATCCCTTAATAAATAAAATTTCCAAAATTCCTGAAACACGTATTTATTTATTTTACGTCAATAACCGAAATACAAAATTTCGTTTATGTAACTTTCAAAATGACGGACTTGTGACCGCGCGCTCTCCGCCCTCTATCTCGAAAACGGTTCACCGTATGAAAAAAAGTTTTAAACAAAATTTGTAGAGAATTTTGTATTCTACAATATTGATAATGGATATAAGTAGCAAAAAACCCATAGGAAATGAGATATTTACAAAAAAAGCGATTTTTGTGACCTTTGACCTTGAAATTTAATAGTTGCGCACACCCTACCATATGTAGGTTTTGAGACAACTTTTAGGGTGTTAATACACAAGTATTTACAGAGTTACAGCCGGGTATCTCGAATTCCGAGGTGAACCTCCTAAAATGACTGGAGTAATAGTGCCATATTAGTAATAGTGGGCCGTACACATTACTTCACATAGCATGTCATGTCAGGTCATGCCTAGAGTAATGCCATGCCATGCCATGCCATGCTATAGTGCCATATTACGCCGTACGAAATGACATGCCATATGGCATTACTTCATAGCGTACTGTTTTGCGCATGTCTAGTGGACATGTTGCCGTAATTTTGTATTCTCGCATGTTGTTTGGTAAGTTTTCACTTCTGTCTGCACTCCCGGAGTGCAACCCGTAATTTTTTATTTGTTTGCATGACGAGACGAGCATGTCGTCAGCTCGCGTGCAGTAAGCGCAACGCCTGCCCATAAACAGAAGCAACACCACACAAAACTTTGAATTACATAGCACTGCATGCCACTGAACTGTGCTCCTCACCCCGAGACATAAGATGTTAAGTCTCATAATGCCCAGTAATTTCATTCGCTTCAAATTGTCCTTCAAACTGTGCACTGTTGCTTGGCGGTAGAGATAGACAAAGCGGTAGTACCAACCTAGACGGCCTTTCGTATACGTCTACCGCATTTTAACGAAAATAAAGCATTCATTCATTCACAAGCAGTACACTATATAAAATGTCTATGTATAAAACCTTTTCTTCCACCTGAAGCCCCCCACCCCCTGTAAAGTCGGCGTAAGATGACTTCCAACACATGTTACAGAAAGACTCGGCTTCCAATTTCCACGATCGATCACCATTTCCGCGCATCTGTGAGGAGAAAATCACACCGAATTGGTCGGTGTGGTAATGGAACCCGCGACCTCAAGGCCGGTCACCCGCCTACCGCGCCACGGAGGCTATCAATGTAATCACATAATATTTGTTTATTTCCAGGATATTTCCGTGGCGAACAACATTTAGAAGAGATAATGTTCATGGAAAATGTTAGTCGCTCTCAACTGATGCAGCTACTGGACAAATTCAAAGATGTGTTGATCACTTTCGAGACCGAAGATCCGGCGGTGGCCATGCTGTATCCATATCAATAGCATTTAAAGTGCACTGATTTGGATATGTGTTAAATACATCCAATAGTATATACAGCTTCTACACAAGTACTGTGCGTATCAGGAACTATGATTGATTCACGGATTTGCCAAACATTTGCCCCCAGTCACAGACAAAGGTGTAATAAATAAATACACCCAACAGTCACATACCTGACCCAACAGTAAGATACGAGTCTTGTGTCGTGGGTATCAGGAACTACGAGAGACTTTCGGTCTCACAACACCCAGACTCCGAACCAAATATTTGTGGATCACACAAAAATTTGTCCTGGTGCGGGGATCGCACCGGCGCCTCTCGCTTCACAGCCGGCTACTCGCCCGTTGCGCCACGGAAGCTGTCATATGAGTATGGGTACCCATTTTGCGTCCGGATATCTTGGGCAACAACTAAATAATCTAGTGTCATCTTGACGTTACCACAGTACACTACAGTGTGGAAGTAAAATGGCATCGCATGATTGATGTGTGTGGAGTATTTTAATGGTCTATTAAAGAAATGACAGTAGTTCATATGCAGTATAATCGTGTGCAGTGAGAAATAACCATGACTGTTTAGTGATTGTGATATAATATAATATATATTAGAGACAATTATTAATTTCCAAAAATAAATTAGGACATTTTGTGAGTGAAATTATTTGTGAACCATATAAAGATAAGAAATTATGGTGTAAGTGTACGGCAACTTTTAAGGTGCCTGTGGTCTCTAGTCTCGAATGGTCGTAAGAATGATATTTTTTATTGGTTAATAGCAATATAAACATTATATAATAAGACAATTATTTTATTGCACTAGGAGACCCTACCCACCCTTACCCATTACGAGAGGCCGATAAAAAGGGTTTCATACCAAATAAATCCTTAATGGCTGGCCCAAACAGTTAGGGATGAGAAATATTGAGATATAAGAAGCGTGTTTCTATCTACTTAAACTGAGTTGAACCAAATCGACGAAATCGGTGTAAAAAATAATCTATATATTTATGTAATATATCATATGTATATTTTTTATTTGATTTAATGACGAGACGCCCAGGGCGATCGCCTGGTGGTGAGCGCCACGCGTGCCCATAAACAGAAGCAACACCACACAGAACTTTGAATTACAAAGCACTGCATGGCACTGAACTGCGCTCGTCACCCCGAGACATAAGATGTTAAGTCTCATAATGCCCAGTAATTTCACTGGCAATTTTATAAATAATATTGCATCATATTAAAGAATCTACGATTACAGATTATGTTGCAAATCTTTCTTATTTAATTATTTTATAATTAAAGAACCGTTTGAATTCTGTAGAATTACCTTAGATAACACTTATAAACAAGTCGTTGCTAGGTTACCGAGAGGAAGTGGAATCTAACCGGGAGAAAATGAGACTTCTTCTTTTTATTTATGGCTTTCGCAGTATTATGCATTTAGCCAGTGTCAAGTATAATTAATTATTATCAAGTTATTTTTACAAGAACGATGAAACACGGGTGCGGTCGATTTCAAGGTCTTGTCGGAGTTTTGGTGTTAACTCCTTTCAGTACGATGCTTAATTCACTTATTTCAATGTTTCCATACACTGTTCATCACCGTTAATGTTTATTGAACAAATCCACACCACTTTTATACAACAAACACAACTCTAAACTATTTTATGAAATAAATTAAAATAAGCAATGAACTGCACTGTCAGAATTCCCGCCAAAACTCCAAAATGAGACTTGTTCAATAAACATTGACGATGATGAACAGTGTATGGAAACATTGAAATAAGTGAATTAAGAATCGTACTGAAAGGAGTTAACACCAAAACTCCGACAAGACCTTGAAATCGACCGCACCCGTGTTTCATCGTTCTTACATTAGATGAATGTCTAATTACTAAAAGGGCACAAGTCCTCTATATTTGAAAAGTAAAAATTTTACAGGAGACAGAAAATACTAAATATTTATATAATGGAATGGAAATATATATTGATTTAATTATTTTATGTTTCTTAATTAGGTAACATGGTATTTCAACACAAAATATTTTTATATTTTTCAATATAGTAAGAGAAATAACATAAAAAAAACCATGGACATGTTCCCTTTTAGTACTTAATCATATTTCAAGTGGACATATGCCCCTTTAGTACCTAATGTGAACAAGACTTCATACATAAAAGAAAATAAATTGCATGTATTACTTTTCTTTATCACTTAAAATAATAAATTTACTCCACAGGCCGACTGTAAATGGTTTCCCAGTAGTGAATATGCTCATCAGGGATATATTCTTTCAACGTTTTTAAATCTGACATTTTTTTCTTAGCTATAGGAACTGTACCTGTATACTTTTTTTGGATAGGTAAAGTAATAGGATTTATGTTTATTTTTCGCAATTCAAATGTTGCTGACCTAAAGCCATCAATAAATTCTTTGGCTACAACACAGTGCGGAGCTTCTGCACTGAAAGTTGTAGACAATATCTTGTTGTGGCGTGTAAACTACATTTTTTTTTTATAGCATAGGCCACCTGATGGTATGTGATCTCCACCGCCCATGTACACAGCGTGTGTGTCTACCAGTGTTACCAGAATATTTTTTTCTCGAATCGCCTCGCCAGAGCGCTCGTGTAGCCCCGAGATAGCCCCATCATGGCGCACAGGTAGTCAAGGCGGGAAAGTTTAAATAAATTCGTGAGCTTATTATTGCTTTTATATTTATTAAATTATATATATATTTTGCGAGACAGTTAACGTTTTAAAATCCATGCTATAACATATACATAAAAACTATTAAAACTGATTGTTGGTGTTAAAGTTTTTTTTTTCTGCATAAAAATGATTTTTTAATTATATATTTCTGAGAAAAAAAATATAGCCAAATCGGCTACCTGTAGCCAGCGGATAAAATAATATCGCCGCTCGGTAAGCGAGATAGCCCGATTGGCGCTAAATAGCCCCATCTGGCAACACTGGTGTCTACAGCGTGGCTCTACCACTCAAAATCAGAGACAAATAAACTAGACTCAAAATGACATTGACATTTTGTAGGGTGCGTTCAAAAATTATTTGTTAAAAGGGCTCATGTCCATGGACAAGTGCCCGTTTAACACTAAACAGTATTTTTGTAGGTTTGTAACTCTATGGGTAAAGATCGGACGTGAGCCATTCTGACACAAAACGGTGTAATTAGGTGTTGCCAAGCGATAAAGAATATAAAATATTTTTGCTTAGAAATGTGACATGTGCCCTTTTAGTAATTAGACATTCAGATATAAGTTACTTATAAAATTTAATGACTGAAGACTTGGCAGCATGGTCTACGACCTTAGCCGGTTCCAGTAAGGAACAAATCTTAGATTATCTATTCCATAGATAGGACCTCAGATCAAATATGAACAAGATACGGCCATAGCGTAGCCTGTGGTGAGACAGAGAGACCCAGCGCTTGTGTTGTCAGAATGTAAAAAAAAATCCATAATTATTTTATTTTTGAAGTTATACTTCTTTAGGCGCGTTATGAAAAAATGATGAGAGTGAAATTTTAAGATGCGCGCGCACCTGTGACACAAAAAATTAACAGTATGAAGTTAGGCGCGTTATGAAAAAATGATGAGAGTGAAATAAAAAAATAAATATAAATAAATAAATATATATATATATATATAATTATATATAGATGCGGTTTTTATTTTATAATTTGGAACATGGTGCCGTAAAAAAAGTACCAGGTTCGCATAACCGCGAAGAGAGTAGAATGTCCATTTTTCATGGCGAGTAGCCGTAATTAATAAACAAATGACGATTTGGACAAAGAAAAACTCTTTAGGTTTTTTCTTATTCGGAACATGTTGCCGTAAAAAGTACCAGGCTCGCATAAACGCGAAGAGAGTAGAATGTACTTCTATCATGTCGAGTGGATATGTTGATATAAATTAAAATACTTTTATTTAATATAATTAACACTAAATATTATTAAATTATTAATGTTAAATACTTATTATTGGTTATTTAATGATGCCAAAGAAGTATAACTTCTCACGCGCGTACATAAGTACACGCACCCATATTTTTTTTTATTATATTTTAGTGAAGATTCTTAAAAGTAAAATAAAATACTATTAAAGGCTATTTATAGTATATTGCCCTATATCCTTATTTACACATTATTTTATATGCAACATTAATTAAAATATTAAAATAATTAAACAAATCGCGTGTACCCTACGAATAGTGTGAATATCCTATTATTCATAATACCAATTAGTGTTATTAAAATTACGGGATAGTGAATTAAATGTTAGGTTTCACTTAATTTTTGTAATAAAAAGATGTGAATGGTTAATTTATTTATTAACACAAATTATGATACACGGGCTAATAACTTTCTAAGGTGTGGTCAAATTGAAGCAAATAAAAGTACTAGTGTACGATATAAGTATTTCAACTGTAGTACCAAATCATGTGAATGCATTGCTAGGACATAAATAGAGCATTTTCTTTTTCCTCTAATGAGTAACATGTCGGCATTAACGTGATATTATATGATGTCTAGCTTTTTAATGACATCCGGAAGCGAAGCTCCTGTTGTGCTCTATTGCGACCCTCGGTGTTAGAGAGAGTAATAGCGCGTCGTTTTGCTAACACGCCCCTTCATTGACCTTTAAATTTAACTAATTTTGTATGAAAATTTCTGATACGTTCTATCTTTTGCGAAATCAGTTTTTAATTTTATTTTTTGGTGACTTGCATACTCCTTGAAAAATGCAGGTAACACATCTTAGCATTTTTAGTTGGTATCCAATTGATTCCACCGGTCGCTTGGATCCACCGATTTCTTTGTGATGGATCTTTAGGAAACCTGCAAATAAGACAAAACGGAAGATAAATTTCACTTCTTTCAGGAAATAAGTATTGAGTATTATATATATATCGGATCATGAAGAATACGGACACTCGATTGACGACCTATTTAAACAAAGATATTCTACAGTTATTAAAATAAGACACTGATTTGACCATTGTTTAATGAATTAGAATGTTTTACCATTTTGTGTAAAGTTGATAATTAAGTTGCTGATTTGATTTACAACGATTTTAATGTGTTACTGATTTGACTTGACTAATTCCATTTTCGTAGTAGGGAGAATAAAAATGCCGCTATATAAGACCGGCGTCTTGCCATTTAAGAGTAAGTTCAAAGAAGTTTACTAAAGTCCAGTGAAGATTATTAGTTTATAAAAACCAAGTCAAGTCTAGTTCCGTCTGCGAGTCGTACAGTGTCAATGTTAAATAATTGAGTGCAAATATTGTGATTTATAACCGCGAAGTGTATCGGGTTAAAATGTCTGTATATTCTAAGCATTGTTACGGGTGGATTTTTCTGTCACCGGTTCTTTTTGCCACCTATGATTGTTTTCCGAGCCGGTAGTAATTTAAAAGAGTGAATAAACAATAATGTGATAATCCTGTGTTGTTATTACTGAGACTTATGCGCCGTACATCTTGACTACAATGACTAAAGAGTAAAGGAGGGTTATCAAATCCCTCCTCTGACACAACTCCATGGAGTACACCGCGACATATAACATATTATAAAAATGTATTATCTACTTAAATAATAATTTATCGGCATTTAACTTTAGTAACCGGCAACACTATTTTTAGGTTATAAAGTTAGATTTATGCATTAAAATAAGATTTTCGTAACAATTTTACCAAAATCTTGTGAAAATACTCGCCAATACAACAATCTGAAACTATTTTAATTCCGAGAAACAGATTTTATAAGGTACTATCTATGGAATAGATAATCTAAGGATAGGACCATCACAGAATGATTTCCCTGCAAAACGAGATAGTTATATAAGTAATTGAACGTGTTAGACAAAGATGCCTATGTAATATTGCTGTCACTTTCAGCGTAGCCTATAATTTTGTGTTTGTCACGCTGCGAAGTTTGCCAAACAAAGTACAAACCATAGCGTGATTGTTTTCTGGACTTCCTGGCGTTTTTAAGGTGTTTATAGCGATTATTATTAGTGTTTGTATTAAAATAGTAATCAAATCGTATTCTAATGATGGTTGGGTGTAGTATTTTTGAGTGTAAAAGCCGTAGCGAGCGAAAAAATCCTGGTGTCACATTTCACATGTAAGTACCTTATAAAATCTGTTTCTGGGAATTAAAATAGTTTCAGATTGTTGTATTGGCGAGTATTTTCACAAGATTATGGTAAAATTGTTACGAAAATCTTATTTTAATGCATAAATCTAACTTTATAACCTAAAAATAGTGTTGCCGGTTACTAAAGCTAAATGCCGATAAATTATTATTAAAGTAGATAATACATTTTTATAATATGTTATACAGGGTTATTTTTAAAACACCAGCAACCTTGCAGGGGTAGATTCCTAAGGTTATAAGCTACTACTTTTGTTCTACGACTTTTGATAATTTGTTAGATTTTATTTTCATACAAAAATAAGTATTCATTTAATTTCCGTCTTGAATGTGAACAACGCGCATCGCAGATTACGTAAACAAATACGCGAAGCGTGGGGAACCGGGCTAGCGCTTTGAAGGCCAACGCCCGAGCAGCTGAGCGGCGCCTTTGAAGTCGTGCGCGCACGCCGCGCCGCGCCGCAGTCTACGAAGAAAAACACGACATAACAAAAACTTGTAAAATCATTTTTTTTTAAATATATTGAGTTATATCCAAACTCGTAGAACAAAAGTTGTTCCGTATGGGGTCAGCTATGTGGTCTTGCGAGGTTGCTGGTGTTTTAAAATTAACCCTGTATAATACTCAATACTTATTTCCTGAAAGAAGTGAAATTTATCTTCCGTTTTGTCTTATTTGCAGGTTTCCTAAAGATCCATCACAAAGAAATCGGTGGATCCAAGCGACCGGTGGAATCAATTGGATACCAACTAAAAATGCTAAGATGTGTTACCTGCATTTTTCAAGGAGTATGCAAGTCACCAAAAAATAAAATTAAAAACTGATTTCGCAAAAGATAGAACGTAACAGAAATTTTTATACAAAATTAGTTAAATTTAAAGGTCAATAAAGGGGCGTTGTAGCAAAACGACGCGCTATTACTCTCTCTAACACCGAGGGTCGCAATAGAGCACAACAGGAGCTTCGCTTCCGGATGTTATTAAAAACTAGACATGATATATATCACGTTAATGCCGACATGTTACTCATTAGAGGAAAAAGAAAATGCTCTATTTATGTTCTGGCAATGCATTCACATGATTTGGTACTACAGTTGAAATACTTATATCGTACACTAGTACTTATATTTGCTTCAATTTGACCACACCTTAGAAAGTTATTAGCCCGTATATCATAATTTGTGTTAATAAATAAATTAACCATTCACATCTTTTTATTACAAAAATTAAGTGAAACCTAACATTTAATTCACTATCCCGCAATTTTAATAACACTAATTGGTATTATGAATAATAGGATATTCACACTATTCGTAGGGTACACGCGATTTTTTTAATTATTTTAATATTTTAATTAATGTTGCATATAAAATAATGTGTAAATAAGGATATAGGGCAATATACTATAAATAGCCTTTAATAGTATTTTATTTTACTTTTAAGAATCTTCACTAAAATATAATAAAAAAATAAAATAATTATGGATTTTTTTTTACATTCTGACAACACAAGCGCTGGGTCTCTCTGTCTCACCACAGGCTACGCTATGGCCGTATCTTGTTCATTAGTTTATTTGTCTCTGTTGTTCATATTTGATCTGAGGAACAAATTAATAAAACAAAAAAAAAACCTCAGCTGTTCTTTTTTTATAATTATTTTGCGGCTCTGGATACTTGTTTCTTGAGCTTGTTTTAGATATTTTTTACCAATCCTTAATTTACAAGAACGATGAATCACGGGCGCGGTCGATTTCAAGGTCTTGCTGGAGTTTTGATGTTAATTCCCTTTTAATGCAATTCATAAACGATATTTTCAAGCGTATCGAACGCATAAGGTAATTCGATACTCTTGGTTAAAAATCACCTAAATTTTTCACTGCTACTGTTTATTGCACAAATTCACACATTATAAACACCAAACAGATTACAGAACTCAAAACTAGCGTAAGAATTAATGAAAATAAAAGATCAACTGCACCAAAGAGTTGTTACTCTAGTAAAATATTAAAACATTGAGTCGCAACCCGTAGCCGTAAGGCGTATTGTAAGAATTTCCATGGAATTTCACTAATATATATTTCGCGGTTAGCTCCATGGAGGTGTGTCAGAGAGGAGGGTTTTACAACCCTTGGCTCTTCATTTGATGAAATCAGGATGTAAGGCGTACGAGAGGTCCCAATAATTATAGCTTGGCAAAAAAGTGTAGAAACGGAACTAATTCTTTATTTCACCTGGCAACACTATGTCGTCGTTGACATTTGTGAATTTTGATTGTATTTCGCGTTGAGTTTTGGTTTTTATTGAAGTATTTTCAGTGAGCACGTTTATTTCAAGCCATTAGTGTTACAAACTGAATAAGCCGATTCAAAGTTCCGCAAGGGAAATTATTTATAAAGTTTTACGACGATGTCTTGCAGAACAAGAAGCAAAAACAATTGTGTCGGACCTCGACAATGTTTACCAAAGAACCGCTGATATGACTGGTTAGTGGAAGTTTATTTTGTTATATTTAAGTCAAACTTATATTTTTCTATGGACATAGAATGGTTTTTATGTCTTGTACAACGTATTCTTTCATATTTTGCAACATTAATATGAAGCCTTTAGGTTATGTTTACATTCATGTGACAGAATCAGTTTAGAGATTGACTACCCCAATTTTGATACTTGTGTTCATCACTAATTAGTAATATCTTACAACATAAATTTCTGAATAATAAGTGGAAGTTTTTATCATAATGACATAATTCTTTCTTAATCGACCAAAGTGGTTATTTATTGTGGTTTATACAAAGAGCAGTTTTAAAATTAAAATTTACAATCGACTTTTCACTTAGGTAATAATTTAAATATTTTTTAATATTTTTTCTTTCATTAGGATGCAGCTGAGCGGAAATTTTGAAGAAGAATTGTGAAGAAATCACAGTAGAACATTGGAAAGACTCACGCCAGCACGTAAAAAAAATGAAAATAAATATTACGAGAGAGAGAGCATACTTTGTATGAGAATATTGAAAAGTTAGTTATTAATCTTGCAGGCGAAAGCACTAGTTCCTCTGGATCAGATGATGTGGATGATTGTCTACCCAGCATCAGTCATGATAATATGGAAATTGATTTATCGGATATAAAATACGTGGAAGAGAGTTTCTCAGACTGATAGAGACACTGACAATCATTTTATCTGAAAATTGCAATGTTAAAATTAAAGTTATAAATAAACAGACAAAATGAATATATTTTGGGTTTTCCTTTTTTTAACAGTAAATAGTCACATCTATAAAATAAGATATTTCTCAATCTGAAAACCCGACATAATAATATTTTTTTTGTACAATGGTCACTCACATACATATCGTAATATTTTAATGAAATAATCATTTTAGATACCTTCAGTCTTAAATTACAATCAATAGTCGATTCTTGTTTTTAGATTTGTATAGTAACTTACATAATAAGTAGGTTAGTTCACTTTTTAGTTCATTATCCGCCATTACATAATTACAATAACACTTATACAATAACACTTTATTTCACACCAAATTACAATAATAAACTTAACTAAGGACAACTACTAAGTGTTTGGTATTAATGCAACGGGCGGTCTTATCGCTTACAGCGATCTCTACCGGACAACCGTGGGATGAACAGTGACGGAAATAGTGGTAGACGGCGCTACACAATAAAGTAGAAGAAGAGAATAATACGAAAAATAACTAATATCTATCATACAAATACTTATATACACAAACAAATACATTAATACATATTATAGGTATATAACACAAAAGCGAGTATAGGATATAATATAGATAGTGGTTTCTTAATTGGTTTTATAATAATTGTTATTTGATTGCATGTTAAATATTATAACAAGTTTTTTATAATTTATAATAACAAGTATCAAAACTAAAAACCAAACTATATAGGGGTGCCATATAAACGGCCATGTATCCTTCATGATCCGACACGGCCATTCTGCAGGGTGGCGCGTGCTCTGCGCCAGTAGCGGTTCTGAAAATGAGAGATTTTTCTTTGAGCTAGGTATCCATTCATAGGTACACTAGCTGATAACTTGTTTGTGGTCGAAGTTGTTGTTGCTTCAAAATGAGTCGCAAAAGTTCTGTACCTTAGCATAATGTAGGCTGAACTTATCAATTATTATTGATAACCGATTCCAACAATCAAGTTATCAGCTGTTATTTTTATACCTTGGTTACATTGGTAATCGTAAACACAGGGACTAACTAAGTTATAGATATCGCAGCAAGTATGTAATAAAAATAACGTTCATATGAGTAGTAAAAATTTAAGACAATGTTCTCGCAGATTTGTTATTTACTGTCGTGGTTCTGAGCGGTCTTGTACGCCGTGGTCCACGCAGTTTATACGTTTTATATTTTGTTATCAAATGCAAATGTCTCCACGCATCCTTGCATTTTTAATTTTATTTCTCGTAGACAGTGTTTGAAGAGAAATAACTCCTTTTAAGTAGGTATCAGTAAGCAACCCATGTTGCTTATTTTTATGGGGTTATTGTTGCTACAACAGTACACAAAGATATCTCAAGTGCATTGATTTATTATTTTAGAATTTATGGTGTATACATGTCTACCCATGGTTCCACAAGGCGTCCCTACGGTATCTCAGGGTTCACTTGTGGATACATCAAGGACCCGCGGTTAGCTCAAGGGTAACTCATGGTTTAGCTCAGAGGTACCACTCTCCAGACATTTTATTCTTTAAAGAGTTATTGTTGCTACAACAGTACACATAGATATCTCAAGTGCAT
Source organism: Amorpha juglandis (assembly GCA_949126905.1). Taxonomy (NCBI): domain Eukaryota; kingdom Metazoa; phylum Arthropoda; class Insecta; order Lepidoptera; family Sphingidae; genus Amorpha; species Amorpha juglandis. Next base: position 6,676,902 of record OX421380.1, read on the forward strand.
TGACTTATTATTTTAGAATTTATGGTGTATACATGTCTACCCATGGTTCCACAAGGCGTCCCTACGGTATCTCAGGGTTCACTTGTGGATACATCAAGGACCCGCGGTTAGCTCAAGGGTAACTCATGGTTTAGCTCAGAGGTACCACTCTCCAGACATTTTATTCTTTAAAGAGTTACTGTTGTTACAACACTACACAAAGATATCTTAAGTGCACTGCCTTATCTAACTGGAAATTCAATTACAGACAAGACGATTTTTTTTTTTTTTCTTTTCTTTTCTTTTTCTTTCTTTCTTTTGGTTAATGATTGATTTGCTTTGTTCCGGCCATTTTGCAAGACCACGCGTGCTCAATGTGGTACTTTGCATAGGCAACTAAAGAGATAAACAAGACTTTGTGTGTGTGTGATTGTGATTACAAAATATTGTGGGGTTAGGTACTTCTACAGTACACCTAACTCTAGTATTTATTTAGTACAAACATTTGTCTTGGGTTCGGGAATCGAACCCGTAGCCTGATGCCTATCCGCATCGACCAATCCTGACTAATTTAAACAATCACTGAACCTTTGTGAAGAAAAGGCTTAATGTAAATTAGTTCACATGGATACTCATCTTTTTTTTTTTTAGATGTCCTTCAGCAGGGCATGCAGACAAAGGACCGGACAATTCCTCTGGACAGACGAATTTCCCCACCTCAGCGCCAGGCTCACCACAGGAATGTCACTCGTTTGAACATGTAATAAATACAGAAGGAGAACATTAAAAATGGTTATTTCTAGGTTCGTGTGTGTCTAAAGCATAACTTCTTAATATTTTTATCTTTTCAAAAATAGAAATGTAGCGAAGATCTAATTCAATTAATCACAGATCGTAGTTAAATTCAAGAATTGTAAAAATAAATTATTGTTCACATCTGTAATGACATCAATATGGATTGACGTAAAATGCAATGAAATAGATTCGCTGCATTAGGTTTTTAGCGAACGGTGAATCCACAGCTTTGCTTAACAGCGAAAACCATTTTGATTTCGGTAGGCAATCGCTATAGCGATGGGTCGCCACATTTTAACAAAACCTATAGAACGTAGGTACTTCAAATTATTTTTTATACGCGATCTTAAAGAAACGATCTCACCAAATCCTCGACGTATAACTCAATACTCAAATGCGTTCGATCATCGTCCCGCAAAGCTTAGCGTGGGTACCGCGTTGTGGTTCAACGATCGGGAATTCCAGTGCCGGTGCCACATCACAGTAATCCGGTTGAACATGAAACACATAGGAAAAACATGTAAATGATTTAAGATTTAATGTCTTCGAATTACACGAATAAAAAGTTTACAATTTCTCAATGCGATATGCAAGAACAGTTATGAAAATATCATGTGAACAAATAAAACATTTTGTCGGGTAGATAATTATTAATTTATATTTCTGATCACCATCAAATTCAGTAGTGCAATAATTTTATTAATTGTCGGGTAGATAATTATTAATTTATATTTCTGAACACCATCAAATTCAGTAGTGCAATAATTTTATTAATTGTCGGGTAGATAATTATTAATTTATATTTCTGAACACCATCAAATTCAGTAGTGCAATAATTTTATTAATTGTCAGGTAGATAATTATTCATTTATATTTCTGAACACCATCAAATTCAGCAATGCAATGACTTCACACTAGATAAATTTTTGTATGGTACTGGACTGCCACACCATGAACCACCGTGATGATCTCTTACCAACTCATCACACGGCAATATTACTTGCGATTTTTATTTTTAACAATAATCCAATAAATTGGAATAGACTCACCGAATTACTTTTAGACAGTTGCAATTCATCGGGCGTGTTCAATAGACAGGCTGTGGAGCCCATCCCGGCTTCTGATTTCGCGGTTAGCTCCATGGAGGTGTGTCAGAGAGGAGGGTTTTACAACCCTTGGCTCTTCATTTGATGAAATCAGGATGTAAGGCGTACGAGAGGTCCCAATAATTACGCAGGATTATCACATTATTGTTTATTCACTCTTTTAATTTACTACCGGCTCGGAAAACAATCATAGGTGGCAAAAAAGAGCCGGCGACAGAAAAAATCCACCCGTAATAATGCTTAGAATATACAGAGATTTTAACCCGACACATTTCGTGGTTATAAATCACAATATTTGCACTCAATTAATTATTTAACATTGACACTGTACTTTTACGACTCGCAGACGGAACTAGACTTGACTTGGTTTTTATAAACTAATAATCTTCACTGGACTTTAGTAAACTTCGTTGAACTTCAATGAACTTACTTTTAAATGGCAAGGCGCCGGTCTTATATAGCGGCATTTTTATTCTCCCTACTACGAAAAATGGAATTAGTCAAGTCAAATCAGTAACACATTAAAATCGTTCTAAATCAAATCAGCAACTTTACACAAAATGGTAAAACATTCTAATTCATTAAACGATGGTCAAATCAGTGTCTTATTTTAATAACTGTAGAATATTTTTGTTTAAATAGGTCGTCAATCGAGTGTCCGTATCCTTCATGATCCGACATATAGTTTAATATTCTTTGGTTATACCTATAGGCAATTTTACATCAATGTTGCTAGCGCTTTAGGAATTTTGATCTAGCATCACTCAACTCAGCTGAAGAGAGTGCGTACTTTGTTATTGTTTTCATAAATTGAACTACGATAAATGGTAATAGAAATGAAAAATTTCCCAGTATTTGTGTTCCCTGTCTCTCTGGAATTCTATTTGAGCGCCAGACACACACATAAACAATTGCTTACAGTTTATAATCCGTACGATTTCTCTGTGAATTTTAAAGGTATACTTTTTTGCAATAATCATGTGTCGCGTTGTCATAGCTCTTATTTTTAATTAGCATTACAATTTCAGTGTTATGCACATCGCCAAATAAGTTTACTGTTATTGACCCAGAAGGAGTCATAGCTCCTCAGAGCTGTATAGATATTGTAGTGCGATACACACAACCATCGGTCTCCCACTGTGATACTGTTGAAAAATTCAGGATAACAATGTATGACAGAAATACGCAACAGGTAGGAATGTTCATAAAATAAGCAACTCTAGCTCAGTTTATTTTATTCTTGTAATTACTTTCTTTGTTAATATGGTAACTGCCATATGTTAGGATGAATTATATACAAATTGCATAAGACTACAGATTCCCCTTTGTCTCTACATATTATTATTGTGAATGGTCTGGGCTCGATTTTCTGGTAGAATAATTAGTGATTTCTCACCTTTATGATGGATATTCCATTAACCAGCTATATGAATTTAAACCTCACCTATTCAAAATTCTAATAACCGATTATAAGAAAATTATGTGACTTAGGATTTAGACTTAAGAAAACCATATTGATAAAATACAAGTCCATTGTATTCACATAGCAATCTGCTTTCATAAGATACTACCATTCACAGATAATCTTGTGTTATTATTAAAATTACCATAAACAATTTCATATTTCAGGCATTAGGGAAACGGGATATACCAACAAAATTAATAGAAGGTGAACCATCAAGCACAAACCAAGAGAGTTTTGGTGAAAACTTTCATCCTCTTGTATCCAGAGCTGTCCCTATCAGAGCTACGGAGGATCATAGCCGAGTACCTTATGCCCATCCTGCACATCTCAGGTAACTATTGGAATTTGCTAGATCAACCTATAAATTAAAAAAAATATTTTTCCAATAATAATGCACACAAATTAAAAGTTCAAAATTATCACAGACTTCAAAGCCCATCTCAAAATAATACACAGCCCCCAGATCTTTTTAGGCACCATTCGTAAGTACTTCTATCTATAATAAAATAATGTGTGTCAATAATAATTATGTACATTAACCAATGTCAAACATTACATAATCTGTAAAATTATAATCCATGGTGAGAAATATTTATACCAAAAATATGTCTAAGATGTTGGCACACAAAGTAGCTACACTACAACTTGTTACCTGTTGAATAATCTTTTATAAGATAGTTTTTTATTTTACATGTGTTTATCTGATATTGTTTTGTATGTGTTTCAGAGATCATCAACCAGTAAACATAGTTGCAGTGGCAGTAAGCATATGCTGTATAGTTGCATTACTATTACCAACTCAACCAGAACAGGTTGTTAAATCTCAGTGGCCTGAATGGCTCCACATTGGGTCCAATCTTAAATTAGTGTTCTCATTTGTATTAGGACTTGTCAGCATGCTTGTTTTAAGACCTTAGTTGATCAAATTGTAACAAATCAGCTGTGCTGTATTCCCAAATTACGCTATATCCCATAAGGAATTAATAAAGAATTGTTAATTACAACTATTATAAAGTAATATGTATGGCATATTTCACAATAAATAAATTTTTACAGCCAATTAACAAATAAGACGGCCAAGTTAGGGAGTAGCTGTTTGACATACACTCTTCCATGTGCAATTACAGTACAATATGCCATCTTAAAATTCATTTGATAAGTAGCATTTATAGATATATTGTGTAATAAGCACTCATAATCACAAAGCAAATCTTCAAGATAAATACATACATACACAGATTCACGCTTTTTTCCCTTAGAGCTAAAGATAGATGAAATTAAATAAATGTTAGCCTTTATCTCTTATGATCAAATCTTAGTATGTGAATGTCATTGTGTATATTGATTAATGAAACAAGGTTTTAAACCATGTTTAAAGGCTGCTATCTGTAAATAAAGCTCTCATACATTTACCTTTATGTACATAAGTATTGTCTATATTTAATTTCGTTTTGAAAAAACGATTATACTATAGATCATATGTTGATTTTACAATTAAGGATATTAGGCATTTAATTTTGATTGACAAATGGTGATTTGATAAGTATGATGATTGTTTAAAGGTGCTTTTGCTACTAGAATGGTGTGATATTTTATTTATAATTGTTTATTTTCTAATAATTGTATGGGTTTAGTGGTTACCACAGACTATCACAAGTATGCACTTGTAAGATTATAAACACTATATATTTTTGGTTTGACTTGACATTACATGTCCGAAATCTGAGGTAGTTAAGTAATATTTATCAATATATAAATAATATGATGATTTTTTTAGTGGTGCCGCTTAAAAAGCTTTTGTACAGAATTTACAAATAAATTCCTTGTAATTGGGGGCCATGTACTGTGAAACAATGTTCATGCCAAATAAATATTAATAAAACAAACACAAATTTACTATGAGAATTTATTTTTAATACAGCTGAAGTGTCTTGATATTTTATGTGTAATCACAACTCACAACACAATTCCCTGCATGTTTAAATTGAATTGCCAAATCTTACAGCCCAAATAAGCAAATCTATGGTTACTTGCTAACTCAATACACATCATATTTGTTGACAAAGCATTAGAATGTGTTTTGCCTTGATTTATTATTAACTATTGAAATGTTTTTGTTATCAATGAACAAAATAATGTGAATAGATTTCAACATCTTGGCAACAATTGAGCCTCTAATATAACTTACCATATTATTATGATATGTTTAACAAGACGTTTTATGACAAGTTTTAAGCTGACTTGCACAACAATCCAAAAAGTGTTTTATCATGAAACCTGTTTCAGAAACATAATAAAAAATTTACTTATGTGAACATATTTGTCCAGCAGTGGACGAATACAGGCTGATGAATGGAACATATTTAAACCTGATGTAGGATCATCGTCCAAGTCGGCCTAACATATTAAGTACTTTTTTACATTACAACATCAAAAATCAAAATCAATCATCGCCAGAGGCGAAAAAATGACATAATGGTATACTTACCCTATTAACTAAACTGTATTAATTTATATTTTAGATAACTCAATTATATATTAATTTATTGTTTTTTTGAAGTCTTTTGAGATCAATAATGCAATTATTTTTCTTAATTAATTAAAAATATTTCCTAAAATCTAGTAAAGCTTTATAGTATTGCAAAGTACACAATTTTCGAATGAATGTCGCTTTATGTGTACTTGTGAGTATCTTTAATTATGATAATGGACAGACTATTATAACAAGCATATCACATTTTTAATGTTTCAAATTATTGCTTATCTTTTTGTGAATAATCCTCAAACTTTTATAAGTTTGCAATATGGTAAACATTATTCATCAATAACATGACATTCTAAATATCAATGAGGTAAGTATCAGGTACTTTTAACTAAATTCTAGAGCAAAGTTAATTTTTTGTGTATAACACAGTATTTGTATACATAAGATATGCTACAAGTCAACCATGATATGAGTAAATAGTGGATGGAGTACTGTTGCTACTTCTACATAGTGCAAGGAACTTAAACCGTCTTCCATCATCCTATTTTTAGCAAAACTTAACAGCTTCTTCCTTGTTTCACTGTAAATTAATGATAAGAAAATAAACAATAATACATACAGTATAGCTGTATAGATTTTATAAGGAAATTTGTTTCAAATCAAATGATTATTCATGACATTGCCTTACATTCCATTATTATCCAGTCAATTGAATTATAGATCACTATGTAGAATATATATAGTTTTTTATACATTATACATAATAATGCAGGACCATCAAAGAAATTAATAATTTACTAAATACAATCAAGTAACAAATCAGATTTATAATTTATATATCCATTAAATAGATTGTTATGTAGACATACATACCCCTTCTGTTGTGACCTGTGAGTGACCATGTGGTACCTGCTGGTTCCTGGTTCAAACCGGCACATTTTTAAATTATGAGCCTCAAGACGAGAGTACAAATCATCATCTTCCCCTCCCCAACCAAAATATTCATTGCTCATTCCATTTATATACACATATTGTTTTGAAACTATTGCTATAGCACCACCAAACAGTGTTAAATAAGGCAAGACAAATCTGAAAAATTAACATTTTTTGCAGAATTTGTTATCTGTTATAAAAGCAATATAAATCTAAAGGCTGTAACAAACAAAATATGCACCATCTAGTAAAACTTCAAAATACAATCTAGCTACAAAGCATACAATACAAAGCTGTTTGTCTATGGCATAACAATTTATTTTCAAGTGCAACCAAAATTCTATGTGACACCAATGTTAGTGCACCTAAATTTATTTATGCTTGAAGACATATGTCTTGGACGTTTAGTACAAGCGTATAAATTAGCCGGACGTAATGGCAGAAGATCAACATCATGGAGCACTAAACATGGGAAGCCAGCTTTCATGGCAGCCACTGCTCCTATGTTCATCAGCTTAGCTCTATTGAACAGACGTGAGTCAACTTGCTCCACAACAAATATACGGTAATGTATCCTTTGACGGCGGAAATAGGTGTGCATGTACACCAGGAACCCTCGTAACTGCTCAGCTCGATCTCTGAAAAATATAAATTAATCTTTATTATTTGAAAGAGGATAGATATTAGTAATACTGTTATTAGAGGAATATCGATTGGAAACCAATTCAATGTTGAGTATGTGGAATTGTTGATGTTCTATTATTTTAAAAAGTACAAAATGGATAATATTTTTGCTATCTGTGACGATCGACTCGTATTGCTGTTCCTACAGATGAGAATTTAAACCGTGTTTTGTATAAGTATTTTATGAAAACTATTTTACATTTTAATATTGTACCTATAAGGCACGATGACAGCTGTGCTATATTTCGGTTTACATTCCTGTGGCGCGTATTCACCGCCTTCTTTTATGCCATGACCTTCCATTAAATCGCCATCTACTAAACTTGGAGAAAATGTAGTCTCATCGTTTATTACATCATAATATTCACAATTGATTATCGCTCCACTTGTAAAATTCTCAGCTGTCTCCTCATGAAGACTATGTAAAATATCTTCTTTTGCAATAAAGTCGTATGTCCCACGTCCGTTCATGTCTGGATGTAGGAATATTATTATTGTTATCACAACTAGTCCGCAATATATTATTTTTTTTCTATATGGATGGCGCATGTTAACAGTTTGAACATTAGTCACAGAGTACATTATTATATAACTGAAAACATTAGTTAAATAAATCTGAAAAATTAAAATAAGGATATATGATTTTCTTTTCAGTTTTCTCCAATTGACTTGAACCAGTGTATTGTTAATTTTGCAGTTTTTTTTTAACTTTTCTTATGAAAGTAGTATGTACAATTTTCCCTTTTATTAGGAAGGCAAAGGGATCTAGTCCATACCGCCACGTCATATGTGATAGGTATTTCAAGACAAACCCGTGTGATCGATTTCAAGGTCTTGCCATCGACTTATAAAAAAAGGGGGACACCACGTCCCATACATCGAAAGTGAAGTGACCCATAGTGTGCCAGAATGCTGTACGTATACGGGTCTCACGCACACACTCTCATCATAGTGTGCCAGTTTCCGCCATTACGCGACACGACCGCCTTGTGTAACGTTCACTCCAACTTGGATTTAAAAAAATATAATAATGCCGACATGTGTCATAAGACATTGTAAAAACAATTCGACATCGAAAAAGAAATATCAAGGAATTACTTAGCACAGGTAACATATGAATTTATAATCACTTTTATAATGTTTTTGGTAAAATTATTTACGTAATATTCGGAACATAAACGTCAACTTCACGTGCATGTGTTGCCAGAAAATAAATGAGGTATTTTCCCCAAAGTGTGAGTATTCCGTTGTAATTAAGAACATTAGTTCAAAAATTACTAACCGACTTTAAACCAGGAGGAGGTTGTCAATTAAGCGTATATTTTATTTTTTAATGTACGAACATACAGTGTCATTTTGACACCCTATACTTAAATGAAACCATGTGTAGTGTTCGTTAATATAAGTACTTTGAGCTAAGACACTTTCTTATTAAAGGCAAAATAAAAAAATAATATTTCCTAACAAATTAAATGCCATTAACATTAGATTAATTTTAAACAGTCTGTATACGCGCGTACACACATATACAACTCAACACATCGTACACAGTACACACTACACACCCGTCATCGAATGAATGAGACACACACACATACATTACCGTATCTTATAAGCAACTACGGCGAATAATATTAATCGGACCCTGCCCATAAGATTGCGCCCCGGATGTAAAGTAATAGCTTATAATTTATCAAAAGCAGCAAATAAACGACTGTGTAGTAGTGCAGTATCGCTGAGCCGGAAGTAAACTTAAATTTTAATAAAACCCTATAAAATGTTATTGTCTCCCTGAGATTTCTAAACAATTATACATAATACCATAATACCGCGAAGTATACCAAATACTTGGCGGTGATACTCCCGGCAGTATACATGTAGTATGTACTTAACACAAACACTACACAAACACTTAGGCATTATTCTAAACTTGATAAACCGGTTAGTGTCAATTTCACTTCAATACGAATAATTATTACACACTTAAAACATTACACAAACGTTTGTGAAAACAGTATCAATTTCACCAAGATCGCCGCACTAGTAAAAATTACGAAATACTAATAAAAACTAAATACTGAGCAAAATGGCGGAATATGAAAAAAAAACATGCACATCAAACGAAACGACCCGAAGTGAACTAAACTAGAATACCTAGTTTGTTTTAAACTTGTGAGTGTAAGGTATAGTGCCGTATTTACGAAAATTAAATTTTAGGTACTGATTCATCAAAAGATCAACTGATTTGGCGGGAACAATTAAATACCGTGATCAGGTTGGCTAATGGATTAATAACATAGAAATACTAAGCCGGGGTTGGCGAATACAAAAACATTACGAATTATTACGCGTTACAAGTTGACCAATTACGACTTTGAATGCACGCACACCAAGGAATTAGGAATGCAGTAAATCATAAATTTTAGTGTTGTCCTAATGTGTGTATGATTCGATCCGCGAATCTATGATCGAATAAAAAATACCGATTCTTGGAATTGCGATAAACATATCGATATTCTCATTGATGTAGCAGCAATGTCAGTACATTGCAGGCTGAGACCGATGAGCTATTGGTTCAAAAATGTATGTAAGTTCTACGGTTCCAAAACATGTATTTTATTATGAATTTGTATTTTACATAACGATACGCGAATTATGTGTATAATTATGGTGCTGCTTAGGTAACTTGTACGGGTGGTTATAACATTTAGAGTGGTAGAGCCACGCTGTAGACAGTTTTATCTACAGCATGAATGGGCTGACTCGACCGGATCGTTATCACTGTCTCACAGAAAACCGACGTAAAGTAGTGGCTTGCTGCTGCGTTTCGTACGGTGAGTGAGATAACCGGAAGCCCAAATCCCCTCCCCTTCCCAATCCCTAATTATCCCTTTCCTTTAAGGTCGGCAACGCGCTCATGACTCTTCTGGTGGTGGGCGTACATGGGCGGTGGAGATCACTTACCATCAGGTGACCCACTTGCTCGTTTGCTGGCCTATGCTATAAAAAAAAATCATGAATTTTCAAGCTTAATTAATATCGCGACATGAGCACACGTAAATGATAGGCCATCACACGAAATATTTTGCCTTTACGCTATAATAATCGTCATAAATATTCTTTACTAAAAACATTTCAAGAAACTTATTAAACCTATAATGTATAATTAATTGAAACCTTTACAGCGACATTAAATATTCGTAAGATTAAGATTTTCGATTTGAAGGATCGATTAACAGAAGATTGCAACGCATGTATAGCAATGAATCCAGCACTAGCGTTACCCGTGTTATTGCGAGACAGTGACAGCTATTGCAATTACTGGAATGCGAAAAGAGTCCCGATAATAGTTTATTTGTGTGCATTTATTATACCGGCAAGTTCAATGTACCTGCTTTATAAAAACGCCAAGCGCACAGAAGGCAAACGGCGCATTAGATAAGTTAAACGTTTTGGAAATGACGGCTCAAAATTGTAATTTAGGAATAGAAATAAATATTAGATTACCCTATGAAATGTAATAAAATCCTAAGTAAAATCGAATCTTGTAACTTTTGCAATGATTATTTGTTTTTAGTCAAATTTGTGATACCTATTTATTGTTGAATAACGTTACCTACTCCTCGCAAACACAATTTTTTTACGTTTTGTCACTGAACAAAGTAATACTGTCGCAACTTTTTCCGGGAATGTGTCAAGAGCGTCTTTGTGAGCCTGAGACGTATTTTCATATGTATGGAGTTGCCCTTCTTAAGCGTTTGTGTTTTATAATTACATCGTCAGCTGTGACATTTTATTCAATAGATTTTAGTGCAAAAACCGTACAGCGTGATTTAAAAGGCTCAAAACTTAAATCACGTTTTTTGGCAAAACTACTACAAGCTCAAGCCTCATGTTTGGTACAAGGTAAGCAGAGGCGATGACGAATATGTGGTTTCATTTAGTAACAGGGTGTCAAAATAACCCTGTATATTTTCCCATCAAATATGGACCGCTTTGTTGAAATATGTTGATGTTCGATAAAGTTTAAGTACTAAGCGGTCTCCTATATACAGTGGCGTAGCTAGCACGGGTGGCACCCGGGGTGGATTGTATTTGGCTGTCACCCTAAGAATGAAAGCTTTAAAATGATTTAATGTATTTTAACCGATTTCAAAAAAGGAGAATAGAGGAGAGGATTTCCCAATTTTTGAATATTATTTCGGGTTATATCAGGTCGAGTTCCCAAAACCGGTGACAACCGGGGTAGAGTGCCCCCCTCTCCCTTCCTAGCTATGGTACTGCATATATATTTTGTTAAAATCTGATAACGGAATATGGAGTAAAGATATTAAACTCCTCGAACAAACAAATAAATAAAAAAATAAATTCACCGAATTGAGAACCTTCTTTTTTGAAGCTAACCGGCTTCATATTATCAAGATTACCAAAACATAAAATTTATCTTTAGAAACTCTGTGAGAAGTAAATAATAACATTAATGTCTAAAGGTATTTTTGGATTCTGTAAAATTTGTGTTGCGCGGCAGCGGCACAAGCCCCGACTTTTTTATTTATCAGTGCGTTTTGAACTTTGTTTTGTACAGTACTCTTTATTTAAAAATAATAATTATTATAAATAATAATAAAAAATAATAATAATTGAAAATAATAATTAAAAATAATAATAATAATTTCTTCAAAAGGATTTTTTACATTTTTAAATATTAGTCACAAAAAAAAACAAAACATTTAAAAATAAATATCATAACCCTCCAATGACGAGGCCTATGACCCAAGCCACCGGCGGTTAGGACCTAAGAGAGAGAAACCTTCTCACAATGCGTGCTGTGTCTCTGTCTAATCTAAAGGGGGCCTACATTTCCCGGCTGAAGATTTATACAAAGTATGTCGCATTTGCGAGATGGCAGCCAGGAGGCTCATAAAAGAAAACATTATCATTTCTAATGAAAAACAACATACGTATATAATATAAAAAATATTGGATTCTTTTATAGCGAATAATAATATTTTTTTTAATTTGGAACTAGAACACACTCTGGCAGGCGCCGAACATAAGATCAATTTAATTAAATGTATCTTACAAAATATTTGAGCATTCGTTTCCACCACATTTCTAAATTAGAAAGTATTGAACGGTCCGTGCAAAGTAAGAGGCATGTGTATAGAAAATTAAATAATTTTAAAGGCTTTTAACTTATTTTTTAATTTTTTATTACACGAAACAATTAATTGTTTGAACTAAGTACTTAATTACTATCTACATACTTTATTCCAATAAATACGGGCCGAATATAATACCTCCTCTTAGGAGTTGGTTAAAACTGGGGAAAATTTTCATTTATCTGGTATCCCTCAACTTTCGCACACATATATCATAAACCTGCATCACTGACGATATTAGTAGCGTTCTATCCTCCTTTTTTATATATCGATGGGTCTTGCTAAGAGTTTTGCTGTGCGATACTAGTAGCCTACAAGAGAATTTATGAGCTAAATATAGAGTATCAGGAGTATTAGGATAATTAAAAGGTTTATTATTTTTATAATATTTTTACCAAGCTTAATAATTTGCTAATTTTTATAAATTGAATTTTAGATTATAGTTCCCACCAGTTCGAATTGGGTATATCCTGTAACGACTGTGTTTGTTCAAAGAATAAATAAATAAATAATTTATATAAATAAAAATTATTTGTCAAATGAACACAGATGTGTTAAATAATGAACACAAATTAATTAACCAACGAATTTTAATAGGCAAATGCAAAAAATAAAACACGTGAATACACCACGTTGTTTATGACACATTTTCCGAAGGCGTCGTTGTACGCAGGTGCAGACATACCTACTTGTAATCTCTTTTTTTCGCAGGCTAAATCTTATTTATGAATATGTCTGTCTCTTTTTCTGTCGCTTTTTGGTTTCATCGAATTTTCATATCACAACGGTGATAAAGAACTTTCACTTCAATAATAAATACACCCAACAGTCACATACATAGTCCTGACCCCACAGTAAGATACGAGTCTTGTGTCGTAGGAATCAGGAACTACGAGAGACTTTCGGTCTCACAACACCCAGACCCCGAAACAAATAAATGTGGATCACACAAACATTTGTCTCGGTGCGGGGATTGAACTCGCGGCCTCTCGCTTCACAGCCGGTTACTCGCCCGCTGCGCCACGGAGGCTGTCAAATTATAATGATAAAAATGCGGAATGCCTTACTAGTTTAGTCTGTATCGTGGATAGCCCAAACTTGAAACAAATATTTCTGGATCACCCAAACATTTGTCTCGGAACGGGAATTAAACCCGCGGCTTCTCGCTTCACAAGCGACTACTCACTACCTACTGCACCAGGAGACTGGCGACGTCATACATACAAATCAGTTGTTGATGAGACAGTGGTAATAACCCGGTCGATCTGGCCCATTCAAACTTTAGACAAAACTGTCTACAGTACGGCTCTACCTACTACGCAAATCTGTACCGGTGTAATGAAATATTTGGTTGATTCCTAGTTTTCTTTATTCCGCACCCAATTTACAACTACATTTAGACATCTTCTTTTCTTAGACATTCAAATCTGAATTTATTATTGTTTTATATAAAACACCGAGTTTCTGTTATAATCATAAAAATATTTTAACATTAACGATATCTTTCCACACAATGACAGGTTGTTCTGAGAGTTTCCATGTAAACAAATCTATAACAGAAAATGGCGAATCCAGCCGCAAAATAATATTGTTGTATAAGGGTATAGATAATGTGGACAGTATGGTACAAGCTAAAATAATTATATTAAAATAAATTACTATGTTTATATATACAATATCGAATTTATCATATTTGTATAACTAAATATCCTATATTTAAACATAGCAAGGCTATATCAAGAGATTCTTTCGTCATTGATCTTTCCTTATATAGTTTAACTAGCTGTCCCTCGCGGCTCCGCCCGCGTGATCTGCTTTTTCCGGGATAAAAGTAGTCTAAATGAAAAATTATTAATTATGAAAATGGCTATTAAAAAATAGGGGTTGGTGATAGAAGGGTAAAAATTTAGGGTTGTTTTGTGTTGTATTTTTTAATGCTGTATCATAAAAAATAAAAAAATAAAATTTATCTAAAAATTAAAAAAAAATATATTTAGGGGTGGACTACCCTTAACATTTAGGGGGATGAAAAATAGATGTTGTCCGATTCTCAGACATACCCAATATGCACACAAAATTTCATGAGAATCGGTCAAGCCGTTTCGGAGGAGTTTAACTACAAACACCGCGACACGAGAATTTTATTTATATTAGATATTTTTTGTGTGTATTTGAAATATGGAACCTTATTTGGAATAAATAATTAAATATATGATGTATTTAGTCATTAATTATCTATAACGTCGATTTAAATGTAATGGAGGGTAGTAAAAAAAATCGTTCCTTTTGAAAATATTAACTGTCGAGAAGAAATAATTTTATCACAAAATTGTTTATATTATAATTTACAATTCTGATATTGTTGTGATGACTAGTGCAATGTGAATAAATTCTCAAATGTTTATGTTACCAAAAATATGTGACAAAATGTCTTTCGAAAAGAAAAAAAATATTATTGCGTTTGTCACTGATACGTCTCAAGAAATTGAAAATTTTAATAACAACTCGATAGAAGTAATACGCAGAGAATCAAAACAGGATACGATTAACACATCATGGGAGAAAAATTGTTATGTTTCATTTCATGATTGTGTGAATGATTATAATAAGACACCTCCTTTTGTGAGCATCATGTTAAATGACGAACCAAACTTACAATGTGGGAATTCTATAGACAGTTCCACGCAAACTGCACCATTTGTAACTTTGCCGATCAATTGCAGTATTGTTGATGTGAGTCTGTCGTTTAGTAAAGATTTTAACATACAAGACTCTACTTCAAACGAGAATTCTGAACAGTCTTTACCAAGTAAACGGTACAGACGCGATTCTAGCGATGGTGACGATAAGGTAATTAGGCCTTGGAAAAAGACTAAATGTACAGACTCTTGTTCTTCGAGTACTTCCGACTTGTACGATGCAAAAGGATCACTGGGACAGTCTACCTCATCATGCCAGCTGTCGAGCAATTCAGATGTTTCATTCAAATCAATTAATAGCAACCACTCTTACAAAGTTCGTAAAAGACGAATGAAATCAGAATCAAATTTATTCAGGGATGTCCTTCAACGTTCTAAGAAGCCTGTTAGCATCAGTAAACGTATCTATTCTGGAAATATCACTGCAGGTAAAAAAACTTTTGTAAGTGCATATTAATAATTAGACGTAGTTACGCAAAAAGGAACCAACCCACAGCAAGCTCAAATGGAGGTTCTATACTGATTTTGTTTTGCTAAATTCATTAATTTAAATTGAATTGAACGTATATTTTTGAAAAATCGTACGTAGCATATATTTCATGCCCGATTTTTCAAAAAAACTACGAGATAAAACTAGTTGAAATCGGTCCAGTAGTTTTTAAGTTTATTCATTACATACCAACTATACAAATCTTTCCTCTTTATAATATTAGTGTAGATTCGCAAAAGGCATTCCATATCCACCATTACCTGCTGACTAATAGAAAAAAAATAAAAAAACGCCCGGTGTATCGCATCTCGTCATGCATTCAATAGCAAAATATGTGTTAATCTAATGTGATTGGTAACTGCTATTTTATGGATCATCTTCTCGTTCTCTTGTATCATCCCACCTCCTTTTTTACTATGTATATGAAAATTCACTTTTAAGCTGCCTGTCCACTGAAGCAGAGCTAGGCTGCGGAGCGGAGAAACGGATAAATATTAACCAATAGGATTGCATACAATCTCCGCTCACCTCCAGTGGACAGGGATTTGGGAGCTAGTTTAAAAATTCATACATTTTCGGAAGCGGCGCGTGGTAACGGTGCGGGGTAGTGGAGCGAGGTCTCGGAGCGAGGCGGCAGAGAGAGGCGGCGGAGCGGGGCATCGGCCCATCGGTGGACTCGGCTTAGCTCCGTACAGTCGGCAACTCCACTCCGCAATACTCGCTCGCTCCGCTCCGCTGCCTCGCTCCGCGTCAATGGACACACAGTCCGCAACTCCGCTCCGCAATACTCGCTCGCTCCACTCCGCTGGCTCGCACCGAATCACTGGACAGGCAGCCTAAAGTGGTAGAGCCACGCTGTAGACAGTTTTGTCTACAGCATGAATGGGCTGGCTCGACCGGGTCGTTACCACTGTCTCACAGAAAACCGACGTAAAGTAGCGGCTTGCTGCTGCGTTTCGTACGGTGTGTGAGATATCCGGAAGCCCAAATCCAGTTCCCAAATTATCCCTTTCGTTTACGGCCCGCAACGCGCCCATGATTTTTCTGGTGGTGGGGGAAATGGGCGGTGGAGATCACTTAACACCAGGTGACCCACATGTTCGTTTACCGGCCAATGCTATAAAAAAAAATTGTACCTATATAATAATAATGAAATTTTATGCAACGCATGATTACAAAATTACACTTTTACAGTCGGTTCTTATTTACTTCAAGATATGGCACAAATCCATCACAATCTTACTCTTGTCCTACAGTAGAGTGAAGGTTATAATATGTGTTACAATACCGTAGCACGTTATCACAAATGATAACTTTTTGTCACTTATTTTAAAAACATTTCGTCTCCGTCAGCGGATAATATTGTTTAATGACATCATCGTGCGAGCTCAATTCAAGTTTGCGGTCCTAACGGACAAGACCTCAAATACGAATTAGAGCTCACTTCGTAACGCGTGGAGTCGTTTTATATAGTTCACAAATATTTGGAACTGTCTTTGAATTAATGACGTACATTATCGATGCGCCTCGCATATTGAAATGGGAGCAACGAAGGAAAACAGTATTAAAGTCGAGGTGGAAATTGAATGTGCTATAGACACTGGAGTGTTGAGTGATATGGAATGGTTCATGTTGTCAGGTGGAACACCACGAAGAGATAGGAACCACCGGCGTAACTCAAATCCGAAAGCATGGAAATTCGTAGATCTTTGCACGTGGATCGGCAGAAAGGTACATTTTTAAGTTATAATTAAACACTTACTTATGTAGCTAATTAATTATTTAAATTTTGCATAACTATATGTATTTATGTATTTCTAATTCTGATTTAAAAATAGCTCTATTATTACATAATGCAACTAAGCTTTTGTTGAATAAGACCAACTTATTAAATGACCGGTAAGATAAGTCATTGAACTTAACAGACCTGAACGTTAGAATTATGAATTCAAAGCCTAACGAGTGCTAACTATTTTCAATTGAAAATACCTATTCTTCAGATTGAAACATATTCACAATGATCATAAGGAAGAAATGCTTTGAAAGTAAATGTATGTTTATGCTTTTAATGAACGTTATTTGTGTGCTATGGAGTATGGGTAAAGGTGTTACATGTACGAGCTAAACAAAGCATTTGTTCCACTGCTGTATGTTTACGTTAGGTACATTAATTATGCATTTTATCAAACATAAAAAATTACCCGCTAGCATATTACGTAATATTATCGTATAATAATCTTCCTCACCAAAAGTAAACAAACTTAGATAAATCATGACGCGCAAGGCGCAAACTACAACAGGGACGAATCTAGATAATTTTATGTAGTACATATAAG
The DNA here is from genome assembly GCA_949126905.1 of Amorpha juglandis. Taxonomy (NCBI): domain Eukaryota; kingdom Metazoa; phylum Arthropoda; class Insecta; order Lepidoptera; family Sphingidae; genus Amorpha; species Amorpha juglandis. Next base: position 6,695,036 of record OX421380.1, read on the forward strand.
ACTTATTTGCAACAGACGGTATTAACTTTTTACCAGAGTAGGCCAATGTTGCTATTTCGTGACCTGGATTTGCAAACATTGTTTTTTTTTAAAAACTGTCGTTCTTGTTCATAATCTTGTCGCCAAGCGCCACCATCGACAACGTTAATCACGCCGCGCCCCGCGCAGTCGCTGTCCTTTAAAATCCGACTCTGTATTACACCTACCCGTCACTTTTCAACCAAACGAGATGTGTCCAATAGATAAAATAAATCTGTCAAATAGATAAAAAATATTATTTCAGAATAAGCTAGCTTTTGCGCGTGTCTACATCTGCATGAATAAAATCAATGCTTAAACGGTAGCTGCCTATCACAAAATAAAATCAACGCCTTCCCAATATTTCGAATTTTAATCCATAATGATCTGGGCTGGGTGATGGTGGCTGTCAGGACACGCCTTTAAATTAAGTTGAAAATAGATTTTGTGTAGATCCTGAACGAAAAATCGCACCCATATATTTTTTTTCCTGAGTCACTCGGCAAAATAACTACACCGTACCTGGTGGTAATAACAGTGTAGTCATTAATTTTATGGACCCACGAAGTTATGGAGTGGGATGATCGGGTTTTATCTCTCCCATCACATGAATTATCTGCTCGATAAAATTAGTTTTGTTTCATGAATTATCTGCTCAATAAAATCAATTTTGTTTTTTATTTTTTTAACGTGAGGAGGGAAATAATGGTTTAAATATATGTCAATGTTTATTGATTTTTGCAGCATTCACACGATATAGGTATGAGTAGGGAATAGTGTCAAAGACTAAGTTCAGTGGACAGATAGTATGATTAAAAGTGATGATTTTTGTAGGGCTACCAGTCTCTCACAGGTCTTTACTCGGACATGCTCCGGGAGCCAATACATAATAAGGAAACAATTGACACATCCACTGAGGAGTTGAAGGAACTCAAGAAGTTTCTAGAACAAGTGGATCTAAAACAAGAGAGACTCGCCCAGGAGAACGAGATACTCAAAGAGGGAATGTTGAAGATGATGAGTAAAATTGAGGAACTCGAGGGTAAGCTCAGGTAAACATTATCATTACTCTATTACTAATTACGAATAGAGGACGTGTTAAGCAAACTTGATTATTTTTTTATGATAACGTGCTCACGTATATTTATGCGTGAAGTATATACTCCAAAAGGGTAAGTAGAAGTGCAACTAGTACACCAATAGTACATTGCGCTTAGTTTATTACTCGTTTATTAGTAGCTATCTTATCGCCATATCAGGCTCAAATTGTAATCCCGGTCAACTCAAGGCTGCTTTCTAATTTAAAATCGGATTTTGATGAAATTGTGATTTGTTTGATTTCTCGACTTGGATTTTGAACCTTCAGTCCCTTATCACAAGTTTCACAACTTAAGTACGTGCCACTACAGCTATGAGGCGATTGAATATAATTATATTATGTTGAATAATAAATGATTTGCACTACACTTCTATCCGGATGCTGTGTGCTGTTTGCGACTTCTGTTGTTCCATTCAGTGAACTTATCAAAACAGGTGTGGCGATGAGGTGAGATGAGGGATAAATGCGCACAATTGTTTATTTCGCAGGACAACTGCCTAGTGCGACTGTAGCCTAAAATTGTTTAGTCATGAGGTTATTTATATAAGTGGTGATTTCCACACACTGATACACTGTTCGGAGGATGAACCAATTGTACTCAATGCATTTTTATCTTTTTTAACCTACATCGCTTGGTGTATGCAATGTCCTCTTGATGAGGATACAACGTAATTTTTCACCTTGCAGAAATGTACTTTAGTTATGGATAATAGTATATCTATTGTTCATAACAATGTCTCGATTCTACGATTTAATTTACCATTGATTTATTGAGGATATATTCTTAACGGTTTATTGAAATGGGTGTTTAAGCATAATTTTGTCAGTCAAGAGACGTTGCGTTACTCGATGACCTACAGAATTATGCCGGCTTAAATTAACATATTTACTTAGTTAGTTTTGATCTACACTTGTAGATTCCGGAACGCGACTCGCTTGAACGTGCCACTATGATGGGCTTTTACTATGTGTTCGATGTTCGTTATCCAGTTGGGTACAAAAACTTTACCCGGTACCCTCCCATTAGATTATTGTGGTAGCGTCTCCACTAGGAACTGCTCTGATTCGAGGCTTCCTTTAGATAATGGAATCGCAGTTACCTATCCCTACGTATGTGGCGCGTTGACTCCTCATCCTACACAGAGCCAATAATATAGTACCTATATGGCACATTCATTGCAGATTGCTGCATGACTACTTTGGACCAAAGATCTAAACATAACAGATTCGTTTTTTAGACTTACTTCGCGCGCTACCATCTTAGGATTTTTTGGCACACGCATTTTGCAATATAGTGCACAACTTAGGTAGCTACGTTTTTTTGTTTTCGCGGGGAAAGCCGTTTATTGCTACCGCCCCACCGGGGGGAGATGGAACGGTTATGTTAGGTTCTATCCGACCCAGCCACCCGACCGCTGGGCCGAGTCCCTAGCACTATATACAACCTATGCCGGTAACTACCAACTAAAACCCCGCGGTGACCATCTTCGGCGCATTAGGGACGGCCTCGGGTTTCCCAAGGCGAAAAAGCACTCCCAGCTTCAGCCGGAACCGCCCTTGCGCGGTGCCGCCTTGCGGCAGCCCGTCTCCAATTTGGGCTCAGAAGCCCCCGCACACCGAAGGGCGCTCTCGGCGTCAACGGCAGCATCGAGGCCAACCACCCGTGCTGCCGTCCATCCCAGGGGTCGCAAGTACAAAATTACGTGTACAAAAGCGTACTGAATGGGCGCTACGACAGCCCCCCGCTGCGCTAGCAACGTTACCGCAACTCAGTTGATACGGCAGTGTAGATAGTAAAGTGTGGCACGCTTGGTTTTAATACAGATTATATTTACGTAGTCTATTTCGATCCCTGCCTATGAAGTTTGCAATTCAGATATAGTTCAATAAATGTTGGCAGGAATCAAGAAACCAAGCCGGCACCTCCTGCGCCACAAGGCCCACCACCTCCACCTCCCCCGCCTCCTCCTCCCCCGCCACCTCCACCTCCGCCGCCGCCGCCGCCGCCACTCCCGCCAGTATCCAAGCTGCCAGTGCGCTCTCACACCATGCCAAGGTGTGGCTCCGCGCCTCCTAGAATAGATGGGCCGCGGTTAACTATCACCCCTCAAGATATTGCCAATGTGAAGCTGAGGAAGGCTAAGGTAAGTAGCTAGGTACTAGATAATATTGAGTAACCAGCAAAATATGAAAGTTTTATGTTGGATTGCGAGATCTTTAGGGGCTTTAGTTCATCACGCTGGCCCAACGTGGCTCGAGGAATAAATAAACTGATCACGCAAAAGTAGGTATGCCAAATAATACAATCCATAGTAGACGTCGTATGTACATATTCACGTGTCGATATTTAGCGCAACTTTTTGTGCAATGCGCTAACGTCCACTATTTAATCTAAGCGTACCGCGATGACAACGTCAGTCTACGTAGTATATTGAGATATTATAACATTACCGTGCTTGAGAAATTGTAGTACGTTCCTACCTAGTACCTACGTACATTTTATCCGTGGTCTGTGAAAGCATTCTCATAATACTATTATGCATACATAACTTATAATGCCAATTTTTTTTACTGATAATTATTATTATTGTTCACCAGTAATTTCTAGTCAGTCGTGATTGAAGAGTTAAAGTGGAGACTGGATACAATTGTGTAGTCCCAGCTTTTCATAGTAACATAACGATGTTCTTAACAGAGGATTGAATCACAAATCATATTGGTTTTAGGACAACCCAGTAAGGTTTAAGCCGAAAGAGACTCAGCAACCGTTGGTGACGCAACAAATGCTGCAGTCTACACGGGCTAAACTCAGTCGGTCTCGGCCCGTCGCTGCGTCAACTCCTAAGCAACAACTATCTGATCTGGAGAAGTAAATGTTTTGATCCTACTAACGTTATTTATTTAAAATATGGTAAAATAGCAACTAATAATGTATTTTATGTAAGAACCCGTGTTGCGAAGTGTGTTTGTGTTTAGTTTAAAGACAGTAGAAAGTTGGTTTAACCGAATTCGGAGACAGTGTTAACAAATATTTTACTCAATATACCCATGTGTCATCATATAAGACAGAAAGGTTAGTCGAAAGCAGAAATATTTATTATACACTGCCTGAAGTTTCCACAGAAAATTCAGTATTACCTGTTGTAGATATTTAAATCTAAAAATATAATGCGGTTAATGGTTTATGTTTAAATCCTAACGCATTTATTTCTATCTATGATGGTGGTCGGTGACCAAAGAAAACAAGTCGACAGAGGAACGAAATACTTCTATCGATTGTTGCTTCAAAATGTGCCGTTTAAAAGTTAATTACTTAGATTTTTATGAAGTTAAATTAAAAATCTACTATTAGACTAAAGTTAGCAACTGCAGTTCCATGGTCATGAATTTTTGTCTCTTCGAGCGAGTCTTTCGAGCAAAGGGCTTTATCTTTATAAAAATCTTTGAACATAGAATTCTTTCTTCCGAATTTTATAGGGCTCTAGAATTATATATTTTTTAAAATTATAACCTATATTTTCTACAGCCCTTTAAAGTTCGGAAGACGGCCCACCATATACACAGCACTTAATTTGCTATTTCAGGAAAAAATACCATCGTAGAACTAAAAGTTTAGCTCTAGTGGTGAAGTTTAATCCAAAAATGTATATTCATTAAAATCCAAATAACTTTCGAACCATGCAACATACATGAGGTTCAATCGATAGGACATTGAAGCCAATTAAATTATTGGGCATTATGTAACTTAACAACTTATGTCTCGGAGTAACGAACGCAAAAGTTCTGTGTGATTCTGTGTCTGTTTATAATATGCGAGTCGTTTTGTAATTCAGGCTATTAAAAAAATAAAATTTATGTCATTGGTTTCATGTTCTGCAAACCGGAATGTAATAGTGCTTACACATTGCTGGTTGGCAGAAATAGCAAAAGCTCACTAACCTACTTATTCGGGCAGACTCTCGCTTACGAGAGACCTATTATGTTTTAGTAGGTAAAACCTCGAGATATTATATAGAGATTTCGAAATGCACAAAACTCCATAATAAGGATACATTACATAGCTACGTTCGCGAATTTGAACTTACTGAATTTCGCCTGATTGAATTAGGTATTAAGAGTGGTGGCTGGGAGTTCGGAGGGCGTTTTGCCCTGGAATTAAATATTGAGAATAAAACTGCGGCATTTATGTCTTACAGCCTCGGTTAGCCATAATGGGTGCTCAGAGTAAAGTTGCTGCTCTGAAGTTCAATAACGTAACATCTGTCTACTCCTCAGATGTCTTCTGCAAGAGACATCGGTGGCATCGCTTTACAGAAGACGCGTGACTCGGGGTACATTCCGCAGTGCCGAGGAGCTCCGTCCTCGTCCGTACCCGGCGTCTCGGTGTCCGCGGTCCCCCCGCGAGCCTCGGTCGCCACGATCAAACTCTTTGCCTCGAGTCACGCCAATTTCACCACTCAAATTCCCTAACCCGGTGTCCCAGTGAATAACCATGAAAAAAATATACATATCGTCGATGAAGTACCAATACCTCCTAAGTGTTGAGAATCTAATTTTACTCCAGACTGTTTAAAATAAGGTTTTATTTTACAAAAACTGTTTAAAATAAGGTTTTATTTATTTTGATCAACTATTGATAGTAAATAGTTTCCAATACATTACCTTTTTATTAGTTACTAAGGGATGTGGTTTATGTTTACGTCTATTGTAATAAAAAAGTAATTTTGGACTAAATTGTCAGTTAGGAGGTATTGGTACTTCATCGACGATATATGACATTGCGGTCACTGCGGGCTTTTGTTACGGTTTATTACTGCGGGCTTATAATTAATACAGTGACTCTTAAAATAGGCTTTTTTATGATCTTTCTTCTATATCTAGTCTTGAATGTTAACGTGACTATAAAATTGTGTGTATTTGTGTTGTTTTAATAAAGAGAACCGTTATGGAACGTACGAACGATGTACCAATATTTAAATATTGTACATGAATTAGCTACGTTTTAATTTTTGATATAGTTACATTATTATACGAGTTTTAATCCTTACATTAAATCTTGTCTAACTCATGTGATTTCTTCAATTCCAATAACTAGTAAAACTTTTAAGTTTTCCACATATTTGACGTAAACCATTTGTTTGTAAAAATCTGTTAGTTATAAAACTATCCAATAATAATGTGTCTTGGTGTAAGGAATTTGGCTGATGTTTATGGACACGATGCCACTATAAAATCGCGAAACAAATATATTTCGCCACCTGTCTCAGTTTTCGGAATTCTTGACCACGCGCACGCACTGCTCGTGTATATAGGTATCTAACGCAGTCAACCCCAAGCGTCAAACTATTGTACATATTTATCTATCTAAAGATGATGCTGCGTGAAAGAAAAGTAAGTAGGTAGGTAGTTTTATTTCGCGATTTATTTAGTGTATCATGTCCGTAATCATTAACACTAACACCTGTCTTAGTTTTCGAAACTACATTCATAAATGATGTACATTTTTTATGATTATTTGTAATAATTGAACCAATTATTGTATACTGATTATTTTCTAAATAAAAATATATTTTGAATTTTTCGTATTATTTTATGTTGTTATTTGTTAGATACTATTTAGTATTTAAAATGCATTGTATTTCAGTGATCCAGCCATGAAAAAGTAATACGCTTGTCAGAGTTAGATGATGTCCAGACATTTAATTTAAAAACCGACTTCAAAAAAATAACACTTAAAAGTCAAAAATAACAATTTCTTTGTGGTGGTCTCTTTCAAGTTGTGTGAAGTGCTATTATATAAATATTTAACTATGTATGTACTATAGTAAATTAACCATATCGTCAGTCGTCGACAGTTGCCCTACTAAAAAGTGCTCAACGCGGATAAAGAAGTTTTCACTTCGAACAATTAACATTAGCATATCGGTGACGCGAACCCATAAGTTTTTTCCCTACCAAAAAGTGTTTAACGCGGCTAAAGATTTCAATTCAAAAATTACAATGTCATCATCATCATCATCATCATCATCAGCCACAAGACGTCCACTGCTGAACATAGGCCTCCCCCAAAGATTTCCAGACCAACCTGTTGGAAGCGGCCTGCATCCAGCGACATCCTGCGACCTTTATCAGGTCGTCTGTCCACCTTGTAGGTGGACGTCCAACGCTGCGCTTGCTAGTACGTGGCCTCCATTCCAGAACCTTTCTGCCCCATCGGTTATCGGTTCTGCGAGCTATGTGGCCTGCCCACTGCCATTTCAGCTTGCTAATCCGCTGGGCTATGTCGGCGACTTTCGTTCTTCTACGGATCTCCTCATTTCTGATTTGATCACGTAGAGAAACACCGAGCATAGCCCTCTCCATAGCTCGCTGAGTGACTGTGAGCCGTCTTATACGGCCCATATTCAGAGGCCACGTCTCAGTCCCGTATGTCATCACTGGTAACACACATTGGTTGAAGACTTTAGTCTTCAGGCACTGAGGTATTTTGGACGAGAAGACCTTGCCAAGTTTCCCGAACGCTGCCCAGCCGAGCTGGATTCGACGATTGACCTCTCTCTCGAAGTTGGACCTGCCTAGTTGGACTACTTGTCCTAGATAGACATATTCGTCGACAACTTCGAGAGATGAGCTTCCAACAGTAATCGGGGTGGGCACAACATGGACATTCGACATGACCTTCGTCTTGTCCATGTTCATCCTGAGGCCCACCCGTTGAGAAACTCTGTTGAGGTCTTCGAGCATTGTACTCAGGTCTTCCAGCGATTCCGCAAGGACCACGATATCGTCGGCAAAGCGGAGGTGAGTCATGTACTCGCCATTTATGTTGATGCCGAATCCTTTCCAGTTCAAGAGCTTGAAGGCATCTTCCAGCGCGGCAGTGAACAGTTTCGGAGAAATAACATCTCCCTGTCTCACGCCTCTCTGTAGTGGAATAGCCTTCGTACTCTGTTCTTGTACTCGGACCGACATGGTGGCGTTGTTGTACAAGCACCTCAACACTTCGATATACCGATAGTCGATGCGGCACCGCTGGAGAGCCTGCAGCACTGCCCAGGTCTCGATCGAATCAAAGGCTTTCTCATAGTCCACAAACGCTAAGCAAAGTGGCAAGTTATACTCCTCGGTTTTTTGTATAACTTGCCGCAGCGTATGAATGTGGTCTATGGTACTATAACCTTTTCGGAAACCGGCTTGTTCGGGAGGCTGGAAGTCATCTAACTTGCGCTCGAGACGATTCGTGATAACCCTCGAAAACAGCTTATACACATGGCTCAGGAGTGAGATGGGCCTGTAATTCTTCAACAAGGTATTGTCACCTTTCTTGAAGAACAGTACCACCTCACTCCTGTTCCATGCATCAGGCGTTACGCCCTCGAGCAGAACAGAATTAAAAAGTCTCTGAAGGACTTTCAGTACCGGCGATCCGCCCGCTTTCAGAAGCTCTGCAGTAATTCCGTCCTCGCCCGGCGCCTTGTTGTTTTTTAGCTGTCCGAGGGCCATCCGAATCTCGCACAAGCTGATGTCCGGGATGTCATCGCTGTAGTGCCGGACCAGCTCGGCTCTTGGGTCTTTAGCCGAGCTGGTAACGGGTTTGGCAACCGAGGTATAAAGCTGTCCGTAGAAGCTCTCGATCTCTCTCAACACCTCTGCCTTGGTCGACGCTACACTGCCATCTTCCGTCTTCAGCTTTGTCATTCGGCTTTGCCCAATAGACAGGTCCTTAGCAAACACTTTGGAGCCCTTGTTTTGCTCGATCGTCTCCTTTATGCTCGCAGTGTTGTGAGCGCGGACGTCGTGTCGCAAGGATTTCCATATCCGTCTATTGAGCTGCCGATATGCCTCAGCGTCATCGGAAGACTGCAGCGCCATAGATCGACGTTCGGCCATGAGCTCGAGCGTCGAGACCGAGAGTTTCTGAGGTCGATTTCTACGACGGGGTCTAAAGAATTTAGAACCCACCGTGTGGACAGCTTCTACCAACCCGTCATTGATTTCGTCCACAGTTACGCAGCTATCTAGGCAAGAGAAGCGGTTTGCCAGTTCAAGCTGAAAGCTCTCGGGGTTTTGAATATGGGCGCGAGTAGGGCGGAGCATAGACCTCATCAAGCGACGTCTTTCCACCTTGACGTCAATACTCAATGTGCCCCTTACCATTCGGTGATCACTTCCGGTTTTCACCCTGTTGATCACAGAGACATCATTGAGTATCCGTCTCTTCGTCGTCAAGATGAAGTCTATCTCGTTCCTCGTAGAACCATCTGGACTCATCCAGGTCCATTTCCTGTGAGGCGGCTTCTGGAAGAAAGAGTTCATCGCGAAGAGTCCCTCTTTCTCCAGGAAATCGGCCAGCCTTTGTCCCCTGGGGTTTCGTTGCCCATATCCAAATTGCCCCACTCTCAGCTCCTCATCTCTTCTCTTGCCCAGTTCACAGGCTGATGATGGGCAGCAGCATCTTCAGCGCAAGAAGCTACGCCTCTGCGCTCGCCAACCCGCCTGCCAAGCGTGGCGAGTAATGGCAAAACCTCCCAAATGATGATACAATGTCAGCCCACTACAAAATGCGCGGAGGTGGCTACCTAGTGGGAAAAAATACTTGATGCTCGCAACAAAAATAAGAATAGATTAAAACCAAAATCCTACACATCCCTATGGCATTATGATTAATATGGAGAATAAACGATTGTTTTTTGAAGTGATAACTTCTTATGGGAGGGTGAACCGATTCGTTCCGTAACGCGAGCGGTCCATCTATCAACGGAAGGTTCGAGAATATTCGAGAACCTTCCAGCCAGTTGACCAGCCAGCGTTAGCCGACCTTCCTGGAACTTCGGGAATTTTCGAAGTTCGAACTTTGACCGGACTTTGACAGGACTTTGGCAGGACTTGGACCGGACTTTGACCGGACTGAGACAGGACTTTGACCGGACTTTGGCCGGACTGTGACCGGATTGTGACCGGACTTTGACCAGACTTTGACCGGACTGGAGTGCAGTGCAGTGCAGTGCAGTGCAGAGCAATCCAATGAAGTGGTAACTTCTTATGGGAGGGTAAACCGCTACGTAACGTAACGCGTTACGGGCCACTCTATCTGGCTTCCTCTTTCTCTCACGCATACGGCAGCAGTAGGCAGCATAATACATTCGTTTAAGTTATCACTTCTGTCTTCTGACGTATCTACACTTTTTTTTCCAAATATGATTCAATATGGTTCAATTATTATTATAATTTAAAATCGTTATAACGACGGGAAAGTTAATAAAGCATTTACTATGGTGTCTAAATATGTGAGCATGAGATATATTGGTACCGTAAATTATCATCCTCTTTTATATGATTTTTATCGTAAATAAAAGAACTTTAAAATGCTCTACTGTAAAGTTCACAAGTTAAGTTTAGTATTTTTGCCATTGCATTGACGATATGGTAATAACGCAAAGCTTCATCTATCGGCCCAAGGTCACACAGTGTCGCGGACTGAGCATGAAAGTTGATGTCCATATCATGATCCATATCCGCGGATATACGTTTTAACCATCAGTCACAATACGTATACGGGCCTCACGCACAAACTTTCATGAATCATAATGCGCCACACCTCTGTAACTTTTGACTATCGCACACTGGTACAGAATACTAAGCGAAGCGGCCAGCGGGTACTGGCAACACTTTACATTTGTCAAAGGAGTGTATTGATTTGTGATTTGTTGTGTAACAATTTGAATTAAAAAATAATAGTAAACATATGATTCAATCAATGGTTATGAATGTGAAAGAGTTTTATTATAATCAAATACGCCTTTGTAATGATGGTTTATATGTTTATCTGCTATAAAACTTAAAATCAGTACGGGTTCTGTGTATGATTATCGTTATGTTTTATTCCTGTGTAAAATCCATTTAGCAACTAACAAATACTCCCAACAACATGGATTTCAGTTCTCACAATCCGAACACATCAAACGCATTAAATATAGCGGCTAGAAATGACGACGTTAAAACAGTTCAAAGACTATTGAAAAAAATTAACCCAAATTGCATTGATAACAGAGGATGGACTTGTCTTCATGAAGCGGCTTATAATGACTCCTACGACTGTATCAAGGTTATTTTAAAACATCCTTCTTGCCGACCGCTAGCGGAAACCCATGAAGGCCATACTGCTCTTTATTTGGCAATACGAAATAGATGTAGCATAAGATCAATCAAATTATTGTTAGACATTGTTAAAGATATAGCAAATTATGGGAGTACAGAAGGTGTGACACCCCTGCATGTCGCCAGTAGCCAAGGCAGGCTTGATTTAATACAATTATTAATTGATTATGGAGCCATTATTGATGTACAGGATTTTGATGGAGATACCCCTTTACATGATGCTGTATTAGAAATGCAACCGGAGGCAGTATCTGCTTTGTTACATGCAGGTGCCAACCCTGAAATTAAAAATGATCCAGGACGTTACACACCTTTTCACTTGGCATGTTACAAAGGCTGCTTTGAAACTGTTAAAATATTATATCCTTTTGTGTCAGATATAAATGAACTTACAAAATCTGGATTCAGTGCATTAATGTTAGCCTTAGGATGTGTAACTGGAGAAATAATAGACTTTTTGTTGAAAAATGGTGCTGATCCTCACTTGAAGAACAGTGATGGTGAAATGGCACTTGACATAGCACTGAATAATGGATATGATGATATTTTTGGAAAGATATTTATGGTCACTGATAAAAATAAAATAAATAGAAACATAATTTTGAGAGCTTGCAAACCGCATTATTTCAAAACAAGTATATTAGAAATACTATTGAATGGTGATTTAGGCCATGAGTTTTTTGATATCAATGAGCCATTCTATGTTCTGCTAGAGCAGATTGGTGACCTATGTCCTACATACCAAATCAATGCTCCACTGAATTGGTACTTAAATATTTGTTCGTACATATATGACACTTCACCTGAAAAGTTCAGAGAATTTTTCTATTTATTTTTAATGCAAGGAATGGCAGTAAATGCTGCTGACATAAATGAGTGTCCACCGTTAGTTTACATACATTATTGCATTCATAGTTCTTGCTTTAAGGAAGTAAGTATTTAATGTCATTAGTTGCAGATTTTAATACACTATAAGCGATAGGCTACCTGAAACATTTATAACCAATGAATAATGTGTACCATTCATGATAAAAACCCACCATAGTGGCTTGTTAAAGCTAATGTTCCAGGGTCAGCCAGTGTACATTCAATAACTTCAGGACAGCATAATTCTTCTGTCGAGGCCTTCTGCACTGTACTTGTAGCGTTTGTGGACTATGAGAAAGCCTTTGATTCGATCGAGACCTGGGCGGTGCTGCAGGCTCTCCAGCGGTGCCGCATCGACTATCGGTATATCGAAGTGTTGAGGTGCTTGTACAACAACGCCACCATGTTGGTCCGAGTACAAGAACAGAGTACGAAGGCTATTCCACTACAAGAACAGAGTACGAAGGCTATTCCACTACAGAGAGGCGTGAGACAGGGAGATGTTATTTCTCCTAAACTCTTCACTGCCGCGCTGGAAGATGCCTTCAAGCTCTTGAACTGGAAAGGATTCGGCATCAATATAAATGGCGAGTACATGACTCACCTCCGCTTTGCCGACGATATCGTGGTCCTTGCGGAATCGCTGGAAGACCTGAGTACAATGCTCGAAGACCTAAACAGAGTTTCTCAATGGGTGGGCCTCAGGATGAACATGGACAAGACGAAGGTCATGTCGAATGTCCATGTTGTGCCCACCCCGATTACTGTTGGAAGCTCATCTCTCGAAGTTGTCGACGAATATGTCTATCTAGGACAAGTAGTCCAACTAGGCAGGTCCAACTTCGAGAGAGAGGTCATTCGTCGAATCCAGCTCGGCTGGGCAGCGTTCGGGAAACTTGGCAAGGTCTTCTCGTCCAAAATACCTCAGTGCCTGAAGACCAAAGTCTTTGACCAATGTGTGTTACCAGTGATGACATACGGCACTGAGACGTGGCCTCTGAATATGGGCCGTATAAGACGGCTCACAGTCACTCAGCGAGCTATGGAGAGAGCTATGCTCGGTGTTTCTCTACGTGATCAAATCAGAAATGAGGAGATCCGTAGAAGAACGAAAGTCACCGACATAGCCCAGCGGATTAGCAGGCTGAAGTGGCAGTGGGCAGGCCACATAGCTCGCAGAGCCGATAACCGATGGGGCAGAAAGGTTCTGGAATGGAGGCCACGTACTGGCAAGCGCAGCGTTGGACGTCCACCTACAAGGTGGACAGACGACCTGATAAAGGTCGCAGGATGGCGCTGGATGCAGGCCGCTTCCAACAGGTCGGTCTGGAAATCTTTGGGGGAGGCCTATGTTCAGCAGTGGACGTCTTGTGGCTGATGATGATGATGATGTACCCGTAGGAGCAGTGTTCTCAGTCTGCCTTGGTAGGCTAAAAAAACAATGCGGGGGATGAGTGAGTGTTGTATCAGTTATACCAACGTTTGCCTTATGGTATCATTGTGGGACTTTTTATTAGCCTGAGTGATGTAAATGAGCAGGTTTCTCACCTGATGTTAAGCTCTACACCTGCCCTTAAACAGAAGCAACATCACACAGAACCAGTAATAAAAAAGTGCTGTTTTTTTATATATAGCATAGACCGGTAAGTGATAATTGGTCACCTGATGATAATTGATCTCCACCACCCATATATGCCCACAATACAAGAAGATTCATAGGTGAGTTTTCGACCTTAAAGGGAAGGGATAATTAAGGAATTGGGAATGGGACGGGAATTTTGGTCTCCGGATAATTCACTCACGATACCGACCACGGCCCAATGCTGTAGACAAAACGGACAACAGTATGGCTCTACCACACAAAAAGTGTTAAAAAAATGCTAGAAATTAAATCAATAGGTGTATAGTGTAATTTGGTATTCAAGCTCCCTACATGTTCAATAAGCCTTTAGTGTGATACAATATTCGTAATGCTATTTATTTTTTACGTATTTTGTTTTAATATAACTTCAAACAATAATGCAATTATTAATTTTTCAGACTTTCCAATTACTTGTAGAACATGGATGTAACATTGATTATTGCACTTCACATAACTGTGTGGATAAAGATAAATGTATTCCTGATGCATTCATAGCATCTCTTACATCAGACACCACAACTATACCAATCATGTTACAGTATAGTTTACATTGTGATCCAGAAACCATTTTGCGATTTGCTAGTGATAATGGTATTCTTGGTAGAATACCACAAAATGTAAGTGGAACATTATCATTATCGTCTTAAAAACGCATTAGTCTACATATTGAAGCAGGATAGTTTTATTAATCAATAATAGCAACCAGGGCAGACTTATCATTTTTAATTTTATTGGTTAAAAAATGTTTTTGCAAAATTACTTTTTTGTGCATAGTTATATTAATTTTTTCCTCTACTACCTATAATAATTGGCTATATTAGCCATATTGAAGCCTTGGTTGCGTATTAAATATAATATGGAACGTATTTTGTAGGAAGGCAGTCATATCTTTATTATTCAAATTGAAAACACACTGACAGTATTGATGCTGCCGAGCCGTGCTTATCATGTTCCAATTGGCATTGCCAATTGGAACATGATTGGCAATGGCATGGTAGTGGTTCTATTATTTAATATGTTTTTTTTTAATTTTCTTTAAAAATCTTTCCAAGTTTAATGCTACATTATGGGGTCAGCTTTCCTCGTCTTTACCTCCACTTCATCCTGTAATGAAAATCGTTTTAATTATCTGTAAAAATAAGACAAAATATATTTACTTTCAGGTGCAAAGTCAGATAGTGTCAATGATAGATAACAATGCTAATGTCAGTCCAGAGGCTCTTCGATTCTATGTGCCAAGTTTGAAACATTTGACTAGATTTAAAATCAGAAGAATTCTCAGAAACAAGAAAGGTGGTGTTAAATCAACAACTGAGTATTTGAAAATTATTAGCAGATTGCCTCTACCACAAGTGATGAAATATTACCTATTTTATAAGTAATTTAGTTACATATGTAAATGACAGAAGACTCAAAGTTCTCTGCTTATGTGTAAATATTAAATCAGGTTGTGACCTTACTAATTTATTAAAAACTTGGCTAGTGAGAGCTAATGATGCCACTGAAACAGCAGATCTCTGATTTGAATGGAAGGAAACATTTGTAAGCAGCTGTTTGTATTTAGTAATGTGTTGCCCAAGCTGATGGCTTCTAAGAGAATCCTAGTATGGCAATGTAAATGCGTAAATGCTTTTGCTACAGCCAAATCAAGCCCTGGCCTTGTATAAAAATACAGTTGACAATCTTAAAGACTCTTCAAACATATTCTTCAAGTCGCTCACCTGATGGTAAGCGCCATGCCTGCCCATAAACAGAAGCAACAACAAACAGAACTTTGAATTACAAAGTACTGCAAGGCACTGCACACTTCATCCCGAGACATAAGATTTTAAATCTCATAATGCCCAGTAATTACACATTGTTGCTTGGCGGCGAAATAGATAGCGATGGTACCAACCCAGACTGCCTCTCGCATACGAGAGACCTACCACCTTCTTACTTTTTAACTATTAAAGGTTTATACCTTTGATAACCGTCATTATGAATAACACCGAAAGTGTATACATTTAATTGTACAGAACCCTACCTGTGGGCATAGCAAATGCAACACGACATAATATCTCGCGCGCGTGGGACACGACAAATATCTCGGGTAAAAGTGTTAGGGTTCGTAGGCGAAATACCAAAGAGAGGTTGAGATTACTATTTTCTTTACTTTTGTCATGACTAGTCGAGTATTCTATGCAACCATGTTAACTTCGATAGACTGATATAATCAGATAAAAGTCCGAGTCTACAAAAGTGTCTCGTGTTGCATATGCTCAAGCTCCGGGGGCGTCCTTTGTTTTGTAAGCCGATTTATGGTGTTATTTTCACTGTGTATCATGGTGTTATTTTCACTGTGTATCATTGTGTATATTTTTTTATACTAATTGATTTATTTATTTTATGTTGTTGTTTCGCTATTAAATAGTTGGAACTGTAAAATAGTCATTAAATGATATTATGTGATGGCACTGATTTGAAAAATATATTAAGATGATTTTGTGTGTTTTAAAACAAATATCAATGATATTACAGTAATACCAATAGCAAAATCAATGTCAAAACGAAAGGGGTATAAGAATAAAAACTTATAATAACTATAATCACATTATATGTATTCAATAAATAAAAGAATTTATTATAAAATTTGTCTTCTCTTAATGCCTATATTTTATTATACTCGATGTCTCTTGAAATTTATTAGTGAGGTGATTCACTTAAAGTTTGCTCCTTTCGACATATGTTTTTCAATTTCCTCTACACTGTAACAAAAATAATGTGTTATTAGAATAAATTACTTAGTGACAGTGATTCGTAGTTATTATTTATTACAATATTAAGTTAGTAGCTGTTACCTGCGGCTCCGCCCGCGTAAATGACTTTTACTGTGAATAAAAGTAGCCTATTTTCTAATGTCATGTAATGGTATAATTGTATGGCAAAATTTAATCAAATCTGTTCCGCTGTTAAGGTGTGAATTATCTACAACCTCTTAACCCCTCCCCCTCTATTTTTCAAGTGGAATTACACTAAAATCACAGGTTTCATTATTTCCATTAAAAAGTTCATACAACGTTAAATCCCCCTGTTTACCCCTTTAAAATGTACATTTCTAAAAATCTTTTCTTAGCCTAGTTGTTAGCCTTAGTTACACAAACTATCATCTGGCTAAACTTCATGATCCTAGCTTTAGTAGTTTCTGAGATATCGTGATTAATCTGTGAGTGAAGTGGTGTTTCGTTTTGATTAGGCCACCCAGGGCAACATAACACTTCTCAAACACTACTGCTTGACAGATATAGACGTTGCGTTAGTACTCATCATCTAATTCGAATTTAAATCCTTTATTGTGTAATTAGGCCGGTCAGGGCACTTTTACATTTTAAGAACACACCGAAAATACCTGTACGTAGGCAGTGGCTTGGCGGTGACCCTGAGGTCAATAATGGATAAGAATAAGGAGCTAATGTCTATAGGCGACGGTAACCACTTACCATCAGTTTGGCCGTCAGCTAGTCTGTCTTCGAAGGCTAATAAAAAAACATCTCATAAACTGAGTACTTACGTCCGAGGCACAAAGGTGAGGTTCTCAACACCTCGCTCTGTGATAAGCACATCATCTTCGATACGCACGCCGCCAAATTTACGGAACTGGCTCATTTTCACCCAGTTGAAGAACTGCGACTGCGCTGGATTGTTTTGTGCGGCATTCAATAACTGTAAAAAATTATAATCCTATTAAAGAAACATGTTGCAAATATACTAATAAGTACATACTCATTTATGCCAATTTGCATTAATCTATTTTTTTGGGTTCCATACCCAAAGGAACCCTCGTACCGAGCCTTAAGTCGTCCGTCTGTCTTTTAAAGGACTTTATTCATTGTAATGTATTTTTTTATTTATGGCTTTCGCAGTATTATGCATTTAGCCAGTGTCAAGTATAATTTATTTTCAAGTTATTTTTACAAGAACGATGAAATACGGGTGCGGTCCATTTCAAGGTCTTGTCGGAGTTTTGGTGTTAACTCCTTTCAGTACGATTCTTAATTCACTTATTTCAATGTTTCCATACACTGTTCATCACCACCAATGTTTATTGAACAGATCCACACCACTTTTATACAACAAACACAACTCTAAACTAGTTTATGAAATAAATTAAAATAAGCGATGAACTGCACTGTCAGAATTCCCGCCAAAACTCCCATTGTAATGTAATAGGTAGCCGGCTGAATCTTACACAGAATATGTTTAATTAAGGCGGATATCTTAACAAATATAAAAACTAGAACTAAAAAAATAAGGTTGGGGGTAAGGAATCATTTTTGTGCCAGACTCGCACTAAGCTTTGTTATTGTCTATATTATTACGCGTAGTGCACACAGCGTCTCCAGCGGGGCGGACAGTGCGGTAAGTGACCGGCCACGTCGTGATGTATGTACATACACACCCTGGGTATGAAGTAGCAGCCGGGCTCGACGGTGAGCACCATCCCGGCCTGCAGCTGTCTGGCGGGGCGGGGCGGACAGTGCGGTAAGTGACCGGCCACGTCGTGATGTATGTACATACACACCCTGGGTATGAAGTAGCAGCCGGGCTCGACGGTGAGCACCATCCCGGCCTGCAGCTGTCTGGCGGGGCGGGGCGGACAGTGCGGTAAGTGACCGGCCACGTCGTGATGTATGTACATACACACCCTGGGTATGAAGTAGCAGCCGGGCTCGACGGTGAGCACCATCCCGGCCTGCAGCTGTCTGGCGGGGCGGGGCGGACAGTGCGGTAAGTGACCGGCCACGTCGTGATGTATGTACATACACACCCTGGGTATGAAGTAGCAGCCGGGCTCGACGGTGAGCACCATCCCGGCCTGCAGCTGTCTGGCGGGGCGGGGCGGACAGTGCGGTAAGTGACCGGCCACGTCGTGATGTATGTACATACACACCCTGGGTATGAAGTAGCAGCCGGGCTCGACGGTGAGCACCATCCCGGCCTGCAGCTGTCTGGCGGGGCGGGGCGGACAGTGCGGTAAGTGACCGGCCACGTCGTGATGTATGTACATACACACCCTGGGTATGAAGTAGCAGCCGGGCTCGACGGTGAGCACCATCCCGGCCTGCAGCTGTCTGGCGGGGCGGGGCGGGGCGGACAGTGCGGTAAGTGACCGGCCACGTCGTGATGTATGTACATACACACCCTGGGTATGAAGTAGCAGCCGGGCTCGACGGTGAGCACCATCCCGGCCTGCAGCTGTCTGGCGGGGCGGGGCGGGGCGGACAGTGCGGTAAGTGACCGGCCACGTCGTGATGTATGTACATACACACCCTGGGTATGAAGTAGCAGCCGGGCTCGACGGTGAGCACCATCCCGGCCTGCAGCTGTCTGGCGGGGCGGGGCGGACAGTGCGGTAAGTGACCGGCCACGTCGTGATGTATGTACATACACACCCTGGGTATGAAGTAGCAGCCGGGCTCGACGGTGAGCACCATCCCGGCCTGCAGCTGTCTGGCGGGGCGGGGCGGACAGTGCGGTAAGTGACCGGCCACGTCGTGATGTATGTACATACACACCCTGGGTATGAAGTAGCAGCCGGGCTCGACGGTGAGCACCATCCCGGCCTGCAGCTGTCTGGCGGGGCGGGGCGGACAGTGCGGTAAGTGACCGGCCACGTCGTGATGTATGTACATACACACCCTGGGTATGAAGTAGCAGCCGGGCTCGACGGTGAGCACCATCCCGGCCTGCAGCTGTCTGGCGGGGCGGGGCGGACAGTGCGGTAAGTGACCGGCCACGTCGTGATGTATGTACATACACACCCTGGGTATGAAGTAGCAGCCGGGCTCGACGGTGAGCACCATCCCGGCCTGCAGCTGTCTGGCGGGGCGGGGCGGACAGTGCGGTAAGTGACCGGCCACGTCGTGATGTATGTACATACACACCCTGGGTATGAAGTAGCAGCCGGGCTCGACGGTGAGCACCATCCCGGCCTGCAGCTGTCTGGCGGGGCGGGGCGGACAGTGCGGTAAGTGACCGGCCACGTCGTGATGTATGTACATACACACCCTGGGTATGAAGTAGCAGCCGGGCTCGACGGTGAGCACCATCCCGGCCTGCAGCTGTCTGGCGGGGCGGGGCGGACAGTGCGGTAAGTGACCGGCCACGTCGTGATGTATGTACATACACACCCTGGGTATGAAGTAGCAGCCGGGCTCGACGGTGAGCACCATCCCGGCCTGCAGCTGTCTGGCGGGGCGGGGCGGACAGTGCGGTAAGTGACCGGCCACGTCGTGATGTATGTACATACACACCCTGGGTATGAAGTAGCAGCCGGGCTCGACGGTGAGCACCATCCCGGCCTGCAGCTGTCTGGCGGGGCGGGGCGGACAGTGCGGTAAGTGACCGGCCACGTCGTGATGTATGTACATACACACCCTGGGTATGAAGTAGCAGCCGGGCTCGACGGTGAGCACCATCCCGGCCTGCAGCTGTCTGGCGGGGCGGGGCGGACAGTGCGGTAAGTGACCGGCCACGTCGTGATGTATGTACATACACACCCTGGGTATGAAGTAGCAGCCGGGCTCGACGGTGAGCACCATCCCGGCCTGCAGCTGTCTGGCGGGGCGGGGCGGACAGTGCGGTAAGTGACCGGCCACGTCGTGATGTATGTACATACACACCCTGGGTATGAAGTAGCAGCCGGGCTCGACGGTGAGCACCATCCCGGCCTGCAGCTGTCTGGCGGGGCGGGGCGGACAGTGCGGTAAGTGACCGGCCACGTCGTGATGTATGTACATACACACCCTGGGTATGAAGTAGCAGCCGGGCTCGACGGTGAGCACCATCCCGGCCTGCAGCTGTCTGGCGGGGCGGGGCGGACAGTGCGGTAAGTGACCGGCCACGTCGTGATGTATGTACATACACACCCTGGGTATGAAGTAGCAGCCGGGCTCGACGGTGAGCACCATCCCGGCCTGCAGCTGTCTGGCGGGGCGGGGCGGACAGTGCGGTAAGTGACCGGCCACGTCGTGATGTATGTACATACACACCCTGGGTATGAAGTAGCAGCCGGGCTCGACGGTGAGCACCATCCCGGCCTGCAGCTGTCTGGCGGGGCGGGGCGGACAGTGCGGTAAGTGACCGGCCACGTCGTGATGTATGTACATACACACCCTGGGTATGAAGTAGCAGCCGGGCTCGACGGTGAGCACCATCCCGGCCTGCAGCTGTCTGGCGGGGCGGGGCGGACAGTGCGGTAAGTGACCGGCCACGTCGTGATGTATGTACATACACACCCTGGGTATGAAGTAGCAGCCGGGCTCGACGGTGAGCACCATCCCGGCCTGCAGCTGTCTGGCGGGGCGGGGCGGACAGTGCGGTAAGTGACCGGCCACGTCGTGATGTATGTACATACACACCCTGGGTATGAAGTAGCAGCCGGGCTCGACGGTGAGCACCATCCCGGCCTGCAGCTGTCTGGCGGGGCGGGGCGGACAGTGCGGTAAGTGACCGGCCACGTCGTGATGTATGTACATACACACCCTGGGTATGAAGTAGCAGCCGGGCTCGACGGTGAGCACCATCCCGGCCTGCAGCTGTCTGGCGGGGCGGGGCGGACAGTGCGGTAAGTGACCGGCCACGTCGTGATGTATGTACATACACACCCTGGGTATGAAGTAGCAGCCGGGCTCGACGGTGAGCACCATCCCGGCCTGCAGCTGTCTGGCGGGGCGGGGCGGACAGTGCGGTAAGTGACCGGCCACGTCGTGATGTATGTACATACACACCCTGGGTATGAAGTAGCAGCCGGGCTCGACGGTGAGCACCATCCCGGCCTGCAGCTGTCTGGCGGGGCGGGGCGGACAGTGCGGTAAGTGACCGGCCACGTCGTGATGTATGTACATACACACCCTGGGTATGAAGTAGCAGCCGGGCTCGACGGTGAGCACCATCCCGGCCTGCAGCTGTCTGGCGGGGCGGGGCGGACAGTGCGGTAAGTGACCGGCCACGTCGTGATGTATGTACATACACACCCTGGGTATGAAGTAGCAGCCGGGCTCGACGGTGAGCACCATCCCGGCCTGCAGCTGTCTGGCGGGGCGGGGCGGACAGTGCGGTAAGTGACCGGCCACGTCGTGATGTATGTACATACACACCCTGGGTATGAAGTAGCAGCCGGGCTCGACGGTGAGCACCATCCCGGCCTGCAGCTGTCTGGCGGGGCGGGGCGGACAGTGCGGTAAGTGACCGGCCACGTCGTGATGTATGTACATACACACCCTGGGTATGAAGTAGCAGCCGGGCTCGACGGTGAGCACCATCCCGGCCTGCAGCTGTCTGGCGGGGCGGGGCGGACAGTGCGGTAAGTGACCGGCCACGTCGTGATGTATGTACATACACACCCTGGGTATGAAGTAGCAGCCGGGCTCGACGGTGAGCACCATCCCGGCCTGCAGCTGTCTGGCGGGGCGGGGCGGACAGTGCGGTAAGTGACCGGCCACGTCGTGATGTATGTACATACACACCCTGGGTATGAAGTAGCAGCCGGGCTCGACGGTGAGCACCATCCCGGCCTGCAGCTGTCTGGCGGGGCGGGGCGGACAGTGCGGTAAGTGACCGGCCACGTCGTGATGTATGTACATACACACCCTGGGTATGAAGTAGCAGCCGGGCTCGACGGTGAGCACCATCCCGGCCTGCAGCTGTCTGGCGGGGCGGGGCGGACAGTGCGGTAAGTGACCGGCCACGTCGTGATGTATGTACATACACACCCTGGGTATGAAGTAGCAGCCGGGCTCGACGGTGAGCACCATCCCGGCCTGCAGCTGTCTGGCGGGGCGGGGCGGACAGTGCGGTAAGTGACCGGCCACGTCGTGATGTATGTACATACACACCCTGGGTATGAAGTAGCAGCCGGGCTCGACGGTGAGCACCATCCCGGCCTGCAGCTGTCTGGCGGGGCGGGGCGGACAGTGCGGTAAGTGACCGGCCACGTCGTGATGTATGTACATACACACCCTGGGTATGAAGTAGCAGCCGGGCTCGACGGTGAGCACCATCCCGGCCTGCAGCTGTCTGGCGGGGCGGGGCGGACAGTGCGGTAAGTGACCGGCCACGTCGTGATGTATGTACATACACACCCTGGGTATGAAGTAGCAGCCGGGCTCGACGGTGAGCACCATCCCGGCCTGCAGCTGTCTGGCGGGGCGGGGCGGACAGTGCGGTAAGTGACCGGCCACGTCGTGATGTATGTACATACACACCCTGGGTATGAAGTAGCAGCCGGGCTCGACGGTGAGCACCATCCCGGCCTGCAGCTGTCTGGCGGGGCGGGGCGGACAGTGCGGTAAGTGACCGGCCACGTCGTGATGTATGTACATACACACCCTGGGTATGAAGTAGCAGCCGGGCTCGACGGTGAGCACCATCCCGGCCTGCAGCTGTCTGGCGGGGCGGGGCGGACAGTGCGGTAAGTGACCGGCCACGTCGTGATGTATGTACATACACACCCTGGGTATGAAGTAGCAGCCGGGCTCGACGGTGAGCACCATCCCGGCCTGCAGCTGTCTGGCGGGGCGGGGCGGACAGTGCGGTAAGTGACCGGCCACGTCGTGATGTATGTACATACACACCCTGGGTATGAAGTAGCAGCCGGGCTCGACGGTGAGCACCATCCCGGCCTGCAGCTGTCTGGCGGGGCGGGGCGGACAGTGCGGTAAGTGACCGGCCACGTCGTGATGTATGTACATACACACCCTGGGTATGAAGTAGCAGCCGGGCTCGACGGTGAGCACCATCCCGGCCTGCAGCTGTCTGGCGGGGCGGGGCGGACAGTGCGGTAAGTGACCGGCCACGTCGTGATGTATGTACATACACACCCTGGGTATGAAGTAGCAGCCGGGCTCGACGGTGAGCACCATCCCGGCCTGCAGCTGTCTGGCGGGGCGGGGCGGACAGTGCGGTAAGTGACCGGCCACGTCGTGATGTATGTACATACACACCCTGGGTATGAAGTAGCAGCCGGGCTCGACGGTGAGCACCATCCCGGCCTGCAGCTGTCTGGCGGGGCGGGGCGGACAGTGCGGTAAGTGACCGGCCACGTCGTGATGTATGTACATACACACCCTGGGTATGAAGTAGCAGCCGGGCTCGACGGTGAGCACCATCCCGGCCTGCAGCTGTCTGGCGGGGCGGGGCGGACAGTGCGGTAAGTGACCGGCCACGTCGTGATGTATGTACATACACACCCTGGGTATGAAGTAGCAGCCGGGCTCGACGGTGAGCACCATCCCGGCCTGCAGCTGTCTGGCGGGGCGGGGCGGACAGTGCGGTAAGTGACCGGCCACGTCGTGATGTATGTACATACACACCCTGGGTATGAAGTAGCAGCCGGGCTCGACGGTGAGCACCATCCCGGCCTGCAGCTGTCTGGCGGGGCGGGGCGGACAGTGCGGTAAGTGACCGGCCACGTCGTGATGTATGTACATACACACCCTGGGTATGAAGTAGCAGCCGGGCTCGACGGTGAGCACCATCCCGGCCTGCAGCTGTCTGGCGGGGCGGGGCGGACAGTGCGGTAAGTGACCGGCCACGTCGTGATGTATGTACATACACACCCTGGGTATGAAGTAGCAGCCGGGCTCGACGGTGAGCACCATCCCGGCCTGCAGCTGTCTGGCGGGGCGGGGCGGACAGTGCGGTAAGTGACCGGCCACGTCGTGATGTATGTACATACACACCCTGGGTATGAAGTAGCAGCCGGGCTCGACGGTGAGCACCATCCCGGCCTGCAGCTGTCTGGCGGGGCGGGGCGGACAGTGCGGTAAGTGACCGGCCACGTCGTGATGTATGTACATACACACCCTGGGTATGAAGTAGCAGCCGGGCTCGACGGTGAGCACCATCCCGGCCTGCAGCTGTCTGGCGGGGCGGGGCGGACAGTGCGGTAAGTGACCGGCCACGTCGTGATGTATGTACATACACACCCTGGGTATGAAGTAGCAGCCGGGCTCGACGGTGAGCACCATCCCGGCCTGCAGCTGTCTGGCGGGGCGGGGCGGACAGTGCGGTAAGTGACCGGCCACGTCGTGATGTATGTACATACACACCCTGGGTATGAAGTAGCAGCCGGGCTCGACGGTGAGCACCATCCCGGCCTGCAGCTGTCTGGCGGGGCGGGGCGGACAGTGCGGTAAGTGACCGGCCACGTCGTGATGTATGTACATACACACCCTGGGTATGAAGTAGCAGCCGGGCTCGACGGTGAGCACCATCCCGGCCTGCAGCTGTCTGGCGGTGCGCAGGCGCGCGAGCGGGCCGGCAGGGCGCGGCGGACAGTGCGGTAAGTATCCGCCCACGTCGTGTACGTCCAGTCCCAGCAGGTGGCCCAGACCGTGCGGCTGCAGCACGCCGTGCACGCCATGCTGAATATAACATCCACACCGTATTTACATCATTGGTTTCTTATTTACTACTTTACTACTTTTTTTAAATATTGGTATGAGCAAAGGTGGGTGCGTAGTTGGGGATATCTCACTGGGGATATTCTAAATGTACGTCAGCTGGTATACTAAATATCTGTTTTTAACATACTTAAAAAAAGTATGACATTTTCAATTATTTTATTTCTTTATACAGGGTTATTTTTAAAACACCAACAACCTCGCAGGACTAGATTCCTAAGGTTATAAGCTACTACTTTTGTTCTACGACTTTTGATAATTTGTTAGATTTTATTTTCATACAAAAATAAGTATTAATTTAATTTCCGTCTTGAATGTTATAACGCGCATCGCAGATTACGTAAACAAACACGCGAAGCGTGGGGAACCGGGCTAGCGCCTTTGACCTTGACCGCCCGAGCAGCTGACCGCCGCCTTTGATGACGCGCGCGCACGCCGCGCCGCGCCGCAGTCTACGAAGAAAAACACTACACAACAAAAACTTGTAAAATCATTTTTGAAGTGATAACTTCTTATGGGAGGGTGAACCGAAACGTTCCGTAACGCGAGCGTTCCATCGACCAGCCAGCGTTAGCCGACCTTCCTGGAACATCGATAATTTCGAAGTCCCAGGTGGCGCCACACAGTGACCAGTCGGCTTGGACCGGACTTTGACACGACTTTGCCACGACTTTGCCACGACTTTGCCACGACTTTGCCACGACTTTGACACGACTTTGCCACGACTTTGACACGACTATGCCACGACTTTGGCACGACTTTGGCACGACTTTGACACGACTTTGACACGGCTTTGACACGGCTTTGACACGGCTTTGACACGACTCTGACACGACTCTGACACGACTTTGACACGACTTTGACACAACTTTGACACGACTTTGACAAGACTTTGACACGACTTTGACACGACTATACGACGACTTTGACACGACTATACCACGACTTTGACACGACTTTGACACGACTTTGACACGACTACTTTGACACGACTTTGACACGACTTTGACACGACTTTGACACGACTACTTTGACACGACTTTGACACGACTTTGACACGACTTTGACACGACTTTGACACGACTTTGACACGACTTTGACCGGGCTTTGACCGGACTTCGTAACGTAACGCGTTAAGGGAGCCAGACAGAGTGGCGCCGTAACGTAACGCTTTACGGCGCCACTCTGTCTGGCTTCCCCTTCTCTCACGCATACGGTAGCAGTAGGCAGGCTCCTCCGCTCTCACTTTAACCCACATTAGTTTAAGTTATCACTTCTGTCGAGCGTCCCGGGACGCACACTTTTTTTTTTTTTAATATATTGAGTTATATCCAAACTCGTAGAACAAAAGTTGTTCCGTATGGGGTCAGCTATCTGGTCCTGCGAGGTTGCTGGTGTTTTAAAATTAACCCTGTATATGTTTCGCGAAATCCTCACTAACTGATTTTTAGGATTATTTTTGTATTTGATATTATATAATTTATCTAGCGAGTGGTCTTATATAATTTTGTCTTAGATTGGATTCGAGGAGAAAGTGGAAAACTCTTGGACGACTTGAAGCAGATGGAGTTTAATCTTACTTATTATCGATGAATGAGGTATTAAAATGACTTGCCATTTCAAAAGTAGTAAAATTTGCTAATTTAAAAAATAGACACACGTTGGTTTATTGAAAAAAAAATTGTGGATTGATACCACGCACATACACGATTATTTATATTTAACTGCTTATTAACTATTAGCTTTTAGGCGGCGGCGCGTGCAAATGCATAGATTTAAATGGACCCGGTCTCGAAAGCAGCGGCGCGGCGCGGGCGCGAGGAGCGACGTACGAGCGGCGCGCGTCAATCGAGCGGCAGCTGCGCGTCTGCATTGACGTAGTGCTGTGTATTTTCAAAAATGCCCGCCGACGTGGTGGAGCAAATTATTTCAATGATTTTTTATATGGAACATCATATTCACATCAATTTCGTTCGCGTACAGACACTAATTTCTCATAGCACAACACTGCGCCGCTCTAGCGCCGCGCGATCTGCCCGCTGACTTCGAGACCGGGTCTCCGCCGCTCCCGCGCCGCCGCCGCCCCCGCTGACTTCGAGTCCGCGGCCTTAATCGCGTCTCCGCCCGTATTAAAGTAGTTACTACCGGGGTAAAAAGTGTCTTATGTCATGGTCTATCCGTATGCCAAATTTAATCCAAATCCGTTCAGCTGTTAAGACGCGATTAATAATAGATATCTTTTTTTTTATCCTGACTCGGCAAAGTGACTACGCTACACCTGATGGTAAGTGTAGCGCAATCCAAGAATAGTGTCGACCAACGATAAACAATGTGTCCATCGTCGGTCGGCAAGATCATGCCGGCCTGCCAAAGGGCCAAGGGGGAGGGGAAGGAAAAAGGGATGGGAAAAGGGTTAGGATCAGGAGGCAAGCCCCCTGGGGAGAACCGGATATACACTGGCTGACCCTGGAACGCGACCCACACGAGGTGGGCCACTATGGCAGGTTTTAGCACGAGTGTACGGTGGTCGCTATCCGGTCGGATACAAGTATCCTCCCACCAGCAAAATATCTAATTCACGTTTGTGAAAACGTCATGTGTGACGTGAATTTGGCTTACAAATTTATATTGTACCACCGTTGAGATAGATAATATCTCAACCGCCAAGCAGCAGTGTGTAAGCCCTCTTTTTGCTGGGCATTGTGAGACTTGACATCTCATGTATACTTTGACCAGCGGAGTCCAGTGCCATGCAGTACTTTATTATTCGAAGTCCTCATTAGTGATGTTTCTGTTTATATTTAGGTGTAACGCTTACCGTCAGGCGGTTGACCTATTTGTTTTGTCATTCACGCTTCAATCAGTTGACTATTTATGGAATATCGATAAATTCATATAGGGGTAGGGTCATGCTGTGGACGGTTTTGTCAACAACAGGAATGGGCCGGCGCGATCGGGTTGTTGGTGTGAGATATCTGGGGGCCCAAGTTCCCTTCCCAATCTCATAATCATCCCTTTCCGTTAAGGTCAGCAACGCGTTCATGATTCTTCAGGTATTGTGATCATGGGCGGTGAAAATCAATCACCATCAGGTGACCCACCTGTTCGTTTGCCGTTCGAAGCAATGAAGAAAAAAAAATGTTGTACTCTGGAGGTGATGTAATATAGGGATGTCGAATTTAATAAAGTTTATTTTAATAAAGAATACGATGTTACGAATCTCGCTTTAGCCTAGTTAAAAAAATATATATTATGACTAGCAGACCCGGCCACGAGTTGCTGTGCCTAAGGTATATGTTAAATTATATTGTAGTAAACCATTAAATACAGTATGCGCCATCTATTGGATACTTACTCAATGCAATTTATCGAAAATTACCTTACACCGCCATCTTTTAGAATATTATTGAATTCACAGATAATAATAACTCTTTTTTCATTATAACAAATAATATGCAATAAAAAAAATTGGCAGGCATAGGGACTGCCGATAGAAGTGAAAACTTAAGTATATTTATTGAGTACTCACTCTCATCTCTACTACATTGCACTGCAGCCCAGTCCAGTTCAGTCCGGATCCCCAGTCCTGTCCGGTCCTGAGTCCAGTCCGGTCCCCAGTCTGGTCCCCAGTCCTGTCCGTTCCCCAGTCCTGTCAGGTCCCCAGTCCAGTCCGGTCTCCAGTCCAGTCCAGTCCAGTCAGACGCGAAACCACAAGTTTAGCCTCTACCAAAAAGTGCTCAACGCGGCTAAAGAAGTTTTCATTTAAAAAATATTAAAATAAATTACCTTACACCGCTATCTGTTAGAATAATTAATAATTAGCAAAAAAAATATTGCGATTATAAATTGAGATATAAACTATCCATTAACCCAAGTAGGACCAAACCGCACACAGATTGCAAAATTTGATTGAAATCGGTTCAGTAGTTTAGGAGTCCATCGTGGACAAACAACGTGACACGTAATTTTTATATATAAAGATTGTAAGCAATCTATGAATTGTTTTAGTAGGTACCTTAATCATTTCTTCTACATCTCCCTGCATCAGTCCTCCTTTTTTTAAATGCTCGAGCATAGCGCGATTTGCAGTTAAATGCATTTCGTGCCACAGTACACCAGGCTTGGCTTCTCTGCAATTTTAAATATAATCACACATCAAAAAATATATATAAGGGCTCTTTTTTTTCTCTTTTTTCTTCCTTTTTTTCTTTTTTTTTGTTACAACTTTTCTATGAAAATAATTTACCTTATAACAGCATCTCTAGCAGCCAATACAGCTTCGTAAATAAGTTTCTGTTCGTCGGTAAACTTGCCATTTGCCGGGAAGGAACACGTGATGTCGGCCGCGTAACCCGCATAGTTACCGCCCATGTCGAATAAGCTACGAATATTATATAATTATTAATATAGGTTTATATTAACAAAAAAAAGGAAATAGGCTTATTAATTAAGGAAACAGGCTTATTAATGTAAGTATCTGCTTACATCCAAGTGGTAAAAAATAGGAAATGAAAAAGTACATGAATATAATATATATTTTTTTACTAGCCCTGTATTATACATGTCCCACTGCTGGGCACAGGCCTCCTCTACTGAAAGTGAGTGTTTAGGCCTTAGTCCACCAAGGCCTAATGCGGGTTGGCAGACTTCACATACCTTCGAAAAATCTTATCGAGTTCTCAGGTATGCAGGTTTCCTCACGATGTTTCTTTCACCGTTAAAGCAAGCGATAATTAACAATGAATATACACGTAACTTAGAAAAGTCAGAGGTGCATGCTCTTGGGGCTGGTTTCGAACCTGCAACTTTCCTCTCGATAGTCCGTACCACTCCCCGTTAATTTATTAAAAACAAATATTTATTAATCGGGAGTTAACAATTGTTGTATTATCGGTTGTTAAAACACTAGGCAAAACAGTTGTTATAAACTTTATAGCAATAAATGTTTTTTTTTTTAATTTATATAGACCGTTCGCGGTCTGCTATATGTACATACACACAGGGTTAATTTTAAAACACCAGCAACCTCGCAGGACCAGATAGCTGACCCCATACGGAACAACTTTTGTTCTACGAGTTTGTATATAACACAATATATTTAAAAAAAATGATTTTACAGGTTTTTGTTGTGTAGTGTTTTTCTTCGTAGACTGCAGGGGCGTGCGCGCACGACATCAAAGTCGGCGGTCAGCTGCTCGGGCGGTCAAGGTCAAAGGCACTAGCCCGATTCCCCACGCTTCGGGTCGGGTTTGTTTACGTAATCTGCTATGCGCGCAGTGTTGTAACAGTCAAGACGGAAATTAAATGAATACTTATTTTTGTATGAAAATAAAATCTAACAAATTATCAAAAGTCGTAGAACAAAAGTAGTAGCTTATAACCTTAGGAATCTATTCCTGCGAGGTTGTTGGTGTTTTAAAAATAACCCTGTATATGCACACACTATAGCTGCGTCTCGTAACGGTGTCGCGAGTCCAGAGATATTATCTCATCTAAAAATATACGTACCGCGCTAACAGAAGTTTTCACTTCAAAAAGTACTGTTTTTCACGTACGTACCACATATCGCCATGTTCAATGCGCTTGGTGTTGGGTGCGCCGGCATGTCCGTAATGTAACGTGGCGCCGTTGTCACCCGAGCCACAGATACACGTGTACGACACGTGTCTGCACCCGCCCACGCGGTAGCAATGGTCGAGGAACACCGACTCACATTGATACTCCATCAGACCGGGCTTCGCGTGGAGCATTACCTGTTAAATAAACGAAATATCCGTATAGCAAATTTTTGTATAGATCAAATGTTATATGCTAATTATTATTTTTTTATAGTATAGGTCGGCAAACGAGCAAGTGGGTCACGTGATGGTAAGTGATCTCCACCGCCCATGTACGCCTACAATACCAAAAGAATCATGGAGGCGTTGCCGACTTAAAGGAAAGGGTTAATTACGGACTGGGAAGGGGTGGGAGATTTCGGCCCCCGGATATCTCACTCACCGTACGAAACGTAGCAACAAACCGCTCCTTTACGTCGGTTTTCTGTGAGACAGTGGTAATGACCCGGTCTAGCCGGCCCACTCAAGCTGTGGACAAACCTGCCTACAGGGTGGCTTTACCACTCACAAATATAACGATTGTAGGATAAAACAAAAGTACATAAATAATTTTATGGTTTAAAGTGTTAAATAAGTACTTACATTAAATAAAAGAGCAGTTTGCTCTTTGTTAAAAAAGTGCTTAAGCTAAAAGTTTCAACACATTATTTGAATTTGAACATCTTATGTTTCTTTATGTTCTTGCTGGCGTAAAATTAACAATTACGTTGAATATTATTTTCACTATTTATTAACTTAATGTGTAAAGTTAGTAGTAAAAGCAGTAAACAAACAAATTAATAAGGAATAACCTGCTTGTGCGCGTCGGACGATACTTTGCATACATAACGCATAACTTCGACTTCTTCAGGGGTTTTGATCACACGTCTGCAACAAGCACATTAGTTTGACCTTTAATCCCAATCATAACATTGAACTTTACCATTTCCTCCATCGTTTACATAAAATTATTTGAAGGATTCGTATGTAGTAATGCCAGATTAGCATTACTACAGAACGTTATATTTTAAATTGAACCAAAATAATACCACATACCAGAATCTATCTGAATCAGATATACACTGGCTGATCCTGAAACACGATCCACACAAGGTGTGTGGATCACTTTGGCAGGTTTAAAACCATGTGTACGGTGGTCACTATCCGGACGGATATGAATATCCTACCACTAGCGACCAAATTGGCACACTCTACTTATTTATATGATTGTTTTCCTCTTTAGATCCATACTTATTGTTTAGAATTCTCTATGCTATTTTATTTTTCTGTATAACCAATCTACATAAAACGATCGTTTCGTGATAACAAAGATTGAAACGGATATTAGATAACACGATATCACAATAAGTAGTCGATTATGGAATTATTGTATATCCAGTTTATTGCATTAATATTGATAAGGCGCTTTGGTACTTACAATTCGGCGATAATAGGGAAAAGTGTTTCATTGTCTACTTTGAACCTGAAAAAAAAAATTCTATAATAAGACATATTATTATCGTTCAAGGAAAAAACTTTAAGAAGGGGTCAAAATGGGATTAAAAATAATATAAGATGATTTTTTCAAAAGCAGGTATCGGTATTATTACATCTGATATATATTATGAGTTTGGTAGTTACTGCATACATCATAGTACACAGCGCCTGTGCATTACCAATGTATAGTGGTAAAGAACAGGCAATAGGCATAATTTAAATGTGATGAAAAAATCACCACAAAAGTGAAAGTCAAAAGTTGCAAATGGCTATTAATTGGTATGCTATGATTAGTGTATTAATAATTTTGAACCATGTAAGTACTACTTAGTATTAGTAGTAGTATTAGTACTTAGTATTGCATGTCAAGGATGGTAGGTGCCATATAAAGATTATATTATTAGCTTGATGTAAATGTCAACAATTTACTTACTCGTCGATGCCTTCAAATACAGCCTCTTTTGCTATCAGACCACTGTCTGTGTTTGGTCCACTCTGTAAAATTTTAATGTAATGTCTTTTATTATACAACCTTTCTGTTTTATAAATCGCAATAGCATGATTAAATAAAAACGAATCCGGTTGGAAATATTTCACATAGTACACACATTTTCTATATTATGATTTCTGCACTTTTATTTATATTTAGTGTTCAGAATAATTAAAATAGCTTTTTTTAAAATCGACCCTTTACGTCCCGCCAAATCTTCCCGCCTTTAGTATTCAGCCAATAGTTATATAATAACTATACTTTAATTATGAGAAGCATGTTTATGCATCGCTATTGTGACAACAACAAAAGCTAAACTTACTATTGTATTTGCTTGCTACAGTATTTTATAATCTGCATATAGATTATGGTATACTAAATGTCCTTGGTATGCGTTGCAATGCTTCTTTTTCTTTGAATTAGTTTTTTTTATTTCATGTTGTTTCATAAGAACCTTCCGTCGTGTGCACAACTCAGCAAAGCCTCATTACAATCGGAGAATCTTATAGGCACGCATAGAAGACTAACAAACATTAATGTTTATAAATTTTATACGATATATCTTAAATGGACAGCATGGGAACAGAATGCAAGTACTAATTATTCATAGTAAATAATTTATTGAGCAAAGGCACTCACCAATGTTAACAAGGTTTCAGGGTTTAAACTTTTTAGCACTTCTCGGAGCTGAAATGCAAAGGTTTTTTAAATACACTTATTTCATACCATATTTTAGATATGATATAGTTGAATTTTTTTATACCTGATCCACGTAATGAACTTCATCCACTGCATAAATATTTTTGAAGTCATCACAGGAGAGAAGTTTGCCCATCCACACTTCATATTCTTCAGGTAGTCTTGGCACAAATAAGTGGGCTTTACCAGTGCTAATATCTAAGGCAAAGTAACAGCCTGGCTCTCTTACACCACAGATCCAAGTGAAATATGCTTCCTAAGGAAAAAAAACAGAAATTATTACAATTTCTGTAATAAAAAATATTTTATTTTCTAATGATATAAATAAATAACACCCAACAGTCACACACATAGCCCTGACCCCACAGTAAGATACGAGTTTTGTATCGTGGGGATCAGGAACTACGAGACTTTTTGGTCTCACAACACCCAGACCCGAAACAAATATTTGTGGATCAGACAAAGATTTGTTTGGTGCGGGAATCGTACCCACGGCCTAATGTTTCACAGTCAGCTACTCGCCCACTGCGCCACGAAGGCTGTCAAACCCTACTTTATCTGAGGATAGATAATAAACTATAAAGTAGGTCATTTGAATGATAACTATTTCTATTCAAGCTTGTGGTTATGATTAAAATCTGGTATTTCTGCCTTTATTTAGGTCATAATTAGAATAATAATATTACGTTTCACTGCCTCGGTGGCGTAGTTGTATTGCGCACGCGGTACTACTGCTATGCTAAGGTCTCGGGTTCGATGCCCGGGTCGGGTAAAGGTGATATTTGGTTTTTCTATCACGAAATGCTCAGTATCAACCCGGAGTCTGGAATTGTGCCCGGTATGGCGATAGGCTCGCCCCCTATCACATCATGGGATGGAGATACGCTCGGCGAAATGTGGGTGTACTGGTTACACCTCTGCCTACCCCTTTGCGGATTACAGTCGTGAGTGCGTACATACGCACGAATATAACGTTGTATTACAATAATTTTTATAATTATAACTTAATGTTTCGTTGCCCATAATTTTAATGCCTATAACACATCTTGATTTAAATTTGTTATATTAAGGCAACCCAATGCATCGACCGAGAAGTGGAGTGGTTCCGGATGTCGATGTCGGACGCCAAGCTCTGGGCCCGATGCTTCCAGGTGCGACGTCAGGTATTGACGATGGAGCTGGCACAGCTGCGCATTACACAGTACACCGAGCATTATCGCCGTCGTCTGCGGGTGGAGCATCACGCGCACTAGCAGCGGTACCTCTACGGCCTCTTCAAACAAGCGAAGAGAACGCTGCGAGTGACGTCAAACAAATGAAGTTTGCGGCGAGAAAGGAGTCCTTACAGACTCATGATCACTTGGCTATGAATAAGTTGCGCTTAGCGGCGCCCTGGCTGTTGCAGGGTTTTCCGACAAAACTTTTGGCCGACATCGTCGCGATCGTTTATCCGGGCACCATGGAGACTACTTCTTCACCGATGACGCCTCGCGAGTCGGCATCATCGTCAAGTTCGGTAAGAGATTATACCTAAGGTTTCACCCGTTGAGGTGCGGGCGGCAGTGCTTCGGTTGCGGGGTCAGATCACGGCTTCACAGTTCGACGACTTTCTCGGGAAAGCATGGTTTTGCCCTCCAACACCTCTGTCCAAGGCTCCGCAGCCTTTTCTCGACGTGGCTGGAGCAGGGTGTCTTCCCGGCGCGACAGAACCGCGAAGCTCATCGCTCTCGCTTAAGGAAACACAACCCGCAGCGTCGCCCTCGCCCTACTACATTGTCTTGGTCTACAAGCTCTTTGAGCGAATTTATCACGCTCGCCTCGTTGAGAACTTTGAGAGACTCGGTCTGAACCTAGCAGCTTGTCAGTTTGAGTTCCGAAAAGGCCCATCAACCGTCCACGCAACTCTGTGGGTAAAACACAGGCGGAGGAAGCAGTGACCCGGGGCAGTCGTGGTAGCGGTGTCGCTCCACATCGCCGAAGCATTAACAGCCTATCTTGGACTTGCGTAAAAGAAGCACTTGGGTATCACGTGGTGTCACCTTATTTTCGGCGTCTGGTACACTCGTAGGTACCTGTTTAATAGGTACGTGTAAGTCGTATGTGTACGCCGACTGGTGGCACCGACGAGCTATGGTTTGCGGGGTTCCACAGGGCTTTGTGTATCGTTTTCATGGATTTCGGAAAAGTCTACCAGTCGGTGCCGTTTAGTTTTAGCTAGATTTCTCTCATGGGATCTGGATGCCAAGGCCATCTTTTATTGACGGGAGGCGAGGTCAGCCACTGGCAAAGATCAGTTTCGGTAGAGGTGAATGCCATCCGTGGCTCCCTTCGTAGAGCCGCTGTGGAGGAGTGGTGTCTTAGATTGGAAACCCTATAACGGGCCCAAGGATCGTTACAGCAGTGCATCGTCTTTGACCAATGACTAGACGGGCGCCACAAAGCTGCGACTTTCAGATAACACAAGTACTTATGCCTCACAGGCCATAGTTGTTTTGATGAGTACCGGTGTTGAATAGTAGACGCAGCCGTCAGAGACCTATCCCTTCCAGTCATAATGTTCACCATCATCGACAGTCCTGGCAAGGTAAGTGATCTCCATTGTCCGTGACTATAATACCAGAAGAATCATGGACCTGTTGCCGACCTTAAGGGGAAGACAAAATTAAGGATTTGTAAAGGCCCCCTGCCTTTTGGTTTGAGCCTCCAGTGTAATCTCTAAGCGACTAATGGGGCTTTTGGGGGTAGCATGCGCGCAGCGTAGCGCCATTTATACTCTACTACAGCGCTTTTATACATTATAGAACCTCGAGATTAAAGACAGCATGGTTGGTTGCCTTTTTTGCTGCTGTAGACGCTAGGGCCCCCAGAACAATTTCTATTTCACAAATAGAAATTGTTTGAAAAGCGGGCACCAAGTGGGGTTGGCTCTAGCAAAAGCTGGGGTGTGTCTCAACTCAGGAACCCTGAGCCGTTTCTAATTCGCTGAGAAGGGCTCCTGCAGGGTTTGGTTGCTATTACAGTGTATGATGTACAAAATATTTTTGAGTCAACCCAGTGGTTTTCTGGATGTTTTCCATCTCAAGCTGAGTCCAACGTAACTACCCTACTATCCCCAGGATAGGGTGGTAGAGACAAATTGTATTTTTTCTGAGAAAACAAAAAGAATCCACAGTACCCTTACTCCTTAAAAGAATAGAAATACCTATCTAAATTAACTTGATAATATTGACATCATTTACACAAATAATATAGGTTTCAGAAGACATATGCTACATGCACAATGTGAAAATAATCTGTAATTAAATTAGTGATATTGCAAATATACTTAACATTGTTTGGTATTTTTCAATGTAATAAAACATATAATGCTAGAATGTGGCAGTGATCACTTATCATAGAAATTCTTCAAAGAATTCTTATGATCAGTCTAGGGATGCATAAATCTTATCGAGTAGCAAATTCTTTATGTTAATCTGCTGACCAAGTAACATATAAATTATGTATTCAAGTATTGAATATTGGCCGCTTCCAACAGGTCGGTCTGGAAATCTTTGGGAGAGGCCTATGTTCAGCAGTGGACGTCTTGTGGCTGATGATGAAGATGATGATGATGATTCAAATATTTATTTATTTTAATAGCATCTCCAGTAAGAAGTACACCAAATTACTGTAAGGTTCAGAACCACTTTTGGGTGTACTTAGAAATAAACAAGATCACAAATTACTGTACTCTAATGTGCATCTTGGGTTAAACCTCATTGGATCCCAATTTTGAAACTTTATATTGAAACAAGTTATTTGGTGAATCCTACTAATATAAACGCGAAAGTTTGTAAGTATGGATGGATCTTTGTTACTCTTTCACGTAAAAACTACTGAATGGATTTTAATGAAACTTTACAATAATATAGCTTATACATCAGAATAAGACATAGGCTACTTTTTATCCCGGGAAAAGCAGATCACGCGGGCGGAGCCGCAAGTAAAAGCTGGTGTTTCAATATTTGTAATTGGTAATTCCAATGCAATAAACTTTTTATGCTTTATATTCAGCTATTTTAAAACATTTTCATTTAGTTTTAGATGAAATGCAGTATAGTCTTAATAATCAACCTTAAGATACCGAGTATTTTTGGTTTGAGTCTTTTCAAACCATATATAATGTATCTGAGTCTAAAATAACTTTTTATTTTCAGTAAACACAAGTATCAATTATATTTTATGTTACTAATGGTCAGTTTTTTGTTTTTGTATTTTCACTCAAATTGTGTTAATTTGACTATGTTTATTTATTAAAACTGTTAAGTTCTAAACTCAACAGTTTTAAATTTAATCACTACAACAATTTTGTTGGCAGCTAGCAGCTGGCTGGTTAAATGTATTTTATACCAATTATCAGAAGATATCCCATTGATAACTAGTTACAATAATTAACTTACTTGTCGAAACACATATTGCACGTCCGTGTCGTAGTGGTGGATATCTTCACCCCCTTGCAGAATTACTATATGGCCAGATTGCAGCTTTTCAGCCAGTCTTTTTCTATTCTTAGCGAACAGAGACAAAGGTACTTTCAGAGTGCCTGGACCCATCGACCACACCGCTGCCATGGTTCTCAACAAACTAGACTGCTTCGCAAGTCCCGCAGCCGCAACTATGGAACTATTTAAACCAATACGTGATACGGCACGGGTAGGGGCATGATAAGAATGACATAAAAATCTTCGATAATGTGCACTGTACCGCCGAGTACTATTTAATTTCTTTATATCATTTAGCAAACACCTGATGGTCAACATTAAAATGTTATAAATTTGGTAATTATACTTTGTTCATGTCCGCCGATTTATTTGTTTGATAAAATTTAATAATGTTACGTTTATAGTTAGTTTTCTGCGTGAATGTACTCTGTGGTACCTACGTGCCCTATTGTTTATTCATTGAAGATTGTTATATTATTCGATACCTTGCCCTATTGACTATTGTCAAAGAAATTTATGGAAACTCTGTTCAATGTTATTGTTTGTCAACGTAGTGGATAACATCTGAGGATAAGATTTTATTGATTTTACTCTCTTTGTTGTTTTCAAACTATTTTTTTTTTTTTTTTTTTTTTTTTATGGCAATTGTAATTATACATTATGCCAATGTCAAGTTAGGGAAACGACAGGAATTATGTGTTTTAAAACGGAAATCTTTGGAATTTGTAAAGGATCAGTAATATAAGTGAAAGGTAGGAAAAAGGAAGGAAATAAATAAATAAATTAAATTTTTATATTATTTTCAATTATAAATCTACTTAATGTTTTATAAACAAGATAATCGTTAGAGCTTAAGAGAGTAGGAATAGATGTAGGAAATGGAATTTTAAGCAATTTAAGTTGATGGAATAAGGACAAGGTATGGTTTCTAGGACAAGACAGAAATATATGATTTATATCTCCGACATCCTCACCGCACTCGCATAACTCTGATTGTACAATGCCAAACCTAGCAAGATGATGTGGGGTGCAAACATGTCCTAAACGCATACGAATCAAAATAGTAGTCGTTCTTTTACAGAAGTCCATTTTGCAGAACCAAGGCTTGTTTGGAATATTTGGTTGAATAGAATGATACAACTTTCCCTTATACTGACTATCGGTTGACCAAAAATTATTCCAAGACTCCAAAAGATAAAGTTTAGGTAGTGCTAAAAGATCATGGTAAACATTTCTAAATGGGTACATGTCACCACATGAAATAGCCTGTTTAGCGAGTTGGTCAGCTTTTTCATTACCATAAATTCCTGTATGGCTGGGGATTCGGAGAAAAATTATGTCAACTTTATTATTTAAACATTAATAAAGCATACTTCTACAGTCACTAATAATGGTGTTACTACTCGACTTAAAAGGATTTTTTGCCAATGCCTGAAGGGCACTCATGCTGTCTGAAATAATTAACACTTTTTTAAGTTTCGTAATAAGAACATATTCTAAACATTTCAGAATTCCATAACATTCCCCTGTAAACACAGAAGTTTCCAGAGGAAGTTTAATTTTTTGCACTATGTTATACTGCCGGTGATACACTCCTACCCCCACGGTTGATGAGCCACTTTTCGAGGAATCACTGTATATTTGATGCCAGTCAGGCCACTTGGTATTAACAATATCATTGAATTTTACGTTTCCGTTAGGATCTTTCTTATTAATACCAATATCAAGTATATTTGGAGTTGTTATCAATGTGCAATAATCATGTTTAAACAAAGGAAGAAGATGCGAGCTATAAGCAGGGGCACTTAATGATTTATATTTATTGTAGCTTAAAACAAGACATGGGGTAGATTTATGGAGCCAGTAAGACGAGGTAGATAATTCGTTTATCAATGTGAGAAGTTTAAAATGCAAGGGATGGTTTGAGAATTGCATTAATCTAAATAAAAACCTATCGGATAAATATTGACGCCGTAGATGTAAGGGAGGCTCAACACATTCAACACCCAGTGCATTTAAGGGACTAGATTTCATTGCACCAGTAATTAACCGTAAAGCTTTTGATTGGATTTTATCCATTTTTCTAAGACCAGATAAGTTGCATGGCTCCAACAAAAAGGTCCCATAGTCCAGTATCGATCTAATTAGCCCATTATAAATTAATTTCAAGGAAGAGGGATGGGCTCCCCACCATACACCAGAGAGACATCTAATCATATTAACAATTTTTTCGCACTTATCGGAAATATAATCAAAATGAGCTGTAGCTGTCATTTTAGAGTCTAATATAAGACCTAAGAATTTTACAGAGTTTTTAAACGGAATTATTGCTTCATTGTATTTTATTAAAATGGGCGATACGATTTTTTGTCTTGAAAATAACATAACATTACTTTTAGATGTAGATAATTGTAATCCGTGGTTATCCAGCCACTTATTAAGATTAGTGAGTGAATTGGACAGATTTTGAACTAAGTTAACAACAGAATGATCAGAACAATATAAAAGTAAATCATCTGCATACTGTAAAATAGAAATTGAGTTGTGTAGACTTGAATCTAAATCATAGGTATATACATTATACAATATGGGGCTCAGCACCGACCCCTGAGGAAGTCCCTTCCAAATATATCTTGACGGCTTGGATTCTGTATCTAATATTATAGTTCTTTCTGATAACATGTTTATTATGAAACGTGTTAATAAAAAGGGAAATTTTAATTTAACTAATTTATTTCTAAGAATTGGAATCACAACGTTGTCATATGCTGATGAAATGTCTAAGAATGCTGCTATGGTGGAATGATTTCGAGATAAGGATATGCGGATATCGGTTGTGAATATGCTAAGACTGTCTATTGTGCTTCTGCCTTTTCGAAAACCATATTGGGTATTTGATAAAATATTATTATTTTCAAGAAACCATTCCAATTTATTTTTGACTAAATGTTCGACTATTTTAATAATTACAGGTGATAAGGCTATGGGACGATATGACAAATAGTCGTTGGGGTCTTTATGTGGCTTCAATATTGGCAACACTAATTGTCGTTTCCAACTCGGAGGTATATAGCCTGTTTCAATTATTTGATTTATTATTTTCAAATAATAATTTAACGCTTCATCTCCTAAATTAGAAAAAAAAGAATAGGGAATACCGTCTTCTCCTGGGGCTGAATCTGTAACACTATTCACGACATATTTTAATTCGGTTAGTGTAAACAAACTATCAAGTGATGTCATGTAAGGAATGTACTCGGGGAAGGGAGTTATTATTTCTTCTTGTAAAACTGTTGGAGGAGCTAGATGGTCTATAAACTTTTCAGACAAAGAAGGAGGCATTATGGAAGTGCTTGGAACAAAAGACGATCGGAATCTTTTTATGCGATTCCAAACTTCAGAGAACGGAATGTCAGGGGAGATTGAAGCACAGAATTTTCTCCAACCTTCAAATTTTTTATTCTTTAACAAGTTACGTGTATCATTCATGATTTTTTCCAGAATATTAAAATTCTCATCAGTCATATCATTTTTATATCTAATTTCTGCTGCCTTTCTGTTTTTAATGGCATCTGTACACTCCTTGTCCCACCAAGGTGGAGACGGTATGTTATTTTTCGGTGTTTTTTTTCCAGGGAACACTTTATCAGCTGCTTCATTTAGTAATGTACATAAAGCATCTGCACAAATACACGGATCATTTAATGAGACATTTGGAAGAGATGATACACTATTTTCAACTATTGATTTAAAATTATTCCAATCTCCATCATTCAACCTGTACTTTATCCTTGGGCCTTTTCGTGGGATTTTCAGGTATTTCTGGGGAAACTTAATTAAAATTGGGAAATGATCACTTCCAAAGGTAGAATCCAATGTATTCCAGCATAAAGTGGAAGCTAAATTTGGGGAGCATATGGACAAATCAATGGCACTTATGATTCCATCAGGACCAGTTCGTCGAGTTGCACTACCGGTATTTAAGATGCAAAGATTATGAGTATCTATGAGTTCCAAAACAGCTTCTCCATTGGAGTTAGAGATGGAACTGCCCCATGATCTGTGATGTGAATTGAAATCCCCTAGCAATATATATGGCCGAGGTAAAGAAGAAAGAATGTTGCTGATTTCATTGAAGATGTGAGAAGAAGGGCGAGGAATATAGATAGATATAAAACTTATATTGTTAATAAGGGCTGCTATAATTGAATAATCATCACTGTGTTGAGGGAGACTTATACGAGAGAATGACTGTGATTTTTCAATAAGTATGGCAACTCCACCATACCCATCTGATCTGTCTTCTCTAATACATATATAATTAGGAATTTTAAAATTATATTGAGGTTTGAGCCATGTTTCAGTAAGTGTTATCACAAAAGGTTTGTATTTATTAACTAAATAAGCTAAGTCACTTTTTTTGCTGACTACACTGCGGCAATTCCATTGAATCAACTGGTCCATTGTTTTGAGAGATGAGAGAGTTTACTATTTCTGGGGCAACGTTGGACGGTTCTATTATATATTGAGATAGATAATTTATAAGTGCTAGAACAATGTTGGATAATGATTGTTCCTGTTGCTGTAGTGGTAGCTGTAAAGCACAACCATTAGATGACTGGGATGGGATATTGTAATCCTTAATTAATTCTTTATGAACATCTTGATTATAACCACTTGTATGCTTAGGAGGTGAGCGTGGCTTTAAAAATATTGTTTTTTTATGAGATGTAGATATATTGTTAGGCTGTTTAAATTCTAAAGGCTGCTCATGCAGTGGTTTATTTATTAGTACATCAGCAAAAGATCTGTTAACAGGTGGGAAATTTTTTGCAGCTTCAGCGTAAGAAATGCAATTCTCTGCCATATACAGCTTGATATCTTTTTGTCTATTAAATTCAGGGCAGCATTTACTAATAGCAAAATGATTACCAGAACATAAGCAGCATGAGCCACAATCTTCAACCACATTGCAAGAATCTCCTGTATGCCCTTGACCACATTTAAAACATCGGGGTTTCGACCTACATTGCACCTTTGTGTGGCCAAAGCGACAACATGCAAAGCATTGGACAGTTGGGTAAACATATAATTCAACAGGAAGAGCATTGTAGCACATAAATATACGTTTGGGTAACACTTGTCCGTCAAATGTCATTACAATTGTTTGGGATGGTTTCCACGTTGGGGAACCTTCCACTAAAACTTTATAGTTTAATCGTCTCATTTTTATAATTTTACCACAACCTATAGGCACTGTAACATTATCTAAAACTTCTTCTGGTGACCATTCTACAGGAACTCCCCGTACCAGTCCCATTCGTGTAATATTAAATGTTGGAATATAGGCTTTAAGATTTTGTAATGATAAGCTGTTGTGTACTATGCGTGCCAAATAAGAATAGGACTGTCAAGACGCCATTTTGTTCAGCAATACGCGCAAACTTCATTACCAAAGTGTATGGTGTGCCAAATAATCAGTAAACAAATTATATTCAGTTTAAATGTTTACTGTACGCTTTTTTGGTATTTCTAATACATTTCACGCCAAATTAATTATAAATGTGTAGGATTTCAAAGAAAAAGCATATTTATAAAAATAACAATAACAAGGAAGCCCAGTAGGCAATACATATAAGACACACGCGCGTATACACGAAAGCGTAGCTAACGGCACACTGGTAGCTTCTCAATAGCGTCACAAAATTGCGTC
The DNA here is from genome assembly GCA_949126905.1 of Amorpha juglandis. Lineage (NCBI taxonomy): Eukaryota > Metazoa > Arthropoda > Insecta > Lepidoptera > Sphingidae > Amorpha > Amorpha juglandis. The sequence continues at coordinate 6,738,741 of OX421380.1, forward strand.
ATATTAGGGTGATAGTAGCATTAACTGTGTATTTGTTCATTTTTTAAACTCTTTCCTTACAGTTCCATAATTAATTTATCCAAAATTATCCATTAATAAAATTCAAGAATAGTATTTATTAAATAAATATAATGATTATACAATAATTAAATCTATATCTATGAACAATAAAAAATATATGAAATTTCTTTTTTGCACTTTTTTTTGCTAGCAGTACTACTTTGACAGTTATCGTGTGAAGTTGGCAGCAAACGCGATCCTATTCTTATTTGGCACGCATAGTACAATAAAACTGTTTGCGTCAGAAGATTTTGAAAATGCCATTGAAATTTTATTTCTACCAATTCGTTTTATACTGCCGTTTATAATATTTTTAAAATCATATTTTTTAAGGAATTTGCCAAAAGTTAAAGGGTGGAGTGTGGAGCCGTCATTGGGGGATGACTGTATTCTTTCTATATGTATTACATATGGCGCGCTATCCGTACATTCATAAAATTGTCTCCCAACAGGGGCATGTGTATGTTGGGGATTTGCTTTATCAGTACTCGGATTCAAAGTAGTCGGAATAACTGGGTTTTTTGAATTTATTTGAGTGTCAGATTGCTCAGTAAGATCAGAGTTATTGCAGTGACAGGAAATAGATTTACTATCGTCCGAACCATGTGTCCTTCTGCGCTTATTACATCGTTTACAAATTTTATTCAATCGACTTCGCTTAAGTGGACGTTGCGAAAGCGAACCGTCCGTGTCCATTCCTGATTCCGATTCATTATAACTAGTGTTAATAGTTATATTACAGCCCACCGGAGGGACTGTCCCCCCAGGATCGGGGGGCTCAGCCATCTTCCGGTAAGTAAAGTAAAAGAACTTACCAGATAGCCAGAAGTGAAGAAAACGTTAGAAAATAAAGAATAAATTGAATACTTAAACTAAATATATAACTAGAAACAGTTTATATATCACTGATCACTATGATTAAGCTAATAAAATTAAATTTTAAAGTGAGAGATCAAAAAAGCGCGCCTTGCAAGTCGAACGTTTCCCGCCCTTTTAGTTTTCAAACTATTGTATTCATTAATTTACATTTTTTATGTTGATTTACGGCTCTGTATACTTGTCCTTTGAGCCTATTTCGCACCCCGACCCCGGTGCGATACTCCCTGTTTTCCAATTACAGCACTAGAGCGCATTATGCGGCATAATGCTCAACGTTGAATGTTTCAACTACAGCAACGCTACGCACAATCAAGCACTCTCAAAAGTACTGCTTTCGGGTGATACATGCAATCGATACCAAGTCAGTAACAGAAAATTAACAAGTGTTATTTTGGATTTAAAGATAGGAAACAACACCTCACAGCAACGATTAACAATTTGAATAATATCTTGCGACAACAATTATCAACTTTTCCAACCATCGAAAATATATATTCATCAGAGCCGTCACAGTGACACCCACCCATCAATAGGTTTTAAATTATAAAAACAAAAGTGTAGGCCATATACATTATGTCACAGATATAAAGAAAGGTTAAACGTTAATAATTATGCCGTATGTGCCTGCGACGGGCCAGAGCTCGCTAACATTCGGCCATCCTGCAGCGGCGTCCGCGTCCCGCGACGCTCAGTATTCCTCTCCGCAGTGTCCCATTTCTGAAAGCCAAAAGAAATTCGCAGCAGTATCATATATATCATAAAGAATTACGGAACAGACAAAAATGAAGACTAATATTATTTATGGTTTCGATTGTGTCACACAGTTTTTAGTTTCACACAGCATGTTACGTCACACAGTAATTATTATTGTCACACAGATCACACAGTTTTTAGTTTCACACAGCATGTTGTGTCAAACAGTAATTATTATTGTCACACAGATCACACAGAATATATTTCCCCGGAGTGTACCCCCAGCATGAATGTATAATATGGTATGTACCACACAGAACATATCACATAGTATGTATCATATAGTATGTATCACACAGAATATATCACACAGTATGTATCATATAGTGTGTATCACACAGCATATATCACACGTATGTATCATATATTATGTATCACAAGGAACATATCACATAGTATGTATCATATAGTATGTGTCACACCATATGTATCACACAGTAATATTGGTTCTTGGTTACTCACACAGATCACACAGATTTTATTTTCTTATATTATGTTCAATTCAATATTTATTATCTATGTTTATCACCTTCCTCAGTGATTGAGTACAAGCATCTCCAAATCCCTTCATAATTGCGTCTGATGGACTTAGCTTTAGTCCCAGATTATTGGATAATGCCAGCGTTATTATATTCAATTGACTACCCGTATTTATATATGCAGTCAATTAACAGACATTTTTTTTGTATACATCTTGAAACACGTTATAAGTAACATATAGAATGCCTCTCACCTGCTGTTGCGTGGATGTAACTCAAAACCTACAGCTTGCGGTCGCGTGCCCCATTCGTTGGCAATTGTCGCATCAAATCTGAGATCTGCACTCACGTGCTTATTGTCCTGGGCGACGGCAAGAGTAGCATACTTTCGGCAGAATCGACGGCCGCATTGTAGAACTCCCGGCGTTGGCTGCAGTCCCGGTGATTGAACTTGCACTGGCTGTACTTTCATCATTACCGCGCCTCCAGCTTTACTTCCTCATGGTACTAGCCGCTTCGACACTTTCATAGTCCTCAATCTCTTGCAGATCCTCTTAGGCGAATTTGCATCACAAATTGACGATCCTTGCTGTCCCTGCCGTAGACATCTTCAAGCTGATCGATCTTATGCAACCAATTGACAACATTACTCATTTGTTTTCTCGTCTGGTCGAAACTTCGGTATCACTTCGGCGTCCATTTGTGTTATACATCTTTTTTGGTAATACAATGTTCATCATAGGAAAATAAATCCTTATTTTTGTCGCACGTGGGTTTTCGTAATGTTTTAGAGGAACGCCATTTTCTTTTTCCGAGACCTTCTTTATATGGCCCAGACATTTTAGGATCCCACTTCTGAGGTGTTATTTTGGATTTAAAGATAGGAAACAACACCTCACAGCAACGATTAACAATTTGAATAATATCTTGCGACAACAATTATCAACTTTTCCAACCATCGAAAATATATATTCATCAGAGCCGTCACAGTGACACCCACCCATCAATAGGTTTTAAATTATAAAAACAAAAGTGTAGGCCATATACATTATGTCACAGATATAAAGAAAGGTTAAACGTTAATAATTATGCCGTATGTGCCTGCGACGGGCCAGAGCTCGCTAACACAAGTGTTTTTTCTTTAAGGTGGCATTGATCGAAATTTTATTTATATTATCGTTAGTAATTAATGTTGTTTATTGTTGAGAATTTTTTTAAGCTTTCGTCTTATCGTAGTGTTTTCGAAATATTCAAAAGTTAATTCAGACCCTGTTCAAAGTAAATGTAAGGATGGATGAAGGTATAAACATTGACTATTTATATTTTTATTCTCAACACTGAACTAAGCGCACTCTGCTGGTGCACTAGAAAACTAATTCACGTTCCAATTAGCAATTAGCACACTTCGGCATTGTGCGCCACTGAGTCGCATTATGCTCTGTAATTGGAAAACAGGGACTGTCACTTTTGCAAAAGTTGACGTTGTAGGATAAGCTGTTCTTCTCCTTTTTTTATTTATGGCTTTCGCAGTATTATGCATTAAGCCAGTGTCAAGTATAATTCATTCTCAAGTTATTTTTACAAGAACGATGAAACACGGGTGCGGTCGATTTCAAAGTCTTGTCGGAGTTTTGGTGTTAACTCCTTTCAGTACGATTCTTAATTTACTTATTTCAATGTTTCCATACACTGTTCATCACCGTCAATGTTTATTGAACAAATCCACACCACTTTTATACAACAAACAACTCTAAACTAGTTTATGAAATAAATTAAAATAAACGATGAACTGCACTGTCAGAATTCCCGCCAAAACTCCACACGTTATGTTACAAAAATCCATTAAACATGCGTGTGACGTAATATTTAGTTTTTCTATTCCGCAATAGATGGCCCCACTTTACCCATTAATAAATTTGACTTCTTGTTTACACTTCGCCAGATATTACTCCTGAAACTTAAAAAAAACTACATTCATGTTTGCTAATGAGTAGAACCGTCAAGAGTGGCGCGACCTGGGAAAGCCCCCATATATTATCCACTCAAACGTCCGACCTGAGATACCTATAATACACATGTAGGAAAGGTCTGCAGTGAATGCATTGGCATGAATGAACGAGCAACGCGGATAATTATGTTTTTACTAACATTTTAGTTTTACTTAAGGTCATATTATCGTAATGTTACTTATTTCAATACTTAAAACTAGTTTTCAATTTATCTGTGACAAAATTGTTTATATATTTGGCTATACTTGTAAGTAAAGTAAAAGTTGCCTCAGTTATATGTACCTTATGTTTATACTTCAAGGAACAAGTTTTACATAATATTTATTAGAGAAAAATTGTTTGTACGATTAAAATCAGTAAGCAAAGTTTATGGTGCTATTCTTAATTATACTTTCAAAGAACCCGTTGATTAAATAAAAACAAAATATAAATTGTAAATATTATTTAATAGAAGAAAAATAGATCTAACAATGAATAGATTGTAGAATACTATTTTTGCTTCACTGTTTTGTACAAGCTTAATACTATTAAAGAATGTAATTCAAATGTGTAATTTCTTTGAAATTCATTCCATTAATTACTTAACTCTTATCTAAATCACAAGATCGAAGATAAATTAAACTATCTAAAAAATCACAAAATGCACTAAAACATGCACAGATGTAATGTTACATTGATTTTTATACCACGATAGGTACAATTGTTCCTACATTAACGAAGGAAAGGAAATTGATAGATTTAATTTATAAATTATAACTATTAACTACAAATTTGTCTAGGTTGCACATTGACATTGGCAACATATAGGTACCTTCTGAAATCGCATTGTGCGACACGTATTTGGATTCAGTAGCTACATGCGAGGAAATAACTGTAAGCAGTCTTCACAGTTATTGGCAAATGCATTGTGATTGTTAGCCACAATATAAAAAAAGAAAAAAATAGTGTCTGTTTTACGCACTATCTTCACATTTTATACTCACTGCAAAAGAATTTACTTGTAAAAACATGTGTAAAATTCGTCGGCGGACTTGTCAACATATAAAACACAATATGCAAATGTCTAAACAATCTAACTTTTAAATAAATTGAAGGTCGGCGGAAAATCACTAGCTGTGTAACTATTACGTTTATATAATAAAATTACAAATACAATTAAAAGGTGGTACATATTCTTATTTAATTGTCCACTGAAAATCATTAAATTACTATGGAGATTATATCTTGCGTCATACATTATTAATTAATTACACAAAATATAGTTAAAGCTCATGAAATATTACACCACGTTCGTCTTCACATCGGCTAGGTAATACATATTTCAGTTGGAATTTAATGCAATGACGATTGACGTAATGATATAAAAGTTATAGAAAATAAATAATTCATAGAATGTATAACAATACTAAGGCTAGTTACGTCATTCAGTACTTTGATCATGATCAGCTAAGGTCACTATTTAACGAAGAATAAATATTATGATTATAGAGTACATGCGGCCATTTTGGTTCGTTCTCGTGACTCGTGTCGTGCGAGACACGTCATAGTTGTTTGTCTCTTTCTTGCTCGCTGTCCGCATATAGCACCATTGTAACCCGACACGTTTCTTACACACAAGCGATTTCACAACACAATCCACACTTTCACAAGTAAAATGTTTTGTTTATAAATTTACGAATCTACGGAGATTTCGTGACATGGTTGTTTCTTTTCTTGTAACCTCCGAACGGCTTCGGCCACGAGGGCTCGTTGTTCCAGTAACCTTTCCACAAGATCAACGGGTTCTTGCTTTCTAATATAGTAAGGTGCAGCTCGAGCTCGAGCCTGCAGGTGAAGTTTTTGTTTCAGGCCAAGGGTGAGTTCCTCGATAGCAGGTAATCTGCTTGAAGGTAACTGACGTCCTTCTTGGTCAGAAGGATGACGGTTGTCATATCTGGTCTTCTCTTTCAACATAATGTTAGAGGACGCGTTTAAATTACAGACTGGTTAAGTAAGGACTAGAAATCTCACCGGCACAGTGGGCGGCGCACAACGTTTGCGAATGCCGAATGAATGAGCGAGTGAGCCAACTCGACCCGAGCGTAGGAAATGCGGGTCTCTGCGGGGGTACGGCAAGACGGGGAGGCAATGACGTATTCAGATGCGCAGCCGTGCCGGGCTGTATACAAACAATACGATGGACGTAAATAAACACAAGGCAGACCCGACATACGTACACAGACAGCGACGTTATCTTTGTGTGGGGCTCGACTATTGGGTTTACATACCTGCTGGAGTGGAAAGATTTAAAAAGATACGAGACAGGTATCGAACGGTAAACCGTTTGAAAATATATGTACAGATAATGGAAGTGTAATGCTTGTAGTACATAGTGTAATGCTAAATTTAAGCCGCTTTAAAACTGTGACTCATAAGAGGAAATATGTATTAAACAACACCACTGATTATCAGAATAAGTGGACAAATAAACTTTTCGATATTTAGCGTATTTGTCATAAATTCTGGGCAATATTATGAATGATTGTATAAAGTAGGTAAGTATTAATTCGAGGACTATAATTATAGCGCTGTACAAGACCAATAATTTATATTAATAAAATGAATTGCCAGACAGTTCTTTGTACTGACATAAACAAGCTAGGTATATATCAGTACAAGAAGCAAAAGAACGATTCGTTGAACCAAAACTGAAGACGGACATTGGCCTTTGTTTTTTTCCAGAATGTGAACTCACGCATCAACTGTATTATGTTTGTTTATATGGGTGTGTGTCGTTAATCATTGTATTCAATTCAGCAAAAGGCCTTGGTGTGATAACACTAGTTTTATGCGGTATAAATACACATAAATGATATGTACTCAAATGTAAACATATTCACGTGACCATAGTTTAGCGACAGTGAATGTTGAAAAACAAATATTTTACTGATGTTATCAAACAGAAAAATAAACTATTAGGCATATAATTTTATGCTACGTGTTATAAATATACGTATGAATAAAAACTTTACTTTCATGAAAGAGTAATACTTCATTTTGTTATTTTTTGGAGAATTGGTTACGAAACATAATGACTAACACAACATAAAGCAAAGAACTTAATACTCTACATAAAGTCATTGACTTTAAAATAGTGCGACCGTTGTTTGTAGCCGTTAATAAAGCGTATTGTAGAAATAATTTAATAATAACGACGTTATAGTTGTAATTTGTGCCTAGATAGATAAGTTACGCGGGAGCGCCCGGAGGTTTTTTAAAAAAAGACAAGTCTTCACAATGAAGCTTTATTGCGAACTGAATTACAATTGACAAATTTCCTTATTTATACCTGTTCATCTGTTGACAATGAATGCTTAGATCTACGCATTATGATCATAACAAGATCACCGTCTAGACGCTAGGCTAGCACTTTTTATGGTCAACATAATTTGATATTAAGAGCTTTAGACAAAACAAGAATATCATATTACAAATAGATAGAATTACATCTGAGTACCTGTGTCAGCAATTGTAATGTCCTTCATATAGTAAATAAGGTTACATCACATTAGCATGCGGTTATAATGTCATGAGCGGGAGCGGGGTGCATAACTCCTCCCCCCATAACTTCGAAATTATCAGAGGGATGTATATTTCTCTGATTATTTCGACACACAATATATTTTAAAAAGTTATACTTATACGCTATACACACAAAAAGGAACAGAAATATGATTACATATAATAATAGAGTAGCTGCGCTAACACTTTTCACAAAAATGCCTTTTTCACGAATTTCCACTTCACTTTCACTGTTCTTCAACAATTCATTTAGATTCTGTAGATTTTTCAACTCGGCAGCATCCAAATTTAATGGTTTCCATCCTGTTTGTGGCTCTATAGTCGTTACTTCTGGAAGATCAATAATTGGCAGTTTTCTGAAGTCCATTGTGCTTATTCCCGCATAGTGGGATTTCAGGGTAACGTTGTCTATTTTGGCGTCACAGTGATCGTCAAGTGTGAGGAGGTAAGTCCCTTTTATACTTTCTTTTGTCATTTCATTATGACAGCTTTTCGAAAATATAGTTTCCGCTTTGCTGTAGAGAATCCATCTTCGTTTCTCTATTGGCTCTATTTTTATAGAGTTTATTTCAACTGGTATGGGTTGACAAGAACTGGTGTTGTGCGAAAATTTCATCAATGATGTTATACATGTGTCTTCTAATGGTAATTGAGTTTCATCTTCATAACAAAGGAACGTCGCCTCATAGAGTTCGCTGCACGGCTGGGAGAGCGAGACCATATTTGACCCTCTTACTAGGAGGTAGGGATATTTTGGGATTATGATAACTGTTTTACCAAAGGAATTGGTGATGGGTATTGGAATGATTTTGTAATAAATGTATATTTCATCTTTAATTATAGGTATGTCCAAAATGAATGTTATTTGACTTCCTTTTGAATAAACTTTTATCTTAATACATAATTCTAACTTAATTAAATTATCATAGCTAACTGGGTAAATGAGTTTATTAGATTTCTCTATTTCTTTTAACAAAATTAATAATTCGTCAGAATTTAAAAGTGACTGGTGTAAAGTTTTTAATTTACTAAAAGTAATACAAGTTTCAATCTCTTCCAACCGAATGTACAATAATTGAAAATTGTGCAAAAATAAATTATAAATATTAATAAAGTTATGAATTGTTATATTAACATTACTCTGGTTTATTAATTTTCTCATTTCCCATAATTCTTTATCTATGTTAATAAAATTATTGGTTGTTGAGTTATTTATTTTCAAAAGTGATTCAGACATTTCTGATATCAAAGTTACTTTTTTGCTTAATGTATCTTGACGTGTTTGTACAGCCTTAATTAAATTTTCATATTTGATAGCGTCGTCATAATCTAAATTACCAGTAATAATTTTAATAATAGATCCTAAAGGATTCAGAATTCCACGTTTAATTCTAACTTGAGGAGCTAATTGCTTAAATTTTTCAATTGTAGAGTTCATTATATAATTTATTTGAAGCTTTATATTAAGTAATTGATGGTTAGGTGGTCTATTCTTAAAATATTTTCCAACATGATCATTTAAATTAGCATATCTATTGATGTTAATTTCTAATTCCTCTTTTGTGATACTTAAATCTACAGTCTTAATTATAGTCCATTTATCATAACTTACGCTAGCTTCGCCTTGCTTCACGACCAGCACCCCTGGATTTTTCTCAATCCTTTGAAGTTGAAGGGCGTGCGTACTGGTCATCAGCAGCATGAACTCGAGGAGGTACCTGTGAAGGTCGTTTTACGTCCTTAATAGGTACAGCTGTATCTCGATGTTTTATTTTAACAGGACATGTATTCCTGTTAATTTCACCAGCAACTTGTGCTTTTTGGAAGCGAGGTTTATCTTTACTTCGCCTCGTATTAACACCTTTTATGAAAACTGTGTCACCTTCTTGTATATCAAAGGAGGTTTCACCGCCGCGTTTCTCTATCACCTTTTCTTTGTTAGCTATTAATTTGTCTGTTAGATATTTATAAAGATATTTTGTACGTTTCATGTGATCTGCTACTAATTGTTGGGTATACTGTCTGTTAAAGTCAACATCAAACATGCTGTTAGAATCAGTATGTCCGAATACAACTTCAAAAGGTGTAAGACCGGTTGCTGAGTGTATAGTCTGATTATAAGACATAACTGCGTATGTCATAATGTTAGCGGCATCTGTTATCTTATGTTCGTATTTCGCGATACGATATATTTCTAAAATGGTAGAATGAAAACGTTCAATTAAACCCATGGAATTAGGGTTGTGCGGAGTACCTATGTGAAGATCTATCTTATAAAATTGTAATGTTTCTTTCAACAAAGTATTCTTGAATTCGGAACCAGGGTCAGTATTTATTTTAGATGGGACACCATAAAATGAAAAGAATTTAATCAGTGCACGAACTACCTCAGGTGTAGAACGGTTGGGTACTTCAAATGCTTGACCTAATTTACTGAACGCATCCACTATAGTAAGGAAGTATTTCCCTTCTATAGAAAATAAATCCATAAATAATTCGGTAAAAGGTTTTGATTGGGTTTGAGTCAACTGTAATTGTGGCTTCAAAGGTTTACGGTCATATTTTAATGCTTTACAAGTTTCACAAGCATTAATAATGGTAGAGACTACTATATCCATATTTTTCCAATAGTAGTTGCGTTTCAGTTTCATTAGTGTTTCTTTTATACCACGATGGCATGTTGTACCATGGTGATACTTTAGTACAATCGAACGTTGTTCATCTTCATTTTCCACATATATTACCCTTTTAGTACATTCATAAAAATGAACAGTATCTTTTTTGAACAGTTTAATAACCGCATCTGTAAATTGGTTTCGGTGTACTTGATCTTCGAAATAAAAGAAATATTTAACTTTCGGCTTAATATATTCTAAAAGGAATCGTTTAACAAGTTCGGGATTATTTGAAGGTAAGTGAACTTCTAAAACTTTCTGTTTATCACGTGACAAATCTTTCACTGATGTTTGATTTCTATTCCAAGTAAAAACAAGTATTTGGTTCGGTTTCGTATCTATGGCTTCATCAAGAATAGGAATACCGTTAGTGTCAATATCGTCAGCAGAATGAACTGTTTCCGGTAATGAACTAGCTGTTATTGTACTAGATGAGGGAGAACGAACTGGATAACTCATAGTTTCTTCTGAAATTGAAGGAGCAGATAAAGTTTCAGATGAGTCTGATATCACGATTGATTCAGTATCATCTATATTAACTTTCATTGATGTATTACCGCTTTTCTTGGTAAGTACATTCAATCTTATACGTGAAAGAGCATCTGCATTACTATTTTGTTTTCCGTTCTTGTATATAATGTCGAAATCAAATTCAGACAATTTTAATTTCCATCTAGTCAATTTGCTTCCAGGTTCTTTAAGTGAATTTAACCATGCTAAAGGTCGGTGGTCAGTATATATTTTAAACTTGCGTCCGTATAAATAAGGACGGAAGTGCTTAACTGCCCACACTATGGCTAGCAATTCTTTTTCCGTTGTACTATAACGTGTCTCGGCATCGTTTAATGTACGACTTGCATATGCAATGGGTTTATCATTGCCAACTGTTCCTTGTGAAAGGACAGCACCTAAAGCGAAATTCGATGCATCCGTAGTCAGAATAAATTCTTTGGAAAAGTCCGGAAATTGAAGTATAGGGGAATTAACAAGTAATTCTTTGCATTTCTGAAAAGCATCAATGTATGTTTGAGTTATTTCTATTTTATTTTTCTTTTTAAGGCAAGATGTAAGAGGCTGTGTGACCTTGGCAAAATCCTTAATAAATTTTCGGTAGTAACCGATTAAACCTAGAAAACTTTTAATTTCCGTGGATGTTCGTGGAAGTGGGAAATCCAATACTGCTTTAATTTTATCATCATTTGGTTCTAAACCGTTTTTGGTAATCTTGTGCCCTAAGTATAAAACTTCTTTACGCAGAAATTCGCATTTGTCCAAAGTCATTTTGAGATTGGTCTGTCTGAGTCTGTCAAAAACTTTTCTAAGTTTCTCTATATGTTCCTGTAAACTATTTGAATAAATTATTATGTCATCTAAGTAAACGAGACAATGAATTCCTTGCAAACCTCTCAACACGTTATCCATTGCGCGTTGAAATGTTGCAGGTGCAGTTTTAAGTCCAAAAGGCATGCGACTAAATTCGTAATGACCTGCGGGTGTAGTGAAAGCTGTTTTGGGTCTATCATGTTCCTCTACTTCAATTTGATGATACCCACTTGCTAAATCCAATGTACTGAAGTAAGTTGACTTTCCTAACTTATCAAATAAATCGTTAATGTTAGGCATTGGGTATCTATCGTCAGTAGTTAAGTCGTTCAAACGTCGGTAATCTATTACCATCCTAAATTTTTGTTCACCTGAAGCATCTAATTTTTTTGGGATAATATGCACGGGGGCACTCCATGGTGAAAACGATTCTTGAATGACGTTATCTTTCAATAATTTATCAACCTGTTTCTGTATTTCAATATTTTGTGATGGTGGAAGTCGATATGGTCGAACATAAATAGGATCTTCATTCCTTGTCCTAATTTGATGTTTAACTTGGTTACTAAATGAAAGGGGCAACTTGTCACAATAGAATATGTCCCTGTATTCGAAACAGAGCTTTTCTATAGCCTTTCGTTCCTCTGTATTTGCGTGATTCAAGCGTAATTTGGAAAGATTTTGTTTAAGTAATTCATCAATTTCGAAATTGCTTAAACACTCATCTGATGTAAAATTTGTTTCGCAAATGTTGGTATTGAATCTAGTCGTAGGCAGTGGTTCGCAAAATTTTATTGTCACTCTATTTTGGGAGGCGTTTTGAATTATCGTAGTGGCATATGAATCTATGCATGTAACTATAGCACTGGGCATACGTACATTATCACCAAAATCTTTGAAGTTAATAATTGCATCACCATTTTTTACGCTGGTGGGTACTTTGATGCGTGTTTCAGTGCGGGGTTCTAAGGTAACTTCGTATGGAGGACTGTATACTATTGGTATCTCTGTATCACGTGTATGCAATATCTGATTTTTCATGTCAATTGTTGCGTCTAACATCTTTAATAAGTCCGATCCGATTAAACCATCGTAACGACTATCGACATCGTATACATAAAATTTATGTTGTTGAGTACTTCGGAAAGTTTTCAAAAGTGGTATAAAAATTATTTCATTATGTGAACTACGGGCATGAGTACTAATAACTTCAAACGGCTCGTAATATTTATAATTGGAAAAATATTTATCAGCTTTGGCTGGGCTAATAAAACTTCGAGTACTTCCAGTGTCTATCATTAAATTCGCGTCAATTTCGGGTATGTAAATATGAGGCAATTTATTTATTCTGTTACAGTTAATCTGTATTATTTCGGATGGTCGGTCTTCGAGGCCACTATCCGAAAATTTTCGGATTCGTCTAAATGTTCCTCATCAGTGGGATTCATGTTTTCGGAATAAAAATTTTCGAAATCAATCTGTTCATTATTATCAGAAAAATTGACATTCGGGATATCATTGTTCTGATCATCGGAGTCCTGCATTATCTCAGCATAGTTATCTGAGTGAAATAAATTATTATGATCGTCATCCGATTCATGCTTGATCATATTTTGTCTTAGGGGACGGGCAGTACGCATAGATACATCAGTGTCTTGTATATTACGTTGAGGTAGGCTTTGATATGGAATACCAAACTTAAACTGTTGGTTTGGTGCATTGTTAAACGGTCTCATTTGAGCATTATTAAATTGGGGTCTATATCCCTGTTGGGGCACTATGCCAAACTTAAAATTGTTTTGGGGATGGTTGACATTTGGTCTAAACCCTTGTTGATTCGGTAAACCAAATTTAAAATTACTTTGGGGCTGTGGATAATTCGGTTTGGAATTAAAGCCCTGATTTGGAAGACCAAATTTAAATCCATTTGAATTAACAGGCCTGAAATTATTGGATAATTGATTTGGCATTCCAAATTTAAATTGTTGATTTAAATTATTAAAAGGGTTTGGTCTAAATGTCGGCTGGAAATGAGCTTTATTCACATCAGAATTATTAGAGTTAGGTGGGTAAGAATGCTGAGGTGGCTTTACAGTACCTCTATTTTTATTTTTTGCATTGTATTGTATTTGGAAGTTTACTTCTTCCATTACAACACTAAGTGCGCTTTCAAGACTTGTGCAATCTTTCAATCTTACAATTCGAATTAAATCTTCAGTAAGGTTGTACATGAACACGTTCAGAGACAAATTATTATAAATTATCATTTTTGCTGCTTTAATATTTTCATCCAATAAAAGGTTTATCTTAGAAAGAAGAGTGCTGCGTATTTGTTGGATGCGATTGCAAAATTGTAAGTAGCTTTCGCCAGAATTGATTTTTAAATTTTCTAATTCAATGGCTACGCACTCTTCAGATCTAGGATCTCCAAAATGTTGGATAAGAACAGATCTGAGCTGTTCCCATGTGGTTATGTCTTCGCGTTCGCTTAATAAGCCTGCGGCTCTACCACACAATCTACTACTAATGCACTGAAAAACGTATGTGGATTGTACAGGATTATTTATTTCACCAAAATTTCTCAAAATATATTCACTTTTTCTTATGAATAAGTTTAATATACTTTGATCTCCATCGAATTTTGGAATTAAGCATATAAAGTCTTTGGGAATCATCTGAAATTCACCGTTGCGCGACATATTTTCACACGTATATATAACACACAGTAAATAAAATGAAAATAAAAATTAACACACAGTTATACACACAGTAAATTAAAATAAAAATTAACACAGTAAATTAAAATTCTCTATTAATAAATCAAAATTCAATTTCTTTTTTCAATTCAAAATTCTTAATCCTTAAAATTAGCCTGCCTATTTATGTGCAGAAGTCAAATAACTTTCGACTATTTTTGTTCAAAAGTTACGGAGTTCACCTTTTTTAAAATTGTGTCGTACAAAATCAACCACAGGAAAAATAGCAAGGATGAGACAGGAAATGTAAAGAGGTCTACTTACAATCCGCTCGATCCCATGCCTTCTCGTAAAGCTGACTTCGTGGGCGACGACCTTCGGTTCCCGCCGTTTATCGTATTTGTTTGGTTCGAGGATACCCGGAGCTATGCCGCAAGACCGATGCTTGTGTACTCGCAGACAGAGCTTACAGTCGCGGATATCCTACCGGCTGCGCCAGATAAGTTACGCGGGAGCGCCCGGAGGTTTTTTAAAAAAAGACAAGTCTTCACAATGAAGCTTTATTGCGAACTGAATTACAATTGACAAATTTCCTTATTTATACCTGTTCATCTGTTGACAATGAATGCTTAGATCTACGCATTATGATCATAACAAGATCACCGTCTAGACGCTAGGCTAGCACTTTTTATGGTCAACATAATTTGATATTAAGAGCTTTAGACAAAACAAGAATATCATATTACAAATAGATAGAATTACATCTGAGTACCTGTGTCAGCAATTGTAATGTCCTTCATATAGTAAATAAGGTTACATCACATTAGCATGCGGTTATAATGTCATGAGCGGGAGCGGGGTGCATAACTAGATATTGAAGAATACGAGTTTATGTATCTATTTGTTTTTGTTTACTGTAGGTAAATAGACAATGGCCATATGATAAACGATTGCGCGCTGCGCGGCGACCCGGATTATATGTTTATGTTTACGAGATGATATTATTTCCTGCTTTCTGACCTTCATGTAATGATTATTAACGACAATAGTTGTTTGCCTTTTATTAGTACGACGTGATTATATTTTTCTTTGAACTTGGGTCCAGCCAATAGGTGGCATACTTACTATAGTAACTATAAAAAGTTAGGTTACGTAGTTTAATTTAAAAATATTTGCAGTTTATAATCACCTTGACAGTATTTTTGTGGATAGGTATATGCAGTATAATTATAATTCACGAGTACATTAATGATACCTAGTGCCTGTTTAAATGCATGCATTACGAAATTGTATCATTAATTAAATCATACATCCATTTTAATGCCATTACTCGAACGAGTTAAATCTATGTATACCGAAATCAAAGTAGCCTTCAAATATTTAATTTATTATAATAATATATAAAAACACTTGTTCCTTTACAAATTAATTAATATCTCATAATTATATCTTTATAATTCTTGGTTTATATATATCGAATGTGGTATATCGAAAGTTTGTTTTGAATATAAAAAAAACAATATTATTATTACAATTATATTGCAAGTACTTTGAATTTGATACAGTCTGATAATACATTATTTTATCAGATTGTATCAAAGTACTTATGTTTATCATCCTGCCATCTAGCGTAGAGTAGCTTAATAATATTAGTTCTGTTATTGGAACATAGATGCCACTACTTAGTATAACGTCGAAATTAATATTGTTCAAGAATATAACACGTGGGCACTGGGGGAACGTTCCCATCCTTTTCTGTAACGTCGTTTTCGTTTATATTTATTTTTGTTTTTTATATTTGCCATTTTTTATGAACAAACATTAAACTATCTACGTGCATATAGTAATAGAATGACTGTATTTTAAAATAGGTATGTGGAAGGATGTCCGAGAGAATGCTCACTCACTCTGTCAGTTTGTCTCGTTCAGTATTGATTTTCTTAAACTGTTTACAAGGTCACTGAGTTACATAATGTGTGCTAGTAGCTGGCACTACTTATTTTGAATGCAACTTCATTAAAGTTTTGTGAATTTAAATGCGTTTAAAGATTTTACTCGCGGCTCTGCCCGAGTGAACGGTTTTTTTTCTGAATCCGGTATATATAATAGCCAGTAACCCTTTCTAGGATCCCACCTTTTTCGGTACCAAACTTCATCAAAATTGGTTCAGCGATTTATGCGTGAAAGCGTACCAAACAAACTCACTTATGCATTTATAAGTTAGGATTTTATTTGTGGTATTGCTTAAAGATCAACGCATTGAATGTACCTACGTAGGTAGGTATACAAGGTAGCGTGTATGTAATCACTTTTCTTATGGAAAAAGCACATAGCTCTGTCTTAGTTTTTGTATGATTTTATTTGAGCTTTATTTGCTCAAAATAAAAAGTCAAAAGGCCGTCACGAAAGGTGATACAAACATGGACGCGTTTCAGAGAATTTTGTACCTCTTGGCCGTAGTTGGCGATAAGGCCACCTTCGCGGGAGCTAACCTATGCTTTCCCCCTCGGCGTGCTATTACAGCATTGCGTTCAGCGTTGAAGGGATGTCGGTGTGGTGCTTCTGGAGGTCTCGAAATTCTTCCATGGTGCAGATGGAGACAACCATGAGGTTTTTAGCCGGTAAAAATGCAGCATACCCCGTATATCTCTTACGGTGGGCGGGAATCCAAGAGGATTTTCCCCATGAAAAAAAATGTAGTTAAAAATAATAAAAAAACACGCTTTTATAGAAAATCTAACTAAAAAATAGAAAATAAATTTTAAATAACTTGAACAAAAAATATTTTATTGTAAAAAAAAGCGTGGCGTGCATGATGTCAATACTTATAAATATTTTATTGGCAGATATGAGTAGAAGGATTATCATTTACATAGTATCTTAAAAAGCACCCCACGGTTTTTTTACAAGAAAGTTCATTTTTTCTTCAAGTTTATTTTCTATTTTTTTTGTTAGATTTTCTATAAAACATGTTTTTTTTTAACTATTATTTATAATAGTTTTTTTATTTTTATACGCTGGCGCCATCTATTGACGCATAAGGTATACTTTACACACATCACAATTATTTATAATTAATCACAATTTACGATATTTGTTTTTTGAATATTGCATTGTCATCGGTCCTTGATAAGTATCCCAAATTTCGAATGTATCCGACGTTTTCAAAGAGGTCAAAATCATGTTCAACGATTCCGTTACATACAAACATACTAACATACGTCTGAAGCTAATAAAAGCGTGTCAAAAAGGGCCACCTTCGTGGTCGGGTAATCACAATTTGTGTACAACAATAGGTCGCCACGAAAAATAGTAACACTTAAGTCCGGGATTAGAGTTTGTTTCCGGTATGGATATAAACTCGCCTTCTATCATAACGTGAGACGGCATAAATAATGTCGGCAAACCGAGGATGTTACTAGTTGCACCTTTGCCTATCCCTTAGAGATTACAAAGGTGAGTTTATGTTTTGAAAGGTGTCAAAAAACGTCTAAATATGTAAAATAGATACAGCTGGATACAGCTACTGCATTGAAAAGTGGGTAGGTTATGTAGGTATCTAGATATGTTATACATAGGTACACTTCGACAATTATAAGTTGGCGGTGGTAGGTTTTATTGAAAATTACCGCCTAACGCGTCACTCATTTCCGCCACATAAGTGTGGTGTGTACTGACACACGTGTACACTGTAACTAATAACGCAGATCAGTGTTAATTACCTAGATACCTCGATAGTCTGTGTTCAAATACATTTATTACGTACACTTATAATATAATAAACCCGACTTACACGACGATTTATAGTCGTATTTAACCACAAACGCCAATCATATATGTACTAGGTTACTAAAGACTTTTTTAAACACGCTTATTTGCTAAATGGTATTGTGCAAGTGGGCCTAAGTCTTGAGGCTACTGACTCCTACTACCTAAGGCTATTTGTGTGACTTAGTCTACTTCTTGTGTTATTTTTAGTCAATCATCAGTCATTAAAAAAAAAAATTACAATTGACTTTTTTATTTCTATTAGTGTATGTTTAGAGCCGCGCTTTTGTCTATATTTTTTCTCAGAAAATAGAGGTCTTTGACCAGGTACTATACAATCATACTATGAATAAATGAACAAATTCTGCAAAAAAACGTAGGTAACAATACTCGTATTGAAAAACTTGGGTAGAAAAATTTATACACAAAAGAAACTAAGGTTTAGTTTTTATGTAATGAGTTATAAAATAAGTGGATTCTTTGTTTAAAGTATTAGACTAATCGTCCAAAAATGCCGACTTAGATTACCTTAATTATATTGTCTACGCCGTGCCTGTTAACCACGTCGTGAATGAACTCTCGCCTTGACCGGTAGAAAAGTTAGAAAACAGCCGTGAACGGCAAAGTGAACTTGTTATGTTTTCTGTCGCATGCGGTTAGTAAGGTTGTCAGAGCCCAACGACGGGCAAACCAGGATTTTTAAAGTGTTTTTTTATGTATGCTCACGCATAACTCCGCCAAATGTGGACCGATTTGTAGGATTCTTTACGATAGGGTTAAGCTTTTCACGCACATCTCACAGATGGTAACTACAATGTGCGAAGCTTTGAGTAGGAATCGAATGAAAGTTTGAGCGGTAGAGCCACGCTGTATTGTCTACAGCATGAATGGGGTCTACCGGGTCGTTACCACTGGAATCACAGGAATCCATCGAAAAGTAGCGGCTTATTGATGCGTTTCATACGATGAGTGAGATATCCGCAGGCCCAAATCCCCTCCCCCTTCCCAATCCCTTAATGATCCCCTCCCTCTAAGGTCGGCAACATACTGTTTATTATACTGTTCAATATGTACTATATAAACTTTAAGGGGGGAGACTTAGCATATGGAACGAGTGGTCACCGAGGGGAGGGAGGGCTCGAAAAATCTTAAAAAATAGGTAACGTAGTATGGGTACGTTACCTTATGTGTAACAGCCACGGCCGCGCCTCTCGAAACGGCAACATATATCTAAATGGCTCAGATTTGCCTCTAGGTGATCCGGTAGAGTCGGACGGATTTCTAATTTTGATATAGTTTTGGCCACTAGCAAGCAAATGTACAGTTTAGACATGCTGCAATGTGATATAACCATATGACGTTTTTCTAAACATTGAAACACAGATGGTTGCGTATAGATACTATAAGACATGATATAATTATAGACTAAGGTAATTGGTAAAACTAATTCGTCGTAACTATGTTACGGATCTAGTTCATCAACGTTTATTTATTTATTTAAACTTCATTGTACACAAGGAGTACAGGACACAACACAAAAATATAACTAAGTTGAGAAGTACAATTGGCGGCCTTATCGCTCAGGGCAATGTCTTACAGGCAACCATGGGATGGGTTTAGGGTTTTACATCCCTATGTCATAAAGATGGATGTAGCAGGAAAGGTTATGCGCTGTTAATACAACGTTTTGCAGGTACCTACTATGTCAAGGCGAATGCGTCGCCCATCGGAAAAAGAAGGACCGGGAAGGGAATTTGAAGTTTTTGGGGTTCTGAAAATCGCACTCAATAGGAAATCAAACAGTAAGCTGCTAATTTACGTTATTTTTCTATGAAACATTGGTAATAATCCGATTGCGCCCACCCATTCATCCCTTAGACGACTGCCTGTAAAATGATTCTAAAGCTTACTAAAGGCTGGCAACAGGTGTTGGACCACGGCTGATGCGAGTCTGTCACATAAATCTAAATTAAATATTTACAAGCTCACGCACACATACCTAACATGACGTGCACGGAGCAAGCTGATCTATATGTAGTGGGCCTAATATATAACCGGTTATTAACGGAGCATGAAGTTGATCAGTTCAGTGGTTACACCAGTGGTAAAGCGTGTTACCAAGTTGTTACCTCACCGGTCTAAAGGGCCAACGCTGTTTACAGTCGATAAAATATATCGATAATTTGAACCGCTCAAAACACCAGCTGACAATTTTCACTCACCAATGACACTGAGAAACTAATCTAATGGTCATTCACCAACTGAAAAAGATAACAGAGTTGATAATCTTATCTTTAGATTAACTTTATCGACCGGAGAGGATTGTTGCAAAATATTTTAGTCGATATTCAAAGGAGTGTTTTGTTGAAGGATACACGAAACAGAAAGTTATAGTACAACACTAATGTATTAAAGTTGCGCAGGCCACCGAAATGTCGAAAGAAAGTGAACGCAACACGCAGTGGCCGAGGCTCAGTGGTCGCAACTCACAACTCACAGTGTATTTGGATGTCGCCGCTTCGACACTCCTTGTTCGACGCGTCGACTTCCCGCGCGACTTCACATTCGATTGTTATTATGACAACTTTATATTGTCTGTGTTAAATATTTAAATTTTGCTATCCAAAAGTGTTTAAAATGGATTTATTTAATGAAAGCGTCAGCGGGGCGGGCAAAGTTGTCGCCGCCCGTCATATAAACATTGAAAAGTCGTTTCCCGATGTGAACAATGCAGTTAATTCAACACTTTTGTGCTACAGTTACAATCTTCAACCAGATTTTGATTCTTACTTCACAGGTAAAATGTTTTTAAATAACACTGTAGTTTTTCAAAAGAATGACCATCATATTAAGTTATTAAATAAGCTAGTAACAAAATTACCTACTTTTTAGTAGCTTTATTATAATTATGCTAAATAATTATTTTAATAAGGTCGTATGTCGTAACTCGTAATGCCTTTCTTTTTGTTCTGAATCATATCTGCTCTATTAAGTAATGCATGCGTCCATGATTATGTCGTTTTTAAATAGTTTTCAACACCAAAACATCTAGACATACGATAATTTTATTTATTTGTTAATAGTACAATAGTCACGTACTTATTAAGGAAATGAAAATACATAGCTTAAAATCCTACTGCTGTGCTTGAGTATGAGCACATCTCTGAAGATCTCAACTAAGTTTATTTCTGTACTCAGTAATATAAAGCATTTTCTTTGCTCAGGTCTTAAACATTGTCTGGGCACTGAGTATGGAATTAATGGAATTCTAAGAAATGACTAGGTGTCAATTAAAGTCAATTGACGCTTCTAAATACGGCAGTTATACATCAAATAAATGTGAAGAACATTATAATTGAGAAACAGGGGAACATTATTGACTGGTATAGTTTGTATTGCTATATTGAAAGTAAGTTAAATAACTTGGAAGTGTAAGAATATACCGGCGCGCATAACATCACCCCGCTCTACTAAAAAGACGGCCTTGTGAAAAACGTATTCTAACTTTATACTAGGTTTATATTGTCGATTTTGTATAGGTAACCATAGTTACACGTTTTATTAGTAAAAATTTAGTTTAAAGTTAGAATACATTTGCAAATAAGGCCCTTGATGTTTAGTATCTATTTATAGCCCAACACAGCTCTATGTTATTTGTTTTTTTATTATAAGCGACAATTGTTCATAAATTACCGCATTATCAGTTTAATATACTTTTACGAAGTTGTTTATTTTGCAAAATAATCCGTTTCATATTTACGTAACGGCTTTTCGCGTATTATGTGACTAGTTATATCATATTTAGATTTTGATTGGACGTTCTAAGCATTAGTTAGGTAAATAGTATAAAATTACCTTATGGAATCAGAAATAATATAATAGAAATGTTTTAAAATGTTATCATCACCGTCTCATGATCATAATATCTAAATCTTTCACTTGCCTAAGGCATCGCGTCCTCCCTAAGTTCATATTTCCTATTCCATGGTCAATTATCATCAAGTCAAACATTATCATGTTATTTGTTAATAACTTTATGTATTATACGATTAACTTATTAAGAGTGGGATGTTTCACTTTGCCATCATTATTATGTAGGTATTAATAAAAATCGTTGATTTAGGTAATGTACAATTTTTACATATTTTTAGTACTAAGACAAGTCATAACAATTCCACAAGTCATATTATTTTGCCTGCCCTGATTTATATAAATAAAATACCTCTTGGTGACTTCATGAAACGGGAAAATAACACAATAATATTTCTTTAATATCCTTATAATTTAATAATAATGGTGTACGTAAAATCCCCTCCTTCATGTACATAATTGGTATTGGAGCGATTTGTAAATACGTCAAAACAATAGTAGAGGAAGTACATGATACGTTATTAGTGGTAGGGCCATGCTGTAAAGAGTTTTGTGCAAACTGTCTTACAGACAAACCAACGTGAAATATTAGTTTGCTATTACAATTCGTATATTGAGTGAGATATCTGGGATCCAAAATCCCTCCTTCCCGAAATATGCGTTCATGGTTCTTCGGATATTGTGAATATTCATGGGCGGTGTAGACCCCTTACCATCAGCTGAGCCACTTGTTTGCCGGCCTCTGATATATTTCAAATTCAGATGTGCAATTATTACACCCACTATTTGTCTAGCTAATTTCCATCCCATGATATGATAGGTAGCGAGCCTATCGTCATATCGGGCATAAATGTCAATCTCGGTCAACTTAAGTGTCATTTTTGAACCGAAATCAAATACATACAATTTATGGCTATCCGAGTTAGATTTGGTACCCATTTGCACCGGTTTCGCATTCTCAGTATACTGTCACTAGGTCAATTAGGTAGGTCAACTACTAATTATTACCTTGTGTGGATCGCGTTCCATGATCAGCCAGTGTATATCTGGTCCTCTCAAGGGGCTTGCAACATGCCTTGATAGTTGGTTGGGGCGGGTACAGGGGTACTTCGTAGGTTAGGTTCCTTGTATCCCTGTGCCTGCATGGGTCATCCGCCTGTCCAGTCGCATTTGCTTCTTCCCTTTTCAGAGTGTGAAGAAGCATTTATACAGGCCGGCATGATTCCGCTGACCATCCATAAACTCATTGTTCGTTGGTTTTTTGACTGCATTTCGCTTACCATTACGTGTAGTGCAGTCACTTTCAAAGTAGCTCTAAATAGTTCGTGTAATATTATACACTGATGCGTCGCCCATTTTCTCCCGAACTTGGTGGACACATTGTCGTGGGTCTAGATTGTATTTGGCAGCATGACTTTTAAATAGCTTCCTTAGTGGTGTATTTTCCGGTCTTTTTGTAGGGATAGTCAACTGCAAAGATCAAGGCTGGCCGGTGTGAATGCTTTCGGAATATAACCAGCGCAGAAGTTTGTTGACACCTAATTAAATTTAGTTATTTTGCATTCGGTGAACTTTATAATTGTAACTTTATTATATTCGAAATATTTTCATTTTATTATCTCTGAAGGTTTGACATGCCACGCCCGGCAAAAGGGAATTATTATAGCGCAGTATTTAATTTAATGAGTTAACAACAGGAGTTACCTTAATAATGAAGGAGTATTGGACATTACATAGATACGTTAAAATAATGTGCCGAGAATCAGTTGATATCCTTCAATTAATTACAGAATAAATAATAATAAAAAATTGGTGTGTGTCGTGGGACACCAGGTAGGAACGAAGTTCCTTCGGCTAATGTAGAATCGACACAAATTGTAAAAAATACAAATTATCAACTAAAATAACAAAAAATATGTCTCTTTATTTTTGTTTGACAACATAAAATTACATAGAAATAGAATAGAAAAATAGAAAAAAAAAAAGACGTGTAGCACTCGGAGACTGTCGCGGTAAAGCTATTGTATAGCATTTTTTATCAACTTATGTAATTATAAATAAAAACTTATTAATTTAGACTTAGACTGGCTACTAAACGGTGGACGGCCGTGTTCTATAATCAAAAATTCAAATTCAAATTTCAAACCGCGTCTACATTTCCAAATGTCATAAGTTTCACACCTATCTGTTTTATTAACGGAATTTCGACTTTAACTTTGTGTGCATTAATTTTATCAAATTAAGTTAAAAAAAAGTCTCATTTAACGGTTTTATTCCACGAATTTTTTCCACGCATTTTTCTTACGGTTTTACCATCACATTTTTTTCAGTTCGGTCACGCAGCGAAATCCCTATCCCCTCCAAGCCTGCCGTAAGGAACTTCGTTCCAATAATAATACTTTATTGCACACTCAATTACACAGAGAAAAAGAAAAACAAATGTACCAAGAAATTAACCTAGAAGTGTACAATGGCCGGTCTTATCGCTTTAAGCGATTTCTGCCAGACAACCATAAGACATAACCAGAATAAAGTTTTATTTATGTTTTTTTAATTTAGTCCATTGAAAAGTTACATTTGGGGTTGCGTTTCTTAGAGGAGTCAATTTTATTTTTTTGATGTGTAGGGGGGGTAAGTGTAAAGCTAAAATCAAGTTTGTGGGGTCGCCACCCTTGTCCCACGGCCGCCATCTTGAAAATAGGGGTTGAAACGGTTTTTACGATATATCTCTTAAACTATTTATCTGATAAAAAAAATTGTTAACGTTTTTTGTTGCTAATTAAATTCTCTATAACTTTGGTCCAGTAACTTTTTGTCGTAAAACTATAAATAAAAAAGTTATAAGTGAAAATGTAATAAAGAAAAAAATAAAGATGATAATTCTCTTGACAGCCTAAGATACAAACAATTCGCCAAGGCAGTGACAAAAAGTACATTTAATTTATCTTCACTTCCTCCAACACAAGACACAGCTCGCTTTCATACTTTCCGAGTCTACCATCAGGTCCAGTCGTGGCTTGGTAATAATAATGATCCTGAAGACTGGGGCTGGAAAAAATGTGGAAAATTATTGATGCCAGTGCAGAGCTCTAAACCTGCAGCACCCCCTGAGCTTCTTAAATTGATCTTTTGTAAATGCAAAGGAAACTGTGGAGCGATGTGTGGATGTCGAAAAGCAGGGCTAAAATGTTCCGCAGTGTGCTTCCATTGCTCTGGAGAACTGTGTTCTGTGTCTTGTGTTGGAGGAAGTACTTTTTATCACTGCCTTGGCGAATTGTTTGTATCTTAGGCTGTCAAGAGAATTATCATCTTTATTTTTTTCTTTATTACATTTTCACTTATAACTTTTTTATTTATAGTTTTACGACAAAAAGTTACTGGACCAAAGTTATAGAGAATTTAATTAGCAACAAAAAACGTTAACAATTTTTTTTTATCAGATAAATAGTTTAAGAGATATATCGTAAAAACCGTTTCAACCCCTATTTTCAAGATGGTGGCCGTGGGACAAGGGTGGCGACCCCACAAACTTGATTTTAGCTTTACACTACACATCAAAAAAATAAAATTGACTCCTCTAAGAAACGCAAGGTGAGGCCTAAAAAATGTAACATTTCAATGGACTAATTCTATTTTTGACAATGTATTTTAAACTGCGTTCGTCCACGACTTCGTTGCTGGCATCCGTAGGCGTAATATCCGCCCTTCACATGGAATTATTCCATAAACAATATAAATACCACAACATGGCACGTAAAATTGCTGCTTTAAATTCATCATCAAAACCTTGATGTTTAATTGTCTTTGAAGATTTATGCAATAGATTACATGCACTGCATTTTTCTTCAAATTTGTAACAATGTCTTATTTCCGGTGTTATGATAAATAAATGTAGCGTAAATCGTTTGGAAAGGCATCTTAAATTATAAGAAATCAAATCGTTGGTATAGGTCAAGACTGGTTATAGTGCGGGAAACGCGGAGGTCACTCATGGCATTGAGTTCAAGGGAGTATGCGCTGCACAGTGAGGGTCAAACGGACGTGGGCCCTCCGTTACGCCATCATCCTCTAATCTATTCATATTTAATAACGCGTCCTGACTGACTGGCTCCTTGACTGATTCATCAACGCAGTGTCGAACGGTTGTATGGAAATATGTCTTTCACACGGGCGGACTCGCGAGCAAACGCTAGTATTGAATAATAGCTAACAAACAAAAAAATACATGCTCTTCACAAAAGGTTATGTTTTATCCGGGCCCCTTAGTCGTACCTATTATAAAAAAACTCGTCTTCGTATATTATTATACTGTATTATCATGGAATCGTTAGAAATAATCAACCCCAACCACCCTATCACATAACAATATCGTAGAGCATTTGCATAATCTCTACTTTTTGGCACAGAATATTACAATAAATCACTATAATTTTGGTGTACATTATTACTTATAGCTGATGATATAGGTACACAAAAAACCTTATTATAAAACCTAATTGTTATATACCGATCAATTTGAAAGAAAATCTATATGTATTTTCTAAATGCAGATATTAAACGACCGTTCTCCTAAAAATGCATTCAAAACGGGTCCGTTGTTTATGGGTTATATCACAGATAGATACGCACATATACACAGCAGACAAGGGGGTCAAATACCGTATACCAATACCGTCTTGTTAGTCGCGGTTTAAATACACTTGGAATGATGTAATGGAAAGTAGTATAATGAAAACTAGCCATGTATTACAAAAGTCTCACTGCTGGGCACGGGCCTCCTCTATTGAATGAGAGGAGTTAGGCCTTAGACCACCACGCTGGCCTAATGCCGGTTAGCAGACATCACATACCTTTAAAATTCATGTAGTGAAATTCTCAGGTATGTAGGTTTAATAGAAAGTAGTGATTTTGCAAAATGACTGCCTTGCTATATGGTAGAGCGGCATCGATGTTTGTTTATGAAAATCTTTATCAAAGGTAAATTAACATTATGCGCTGTTCTAGATAATATATGTACAGTGCGTACATATACAGCTACATAAATAAATTATATTATTATCATTATTAAAATGTATGAAGAATTACTCACAGTCTTGCACGATATTAAATACTATTGCGGAAGAAAATTTCAAGCTCTATTGATTAAAGAGTTTGAGTTAATTAAGCAGTACGAAAAGTTTTTCGCGGTATACGAGTTGAACAGCTAATAAAATTTAGAATACATAGGTAATATACACGGGTATTAAGTAGTTTGCTCGCAGCTCTACCCGTGTGAATGTCTCTTTCCAAGATAAAAAAGCAAATGTCACAGATTAAATAGCTTATCTAATTCATGGTATAAGTACTTAAATCCATTCGTTTCATATTTATAATGTTATGTAGTAGGAGTTTAAGTATATAGCCCTAATGTAGGATTGAATATGAGCCGTGCAAAGATATACGGTTCCGTAATAAATTTTACCGAATACTTGTTACATTATTATGTCTTAACCCAGTTTTAAAGACTTGGCAAGAGGTCCAAATTGAAATTTCCTACCTTTTTAAGTTCCAGCTCAGCTCCTTTAAGTCACGTGGATGTTGATGTGTGTGTGTTAAGAGCAGCAGTGGGCTTAGAGTTGGCAATGCGGTGGTGCGGCGCGCTGCATTTTGCCGTTACTACGTACGGATGTACGATTTTTATCGTGTTCATGGGCCAATGGAGATCACTTACCATCAGATAATTCATTTGTTCGTTCCGACGTCTTATAAATAAAAACCTGTATTAACTCGGAGTCCTTTTGGCCGCCTATTACGACCGGAACTGTGGCGTGTGCTATTCTTAGACCGCGGCCGGTACGTTAATTAAGTACATAGTTATTTTATCGCATTACGGTTCACGGTGACCTCATTGAGACACTTCGCAAAGTTTAAAGTTCCTATGTTCCGTTCTAAAACCTATACGTAACGTTACGTTACGTATACGTTAATATGTTACTTACACGAATGAACTACATACTCGTAAGTACGTTGGCGCAAAATCTGCACAAACGAAAGTGTAAGACAGTTTTGTGAATGGAATGTTTCAGAACGTGTGAGGAGATTAGCTCATTTACTTGTTTATTTTGCGCTAGAAATGGTTCAAGACATTTAAAACCGTTTTAGCTACTTCACAAGTGGAAAATAACTCAAATAAAATTGTCTATTTTCAATCAATCTGGCGTTATCTCGGCCTATGTGCCAGGGTGCACTCCGCCTTCCTTTTATCTTTTTCATCCTGGCACGTTAAAGTGACTAGATATGGTGGACCTGATGTTAATTGTACAGTGTGTATGATGTGCTCTGTATAGTCAGTCGGTCGTCAAGAGGCCTTGCGTCCTCCGACGGTCGACAGAATTACGCTAGCCTGTAGTTATTGTATAAACACTGTGTATCCTAATTGGATACATAGGGATCAGAACTCGCTTTAAATTGTCGATATATGCAGGTACTCACTGTGTCTCCCAACGTGGTATCAGGAATCGCCATTTTCTTGTGGATATGGCTGCACGCCGCCCGATGAAGCCGTCTTGAGGTCGATGGAGACCGAGTGGTGGGAGTTTAAGAACATCCCATATCCTGCGGTGGATAGGATACACCCGCGCGTCGGAGCGTGTCCGCTCGTAACAGGAGTTCGGGCGTGAGAGACCGACCGTGGCCGTTCGGATTGAGTTCTCGAGACGTGTGTGTGGTGGGCGTGGGCCCCGATTGTACTCGAAACCTGTTTTGTTGGCAGCACTGCGTACGGCCGTTGAATAGTGGCCGTCCCGACATATACCAACATAACGCGAGTTGATCTTTTGAACATTATTTGACAAAAGGGTTGCCGGTTACGGAACATTCCGCCCACCAAAATACATTAATGTATTTTCGATTAACATGAAAGAAATAAACTAACTAACCTAACAAAGGCACATGATTATTAACCTAAGTCCGCTAAATGAAAATTCCATTGTTAAGTTAGTCGTTTCGAGTTGGGAAAGAAACGAGGTTTGACCAGAGGCCTCGTGTGGCACGAGCCTTCAGTCAAACATCTCGCAGCGATACGGACATCACTGTCAGGACTCGGATACAGTCCCTCAACATGAGCCAGCGGCCAATGCGAAGGAATCGGATTATGCGTTTTATTAGAATTACTGATCCGAGGCCTGACGGCTTTAAATTTGAAAGTGTTTATATATCCCACACTCCACCGAAGTGGGGACTTGAAGGCGGATTGAACCGAAGTTCAATCTTACTGGTATGAGTAGTACCTCGCACATACTCCGTTAAGAGTGCCTTAGCACCAGCGTAATTTGTCCCGCAATCATAATGAAGAACGCCGACGCGTCCGCGTCTCCCGGAAAACCGACGCAAAGCAGCGAGAAACGCAACCGATTGGTGATCCGAGACGGTCTCGAGAAGTACGGCACGAGTCGCGAAACAAACGAACAAACCTAAGTAAGCTTTTGTGATCTTTGCGCCTCGATGCTTACCGATTTGGATACGAAAAGGGCCGCCGTAGTCGGTCCATACAATAGAAAGTGGTTTAACGTGATTTACACGAGTGGCCGACAGGTCACTCATGAACGGTTCAAGTAATGATGGATACGTTTCATAGTACGATACACGCGGAGAGTGACAGTTGCGAGTCAACCTAGATGCACGCGGAAGCAGAGCGGGGTGCTTGGGTTCGAACCCGCGACAGAAGCTCGCACGGCGACCGCCCACCCTGAGAATCCCCTGCGTAACGAGAAATGGGTTCGACTTACGCAGTAGGTTTGATGGTTCTCGTTTTTCCCGCACCTGTCGAATCTCGGTTTTTGAGAACGTTTGTCGAGTGTACTTGGAGACGATCACTAACGCGGCATGAAGCTCAACATGATTTAAAAAACGATTTGTAGAACGAATTTGCTTATGCCGTAAGAATTTGATGAATTTTGACCACCAACCAATGAGGCGTTGAATTCTCCGAAATGAAGAGTACCGTATGAACAAAACGTCGAAAAACAAATTCTTCGCATCATCGGAAGTCAAAATTAAAGCGGAACTACAATTGAGCGATCGACCCTGGGGAAAGCGAAGCCAGGCGGGTCCCGCCCACCATAAACTACTGTGGACTCGATCGGAAGGTGACTCACCACGAGAAACGGCGTGTGCTGACTTGTCTGAAGCCGGGTCGCACCATGGAGGGCGTGCCTCCATGGATGGTAAACACCTCAAGACTTGGTCGCGAGATCGAGGAAATGTACTCGCTTGCTCTTCATTGCTGAAGAGCAAGGACACAACGTCTTGATCGGTGGAAACCTCGGCTGGGACGGTGAGAGGCGCTGACGAAAGGACGCTTGGTTCCTCCACTTCACACAATTTCTCCAAATCGTGATGAAGTGGGGGTTCCTCGCACACGAAAAAAGAATGTGGATTAGACTCAGCGCATCCCACATTCCCGACCAGTAACCAACCAAACACCGACTTAAGAGCCGACGGTTGGCTGGGAGCACCTCGAACGGTTCCCGGCAACAGAAGAGAAGCGAAACACTCCGCACCGATCAGAAGATCGATGGGACCAGGAATGTGACAGTTTGGGTCCGCTAACTGCAATTCGCGAATATGATGCCACGAGGAGGTATCGATCCGGATTGATGGCATCTTACCACAAATGCGCGGCAAGGTCAAGGCTTTGATGTTGAAGAGAAGTTCGTTATTACATCCAACATCAATAGGTACAATACCTGACACTGGAGCTGACGAATGACCTACTACACTTACCTTATGTGACGTTGGACCACTAGTGAGGCCTAATCGATGAACGGCATTCTCGGTTATGAAGTGACTTTGACTACCCGAGTCAATCACAGCTCGAAATGATTGAAAATGTCCGAACGAGTCACGAATTTGAACAATAGCGGTCGACAACAAAACGAAAGAATGTTCACGCATACTAGTCAACGCGCGAACCGGATTATCCGGTTTTTCATTATCCGGAACATCGACTGTCGAAGAGATGGACGCAGTTTCTCCGTGAAGAAGTGTGTGATGTCGTTGATGGCATTGGTGACAGCTGAATAGTGATCTGCAATCCTTCACGCTGTGATACGGTTTTAAGCAGTTGAAGCACCAGCGATGTTTTCGCGCATGCTCACTACGTTCCGCAATCGAAAGTTGTACGAATGGACTACACTTATTTATCGCGTGGTCACCTGAACAAAATGAACACTTGACGGATATAGCAACGGGTGTCTGAGAAGATGGCGGAAGAGGCTTCTCCTTAGAGGCGGATTTCTCGGTGTTACTAGAAAGAAACACGGTTGTTTTCTTCGGAACCTTTGAATTAGTCGATGAGAAGAATTTCATCGGTTTCGATTTGTCCGAAGATTTTTCGATACCACTTGTTCCCTGACCACTCGATGAAAAATGGTTATCGCGAATTAAAGCATCAGCTCTGTTGAACAAGAAGGTTTTCAGCGTCTTGTACTGCGGTAGTTCAGTAGCCTCCTGTTTTTGTTCAAAAGAGCGCCGAGTCTGGGTATCTAATTTCGACAAAATCAAGTAGCATAATACGAAGTCCCACTCATGAGTAGGAAGGTCGAGACTGGACAACACGTTTAAATTTTCATTAACTAAGTCTAAATTTCGACGAAACTCGACAGGTGACAGGGATTGCAAATTTATATTTAATATTTCTTTCCAGCACGTAAAAGCCAACTCTCGCTTATCTCGATATCGATTTACCAATGCCTCGTACGCACCACGGTAATATTTACCTTGAATGGGATACGATCGAATAACGCCCAATGCATCCCCACTAAGACAAGTTTCGAGATACTGCATACGCTTCGTGTCCGAAAGTGATTCATTATTATGAATCAATGAATTAAATAAATCAAAGAATTTTGGCCACTCTTTTATTTCCCCGGAAAAAGACGGTAGGTTGATTTTCGGTAACTTGACGTCAGATTCCGACGACGCATTCGCATTTTTATCGCACGGTTCCGCATTAGATTCGGGAAATAATTTTCTATGGATTGCCAAAATCTCAAAAAGAATATCATCGAACTCGCTGCGTATCTCATCTTCATGTTCATCTTCATCATCGTCGATAACACACAAAATGTTCGAATGGGCGATCTCAAAACTATCAATGAATTTAGGTAACGCAGAGAATTGAACACTAAATAAATCCAACACTGATTCATCATGTTTAGCTAATTTAGCAACTTCTAGAAGTTTCTTCAATCGGTTCAAAGGGAGGGTGCGCTTCCTACGAAGCACAGGCAACTCCTGACTACTCGGGCGATCTAAGTCCGACTTAGTTACACTCACTTTCCGCTTGGTCGTGCGTACGCCCCGATACGACATTCTAAACGATTACCAAAATTACTAACAAAGTGTTGGAATTAAACACACCTTACACTCACTGCCTACCCCGCTACGAATAGAAGCGTTATATGCGATGTCGAGTTGCAATACGCGCGAGTTGTGGCGGGTGGACTTGCTAACGAGTGAGCCAAGTTACGCACCTAAAGTATGTAATTCACGATTCAAATGAGTCAAAACAAAGTCTATAATATAAATTATAGACCTCCGAGACTTGTTACAATACACACACTTTATACTCACTGTCTACCCTTACGAGCCGAAGCGTGTTGCACAAAACGCGTATGAACTGCCACACCAATAAAATGTACAAGTTTCGACACAACGTGAAATAAACCTATGTATAATATATATAATTTACACTCTTTCGAGCATTCTTTGAATGAATACCTTTTTGGCCAGGTAGCAACTAATGAACGAATAATGGGTCAAGGATGATTCATGCATTTGCAACTAAGTATGAATGTATTTTATGCCGCTTAGTTTTTTATGTGTAGGCACTTCAATATATTTGTTTTAATGAACCGTTACGAAATGACTTTGAGTGCGGCAGTTTGCCAACTTGTATTACGAATGTAAATGTGTGAGAAACTGAAACCAAACGAACATCAGCGTATTTAAATGAATTTGATGGACGTAGGCAATCGAGACGAATAGATCACAAAAACAAACGTTACGTTAACAAATCAGCTTTGCACGAAATGAAACGTTGCGGCGTTTACGACCGCGTCATTTCACGACTACCCACATCTACGCGGAAAGGCGAGACGCGTCGGCGCACTCAAACTACGCAATAGAATTTAACTACGATTTAAATGTTTCACCACAATCAACGGTAATAATGAAATAGCTACTCAACCAATAAAATTTTCAATCTCGCCACGTGGTGGCAGGAATTGTATTTTGCAAAGTAACTATGTTGAACACGAATTTTATTACGTAAATCACCGGGAAACACTACGAATTAACAGTTTATGCAAACAATCATGTGCCTTCTCGATTCTTATTTGAACAGCATCAATATGTATGGTACCATCCACGTGTCATGGCGGTCGGAAATGTTTCGAATTTGTCGAATTTACTCAGCGTTCGGAATAGCGAAACAAAATGTTTGCTATTCCCGGGTTTTCGGCACCAAAATATGTATCCTAATTGGATACATAGGGATCAGAACTCGCTTTAAATTGTCGATATATGCAGGTACTCACTGTGTCTCCCAACGTGGTATCAGGAATCGCCCTTTTCTTGTGGATATGGCTGCACGCCGCCCGATGAAGCCGTCTTGAGGTCGATGGAGACCGAGTGGTGGGAGTTTAAGAACATCCCATATCCTGCGGTGGATAGGATACACCCGCGCGTCGGAGCGTGTCCGCTCGTAACAGGAGTTCGGGCGTGAGAGACCGACCGTGGCCGTTCGGATTGAGTTCTCGAGACGTGTGTGTGGTGGGCGTGGGCCCCGATTGTACTCGAAACCTGTTTTGTTGGCAGCACTGCGTACGGCCGTTGAATAGTGGCCGTCCCGACATATACCAACATAACGCGAGTTGATCTTTTGAACATTATTTGACAAAAGGGTTGCCGGTTACGGAACACACTGGGTGACCCCGAAATACGATTCGTCTGAATGTGCCACGATGGCGTGTTTTTCACCATGTTTTCGGTAGTCGCTAACCAACTGGGTATGAAAATGATCAGGTACACTCCCTCCACCTATTTACCTACATGCTTGGATTAATCTATCGTTTTAATTTTCAAGATTTTTTTTTATCCAAAAGCAATAATGACCAGTAGACTAGGCGGAAGATGCGGCCCTTATTACTATTGGATAAAAAAAGTGTCTACATCGGCGCGGCTAGGCTTTACATCAGAGATAATTTCACCTCACTTGCATGCTGATCTCCACTGGAGATCACATACCATTCGATGACTCACTGACTTGCTCTTTTTCGACCTCTGCTATAATAAAAACTTGGATAAAACAACAATATAATCATTCGTACAGCACATAAATTATGACTAATAAAGTGATCTCCTTCGAAGTTGTAATATTAATCATACGTTGACTGCGTTATCAATTCACTTATTAATAAATAACATTTACCGTCATTTAAATAGATACTTTTACACATGAACAATCCTAGAACTAGTTACTCTTGTAATCAAATACAATTTGCACCCCCCGGTGCGACACTGTCACTTTTGAAAAAAATGCAAAAATTGAGCAAAATAATGATAAAGTATATTTTTTACGATATAAAGTGATTAATATTTATCCAAAAGTAAAGTTAAAAGTTGACGTTGTAGTATAAGCTGTTCATCTCATCCATAATATTCTTAAGTCAATGTTTTGTGAGGTGTCAAAGTTTTAAATGCTTCTCCTGAAAAACTACATTTTTGCATACAAAAATTTAATATTTTAAATAACTTTGATCCTTGTTAATTTTCTCAGGAGAAGGGTGGCTGTGAGCCACAGACAACTTAACCTAAGGTTACTAGGTTAAGTTGTCTGTGCTCTGAGCTCATAGTAATTGCCTTGCCAAATCACAATGTATGTAACTGGATATGTATTGAATGCAATGGAGGAGGTGGTTACGATTTTTTTTAAATATAAATACAGATTTCACAGTGGATATTATTACATTAATGATGTTTACATTTTAGTACTTAATATAATGAAGCAACCATCGACTCAGCTTGGTCGTCGAAAATTTGCATAGACAAAGACTCCATGCTGATGGGGCTTTAAGTTGTGACGTTTTAATTTTCTTACCTTGATGTTCAGGGTAGATTGCACCTAAACGTTCTTTCTTTTACAGATATATATTTTCGATAAGACCACCTGTAGTTTAAAATAGACATTTTACTTCACTTATTTTTGTTACTCTTTATGTAAATGGTGTACGATAAAGAGTTATCAATCAATAAGAATCACTAAGTTACAATTAAATAATTTACATAGTTAGTCAATAAGTATTGATTAAGTTCATAAGTTGTTTCCCATAAAACCAGATTACGTGCTTAAATTATTTTTTTGACGAATAAACGATGACATATTCTTTAGTGCAATCCATATTCAGTGTTTGTTATTCATGTTACAGCTCTTCACAATTACGCTTGGGGTTTATGGACGTATGGAGCGGTGGCGTTGATAGCGGTGTGCATATTCTATGTTATTTCTATACAATCGGCGCTGCGTCACTGGCGTGAGTGCTTTCCTAGTGTGGCCACCGTGTTGGCTGTATACCCTGTAAGTACAACACAACACAATAAAATACACAACCCAACACAACATCACATAACACACACCACAACAGGCAACACAACACAACAGAACATGTATATATCTACATACTCGTATAGCCTAATTTAATAAGCGTTGTGTTAATCCGTTGTGCCTGCCTACCCCTATGGGTAATAGGCGTGAGTCTATGTATGGTCGTGTGTTCGACCAAATTCATTGTGCTGTTCGGGTATAAGATATGCCTATCGGGTATATCTTATGCTAGATACATAGGGCGATAGGTTCATCTATCACACCATGGTAATGGAAATACCTTTGGCGAGTTTTTGGTAAGGCCAAACAGGATAGTTCGTTCTCACATTTACTTTTTTTATTAAATATTAAACTGGTTTCATATTTAAATGTTCTGTAGCTTTAGGTAGAGACTGTCCCACCCACACACCCGCTACTGTAACTCCTGTGCACCAAGATCAACAGTGGCACGCATTTTTGGAGACACCGAGCAGTGAAGCTCGGCGAGTCTCTGGGAATGCCTAAATGTCTTTGTCCCGCAACGAAATTAATCAGATAGAAGGTTAGGGAGGAGTTGGAAATATTAATTGTCCACTTGTTTAGGTAGAGGCTAGAGTATAATAATTACACCAAGAAATTATTATATAGTTTTTTTCTTTAGTTTTATTTTAGTGGTTAGTGCAATGAACCAATAAAAATACCTGTTCGTATTTATTTATCAAGAAGTCCTTTCCAGAAACGACGTCTTGGATATTCTTGATGAATTTGTAACAAATGACATTTCAATTTTCAAAATGCACTCAATATTTATTCATTTATTTTCCATTTATTGTTCAACGGAGGTAAACCGCGAGTTCAAAGATATAAACCTATTACACAACAAGCACGACGATCTTGATTGCGAAGCGATGCTCAAATTACTTGAGTGTTGTTATACTAGCCATATTGCAATTTTTAAAGCATGATTTTTATGTCATAATGAAATACTGGTTACTCTTATTCACATACGCACTCTCGCCTGTAATCCCCAAAGAGGTAGGTAGAGGTGTAACCAACACACCCACATTTCCGTCCCATGATGTGATAGGGGGCGAGCCTACCGGGCATAATTCCAGACTCCGGGCTAATACTGTTTCTAAGCAATATCGACTAAATTAATATATTTCGTAATCGAAGTGTTATTTGGATAAGAGGTTGGTGCGACACCGTAATCTGTGGGTCATGATTGCATAAGCTCTGCGAAATATTTTGCAACACTCGGCGACGAGTATCGGTCTGTGTTGCCCACTGCGATTTAATTAATATAAAAACTTGGCTTCCATAAATACCATTTACTTGCAAGAACAAATTATGTTTCATGTCTAAAGGCTACAACAAAATACTCATAGCAATTAGCATCTGGAAGATCAGTTCTGTTTGATATATTATTATGCTCTATGTTTGAGAAGTTAACAAAAAATGAGAATTAATATTATTTAATACATTCGTTTACGCTAACTATATTGGCATCATAATAAGAAAGTACCTTTTAACACGATAATGATATGCATAGGTCTCACTTTGAATAAATTAATTTCGTAATATGCAACCATTGTAAATACGTACTTGACCAAATTGCTTGTGAAGCATACATCGATGCCGTGGGATTGTTTGTAATTAATGAAAACACTATCATCGATAAATAAACACTACATCGGTTACTAATTTCATGCAAACATTATTGCATGCAATTATTGATTCGTAATTGCCTGTGACTGCTTCAAACTATGATTTTGTAAGTTAATAAGGTCATATACAATCTTTGACGCTAAGGCTTTTTACATTGTGAATTTTAAATTTCTCGTATACTATATGGTAGATAATATTGAGAATTACGATAGGTTGCAAATAATAATAAAAATAAATAAATAATTGATGCACGAAACGCCTAATCTGTTGTCTGTTCCTTGTTTTACACTAACATACGAATAAGTAGGTTAAATTTGGAGGTCATTAAAATCATAATAAACGAAGCGTAGCTAAAGTTGAAATTGGATTGTAATTAAATAGAAAATATTATCATATCGATTGTTCATAGTTTAGGCAATTAAATGGAAGTCACTACACCTAGCTTCTGATCCAACCAGGTCAAGGTATACTAAGTGTTCCTGCGAGTACTTGCGTACACTCAGCGAATATTTTATAGTTAAGTAGATATTAAATTTAATTGGATAATTACAGATCGTGACTGGTGCAGCTTTCTTAGTTATAGTCTTGCCAAGGTTTAGACTGATCGCAGAGGCCATAGCTCAAGAGGCTGTCATGATTGCCATGTACCATCTATTCTGTTTGATGGTGTGGGAATGTGGTGGAGCTGACCAGCTTATCAGGTAAATATTGAATTAATTTTGAAGTACTTACTGGATTGCTTATTTGGATTAAATTTATCCTGGGATGCTAGGATTAACAAATAGTAGAAGAGTTTTTTTGTTAAATACCTGTATGGGTCCAGTTCTTTTAATGTCGCCAAGATCACTAATCAAAAACTAAAATAATTGTATTCTAAGGTTTTCTAACTTCTACTAAAGCGAATTATGTAAAAAAAGAAAACATCTTTTATTCCATTTATTGCTGCTTGAATTCTATGGTTACTAGGTGTATCGTTCTGGATTTATTGCCAGAGATACATAACGCAAGGATTACATTAGACTGTACAATTTATAATATTCTTAAAACAGAGGTAGTCACACAGTCTAGCGAGGTATGGATTCATCATGTTGACATAGAACAGAAAGACTGCCAATCATAAATGCTAGGTATGTCTTCAAGAAAAAATACTTTCAATCAACATATCGCATAAAGGATAACAAGTGTACGAGGAATAGTGCGGTGGCAGATGAGAAATAAAGAATATTCCACTTTTCACGATAGGCCACCTACTTAGCAATATGCTGAGCTGACCCCCATTTGGCGCAAAGCAATACTTTATGTCGGTATCTCCTTCTTGTTTCTAAACCGTGATGCAGCAAATAAATGTCTTTACTTTCTTTAAAAGTAAGACCGTTATTTAAAAGTTAGACTGATGTTTAAATTTCTGCAAATCGAAGAGTGATCAGAGGTTTTAAACTGTTAGGAACAACTGTTGTAATGAGGTTGCAATATTTTTGGTTGTTGCAGGCGTGCCCCGGATACTAGGCTAGATACCAGAGTACTGCCTTGCTGTTGCTGGCCCTGCTGCGTTATCCCAAGGCCCAAACTACAGAAGTAAGTGCCTATTGCTAATTTATTTCTGGTCTTCAATTGTCTTTTTACAAAAGCAAAAACAGAATTAGCACATTGCTCTAGGCGAGTAGCCGGTTGTGAATCGTGAAGCCGTGCGGATTTGTGTTGGTACACGCCTATTATACAACTTCGTCTATTTTATGGCACATCATAGGTATGGTTGACAGGTAGATAATGCTGAGAGCCTCCGTAGCGTAGTGGGCGAATAGCAGGCTGAAGCGAGACGCTGTGAATACGATTTCCACACCGAGACAATTTTTTTGTGTGATCCACGAATATTTGTTTCTGGTCTGGGTGTTGTGGGTCCACAATTCCCTCGTAGTTCTTAATAACCACGATACAGATTAACATAGTGTGGAGTCAAATCTATGTGTGACTTTTGGGTATATTAAAAAATGTTGGTACTGCACACGTGATGCTATTATGGTATTATAAATAAAACGTTAGGCATCAAAACTTTCTGAGGCTAAATTTAAAGGAGTTAGTATAAAAACATCTATTATTCACTTAGCTAATTGTTTATTGCAAAATTGCTTTTTAATAACAGACATTTTTAATTGTAGTTGCTTACTCGTAGATATATTATTACCAATTATGAAATTAAAACATTACCCAGATTAGTTTCGAATTGGGCGCAAGCAATTTACATAAAAGCTAATGGATGGAAATGTAATATTTTGCCAAGCAATTAGGAACACACACGAAAATGGGTTTTAATAATTATTTCTATACATATATAAAGTTCAAACAGGTCAAAAGAATAATAAGTTAGGTATTATTAAAATTGTCATCTTTTACACGCTCAATTAGATTAGTAAATACACTCAACGATCACACTCATTGTACTGTATGCACACTAAGTTTAACATGTATCCTGGGTATCAGGAACTACGTCGGACTTGCGGTCCAACAACAACTAGATCCGAAACAAATATCTTAGGACAACACAATATTTGTTACGGTACCAACACAAATCCGCACGGCTAATAAAGTTCTGAGTAGCTAACTTAGATACTTAAAATATCTTTTTTTTTTTTTATAGCATAGGCCGGCAAACGAGCAAGTGGGTCACCTGATGGTAAGTGATCTCCACCGCCCATGTACGCCCATCACCAGAAGAATCATGGGTGCGTTGCCGACCTTAAATGAAAGGGATAATTAGGGATTGGGAAGGGGAGGGGATTTGGGCTTCCGGATATCTCACTCACCGTACGAAACGCAGCAGCAAGCCGCTACTTTACGTCGGTTTTCTGTGAGACAGTGGTAACAATCCGGTCGAGCCAGCCCATTCATGCTGTAGACAAAACTGTCTACAGCTTGGCTCTACCACTCGTATCGTCTCATTAGAGTGAAAACCTCGTATTTTCGAAAGAGATTATTTTACTTCTTTGCGCGTTGCAAAATTTTATTAGCACAGCATATTCAATTAAGTGTCTTTTTACAAAGCTGTCATTAACCGTCATAAATTTCGTTACTTGTGTGAAACTAAGAGGTGACTCGCAAGGTTTTATTTCCAAAAACGTAATAAAAGTCCAAAATTGCTTTCCCAAGTTTACCCTCTAAGGCCACGACATAATATCATAATATGTTACCGAGATGAACAGCGTTGTTGTCAAACGTTAATTCATTTCTTGATCGATTTCGAAATTCGACATATAATTCTTATTTCAATTAATTCTAAAATCTATCACCGCCAACTTAAATTAATAACTTACGCCAATTATAACTGTTGCACTCTAGGTCTAAGCAACTCGTACATTACTATTACCTACTTTGACTGGCATCTCTGATGAAAACTAAGACTTTTTGAATAAGCTAGGCAACTTAGATTATAAAAACTGAGAAGCAAACAACAATCTATTTATTGTTGAAATATGCGATGTTATAAAATGGTACTAACTGACTACTTTTTCAATATACCTAACAGGTGATGACTGACTGGTGCTCTGTTGATGACATCACATTTATATTATTATTTTTTAATTCCAGGCGAAATTTGACTTGGGTGCGATATGTAGTATTACAAATGCCGATCGTCCAAGCTTTCATCTATGTTATTATACTCGCTCTTTGGGCAGAGGACATGGTAAGCCGTATTTTACCATACATATTTGATAAACATTTTTGCAGGCTGTTAGTTACCGCGTAACATAAAACTTACTTGATAGATGATATTTGTTTTCCCTAAACTCCAAATCTACGATTTCTAACGATATTTCCAGTTCGAAGTCAAAATGTATAAGATACATAAATTGTATTAGTCACTGATAATCTACTTAGAGTATTCACAAGTCACAGACTTAAACGACGTGGAAGGATTAAAAGCCATTTATTTGTCGACTAATGGACAAAAATATATATTTTTTCATACATCTAAATGCAGTAGGTGGCTCATCTGACGATTAGCGCCTGCACCATAAACAGTAGCAACTAGCAACCACTCAGAATTTTAATTCATGTAGAACTTTCAGGAACTACACTACGCTCATCAATAGACGTAACATTTTATAATATCACTGACTTCAATGTTCTTCAAACACACAACAGTGGTTACATATGGTCAGGGGTCCCTGACCAATACTGCTGCATGACGGAAATAGAATAAAACAATTGAAGAACATGCAACAAATTGTAAAAATCTTGGAAATGTGCTACCAAAGAAATAAATTATGTATTTTTGAAGCGGTAGTGCATACTCAAAACATACTTAACGAATTGACATCTATAGGGAGATATATTTTTCTCACGACAAAGGCGAGAATATAGCATAAAACAAGGCCGCTTCTGTCGAGCGTTACACCCTCTCACTAAATATGGGATTCAGAACAGAAAACCCTTGCATACAAGAGGCCTACTTTGTTTATATAGACGTGTATTAAAATTTCCAGATGCTATACCACCGTTACTTCGTTTACCTGCAGCCGTTTGTCGCAGCGTCGATACTAACTGGCGTGTGGGGAATGATCATGTGCGTGCGTCTGCTGGAATCTGCAGGCTACAGACCGAAACCCAGGTTCCTGGTTCTGCAGCTAGCGCTGATTATTGTGAAAGTCCAGTGTGGATTCGCTAAAGTGATCCCGGAGATTTTTAATGTCCGGTGTATCACTTCATTACATCCCACCGTTTTTATTAATAGTAAGTAATATTTATTTTGACTGAGTACTCTAATTTCAATTCGAAACCAAAAACTTCCCGGATATAGAAGTCGTCATTTTAACACTACAAAGTGGAATTAACTTTCCTTGCATGAAAAATACTATGGTGGAAGTCTTTTTCGAGTCGGTGGCGGTACTGCTCCCTGTTACATGAATTTATACTGACTCCAAAATAATAATTTTGGTCATTTTGGCAAAAAATCGCTAACCTAAATTTCTAACTGCTCTAAACTTAAAAATTGATGTACCTACATAAAAACGCGAGAAAGACAAAAATACGTGATGCTTATGTTATTTTTATTCGAGCAAGGCAAAGTGACTGCACTACACCTGATAGTAAGCGCAATGCAGTCCAAAAAAAACAGTCACTACCAAAAAACGATGAGTATAACTCTATAATAATACTCATGATCTCTAATATTCATCGTCACCGATAACGGTCGTCACCAGAATTATGCCGGCCTGTATAAATGGTTCTTCACATTCCGAAGAGAGAAGAAGCAAATCGAGGGGCCTGCGACAGGACAGGCGGATGACCGATGCAGGCACAGGGATACAAGGATTTACTCCTATATCCGCCCCAAACAACCATCAAGTCATGTCGCAAGCCCGTTGGGAGAACCGGATATACTCTGGCTGATCCTAGAACGCGACCCACACAAGGATCACTATGGCAGGTTTTGACACCATGTGCACGGTGGTCGCTATCCGCGCGGATATATGTTGCGGAAACTCCTCATGAAAAGCAGAGATCATAATGATAAGGTGTAGTGTATACCTACTACCTATGCCTAATGACCGATGATTTTCTACTGTCTATAGCTTCTTTCATATTGCTGCGAGAAGCCAGTTTAATATCGAGAAATCATTGGTTCGCGATAGGTTGCTGCACCACAGCAATCATAATATTTTATTTCTTTATTTGTTTATCTTATTGTTTTAATGTAAATTATAGAAAAAATCCTCCAAACAATTTATTATATAAAGTGAATTTGAACGGAATTTTAATATTAAATTTAATCTTTTCAGTGATACAATACAGTGTTATGATGCTGGAGATGCTACTTTTATCTATATGGGCGTGGCGTCTCTACAGAGTACCACCGGGTAAAGATGTCGACAAAGTACCTCGAGTCATGGTAGCTGTATTAGACG
Organism: Amorpha juglandis; assembly: GCA_949126905.1. Taxonomy (NCBI): domain Eukaryota; kingdom Metazoa; phylum Arthropoda; class Insecta; order Lepidoptera; family Sphingidae; genus Amorpha; species Amorpha juglandis. The sequence goes on from OX421380.1 coordinate 6,782,009, forward strand.
ACAGCGTAAAGTCTATCGAAGTAAGAACACCGGATGGTGTTGAAAATAAATCTTACAACGGCAGAAGCGAATGAAAAACAATAAAATTGTTTGTCGTTATAGTCGAGTATAAAATAAAAGAGAATGAAGGAATACTTGTCAAAATGTATATATTTATGAACTACTTTGATATTCACCGACTAGCCACGTGCTTGAAGAGATACAAGTACAGTATCTACATTAGATATCTGAAACCTGCAAAAAAAAAAATCTGAAACCTACAACATCGTACAGTATCTACATTGGAAATCTGAACCTTGCAACAACGTGATATTGGCGGAATAGCTTCACAGTCGAGCTCGTCGCCATCAAGCAAAGAAGAAGAAGAAGATATTCACCTGAATAAACAATGTTTTATCATAGGTGATACTTGTACCTGAATACGATTTATAATGATCTGTAAGGAATAAAATAAGACATATTAAAATACATATCTTGTTTCATTTAATTTATTTATTATCATTTATTGTATGCATTGTTGACAATTCTCTCAAAAACATAATTAATAGCATGTTAATTACATGCTACTTTCATGTTTCGTCATTCGTATTGCATTCATTACTTTTATCTTCAGTATCCTCTGAAGGCGTTCCGGCGCGTGAGTTTTCAGATCCGTATATGTTGTGTAATTCTTCCAATTTATAATGTATCTTTACACCTTTTGATGTAGTTTTATTCACTTTGTTGACAAGAGACTTTGTTTGTTCCTCTAACATCTTAAGGCGAAGATCACGTGCTGCAAACCTGGCTTCATGATCATTAGATGTGGTTGGTTCAGATATTTGATGGCTCGAACATGGACTATTAGTGTCATCAAAGCTCTGATCGCCTCCCTCATTTTCACAAGTCTTTTGTGAATTACTGTGAAGAGCATCCAGCTTTTCATTTATTTCTTCGCCAGTTTTTAAACTATTGGTTATATTTCTTACTACTTCTGAACAATTTTCTTCTAATTTCTGAAGTCTTTCATCTTTCTTTGCCAATCGCTCATTTTGAAATTTAACATTTTCTAATATTTTTTTGAAATCAGTCATTTTGTTTTCTAAATTGCCGTTGTCAATAATTGTTCCCAGATTAGAATTAGATTTCAAGTCGGTGATGGAACCATTCTCTAAAGATTCATTAGAAGCTAGTGATAATGTTTCTTCTATATTTGAATGTGTTTTGCTAATAGTATTGAAATTTTGCGTAACGTGTTCTGTAGATATATCGACTTTATTAATGTCTAGGTTAGATCTATCATCGTGGCGAGAATTTGAACATTTTCCTTCAAAAGAAGATTCATTTATTTTATTATTATTTGTTTGATTAATTTGAGTAGCTGTTGGACGACTAATAAGATGATCTAAAGTACTATTCAACTGCTCACTAAATTTAGCTGTTGCTTGTGTTTTTTTCAACAAAGCAGTACTATTTTTTTCTAAGTTTGTCAATTTCTCGTCCCTTTTAGCTAACCTTTCATTTTGTAGCCTGATATTTTTTAAAATTTCTGCTGGATCCATGACAGTTTCTATAGAACTATCAGAAGAAGTTGCGTGCGCGGTGTTGCTGGAACAATTCGCAGTATCATTAATACTTATTTCTGTATTTAATGTTGAAAGATCCACAGAACAATCGTTACCAGCTACGGATTCATCCACGCAAGAATCATCGTGAGCAATGTCACAAAGTTCATCTTCTGTTTCTTCACATATTTTTTCACTTTTAATAAGATTATCACTCTTACTAAGCTCAGACATAGGATCGTGGTTTTCATCTCCATCATGGGCATCTAACGGTAAATCTGCTACATCTATCATGTCACTAGCTGGATCTTCTCTTTCTGCTATTAAATTGAAATCCGCACTAGAATCTATAGCTGTTTCAAAAGACTTTTTGAGTTTTTTCTTACACCTTACATGTGGTTCAGCGGTGTATTCGCTCTCATCATTCGATTCTGATGATTCTTCAGATGGTCTTTCATCACTGTAACCGCTTTCAGCCGAATTATTGAACGATGGCGAATCTGACTTGGTCTTTCTACTAGAAAATTCAGCTCTGAGTTTTCTCCAATCTCTTTCAGATTGTGTATTTTTCTCGCGGGCCTGTTCCCATTTCTCGCGACAATATTCCAATTCTTCTTTAAGTTCGTTTAAAAGTTTTCTTTTTTGTTGAAGTTCGTATTTCAGTATTTTTTCATGTGTATGTAATTGGTGGTGATGTCTTCGTAATCTGCTAACAACATGCCAAGTTTTGCTAAGCTCTGTAGTTACTAAACAGAGCCTTCGTTCTTGTTCTCCTAATCTAGTTTCCAAATGTGCATTGAGTTGCTTCATGCGGTTGACTTCCTTGATTAAGCCTAATTTTTCGACGATAAGATCCTATGGATAAAAAATAGTTTATAAGGATGTGTTTTATAAACAAAGAATAAAGTATAAAATATTTTGATATTCCACCGAGGTATTGGCTTCATACCAATTTTCACAAAATGGCTCAGTTTTTTGTATGGTGCAAAATACCGGTCATCAACGATTTTATTTTAAGACAAGATTTCTTGTTGACCGTGACTCAAACTTTTTACTATCAATTATTGCAATAGTTGTGAATCACTTACCTTTAATCTAATATAAGTCTGACTAACGCTTGGCACTAATACAGGACCTGATTTTGTCTCAACAGATTTGTAGCATGTTGTAACCTTTTCTGAAGTATTTACATCTGCAGTGTTCTGATGGCTTAGAAGTTCCATTAAAACTTTCCAGACTTTAGGGAGATTTTCGACAATTTCTTCAGCTGTCGTACTTTTAGAAGGTTGACAATCTGCAATAGAAGCCATTAGTTGCCTTTTAAATTTCACAGTCTATTAAAAATGTATATCAGAGCTGAAGTTATGTACTTACCAAATTCCTCTGCTTTTTCTTGTTCTTTTGTAGCGTTATCAAGATTTTCTTCTTCCTCGTATTTGTTATCTTCGTTTTCATCGACCTGACTCACTAATTCTAGTAAAAGTTTAGGTAAAGCGGAAGATGCTTCAGAACCATTTTCCCTTTCGGCCATATGTGTTAGTAATCCATGATTTTCTTCAAGCCGGTGTACTAATTTATCTAAATCCTGTTTTGTTTTATATCCCAGTAATACTTGGGAAAAAAGCTAAAATAAATAAACAATTAACAATTTAACTCATAAGTAAAATTGAAAATTATTCTATTCATTTCGTAGGTAATTATTACCTTGTTTACAACTCCCATTTCAGCCTTTAATACATTAGTTTCATCTTGGCAAATTGTTATTTGCATTTCCTTGTTTTCTATGGTCTCTTTCAATGATTCTATTTGAGATTCGAGTTCTTCTACCTTATCAGTCAAATCTTTACATCTGCAAATAGATATTTTCATAAAGTTATAATTATCTATTGTCTGTTTCACCACGTATGAGTACTTAAAAGATATTTATCAAATAAAATATGACACATTCAAATGCAAAAGTCGCACGCTGATATAACCAAATATTGGTATGATACTCGAAGAAATAGGTCTACTAAGTAGGTACTTTCAGAAATAGCTCGCTTATAGGTGGTGGTTGTATTTTACTCGAATATTGTGGAACAGGCCCAGACTATTAATGATAATTTCAGCCCTGTATTTTTAATGTCCCACAGCTGTTGGGCACGAACTACCACCTCCAATAAAAGAGAATAGGCCCTAGGCTACCACGCTGGCCTAATGCGGTTTGGTAGACATTGCATACGTTCCAAATTTCTATTTAGAATTCTCAGGTTCGCATGTTTCTATAATTTCTTTTACCGTTAAAATGAGTAGCAATTATGTAGTTTTTAAAAGTGTGTGTCCTGAGTGTTGGCATCGAACCTGCGACCACTGTCTACGTAGTTCGTTTCATCGCTAGGTCATCGCAGCTTAGTCTTTCTACAAAAACTACATTAAAATAATATTGCTTACTTGTTGACTTCTCCTTGATAAAGGCGCTTTTGTTCATCTAATTCGCGGACTAAGCCTTGCCTAGTTACTTCTCCTAATCGGGCCCGTTCTTCGTACAGTCCGCGCAAAGTTCTAATGTTCTGTAGTTGCCTCTCATATTCCTGCCTAAGATCAGCAGATAAGAGGTTTGTTTCTCTGTCAGCTATTGTCCTCTCTATTTCATTCAGCTTATTTTTTAACTGTAAATGGTTAAGGTATTAGGTAGATGTTAAACAAACATTGTTATAATTTGGTTGGCTATGAGTACATGTAAAGATAAATTAGTTATTAATTAGTTCTACAAACATGATTATTCATTAGGTCTACTTAAGTTCAACACGTGATTAAACACAGGTACCTTATTTAAATGTAATGAAAGTGTAAACAATATAAAATAAAGTTGTTGTGCGACGGTATATGCTCACGTAGTTCATATCACGAAAATAAATAAAAAATACACCCAACAGTTGCAAATATAGTCCAGACCCCAGGAACTATGAGGATTTCGCGTTTCCACAATACCTAGATCCGAAACAAGTATTCGTGTATCACCCAAATTTGTCTTGGTGCGGGAATCGAACCCACGGCCTCTCGCTTCGCAGCCGGTTACTCGCCCACTGCGCTACGCATGCTGTCAATATGTATTGAATAATATTTATCAATAATACTACTATGCAATGTATGTTAATTTGGCATGTATTCAAAAACCAACGTTGATGCTGCGTTTCATGTGCGTGCTGAATGCGGTCCATGACCGGCTATGGCACATGTTCACGCAGGTCGTTGGCTCATGAATTGACATTGAAAATATTCTCCGGAATAGCCACGTGAACCACATATAGGAAAGTCAGTCAGTCAGTCCTGTATTTTTATGTTTTAATATAACATTATAATAGTGAAATTGAAATATTTTAAACAGTCCAGAAGTTTTAAAACTTTTAAACATTACCCAATATCGATAAAGCATTTTCCTAGCTTGATCGTCACTGATAAAAATAAAACAGAAGGTTACATGAAACGATACACCACTTTGATTTGTTAGTATTTAGTTGGGAAAGATACGCAGAATATGCCAATAGGTTACTGGTAAATCCGTATTATGAGTTATTATACATAAAAAACTACATACCTCATTAAGTTGTCCTTCACGAAGCTTTATCATTGTTTTGCTGACTGATACCACTTCCTTCAATGCATTAATTTGCTTGATAGATTCAGTATTTTGTGCATTTAGGTCTGCTACATCTGAATATGCACCTTGTAGAGCAATGTTAGCATCCGCCAAATCTCTTCTCAATTTATTGTTGAGTGACTTCAACTTTTCAAATTCATCACTAATTTGAACAACGGCTTCGGTTAATTCAGAGTTTTCTTTCGAAGATTGAATATCTTCTGGTATTTCAATATTGTTGATAGTTAACAATTCACGTAATTTTCGGTTGGTCTCATATAATTCCATTTTCGATTTTTTTTCACTTTGTAACGAGTTTTCTAATTCTTCTTTTTCAGCTCTGTGTCGAGCTAAGATCTCCCTTCTTTGTTCTCTTTTAATGTTTAGCTGTTTTCTAAACTCGTCCATTTCGTCCTCTCTGGCTTTAGTTCGAGCTTTATCTTCAATCCGTTCTTGCAGATTTTCTTCTTCAATCTCCATGTCGTGGGAAACACTTGCGTTGTTCATTGTTTCACTTTCACTCGTGACGCTTTCAGCGTTGTGTTCTCGTGCCGTGGCAGTACTGAACACGTTTCCCATTTTGGAATACTTTTATAAACAAACCGCACTTTCATATGTACGTAATAAAAACGAGGATGCGCGATTTAAAATAGGTAACGAGCAATACGTTTTTAATAAAGACAAAGGATTGGCGACTGCTGGATCAGACTAACGTTCGGACGGTAAAGCAGTAGCGTCCCGAAATAGCTCCCTCGTCAGATCCAGACATGCGCAAGCGCGTTTCGTTAGCACCGCTGAGACGTAGGTACCTTTTCGACGAACTTATCTTGATATATTATTTTTATACATTTATTACCCGCATGACTGGCTGCCGTGATATAGAAAATTGTTTACATGTTTCGGAGAAAGCGTCCTTGGCTGATGTCACGGGAAGTTTTAATTATCATTGGAATCAGAGACTAGTATCTTCTCTCTGTTAGAATGCATACAACCAATTTCAATTATTGATTAAAATTAAAAAATGTACTTACCACTTTATAATTTTGTGCACTGAGTTTTACTATTTATAAATTATTATAATACGTAATCATTACGTATATATGACGTATTGTCACGTTTTCTATGATAAATATTCCAAAATAAACAATCAAATGTATTTAATAAGAACTTTATTTAATGAAGAAACCAAAAACTAAATATTAGAAGATTATCGAAGCCCTAATATCCATACATAAATACGCACTCACGCCTGTAACCACGGGAGGGGTAGGCAGAAGCGTAACCTGTTAACCGATATTTTGCCGAGCGTATTTCTGTCCCATGATGTGATAAGGGGCAAGCCTATTAGCGTACTGGGCATTTTTCTAGACTCCGTGCTGATACTGAGCATTCCGTGATAGAAAAACCCAATCTTACTTTTACCCGAACCAGCATCAAACCCGAGACTTCAGCACTGCAGTAGCGCCACGTACGCAATACAACTGCGCCACCAGAGTAGTCATAGACTAATTGTATTAATCAACGATATTAGGACTATAAAACCAATAAATACCTAATAATGTGTGCGTTGTCTTTATATTAATAGACAAGGCATAAGATGTAGGAAAAGGTAATAAAACTTGTATAAATTTATAATATTATTCTCCTGGTCAAGGTTTATATTGTGTTTAATTAATCCCTCGGTTGTCTTCTCTATTGTTTTAAGTTTAGATTTATTTTCGTTGCAGAGGCGAACAAGAATTCAAAATTAATTGAATAAAATTTATGATCATGTTGTTAGTTGGTAACTATTATCGAACTACTTAATTCGAAATGACGAATTATTTTTTTGGAATAAGGAGCAGCTACTTGGGCATGTCAACTTTGGGATCTTTTCATTCATGTGCATTAATTTCCTTTCGCGATGTTTTTAAATTGCGTATTGGAAAACGTCAAGGTCATCGGCGTGACACACAGCCTTATTAAGATGCTGTTCATATGTATTGATACGTAGCAGATGTTACGTAGTAGCCTAGATCCATCCTAGACCTTTATAATTGATATGGGAATACATAATCTAACTATGTTACTAATTCTGAAACTAAGTGAACAGTTTGCATTATTAAGTCGTACAGTCGATACATTAAGAAAAAAAAGAACTTAAAAAAAAAATGAAACGAAAAGCAAAATTTGGTAATCAATTTTGAGTAGGTACATACATACTAAAGACTCACAATAGGTTCTTTTTTTCATTGTTTTCGTTACATATTGGTTTTTATGAAATCATTATTATCTATTTGTTATTTTTCAATTTTTTGTCAACGTATCATTCCGATAGGGGTCGGATATAATAATAAACGATGTGTTTTTCCCTTAATTTCGATAAAGCATCGATTTTTTTTTTGAAAAAGACATTCAATTGTTGGCGGTTCCACCCAACATTCCTAAAAATCAAAGAGTTCAAATATAGAGTAGCAAACCCTTTAATTTTCCTCCAAAATGTGTAATCAGTAGTTTACTAGGAGACGTAGAGTTAAAAATTATAAACATTTTCAAAGAGAACATATATTTATCTCTCTTGCTCTATTTTAAAAGTGACGCTAAAATACCTACTGATTTCAAAGAGATAGCAAATATTTTTGAACTGATAAGTTCGGTGTTCTCTGCTCATTAAATTACCCTATAAGAACAGGCAAAAAATCTTTGGGATTTGTAACAGCTTACTAATTGTGATAATCGAGGGCATCGGGGTATCTAGAGTAAATAGACATAAGAACATCTACAGACAATTAAACCAAGTGGTAATTTGAGTGGTAGAGTCACACTGTAGCAGTTTTGTCTATGGCTTAGATGGGCCGACTCAACCGGGTTGTTACCACTGTCTCACAGAAAACCAGCGTAAAGTAGCGGCTTGCTGTTGCATTTCATACGGTGAGAGGCATGATTCTGGTATTGCGGATGTTCATAGGCGGTGGAGATCGCCTGCCGTTGGCTGACTCACTTGCTCGTTTGGCGTCTACTGCTATAAAAAAAATTGTATGATTTCTGTATCGGCGCACAGGGTTTGATGAAAATTATGGACATAAAAACTCTCAAAAAAATACCCACGATACAGGTTTTAAACTATCAGATCAGATCTATCTGTGTGACTGTAGAGGGTATTTATTATATTATTATTATTGTTCTTATTATTTTTCACTTCGTTGCATCGTAAGTCGCAATACTCTAATAAAATTTGAATAAATATTATCAACGATCTCAGGTATTCCGTATCTTTGGAATATTCTAGATTAGTAATGACGAACTATAATTTTTTAGACTAGCAAAATTCCTATATTATTATTATTACAACCAAACAATTTTTTACTGACAACACTATATGTTAAGTCACACAAACAACGTTAAAATGATTATAAATTACTTTTTGTTGAAAATTACTATGGTATGAATATAAAAACGATAAAGTTACGAATTAATTAATAAAAGTATCGATTTATATCGTATCGGTATTTTTTAACAATATCGATAAAAAATACCTATATTATATCGGCTATATATGGATAATCTTTTTTGGCACTTTAATTTGTTTACATTTCATGGCATCTTATTTTTAAATATATCGATTTAGATATGATAACGATGCTTAAATAAAAATATCATACTTCGATATATCGATATTTTTTCATATCCCTATTTTCTTCTAAACGTCAATCGGCCACATAATCAGGCGAAGTGAAAATAATTTTCTTTTTGGGAAATCTCAGTTTTGTGTCTTAAATATTTACTGTGTTTTAATAAAACAATTTATCGTACACTCAATATTCATTGGCAGTCGGATAAACATAAAATAATAAGTAAATATATCACGTTGTGTCCAGCGAGATTGATTTTTATTTTATTTTGTTATAACAGTGGCTTTTTGGTAACAATAGCTAATAAATTCACTTTGTGTGCGTCACGATTCAGTTATACAAAACAATTTGGACATGCCATAATGTGAAATACGAAGTAGAATAAGCTTGTTGAGCAATGGATAAGAGTGCTAAGAGCTCCCCTTGTAAGGTAAAATTTAGCAATATTCTGCTACTATAACTCTTTTCTGAGAGTAGAATCTATGATCTTGTTCCCTTCTCGAGTCATGGTGTAGATATTGTAAACAAATGAATGTGTCAAGCTGTAAGCATTTTACATTATTGTAGATTAGTTTTATATTAATTCTGCAGTTAAAAGTGTCATTGTTTTTAGTAGTATATTAGTTGCGTTATGAGTTAGCTGTACTGCTCAAGGGGAGAACTAATATCAAACAGTAAATTTTTGCCTTGTTGCTGACTACTTTAACAAGAAAGATGTTTTTGCTCCAAAACAAACATAAAAGTAATTTAGTTCTGTATGTAGTGGAATTTATTAAAATCTTCATTTATTATTTGTGATGCATTTTAATATTGTAATGACACTAAATGCACAATGCTTTTCTTAATTATTTTGCAATATTTATTTGGACTATATAGTTGTTTTCAAGGTTTTAATACTTTATATAGTTGTGGAGTATGTTGTGTTTTGTTATTTTAATATGCACACAATTGTAAGGAGTGCGATGAGGGTGGTGATACGCCACAGCTGCAGGCCGAGGTGGAGCACTTACGGCAGCACCTAGCTGAGAGGGATGCACACATAGTAGTCCTTGAGGGGGAGTTCATTAAGTGCACTACTAGAGCTAACGAGTTGGAGGAGCAACTCAACACTTGGCGGGAAAAATATGAGAGGTAATTAAATATTTACCAGTTCTAAGTGTGGCATGCTTCCATAAGGGTATGTTGCATGCTAGCAAGATAGTGGTATTCAAGCAAAATAAGTAGCATCAGTAGTGCAACAATATTGAACAGTAACCACTCAAGTGCAATTTTGCAGGGTGTAGGTGTAGTACAAATATTAAGGTGCTGAGTTGGTCAATAATTTGTACTTATGTATAAATTATTAAATATTAAATTATACAGTCCGCTTATAGAAAATAAATTAGATTACTATTTTTATTAATACATTCCTGTTGTCACATACAAAACACCATTTAATTAATTATTATCATACCATTTTTTTATTGTTTAAACTGGTTACATGGTTTAGAACATAAGATGCTTTTTATACTGCTAGTGGGTTCAATATTTGTGCCAGGAAAAAAAAATCTTGGAATAATATGTTGGGTATACATATTTATTGTATAGGACCGAGTTCTCTTGGGCCTGGGTACCGTTAAAGCTAATCAATGATGAGCTGCAGATACAAGTTGGTAAATTAAATATGAATTATATGAATACATTGGATGTGAACATATTTTTCAGATTGTATGACTCACACAAAAGAGTACAAAAATTAAATCAAGTTTTAGAAGATAAGTTGCTTCAAATGGTAGACAAGATGAAGAGTGAAAAAAGCCAATTGACCAAAGATATTGCCACTCTGTCAGTGAGATTAGCAGAATCTAAACATAACTACAGTATGCTACAAAAAGAGAATGTATGTATTATAATGTTTAGTTATAAGTGTTATACTTTTTAAATTAGAATATGAGTACCTACTGAATGCAATGATCATTTTGTTTACAGGAGAGATACAAGAATGACATGAATTTAGCAATTCAATTACTTCAATGCAAGCCAGATAATTTTGTGTCTCATAAATTGGATAATGTGAGTAAAGGATATTGGTTATGAAAACTATTTTTGACTAAAAATTTACAAATCTATTTCGTTTCCAGCTACCAGTAGACACACAAGCGAGAGTGTCACAATATGTAATGTCAAAAACATCAAAGCCGTCGAGTTCTTCTCAGTCAAAAAATGGTAATGATATTGACACCTTTGATGCAAGTGAGTATGAGTTCAATATATCTGCCTCGCTCATGACTAAAATACTTGAAGATAGCATACAAGATACTGTGACCAAACATTGTGATACATGCTCTTGCAACAAATCACAGAACAAACCATTCTGCTATAATGAAAGTTATTATTCAGTTTCCACTCAAACAATATTAGGTGGGGAAATGAAAAATTCCTTATGTTTGAATTGCAATGGTGAAATAAAGTCCGTACATTCCAATTTGAGTATCAGAAGCAATTCGCCGCATGGCATTAAAATAATTAATGAAAAAACCACAAACCACTCATTAATCACTCCTATGTACATTATACCACAACACATAGAACTTCACAAAGAAACTCAATCGTTAATTAATGACAAGCCGAAAATCAACTGTATAATTAACGATAAAATAAAAATCGACGATAAGATTGGATATGAAGTTCAAAAAGAACCACCGGCCTCCAAAGAAGACATAAAATCTCTAATAAACAATAACGATATGAATATAGAGCCTGCGATCCACCACAAACTCTGTGATCGTACGAAAACTTCAATTTCTAGTAAGAAAAGTAGTAATCAAAGTGTTGGGAATGACGATTTTCTAATTGCGAAAGATAACGTGATGCACACAAAAGACCCAATAAAAATAAGTGGTGAAAATAAGTCAGTAGATAATATTTGTCTGAGGAAGAATTCTCAAAGTTCTATGGGTGGTATGAGTAGAACTTCGTCTATAGCTAAGTCTACAGTAAGCACTCATAAATCGAATACTCAAGTGGGACCGGGCCCGCGATTCTGTCATCTAAGAATGCAGGCTGGTTCTAAGAATATTCTACTAGATAATGCAGAGCCCGACGTTCCGCCAGTTTTATACACACGTCAAAGCAAATGTAATGAAAATTCTTTATTCAAGGACCTCAATGATGACATAGACAATTTCATAGATTTAGAAAAATGTGAGGATGACAGCAAAGAGGACAATAAAAATCAAAATATCGTTGTAGAAAGCACACTTATAGATGTTCATACTGATAATAACAATAAGGAATCTAACACTGTTGACAAGACTACAACTATTAATCCTGTTTTACTTAATGTTTCTTCTTCACCACTGCAACCGTTAAAAACTCATAACTTCTCAAATAGCTCTGAACACAACAACAATAAATCTCAGAGTAGCCAGCAAAACGTTTCTGAGATTAATAATTTGCTCAATGATTTTAATGTAGATCTCAGCAATGCTCAAAATAACAACGTCGATGTTATCAATGACACGGCCAAAAAGCTTGAAGTATTTACTCCGACCGACAATCATGACGTCAAAATTTTTAATTTTGATCGTTACGAACAAACTAAATTGTCTGGTCAGTATAATAAATCTTTAAGAAAAATCGATATGTCCCAATTACATTCCTTAGAAAATACTAAAATTTCAAAAGATTTGCCACCACAAGGTGATTTGCCTAAATTTGAAAAGCCAACAGAGCCGGTGAAACCTGTGTTACCACCGATAGTTAACGTATATCCTAATCTTACACAAACCCACTTGAAAGTAAATGAGAATAAGAAAGTATTTACAAATGAACAGAGCACCAGTTCGTTGTCGAGTGATGACAGCGCTGCGTTATTACAAAAACAGCAGTTGCTTAGAGTGGCCGAGTGGGTGGAAAAAAATTTAGAGCAACAAAACAATTTTAATGATCCATTGGAAGACGATGTCGGTTTTAACAGCAGAGTTCTAAGGCGAGACAGTAAGCTTAGCAGACTCACGGAGACACTCAATGAACTGGCATTAAACATGCCGCATCCTGTCAGCAAATATTCCAAATCACACAATAGGGAGGCTCACACTTCGTGGATCCAAAATGCGATAGCTACGCATGAAAAATCTACAAAACATTCTACAGCCAACGCAAAGATCGTTTGTAAAAAGGAAACAATATTTCCCGTGGAGTGTGGTGAGGCGACCACTGAGATATGCAAAGAAAGCACGAATAACAATATTAGCGCGGGAAGTTTTGACGCAAACATGGAATTGCGAGATCCGTTCAAAATCAAGAATGAGAAAGAAATATCACGTGAGGACTTGGCAAGGATGGAGTACAACGTGAAAAAATTCTTGTTGAGTGGACCGCACTGGCCGGATCCTGCGTCAGTAGCCCGAAGCCGACGCACAAGCAGTAAAACTGAGACTGATGTATAATTCCAGTAGGTAGGCAGGATAGTACTTACAACATTCCACGTTGTGTACAGTTGTTTTTTTTTAAATTGTAGTAATTGCTTTCCGATATTTATTGTGACCCGTAAGGCCCGAGTTGGTAATAAATTGAAGGCGCGTTATTTTTGAATACTGGTTCCTAAATATAGATATTTCGCATGTGAATAATGAAATATTTACCATTACGGATTTATTTATGCTAGTCTGTGCTGTGTGTGTGTTTTAATTTTTACCTGTGAAATATTTATTGCTTTCCCGCTGTATGCTTGTGGATATTTGAATAAAATTGATTATGTAGGTGTATAAAGATAGTATGTAATAGATTAATAACATTTTATTGTATTAGCACAATCAATCATTTTGTGAAGCTGGTAGGAGAGCACAAAACGCGGAGCTTAATAATTGTATCCAAATTTCGTTTAGGGTTGTTCTGTGTGAGCAATGTTGAAATGTAACGTTTGTTAAAAATCAAGGCTGCCATTTGCTAGAACAGTTAAGGTACTGCTAAAGCATCACTCATATGGATTTGATTTATCCAGGAGTGATACAGTGTTCTGCATTGACTTACAGAACAATTTGGATTATGATAATTTATTAAAAATATTACGTGAAAGAACTGTAGAGTGTGTCCTATACTATAAAATTCTGATACATACTACAATCATTAGGGTTGCGAAGTATTGTATCCGGAATTCAAATTGCTGATTATGTCTATCGAATTACGCATTTACTGCATTCGTTTTCGAGACATTAAATGCATTTTAACTATCATGTTTGTTTTTCGTACATTTAAACAATATTTTGTGTTATAGTATTTGCAGTGAGTTAGTGTTTCATTAGAATTTTAGTTATCCATTTAAATTACTTAATATGTGGAATACAATATTGTTAATCCCGAATGTTATTTACATATTTCATATATGATCATCATCATTACTGATTGTATGCTATAAAGTGAACAGAACGAATATGCTCGTATTCTAATCAGATTAATATGGTATGCTTTCAAATAAATGTGATACGTAAGATATTATAAACAATATGTAATGTATGATACTTATCAAATGTACAAAATATAGTAATGAGATCAAAAATGCTTAACCTCTGTAACTCAATAACGAATCCTTATTTGGATTAACCAAAGATGTACATATTAAAATATTATCTAAATACTTCTGTTATAATACATAACATTTTTGAATTGCATCTCTGGAGCCTAATGATTGCCAAGTTTTCTGACATTTTGTTATTATAGATATCATTATTCTTTCCGATATACTTTTAGGCATTACAGTGACCTATAAATTACTGTTAAATCGATCTCGACAAACAATTTCTTTCTTTATTGAATTATCCAATAAAACTCTTTTTTTCTATTAGTTTAAAGACTTATTAAGTTCCATCGAAATAAATGTAAACGATGCCAAATTACCTTATCGACTTGTTTATTCAGTGTACAATTCCAGCTATAATTTCCGCCATACGTCAAAATATCTCGACTGTAATTTTAAATGTAAGGGACAAACGCTTCCGAATGTCCTTACGACAATTGAAATTATCGATGTGAAAAGAAGAACTATTATCCTTAATATATTCTCATAAAAATATTTTAACCGGTTTTTGGTATTTGACAAATGCGAAGTTACGTGTACCTAATGCGCGGAACAGCTTTGTCATTATTTTGGGGAAAATATTGAAACGTGATCTTTGCAAAAAATAGATACATACGTATTTTGAATCATACTGTATCATGCCTGCGCTTACACATATAACGGCCATGTACATGAATATTTTAGCTATAATGTATTTAAAATTGATGTGTTTCGCGTAATTTAATGGAGTATATTTTTGAAATATTAGCACATAATTAGGAATCGGTATAATATAGTTCAAAAGAATAATTAGATATTGTATTTGCAAACCTGCCAGTATCATATGATATGACATTGCCATTGAATTTATGCACCCTGACATTCTTATAGTCCATTGAAATGTTACATTTTTTAGGCCTCACCTTGCGTTTCTTAGAGGAGTCAATTTTATTTTTTTGATGTGTAGTGTAAAGCTAAAATCAAGTTTGTGGGGTCGCCACCCTTGTCCCACGGCCGCCATCTTGAAAATAGGGGTTGAAACGGTTTTTACGATATATCTCTTAAACTATTTATCTGATAAAAAAAAATTGTTAACGTTTTTTGTTGCTAATTAAATTCTCTATAACTTTGGTCCAGTAACTTTTTGTCGTAAAACTATAAATAAAAAAGTTATAAGTGAAAATGTAATAAAGAAAAAAATAAAGATGATAATTCTCTTGACAGCCTAAGATACAAACAATTCGCCAAGGCAGTGACAAAAAGTACTTCCTCCAACACAAGACACAGAACACAGTTCTCCAGAACAATGGAAGCACACTGCGGAACAT
Organism: Amorpha juglandis; assembly: GCA_949126905.1. NCBI lineage: Eukaryota > Metazoa > Arthropoda > Insecta > Lepidoptera > Sphingidae > Amorpha > Amorpha juglandis. Next base: position 6,797,647 of record OX421380.1, read on the forward strand.
TTTAGCCCTGCTTTTCGACATCCACACATCGCTCCACAGTTTCCTTTGCATTTACAAAAGATCAATTTAAGAAGCTCAGGGGGTGCTGGAGGTTTAGAGCTCTGCACTGGCATCAATAATTTTCCACATTTTTTCCAGCCCCAGTCTTCAGGATCATTATTATTACCAAGCCACGACTGGACCTGATGGTAGACTCGGAAAGTATGAAAGCGAGCTGTGTCTTGTGTTGGAGGAAGTGAAGATAAATTAAATGTACTTTTCAACTGTACTGTTCAATATTAAAAAGAAAATATATATCGTGACACGATGATTTCGTGCTATAAATAAACATGTTAATTATGTAATAATTATTACCTTTATAACATAATATTGGATGTGAAATTTTCTTCAATTAATGAAAATTAAGTCATGAATTTTAGTCTATTAGTGTCTAAGAATTATGTATTATGTACTCGTACCTTCCTTCGTAAACTTGTTTCGTTTGGTTTTGTATTGTGTTTAATCTATTAGACATCGTCAAATCTGATACGTTGTGAGGTATGTGACCGAGACAGGAGGTCGCGACGCGCGACTAGAGATAGGCGATTGCGACACATTCACTTTGTAGGAAATTTTATGGAAACTAGAGACTCGCAACAAGGACACGTAATCGCGACTTGTGAAATTGCTTGTGCGACAGTCTTTCCGTGTCCAGTGTTGTGTCGCGCATCGCTGTCGCTTGTCTTGGCTCGATAACTAAAAGCCTACATTACGTATCTATACAAAATTAAGTGATATGTACGTAAAAGGATTGACGAAGCTCGTATTTCGAATAAGAAGAGCTGTACTTAAGAGTTTCGTTTTACTTCTAATTCTTCTAGAATGTTTTGAAATGATGCAAGGGTTGTGAATGTTGAAAACTTTATTAAAAAAAGACAACTACTTATGCGTTTTTTTTAGTTTACTTTCATAATCATGAGCCATTCATTAACTTATTTGATGTGTAGCGTCATGCATTCCTGTGCATTCCAATGATTTTAATAACTCTTTGTAAGTAAATAAATAGACTGTTTTCGTGCACATGAAATAATTTTATATGATCTTTATTTGACGTTTGGATTGTGTCGAATCGGTTAAGGATAAGCTTTTGCTGACCCTAGTTGTTAAGTTAGAGGATAATTGCCTGCTTTGGAGATATCCACGTTCGAAGCTATGGCTGGTGCCACTTATAGCAGCTAGCGTTATGTATATGTGTTTATTTATTAAATATTGTGATGAAATTAACATTTGTTTTATTTACTATTTTTATTACCCCTGCATGTCGAGGTATAGCTGATCTTGACAGTTAGTTTCTATGTTTGATCGGAGGTCTAGCAATTATGTACCTATTCAAGTTTTGTATTCTAAAATAATAACTGCCGGCGATGGATTTGTGTGTGATATACTGATACGTAGATACCCATCCTATAATCGTGGGTCTGTTTACCCTCTTGAACACAGGCGTGATGGCATAAAGATTTGTATACCAGCTCATTATCTGACATTTTTGGCATGGTTTTGATGTGACTAAGTGTAAAAACAATTCAGTTCGTATTCGATCTTGTGTGTCACAGAGACTTGCGTGGCAAATATTTTTAATCAGGAAAGTAATTTAGGTTATATTTACCTATACGGCGTGGGTAGAAGTAACTTTCATTATCATCAGATGCTTTTATTTTTGGATTTCCCGAAATGTACCAATATTAGTATACCGGAATGGAAAAAAGAGTACTTAGTTGCCAAGGACTTCCCGGGCTTTTTATATAGTTTAACGAAATAACTGAAATCACGTAATCTGAAGTAGGTAATAGGTATATTTGGTGCTGCATAGATAGTTAGAACTTCTGTACGTATAATCACCGGCACGAAGCCTGAGCACGATTGTCAGTGTGAGCAATTGAGAGTCCAATAGACGATGAGCATCGATCGACGAACCAATCGCGTGTAGCGTCAGCGCCCTGCGCCGACAATTCAGTAGATCAATCTAAAGCGGGTTCAAAGAAAACTGAAGGGAAGTGGCAGTTTGAAACTTCGTTTCGTACGGTGAGAGATTTCCATAAGCCCAAATCACCGTTTTTACCCAATGTTCGCATTGTGGCTTATCGTTAACATCGGAGATGGGTCTTACCATCAGGTGGGTCACATGATCGTTTGCTGGACTCTTAAAATAACACCTAAATAAAAAAAAATATTACAAATTAAAAATAGAGCAAAAAAGGTTGGAAGCTTGTTCATGACACCGTGAAATAACTTATCTAACAAGGAGGAAGGGCCTATCGCGGATCGGAGCGACACAGTGACCTTCGCATTTCCAAAATCACCGAACAGGCCATTGTGTGCCGGCCTTGTACAGTAATCCCGTCTATTGTTCACGGCTGTGTCTTCAAAACATGAAATTTCACCTTGGATGATTAACATTAGTAATTGTATTATTTTTATCTCGTTGGACGTACGTACAATGTGTGTTTATGTAACTCCGACCTAGTTGCGTCTTATTCAATCTGCAGCGTATTTTTGTATCGGTGCGGGAATAAAAATAGGTGCGAGTAATGGAGCGCATGTCTTTCATTACGAGAAAGTGTAACGCACAAATTGTTTATAAATTAAAAAATGTATTTTTTCTTTTCTGCATTTTCAACATTTTCTAGCGCATAATTGTCCACATTTTCCAACGGGATGATATTAATATGATGGGCACATCTATAACTATTTCAAATTGAGGTACCTAATGTATTACTGTTACAAGGTGGTAGGTCCCTCGTATGCGAGAGGCCGTCTGGGTTGGTACCACCGCTTTGTTTATTTCTGTCACCAAGCAATATTGTGTTAGCACTGTTGTGTTTCGGTTTGAAGGATATTGAAGCCAGTGAAGTTACTGGGCATTATGAGACTTAACATCTTATGTCTCGGGTGACGAGCGCAGTTCAATGACATGCAGTACTTTGTAATTCAACGTTCTCTGTGGTGTTGCTTCTGTTTATGGGCAGGCTTGGCGCTTACGATCAGGCGAGCCCTTGCTCGTCTCGTCATTCAATCAAATAAAAAAATAAATATCAAGCTATATCTTGACGATTGATGGTGGAGCGTGATAATTTAGCAAAGATCTTAGCATGTAGGTGATATGTCGTCTGTACAATTATTAATAGTCGCCTGCTGCTTCGCTCGCGTATAATTCCCAGAGAACGACTGTACGCCGAATGACTGAACGACGCACAACGCGCCACGTGGCCTACTACAATTTTATAATGTATCGAACCAGGCACGGATTCAGAATGCTTGGAGGGAGGGCGTGGGGAATACCTACCCCCGGAATTGTTCGATAAGCTGAGTGGAAGGGGCAATTATTTTGTTCGATAAAACTTGGGACAGGACTTGCAGCGGCTTCGTGTGCCGGTTCGGTCATTTCCCTGTAACATGGCTGAGGAGGCCAATGGCTGGCACGTGTGTCATACTCGTGAACGGGTGCGTCATATTTGTATGGCCTGGTCTGCTATGACTGCTATGACTGCTATGACTGTTATTGCTTGTTACTTGTTAATCTATTTTTCATAGTCTTTATTAATTAATAATGATTTTATGTTATAATGTTCCTCATTGGCATAGATTAAGCTGTCCTAATTCTAACTTCAAATAAAAGTTTAAAGTATTGAAAATACTGTAAATCAGTTTTGAAAACAGCAACGTTGGAGTTTCTTGCCCGTTCTTCTCTAACGAAACAGCATACCGAATATTATTATTATATACCGCCAGGGTATATAAAGTTAAAATTTGACTAAATCAAAATGATGTTAAACATTTTACAGATTCATAAAATATATTGAATTTTGTTTTTTTACGCCAAATCTACTGCTCGTGTATACACACTACAGAAATATCCATACACAAAACATTGTTCTCTTTTTTGCTAACGAAAAAAAAATGCATTATTGACTTGACATGTAAATTCCAATTCAATAATAACACAATCGCGACGAGTGTGCTGTTATCTGTTGACCAGTTTCATTTTATATTGAGTACTCTGAGAGATTTTAAACAAATTTGTATGGATATGGGGAAGGATTACATCGCAGCTAAACTCTATCGATAATAAAATATTTTTTTAACAAAGCTTAAACGGATTTAAACAGCGAAATAGCATTAATAATTTCGAGTGGTCTTCCCAGATTCGGTACAATTTCACTAGTCCGGCGCGGCGTTGGCACCGACACTACATCCCTGATAAACTCTGTGAAGGTAATAATTTTCTAATAAAACTTGATCCACAATTGACGGAGAAATCTATGTACATACAAAAAGAATAAAAAATAACGCGCCATATTACGAATCTCCTCCTTTTCTTGAGTTCGGGTAAAACTAAATGCTCGAAAGTTAAACTTCCTCTTTTTTAAATAGGTTAACACACATTATAAATACCAATTTAAATCTTTGGCTTTTGGGGTGACTTTGAAATCTGCCCCGAATGCCTTCTGCTAGTAACGCCACTGGTGTAGCGCCACGCTGTAGACAGTTTTATCTACATTATGTGCTGGATCGACCGGGTCGTTACCAGTCTCACAGAAAACCGACATAAACGTGAATGAAAATTTACAAAAATGTGAAACATGTGTCTTACTTTTGCAGTTTGTCCGAATTTTCCGAATTTCCTTTGCAATTTAGGTATACAATAATCCCATACAAAAGAACTTTGATTTTCACGAATTTAAATAATCTCATGGCAACTTTCCAATTTTTCTTTGTGCCATTGGTGTTTTTTCAATTTTTCTTTGCGGAAGCGGTGTCATTACGGATGAACAGCTGTTCCTTTTTAATTATAAAAATTAGCGTGGACCGTAGTCCATACATATACAGTTATTTATTCCATACACCTGGATTGTGGCCTTAGTACAATAACATTATATTGAAATAAAGATATATTAAGGAATGAAAATGGCTGAAATTAAAAGACTCTTCTTTTATAAAAAAACTATTGCGACATAGTGCAGAGCAATGAAAACTCATCGACATTTAAATCACTTACAAATCTTATTCCTCACAGAAAACAGTTCGGAACAAATCATTGAAGAAAGCGAGTAATCGACGTCTTTGTGGGGAACAACTTTACTATAACATTTGGATTTCACAATAAGCAAGGAATGTCACGGAAACTGAATGAAATGTTAATCGGGCTCGTAATTAACTTGAAAGGTATGTTGACGAATTTCAACGCACAATGGGTAATAAGGTTATTCTATCTATTCTTAAGCGGGTTCAAATAGGAGGTTCTGTATTTTGATTTTTTTTTTTTATTTTATTTTATTATACACAAGACAGATTACAATTGTTACAAAGACCTAAACTAATATTATAAAGAGGAAAGATTTGATTGTTTGCATTGAATAGGCTCTAAAACTACTGGACCGATTTGAAAAATTCTTTCACCATTAGAATCCTACATTATCCCCGATGAACATAGGCAATATCGATAATATAACAGTGCAGATTTTCAAGCGGGCGGAGCCGCGAGCGAATGCTGGTATAAAATAAATTTACACAGTTTTAATCTAGATTATAGTTCACAAATGTGTGCACAGAAAACTGAAGCTAGTTACATACCTACGTGCAAATGGCTGAAACAGTACGCTAATTTAGTATAGCGCATATTTTAGACAATGTGTTGGCGATTTCATATTATTTAATCCTCATAAATAGACTCCAAATTTTAATTTAATTATATTGACAGACTTTATTACAAATTAGAGAATCGTTTTATTATGGCGGATATACTAATAAATATGTAATATAAAATGTACACCGACACGCACTTGGCTGGTTCTTTTCTTCCTTCAAAATCCACACAGGTGAAAAGACAATGTTTGTTTTAAATATTTACAGAACTTATGCGTTTAATCTGTTCACCAATTCGCCCGTGAATTTGTCATCGATATACCTACTTTACTGTTTTTCTGTTCTAGTTCTATACAAAAATGCAACGGTAGCCGACCGTTAATCGACTGTTGCATTGAGTCACAGATTATCGCATGAAGTGATCAATTTTTAAGAACACGATACAACGTCGCGGTATTACCGACAGTTATAAGTTAATGCGTAATAATAACTTACCGTGTATAATCGAAGTGAAATTTGCACGAAAGCTTTAATAAAAAATTCTTACGTTTTATTAAATAACATTTTCAATACTCGATGAACATAATGTATGAAGGCGTACACACTAAATGTGTCTGATTCCTTGTACAGGCATGATAGTCCTTGTTTGCTCTGGCACAGCAAAGTGAAGGCACTACACCTAAGTAATACCTAGTGTTAAGTAACTGGATATACACCGGCTGAACCCAGAACGTGACGCGCAGGAATCAACCACCACGGCGCGTATTTCACTATAATGTACGGTGGTCGCTATCCATTGCTGTATCAGGTACCCTCCCACCAGCTGACGGGGTGTGATGGTTCTAATTTAGCAGCAGCAGCGTCGTTTCCCGCACCGAAACAAATGTTTGTGTCATCTACAAAAAATATTTTGGGTTCAGTCCCTCAGGTTTGGTGAGATCGAAAATCTTTCGTAGTTTCTGATACCTATCAAGACTATGACTATTTTTTTTGTATTTATTATTAATTGAATATTTCCTAAGTATATTGAGTTTTTATTCCGCCCCAAGAGGTGTCGTACGTATTCTGTTGTTAAGCACTAAACTAACCCCTGACTGACTAACCCCTAATTATGTTTTTCGAAATAAAAAAATGTTTACCCAAAGAGTTGAACCCAGGACTTGACAGCTCAAAGCCTGCATACGCTGCATTTATTTAACCCATCCTTATATCCATTTAACAGTTATCTTTACATTTGGATATCACAATAGCCCTAAACATTCGGCTGCAGTTAATGTCTTTTGTGAATATGATTTACCGTTAGTACACGGTACCTAATAATTTCCATGGATATAAAAATATGTGCTTAGTCGTAAATTTCTGCCAGCGTTTGTAGTTCGTATTCTAGAATAAGATTACTTATGATTCTTCCTAATTTTCTTACACGTTAGGCAAAGTCAAGGCGCAAAGTATAAAGAAAATATTTAATAATGTTGTACTTAAAACAAAATGCTGAGATAAAGAATTGCTCGTACTAGGAACCTAAACGAAACGTCGCGGTTTATGGCCTACATAAACGTAATACTTTGCCACTAAACTTTATTTCACGATAAAAAGAAATAAAAAACATCAATACCGTTAATCTCAACTTGTAAGAGCAAATGTTGGAGTGGATGCATTACGTGCTTCGTCCGCTGCGGTTACAAGCTTCGCTCAAATTGTTCGAATTTAGCAGAATTTGTTCGTCATACATCCTTAAATTGTAGGTTTTTATGTGGCCACGAGTCGAGAGTTTGGGGTTGACTCTTATTAATGGAAAGGCGAGAGTTTCCAAAAAAATACCTTTCAAACTGTGTTATTCGTAAATAAGACAATTTAAAACAATAGGAAAATATAATACGTTCCTTTTCATTCTATAAACTCGTTGTAGTTGAATAGAACGCACAGGACGCGTGGTGCGCGCTGCGTTTTAAAAATCTGTATTATTAGGGTTCCCTATCCAAAGGGTGTCAAGGGAATCCAGTTGCTAAGTCTATGCCATCTGCCATCTCTATATCCGAGCTTTATAGGATTCTCTATATTTTCAACCCTTAATAGATATAAGGCTGACATTTTCCGATTTGTGTTATTATGCCGGATATCCTAAATAATAATAATAAAATAGTAATGGTGTGGGTACGGAACCCATGGTGCTCGAGTTTGACTAGCACTTGACCGTTTTTTACGTAAGTCGACACAATCGTTTATCGTTCGTATCGAAGTCACCGATGATACACCCGTTGATTTGACGCACCGCGTGGTCGGTACGAAAATAGGTGCATACACAAAGCACAAACTATGTATGTCGAAAGTACAAAAAGTACCGATTTGTATAGTATCGATAATTTGTTAAAGTATAATTAAAAATACTATTAAAAATATCGGCTTGACATTAGGATGTTTTTAGGTATGTTATTTTTTTTATCACATTTCATGGCAGGTTATAATAAAAAATAAAAAAAATGGTGTGTGTCGTGGGACACCAGGTAGGAACGAAGTTCCTTCGGCTAATGTAGAATCGACACAAATTGTAAAAAATACAAATTATCAACTAAAATAACAAAATAAAAAAAGACGTGTAGCACTCGGAGACTGCCGCGGTAAAGCTATTGTATAGCATTTTTTATCAACTTATGTAATTATAAATAATAACGAGCTAGCGTAATCTTTTAAAAATCGAAGGAGATATAAAAATACTTCAAGTATAACTGGCTGAATGAATTTCATTTTAAAAACTGATTGAGCTGAAATTCGCACACAATTTTGGTGCAGGCAAAAAGGAACTAACGCTGGCTGGTTATGCGGCGCTTTTAACGCTTTTTTCTTACGCTGTTTTCTTACGCTTTTACTATCACATTTTTTTCAGTTCGGTCACGCAGCAAAATCCCTATCCCCTCCAAGCCTGCCGTAAGGAACTTCGTTCCAATATATATTTAGTTACGATTTCGGTAATTGATAAGAAGTATCGACATATCAATATGTCGAATAAAAATATGTCACTAGGGAATATGGATGTTTGTTATCGATGTTTTTGTAGCAACGAAAAGTTGTGCTAGGCATACGTGAAGAAACTCTTTTATGAATGTCATTAAAATGCCAGTTGTTTTTTGCGAAAGTCGTGACAATTTGACAATTTGTCCATCCGGTTGTTTATGTTTATTTTATCACATTCAAAATTAATATCATAGAAACCAAATATTGAACCCTCGTAAATAGAATGTATTATGAAAATAATTTATAAAAGTGACATGACAATACCTCTTGATAAAATTTTATTTTTATTATCAAGTTATGTATGTACTACGAATATTTAATGTAAATTAAGTAAGTACGTAATATCTATTGCACTGTAGTGCATTGTACTGTATTGTAATATACTAGAGAAAATATTGGGGATATTGTAATGTACAAAGTCTTGAAGCGCAACTCTAAAAAGGGTACTTATACTGGAAACAGATTTATCATAGGTTTGGACAGATGCATCTATAGGTACCTAAGTTGTTTACGAACAATATAAGTATACGTATTATGCACATAATATATCTACTTACATTACTTTTATAGCGTTATTATTTAATGTATATATCCATAATTTCTCTCTATTATCTATTATTATTGTTTTTAACCGAATATGATTGTATAATACTATTCAACCGTACGGACCATCGCAGTCACGAAAGTATTATTATAGTTATTCCACGAATTAAAGCAATTTAATTTTATAGTAAAGGAAATCAGTTTTTGCGATTGTTCAGAATTGGAACCTTTACGACATAATACGAATGGAACATTAGAAACGGCGATACTGAAGCCACTGACTGCTAATATGACAAGAGATTTGGACAAAGAGGTCGAACAATCGATGAGTAATTGGCGTCGAAAGTGCGGCTGCTTAAGGACCAGTGAAAAATTAAAGCAGATATTGGAAACATTCCCATCCCCTCCTCCTCCATCTCCCGAGGACACTACACCGACTGGCACTGTAAAAAAGTTTATTTTCTTATATGCTTAGTCATTTAATGTTAATTACCCTCTTACCTTATTTATTATTTGTTTAATTTTTTTTTTTTAAAGATAAAACAGGGATTTCTTTAATCAAATTAGTGATTAGCAATGATTATATACCTATATACCTATATTACCGGTAGGTAATAGCAGCGTCATTAAATCATGGTTCGACTTTATTTGATTAACTGACTAATCAAAAAAAAATTACGTATTTTGTTCATCAATCGATTGAAAGTCTGTTTCATCATCATCAGCCACAAGACGTCCACTGCTGAACATAGGCCCCCAAAGATTTCCAGACCGACCTGTTAGAAGCAGCCTGCATCCAGCAACTTCCTGCGACCTTTATCAGGTCGTCTGTCCACATTAAAGTCTGTTTAGACGGTTGAATTTAGCATACAATTTAGCTAAAATCTAAAATCGAAAAAAATCGAATGTGTAATCGTGTAAATAAATGGGCCTTTGGACTTTTTTTAAGTACCATAGATTTTTTGATAAAGGACATATTTGATTAGCCCATCGCACGAAGAATGTAAACCCATAACACGTTATCACAGAACACAAGTTAGATTTCATGCAGTCTCAATTTGTTTTGATGATTTGCAGTTTGAGAACACGTGCATATCTGCTTACTGCACCCACATGCGCCAGCCTTCGATATTCACAAGTGAGCTAACGGATAAAAGAAATGAATGTACTACAGATATTGTTTCTAAAAAGGTACATAAACTATGATTGTTTCTTAAATACATTTTTATATAAAGATAACTCGCCGAATTGAGAACCTCCTCATTTTTTGAACTCAGTTAAAATATTCCATGAAGGTTTTTTTTTATAGCATAGGCCGGCAAACGAGCAAGTGGGTCACCTGATGGTAAGTGATCTCCACCGCCCATGTACGCCCACCACCAGAAGAAACATGGGCGCGTTGCCGACCTTAAAGGAAAGGGATAATTAGGGATTAGGAAGGGGAGGGGATTTCGGCTTCCGGATATCTCACTCACCGTACGAAACGCAGCAGCAAGCCGCTACTTTACGTCGGTTTTCTGTGAGACAGTGGTAACGATCCAGTCGAGCCAGCCCATTCATGTTGTAGACAAAACTGTCTACAGCGTGGCTCTACCACTCAAAAAGGTTATGCTGGTTGTTCGTGGATACTAAAACAGACTCATTCCGCAATAAGCGGTGCGCCGATACCGAACTGGACAAATGCAGGAGCATGGCAATGTCACTTAATGACTGTCTGAATATTAGAAGTAATAAGTAATATTCTTATGTCACTGTTGTGTTATATTTGCTAAAAAAGAGGATTGTGGAGTTCTTAAGAGAAACTATACTATCATATTGTGCTAGCACGATTAAGACGAGGCTGCACTCTGTAATGTATTTGCTAGGGACCTAGGCACATTAACAGATACACGTGTCATCGGAACCGAGGTAGCACAATAAAATGGGTGAATGACTCGTAATGATCATGATAGCACGTGTGCTTAGTCCTCAACATTACTTTCAACACCACCTGGTTCCCACATTTATGCCCTTGCATTCTTCGATTGTATCCTAGTTATGTGACAATACGAAAGTTAGTTCGCGTAATTTATTTACGATATTTGCTTACTTTAGCACTGTACAATTCACCGTGAAATAGGGTGGCTACGGTTTTGCGCTCCTATATCGTTCGTCTATTGCCAATTCTTCCTTTATGTATCGCTTTTTGTTTTCTCGATATCGTGCAACATTACACGATTTAAGGATCTCGAGAAGTCATCGCGAGTCATTTTCCACTAAACATTATTTATTAAATCATTTATTCATTGTCCAAATAATGTTGTTTCTATGTTATCGTTTCGCATGTCTTTCTATTTAACGCCCGATAATAGAGATGGCGTGTCATAAGTTTGAATACTTATCTCTCTGTATATGTATCTGACTCTGGCGTGGACTGATTTTAATGCGGTTTTATATGTAACCGCTGGTTTAATCTAGAAGGTTCTTAGCTATCTGTGAAGAAAACCTGTTTAGCCATTTCGAAATAACGGATGATTTTCTAATTGATCTCGCGTTTTTTCGTGGTTGGGTAATAAAACCAAAGAAATGCCGATGTCCAATTCTCCTCGTACAGTTGTCCTTCAACAAGGGGTTTTTTTTAGGATAAAATTCAACTATTTCGATAATGTAAAAAAGATGTAAAAGGCTTTATTGAAAATATAATTATAGAGTCGAATGTATATCCAAAATATAATAAGGAAAACAATATAATAAGGAAAACAGAACTGCCTGTGATACCTCTAAGTTTTACCTAAGTATAGGATATGTATGTATTCTATGGCGTAAGAGTACCCTTAAAACTTCGTACCTAATATTGACAATGGCTCGCGAAGTAATTTATTTCTAGCTGTAGGAAGCTTTGGAATAAAAATGAAAAAATGTTACCGGGCCTCATTCCAAAACTATGGTTACTACCACAGACAGAGATCTAAATAGACAACTCAAGCAGTTCAATGTACATGTATTTAAAGTTTGGCACATTTTTAGTCAAAGGATGATTATGGGATTAGGAAGTTGAGGGAGATTTGGTCCTCCGGCTATATCACTCATCGTACGAAACGCAACAGCAAGCTGCACATTCATATAGGTTTTTCGTGAGACGGTGGTAACAATCAGGTTAAGCCGGCGCTTCCATGCTGTAGATAAAACTATCTACGTCGTAACTCTACCACTTATTTGTCTGTCGTACATTATAATTTGTCGTCTAATAAGATATATGTCTATGTTTACTACTTTACTCGGCTTATTTGAACCAGACAACGAAACGACTTATCCATAAATCTGAAACGACTGTATCCTTACAACGATCCTTTTTAAACTTTATGAGGTTGGAGTAACTTGTGTTAGATTATCACGTAAGGTTTTATAAAGTGGCGATAACAATACAATAAACATGCCGATTCGCCGGTTGTATGCGGCGTAGGAGTTAAACGTACCGTAATGGTGCTCGTGACGAGCGATACCATCGGAACTAGGATCTTATTTTTTATTTTATTTTATTTCATTGGATCGTGACGTTCATACAAACACTACCCTCCAGTGTTCCCAGCTGGTTAAATCGACATTTTTTCACATTACGTAACGGTGTCATTATTTTATTAATTTACACTTTCAGAGACTGTTTTAGTTACTGATAGATGATGTGTGCTTTCATTCATAAAAATCTGGTCCTAGAGATCGTGTTATAGCTATTCGCATTTAATATTTATGACTGTTTGATTTGAAGGACTATATTTCATTTTAATGAACAGGAATAGATACAGCACTGTTACATGAAACGTTTAAATTTAGAAATATAAATTTGACAGTCAACAACAACTATCCAAGTTTTACAAAAACGCGACATAAAGCTTTTACATTCACTGGTATTCTTATTAAGAAGAAGCAGAGATGCATGAGATGAACTAGTAGGTACATGGTGCGCCTAACTTAGTTTCGCTCCATAATGTGATAGGGGGCGAGCCCGTTACCATACGGGTCATAAAGTCCATCCTCAGACAAAATTCAAACATAAGTTGTGATTGTTCAGCCTGAAATTTGAACCCAGGAGCTCACGGCTTCCCAGCCTATGTATCTGCTACTAAACCAATGAGGCGGTGCATAAACAAATGAAGGGAATGAATTTTAAATAAGATCATAAAATATTATTATATTCCATCAATAAAGTGTTAAGGAAGATAACATTGCGTACATAGGGAAGGCATTCAGGAAGGAAGAGTGTAATTAATCAATTTTTATTTATTTTGTTGAATTGAGGTTTTACGTACACAAATAAGGTTGCCGACGCGCAATGTTGTTAATGTTTAAATCAACATAATTAACTTATTTAGATAGCGATCTCTCTAGGTTAAGACCAAGTACAGTAAAGTGTTTTGTATGCTATGCATTTAATTGTGTTGCCGGGTTAGACCTAACTTTTTCTTAACTCCAATAATTTAAAGATTTTATATAAAAATATCGCATTAATATGCGATTGGATGCAAATATGCAAAAACATTACAACCCACAACAAATTGAGATGTTATTTTTGCTAAATTTATTTGACTAAAGTAGAATAAATTATAACTTTGAGTTATTGTTGTTAATTGTGAATGAATTTAGGAAAATAACATTTATGTCTCATATTTTACTTGATCTGGGTTGAAATGTTATTGTATATTTGCATCCAGTTGATGTATTCGATGGAGCCATCAACTACAAAAAATTATTATACATGAACAATGTAATTGCAATCTTCGCCTCAAATAAAGATCTAGTTTATTTTTAAATTGTGGAGGATTTTAAGGGGATTAAGACTTTCAGAGTAATCGTATTGAAGACTATTGTTGGTTTAAGTCTTACTGGGATATTTATCGGGAGTAGTAGTTATTGGTTTGATTAAAATAAAAAATAATAAGTGGCAGCATTACGCCTTTGACAGTTTTGTCTACAACAAGAATGGCAAACCAGCTTGTTATTACTGTCTCGCACAAAATCGACGTGAAGTATCAGCTTGCTGTTGCGTTTCGAACAGTGAGTGACATATCCGGAAGCCCTTCTCCTTCTTAACCTCTTAATTATACTTTTCCTTTAAGGTCAGCAGAGCGTCCATGATTCTTCTGGCGTTGTAGGCACCCATAGGCGTGGAGATTCGCGTGGAGGCGCTCAGCTTACGATAACCACTTGCTCGTTTGCTGAACTGCTGTCATAAAAACTGTCATAAAAATATATTTTCTTAATATCCAGCAGATAACAGACAGACCGTGGCACTTGATAGCTGACATCGTGCAGCTGATCCAGCTGTCAGTGACTGCGACGGCGCTCGCCCTATACTATCTTATCTACTGCTACATGCAGCTCGTCTATTACACTCTAAGGAGTGCACTGTACTTCCACCATGCCGATGGGTAAGATTTGAGTGTAAACTGCCTTTCATTCATGAATCTAGGTACGTTAGGCGCAGTTCACGCTGTTACGGTATTAAATAGATGTGAAAGGGTAATAAAAAGACACAGCAGTGTTGTGTCTGCGGCTATGTCCGCGAGGAAGTACTTTGTTGTATGAAATTAACAATTTAGACTTGATTTCCCTAGATCTCAGATCATTGATGTGATTTTGGAGTGGTAGAGCCATGCTGTAGACTGTTTTGTCTACAGCACTAATGGGCCGGTTCGACCGGGTCGTTACCACTGTCTCACAGAAAACCGACGTAGTTAGAAGTAGCGGCTTGCTGCTGCGTTTCGTACGGTGACCGAGATATAGATACGTAGTAAACATTGGCACGCTTGGTTTTCCCACATATTGTAGAAGTAATATGTGTAGTATGTGATATTATATTATTAACCGTGGTCTTATGGCATAGGTTTAATTTTAGACGTGTCCACGCTGCAGTCTTTTTTCGATCAACCTATAATATCGTACCTATAACAGAACTATAAATCACGAATAGGTATACAAGAAGTTTACGTAGCAATCCATTATAGTAAATTCAATGGAAATAAATGCCAGTAGCTTCAGCACAATAGTCACAATATTCACCAATTCCTTGTAACCACCAAAAGACTAAGTTTTTACCTGAGTCATTATAAATTATTTCTATTGCAGGCCAATGAAAATAACTATCGGAGTTGTCACTTTGACATCTCTAGTGGTTGGATTCAATTTAATATTGCGTATGGAGAAGCTAATTGGAATATTCTTTTAAATCTGTTATTTGAATCAAATTACCAAATATCTAGTTATCAGGTGTTATATTAGACGAAGCAAATTGATGCGCCTCGATGTTATTCTTAAAATTGCAACGATATTTCGTAAAATGTTTCGATTTTGATATTCGGCATTAAAATGTCAATAAAACAGTTCTATCCAAATAAACTTCGTTCAGCAAACTTAATATTTGTTTTGTTTTATCGATTGTGTAAATAACTATAATTTTTTGTATTGAAGTAACTGTACAAGACAATCTCAAATTCCGGGTAGGTACCTGGGAACCTTGGGATGGATGGGATCCAATGGGAACAATTTTGAGTCAGTGGTCTCAATCATTGACTATTAAACTAAAAAAGGAGGAGGTTTTCAATTAAACTATTTTTTTTATTTTTGTTGTTAAAAAGTTTTTTTTATATTTATTGATAATAATTGATATTTGTGTATTTTACCGTCTATTATTGTATAGATTTTATAAAAGTCGCTTAAGATTGTTTCTTCAAATGCCTATACTGAAATGTACCAAGATATGATCCCACGGTCTGGGTCGGCTCAAAAAGCGCTAGCTTGGAGGCGTTTTAGTACGAAGGCAAGCCAAAGAGTTCATTAAATATGTGGGAAGACGTACTCTGGCATTAGCCGGGATAACGCTAGGTAGAAAGAAAGATAAATCGCCGTAATATTTTATCTGATAATTAACGTTTATTTCGAGATTGAAAAATCAGCCTTAGTTCATCAAATCCTACACCACTATAACAATGGGAACTACAAAAGGTACACAAAGCTAAAATCAAAGCTGTTTTCCGCCGAATTACATTTTGTATTTTAAGTACTTCTGGTCTACGTGCGTCAGACCGTAACTGCGGTAAGTAGGCACCTGGATATTGCTTCCCTAATAATTTACGCAGTCATTAGGATCCCCACAGCTATTAAATGTGGCCATGGAATCATGATAGAATTCAGTTGTTTCAATGTTCCACTTTTTATTATCGGCGTTAAATTGGAGTGACTGACCATTTGTACCTTTCAAGGTATGATTTGTCTCTAATAGAAATTTTGTTCACGATTATAATAATTATGTTTCCAAATATTATCCGATGAATATTTTAATATTTCAACTGGTAAGTAAATATAGTTGTTTGTTAGTGATTTGTAATATTTTTCTATAAAAAATATAACAGTAAAAAATTAAAACGTGACGAAATTGAAAGGCGTAAAATTAATTTTAAAAGTTTGTGTCAACTCAGATGGTATTATTACAATCGTGCCTTTAACGAATCGTTCGTGCATAGTAAGTATTTTCACTAAGCACACTTTAGGAAATTGTTGGTGGAAGTCGTAGGCAGATGGTGGTGTGAACCGGAGGGCACTTCGCGGATGACGAGGCACGGCGGAGGCTGAGACCACGATCATTTGACGAGCGGAGACCGCATGCGTCGCGCGCTACTCACGGCAGTTGCGCGATCTCATACACGCGTATTGTGATTACTGATTACTCTAAGTGTGGTGTGTTATTGTATGCTAGTGCGCTAGTACACTAAACTAATAGTGCAAAATGGTGCTCAGTCTGAGGTGAGTCAATTTTGGCCTCTTAATCTTATTATTGGTATGTTAATAGGGAAGTAATTTATTTCATATTATGTTGTGATATCCGTCAATGAAGTATTAAAGTTATTGTAAATTGATTAAAGTTTAAGAGAACACATTCATTCAATTAACAACATTTATTCGTTAGTAAGATGCTTAGTGTAAATATGTACACAATTATAATAAAAAACACGATAATAATTAAACTAGTTAAGAAAATAGCATGACTTGTTGAATTATTTAGTGCACAAAATTGCATTCGCCTGCTGAAAATAATGCTACCGCAAGGAGTACATGCAAAGTGCAAAATAAATAAATACACCTAACAGTCACACACATAGTCTGGACCCCACATTAGGTTAATCTGTATCTTGGATATCAGGAACTCCGAGGAACTTGCGGTCCCGCAAAACAACTACAATTAATTTGCTATACAAATAAATAAATACACATTTACATAATATACATTTCGTTAAAACATATCCCAATTCATAGTACCATGGGTTATGAGTATCAGAAGCTTATAAAGTTTTGGCCTTACTCCACGAATATCAGGAAAATGAATTCCCATTTAACGTTTGTTAAGCTGCGGGAATCGAACCAACGACCTCAAGTTATTTAACCTACTTACCTTAACATATACTAGATAAATATAGGGAGAATAGGTACAAGTAACAATTTCGTAAGACAGGCAGCGCGGCGGCATCTTAAAATTAACGTTGCTCTTATTTCCTTTAAAAGGGAGTTTAAAGCGGCCTAGAGATCTTTAAAGACGATCTAACTAACTTGGTGGTATTACTTACACTAAATAGTGTAAATTTTATATTATAAGCCGATATTATGACAGACTATCTCGATGTCATACCCACTACTGAAACTCTTATAAAGATCTCACTCATCTCACTGACGATGACACGAAATTGGTTTGTTGTAATACGAAATTTATCAATTAGAATAAGAGGATTGGCGTATATCTATCTATATATTGGTGAGGCCGCCATAGTTACTAACTAATGCCTGTTACTAAACCAAGGAGTTAGCCTTCGTGTATAGATCCCATTGAATCGCAACCATAACATGGTTATACATTACTTTAAATAAAAATCACATGATTTGCTGTTAGGTTTCGCCTAGTTCGTAAGACTACCGAAGACCCGAGGCCCCAATCTCCCCATCCTTTCTTCAATGTCGGCAGTGTTCCTATCATTCGCAATTTCCTTGGTATTGTATGTGTCACCATTACCATCATGACCCGCTTGCTCGCCTTCTGCTATAAAGGTCCCACGGTCATGATAAACAAACAGTACAATATAATCACAATTTTACAATATAATCAATAGCAATAAACAAATTCGCGACGCAACAAGAAAATTATGTTTGTACTAGTTCTGTGACCCCGCTACGCTTGAACGGCAAAGGCACGGTTTAGCCGACTATACCCCCAAATACGATTGAGCAGCTGCATCCAACCTTAAATTATAAAAATAGCTATTTATATTTTATTAACCGCAACAGAATTTAACTGTATCGAGTTTATTTTGTTTTTTTTTATTGCATTTTCTGTGCGAAGATATTTAAATTTCTCGATGAAGTTGTTACGTTTTTGCGAAGTTGAAGAAAAAGAAAACGAAAATTAAAGAAGTCTAAAAAGATAGCCACTATGTGCAGACGTCTACCATTTATTAATATGATAAAAGAGAACAAAGGAACGCTATAGATACGAAAACACCGTGAGTTTTATAAAGTAATTTGATATACCTACTTAATTGATATTAAATATCATGAAAAATTAATACATTAGAGGCATAAGGGCATTGTATATACAAGGCAAATTAGAACAGTGTATTAAATAAATTTTATTCGGTAAAACATACAAGTTGGTACTCAGTTCTAAGAATTCCATAGCTTCATAAAAGTCTATAAAAACACCACATTACTCGCAAATATTTGTTTTATTTTTCATAAATAAATCCGTAGACGCGATAATATGCAGCGATTTCACGGCTTATGGAAATATGTTCGTATGTCGTGCCCATTTATCATGTTAACTGGAAGTGCAAAGAGCCCGCGATGTCTCGCGAGCCGTGGCGTGTCGGTTTTTAACGGTGCGTTCCACGTTCGTACTTCGAGGCACTAGGATCTTGGCTTTTGGCACTTGGCAGCACTAGTAATGTCACCCTTGGCGGCAATCAACCGAAATGGCGACATTTATCGATGGGAAATTGCATATAAGTGATACACACAATACTGGTAAATATGCTGTAAAATCTTATGATGTTAAGAGCTATCGTTTGCGATGTGAGTTCATCATTTTCGAAGCTTATCTTGTAATTTCTTTAATGTTGCCATATGTTTTGTTACTATTTTTAAATATCATCAATAGAAATATAGTTAGAATATTTGGTTAGAAGCATGAAATGTAGAGATTAAAGTCTAGCCCTTGTATTCCGAATTGGCTGACATGGTCTTTAAAGGATAAAAGGACTCAAAACACAAAATAAAAGCAAATAGGATTGAAAAAATATGTTCGAAATTACATGATTTTCAAATTGATGTCAGGTTTTTTTAAAGCTTAGGTTATATATTTTTTGACAACTGCGCCAAATAAAAATAAGGTATTATGCAATTGTTTACAACCTTCATCGACGACCCAGTTAGAGGGCATTGGAACGAGCATGCATTTCGGTGGAGGAAGTGGTAATGAGGCTATTATAGAAGATGTAGGAAACACTGCGAGGCCGCGACGCGGTTCCGACTACTCGGAAAGGCCTCCGAGCGCAGCGGTGGTCGAAGAACTGTTTGCATTCTCTAGACGACAGTTTTTAGAATATTAATGAAAGTTTGTAATGACTGACTGCCTAAGTCTGCCTAAGACCGCTTAAGCCTTTTTTACCCCAGAAAATTCCAGTTGGGAATTGAAACTACGACAGTTAACAGGTTATGCTTTTGTATATTGTCAGAGTAATGCAGCTACATTTCACAAAAGTATTGTTCATAATTTTTTTAGGGTTTCGTACATACTTCAAAACGAAAAAACGGAAGACTTTTAGGATCACTTTGTTATCCATCTGTTTGTTTATATTTTTCTCAAGAATGGGCAGGCGTATATTAATAATACTACTATACTACTATTACAAAAAATCAAGCCAATCAATTGTCATCGCAACCAAAAGGTTTCACCATTAATTATGATACCCGTACATAATACATAATTTGATTTCGGAAAGTCACTCATCCACCCTATAAGGTAATTGAAATTAGGTACTTAGAGAGGTTTTGTGGCATAAGTTAAAGGAACAATTCAAAAATCGAATTTAATTTAATTATTCGAAATTAATTTTAGATACCATATGAAATTATCACAAAAACTGCAACAATAAAGTTTGTCTCTAAAACTCTTAAAGTAAGTTTGAGTATAACGTGCAAATATTTTTAAACATGTCACGATACAGAACTATCATAGCACGATTTCTACTTGCTCTTGGCCGGGGTTTTATTTAAAATATTGGTAGGTTGCGGAAATTGTAGTACGAATCAGCAACTTATTTATTATTACATTTTAATGTACTTCATAAAGGAAGTGTAATTATGTTGTACTTATGTTATAAATAACATAATTGTGGCGTTAATTTAAATAATAAATGCGGCGTATCACATTAAGCTTTATTTAATACGGCGGCCGTGAAGTTATAATTAGTTTATTATTTTAAACCTATTTAGTATCGTAGGTAAAACGTGGGATTTTTTGTATCATAGGACCAGACATAATACCCAAAATGCAAATTTCACAGTTTCTCTTTTTTTCTGCCTAGCGCTTTCCCGGCTTGATACCAGGGTTCGCTTTCCCATCATGAGTTGACGGTGTGAGATATTAAGACCCGCCGTTTGACCCCCACAACTTGTGACGGAAATCAAGTTTCGCCATTGCTTCATCCGTTAACCAACAGAAAGAACCCATTCCACAGATTTATTGGGTTTTGGGTTGGTTGAAACCAAAAATATTCATTATTATTATGAAATTAGTACAGTTACGTTAGTATTTTAAATTTGGCGTAGAGCCATAAAACTTATTTTTTTTTATTAACGTTCGGATTATTATTATTTTCGGATTATATATTAAGAATACAATAAAAAATATGTTATATAATGATGCTAATAAGCAGACTGCTAACAGTATTTAGATTGGTCTAACGATATTCTTTACATTATATTATTATTATTAATTTATAAGGAGAAAGTTAATATTCCAAATCGGAAATGTATGACATAAGTTTTTACATCAAATTACACAAGAAAAATTAAAATATTACTTTAAACACAAATATTTGTGAGGGGTCGGGACTGTGTCTGTGACAGTTAGGTGTATTTATTATTTAACATTCATTAAACATTGTTTTATATAATATTTTCATTTACGGGTATATTTATTGTGTTGAGTATCATTAACGAGACGGCGCGACACTCAATGCAAAAGACATAAACGAACGCGCTACGAAGTTTGTAGCGTTTATTCTACGATTTCATGCACCGATAAGTTCCATGATGCATATAATTAAAAAAATCTGTAACAAATATTTCATTGCACTTTTATTAATTGGGAAAAATGTTTTCGAAATAATTTTAATGTTATAATGATTTTATGTGAATGATAATAATATGTCTGTACTAGTATACATTATATTCCTATTATTATCCACGTTATTAATTTTAATGATCATTCTCAACATGAAACTATAACAATATTATTTTAAATTTATAGATATTCCTCGAGTGCCCAATTATCACCACGAAAAATCAAATAACTCATATACATTTTTGCTCCATTGAAGAGTGTCACAAAACTCTATCCCTAAACCGAAACCCTTATTTCCTTAAATTTATTTATCTTTGCTCCAAGATTTAATCCTCAAAGCATAGTTATAAGTCAATAGCTTAAGTAGGCAGGATTGATAAATGCTGAATGACTCGTGTTTCCTGCGGCGGTAAACAAATGACGTTACAATCCAACATTACGCCACAATTCAGAATAACGGAGATGTTGTTTCGGTATTGGATCACGAGTTTGAATACCGATTATAACAGCTAACTGTGGATCGGAACTATCCGATTAATTGCGGTCCCAATCACGAATCGCTCTGGGAGACTGACTTCTGTAGAGTCGGTTGTATAAGAAATCAAGTAGTAGTAATTGACCAACAGATTTTGTTGAGTAACAAATATGGCCTAGAGTATTTTTTTTATATGGATAAATAAAATTTTAATTACAGGGAGGTAGGGATTGATTTAGCCAAGACTATACTCCCTGAAATGTGTATTGAGACAAAATAGCAAATTCTACGCTATGGAGAAAGGATCTCCCTAGATTAGGATTAGTATCTTGATAACAGTTTCACGCAAATCAGATTTGGATAGTCAATGTATATCGATTTACTTGGTAGAGCCAGTATGAAGATTATTATTGAAGATATGCAAATAACGGCCATTATACAAGAAATGATACGAATACATAGTATGTATAGTTGATAGTTCACTGCTTAATTTCAAAAACAACAAAATTATCCAACAGAATAACGGCTGCTGTGAGTTGCAATTCTGTCGTCTCAGACTATGTGTATTTAACGTTCAATTGTATACATAAAAAAACGTCAGGTGTGTCAAGAATCTTCCAAATATATGGTTAAAAGAATGCGAATATATTAAAGGCTAAGGTAGTCAAGTTTTTCGAACCCATCATTGTGTTAATATTATAGACTCGAATACTTACTTACCTATTGTTAAACTATCCAATACCTTTTCTCTTAAGTTTCTCAAACCTATTATTCAGTGTAAGCTCAACGCTAGATGGTATCTCCGACTATTCGGTAGTTTGTATAAATAAATACTATTACAAAGTGATGCCCATCTACAGTATTTTCGATTATCCGCATTGCGTTCTGAGGATGCTAAAGGTTATGCTCCGACGACGGCCTTTATAAGGTCACTGACAGTTCAGCACAGAATCAAACTGAATTGGAATACGAAAATATATAATTATACAAATTAGTTGAAGTATTTTAGTTCTCGTAATTTTGATAAAGTAACAGTACTGAATTTTTCTTTATGGCATGAAGCGCTTCAATAATTATGTACAGTTGGAAAATAAAGATAGCATCGATTTCGACATTTTAATATCAATAGTTGCAATAACTAATTCTTTTTAACATTTTCTTTTTTCCGAGTACCTGAGTGGCATAGAGTAAACAATAGACATAGTTGTATTAATGTAAGCAATAATAATTGCAGTAAACACTGTATCCTACTAAGCACACCCCTCGTCTACTAATTGGGCCAAGGCTTAATACATCATCCTAGCTTGGGGCAAGTTGGTAGACTACACATAACTTTGAAATATTTTTTGATAATTCGAAGCATTCTTATTCGCGTTTTTTACACACCGTCGAATGATGTAATTATTAACAACTACATCCGTCACTTTGAAAATCCCGAGATAACTTTGGCAGCTAGGGTCGCATCTACGATCGATCTCGCTAATCATTTATATTCCCCGTTAGGTTATTCACTTCGCAATGTGTTACAGGGCTTTGTTGTTAACAGAAATATCAGTAATAATACCTATATCAGTTCTAAAAACTCTTTATTGAACGAAAGAATTTAAGTAATGAAAGGTTTGATGTATAAATTCTTATATAACCAATTTTGTTAGCTGTACAAAAACATTCCATTAAGAAAAGTTAAAAATAATAAAATGCCAGAGGAAATTGCGTAATAAATATTTATACCGGCTGCGCACGTGATACAACAATTTGATAGACACAGACCGCAGTAATAGACAATGTTATTGATTCCCCGGATCGATCCCGTGGCCTGTCATTACCCGGCCGTGTCTTTTGACCCGTCATTACCAAGGAGCCGTATGCCAGAACAATACCGCGTAATGATTGCATCACGGCGGGCCCATGATTTTAGCCGCATTTAGTTTCATTTGTATACTGATGTTATTTTAAATTAGAATGCATCACGATTCCTGTTCTTTAGAATCGAATATGTTATTGGATAAATTTCTTTATTTGGCTTGTGTATGGTGTGTTGCGTATGCCGTGTTTGTTTTTGCTGTATGGGTTTTTTGCTTTTTACATGTGGAATTGTGATTGTTTCAGATTTATCGTTGTGTGCAGTTTCTTCACATTATCCAGAGTAAGTTCTTTTTTTTCCTGTAATAATACGTTTGAAGTCTACAATTCCGAGTACTAAGACCTTTTTTGGATTGTTTTTTAATGTGACTATCGCGGTGGCGCTGTTAAATTGCATACGCGGTACGTCTGCTAAGCTTTCGGAGGTCTGAGATCTCTGAGGTCTCGGGTTCGATCCTCGGGACTAGTAAAGTGATATTGGGATTTTCTATCACGAAATGCTCAGTATTAGCCCGGAGTCTGGAATTGTGCCCGGTATGGCGATAGGCTCGCCTCCTAATACATCATGGGACGGAAATACGTTCGGTGAAATGTGGGTGTAATGGTTACACCTCTGTCTACGACTTCGAGGATTACAGGCGTGAATGCGTATTAATTCTACAATTTGATAAGATCGATGTGAATGATCAAAGGCGTTACGAGTTCACGCTACATTGATACATACTTTACAAAATATTTATAGTTATGTAGATACTAAAATGTAATTCAGATAACCTGCCTAGTTAATATTGGAAGAAGACAACCTTTTGAAATTACAATTAGCTGATATAATTTTTACAATGTTACATTTTAATGATTAAACTAATTAAGTCGGTTAAACAGTATTTGATATTGTAGGAAACATTAGCAGTGCCGCAACTGGATACGTCATCGTCAGCAGAATCATCAGAAACATCATCAGAGTTATCTTCAGGGCAGTTGTCGAGTTCAGCGTCGACAGAACTTCACGAAGGGTCGGGAGAGGATCCGCCTGACCCCTTACCATCTTCGGATGCTAAGGTAATACATATTTTCTGAGATTATCTAATTATTTAATTTATTATTCAATCAATACGTTGAGTTTGGTATTGGGATATAAAAGTGTAAATATTTACATAATATTGTTATTAAATATATATTCATTTGGATTTACGACAACCCTAGAAATAGTACTTGAGGATTACACCACTTTTGTTTCTTTTTTTGTGGTTTGTTTTGCCTCGATATTGTAGTTGAGTGCGTACGCGGTACGACTGCTGTGTCGGTCTTGGGTTCGATCCCATGGTCGGGTAAAAGTAGTTCTCTATCACGAATGCTCAGTATCAATCCGGAATCTGGATTTGTACCTGGTATGGCAATATGCTCGCCCCCTATCACATCATGGGACGGAAATAAGCTCGGCGAAATGTGGGTATACTGGGATTAAAGGCGTGAGTGCGTGGAAAAAGCTAAATAGCGCTCTTTATGACCCCCGACAAAAAATAGATATTGTAATTGTGACCCCTTTGTGTCTATGTATCATAGCGCTTAAACAAAACAACCGATTCGAATACGGTTCCTTTTTTATTGCCTTGATAGGCAGACGAGCAAGCGGCCAGCCTGATGTGAGCTGTCACCGCCGCTCATGGATATCTGCAATGCCAGCGGCACAGCCAAGCCTGCCAAGCCCACACTGATGGAATACTCTTTTTAAGCCTCGTATTTGAGCGCTGGTTTAGTCGATATATTAATTCGTAATATATTTGATAAATAATACCTATATGTAAAATTGCGTTTCAATTTCCAGAATGAAACTCGTGAAGCATTGAAAACCGACGGCAGTGAACATGACCCGGTGAGCATTTTCGTATTTTTAGACATAAATACTACAATAGAACTACAATAGATTTTTGATGAAATCTATGTGCTAAGTCTAAGTCTAATAAGAACTATGACAGAATTAAATAGTGAGGATATTATAGCATTAAGTTCATTGAGTATATGTTTTAAAGCCCTTGTAAAAATGTTATAATTAATTACCCGTTTTTTGACAAGAAAACCTGCTTTCTGAACTAATCAGTTAACAAAGAAATGTAGTGAATCCAAATAACGTAAACCTTCTTTTAATTCGATAACTATTTTGGTTTCAAAGACGTTGCAGTTTTCGTGACGAAGACTAGGAGAAATCATTTAGGGCTTTCTAGACGGTACACATTTTTATCGTCTTCAAACCACAAGTCTTCTTTTATTCTAATAAAATCACTCTCACCTTTGCGACGTGAAAAAAGTGTATTCTATGGGGCGGACTAGTAATACTTCTTACTCTTATTTGGGGTCTCTAAGTATCTTAACTCGGTAGTCGGTTGTTATTATCAATTCTCATAATAACTATTAGGTACAGGTCTAGGGCGACGGGTGAAAGGTTTACGATAATGGACATCATTTTTTTTCCATTTTTTCTCCTATTGACACGCATAGTGAATGATCTTTTATAAAAACACGGTTAGTGCAATTTATTTTTTCTTCCATCAACCACTAACCCAAACTACTTTAGTTTCGTATTAGTTTTACGGTCAATTTGTGTTAGTAATTGAATCTAATTCTATTTGTTAACACTAATCTAATATGATTAGGGTTTTCAAAAGTGAAAGTGTAAAATTAAACTTTTTTTTATAGTTCAGTAATATTCAATTGTCAAAAAAACGTCTTATCAATAACAGTGAATTCTAATGCTAGCACAAAGGAAACAAAATTAGAGCATTTGACTCAAGTTTTCGGACTATTATTAATATCTTATTCAGTAGGTATATAAGTTAACGGATTTATTATTATTTTCGATATTGTTGTAAAGAGTAACAAAATATAACTGTTCTATTCGAAATGAAAAGGTTTTCGCAGTATACATCTTTGTGGTCATGTCAAACGAAAATAAATGTAGATAATAATTTCTTATGTTTACGCGAATATTACTCATTGAAGTAAAACTAATTTAAGCGGATTATAACGCGGTTTTTTATTAAATTTGATCCCGACGTTTGGAAGACTTTTCAGCCATGTCTATTTTTAGTAATGATATCACAAAACATAGTGTAATGCAGTTTTGATTTAAAAAATATCCTCTTAAGTTTATTGTATAAAAAATATAATACATAATATAACACTTGTAAAATTACTGAAATGATCTATAATATATTCTATTATGTAGAAATATATAAAATGTTATCGAGTTGTTTACTTCCAAGTAAGGAGATACTTGTTTATTATTCTTCGAATATTTTCGATTTCTTAGTTGACAAAATATTTACATGAGTTGTTGGTCTGCAAACATCTTGTCGTTGCCAGCGAAGTCTTAACACAGTGAACTACTATCGGCGATACATGAACTTCTTTAGTACAATATAATTACCAAACGTAAGTCACGGGTGAACACTCGTGGTACAAGGTGCTCGCTATTGGTGTTGCTTAACTCGATGTGTACTACTGAATGGAAGAGGCCGTGGCGCAGCCCTAGCGCTTGTGCAATAATACTAACAATATCATAATAGCGTTGCGAAGGGCCTCTTTAATCTTATTTAGCTATCGCCACATTCTTGTATTACTGTGCCTGTATCGGACATCATCGGTCTGTCTTATCGTAGGCCTCTCGATTTCTTCTTCGAGGAGGGAAGAAGCATTTATACAGGCCGGCATGACTCTGGTGACCACCGATAAACTTATTGTATGTCGGTAGTCGCTGGTTTTTGGACTGCACTACGCTTACCATCAGGTGTAGTGCAGTCACTTTGCCGTACTCGGATACAAAAAAAAGCAGCGACAAACTGCTACTTCTTTTTAGTGTGAGAAAGTGGTACCAACTGACACGGTCGAGCCGACCCGTTTAACAAAACCGTGCCTCTATCGCTTGTAATTAGTAACAGCTTTTTCTGTTGATGGAAAATAGAGTTGCGTATCTCATTAAATGGATCACTTAACGTACAAACACAATTGTAAAATTAACATAATCAAGTGGTACCATGAGAGATGGCAGCTTGCGCTAGTGACAATGTCAAGTTCATTGTTGCACGTTATTTAGTATGGTATGAGATAGCATCGCTGACCCGTCTCCGCGCCGGCGTGTGATGAAATAGCTGTTGTTCGACTCACTTGCACGTAAACCATGAACGAGGTGGCGAGGCGGCGGTGCAGCGATGGTGCGACCGACGCGACGCGACGGTCACAGGTAACATGTGCGTTCTACATGTGGTCGTTCTGTTCGCACTTGCTTTCTTGTTAGGGAAGGCTTAACATGATTGTGTAGAGGAACGGGTGTTAGTGTTCTTCTGGCGAAGGGGGAGATCCTCCAGTCAGGCGGGTGTTGTACCTGACCGGCCGCGGCCCCTCCCATGGTTGATGTTCGGAACTTGTATAATATATACTAATTCGTCGCGCAAATTTTGCGAGCGCGATGCAGGATTGTTCGTGTTGTGAAACGACGAATGAAAATGATATATCGGTATAGATGTGTAGTGTTAGATATATGCCTCGAAGTATTTATGCGGACTTAAATGATCCGGGAGGTTGCGGGTTCGATCCTTAGCTCGGGCAATATTTTGATAGTTTTGGTAGAGCAATGCACTCTGTTATATTAAGCTTTATAAGTAACTCATTACGTACAATAATTTACATTTCTTCATAATAGGATTTAAAAATAATAAATTAAAATCTTTAGATTACGAGTACCGCAAATGTGCTGTACTAATGTTACTTATACTAATGTAGTATAAGTAATGTTTTAAGTAGATACTCATATGGAAAGAAAGTAAAAATATATAATAACATCCATAAAACTTAAATTATAACATTTGAATGTAATAACACGTCGCCAATCCAGTAAAGTATGTTAAAAGCTAATTTTGTTATTTTTATTGCGCTAGTTACACACATTATTCATTTACGATTCTTATTATAGTTTTTTAATTCGAATCAATTTGCGGAAGTGTTGCGACGATAAGAGTTATTCTACTAGCCCAATTTTATAACGCACGGCTCGCGGCTTGTGACCGGCCTGACACACTTCTACACATTCATTGTACAAAACTTTCAAGGGGGTCGTGACTGTGAAATGGTGCATTACCGCTCGCTGTATTTCGACAGATTATTGTCCGCAACAATAAAACTATTTCAATGCTTTCAAAAGATATGTATTTCGGACTTTTATAATGCATCTTTAGGATTTTTTATTTTTGTGATAGTTTTTCCTTGTAATGCTTCACCACACGTCGCGTTGTTTCTTAGTTAAGACAATAAATTTTAGTACTCTAAGGTTGTGCCCTGTGATAATGACCTTGATGATTTGCGCCATACAATAAACAAGCAAAGTGGAGGTTTCGCGGGACTCAAATTCAGTGCGGCGGCGGCGTTTTTAATGGTTTTTATTTGTATTTTTATTTAGAATGTTATAAATCGTGTATTAGGTTTATTTTTTTAATTTAGAATCTTTGTGAATCGGTAAGTCAGTTCATTAGTAAAGATGCGTCAAAGATCATAACAAATTTTATTTCGACAGTAAGTTTTATAAGGAACTGTTTTACCCATATTTTTTTATATATCGATTGATTCTGCAGATGTCTCCGAATTTTCTTGAAACCAACGTCATTGTTACGATTTAGCCTTAATAACTGGCTTAAGATTAATAAAGCCTACTGAAAACGATAGGTTCCTCGGTCGATAAACATTTACTAATAGTATATAAATACACCAAACAGTGACACATAGTCCTTATGCCACACTAGGATAAACCTGTATCATACGTATCAGGTATTACGAGGGACTTGCGGTCCTACAACACCGAAAAACATATTTGTTTGTACATGTTTGTACAACACACAAACATTAATCTCTGTGCGAGAATCGAACCCGTAGCCCACTGCGCCATGATATATGTCAATACTATATGTTTGTAGGTGGGCGTTTATACCTTGTAGGTTATTAGTCATATTTGTTTATAAAGTGTTAAATAGCTAAAATAATTAGCGGAGGTTGTAAAACGTAAACGCGTGAAGGCGGTCGTAAGTCGCTTGTTCAG
Source organism: Amorpha juglandis (assembly GCA_949126905.1). NCBI lineage: Eukaryota > Metazoa > Arthropoda > Insecta > Lepidoptera > Sphingidae > Amorpha > Amorpha juglandis. The sequence goes on from OX421380.1 coordinate 6,827,608, forward strand.
GAAGCTGGTAGTTAGGTCCATGGTATCTCAGGGCTATCAGATATTGCACAATCTCCATGAAACTAACGCGGCGCAATTTTTCTTCATGGTGTATAGTTATATACGTACAATTTTTCCATAAACTAAGCAATAGAAAATTAATTATTTTTTTCCGGTTGATTCCGAATGAACAATGGCTCATTCTAAATATAATAAATGGATGCCTTGCGTAAATTGTATATATCTCCAAATATGCAATTTTGCAGAAGAGCGTTTGAAAGACATTATCTGGCTTTATTACTCTTTGATGTTCTTTACGCTATAATGATCATAGATACGTAGAACAGCTATATCAGTAATATTTTTATGTAGTATTTTTTGAGTGGTAGAGTCACGCTGTAGACAGTTTTGTCTACAGCATAATTAGCTGGCTCGACTGGGTCTTTAACACTGTCTCACAGAAAACCGACGTAAAGTAGCGGCTTTCTGCTGCGTTTCGTACGGTGAGTGAGATATCCGGAAGCCCAAATCCCCTCCCCTTCCCAATCCCTAATTGTCCCTTTCCTTTAAGGTCGGCAACGCGCCCATGATACTTCTGGTGGTGGGCGTACATGGTCGGTGGAGATCACTTACCATCAGGTGACCCACTTGCTCGTTTACAGGCGTATGCTATAAAAAAAATGTTATAAAATAATTATTGTAAAGTTACCTTTTATTGTTACAGGTGGTGTTCCTCTCAGATAAGAACAACTATATACCAGTGAGCATCAAACCCCGTTCCCCGGCCGCGGACACAGCGTGGAGAGAGCCGCCCGCTTGGGAGCGCGAGTACAGGAAACATCGGACTAATGGAAGTAGAGTTCAGTGTAAGTATTTAATTCTTCACTTACTTATTTATAATACCTTTCACGATGGAGCAAAATCTAAATGCCTTTCGCCTCATAATTATTTTGTGTGGATTGGTATGGGGAAGGACTGAAATCTGGATTGAAATGCAGAAGCACCTTTGTAATGGTAGAATTAACCCTGCCTATTAGTTATCCGCTATTTTGTTAACAATATTTGTATCGGCATAACTCATCATCACTGTGAATGTACTACGTTACGTTGCACCGTATTCAAGGGCTGCACATGTATATACAACTCATATTAACTTTTTGATCAGTGTCAGGTTCCATAGGAATATCGAATCAAATGTGTGGTGCAGGTTGTAACTCGTTTCTATTCGTATGCTTTCCCTGAATATGAAGACAAGGTCTATAAGACCTTAACAAGTGATTGCTGTGTACTTGTATGTTGTAGAATTTAGATACACATCAGTATGTTATATTATGATCTACCGGATACTGCATGACTAACCTAAACCTGAACAAATCTAGTAGCTATCTCAGTAGTAACAAGAATTATATGTCTACAATGCTCGGCCCTAGGCGGTTGTGAAACATAACAAATTGAGATGTTATCGTAACACGCGCGTGGCGCCGCTTGCCTAATCCTTTGTTTGCCTTTTTATTAACGCATTCATATGTGATGAAGGATACCATTAAAACTTTGTACAAAAGAATAACCTAGCCTTTTCCTGTTCATAATTAAACACTATCTTTTGCCTGCGGCTCTGCTGGCATGTCAATAATGCAAGGAATGTGGATGCATTTTCTTACTTGTTACAGATATTGAAGCTGAGTGTCAAGACGACTTTATGAAGATTAGAGTTGGATTCAACGGTTCCTTCAGCGGCTTAGTGTACTCAGCAGGTAATTCATAATTTAGCTTAAATCAACCATATTTATCATAACACTGCCTAAATAAAAGATCCCTAAAGAAACGAACTTCGTCGGGCTATGTGCGTAATTGATGATCAAAAAACTAAACTTAAATAAGTAAATAATATAATTATACCCAATTATCATACACATACTGCTGACCTCGCACTGTATTAATCCATATCACGGATATCAGGAAATACGAGAGAAGAACAAATTATTTATGGATCACACAAACATTTGTTTCGGGGCGGTAATCCCACAGCCTCTGGTTTTATGCGCTACGAATCATATAAGCATATTACGCACTAAATCTTAGAATCCAGCTTAAGATATTCATACCAGCGTAATCCTGTAATATCTTGTAGAACAATTACGGACGCTAACTAGACAACTGTCATAACAATGTTATTGTTGCATTCGTCCGATGTACACGGCGTATCAGATAGCATACAATCAACACAGAGCCATGTCGGCTCTGCGGTTGCTGCTTGATCTTAGATAGCCGGGTTCACACGAGAGCGACCCTTTTGCACATATGGTTAACAAATCGTCGGTGAGCATGTTTCCTAGATTTAATCTCCACTTACCTAGATTCTAGGTTCAGTACAATTTATACATCCGGTATAATGTTAGTTTTCAAACTCCATCTTTGTTTAACTAACACTAGTTGTGCCTCGCGGTTTCATTGCATTTTTCTGCCCTTTCTTTAAATGATAATGCAAACGGTATCTAAATCAGTTGCATAGTTTAAAAGAAATAAGCGAAGAAAAAACAAACGCAGACAGCTTTTCGTTTTACATTATCTATATATTGATTAAAATAATCATAGACTATTGTTTAAATAATCCATTTGTTGAAGTTCTGAATTTAAGCTGTGTTTTTATTGGATTAAAATCAAGAATTAATTTACAATTATTATTCGATATTTTTAATGGAACTAAAAACAATGTGTATTTTTTGTATTCATAATTACAAGAATAAAAGCCATACGATAAATAATTATGGAAGTTAAAAACTTGATTATTAAAATATAGGTTCGTACTTATTGATCTTGACAATTGTAAAAATTATCATGTCTAATACCTTCTGTAATAATATAAAATTATCTGTGGATCAAGTGCAAATTCCTAGCCGTTTAATAAATTACGAGCAAGTCTCAGTGTGGGATAGTCAACATTGTTTACTAATTCGTGAGAGTAACAATTAATACAAGACACCGTTACAGGCGTATCTAAATTGACGCCTCTTGAACAAATTCTAAGATCGAGACATTCGAGTTCCGTACTTACAAATAACATAATACTAAATAATTTCATATTTAATGCCCTTAGTCACATAGTTTTAAACAGCAATTTGTAAAGCAATTCGCAAATGTTTGTGTAAATCTTCCTCAAAAAGTTGATATCTATTTTTATAGTTAGAGTTGAATTTGCAAATTGCAATAGGTGAATGAATATAATTTACCTTGAAACACACTGGTAGACCTTTTTCTGTCCTTTTACTGCGTCTTTATTTTAAACTGGGAATACGTAATGTACAGACTACGAGACTAAAACCTATGTATGTGCAGTGAATCCGATAATTTGATAGAAAAATATGTAGATCTAAACTATCTCGGCTCCTGAAAATCGGAAGTCTATTCCCAGCTTTAGCTTCATGTTTGTCTACTATGATTGTTTATTCCATTTTCAAATAATGTCTTTACAAAATAAATTTAGGATTAAATATATGAATTTTAGTTCCACAGATCTCTAAAACGATTAAGTTACTTCAGACTAGCTAACGAAAAATACTAGCGTTTTATTTACAGAACTATTGACCAAGTTACCTAAATACTACAATGAATGATTCATTCAGGTTTTGCAATTACTGTTATGGATATCTTATATCAGCATGTTTTATTCTGGCTAGATTCATTTACGGAAAATAGATCCTAAATACTACATAAAGCAAAATAGAGATATAGAAACTGAATTACTATTATTTATTTATTTAAAATTCATTTATAAAATATGTATAAAAGAGGACTTAATGCCAGAGGCATTCACTAAGGGCCGGCGCTCATTGACGGCATGGCACGGCATGGCACGGCAGGTCATGCTGCGGCATCCCGCGGCGTCCCGTGGCATGCCGTGGCATCCTGCTGAATGCCCAGCCACTCTCTCTCTCTCGCGCACCGCGGCAATCCGTGGAATGAAACGGCATGACACGTCTGGCCGGAGCATCCCGCGGCGCGTCGCGTCATACCATAGCATCCCGCGGCACGTCGCGGCACTGTGGTATTGAAATAAAGTAACGTGAATTCTAAACTCGTGGCAATAAGATTCAAAATAACTTGATTAGTAATAAAATCCTTTGCCATGCCATGCCGTGCCATGCCGTCTATGAGCGCCGGCCCTAACAGTCGACCTAAGATGCAGAGACGTGAATGTGGGATGTATAAAAGATAAAGGTGAAAATATACTAACAAGGTACTAAGTCATAAAACTTATTAAAATACTACGCTACTACTATTTCCTACGATCTGTCGGGATTAAGCTGTAGCTCTGAGGGCATTAAACCAACATGATTAAAAACATAAGGATTTATTTCATATAATTATTTTCAGGTTATTCGTATGACCCGGACTGTATGTACATAAACGGCACTGGTCGCGATTATTATGAATTCTACATACAGTTGAACCGATGCGGCACCCTTGGCAGGAACAGTCAGCACGACGACTCCAGGAAACATCCAACTGTAAGTCGGTTACATTACGTTGACCTGTATTCTATTGAAAATATACTCGTATCATAAAGGTGTTATGTACATCTGTGTGACACCTAAATTAAGCATCCTACTAATATTATAAACGCGAAAGTTTGTAAGAATATGTATGTTTGTTACTCTTTCACGTAAAAACTACTGGATGGATTTTAATGAAACTTTACAATAATATAGCTTATACATCAGAATAGGACATACGCTACTTTTTATCCCGGAAAAAGCAGATCACGCGGGCGGAGCCGCGAGCAAAAGCTAGTGTAAAATATTTATAATACTTAAAGTAAGGTTTATAGAGCTCTATGTCACATGTGAATGTGATGATCGTTGTACCGCCCAAAGAATTCGTATTACATTTCACATTCAGACGTTTGGCGACTCGGCTGAAGCTATCTAAAAGCTTATTTATACTTTGTGATGTAGCTATCAATTGTTATTAAAAATTTATAATACTAGTAATAAGACAATACCTAGGTAATACATAAACTTACATAACTCTCCCTACAGTTGCAGTTGTAACTTTCTTGAATTGTAAATAAGCCTTTATATTGAACACATTCATATAGAAATATTCCTTTAGACACGCTCGATTTCATAATACATTTAGGAGGTTATAATTTGATTTGTTTTTGTGATAGAAGAACCTAATGTGGAACACCATAACAGTGCAATATAATCCACTGATCGAGGAGGAATTAGATGAACACTTTAAAGTCACCTGCGAGTATGGATATGACTTCTGGAAGACGGTCACATTCCCATTTTTGGACGTAGAGTAAGTAATAGTTTTGACATTTTTGTTTATTTGTTAAAATATCTATTATAATGATGATTTAGTTTATTAATCTTTTTCTCTCTCTTTTCTTAATTGATCTCTTAAGGTTTAAGATAGTTTCAGTTCAAAGTGTAAGTACGTTGATGTATAAACTCCTTTAAGTTCCAACACGAAATTACCTACTTATATTTAATTCGAATCGAGGGAAGAACGAAGCACTTGAGTTTAGGCAGAGACTATCCCGCCCACACACCGGCCATTGTAACTCGCACCAGGATCGACAGTGGCACGCATTTTTGCTGACACCGAGCAGTGAAGGTCGGCGAATCGATATACTATATTGTCTTTAACCCGCAACGAAATTAATCAAATATAAAGCTAGGGACGAGTTGGAAATATCCACTTCCTTTATAGTAAAGCGGAAAACAAAATAATGAACTAAGGAGGTATCAATCAACCTCAGGCACAAGGACATTTACAACTGAAGGAGCTAGTAGTAAAGCACCATGGGAATCATTAAATGGGTCGTATCATACGATCTTATAAACTTGATTCCAATAATAGGTATGGTAAATACGCCGGAAAACATGGAAAGTCTTTCTAGTCTTCACAAGATCCATTTAGCATACAACTCCAGACGTTATTTGTATACTGTCTAACATAATTTTGCGTTCTTGTTGTCAGAGACTACACTTCCAAAGAATATGATATGCGGATTGCTCGTACCGACAAGTGTAAATCATGGGCACGTAGGCGAATCAATTAAATTAAATGAGAACAGTTTAAATTTAAAGTTGCCATGGCCCGTGAGAAATTGTGAAACACAACGATCAACTAGCCAAGTTTTTGTTACACGATCGCGAACCGACGGAAAGTAGGTATTGATACCGTCCCTTAGTAGAATTATCCCATCGCTATTGCCGTGTCGTTTAGTAGATCTTTGTCATTTTCGGAGCACGGTTTAAAAATCCCATTGATTCTCAATAGCTCACGCGACCTAAGTAAGCTTTTGTCCATATTCTCTCTCGTTGAGTAATACTCAGCGGTATTCTGTGAAACCGGCATATCTGAAAAGTTCTCCATAAGAATTTGAAGGTCAGTGTGATGGACTAAGGCCTCTGATTCAGTAGATGAGGCCCGTGCCTAGCACTGGCTCGTGTATAATACAGGGCTAGTATTATTATTATTATCCCTAATCATCAACTATGAATTATTCAGCATCGTCTAGGATTGAAAGACGTCAAATACGGCAGGCGCATAGGAAATTATATATATTAGGTACTTGTTGTCACGCGTAATCAAAAACCACAGCAATCCAACTTGCCTTCACCATAGAATCGCCCGCCGTCGAGCACAATTGATTTGTTGACAACTGGCACAGATAACTTTCTATGTTTCAAATAAAAATATAACTAAAATCACTTTTACTGTACAATACAATAAAGCGATTGAAGTTTTGTGGTCGGAATTCGTCACGCGATATTATAAGACATCATAATCAAATTACTTAGTAAAATAGGTTTCCATTTATTTCCTTTGAAACTATTTTTTTCATAAATGATTTGCTAAATGATTGAGACGATTTTAGATACACTTACTATTTTATTTATATATTTTTGAAATAGATGTTAACTCGGAGCATTTAATTCATTTCACTGCCTCTCAGTTTTGTATAGGTACCATATATCAAAAGATGAATATGAAAATCGACTGCCTCGATGGCGCAGTTTTTATGCGTAGCGGTACAACTGCTATGCTGAGGTCTCGGGTGCGGTCCCCGGGTCGGGTGAAAGTGATATTGTTTTTTTTTGCGAAATGCTTAGTTTCAGTCCAGAGTCTAGAATTCTGTCCGGTATGGCGACAGGCTTCTCCTCCCCCCATCATATTATGAGACGAAAATAAATGTGGGTGTATTAAGCAATGGCTTACACCTCTGCTAACCCCTTGGAAAAATGGAATGAATGAGAATATTATATTTTCAGGGTGGCAACAGGCAATCCGGTGGTATTCACGCTGCAGCCACCAGAATGTTACATGGAGATCAGGTCGGGATACGGCGCAGGCGGCGCGCGAGTCTCTGGGCCCGTACGAGTGGGAGACCCGCTTACACTGCTTATTTATATGAGAAGCGCTTACGGTAAGTTATTGAGCCACTTGATCTAGCTAACATATTGTGTTATAGTATGAAATTGTTGTTCAGTTGTGAGCTATTCTCATCAGCAGCGCTAAAAGCAAAAGTAATGGAAGAGTTCTCCGTTATTTATTGTTTTTTGGAATGAAATCTTCCATTTAGAATCATTTACCACTAAGTGTGGAAATCTCGATATAAGTAAATTTAATTAAATGTGTGGTTTGAAAACTAATATTTAAGGGGTATCCAGAATCTTATCACATATGTGAATCTAGATAACGGGAAATTAAATCTAGGAAACATGCTCATTGACAATTTTTTAGCCCAATAAATGACTTTGAGGTTTTATATTGTCAGTACGAGTTGTGACAATATTAGTTAGATTAATATTAGATGAATGAGGTTTAAAACGAACTTTATATCTACCAGTTATTTTTGATTCGATTAACTATTAGTGGAAAGATTAATAGGTTACCATAAAATAAATAACTAGAAAGTAATTATTGCAGAACAAATTGGCTATTTTAAAGTTCATATAAAATATATCGTAATAACAATTAGAAACCGTAACAAGGGCGGGAGCTTTACCGCTGTAAGAACGATCGCATCGCGTGTCTCGCTGCAATGTAAGTCCCGAAATATTTCCATTTGATTCAGTCCAAGTTCAATGATCTAATCTGTCTCAAAAATGTGGAAGATCCCGTTGTTTTTTTAAAGTGTGTCAGTAATATTTGTCACGCGTTTTCCGCTGATTTGTTCTTAAGTACACTGCTGATTGAAAACTTTACAAGTAATTACAACGGGGCACTTATTATTTTTATAATTTGTTCTGACGAATATTTGTAGTATCATTCGTTAGACTTTTAAATTATAATTACTCGATGACTTCGATTTACGGGGATATGATGAAAGTAGTAAGTTGTCAAATAGGTACCACAAATTAGAGCAATGTGATTTATCTATAAACCTAAGCATTGTTTTAATAAGTAGATGTATCTACCAAAATATAAATCTATATATAAGAACAGATTATGTTTATATTATTTATTTATTTATTATTTATTTACACTTTATATACATGGAGTATAAAGGCGGACTAAATGCTATTAAGTTATATTATTATTTAAGTTATATTAAATCAGTTTAAACACATTTTGTACCTGCCTACTTAATCCCGTAAATCTTGATATTTCAGATGGATTCGACATAGTGGTAAACGATTGCTTCGCTCATAACGGTGCCACCAAGCGGATCCAGCTCATTGATGAGTATGGGTAAGTATCGAGACGTTCCAAAGCTGTACCGTAGCGTACTTGTGGTAAACGGAAACTACTGTGACAGTAGCCCAGTGTTTAGTTTTGCAGATGGACTTTGTCCGTGATAAATTATGTGATATCGTTAAATCGTACAATTAAAACAAATTAATAACTACTTAATCTTAGACTTAAAAGTTATATCAGATTATCTGCCATACTCAAAAAAACAACAACACTTTTTTAAACATTTAATTTTCCTCTAAATTCTAAAACATAGGATTTATGGTAAAATGGAATATAGATACCGAATTTTAATGTCGGACATTTTATTTTTAGATGTCCAGTCGACGACAAGTTGATCTCGCGGTTTCGCGGCTCATGGTCAGAGTCAGGAGTGTTTGAGACGCAAGTGTACGCGTACATGAAGACGTTCCGGTTCACGGGCTCGCCCGCGCTTTACATCGAGTGTGACGTCAGAATGTGCCACGGCAGATGTCCAGTAAGTTTTATATTATGTATCTAGTTTTTTATGATAAATATCCTGGCAATGTACAAAATATTTTTTGGCAATTAAATAAATAAAAAATAAAAAAATGGTATGTCCCTCGTATGCGAGAGGCCGTCTGGGTTGGTACCACCGCTTTGTCTATTTTGCCGCCATTTTTACACACTTGGTGTAAGCACTGTTGTTTCGGTTTGAAGGATATTGAAGCCAGTAAAATTACTGGGTATTATGCCACCTAACATCTTATGTCTCGGGGTGACGAGCGCAGTTCAGTGCCATGCAGTGCTTTGTAATTCAAATCTGTGTGATGTTGCTTATGTTTATGAGCAGGCGCTTACCATCAGGCGGAGTCTCAAAATATCCAGATTCGAAATAAATATTTGTGGATCACATTGACAGTGGAAAGGCAAAAATGTTAAAGCGCTAATACGTGAACTTTACAATAGAGCATTTTAAAGTTGGCTTTTTACCATAAAATATCATATAATATATTTATCTACTGGATAATTTTCAATTAAACTTATATTTGATTGAATCATATTTTCCCCTAATATAATTATTATGAGATTTGTAGTGCAAAAAACAAATTTAAAATACTCTAACGTAAAATTCAGGTATTGTAATTTTTGCCTACACACTGTCGCCATTAACATTTGTTTTGGCGCAGGAATCGAACCCATGGCCTCTCGTTTCACGGCTGGCTTCTCGCTTGCCACGAAGGCTATTAAGAAAGCACTATAAAATATTATTATTTTCTAGTCGCAGCCTTGCCATTGGCGTAATATGAAGAGTGTGCGGCGACGATCGATAGAGTCGAGTACTGAGCCGGCGGCGAGCGTGCCGCCGCGACTCTCAGAGAACATCTCACTGTTCCAGTCACTCAGGGTGTTGCAGGAAGGGGAAGACGATGCTGAAATGTCACCTAGCACAAGTAATTGCATATGTATTTTCTTTCCCAAGATGTTACAGTCAAAGAATACCTTACGATGAGGTGAAGGAAATCTAGTTGACATCGTCTCGCGTCCTTAATCGAGAGGGAAGGAATTTAGCATTAGCTGGTATAGAAAGATCATAATGCCTCTTTGGTCTGGACTGCAGCGTACTAATGATGAGTACCTATCGTGAGCACCGGGTTTAATTCCTAGGTCGAGTAATCACAATTTGTGGTTGAGTTTTCGATTCGAAAAATCATATATGGATTGCCAGCGATTGTAATTTGTGCCCGGTATGGCGAAGGTTCAGCTCCTATCACAGCATGGGACGAAAATAAGTTCGGAGAAATGTGGGTGCCGTACTAGTTGTACTTTTGTCTACCCTTTCGGAATAACAGCTTGAGCTTATGTTATGTTATATAAAATTATACTCTGTAACCGTAGGTAAAAATAAAATTAAAGTGCCACACGATGTTTATGAAAAATGTTTCATCTATATTTGGGCTTCGGCTCATATAGTTGCAAGTTTGGCGCAAGTCGATTAGAGCTGATTAGAGGAAGCAGAGCCAAAAGCATTGTCCTACCGCAGGCTCCTAGATTTGATTCTTCCTTCTTCGGAGTATGAAGAAGCATTTATACAGGCCGGCATGATTCTGGTGACCATCGATAAACTCATGGTTTGTCGGTGGTCGCTGGTTTTTTTGGACTGCACTCCGCTTATCATGAGGTGGAGTGCAGTCACTTTGCCGTGCTCGATGCCATCGGAAAAAATAAAACCAATCGCTGTCTGCCCAGATCGGTATTGACCGAAAACAATGTGATCAACTAAATGTGATACTTATTTGTGGCCTCCCGCGGTTCAGGTTCGCCTCGTGCGGGGGCCGTTGTGTAGGTAAACATTTGTAAAATATGTGTTTTTGGATGATAAATGATTATTATTATTTGTCTTAATTTTTCTCAGGTGTAAAAGAAGGCCAAACGTGCATGAGGACATCAGCATTATCGGCAATAATGGCGTCCTGTGGTATACTCATAGCCGCATTATGTGGGGCCGTGCTCGTAGCCGCTCGCGGATGGAAGAGAGGCGAAGGTAATGCACCGCATCATGCCTACGTGCCACATAAGGGGCGGATAAAATAATACCCCACGAATATAATTTAAGTATTATGCCTCTATTACATTTGTAAGTTTTACTTACGGTCTTACTAAGTGGCTCGCATATGCGGATACAGCTGAACGAACTTAGAGATAACTTAAATCTGACATCAATTTGTGTAACTTACGTAAATGTCATACAGAAAACAACATACAACGCTGTTTAGTAATTTCTTCGGAAGACCCCTTAGGTACGTTATTAGCTTTCGTGAGTAAAAGTTACAAATGTAAGTTTTAGAGTGGGTTCCTACGGTACGTGATATCACGGACGAGCAGGAACTCGCAGCGACGCACAAAGATGATACAAAATTACAGATCGAGAGAAACATTACAAAATAATTAATTCTTATGATTAAAGAGGTGAATAAGAGTATATTAGATGAATAGTCAATTGTTAACGTATTCAGTTGGAATATTTATTTCATAACCTTAAAATTTTACCTTCTAGCCACAGCAAGGCTCCTCTCAACTCTACATGTGGGTACTTTTTATACATACCTCGTAGGTGTAACTTCTCTTACTGATCTACCCATGAGACTTCCTACGTTCATTATTTTCCGCTTTGTTATGGTGAAATTGGGATAATTTATATTTCTAACTTCTCCTGACTTTCTATTTTGTTAATTTAACATCCCCAAGACTCGCCGAGCTTCACTGCTCGGTGTCAACAAAAATCCGTGCTAATGTTGTTAATAGTCTCTGATCGACCAATAACATATACCATTGGAAGAGCTATTTCCTGAACGGTTGTTAGTATTCCTCCACCGAGTTTAGTATTTTTCACGATATTACGCACCGAAGGAATCTACTATCAGAATTAATTTATTTATGTTTAACTTGAGGTGGTAAGTTCACATAGGCTCTGAAGAGAAAGTACGTTATTTTTTAATTTCTTTACTTTTTGCTAATTCCATTTCTTATGGAACTTTCTCTCCAGGGCCTTTGCCTTTTTTCACTTTGTATATGAATGAATGGATTTATGTATGGTTAAGCTGAATATATGCATGTGTTATTGTCAAGGAAATGTTAGTGTTGCCAGAATTTTTCATAGTTTCACGAACATTGAAGATTCCTTGAAATCTGTAAAAGCAAATGTTCTGATTCTTATAATATTGTTGTAAGTAATACAATCAATATCATTAGCCCTCTATATAATAACATTGAAAATGAGTGATGTTTCTTTAATTTATAATGGAAATTTCGATTACATAACTAGAATCAATGATTAATTAAAGATGATAAAAATAAAACTAGAATTACTTTTGAGTGAATTGAATAAACATGAATGAGCAGTTGAAAACAAAGTTAAGAATAATCTTGTAAATATAGACAAATTGAGAGAACATATATTTTTATATTTTAAAATATATCTCCTCCGTTTGCCTATTATTATTTATATCATAATAACTGTTAATTTATCGATGTTGTGATAAAAAGTATTAAGTTATTTAGCTTAGGTAATTTAATTCCATTAGATAAGTATTGCCTTTTACTATAAGTATTTAAATCCAAACGATTATTAAGATACATTTTTTAAGATGTTAGTATATAGTTGTAAATATTAATGTAAGATTGGTTTAAATTATTCCATGTTTTTACAAACATTTGTATGATTAAATACAAATACGCTTTGTCAAATGAAGAAAATAAAATAATTAAAATGAAATGGGGTTTCAATTACTCTCAAGAACATCCGACTATTGGCCTGACTCAAAAATTATCAAATGTTATATTTTGATCTATTTTTGTTGGTATTTTAAAACTGTGGCGAAATCATCGAAAATCGATGAGACCATACTTACTTTTTATAATATACAATGTGTAACAGAAAAGTATGGTCATATATAAGGGCCGTTAGTAACGGCCCGTTACATACATCTGACAGTAAGGCCGCGGACTCGAAGTCAGCGGCAAGCGGCGCGGCGCGGGTGCGGCGCGTTCAAATGCATAGATTTAAATGGACCCGGTCTCGAAAGCAGCGGCGCGGCGCGGGCGCGAGGAGCAACGTACGAGCGGCGCGCGCCAAATGAGCGGCAACTGCGCGTCTGCATTGAAGTAGTGCTGTGTATTTTCAAAAATGCCCGCCGACGTGGTGGAGCAAATTACATCATATTCACATCAATTTCGTTCGCGAACAGACACTAATTTCTCATAGTACAACACTACGCCGCTCGTCGCGCCGCGCGATCTGCCCGCTGACTTCGAGACCGGGTGTCCGCCGCACCCGCGCCACCGCCGCCGCCGCCCCGCACCCGCTGACTTCGAGTCCGCGGCCTAAGTGTTACGTACCGAATCATATAAAAATCTAGAAATCCTGTCACGCTAATTTTAATCATTTGTTTATTATGATCGATAAGATCGATCACATCTCTATAAATTAAGTGAGGTGCGTGAGCAAGAATAACAATGCTGGGTGAGGAAAGTTTAGCTGTTTATCATTTAGTGTTGTCAAAAGTGACAAGTTGAATATCGACATGGTACTCATTCAATAAGAAAAATGGTTTATTTATGTCCTTGCAATCCAATCGGATTTGGTACTACAAAGCGTGAAATACTTTTATCGTACACTATACTTTGCTTTAATTCGACTACGCATTTCTATAACATGATGTATATCTATTTTATTTTTTCAACTACTGCGTTGTAGACATTAAACGTGTCTTCCTGAAATAAATTTAATGTCCTTTTATTATTATAAAAATTAACGTCATGAAATATAAAATAAAAACCATCGAAATAGGAACACAAAATATATAATTGCAAACCATACAAATTGTAAGTACATTTAAAACTAAAAAACAATAAGACACGCTTAATTAATCATAGATCTGTGTCCCCTGAACTATTAAAATAAACATTGATTAAAGTGATTCTTCATAAAAAAGTTTAAACATAATTTGTTTGCGACAAGTTACGGAAATTTAGACTGTACTCAAAGTGATTAGCTTGAATATTTGTGCTATACAAAATCTATCGGAATGGAGGTTACGCGCGACCAAGAAGCAGCGCGTCGGCGGCGTTTTAATGTTGTGAAAGTAATATTAAAAAGTATTACTTTGAATTGATAATTCGATTCACTAGAAAATTTGTGTAAAGATAATAAAGCAGCAGTAATTAAAACTTTTTTTTACAGAAGTTAAACACAACCAAATCCTGCTTCGACAGAAATTTCCGTAACGAAACTATATTTCACATATTTTTTTATACAACAAGTTTCTCAGAATTGTCTTGTATCCTAACGCGATTTATTAGGACCAAGGAGTTTCTATACTACAAAATATCATAAATCTTAAAAAATAACAAAAATAGATTTAAAGACACAGTTTAACAAAAGAATACAAACTAGTCATAATTCGATGTTTCGATAAAAAAGGAATATAAAATAGATTGTAATAATTAAATTGTCATGATATTATCGTAAGACTTACTCAATAAATATTAAAATAAAAACAAACTCACTTAATCATAAGATCTGTTAACGCATGAAAAATAAAAAAAATAAACTAAATTGCACTCGAAATTATGTTGCTACCTACGATAAACATGTTCTTCAGAAATTAAGTACATATAAGAAATCAAGCTTTTGAAAATTTTGTACTTCTTGTTTTTATGGCAATATTTATAATCAGGGTAGTTGTCTCTGCTTCAACTTAACTATTTTATACACAAAAGAAAATAATACAATAAAGAAATCCTACTATGAATACAAAATCATATTTTAAGTATTTTTATGGGCAAAGGTGGAAGCGTGGTGGAAACATGTCTATGTCTCTCGCACGCCTGCACTGCAATGGCCTTTGCCAATATTAACGTTAAAAAATAGCTGTGTAATTATTATTTCGTCTTTTGACAATTTCGGATCGGATTTCTAAAATTATTACGATAATAGATTCTAAGTAACATTAGTTAGTGATACAAAAACGAGTCAGCTACCCTATTAGAATTAAAGTTACTAGAAAGTGTCTATTAGTTTACGAATACAAAAAATAGCATACATTTTTCATATGTGAATATAAGTATGATGTACACATCGACAATTTATGAGAGCTTTTCATATAAGATCCCTGCTTTTCCTTAGATCAGTTTATGGAGTGCAAATCGTATTTAATTTTACATAAAAATCCTGCTTGGTATTTGTATCATGCTCATTACAGGTCATTTAATGGCCATTTTGGTTATCTACATATAGAATGATAATTTAATTAATCGAAATTTTAAAAGGGAAAACCAGTCCTGGCTTAATGTAGACATGAATAATAATGATTTTGTTTTGTGCTTAACATTTAGTTAGTTTTTTGAAGAATAATAAGTTCATGCGCCTTTCAGCACCTGTATTAGGTGTGGCGTCTTCATAGAGCAAGTAATAATCTCTATGGCGCCTGTGATTTCACTTCTAATTATTATTTGTAGGTGTTTCAAACACATCAATTTCATTATATACCTGTTTTTAGAGTAGCGATCAAGACTTAAAAATATTTTTATAATATTTTATGAAAACATATGAAATGATAGTAAACCCTACTAAAACATTTCTATTAATTAAATTAGCACCCAGTATAAGTTTTAGTTTTACTATTATTTATTGACGGCGGGTAGATCGCGTATCATACCTTCTAGATACGAAATGGCACCCTCTAGTATTTGTACTTCGCATTCTTTCAATAGATTTATATTCCTCCTGCAAAGAGAGAAAATTACATTACTTATTATTTTAATACTAAAATCTTTGATAGATAATAAATAGTCCTTAGCTCTTGGATCTCATACAGCATTGCTATTACAATATAAGATTTTTTCTCTGTCATATAATCGACACGTTAAATGCAGTGTTTTTTTTTGTGACAGAGACACATTACTTGTCTATTGACAGGTACATACAGCCATTGTGTCAACCAAATAAAGGAAAGCAAGATAAACATGATAGAGTTGAATTGTCTATATTCTATGATATAATTTAACTGTTACTACATTTGTTTCGGATTTTTACGGTTGTATTAGTCGTCACCTCAAGTGATACTAGATCACTGGGTAGACCTTCACTGGACCATTTAGTTAGCTTTATAGATCTAAATATACCTGTGTATCGAGTCAGGTTCAATGTCTTTCTTGTAGGCGGCTCGTAAGAGCTTGCAGCGAGTGAGGAGGTAGGTGTACGCGCGACGGTCCAAGTCAGCGCCCACGGCTGTAGCTCTCGTCGCTTCTGATGGTGCTAGATCACTGGGGAGCCCTTCACTGTACTACTTAATTAGCTCTATAGATCTAAATATACCTGTGTATCGAGTCAGGTTCAATGTCTTTCTTGTAGGCGGCTCGTAAGAGCTTGCAGCGAGTGAGGAGGTAGGTGTACGCGCGACGGTCCAAGTCAGCGCCCACGGCTGTAGCACTCGTCGCCTCTGATGATACTAGATCACTGGGGAGCCCTTCACCGGACCATTTAGTTAGTTCTTCTGTAAAAAAAAAAAAAAAAGTGTGCGTCCCGGGACGCTCGACAGAAGTGATAACTTAAACTAATGTGGGTTAAAGTGAGAGCGGAGGAGCCTGCCTACTGCTACCGTATGCGTGAGAGAAAGGGAAGCCAGACAGAGTGGCGCCGTAAAGCGTTACGTTACGGCGCCACTCTGTCTGGCTTCTCTTAACGCGTTACGTTACGAAGTCCGGTCAAAGCCCTGTCAAAGTCGTGTCAAAGTCATGCAAAATCGTGTCAAAGTCGTGTCGAAGTCGTGTCAAAGACGTATCGAAGTCGTGTCAAAGTCATGTCAAAGTTGTGTCAAAGTCGTATCAAAGTCGTGTCAAAGTCGTGCCAAAGCCGTGTCAAAGTCGTGTTAAAGTCGTGTAGAAGTCGTGTCAAAATCGTATCAAAGTCGTGTCAAAGTCGTACCAAAGTCGTGTCAAAGTCGTATCAAAGTCGTGTCAAAGTCGTGTCAAATTCGTGTCAAAGTCGTGTTAAAGCCGTGTAGAAGTCGTGTCAAAATCGTATCAAAGTCGTGTAAAGTCGTATCAAAGTCGTGTCGAAGTCGTGTCAAAGTCGTGTCAAATTCGTGCCAAAGCCGTGTCAAAGTCGTGTTAAAGTCGTGTAGAAGTCGTGTCAAAATCGTATCAAAGTCGTGTCGAAGTCGTGTCAAAGTCGTGTCAAAGTCGTACCAAAGTCGTGTCAAAGTCGTATCAAAGTCGTGTCAAAGTCGTGTCAAATTCGTGTCAAAGTCGTGTTAAAGCCGTGTAGAAGTCGTGTCAAAATCGTATCAAAGTCGTGTCAAAGTCGTGTAAAGTCGTATCAAAGTCGTGTCGAAGTCGTGTCAAAGTCGTGTCAAATTCGTGCCAAAGCCGTGTCAAAGTCGTGTTAAAGTCGTGTAGAAGTCGTGTCAAAATCGTATCAAAGTCGTGTCGAAGTCGTGTCAAAGACGTGTCGAAGTCGTGTCAAAGTCGTATCAAAGTCGTGTCGAAGTCGTGTCAAAGTCGTATCAAAGTCGTGTCAAAGTCGTGTCAAAGTCTTGTCGAAGTCGTGTCAAAGTCGTGTCAAAGTCGTGTCGAAGTCGTGTCGAAGTCGTGTCAAAGTCGTGTCAAAGTCATGTCGAAGTCGTGTCAAAGTCGTATTAAAGTCGTATCAAACTCGTGTCAAAGTCGTGTCGAAGTCGAGTCAAAGTCGTATCAAAGTCGTGTCAAAGTCGTGTCAAAGTCGTTTCAAAGTCGTTTTAAACTCGTGTCGAAGTCGTGTCAAAGACGTGTCGAAGTCGTGTCAAAGACGTGTCGAAGTCGTGTCAAAGTCGTGTCAAAGTTGTATCAAAGTCGTGCCAAAGTCGTGCCAAAGTCGTGCCAAAGCCGTGTTAAAGTCGTGTAGAAGTCGTGTCAAAATCGTATCAAAGTCGTGTCAAAGTCGTGTCGAAGACGTGTCAAAGTCGTATCAAAGTCGTGTCAAAGTCGTGTCGAAGTCGTGTCAAAGTCGTATCAAAGTCGTGTCAAAGTCGTATCAAAGTCGTGTCAAAGTCGTGTCGAAGTCGTGTCAAAGTCGTATCAAAGTCGTTTCAAAGTCGTGTCAAAGTCGTGTCGAAGTCGTGCCAAAGTCGTATCAAAGTCGTGTCAAAGTCGTGTCAAAGTCGTATCAAAGTCGTTTTAAACTCGTGTCGAAGTCGTGTCAAAGACGTGTCGAAGTCGTGTCAAAGACGTGTCGAAGTCGTGTCAAAGTCGTGTCAAAGTTGTGCCAAAGTCGTGCCAAAGCCGTGTTAAAGTCGTGTAGAAGTCGTGTCAAAATCGTATCAAAGTCGTGTCAAAATCGTGTCATAGTCGTATCAAAGTCGTGTCGAAGTCGTGTCAAAGTCGTGTCAAAGTTGTATCAAAGTCGTATCAAAGTCGTGTCAAACTCGTGTCAAAGTCGTGTCGAAGTCGTGTCGAAGTCGTGTCAAAGTCGTGTCAAAATCGTATCAAAGTCGTGTCGAAGTCGTATCAAAGTCGTGTCAAAGTCTAGTCGAAGTCGTGTCAAACTCGTATCAAAGTCGTGTCGAAGTCGTGCCAAAGTCGTGTCAAAGTCGCGTCAAAGTCGTGTCAAAGTCGTGTCAAAGTCGTGTAGAAGTCGTGTCGAAGTCGTGTCAAAGTCGTATCAAAGTCGTGTCGAAGTCGTGTCGAAGTCGTGTCAAAGTCGTGTCAAAGTCGTGTCAAAGTCGTGTCAAAGTCGTGTCAAAGTCGTGTCGAAGTCGTGTCAAAGTCCGGTCCAAGCCGACTGGTCACTGTGTGGCGCCACCTGGGACTTCGAAATTATCGATGTTCCAGGGAGGTCGGCTAACGCTGGCTGGTCGATGGAGCGCTCGCGTTACGGAACGTTTCGGTTCACCCTCCCATAAGAAGTTATCACTTCAAAAACACTTTTTGGTTGTAGTTTGAGTTTTGGCAGATCCTAACTAATACTATTAGAATTTGTTGTTATGTTGCAATAATCAAAATTAAATAATCTAGCTTTTAATACTAACTAATCTCTCAAAATACATATACCACACTAGATTTATCGAACTAACTGTTACTATGAAATACAAATTAGTGTTTTTTTACACCATATTCGTCTTTTAATAAACATATGAATGCAGCGTTAAGCGTAGATTTACAATTTTGTAATTATTATGACAAACATTTATGATTTTGGCTCCAGACTTTTATGGATATTTTTTTTAACTTGATGCTTCAAACCTAATGAATTTTGGAGGGTTAATTCTCCATTAATAGGCACAATTATTAAGATAAATCATTATCGACTTGTTTGCGTTGACCTATTTCTCATGTTACACTACTCTATATATTGTTTATGACTCACGTTGATTCATATTAAATATCCTGATGAAGGCCAACAGTTCAGCGCTTACAGGGCTGACACCTTTGTAAATGTTATAGTGAGTGACGCCGGCTAAGCCAAGTTTTGTGAGCAAAGACACCTTCATTTCCCGGAGAGGATCACTGGAGCTGATTCCCAAGCTCAGGGATAGACTGTCGTGCTGATTGTCCGAGTACACGAATCTGAGATAATGGAAATTAGGCAAGTGTTTAATACGGTACAGTGGAGGAGAAAAGCAAGTATTTAATAGCTACTGGTAGAGCCACGCTGTACATAGTTGTGTCTACAGTTTAACGGGTCTAGCTCGACTGGGCATCATTGTCTCATACAAAACCAACGTGCTGTGACCGCTGACTGCCATTTTTCATACGGTAATTGATAATTATGGAGACCAGACATCTTATCTAAAAGATATATCGTGCATTTTGGGTACCCAACAATTTTATTTGAGAATAAACTAGTTTAAGGGGTTGGAAGCGGGGCCGCCCACAAAATACGCATTGTTTTTGAAAACCTATACTAAATAAATTTTAAAAATGTAATTCCGATTACAATTAATGAATTTTGAGAACAAGATAGTGGCCAATGGGCCTTTTAACCCGCATATTCATATTTCTATTCAGTAGTGAGTAGTTGATTGAAAAAAAATGATTTCGAACTGTACAAATACTTAGTTTTTGATTAATTCGACATTACTCATGATACAACTAGCATATAATAGTCATAGTCTCTCCTAACAATCGTATCAATTGCAAAGCAATTTATGACTTTTAAATAACGCCGGCACCTTCCCATAAAATTAAATGTCATGATGATATAATGTATCGAATCGCTTCGGATGATACCAGATGTTACATCACTGCTTTTTTGTCACACATAGGTAACAATAGCGTACGCGAATAATTCTATTGCAATTTAGATTTAATTTTGTCAATTATATATAACCAACATGTCATAGATTTAAGACCTATTTGGCGATGTGCGAATTAATTTTATGCGATGATTTTTCCCGTATAGTGACAGCACGCTGCATCATTTTGTTTTATTAACCGACTTCAAAAAAGGAGAGGTTCTCAATTCGGTGATTTTTTTGCTCTTTTTATGTTTGTAGCAGTGTACCCAGCAGTGGGTAGATACCGGTTATGATGATGATAGGTATTTTAATTGTTAATTAATGTTTACTTAGACAGACATCTTGAAACAAGCGCTAAGCCAAATACTTAAACAATTAATTATTTTTAATAGTGCAATAATACAATCTTCTTACACTTTAATGTACAATTAATTTGCACGTTATGATAATTGAACTCTATCTACCTTTATGAATAACGCATCATGAACTGGTTGTCATACATTTTTCTAACATTAACATTATTTAACATTTTAACTTTTTTCAATTTGTGATCTGATGCTCGTCTTACATGAGCCAGGAGAATCGGATAAATTGACACGGATTTTTACTTTTAGAACTTATAAATACAAAAGTCATATAACGGGTGTAAAGGAAAGGCTTCCCGCAAACTAAGACATGGTAGTGCTGGTGTTACGGGCATGATAACCCTAAATATGTCGCGAAATAATTCTACTATTCTTTTGCGCAAATGCTGTTTTCCTTACGCCCAATATAAATTCCACGTCCCACCGTAAGATACAATAAAATATGGTGGGTGTCATGAACTACGAGAAACTAACTTTATCTCTGTATTTTTTTAAGATAATATCAATGTATTCGTCTTATATGTATGTATATATGTATGTATCTTGTACAATCCATCTAAATTATAACAAAGAGGATATCAACACTTAATTAAAATACTGATAGGATAAAATGTCGACACATTTGTGCATTTCTGAAACACAATATCACAAAGCGGTAGAAAGCGTTATTGTTAGAAAATTTATAAACAACACAAGATTACGAATGTTTACCAATTTACCCATTGTGCAGAAAGAGGTCGGCATTCGGCCGCGCGCCGTAGAATATGAATATCTGTTCGCCAGGTTGGAAATCTCTCAGCGCGTAGCATTCTCCACGATTCTGCTCCTTGTTGAAATCCGTTGTGATCTAAAAACACATACTACACTTAACCATAGCATGATCCTATTTCAACATTTACAACTACTATACATATACAACTAATGTGTCTCTTAATATTGTCGAATTACATGAGTTATTATTTGAGGTACTTTGGAAACTAGGAATCGAATAATTTACAGCCTATCTACAATATCTTTAAAGCAATGAATCGTTGTAATGAAGGACGGGTACTGTAAATGAACTTTAGAATGTTAATTATATAGAATGAAGACACAATTGCAATATATTTTTTCAGAGATTCCTAATGTTTTAAGCATAGTGCAAGCAGTTCGAGTTTTCCAAACGTGGCGATACTGTGGCCTGCAGCAATATATAGAAAATAGTAAGTACGCATTGTGGTTGGGCGATACTGGGCGTTGCGATCTGTAGTTTGTGGCCGAGCGCAGAATTATTATACCTAAGGGCTAAGACATATGTGGATAACCTTTGTTAAATTTGAAATGTAAACTAACATGTATTAATAATAAGGCTTAGTTGCTGAATACAATCTGATACATCGCTAATCATGAGATTAAGATGGTCTATGATGTAACTATATAACAACATGATGTAATGCATGATCCAATCGATCAGTATCATTTCAAGTACATTATTGTTTAATAAATAAATAAACTTATCCATCACAGTGTCTTGATATTACAACAGGGTTTGTAATATGCTGATAAATGAAAATTAAAACCTTTGTTTCGTTAAAATGTGTCCGAATTAATCCTTTGTTAAGTTTCGTGCAAAAAAATCGACGATCATTTACGAATATCGACTCGTATTATTAAGGCTTCGGGATTCCGCTTTCATTTCCACACATTCATAATTGGCCTAAATTGCAATACGTCTGTGGAGCATACGGGAAGGATTGTTTCAAAATATCTTGGTAATATCTGTTTTTATAAGTGCCGGGAGAACGATCTGTTGCACTCAGATATCCGGAGTTTTTACCGGCATTAGCATATTACCCATGAGATATTACATGTACGATAGTCGATATCCACCCGTATGTAATGCCACTAAGTTGAGAAAATTTGTTACTCATTTAGAGACCTACTTAGTTATTATTTTTTAATAATAAATTTATGTCTTACGATTCCTTCGGGAAAAGTAAGGGATGCTAAATATTCTCAGGCCGCCCCTCCACGGCATGACCTTTCGATCCAGGTGCAATGTTTGTTTGAAACACGTTACCTTGCCGTGCTCATGGTTGCACATGTCCCACAGTGGTATGAAGGCTGTGACGTCAGAATTCGCTAGTTGGAAGTTGTTTTGTCTCGTCATCACTGTGGATACCGCCCATCTGTGGAAGATATACAAAATACGGTGATGTATTTCCCGTGTTTCAGATATTTGACATTGCTATAGCATGTAGGGTATGTAATATCCTAATAAGTGGTTTTGAATAATAAATGTACATACTAATGAACCTAGGCGTTACAAAAAGTTAATTAGAAAGTACGTAAGTGACGTAATTTGCCATGAGACATTGAGGTAATTAACTGTATTTTTAAGAAGTAGGAAAAATTACCCTAGAGGCCTAAACTAAATGCAAATCCATGCAGATCATTACTTCTTGGTGCGAATTCGTGGAAGTCGGAAGCAAAAGAATCAACACACATAACAATAATAAATATACATTCAATCAACTGTATCGTCCAATAGGACAGTGTCACGCAACATTGTTCAGTGTCGACGCACACACATGCATTTCCCTTGCCTGCACATCGTTAATGATTTACTGTATTCATCTTTATTGTACCCTCTAATCAATGCACTTAGTAACATGTAGTGACTGGAAAAATTAAAGAAGTAAAATAAAAGAGTTTCTGTTAAAAGTATTTATATTTTTTATTTATTTTATTATGCATCTGCTTCAGTCATGATCTCCACCACCCTAAGGTCGACCAGGAAAAATGCCTAAGGCATTAAAGTCCGCCTGTATACCATGTGTACAAAGCTTTAATAAATAAATAAATATTTAGAAACAATGACATCGAAAATCTATTTGTTAAAGCAGATAAATACCTAGTAAAGGTACTGTAAAGGCGACGAAAGAGAACCATAAAACGAAGACAATAGTTAACGCAACTAGGTAATGGACTTTTACTTCTGCGTGATAAAATATTTTCCTGTGCCCACTGTTCTATTGTCTTTGAAATAGATTATGAGATTAAACTTTCAAGCAATCATTTAGCGACAGTGGTCATTATATTTTCAGACTTTCCAAGATTCACTAGCCAACACAATTTTGTCTTAATTTGACTATTAATGTTACATAGGTGGTAGGTACCTCGTATACGAGAGGCCGTCTGGATTGGTACTACCGGTTTTTGTATTTCAGCCGCCAAACAACAATGTGTAAGCACTTTTGTGTTTCGGTTTGAAGGACATTGAAGCTAGTGAAATTACTGGGCATTATGAGACTTAACATGTTATTTATGTGTAAATAAATAAAAAAAACATAACAGCAGCGAATGACAAATTTTAACGTGTGCCAGCCATGAAAAAACTCAATTTATTGAATTTCCAGCTAATAAATATGGCTGACTCTAGTCTACACTAATCAAAGATTACGCACTTATGCGCCGTCTAGTTTAATTCGTTTGTTAACTAAACTATGAGCATATCATATGTGTGCCTTATTACAAAGTTTATCAATACAATGCTATTTATTTAGAGACGAATTGACCGGTACTTTTACATAATAATATTATTGCATAAAAGTGTTTGTAAACATTCGTCGACTTTTCAATGTGTACATTACAGTGGATGAAATAGAAGCAGGGTTATTAAACTGTTATTGGTACATTTCCGAAACGTCAACCAAAGGATGTTGAAACATATTTTTACAGAAATTCATGAATGGTAAACCAGGTGGTCGCATTCGGGGTTTCTGCTACATAATAAATATCGATTACCCTTGAAGATCTTGGGATTTTTCTCTAATTAATGATTCTAAGCCGAAATTTCTAAAAACCGTGTTTAATAAAAAAAGCCAAACACCCAACTAAATTAGCGTTGAAGATTGATTTAAAATTCCATAGCATTATTTGCAAATTCCAAATTGTAGGGCTCCCTTAATAGATTATATTGTAATACTGAAATTACACTCAGAATACCATAGCAATATACCCAATTGCGGTTAACTAATAATAGGAAATACACAAGAAATACGAAAGTTATTACCAAGTATAAAAAGAGAAATTACCGTATTGCATAAGTCGTGTTATTGGGAATATAAATAATGTTGTATACTGCCAATTTTCGTAACAAATGTAATCTTGTACACTAATCTGGTGTGATTATGCGATGATCCATATTGATGGTGCATGTTATTTAGTAGAGTAGTTTTAGCCGCATCTCACGGCGATCTCACTGAGCTGTACGCCAGTTAGTTCACCGATGAAAGTAAGAGTGCGTGAGAAATCCACAACGGTGTAACAATTACCCGTGGAGTGAAGATGGAATCACGTCTGGAGGCTGTATTTTGTTTGATATTTAAGGCGTTTGTTAATATAGGGCTCATTGCCCTGAGCGATAAGGCCGCCAATTGTACTTCTCAACTTAGTTATATTTTAGTGTTATGTCCTGTACTCCTTGTGTGCAATAAACTTTAATAAATAAAAATAAATAAATAATAGTAATTTCGTGTGTAACTGTGTATAATAAAATTACATTTTTCTATTGAAATATGTTCAACTTTAAGGGAGATTTGAAAGGAATTAGAAACAACACCTTGAGTGTATGCAAACTTATTTATCGATGAACAAATAAGTCTTGATGACCGCCAATAATGAAGTGTTGATATAACTTTTATCGACAGGTGTGGGGCAGCTATTTCGAGATACAATCGCTCAAATCACCTCTATATGCATAAATTCATTAATAATATCAAAACCAGTTTTATTAAGATCAAATGGTTCATTAAAATATTGAAAAAAAATATATATTATTTGTTACACATAAGACAGTTATTTATATCTTCATAACATGCATATTATATGCAAGTAGGTAGGTATTCTACTTAATATTACACAACTCGCAATTTAACCAGATGACGCCAACTGTCGAAGAGAAATGCCGGCAAGCAAGTAGGCGTGAAACATTCTGAGCTTGTCACGGTGATAACGCGGAAGCTGTTTAGCGGAATCTATTTGACGAATGCAATACTATTTGCTGTCCAAGTTTATTTAAATGAAACTCATTCATTACTTAATGTACGTTGTCTTTGGATTACTGGTGTTTTGTTTTGTATAATAATGTGGAAACTCACATTTTCGATCGACAAAGGAAATTATGATTGAGGTCGTCATTTGTCTATATTACTGTCTATTATTGTGTATTGTCTATGTATTGTACTCAGTAAATACACCTGCCCAGGTATCTACGTTCTTGAGGATTGGCTATATCGTGTGGATTTTAAATTCAACGATCGTTGTCCATCATTAAATTACTACTTACTATAATAAAGGTCTTCTCTTATATGTATGCATTTTTAATTCGATAATCATGTATATTTTTTACAACTCTACTTGTAACCTGTGTTACATAACACAATAATATAACGCTCGTTTTAATGTAATTCTTAAATTATTTCACCTTTATTACAGAACGTTGCTATTTTTTCCTAACTTTAATCTTGATTTGTAAAAACGAATTACTATGATACAGCAAAGTAACTTTATGGTTTAAACCCAATATTGCATTTTATATTAGAACCGATTATGTGTCCATTTTGCAAACATATTACATATGGACAGGGAGCCCTCGGGTAGCTGATCCACTTGACTACTATCAAGCTCATTTTCCGTGAGTAGCTTCGTTTCGATGAGACGACCAACTATTCCCTATGCGAAAATTCTCTATTGTGGTAGCTAACAGAGGTAGCAAGGATAGAATATTTCGATATGATGATACTCAAAAAATTATTATTTTATTTTAGGACAATATGACAGTTAAATTATATAAATATTAACTAAGTAAATACAAAAAAATCAGCTGGTTAGTAATCATTCTTATGACCTCGTTATCGATACCTATTGGAAGCCCCTCCTTCCAATAGGTATGATTACTAACCAGCTGATTTTTTTGTTTTTACTTAGTATATAATTTAACTGTCATATTGTCCTACAAATAAAATAATAATTTTTTGAGTATCATCAAATCGAAATATTCTATCCTTGCTACCTCTGTTAGCTACCACAATAGAGAATTTTCGCATAGGGAATAGTTGGTCGTCTCATCGAAACGAAGCTACTCACGGAAAATGAGCTTGATAGTAGTCAAGTGGATCAGCTACCCGAGGGCTCCCTGTCTAATATTTTGCGGGATTGCAAAACAAATGAGGACGTTTTGTGCAATTTGAGATGACATTAAAAGAATCAAATTATCATTCCATTGCATTGTTAACAATTTAAATTGATTTTTTCCTGGACTATACATTGCAGTGATTATATCATATTTGACCCTTAAACCCATAAAGCACATCCGACACATAACATGTGCGATAGTTACATCACTGTAGCTGCGAATTTTGTAATATTTAATTACAGTTATTCAAGAGCTATAAAGTAAAAATTCATATTGTGTAAATTGGTTTCGTTTAACATTAAAAATTAAAACAAATTGATATGCGGAAATTGACTTGGTATATACATCGTTAACAATCTTAAATATTAAAACAAAACGAAAGCCGTTTAAAATGCATTCGAAAATAAAACTAGTTTATCTTGTCTACCTAAGTCAAATAAGTAGTCAAGAAATTGTTTAAATAATTATCATAGAACAAAACAAGTTTTCGAATAATTTGATCATGCAAAAATTAAAATGTCAGGGACAGACAAAGATAATGTGAAGATAAAAATTTCTTCATTCAATATTGCATATTAGATTGCACTTCGTATATTGTTTACAAATGAACACATATTAATTGTAGGTAATTTAAGAATCAGTAGATGGTCGTAACGGTTCTTCTTCCTATTGAAATAAAGGGCAGTGGCAACAGGTGTGTGTCCATGAATTAATTTCTCAAGCTCAAGACGACGGTTCTCTTAATTTCAGTATAACCTCGTAATAATAAACATTACCAAAACAAAAAAAATAAATAAATTACTTAAATACTCTTTACCCCCAAAAAAACTTGAACAATATCTTGGTTTGTGAATAAAGGTCAAAACGTAGACATCTTTAAAACAGAAGTAATTATACCAACAGTTTGAGATTACATTAGAGTAAGTTTAGTATTGTTCCAAAATCTAAAGGAAGTGACATTGTCTTATTGATAATAAATTTACTTTAAACCTTAATTTTTTTTTAGATAATGATTATTTAGAAAGAAATGACTTAAACAAAGTACATTAAAATATCCATAATGATTATAACAATAGAATGTAATCGATAAATGTAAATGTTGCGCGTGTGAGTGGCACGGGAGCGACATTCCGCGACGGAGGCAGCGCGTCGCGCGAACGCATTCCGTTTCACGTGCTCCGGACACATCTGGCATCTCTTCCTCGTATGGAAATTGTTGTGGAAACATGGTGTTTTCAGAAAGTACTATTGTACATAGTAAATTATGAGCATTAGCGATGTTATGATTCTTTTGATCCGTCAATCCTACTAATATTATAAACGCGAAAGTTTATAAGTATGGATGGATGTTTGTTATTCTTTCACGTAAAAACTACTGAATGGATTTTAGTGAAACTTTACAATAATATACCTTATACATCAGAATAAGACATAGGCTACTTTTAATCCCGGAAAAAGCAGATCACGCGGCCGGAGCCGCGAGCAAAAGCTAGTAAGTAAATAAAGAAATGACCCAACAGGCATAAATTACAATTGGAGAAGTTCTAGGAAATATACTGAAAATGCATTGCGCAATAAACATGTAGGTACGTACACCAGAAAAACGTTATAGTTCCTTACCACTCTGTTGCTTATTTGCATAAATGATTAAATTAATTTCAACCTGTTACGTTAATTTAGTATTAGTTTTTAAATTAATAAAATACGTATATTATCAAGATTTAATTAGAGAACGAGTTCTTGTTTGTTAGTATCGTCCTTACAGTCACAACAAGAAATGCAAGAGTGCCCCAAACACTGTCGCATTTGCCGATTTTACCACTCGGTAGCATCGAGTCGGTGAGCGCTAACGTGTGCCGCGCGATTGTCACTTTCACGTTCAGAAAAATAGAAAAAACGCGGGAAACTTGCCTTGTGAAATCTCACATACACGTCGATTAAACAACTAGTAACATAATTGCCGTCGTAGAGCATCAACCACCGCGTCGGATTGTTTACAAACACCATGATGAGAAATAAAACAAAATCGACTGTGTAGCTATTCGATACCTTTTGAAAAATAAAAGACTGTCATACGTGTGACTCTAGGCTTCTTTCTCGCCTTCCTTCCTCACTTCGTTACTTCGGTCTGGTGATTGTGGTGTTTCAGTTTTCAATTGTGCTTCATCAACAACGTAGCAAATATCGTGCGAATTTATTTCGAGTTCTTTAATCTTGTCGTGAGTGCAAACGTATTTGGAGTACGTTTCGTTGAATTTGAATATTTTGTTGTAATATGGGTATCGTTGAGAAAGCGGCAATGCCTTTATTAAGCACGTTGGCTGCTTTGGTAATCATCGTGCATTCTACTGAAGAAGACACTGAATCGGGCTACAGGCGGGATTTACGACCGAGAGATTTGGACATCGATACACCTACATACGACCAGGTAATACGTCGAATACCATTTTATATTAATTTAGAAACTTGGATGTTTCAATTAAAATAAACGTAACATAAGAAAATATCTCAACACTATAATATTTGAAATAAAACTAATTTCAACGGATTTTATCGCGGTCTTTTTAATTTAATTTTGGCACATAACAAGATTGGTTTGGTAAACATTGGTTAGGTAAATCATAATATAATAGTTACTTCTGTTCGTTCGCGGAAGTAATTTTTTTGCTACTGATTTCATACCCAAAGTATTAAAATTGGCTTGTAGTAGACGAATACTTTATTTATGAGAAATAATTATTTGAAAGAATCTCAATTACATCAGTCATATAACATAAAGTAGAAAGAAATGATTCCGTTTAAATTTTAATTATTACAAAAGATAACGTTAGATATTTCAAATATCAGACGCTATTTAAAATGAATGTCATATTATTAATAGCGGATATTACATCCAGTTTTTGTAGACTTCTAAACGTCTAGAAATCATGGGAGGTGGCTATTACAAGTAGAGCGTGCTTTAACTATAGTCTACCGAGTGTTCGTTGTAATTAGATAAACGATATGGGCATATTGTGGGATGCAATTTGTTTGCGATATGCCTCATCAGTGACGGCACTTTCTTTTGTGCATTGCTGCGTTTAATTATTATGGGTGATATTGCTTGTATGCTCATATGCATATTTCTTGTGTTCATCGTTTATATGCATGATGAAAGTCGAATACAATGGCAGGTGAATACGTGTAGTAACATCTTAATTTTTTCTTTAATAATAATGGATGGAAATCATAGATGCGTTAATTAAAGTAAAAACATAATTAAGAGCTAGGGGAGGGGATTTGGATCTCCAGATATTTCACTCACCGTACGAAACGCAACAGTAATACTTAACGTCGATTCTCTGTAAGACAGTGGCAACAATCCGTTAGCGCCGGCCCATTCATGCTGCACACAAAACTGTGTAGCGTGGCTCTACCACATATTATTCCCGCAACATCATAGCACTTAAATGAATGATTCGATGTAATTGTGATTTTTGATCTACTTCAAAACTGGTTCATCGCGATGGATATTAGCTAACATTGAAGACAATTTGTTTAGCCGTTTCGATATGACAGTTTTTTTTTTCTAATTAAAGAGAGTACTTTTAACTTTTATATTATTATATGAGATGCAAGATACATTATTCTCTTTATGTACTCGATTATTGTGATGACAATTTTCTCAAAATTGTAAATACAAAATAAATTTAAATATAATTAGCATATGTAGTGCGTAAATTGGTATAAAGTGAAACTCAGAGTTCAATGGCAGTTGGTGGTTATTTAACGTCTATCTTTAAGTAGATACGCGCTGGGCCGTAATATTGTGCTAAACACCATAATTACTTCCAATGTCTATAGGAAATCTTGACAATACTAATAAAAAAAAATGGCTTCTGTATAACCGTTTATTTCTTACTAGCTGCTAGCGCAACAAATATTGAGAGGGTGTGGACGATATCGAAAAATCTTAAAAAAGATTATAGGAACCTAGAACCCGATTGCAACGCCACCTACCGGGTTCAATTGTCAACCTATACCATCTAGGGGCCCACTCAAACACAAAACATCATCGAAATCGGTCCAACCGTTTAGGAGTGTTTGCAAGACTATAGAGCAACTGATTTTTATATATATTTCTTATTATTTAGTAAAAGCACTTATATAGTAACTAAGATAGATTATTGATTAGGCTTAGGCTGACAAATTTCTCACTGGTCGATGAGGTCGTGGTTCGAGTTCCAGGTTGAAAAATTACAATTTGTGTTTGAGTTTTTGATCTGACAAACCCACATGAATTGCACGAAAATGGTGATCTGTTCTCGCCACCTATCACTTCATGGGACGAAAATACGCTCTTAATAATTTTAATTAGTTACGACGTTTCAAAACTCTTTTCAGTCTTCGTGGTCACGGGGTGGACTGAATTTCGTCGGGATCAAAACTAATAAAAAAACCAGGGTTCGAAAATATCCGATATTTATTATAAATATCAAAATATCGGATATTTATGATATATATCCGATATATATCAAGTTTGATATATATCCATTTTGTATGAAAGCCATATTATTATTTTATTGTATTATTTATGAATACTGTTTGCATATGTGTTACATACACATACTAAATATATAAAATAAAAAACTCGTGTTTGGATAAGGCAAAATCAACTAAAAACCATAAACTCTTCTTTTAGGGCAGAAGTGTTGCCATTTATGGATTAGAACTTACCATTAGGGAGTATGTTTTAACACTACTCCCACGCCATCTATATTTGGGAAGTAGAAATACAGTAACAAACTCTAAAAATTACTTAATAACATTAATTTTGTAAACCATTTTTGTATTGCAATATAGTATAAAAAAATATTGATATATATCGTCAAACCCAGCTTGATATATATCGGATATATATCTTGATATATATCCATTGATATATATCCTCGAACCCTGAAAAAAACCGCGATAAAATCCGTTTCAATTAGTTTTACTTCAATGAGTAATCGCGTAAACATAAGAAATCACAGTAATCTTCCATACGTATTGGTCTAAGATCCCGCGGAACATTGACCTTCACCCATCTGTTTACCGGATGAAAATAATATTTTAGGGTATAAAAGGTGTTGCTGAACACATACCAATAGGGTTGCCTAAAAAAATATGGTCAAGGATAGGTTTTGCGAAGTAAAAAAAAAAGAAGATATTATTTCACTAACTTGCTCACCAAATAAATTAACCTTCAATGAAAACCTACAATGTATACTACCTGCAAAAGCTAGGAGCTAGATGAGCGCAATTACCACTTTTTAGTTACCTGTTTGCACACGGCAACAGGTAAGTAGTGGCCAGAAAAAGGTAGGCAACCTATTTTTTGCAGATAGTATACATTGTACACTTTTCACTGAAGGTTGAATTTTTTTGGTAAGCAAGTTAGGGAAATTACAAAAAAAAAAATTTTTTTTAATGTTTATTAATCATATCCTTGACCATATTTTTTTAGGCAACCCTATTGGTATGTGTTCAGCAACACATTTTATACCCTAAAATGTTATTTTGATCCGGTAAACAGATGGGTGAAGGTTAATGTTCCCCGGGATCTTGTACTATATACTATAAACCACAGTTTTGCCAAATAAGTGACATAATACAAATCATTGCCATAAACACGTAATCTCAGTGAAACACATTATGGTGAACGTCAAAATTCACAAACACATAAAGATCAGTAGTAACTTTCATTCACCTCGGAACCGTTAATGTGCATAATGCCGAAATATTATCAATATTACGTTCGGTAACGGACCATCGGTAGCAATGACTATTGCTTATAGCCGCGCGATCCACTGTCTAGTGTCTGCTACTGATTGTAATATCTACACTAGTATTATAAAGAGGAAAGATTTGCATTTTAGTATGTAACGAATAAACTTAAGAACCACTGGACGGATTTGAAAAATTCTTTCACCATTAGAATCCTAGATTATCCCTGATGAACATAGGCTACTTTTTATCCCGGTAAAGAGCAGATCACGCGAGCGGAGCCGCGAGGAAAAGCTAGTATGCTATATGCTACATTTGATGGTTTATAGATAAGTGATTGAGTGAAGTCACTTAATAATTCAGACTGATCGGTTGTTAGACATCGGCGATACAGGTATTGTATGTTTACATGCTATTAATGTATATAGCGTACTACGCATTGATACACAGGAACAATTATCCGGTAATGCACAAGTCACTGAACAAGACTCAAGTTCGCTAGGAACCGGTTAACGCTTTCAACTTTCCTGCGTAACGTACGCCGGCCGGTAACTGTTTTCTTTGCAAATGCGGTAACTATATTTGCATCGATATTGAACAGTGAGATGTGCTTTCTCACTTTGACGTAACTGTATCGATGTAATAACCGGTCATAGTGTCGATTTAATGTAAATGGTAAATGCGGAGGAAAGCGGATTCTGATATAAAGCCAGAATAAATAAACAAATACACCCAACAGTCACATACATAGTCCTGACCCCACACTAGGTTAAACCTGTATCGTGGGTATCAGGAAGTACGAGGGACATCACCCAGACCCGAAATAAATATCTGTGGATCACATAAATAATTGTTTCGGTGCGGGAATCAAACCCAAGGCCTCTCGCTTCGCAGCCGGCTACTCGCTTATTGCGCCATAGAAACTGTCAGAGTAGTTTTATGATAGGGTTACCAGACGTCAAATTTGTTCTGATATGTTAGGATTTTTATGAATTGCTAGGATTCCGGTCGCAGTTTTTAATTATGAACACACGTACTGTAATCTCTGAAGGGGTAGGCAGAGGTGTAACCAGTACACCTACATATTCACAAATTGTAGACCCCGGGCTGGCACTGAGCATTTCAAGCAATATTTTTCTAAAAACTGATACATAATATAAATGATAATTAATTGTTGTTGTTGATGATAATTCTCTAAGTAAGTTTCTTCTATAAACCATTTAAAATACCAGATCGAACAAATAATAATGCCAATGGGTTACTAAAAGTGCACGTAAAAACATATTATTATAATTAATTGCTTATTCGTAACTACCAGTTATTTCCACGATGGGTCATTTGTTTTTGACATTTGAGGAAGTTCTACATAGTTACAAAAACCCATAGCTCCTAGGTGGTTATCACGATACGTTACGTAATATAAATAATTACGTAATCAGTAAACATACCTATTGGACATAATCAACAAAACATAAAACATCATATGTGCCGTCTTGCTGTATTTTAATTCAGATAGAACACAATCTTTCTTTTCTTCTGGCATCCCGGCTTGATGCCAGGATTATCGTTTTTCGTACTTATGTTTCTATTTTATTCGGTCTTGAGTATCCTCTGTAGTGAAACTATTGGCTCTACTGTGAGGTACATTACTTTCATACACATTACATTACATACGTCAAGCCAGCATTATTGTGTCGTCCGCGGGATCGTAACATTTATCCCACGTGGCACAGGCATTACGAGACCGACATACTCCTCGGGTTTCAAGAAAACGTGACCTTGAGCGACTTTCCCAGTTACCCAGTCACCATATTAATCATAATAAGCATTAATCTAATCGTACAATAATTATGATTGTATTATTGAAAACTTTGCCTAATCTCTAAACCGCAGTCACGAGTCTCCCGGCTCAGGAAATCACTCGTCTAGTAAACTGATTGAATTAACGTACCTGTTATAGTTACAATCAATGAACACGTAGACATTTATTAACATTTACAGTATTTTTCTCCGTTACACACAAGGCAGCACGCGATAACCTCATTTACAACACAGTTATCCAAAATTAACGTGATTTTTTCTAAGTCGATTTGCATGATATCGACTCATGCACTCTACTGTATAAATTGAAGGTCGTCCATGAGCAATGGTCGCTATACTATCCCGTAAAGATCAATCAATTTTTGTTTTTTTAATTTATTTTTTATCCTGGCACGTCGAAGTGACTATACTTAAAGTCGTCCAAAAAGTTAATGTTACAATGCCTATCTTCAGTTTACAATTATTGTTAAAAAAAAACAATTTTGTTTGTGGTCCGATCTGCGTAGATCCGTTTAAATTAGTTTTATTTCAATGTGCGATATTCGTGTAAACATAAGAAATCATTAGGATATATGCTATTATGACGGATATCCTAATACCACAGAGCACAGTGAGTTGTTACAACTTTGTTACCACTATCTTACGGAAGACCACCGAGAAGTTGCAGCTTGCTATAGCGTTTCGTACGGTGAGCGAGATATCCGGAGGCTCAAATGCCCTTTTCCCTTTCCAATCCATTGATTGATTGATAACTCTTTATTGTACACCACTCATAAGAATTACAATAGGTAACAAAAAAAATACAAACATATGTGTAACAATCGGCGGTCTTATCGCTGAAAGCGATCCATTAATTGGTCATTTCCTTTAAGATCGTCAATGCGCCAATGTTTTTTCTGGTATTATGGTCATTTACGGACAATTGAGATTACTTACCATCAGGTGACCTACTTGGTCGTATACGGGCGTATGCTATAAAAAAGCAAATAGGTCTATATCGGAGGGGTGATAGGAAACTCTCGGTGCGTGAATTCTACAAGCATTTTTTCTTACTTATGATCGGGTAAGGCCTTACGAGTTTGGCACCATGTACGTAATAGGAATAAACATGTTTTTCAAATTTGTATCGACGCCGTGGTTACTGTACATAAATGGCAATTTTAAATACTCTGATTAAGGCTGTACCTAACGATAAAATTTACGTTGAGTTACAAGACAGTTCTGACAAACCTACTAAGCTAATCGCTCTACAGAAATATATGTGCTTTGAGTTTGTGTAAGTGTGCTCAACTTATGTAAAAAAAGTTTTTATTAATGCTATTTTATAATTCTAAATTTCTAGTGAATCGACATATTGATGTAAATGAATCCTTTTCGAATAAAAAAACCCGATGCATTATTTTTGTAAAAGTTGTAACATTTAAAGTATTAAAATTGACAGTCTCAGTCGCGCAGTGGGCGAGCATTCTGTTGCAAAGCGAGAAGCCGTGGGTTTGATTCCCGCACCCAGACGAGAAATATGTGTGTGATCTATGAATATTTGTTTCGGGTCTGGGTTTTGTGGCACCGTACGTCCCTTGTAGTAGGGACCTCGTAACCTCGTAATACCGCGTTTTATTTTCGTCGCGCGAAACCAAAAATTTTGTAAAGCGTATATAGTCAAGGTTATTAGAGACAGGCAGTCTTAAATACTGTAAAAAGGGTTGCGTTAGATTAAAACGCAGGGTAACGAGAAAAAGTCCAAGTCCTTATGTTGCTAATTGCATAAAAATATAAAGAGATGCTTGATGCATGAGCAACAAGGAGTCGCTATAACGGTTTCTGGAAACTACATTTACAAATAATATCTTAAGTAAAAAGACGGCTCATTGCGGGCGTAATTAATCTTAATTTAAAGTAAATATATCTTGCTAAGGACTCCTTTGGTGAACAAATGAGTAAAGTAAAATAGTGCCAAATATAACTGTTACAAGTTCACAAGAGAGAATTTAAATAGTTAAAATGGATCCGAAAGAGAACATATTGTGTAAAAGGAGTTAAAATTCCGTCGAAATTCCCACATAACAGAATTGATGATGCAAATGATGTTAATTTCACGGGTTTAGGATGCATTTAGTGTTTGACATATAATAACTATATTAAAATAAGCTTTACAGCATGTTAGATCAGTTCATTCGCACATTATATTGATTAATATTAGCATTCTCTCTCGATAGAACATAACCGTAACTTACGCATTATTTATAGTAAATGAAACACATGATTGAGAGCCGAAACAAACGATTACGTAACCATGCATGTTTTGCGTTACAACAAAGGTGAAGTTTTGTAAAAAGCTTAATACTACTATCATTAGCGAAGTCGATATGCTTGAACATCTGCAGACGATTACGTACGGCAATTACATCACAGTGTAAATGTATTTTTTTGTCTACAAAATAAATGTGTGAAACTCACACGCGACAAGGAGATTTTTTTAACTTCAACAAACAATGCGATGTGCATGTGGAACACGGATCGTCTAAATTTATGTAATATTGTGTTCCAACATACGAGCTAGAAAACTTCATTAAATTCGTTTTACGCTTAATTATAACAAATGAAATAAAACTAATTTAAACGGATTTTATTTACGGACACCCCGTCCACCCCGTGACCACGAAGGCTGAAAAGCTTTGGAAACGTCGGGATCAAAATTAATAAAAAACTTCGATGAAATCCGTTTAAATTAGTTTTATTTCAATGAGTAATATTCGCGTAAACTTAAGGAATTATTATATAACAAATGACTTACTTGCATTGTTGAGTTTAATTGAACCATATTGCAGCTTCTTTATTGCACATAGTACATACTAATGCAATGTCTATTAGATGGTCAAAAATATATATTTAAAAAAAGAAACTCATATTAATCGATGTGATCTTTACCTAAACTATTTTTTTATATTACCGTAAAGTTCCGTTGTCCGCAGGTGTGATTAGATTATTCGATACCCTAAGGCTCAGAACCCTACACAATGAATAAGCACATCCAAGGTTTTCCTTTAGAAAAATATTTACAGCTCGAGGAGTATAAAGTAGTAAATATTAGCCCAAACGTCTCTCAAAAATATCATTGATCAAACACAACGCAATTTGTATACGAGCTTATTATACATATAGACCGTATTGCGCATGTTAGCAAAATCATATTGCCCAATAACATTTTAAATCAACTTTACTGATGTAGTTTCCTAAAACTTCAAAGAGTGTATATTTTAGTTGACGTTACAATCGAGGCTATTAGGCGAGCGCTGAATATTAATAACCTTAACCGATACAGTTGGATAAAAAATGCAGAAACTAGACTGAGACCATACAAATTAATGTATGCGCTCGCAACACTAAACACGATCGCTAAAAATTGATTTCATAAAATGTGAATTTTAAATACATTTACAAATATTGGTCCGATTGCTATTTATAGTTTCGTTTTGTGTCCTTTTGAAGCGGTTTTGTTACGCAAATTTATTACAATAATGTTTCCTTTTTAATTATATTAGAAAGATTTAAAATCTCGAATGAATCGATTGAGGGGTTGACGTCAGGCAGGCGGCCGGTCGTAAAAACTACAAGCGAAATCTTTCTGTAACATGTTACGCCGACCCGAATGCGAATGGTATAAGCGCCAGTGGAAGGAGATTTAGAATCTTGCTAATTGCGATATATATATTACAATATGCGCGAGATAGCTTTTTTCGACTGAAGTTGGCACGAGCCGCGTTTGTTTATTGCTATTTGTTTCAGATACTTAATTATTTTTATAAAATACAATTGATTATACAAGTTTTTTGAATACTTCAGAATTAACAATATTTGAAAATCAAATGGTTGTTCTTTCCTTGTTGCCCTTATTACCTTTTAATTATTATTATGTACGTGGCAGATATTTGGTATATTTTGGTAAATTATAATTATCATTTCAGCCGTGGAGAGTTGTCAATCAGGAAAGTATGATCCAAAAGTCCACTCAAGGAGACACTTGGCATGATAATTCTCCAGAAGAGCCGCCAAAACGCCGAAGACGCAAACGTAAACGTCGCCCTCAATCCTCATTCAACGAAGACCAAGTCCCTCAAGATAGGTATGGATATCCTGAAGAACCTGTGAGACCGTATATTGAAGTAGAAATGCCTGATACACGTCACACAACAGATACAGCTAAACGACGTCGAAGAAAACCCGAAGGAAGGCCTGTTGAGTGGACAGAAGAGCCGTTAGAACTCGAAAGACCTTTAAGAAGGCGAGGTCAACGAAGAAAACGTCCTTCACTTGATGCTTGGCACGACCTAAGCGAATTTAATGGATATAATAATGAAGAAACAAACACAGAGGCAAACACGCAAGAGAATAATGACTTTAATAATCGTGAAAGTAATATTAATCAAAATGTAACAGTATCTTTCAATGCAGAAAACGACAACGTTAAATTAACAGAGCAAGATCCATTAGTAGAAGAACATTATTTCCCAGTAGATCTAAAAGAAAAAGATTTTGATTTTTTAATCAATAAACCAGAACTGCAAGAAGATAAGTCGTTATCTGAATTTTCAATTGAAGTGATGACTCAAGCGCATGAGCCAAAAGTTGAAGAGGGGTTAACGAGACTACAAAGTAAGTTGTGGGACAAAACATCAGTTGTTTTAAACGAACATGAGAAACCAAAGGTAAGCATAGGATATTAGCTTATACAATAAAGCGCGCGCGCGTGTTTGTGTGTTTGTATGTGTGTGTGTGTGTGTTTGAGTGAATGAGTGAGTGGGTGATTGCGTACGTGCGTGTGTGTGTACACATACACACACACACGCACGTACGTGTGTTAAGTTCAAGCGTAACAAATAGTTAACAGATATTTTATTTTGTAGGATAAATTCACAGTTCAGAGCCATAAATGTGTTACCGATTTTATATCTCTGCCAAAACCTTATCTAGATATGTACACTAATTATGAATCATTAAAATATAATTTGATGAGAGAGAAAGCTCTTGAGAAGGCCGAACAATCTAGTACAATGAAAATAATATTTCACAGAAGACCGTTTCTTTTAATCAAATGTAGAGATAAACTACAAACGCGATCAGCGGTAACAATACAAATCATATTGTAAAGCTTGTTGGTAATACTACGGTGTTTAACAATCATGTTATGTGAACTGTAAACTAATTTGTGATGTTTGACTAGAAAACAGTTTAACAACTGAATAACTTTGTGTATCTAATTCCATATTTATTTACAGTAATATGTAGGCAGGCATATGATTATCTATTATTTTGATATTGCATATCAATGATAATTTCTAATTTCACAATAATGATATACGTAATTGATTTACAAAATTGTATATGTTTATTAATAATGATTACTTTTTTGATATATTTCAGGACAATGGTCCAATAGACCCAGTTTCACTCAAGGATATATTAAAAAGATCGAATGGAAGTAGTTTGAGCGAAATATTGCAGCAGCATAATTTGTCGTTGGCTGACTTACTCCGCGGAAAAGAAAATGTAATATCTATACTTAAATCGAAGGATTCATTTGAATATCGAAGTAAACCGGCTGTGGACATATTTGAAGAAGGCGACAAAGATGTAAAAGAAATAAAATTTAACGAGTCCAATAAAGACTACAAAAAAGGCGTCGAAAATACAGAAACTACAAAACAACAATTATCACATTCTATAGCCAATCAAACAGATCTTATACCCCAAAATGCAAATAGTGAATTTAGTTCATTTGTTCAGAATAGAAAGGATGTTTTAAATAAAGAAGAAGACGTAGAAATCACAACTATTACTGAAAAACATGAAACAGTTACACCAAAAATAGCAAGAATTAGATTTCCAACAGGTCTTCGCAAGAAGCTACATATGCGACCTATGATGAACACAACATACAAGGCTCAGTTGAGTAGGGATTTAATACCATTGAATGCTAGAAAATATATACATCATCGAAGGAACGACACTAAATCGAGACAGTGGAAACATATACATACACTCCCATCACATAATAAACTAATTAACCAAACAGAAAAGAAACAGACAACGGATATTGATACGGACAATCCCGTAATTGAAGAAGCAACCGTAGAAAATGGGAATATTTATAATGTTTCAGCACTATCAAATAATGTAGGTAAAAATGCTCAGTTTAAAGATGAAAATCTCAAAGCCGAAGTAACGACGCAAGCATATACAACAACGAAGGTTATAGTAAAGGAAATCTTTACAAATCTTACCGACGAACAACCAGAAGCACCGTTCTTAAGACAACCAGTAGAGGTGCCTGGAAATCGGAAACAACCTTTTCACAATAGGAAGAAAAAACGTATTCGACACAAAACTTCTACTACTGAACCTCCCCAAGAAACAGTAATTCAAAACTTCTTTGGGATTAATGAATATGTACCATTAGATATTAATTCGAGGCCACATATACCAGAAACAAATGAAGAAAGTGAAGTTTTCCCAACTAATTTAGAAGATTTTATAACGACACATCCGTCAGTCATACAAATGAAAGTAACATCACCTGCTAAAAGTTCCACTAAATTCACTGCAACAAGATATCCTACGACGCAAGGCACCACAGAAGAAACAGCCAAATTCGAAATAGATGAAATACTGAATGATACCGGAGGTATTCTATTTTATATGTTTTAATAAACCTCATAATTACAGAATTTAGCATCGCATTAAATACACTCAAACTTTCTCTTTTCAGCAAGTGCAAGGCTTTCAAAAATATTAATGGAAAGAAATATGACGTTAAGTGAACTTGTGGAACACAGAGAACGTGGCTCTAGTCATGTCCATTTAGCTGATATTTTCCACAATGCTTCTAAAGAACCTAATCCACCGGAACCATTTTTATCTAAGTCTCTAATAGAACCGATATCGAAAGAAACATATCCTTTAAGAGCTATTTTAGAAGCGAATTTACATGACGCATCTATTAAAGCAACTACTATTGATCCAAATATGGCAGAATATAATTACGTTAATATCCCAGTGGTAATGGATTTTGGTAATAATGTTAACGAAAATGCTGAAAATATGGGTATTATGTCCTTATTCTCCAATCTAACAAGATATAATGCAATTGCAAATAATAAAAAAGAAACTACAACACATTCAACAGTTCCACCACGCAAACCTGAGATTGTTACTAACATAAAAACTCAATTAAATAATACAAGTACAAATCAGAGAGAAAGTCGTGTATTGGCAGATATCGTTAATCACGACAATCAAGACGATATTGCTAGTTGGAAAGCAATATTTTCTCTAATGAGAGAAAATTATAAAAATGATAGTAAAGACTTACTAGAAAACTTTAAGGAAGGTAATAAAATGTATTATGTTTCGGTTGAGAAAAATTCTCTTGTCGAATTTCTCTACATACTATGTTTTGTTTTATTTCAGATTTATCCCCATCTCAAGCTTTGAAAACGATTACTTTGGAAGATGATATTGGTGGAGATGGTTTGATTGTACTAGAGGACTTGCAACATATTCAAGATTTTGATAATAATATATCGCCTGTATCTGACGAAAAATTAGAATTTAACTCTATGGAAGCGGGTGAAGCGTCATCAGGTATTTTAGAAATAATACCAAGTCAGACAAAATCAGTTACAGTTGCGACAGCAAGTATCGCTGGTTTAGCTATAGTACTATTTTTACTCACTTATGCTGCATTCAAGTGGAAACAGCAAAGAGGAACTATTGGCAATAAACACAAATTCACTGAAAAAAGACTTCCATCTCCAGTCTTTGAAAACAGAAAATGTCATGATAAAAATAATAGTAGCACCCGAAGTATAAGTCCAATGTTATCAACATCCAATATTTATACATTGAATACGTTAGACTCTAGAAACGGCAAAGAATCACCAGAGTACATGTGGGACACATTACGAAAACCATTTCAATAATAATTTGTTTATGTATTTAATTCTTAGTACCTAGTGCATAGTTTTATTTTCACATGCAACATGTCCATGTTAGTATAGTCTTGCTACTAATAAGAGGCTCAAGTTATTTTCTTGTGAAACTAGTGACCTGATATTGATAAGGACCATTTGCCAAAATTTGTTTATGAATGAATGATATCTGATTCTATAATATCTTTTTGGTATAACTTATATGCTTTGTCATCATTTTTTCAGTTTAATACTGCAATTAGTATACAGGTTGACATATTATGAAAGATATGTAATAAATATTTCATGTTTTTTTGAAATAAAATGAACATGACGTTATTTTATTTAACTCACCTATAGTTATTAAATGTGAATATGTCCTGGAGTTTCCTTAAAACTGGCATATCCAATGAATGAATTTTGTTGTAAAAATATGCATATTGTCTGGCAATACTTCTGTAGAGCTTTAGTGATGATTCAAATACTGGCGATGGCTGGAATAAAAACAGTATGACATTGTTCACTGCAAATAATTAGATAGTGACAACTGGTTGATGTAGTCTACACATTTTTTAGTTCTCAATTTTTCATAACTTTCTCAGACACTTGAGACAAAGTTCAATTGTTCAAGTGTTAGATTAGTAATAAGAAATCAATATTTTCTTTCCAACATTTAAATTGACAACTTGTGTCTACTAGATAAAACTGTAATATACTCTGTTACTACAATTAAAGCAATCACTATAGATTGTTACAGTCTAATAGAAAGTAGTACTTGCCTTATTGCAACCTTGCCTAATTGATTTCTATGACAATGTAATATTAATTCCAAGGTGAGGCAAAAAGTGAACAAGATTAATCTACTCAGTGAAACAATTGCCTTAATATTTTATGAAAAAATAAAATAATTAATAATATTTACAGCCTCCGTGGCGCAGCGGGCGAATGGCCGGCTGTGAAGGGCCGCGGGTTCGATCCCCACACCGAGACAAATGTTTGTCTGATCCACAAATAATTGGTTTGGGGCCTGGGTGTTATGAACCGATAGTCTCTCATAGTTCCTGATACCCACAACACAAGACTCATATTTTACTGTGGAGTCAGGACTATGTATGTGACTGTAGGGTATATAAAAAAAATACACATTGACAACTATAAAGTCTATTTGATTCCCAAGCTGGACAACAAATAGTGCAAGTTTTATTAAAATGAGTTACACAAGGTTACTTTAATATAGACTTAAACCTAAAAATGTAACCACCACTGTTTAAAAACAAACAAAATCCTTGCTTCAACATGTATGACAGCATATTATTTCCACCACATATACAGTGCAAGAAGATAATTTAAAATTAATAATTTACCTTTAATTCAGATAGTTCTTCTGATGTGAAGTACAGCACTGTAGAATACTTCTCAGGTAATGTGTCAATGTATGGCCTCCAAAATGAATCTAGAATACATTAAAATAAGGAACTTCATTTTATATTATGTAA
Organism: Amorpha juglandis; assembly: GCA_949126905.1. Classification (NCBI taxonomy): domain Eukaryota; kingdom Metazoa; phylum Arthropoda; class Insecta; order Lepidoptera; family Sphingidae; genus Amorpha; species Amorpha juglandis. Next base: position 6,871,612 of record OX421380.1, read on the forward strand.
AGAGCGAGAGATCTTGTAAACTATTCAATGGATTTTAATGCAGTTTTCAGAAATAGATAGAGTGATTCATGAGGAAGGTTTATATGTATATCACACTATGATGCATGGGAGCAGAACAGTAATGTGCAGATGAAACTGCGAGGGACAGCTAGTAATTTATAATTACAAACTGTCACATGAATTCTCTTTCAGTTATATTGCTGTTTATTGTAACTTGCACTCCCAAGATAATTATGGACAAAGGATATTATTTGTAAAAAAATATTTTGTCTCTGGCTATTTTGAGGCTGAAAGAGTTATAGTTTCCGAGAGTCATAATGCATACAACTCATGGACTCTTATTTCACAGCAGGCTACTCGACCCATGTTCCAGAAATACTATTGCTTGTATAAAAGTATACTTTAACTCTGAAATTATATGTTTGAATACATTACCTGGATTATTCTTCTCTAGTAAAAGAAAGAGTGCTAGAGTGATATTTGGCATATTCTGCAGCAACGGGTCAATTGTTATGAACGGGCCAAGCTCAGATTCCTTGGCATTGTTTTCCGACATCATCACTTTTGAAGGCACCGTGAGAATAAGAGTACCTTCCAGAAAAGTTTTTGTTGCTTTCAAACCAAGATCATATCCTTGAAATTCAGCTATTTCAATGCCTGAAAGAAAAAAAATCTACTGTTACTAAAAATACGTTGGAATCAGAAAGTATATTATTACCAATTTTGTATTTCTTTATTTTTTGTCACTATAACTATGCACATTCAATTGTTTTAATCTGTGATATGTCTGGCAAACAGAATTTCCCCCCTATTCATCAATGTTACTATGAGGCCTCATAGTGTCCAGAAGTGCCACTGTGCCAATTTATCTAAACATCATAGGTTATCTTTTAGCACTAAATATATACATGCCAATAATGTACACGGACATCTCACTTAGCAAAAAGCTCACTAAAATGTTGTTTTAATACATAGGCTTTTGTATTGAAGCATGCCAGCAAGCAGGCCTATGTCAAGAGGCACGCCAAATTGCGAGATATATGATAAGAAATAAAATTCATAAATCAAAAATGTTATATTGCATGTAGTTCGGAATAAAAGAGCTTTATTATTGTTATTATTGAAGCATTACAGTAAAATTTAACTATCTTATAATATTAACATCAGTGAACGTGAACCTCTCTAACTCAGATATAACATTTTACTATTTAGGCATATAAAAGGTACTGATAAAACTTTTCTATGGCTACAAATTATCTTTGTTTTATTCAATTTTTAACTAGAAACTGACTGACTGCTTCAGAGGTGCAGTTGTATTGTATATCCAGTATAACTGGTGCTGTGGTTTGAGGTTTGATCCCCAAGTTGGGTAAAACTGATATTCGGTTTTTCTATCATGAAATGCTCAGTATTTTGAATTTAAACATGTTATTGTGATGGGCTTACACTCTACCACATCATGGATGGAAATAAGCTCCGTGAAATGTGGGTGTACTGATTACAACTCTGCCTATTCCTTAGGGAATTAGAGGTGTGAGTGTATATGTATATTATCTGTTAATATCACTAATAATAAAGCTATGCTGTCTTATTTAAATGCCTGTGACATAAAGTACTATATTGAGTTAGCGTAGTGTAGTCGCTGGTGTTGTGACAACGTAAAATCAACAACTTGCTCCTTTAAATTGCTTTTCCTACTAGCTTTTTATTTACAATTTTCATAAATGTTTTCGTTTTTTAACACTTCCTATGATTATAATTAAAGTTGTAAGTAACTATATTGTAGAACTAGTATCAAGAAACAAATTATATGCAATTACCTTCAAATTGAACTTCATTATCATTCAACCACTTCAAGTATTTCTCAATGCTAGCTTGCCTCGGCGCCTGTGTGGTTTTGGCCTGGGGTTCGATGTTGATGATTTCTTTGATAATTGTCTCAATTTCTAAATGATGGTCCCAACTTTTAGCAACGTTAGGGGACGCCTGGAAGATGCTGGTCAAACGGAGCAGCTTATCTACTAGAACTGCGAGTTCTTTACGTTTTTGTTGAATAAACTTATTATTTTCCTTTCCTGTGTTCTTCTTTGTACTTTGTTTCGATTGTGATTTACGACCCATCTTAATTGGTTTGATGTTTAATAGAAAATTTAATTTTGTAGCGAAGTAAACCTAAAACGTGGAAATTATAGCTAAAAATAGGTTTAAAAAGTTAAACGCTTTCTACTCAAATAATGAATAAAATGACATAAGGTCATGTTTACACTAGTAGTGGGCATTTTAAAGCGCAATCAGTTACGTTACGTAGCTATTTATTTGCTAACATAACGATAGCTTTTTATCAATTATTTAATAGTAATTATGCAATATTCAACGTAAACTATCTGTAGTCGACAAAGCTGCCTAACACCGGCAATTGATGTTGGTGTTATAATTCGAACGTAGCTGCATCGCAACGAATGACAATTAGGGGTACGCGATAACGCGCATTCGATCGTTGTGGAGATCAACAGCTAATTCAATATAAAAAATACTGGCACGATAAAACGACTACACTGCACATAATGGTAAGGTTAATGCAGTGTAAATATAATGTTGACCATCAAGAGATATTGTGTCCCTCGACTGTAGGCATAATTATGTCGGTCTGAATTTACTGAATATGTTGGCCGACGCCAAAACTTGATTCGCCTAAACGAGCCACTATGGCGGGTTTTTCACCATGTGTATGATGGTCGCTATCCAGTCGGTTACAAAAATATCAGGTAACCTCCCACCAGCAAAATATTACTCTTTGGATGACACAAATTACAAAATATTCCACTTCAGTTATATTTTTCTATTAAAATAGAGTGACATTAGTAAAGGACTACAATACCTTTAATCGAACAACCATATTTATTACTTAGTATTGTTAGTCTACGTTCTATCATAAAGTCAAAAGAGAATAATAAAGTATTTTTTAATATCATTATTTAATAAATCGCATATTCATAAAAGTTATTTTCAACTATAGTAAAAAGTTCCCTGTGGACACCCGCTTATAATATATTGTTCCATAACCTCCTTTGATAGTATTAGTATTTTAAGCATAATACTATGTTTTAATTAATGGATAGAATTTTTATTGGAAGGTACTATTAATGTAAATTGAAAAGTAATAATAAACATAGAAAATACAGAATTTTTACATATAAAAATGTCCATACAAAAATGTCTTAATCTTTTTACAGATTAAATGTTATACTTAGATACAAGACTCAAAAGGTATTAAGTTCTGGCAAAACATTTTAGAACAATATGCGGGAGTTTTAGCAGGAATTCTGACAGTGCGGTAAACCGCACGATAAATCGCTTATTTTAATTTATTTCAAACACTAGTTTAAAGTTATGTTTATTGTATGAAAATAGTGTGGATTTGTGCAATAACCATTGACGGTCATGAACAGTGTATGGAAATATTGAAATAAGTGAATTAAGCATCGTACTGGAAGGAATTCACACCAACACTCCAACAAGACATTGAAAACTTCCACACCGATATTTCATGTTAAGACTTGAGAATAAATTATAATTGTCATTGGCGAAATGCATAATAACGCGAAGCCATAAATAAAAAAGAAGAAGAACAATATGCGGAGGAGTTTCGGCGGGAATTCATTCTGACTGTGCCATTGATCTCTTTAATTTGATTAATTCAGTAATTCTAAACTGTGTTTATTGTATAAAAGTGGTGTGGATTTACCCTATAAACATTAACAGTAATGAACAATGCCTGGCAGCATTGAATTAAGTAAATAAAAAACCAATGCCATTCATCGTCATCATCATCATCATCAGCCACAAGACGTCCACTGCTGAACATAGGCCGCCCCCAAAGATTTCCAGACCGACCTGTTGGAAGCGGCCTGCATCCAGCGACTTCCTGCGACCTTTATCAGGTCGTCTGTCCACCTTGTAGGTGGACGTCCAACGCTGCGCTTGCCAGTACGTGGCCTCCATTCCAGAACCTTTCTGCCCCATCGGTTATCGGTTCTGCGAGCTATGTGGCCTGCCCACTGCCATTTCAGCTTGCTAATCCGCTGGGCTATGTCGGTGACTTTCGTTCTTCTACGGATCTCCTCATTTCTGATTTGATCACGTAGAGAAACACCGAGCATAGCTCTCTCCATAGCTCGCTGATTGAGCCGTCTTATACGGCCCATATTCAGAGGCCACGTCTCAGTGCCGTATGTCATCACTGGTAACACACATTGATCGAAGACTTTAGTCTTCAGGCACTGAGGTATTTTGGGCGAGAAGACCTTGCCAAGTTTCCCAAACGCTGCCCAGCCGAGCTGGATTCGACGATTGACCTCTCCCTCGAAGTTGGACCTGCCTAGTTGGACTACCTGTCCTAGATAGACATATTCGTCGACAACTTCGAGAGATGAGCTTCCAACAGTAATGCCATTCGCTAGACGAAAATTGACGGAAAATAATCCTATTGAGAGGAATTAACACCATAACTCCGACAAGAGCTTGAAATCGACCGTACCCGAGTTTTATCTTTCTTGTAGAATAAAGGAATAGCATAAATAAGGCTCAAAGGACTCCAGAGCCGTAAAATAATATAAAAACAAACAACATGCGAAAGTAATAAACTTGGGTTTCGGTTACAAAAATATTACGGCGAAAAATCATCGTGATTTTGTTAGGTCACGCCAAGTACTCAAATAAATAAAATAAATGCACTCAAAAGTCACACACATAGTCTGGAAAAATGCATTTCTGAGAATTCTGCATAAGAATTTCGAGGCTAAGTGTGTGAAGTCTACCGATCCGCATTATCCCAGCGTGATGGACTATGACTTAATCCCTCTCATTAGTAGGGGAAAACCGTACATAGCAGTGGGACATATTTTTTACACAGCTGGAATGATTATTTCATGTTTACTTTGATCAAATTTATTACAACAACATGTTATTAATAGTCTTACTCAGAATTAACCAGACCTATTTACCAACACTTTTGAGCCTGGTAATTATTCAACAATGATGTAACAAACCTCAACTTAGTTAACTTTACAACTGTCAAAACAAATAGAAAATATAAAAGCAAAGAATTAATTTGAAACAAATGAAAATTAATAATATGTTACAGGTGATTAGCCATTGACAGCTAAACTTTGCCTGGCAATGACAGTGGTACAGCGGCCACTTGGCAGCGAAGCGGTCGGTTCCCCGAAAAGTTATTTGAAATCGGCCCACTTTACGGCGGGAGAAAGAATCGCCCTAAAATACATTAATTGCATACCCTTGATGTGAAGTTTCAATATTGTCTTTGAAACTTAAATTCGTATGACTGAGTAAAGGAATATAATAAATTTTCTTGTTTTTGCTAAATTACGCATAAAAATACGGGAAGTATACTTGTATTTTTTTTAGATTTTTACATTTATTTACCTACCCCACAAGTATCAAATTATCTTGCTCGTATAGAGCACTTATATACTGAGGCAATTTTCCCATGCTTATGTTACAATAGGAACGCGAAATTATGGGTGCGCGAAATGCGTAGTTTCACGATCATGCGGGTTTTGCGAAAACTCGAAAAATCGCGTAGAGACTATTGGGATCTTATTGAACGATTATCGTAATAACGTCATTATCAGCTTTAGTGACATAATACATGTAGTGAAGTTTTACTAGGTACGTATCAGACATGAAAACATATCATAACGTATTTTCCTGTGCCTATGACCGTTTTTACTAGTTATTTAGGACTGCAATTACGACATATCGGTAAAATATTATTATGCTGTTATTTAATTATTGAATATTTCAATGATCTGAGTGATCTAAGAATGTAAAAAGTTTAGTAATATTTTGCATATTTTTCTGCCCTTGCCCTTGTCCCACTCCCAGTGGGGTCGGCGCAATATATTTTAAACGCATGTTACAGAATTATTTCGCTTGTGGTTTTTACGAATGGCCCGGCCGCATGCCTAATGTCTAACCCTCTGGGAAGAAAACACACCCAGACCCGAAACAAATATTTGTGCATCACAAAAACATTTGTCTCGGTGCAGGAATTGACCCAGTTAATTAATTATAAATTAATTCCTACGTATTATTATATTTTACCAAATAAAGAAATTATGTCACTCGATATAACCTCGAAATAAATTAATTAGATGTTTCAAATTATTCATCCGATCAATGATAATAAATTAATCTGTTCATAATGTAGTTATTTACCACTACTATGGGTTTTAATATACTCGTTAGTTTATCGTAATATTTTTTTTCGCTTAAATGACGAGACGAGCAGCACGATCGCCTGATGGTAAGCGCCACGCCTGCTTAATAACAGAACTTTCAATTAATTTGAAGAGCTTTGAATTACAAAGTACCGTATGGCACTGGACTGCGCTCATAAACTTAAATCTCATAAAACATAGTAAGTTCACTATCTTTAATGTCCTTAAAACCGAAATACAATAGTGGTTACACACTGCTGCTTGGCGGCAAAAACAGATAAAGATTTAGAATACCATCAAAATGTTGTTTCGGTTTTTAAGAGTAATTGGAACAAACGTACCTATATATTATTTAATTTAGGGTATGAATAGTCGAATTGTTGAATAGTAAAAAGTGGCCGCTACTGCATGGCAAAAACTTAGTTGAAAAATTATGTAGCAAACGCATATTTATGTAATTGCAAGCTGACATTTTACGTCAGGTTTTCTGTGAACCCGTGGACTATCTAGGTTGAGGTGGCCCGTTCATGCTGGAGACAAAACTGACTGCAGCGTGACTACCACTTTGTGTCCTACTCCAGAGAAATCTTAGAGTAGTGACCAATGTATGTTGGAGTATTGAAACCACTTTACAGACTGCTATCTGATAACAAAATGATAACTTAGGTAGGTAGGTACCTACCTATTGTACTCTCCGATATAGACACTTTTCACTTTACATTCAACTAATAGAAATCTGGATGTAATACCAACACCCAAATATTATATTATTATTAAACATCATTTTTTAAATAAAATATAGGGAAGTACTTTTATAATCGGTAGTTTTATAAAAAAAAATGCTTGTCCTGCTATTAGGAATATGAAAGTTTGAACGTTTGTGAGTTTCTGAATTTAGAATGTTCTTTTTTTTATCCGAGCACGGCAAAGTGGCTGGACTACACTTGATGGTAAGCGTGCAGTCCAAAAAAACCAGCGACCACCGACAAACAATAATATTATCAGTGGTCACTATAATCATGCCGGCCTGTGTAAATGCTTTTTCAAACTTCGAATAGGGAAGAAGCAGATCGAGGGGCCTGCGACAGGACAGGCGGATGACTGATGCAGGCAAAAGGATACAAGGCTGTACCCCTATACCCGCCCTAACCAACCATCAAGTCATGTTGCAAATCCCTCGGGAGAACTCGATATACACTGGCTGATTCTGGAACGCGATCCATACAAGGTGTATGGATCAATATGGCAGTTTTTAACACCATGTGTACAGTGGTTGCTATCTGGGCGGATATGAATATCGTACCACCAGCGATCGCTAATCAACAACGCCTCAACGGCTGAACTGATTTGGACGAAATTTGTAACACAGGTAGACCATAGATTAGGATATAAGCTACTTTTATTCCGGCACAATGCCGGTGGAGCCGCCAGCAAACTCTAATATAAATTATGTATAGTTTGCATTAAACACACAACAAACGTGGTAAGGGATCATAGTCTAAACTCTAATGTTCGAGAATCGTGTAATATAAATAATGAAGTTCCTATATGATTAATTATTTGTTCAATGTTGTAAAAAACCTCTTTTAATGAGTGGTTCACGACTATGGCGACTATAGGAGTTATTTATCTAGTAAAAAAGTTTACAGGTTGGTCTAATATATTTCGTTGTCCTTTATAGTCCATTCTGTATATAATTTTCACTATTTTACGGTATAATTTCACAGTGTAACTTTTTGCAAGTCAGAGAGACGTATTATAAGTATAGTGGTTTAGTTCCATGAGAAAAAAATGGAAAATTAACATTGGTTTAAAATATCAAAATCGGAATCGTGGTGCGTTTGTGTTATCTGATAAATATATTCTCCCTCGTACTCTGTCATCAGGTTATGTATAATTGTTTGTTTATTGTTCGATTGATTGATTACATTTTTCTTTTGAGTACTTGACACTTCTTGTGTTCTTTACAGTTTAGAATTAAAACGTTACATGGTCATCCTTTCGACTTACTAACACGTGAACCAGCAATAAGCAAATGATGTGTCACAAATAATATTAATTAGATTCATCACAATTTTGGCACGTTTTCAGTAATCGAAAATGTGATCAACAAATATGAATGTAAGATTCTGAAAACTGATTGGCACACGAGTTGGAGCCAACGGTTTGAGCTACCTGCATACGTATGGGAGAGAGGTCTTAGATTTTTGAATTTTAATAATTCCTCATCCGCAATTATTATGTACATTTACTCCAGTCATTTTAGGAGGTTCACCTCGGAATTCGAGATACCCGGCTGTAACTCTGTAAATACTTGTGTATTGACACCCTAAAAGTTGTCTCAAAACCTACATATGGTAGGGTGTGCGCAACTATTAAATTTCAAGGTCAAAGGTCACAAAAATCGCTTTTTTTGTAAATATCTCATTTCCTATGGGTTTTTTGCTATTTATATCCATTATCAATATTGTAGAATACAAAATTCTCTACAAATTTTGTTTAAAACTTTTTTTCATACGGTGAACCGTTTTCGAGATAGAGGGCGGAGAGCGCGCGGTCACAAGTCCGTCATTTTGAAAGTTACATAAACGAAATTTTGTATTTCGGTTATTGACGTAAAATAAATAAATACGTGTTTCAGGAATTTTGGAAATTTTATTTATTAAGGGATGAAAAAGGGGGTGAAAGTTTTCACGCTTTCACGCCTAAATCACTAAACCGATTTTGATGAATTTATCTACAGAGACAGATGGAGCCCTGCAGACGGTTACAGGCTACTTTTATCCCGGAAAATGCTGTTCACGCGGGCGGAGTCGCGAGCAAAAGCTAGTATAACATAATAGTTAATAAAAATTGACAAATATTTATAATCATTGATTTATGGATAGTTCATCAACTATATATGGCGCGTTTTCGACCGGAGGCACCGTTTGACCTGAACTGATTCTGTGACCGCGCGCTCTCCGCCCTCTATCTCGAAAACGGTTCACCGTATGAAAAAAAGTTTTAAACAAAATTTGTAGAGAATTTTGTATTCTACAATATTGATAATAGATACAAATAGCAAAAAACCCATAGGAAATGAGATATTTACGAAAAAAGCGATTTTTGTGACCTTTGACCTTGAAATTTAATAGTTGCGCACACCCTACCATATGTAGGTTTTGAGACAACTTTTAGGGTGTCAATACACAAGTATTTACAGAGTTACAGCCGGGTATCTCGAATTCCGAGATTCTTACCTAATTTAAGCTAAAATGACTGCATTAATTACCTATGACATATTTTGAAAGCCAGTGTTCGAATTTCGAACTTCGAATTTCGTTGCGTAGTCACTCTACTTTCCTGTATTACATAAACAATGCGTTATATGTCCCTCCAGTGCTCGATATTGTACCTAACTAATTAGTTAGGTACATTCGTACAATTTGTCATAATATAGTTAGGAACATTCGTACCTAACTATATTATGACAAATTGGTCAACCATATCATAGAATACAAACAGTGTAATATTTCATGAAATGCTATAATACCATATCATGAAATGATCAACTATATCATCAAATAAACAATCGGGTCAAGACATGGATATTGAATTTAATGGAATAAGCGTTATTCCATTGTTAAAATAATAAGGGAAGGGCAACTACCATTCTGATTTCTTATTTCCATGGAGTTCACATGTTCGACATAATCGACAGCAAGCCTATCTAATACAATTTACGAGCACATTATTCCTTCACCGTGGGCCGTGATCTACATACTTAAGTTTCGGAAAACTCATTAGTACGCTGGGTGTTCTCTATTCTTCCTATCCCACACGAGTAGCCAATGACTTTTAAAACAGGTTATATATGGAATAACCGCTGACAGTTATTTTTTTTTTTTTTTTTTTTTTTTATTGATTTACCAACGTCTGTATACATTAATTCATTGGAATGATAAGACATACATAGAAACATGGCAAATGTAACAAAACTATTACAGGTAAATACAGCTTGCTTCAATACCTGGTGATAATGAACACGAAAACAATTTGCTTTTGATTATACATTACTACTAAAAATTAACAAGTTTAAAAAATAAGTATATATGCACATGCATGCTCATAAATACGTGCATATACACACATACAATATAGTACACACATATAGGTGCACATAAACACATACACTGCATACATATATAATGATGTTTGAAAATTACTGTTCAACTGAGGAATTAAGTTCCTTAATTATATTGCGTAGCTTGTTGGGTGGGTCATTGTGAATATCCACTATATCACTATATTCGTTCAACAACTTATTGAGCCTCGATATAGGTGAGTTAGAGCCGAAAACGGTTTTACGATAAGGTGTTGCGTATGGAGTGATTCTGTAACGAGGGTATCTTGCTGGGACACGTAGCTTGAACCTACTCAACAACTGGGGGCTATCAATTTTATAGTTATAAATTTTGTGTGCAAAGATCAGGTCATTTATTAAACCGCGTTTCGATAATGAGCTCATTTTAATTTTAACAGTTATAAACAAATTCGGTTTTATAATGATTTTATCACAGGTTTTATGCGAATTTCATTATGGTATTTCATCGCCAAAGTCAGTTAAAATTAAGTGCGTTATACACAATAGATTTTTTCTAAATTTCTACGAAAATGTTGTTATATTGGGTCATAAATTTTAAGCCTATCTAATATATTTTTCATATCTAGTATTCTCCATAATTTGGCGAGAAAATAAATATAAATAATATATATAGAATTAATATCTTCGAAGGACATTTATTATATAATGATTTCTTACGTTTACGCGAATGTTACTCATTGAAATAAACTAATTTAAACGGATTTTATCACGGTATTTTTTATTAATTTTGATCCCGACGTTTCGAGACTTTTCAGCCTTCCGTGGTGACCACGAAGGCTGAAAAGTAACTGATATAAGTCTAAAACTGATATAAGTCTTATGCCGTGGGCATCATGAACTACGAGAGACTTTCGGTCTCGCAACACCCAGACCCGAAACAAATACTTTCTACAAACATTTGTCTCGGTGCGGGGATCGAACCCGCGGCATCACGTTTTACAGTCTGCTACTCGCCCACTGCGACACGGAGACTATCAAATATTTATTAGGTCATTCATTTATATTATGTTTCACAACGTTATTTTGTATGTACCACGAAAAGCGGCTTTACTAAAAGGCTCCATCGAATATTTTAAGCTAATGTAATTATGCAGTACGGTGCGCATGACTTAGTGCTTAGTTTCAAACGCGGCCGATACCTAGAAGTTTCACAAGGCTTAATCCATATGTATGATGTCGTTTCAGAGAAAGAGAAAATCGTGCGGAAGTCTACGGAAAATTCGAATTTTATGCAGAGGTGGATATATGTTAGATAGCGGTAACCCATTCAAAAGTAGCTTGATTTATAAAAATGAAGAAGAAAGTCCACTAAACACACAATTTTTTTTTATTTCCTTGATAGACTGACGAACAAGCGGCCCAGTTAGTAAAAACAATTGTTATTTACTATATTAATTTGATTTCTGAATCAACATAATATGAAGGTGCCTTAGGGTCGGACCTCGGAACTCATCAAAGATCAGAGATAAAGATATCTCTGATCGCATGACTAATATGTATATGGAAAATATGATATTTATACATTATTGAAACTATTAAAGGACATCGAATCTGATCTCATGAGTCATGTTCTTAAAAGTGTATAAAAATTAACTAATTTGACACCCGAAGTCGAGAAGTTTTGACGTTCTAACTTAATGGTATTTCAATGTTTGAAAAAAGCAGAACTATTTTCGTTGTTTTTTATATCATCATCCTTTTTCTGGCAACGAACATACGAATAGGATATTATAAATATAACCATCAAAATCCTACAATCCTTATATCCAAATTGTAGGATTTTGATGATTGTATTTATCCAGTAAGTATCGTCTTAGCTCACATTTATTTATCTGATATGATAATGCGTTGTTTGACTCACCCTGCACGAGAAAATAATAAAAGGATTTATGAATTCATTATACACCTAAAATCAAATCCCAAACCCGCTTATTATGAAGCCCGCGTCTAATTCTAATAGTTTATGCATTAATTGATTGACCTATGAAATAATGAGCACCTGAGCGTTGACTCTAAATTCCTTAGCGACACACCTTTCATTATGAAGTCAGCTCGAAACGCCGGTTTGGCTTCGTAGTTTCTCCTTCTTACAACCAGTGTGCGTTAACATTTGAGTAGATTGCGAATTCTATTAAAGGCTATGAGCTCAGCGAACGTGGAATACATTAGCGACGCGTGAACTTTATGCAAAAAGCTTTACTTGAATCGTTTAAGGCGGTAAAGTGGCTCAAAGTATTTAATTTATCAACGCTATCGGATAGTGTTTTCAATTATGCGTAATGCTACTAACTTTATTATCTATCTGCCTATGTTGGTTGACTCTCGATGTTAGGTTCGTGTTGACAAAGCCTTTTCTATCCTTGTTGATTGGATCAAGAATAGAAGGTTGAGAACTTGACTAACGACAGTTAAAGAGTCTGGGCGTTAATCAAGAAACATCTGTTTTTTTTAAAATACCTAATAACCATTCGTTTAGGCGTTATGGTGTCAGAAACACAAAAAACACAAACATACACACATACCTATCAACGGAATGACTATGGTAATCATAACCAAATACCTATGAGCAACATTATTTTAGACAGTATGCAAATAACACCTGGAGTTGTATACTATATGGATCTTGTGGAGACTAGAAAGAATTTTCTTGCTTTCCGGCGTTTTTGCCATACCTATTATTGGAATCTAGTTTAACAGCTCGCGTCATAGGACAACTTAATGATATCTGTGGTACTTTACATCTGGCTTCTCTAGTTGTAAATATCTTTACACTTGAGGTTAATACCTCCTTAGCTCATTATTTTGTCTCCCGTTTTGCTATGGACGGAACAATGGACAATTAATATTTCCAATTCATTCTATTTGATTAATTTGCGGGACAAAGATAATTAGGATATTCCCAGAGAGTAGCCGAGCTTCACTGCTCAGTGTCAACAAAACTGCACGCCACTGTTGATCCTGGTGCACAGGAGCTGCAGTGGGGCGGATGTGTGGGCAGGGTAGAAAAAAAACCTATCAAACTTCTAACACACCTTTTTTGTCGGGTGTTAAAAACTAAAAAGTAATTTTTATATAACTCGATTGAAATAAAAAAAGTAGCCAATCAAAGTTTCCATCTTCGATATCGAGTCGAATGCACAAAACTTGTAAGAATAACACGTAACAACGCAAGTCTTGTGAATTGCAGGAGTGACTATATTTCTTAAATAATGGCCACTATTTAATGAAAAATAAGATGAGCATCTGAAGACTTCGCAGGTGACTCATAAAAATATGAAAATAAGTTTTTTACAAAGATTATCCTATGTTAGTGTGTAACGCTATAAAAACTATACTTATAATTTTGAATGAGACTTGTAAGGCGTCGTAGTCACGATAAGTAATGTACGATTTGACCTGAAGTTGCCAACTTACCTCTCAAAGTTAGTCATATTCCTTCTATGACCTCATGAAATTTTCCCTTTGCATAAGAGTAAATTTTTATTCACACGTTTACGTGTACCAAAACGAATGCATTCACGCAAAACACTTTCGGTGTCATCTCCATTCGGTAATAGTTATGACGTTTTCGTGTGACGTTATACATTGCGAATGTGACGGAGTTAACTGCGGTTTGTGATTCAGTGCTGTGCCACATTTATTTATAGAAAATATCGATATCGATTACATTGTCTCGACTGTTCTGCAGCTTGATTTAATCTAATTCTCAAAGTGTTTCGTCAGTTATCCGATCTCGTCTTCATAAGGCGGTATCGAGTTTCAGGTGAGCAATTTTTATCAGACATAGACATATAATGCACATATAAATTTACGTTGTACGTGGCTGCAGCATCATTACCCCGCCTACGTACTACTCGTTCTTTGTCATGTTTATTTAAGAAAATATAACTAATGTATAACTTTCTAGAAGTAAGTACAATGAGACTTAATATTAATTATATAATTACTATTTAGTTACAAGTAGGATAAATAATCTTGTTTTACGGACATTCTCGCTACGTTTACCACTTGTTTACCACACTAATTATACCTTTCGAACGTGAACGTTACACGGAACTTGTCGATAACTTAAGCCTTTGAAAACACTAATGTATAAACGAAACATTGAATCAATTTACGAATGATTACATCACCGAAGGATTGAGTCACGGTCACGACCTGTTTCCTCAACGCTTAGTCCTTCTGTCCGTGGGTGGGTTATTCTTTAGTCATCACGTTAAGTCACTGCTGACCACAATATTGTGATTCCTCTTTTCGCCCATTTGTATGACGTTTCATGATAATTAACCGAACGAATCCGTGCGTGCAAGCGACGTCGATGCATTTTCATCCTCCTACGCTATTATGTAGTGTGTATTAAAGAGGTTATCGCGGTTGTCAAAGGAATTTGAAGTGACGTAGGCCCTGGATTAATTCCTCTTACGAGACGATAGCGAAATGCTTTTTCAATTATTCCTTGCTGTTCTTTATAAAAATAGTGATGAATATTGTAAGTTTAGTGTACAACAAACTAAACAAATTAATATGCATTCACAGAATTTTTTCTTTATTCTTTTTTTTTATTTCTTTCTTGTAGGTACTTTTATTGACCACTTGCTATGGGCAAGGTGAATTATTGTTGTTTGGCGAGCAGCTGTCTCTAGCAAAGCTGTGAACATGTCATTAATGGTATAGAATTAAGGCTCAAGGTGATAGTGGAGCGCTGTTGGGTTTTGATCAATACTTATTCGGTTATAAATAAATAAATATTACCCAACAGTACTCACATCATACTTGAGTATACAATTCGGAGATAAGATTATCTAGTGTCGTGGGTATGGGTCGGTTTAAGGGTTGAGAGCGCCTAAAGCGCTCACCCGAAAGTCCGGTGAAGCTGTTAAAAGCCGACTCGCGTCAGGCTAACAGTATAACGTCACACACTAAAATAAAAAAGAAAAGGAAGGGTGGTTTCAAAAGTATATTCCAGGGAGGAGAGTATGTAGCTGATAAATTCAATAAGGTAAAATAGCAATTCAGAATCTCCTCCTTTTGTGAAGTCATTTAAAAAAGGGTAAAGTGTATCTATTCTGTACGAGGGCATGAGTAATCTTACAAAATATAAGAACAAGGATATGATGAAAGCATATTAAAGCCTAGACGTTTCGAAGAAATATTCAGAGTTTAAACAACCGTAGTTTCTAGAACGTCTGGACAGTAATGGTTGAAAAATTACGATTATTTAATGCAAATATTTAAATTCAAATGTGGTACTTACTTTGCCAGCTCAGAAATTTTATTCCGTTTTTACTACTTGTTCGAACTTTCTGTAGGTAGTGGAAATAACATAGGCATAATATAGTAATAAAAGGGGTTAAAATATTATATATCAACTGATTAGCAGGCTTTTCGATTTGTTTACTTATATACACGGAACACAACTCCTTTATTCGAAATTCCGTTATTATTGTTATTTATTGATCGTATTTGTGTGCAGCCTTTTACACGTTACATAGTTACTACTAGAGTAGGACCAATCCTTGTGCTTCGGTTCGTACCCCAAAGGGGGTGCCCTCAGCGGTGGTCACCTAGTCAAGGGCTGAAAGCGCCTGAAAGCGCTCGCCCGAAAGTCCGGTGAAGCTGTATACAGCCGACTAGAGTCAGGCTTACAGCAATCCCAACACACAAAAAAAAAAAAAAAATTGTGCTTCGGTATTTTTTGGGTGGCCTTTAGGCCACACCTTTGGCCTCGGTGAAGTTCTGGCATCATGCTGATTGACTCATCATATTAATATACAAACAACAAAATGTACTTTTAGCTACGCAACATAAAGGGGAATTAAGACGTAAGAAAACAAAATGTAGGTACTGTAATGTCACATCAATGTAGCTGAAAAACTACTTAAATGTAATTCCAGTTTACGTGGATTTCTATCTATTACATTCTTAATGATCTGAGTATATTAAAATCTACTTCTATCATCAATTTTAATCGAAGATAGGCCATTGATGTCGGCTTAAAAACTGACCTTCGATCGCACACTACCTATTTACAATACGTTTATTTACTTTATGTATTTTGGCCTATAGATATTTGAGCATTTAATATATCCGGCTTCTTTTATAAAAAAAGACGTACACATATATTAGTTTCAGGTGTTATGTATGAGATCCAGCACGTATTTCACCATCTCTGAGTAAATGCTATAGGAGAAGGTGGTAATGTGGCCCCCGCAGGTATTATGGCCCCCTTCGATATTTCTAGTTTAGAATCACCGCATCAAGTGAAACATTTTTGTATTGGGGAGCATCAAAGACAATTTCGATTGCACAAAAAAAGTAAGCGAGGGCAGCACATACGTTTGTTATTCGAGCCAGTTTGAACTTGCACTCGCAAAAACTTTGTTATTGTGTTGCATTTAATTGCATAATTCTGGAAATACAGAGTTTACGCATCTGAGTTTTGGATATTATGTTCGATTAACGTTTTCCTATTGGATTTTGAAGGTATGTACACAAAATATTTGATGTTATATATTTTTATAGGTTGGTTTGTAGATTCCACAATATTGGTAATTTGGCCCCCTCATATTGGTTGTATATATATGAGTGATATTTATTTTTTTATCCACTTACAGATACCTATAAACGAAGGCTTATGAGGCCAAAGAGACCAAAGAGACGCAACATCCAACAGTAGCTCCGATAATGAAGAAATAGTAAAAAGCGACTCATCGGGATGTGATAAAAATGTATCTCCATCTGTAGTACCTGAAGACTACGATATGATTTGTATTTTGTGTCAATATTTACTCCAGCGACAGACGTGGCGAGGAGTGGATTCAGTGCCAAAGCTGCAACTTATGGGCTCATACTGACACATACTGCGGGGGGCCATATTACCCTCGCTTGATCTCAAGTTGTCAAATTTTCATTTTTTTTTATAAAATATATTTTAGTATTATCTGTTGCATTTTTATTTGTTCCATATTATGTCGTGTATTGGCAAATAAATAACAAAACTAATGATGTTTTCATTATACATGTTTTCCTTTTATTTTTTACATGAGACCTCAAAAACAAAGTGGGGGGCCACATTACCACCTTCTCCTCTACTCATTAAAGTAAATATGACACGTGCAAATAAAACACACATTCTGACATATACCGAAGTAAAGAAAGTCTACTGGGTATTTATAAAAATAGCTATTGCACTGCAGTTCATTATAATAAGTAGTTATGACGCAAAAGAGCAGGATTATAATCAATACTTTTGAGAAACAGTAATCCTGTTTGTAAGACTGCCTACTGGCCGCCTAATGTGTCGTCTTTTCCTTCACACTAAATGCCAAGGTCTGACGGCTAAAAAACAAACTTTACAAGGTAAATTGGCATGAAAGTAAAAGCTTAGCACGTTTGTTCAGTGATTATAATGGTTGTGCGTCATGTGTTAGAAAAATAATAATTACTTGTTCAATAGATACTAAAACATGTTTTTGGTTTTAACCAAATAAGCACTTATTTATTAATTAAGTAGTATTATGTGTGTATTATATATATTTCAAGTAGGCCATGAACATCTTAGGCCCAAAGCCAACCTCACCTGCACGTGGTACACTCTACTGGTGCTGCCACACCGATGTTATAAAATGTTAACAAAAACATTTTCTAACATTTTTTAACATTTTATAACATTTGAAAACATGACATCGGCCCTTCTTTGACGGCGCCGCTCTCAAAAGTACCGCCGCCCGCGGTTAAAAAATGTTACAAAATGTTACAAATTGTTAAGAAATGTTTACTAAATGATGGCTAACACCGGTGTGGCAGCACCATACTGATTAACGGTCGAGACAATGGTAAAACTTGGTTCCCGATACGAGTTGTAGGGGTCAGGCGTGGGGTCGCCCCACATACTCCGTCAACCGTCAAATCATGATGGGAATGCGGACCTTTGCATTAGGCCGGGATAGCGCCAGGCAGAAAGAAAAAAGTATTTACTACTTTATGATTACTTAGTAGGTTCTACAAAGTGTGGAACGATGATGTGTATATATCTATAATGGATGTTTTATTGTACGATGTATAATTCGTCATAATTATACGTTGAATAAGTTTATCGATATACAAAAGAATACGTATAATTATTAATTTATGGTAATATTTTACTTTCGATATTTGTCAGGTATATCTTGCTGTGAATTGCCCACAAAATGTATTGTAAATTTGCGTACTTTACATTCCGTTCTCTCATACTTCATACCCTTTACTTCTCTACTTTATGACTGCAGGCTATAATATGTTTTTTGTAAAGAGTAAGAGTTTTAACGCAAAACTGGGCAAGAGAAGAGATGAGGAGCTGAGAGTGGGGCAATTTGGATATGGGCAACGAAACCACAGGGGACAAAGGCTGGCCGATTTCCTGGAGAAAGAGGGGCTCTTTGCGATGAACTCTTTCTTTCAGAAGCCGCCTCACAGGAAATGGACCTGGATGAGCCCGGATGGTTCTACAAGGAACGAGATAGACTTCATCTTGACGACGAAGAGACGGATACTCAATGATGTCTCTGTGATCAACAGGGTGAAAACCGGAAGCGATCACCGAATGGTAAGGGGCACATTGAGTATCGACGTCAAGGTAGAAAGACGTCGCTTGATGAGGTCTATACTCCGCCCTACTCGCGCCCATATTCAAAACCCCGAGAGCTTTCAGCTTGAACTGGCAAACCGCTTCTCTTGCCTAGATAGCTGCGTAACTGTGGACGAATTCAATGACGGGTTGGTAGAAGCTGTCCGCACGGTGGGTTCTAAATTCTTTAGACCCCGTCGTAAAAATCGACCTCAGAAACTCTCGGTCTCGACGCTCGAGCTCATGGCCGAACGTCGATCTATGGCGCTGCAGTCTTCCGATGACGCTGAGGCATATCGGCAGCTCAATAGACGAATATGGAAATCCTTGCGACACGACGTCCGCGCTCACAACACCGCGAGCATAAAGGAGACGATCGAGCAAAACAAAGGCTCCAAAGTGTTTGCAAAGGACCTGTCTATTGGGCAAAGCCGAATGACAAAGCTGAAGACGGAAGATGGCAGTGTAGCATCGACCAAGGCAGAGGTGTTGAGAGAGATCGAGAGCTTCTACGGACAGCTTTATACCTCGGTTGCCAAACCCGTTACCTGCTCGGCTAAAGATCCAAGAGCCGAGCTGGTCCGGCACTACAGCGAAGACATCCCGGACATCAGCTTGTGCGAGATTCGGTTGGCCCTCGGACAGCTCAAAAACAACAAGGCGCCGGGCGAGGACGGAATTACTGCAGAGCTTCTGAAAGCGGGCGGAGCGCCGGTACTGAAAGTCCTTCAGAAGCCCTTTAATTCCGTTCTGCTCGAGGGCGTAACGCCTGAGGCATGGAACAGGAGTGCGGTGGTACTGTTCTTCAAGAAAGGTGACAATACCTTGTTAAAGAATTACAGGCCCATCTCACTCCTGAGCCATGTGTATAAGTTGTTTTCGAGGGTTATCACGAATCGTCTCGAGCGCAAGTTAGATGACTTCCAGCCTCCCGAACAAGCCGGTTTCCGAAAAGGTTATAGTACCATAGACCACATTCATACGCTGCGGCAGGTTATACAAAAAACCGAGGAGTATAACTTGCCACTTTGCTTAGCGTTTGTGGACTATGAGAAAGCCTTCGATTCGATCGAGACCTGGGCAGTGCTGCAGGCTCTCCAGCGGTGCCACATCGACTATCGGTATATCGAAGTGTTGAGGTGCTTGTACAACAACGCCACCATGTCGGTCCGAGTACAAGAACAGAGTACGAAGGCTATTCCACTACAGAGAGGCGTGAGACAGGGAGATGTTATTTCTCCGAAACTGTTCACTGCCGCGCTGGAAGATGCCTTCAAGCTCTTGAACTGGAAAGGATTCGGCATCAACATAAATGGCGAGTACATGACTCACCTCCGCTTTGCCGACGATATCGTGGTCCTTGCGGAATCGCTGGAAGACCTGAGTACAATGCTCGAAGACCTCAACAGAGTTTCTCAACGGGTGGGCCTCAGGATGAACATGGACAAGACGAAGGTGATGTCGAACGTCCATGTTGTGCCCACCCCGATTGCTGTTGGAAGCTCATCTCTCGAAGTTGTCGACGAATATGTCTATCTAGGACAAGTAGTCCAACTAGGCAGGTCCAACTTCGAGAGAGAGGTCAATCGTCGAATCCAGCTCGGCTGGGCAGCGTTCGGGAAACTTGGCAAGGTCTTCTCGTCCAAAATACCTCAGTGCCTGAAGACTAAAGTCTTCGATCAATGTGTGTTACCAGTGATGACATACGGCACTGAGACGTGGCCTCTAAATATGGGCCGTATAAGACGGCTCACAGTCACTCAGCGAGCTATGGAGAGAGCTATGCTCGGTGTTTCTCTACGTGATCAAATCAGAAATGAGGAGATCCGTAGAAGAACGAAAGTCACCGACATAGCTCAGCGAATTAGCAAGCTCAAGTGGCAGTGGGCAGGCCACATATCTCGCAGAACCGACAACCGATGGGACAGAAAGGTTCTGGAATGGAGGCCACGTACTGGCAAGCGCAGCGTTGGACGTCCACCTACAAGGTGGACAGACGACCTGATAAAGATCGCAGGAAGTCGCTGGATGCAGGCCGCTTCCAACAGGTCGGTCTGGAAATCTTTGGGAGAGGCCTATGTTCAGCAGTGGACGTCTTGTGGCTGATGATGATGATGATGATGAAAGAGTAACTTTTTGTAGATTCATTTTATTATTATTGCCGTCTATAATTTTAACTGTTGAGTAGTTTTGTTGTTTATCAGCGGACTTGGTGATATTATAGAAGGGGGTAACAAATTAATTCTTCCACTAGACCAAAGGTTCCCAGATTTTTTTTCTCATAGACCACTTTCAAAATTTATCTGGTTCCGGTGGTCGCCTTGCACCTACATTTCTACCATATTTCCAAAACTCGACAAAAAATATGCAAGTTTTTCAAGTCAAGCCAACATTTTAGTTCTTCACTATCGAAAGCAGATACATTTTCGTGGTTTACGCGTTGTGAGCCCTCATTTTATTGTCAAACGCCAACGAGTCTCCCGTGAACCCCTGGGGGTTCACCTGGACCACTCTGAACTAAGGCATTAGACGAAGTTGCGTGAAAAGTCTATGCCAATAAAATATAAACTCAAGAACTTGGTGCATTGTTTATTTATAGTTAGTTCTTCGTACGTTACTAAGTAATTAACGATTTATATCATGGAGTAAGGTTGAACACATCTATTATAACTGATTATAATAATGGCTCATACATGTTAATTGCTACTAAGAGAACTAACTGAACGGCTATCTTGAGGGCTCTTAATATAATGTACTTGTACTAAGATGACAAAGTTTATTATTGCCTTTATAAGATTTGCTGGCTCTATATTGAATCCGGTTAAACTTGGAAATAAGGAAACTGACAATTATTACAATCAGTATATAATATAGCCTTCCATATCATCTGCGTTTATTTGCAAATAAACATTCTTAAGATATCAGATCACGAAACAAAATAAATTAAAAATTAATTTCAAAATTATGCAGTGGCATACATTATAAAAACGAATGATTTAAGTTCTAAACCAAAAACAACAATGATGTTTGCCAAGGACTAAACATTTGCAAAATATTATAAATTATGCTTGTAATATAATGTTTGTAAAACTCGAGTAGTAATGTCGAAATATAACTTCCCGATGTAAAGTCGATTTGTTTACGATTAACAAAAAATATTCCACGATAGACATGTGGTATTCACATTAATCAAACACACAATGAGCCTTGACTAATGCATAAAGAATTAACACCTTTTAAACCGTGAAGGAAAACGGCACTTTGATTTGTCAAGCGAAATCGGGAACGTAGTTAGAATTATCTCGGGGACCTAGGGCGCTATCCATTTTATAATTGTTATGTTTTGGAAATATAAATCATATTATGGTGTTATGTATTATGTAATAATAATGTATAATGAAACAATAAAACTAAAACTGAAATTCTTAATTAACGGTTAGAATCTTCATTCTAGTATAAAAATAGTAAAAAGCAAGAATTGGTAGTCAGGTAAAAATTTCCTGTTTGGCGACTTTAGTTATTATTAAAACTGTATTTTAGGATTTATTTCGATGTACCGGATTTCTGTATGTACCCATCAAAATAGGGTAAGGAAACTTGAACTGACATTTATTTTTTCAATTGTCTCCAATGAATTTTTAGTAACTGATAGGTCTGACAAAGGAATTATTTGTAAAGTGTTTAGATATTTGTTTACACTTCTAAAACGGATATAGAGATTAGACCTAACATAAGACGCCCGCGTGCCATATCGGCCTGTAAAATAGTTGAATATTGCACTGATCCAATAACGACCATAAATGATAAAACAAGTAAACAAGTCCAAAAGTTCTATAGACCGTTTTTTGCCTTGATTACATTCCTGTTTAATCTTAAACTGTTATGAATATTTGTTTAGGTATAGAATTAATCAGATAGATAGAACTATCAGATTACATGTGTAAATTAATCATTATTATCAATTTGGAAAATCTTTATCTTTGATTTACAGACAATTCTTGTAATAGATAAGGTATCAATTACCTTTAAAATCAATTATCTATATTTTTACGATTGGCATGAACTCTGTTCTTATAATGCGAATAAAAATAAAGCAAATTTTAAGAATGTCTCGATTTTGGTAAGACCTGGCACGTAAATACTAGATGTGTGTAACAACCCTTATGACCACATGACCATACCTTCCTGTAACACGTTTTACTTATATTTCTATATGTACGTTGACTCAAATATATGCCAAACTTTAATGAATTTTATTGATTCTGTGTTAATTCCGATAGTGGTTCTTTATAGATGAGGTTAATATCTGGTGACGGAGTACGCGGGAAAGTGGAAAATTTGGAAAACAACAAAAACGCTCTGCGATTTGTGTTTTGAAGTGGATTAAACTAATTAACTTTTGACACCTTATTATAAATTAAATGAATTAATTTTTATTATATTTTGATTCGTAGTGTTGTTTGTTATTGGATTTAGTAAAAAATACGAATAAATAAATACCAATTACAATGTAGCTTATAAGTCAAATGTATGATTAATGATGCCACGAAAACACCAACCTAATTGGTGTTTACAATTTTATTAATAGTCATGATATATTTCTTTAAAGTTTCGGCGTCAAAAAGAAGCCATTTAAGTTAAAATTGTGCAATTTAATTAACATAAGATAGTTAAAGTTACAACTGCTTAGCGTGGTTAATTTATTCAAATTAAATTATATTCGATTAAAGGAACAAAAACACAGCTATAATTAGTTTTTATTATGCATTTTGGTACAAATTTATAAAGTTAAATTAATCAAAGTTAGTTATAACGACACGGTTATTTTCAACGATGCCCGACCCTGGTCGGATGTTAGATTGTTTTCATTGGTAATGTAATGGGACCATTAATAATGTCCACACTATGCTGCAATCGTTACTCAAAGATGGCAGCTTCACATTTATATTCTCAAACCCCAAATAATCTTAATGTCTTCTAATTATCGATAGTGCAGCACATGTTGCGATCAAAGAGCCAGTCACATATTAGATACTTTGTTACTGATTTATATTTGAACAAGTATTTGCTCGTGGCGCTACTCTCATGAAAGTGTTTGTAGGAATTAAATATAGTTTTTTATAGACTTTATGGTTGGGGCTTCATTCAAAATAAATCTTGCATAAAAATCCGTTTAGCAGTTTTTACGTGACGGGCGACCAAATTAACTGACAGGTACCAGAGCGATTACTGTTTTATTTTGTGTATAGATTGTGATTAAAATTAAAGTTCCGTGTTACAAATAGCGTATTTTTTGGCATTACTAGGTGTCTAATATTTTTAAAGTGGAGTAATGTCCGTTTTACCAGCGTTCTCTAAGATCGTTTAAACATTTTAAGGGCTCCTTTAAACATTTAAATTAAATACATGTCTTAATATATTATGTTGAAAAACACTATTAACTGGGGCCTTATCAAATGTAACACGACATATCTCGTGTGCGAGAGGATTAATTAGATTGCAGTCGACGACAAACATCTCGGACAAAACATTCAATATTCGATAAAATTACGTCGTCATTAGGGCTTTCTTAGTGGTTATCTTTAATATTATTGGAATAAGTTATTAAAATTGCAGCTCATCAGGTCCAATGAATTTCATCTTGGTGTTACGAACCAGTAAGTTAGCGAGGACGTCTAACTTATTAAGTATATTTCTACATTTACATAATAAATTTTATTTTTACTACGGTAAAATGAGTATTTATTATAGAAAATTTATACCAAGGAAAGTACAACAGTTGCTGGCTTTTAGCCTGTTCAGTTTGGTTTGAGTAAAAATTTCTGACATATGGTTATTAACGATGGATAGTCTTCACTCTCCCTCCGCGCTAGATTTACAACTTAGAACAAAGGACATTAATTATGTTAGCGACATGTGAACTATGGGGACACGTGGCTGATGTGATTCTTTGTTGTATAGACGAATGATTGGCGCAAGAATAGTGTGAATACGCTGTTCCAAAAAATAATAAAATTTTATTAGTCTTGTGTTAAATAATGTTCCAATTGTTCCAAAGCTGGGCATGGGCCTCCTCTTTTTTTTTATAGCATAGGCCGGCAAACGAGCAAGTGGGTCACCTGATGGTAAGTGATCTCCACCGCCCATGTACGCCCACCACCAGAAGAATCATGGGCGCGTTGCCGACCTTAAAGGAAAGGGATAATTAGGGATTGGAAAGAAGAGGAGATTTGGGCCTCCGGACCTCCTTACCGTACGAAACGCAGCAGCAAGCCGCTACTTTACATCGGTTTTCTGTGAGACAGTGGTAACGACCCGGTCGGGCCAGCCCATCCATGCTGCAGACAAAACTGTCTACAGCGTGGTTCTACCACTTAAAACTTTCTGCGTGGCGTTATCCCATCTTAATACCAGGATTATGATTTGGCGGTGGACTTGGTATTACATAGGCCGACCCGCCGTCTGACCTCCTCAATCCGCAACGGGAACCAAGTTTCGCCGTTGGCTCGTCGGATAATTAGCAGATTGTACCACGTGCAGGTGAGGTTGGCTTTTGGTCTAAAGTGTTGGTAGTTACACTCACGGCCCTCCTCTACTCTCCCTTAGGCTATCGCCGCGTTCTGCAGGATAAATATTGCATAAAATAAAAAAAAAACAATCCTCGTTATTCTCATTTAATTTTTATATAATTTTGTTATTAAGTAGTAATTAAATACTACTTATTATTAGACTAAAACCCATCTGAAAAGTTGGCTTATACCTTTTACGTGGGATACGATAGTAATAATATTTCGATGTCTGATAGCATTATGTTGGTCAATGGTCATTGTTTATAGCAATACCTAATAAAATAAAAATATAAAATAAGAATATGTAATAATAGGTGAATAATATCAATTTGTTTTGTTATTGGCAATCCAAAGCTGCGGTGTTTGGGAGTTAAATAATAGTTGAATTATTAAACTGTTTACTTGTGTTTCATTTCCATTACATTGTTTATTATTTGTATTTTAAAACATCACAACTACTTTTCAATAACAACAACATCGCACAACTTGCTGGAACAAGTCACTATAGGGAGTTTGTCAACTTGTGTACGGTGGTCGCTATCCAGCCCGATTAAAAAATGATTAGGTATTCTCCCACCAGTAAACTAGCCTTTGGTTTCACTACTTTCAGCTCAGATTAAAGTGCTTGTTCTTTATGGAGAATCGTTTGGTGTACTTATAATAAGCTTGTTATGAAAGCTTAGTATGCTATAGAGCGCGATACGCACTTTAAAATGTACATTTTGTTTAATTGACAATAGTTTTAAATGAAATGCACACAAGGGTGGTCCACACACAATGGTAGGTACCTCGTATGCGAGAGGCCATCTGGGTTGGTACCGCCGCTTTGTCTATTTCTGCCGCCAAGCAACAGTGTATAAGCACGGTTTGAAGGACATTGAAGTCAGTGAAATTACTGGGCATTATGAGACTTAACATCTTAATGAAGCCAGTGAAATTACTGGGCATTATGAGACTTAACATCTTATGTCTCGGGGTGACGAGCGTGGTTCAATGCCATGCAGTGCTTTGTAATTCATCGTTCTGAGCGGTGTTGCTTCTGTTTATGGGCAGGCGTGGCGCGTATCATCAGGCGAGCGCCTTGCTCGTCTCGTCATTAATTCAAATAAAAAAAATACACAATTGAGCACTAAAAGGAAATTAGCGTGCACAACCATATAGATAAATGGCCAAATACATCTGATTACGACTTCACAAAATCATAATATACGAATAAGAAAGATAAGCAATCTACAAAGACCCCAGTCTTGGTTGTTAGAATATTTATTAGAGCATATCCGATTTTTTCTGGTACAAGAACTTTAAATTCGCAACAAGTTCGATTCAAGTTATAACATTTACATGAAGTTTTAGTCAATTTAAACACTTTTTTTATTAGGGACAGATAAAAAGAAGATGTTAACCCCTTTGCCTGTCTATCTGTCTATGTGTGACATTGTAGAGCCTAATCGAATGTACCGATGTGGATGCAGTTTTTAATTTGAAGAAAAACTGTGTAACAATTTAATAATGTAGTATTTAAATTATACGTCGTGCGTGGTTTAAAGTAGGTACATTACAATTACAATGGTCACACAATTTACGAACAAATTATTCCGTGAGCTACGTGACCTCATGCATTATCTATTTATAATAGTTTTTATTTTAGGGAACAGGTATTATTTATCTAAATTCCAGATGGTTTCCAAGTGAATTTATTGTTATAATAAAATAACACATGAACCATCATAGCGATATTTAGATTGTAAATTTATAAATAGTCGCCACATCGTTCTACGCATAGCGGAGTCGGTGAGATCCTGGGAACTATTCCTAGGCTTAATAATTGAAAAATATATGTAATTCTGAGATTGGATTTTTTAAATATCCTATGATGATTATGTTTTCGCAAGGGCTGATAGGAATTTACATTTAGCTAATGGATAAACGGCATGTGAGACGCCCTGCAGTGATGATATACACAAGGTGGCTGGCAATAGTTGGATGAGTAGAGCCGAAGATCGGGCTCAATGGCGTGCTTTGAGAGAGGCCTATGTCCAGCAGTGGACTAACACGGGCTGATAATGAGGATGATGATGAAGGGATATTTGAACTTTTGAATACATTGTAACTATTCTGACCATTCCATTAGTCTATGTTGTTTCTAGTATAAGTTGCTAATAACCGGATTTGTCTGCTAGGTATAGGCAGATACGCAGTATCAAGAGAAGCTTAGTCTGCGTTTTTTTTCTCATTGCCTTACCCAGACGGTTGAGTTCGATATTGTTGAACATACAACATATACGAAGAAGTGAAAAATTAAAATACGTTGCGCTGGATTACAGGGAAGTGATAAAAAAAAAAATCTATAAAAATGCGTATCCATACTAGTCTAATACACCGGTATTCAGAGTAACGTAGCGTTGCGGTAGATAAATTGTGAACGCGCGCCATCTCTTTGTCCCGTCAATATGTCAAGTGTATGGCTCCTCACTTTTGTTACGTGATGATATAATATCCTCGCAGCGGAACCAAAATACAGATTGCGTTCTGTTAGAATTTGTACAGATTTTATCATAGGCGTGACATAATTGAAATTTTAAGCTGTACCTAATACATGACTTAAATTGAAGGTGGTTTGTTACGTTTAGCTCTGTAAAAATAGTAAGAGGCATTTTTACATTTTAAATAAAAAATAAGACATATAAAAAAATTTAATTTAAATTGACAACGGTAGCAGATAGTAGGCGACGCCCATATCTATTCGACATAAACAGGAAGGAACATTATCATATATTTTAAATATTATCACTCATTTTAACACGTTATTTTTGTTATATTATTTGCCGCACGAAGTAGTTCTAATATCAGTAATCAGTGTAAACTCCTTATGTAAAAAACTCCTTGTATGAAGTATGAATTGACAGCCTCCGTAGTGTAGTTTGAGTAGCCGGCGGTGAAACGAGGGGACGCGAGTTCGATTCCCGCACCAAGACAAATGTTTGTGTGATTCACTAATATTTGTTTCGGGTCTGGGTGCTGTGGTATACGGCGTGTTTCCTGTAACCAACAATACAGGTTAATCTAGTGTGGGGTCATGACTAAGTGTGTGGCTGTTGGGTGTATTTCTTTATTTTTATCTATACTTATAAAATAACATATCCTGACTGACTGACTGATTCATCATCGCCGAGCGCAAACTATCAATGCTACAAGCATTAAATTCGGACTGTAGGCACCCACTAAGAAAGGATTTTAGAAAATTCCACCCCAAAGGGGTCAAATTATGTGATGATAATATGTATGAAAGTCCGTCACTTTGAAAGTTACATAAACAAAATTTTGTATTTCGGTTATTGGCGTAAAACAAATAAATACGTGTTTCAGGAAATTTGGAAATTTTATTTAATAAGGGATGAAAAAGGGTGTGAAAGTAAATGCGAAAGTAAGTTTGTTTGTTACGATTTCACGCCTAAATCATTGAACCGATTTTGATGAATTTATCTACAGAGACAGATGGGACCCTGGAGACGGTTACAGGCTACTTTTATCCCGGAAAATGCTGTTCACGCGGGCGGAGCCGCGAGCAAAAGCTAGTTATTTATAATTCTCTTCATTTCTTTCCACAGTTCTAGTCGTTAATTTTTAATAACATTCATTACAAATGTGCATATCACAATAACAATGAGTGGTAGAGCCACGCTGTTGACAGTTTTGTCTACAGCATGACTGGGCTGGCTTGACCGGAAAGTTGCTACTGACTCAGAAAAATTAACGTGAAATAACAGCTTGTTGTTGCATTTCGTACGGTGAGTGAGATATCCGGACGCACAAATCTCCCTCCTTCCCAATCCCTTTTTATCCCTTCCCTTTAAGGTCGGCAATGCATCCATGATTCTTATGATATTATGGGCGGTAGATATTACTTACCATTAGGGTCGCCATAAACTTGTTTTGCCTACATATGCTATGTAAAAAATAGAACAGCAATCATTTATAAACAATTATGCACGTAGGTAATTTTTTTTTATTTATTTAATTAGCGCGAAACTAACTAAAAGAAACCATTTGTTTTACGATACGGTCACGTCAAGACTTTTTTACTTTTAATAGACATGTTATTATTTTTGGATCTTATTATAAGTCATGTTGTAATTATGTTATAGCAAAAAATATGTGAGCATGAGCATATTAATATTCATAACATGGAACGATTATTGTTAACAACAGTCATACATGACCATGTGGTACCTACAATTTTGACCTACAACAGAGGTTACGAGGGGCGTGCGATTTATTTTATTGGAAATACCTAGAAACATTCAGTTTTTATCTTAACACCTAGTAGCTAACTTAACTAGTTGGCAAGTCGCTCATATGCGACAGACCGTCTAGATGGGTATGTTATAGACAAAGCGGTGTCCGCTTTGTCTATTTTTCACGCCAAGCAGGAGTGTGTAAGCACTATTGTATTTCAACTTGAAGATCATTGAAGCCTATAATGATATGAAATTACTGGGCATTATTAGAACGAATGAACATCTTGAGCCATTAAGTGATGAGCGCAGTCCAGTGCCATGCAGTCGAAATTCTGATTGCTGTTGTTTCTGTTTATTGTTAGGCGTAACACTTATCATCAGGCGAGCGACTTTGTTTCGTCATTAAAGCAAATAAAAAAATAGGCTAATTATGATTTCAAACTAAGTATTTTCTCTCAATATTTTTCACCATAGGGTAACTAAATGTTTTCTCGTCGCGTTTCCCTTTAAGCCCCATTTATACTGAGATAGTTTCTCGTACGGCATGGGCTAGGATTTGACAGAAAGCTGTCATTTTCGAACCCGCATCATACGATGCTCGTTACTAAATTGGATGACGCGGTTTCTGGTTGGGCGGGTTATTGTCTCTTTGGTGAGATAAAGCCTCTCCAACTAAATGGGGCTTGAATCAGTGTGTACAAGACACTTGGCCCAAACTTCCTTCATATCTAGATAGTTTTTTAACTTCCCAGAATTTACTATCGCTCAGTACATTTATTTTGC
This sequence comes from Amorpha juglandis, assembly GCA_949126905.1. Taxonomy (NCBI): domain Eukaryota; kingdom Metazoa; phylum Arthropoda; class Insecta; order Lepidoptera; family Sphingidae; genus Amorpha; species Amorpha juglandis. The sequence continues at coordinate 6,902,196 of OX421380.1, forward strand.
AAGAACAAAGAGGCACGTATGATAAAGATTGCATTTTTAACAACATGTTATGCGCAAAAAGCTACTGACATGGACATCTTTACCGAGTCTCTATAAGCTGGAGATTAATTTAAGACGTTATCGCATAAGTGGACTTGACATTTCCGTAGTATACGGACAAATGTTTATTCGCTTAAGCACAATACATAATTGAAGGTTAGATAAATCTATTGTGGTTATAAATAGCTTCCAGTTACGGGCGCTTGCCTAAATATACAGATGACATTATTAATATTACACATATCATAAGGTGTTTAGTATTTTCACATTTTGTGCAATTAGTTGAAGATACACCCACTGTTTGTTATATTGTTTGCAATATTTTTTCGTTTAGGAAGTTTAATGTAATGGATAATTAATTAATTAAATTAATTAGTTTTGTAGACTAGTGATAACCGCTATACATGTATGAAACGTAACAAATAAAATCTTTTAAATATGCTGAAAATATAAGCAAAGATGAGACGAAGCAACAAGAACAATGTGCCTAGTTCCAAGGTTTTCGATACCTATCATGTCATTTATATACCTACGAAAAATATGTATGAAGTTAATACGATGCCACGTAATCCGCTTGAGGTGCCGTAAGTATTTACATATACATCATTTCATAAATACTTATGATGTAACAGATATCGTAAAAACCGCACTAGGGCCTCAGGGGTACGAACTTGAAAAATGTTTCGTAATTTGTTTCTTTTTCAGTGAAACTTCAACACTACATAAAATATAAGATTAAGCGTCGCTTTGACATGTTGTAAATGTTACAGGAATGTTATACGATTATTATTCATATAATAACACAACATGCCCGCAACACTCAGTGAGCTAAAATAGCCAAGACCACAAGAATAAAAAGCATAACCCCACAATAAAAACTAAACCATTTGAAATGGGTGCATAAATTGGAACATCTGCTCTTTATTCAGTACATCTAATGAATCATCTCGCACAATGGCTACATACAAAGCCTGCGTGACGACAGGCTAATCTTTATTCCCAGAACTAGGAACGGGCTTTAGGCTAACTCCACACGATCAATATGGTTTTAGATTGAACTATAATTTGTATTAATCTAAACTAATATTATAAAGAGGAAAGATTTGATTGTTTGTTTACATTGAATAGGCTCTAAAATTACTGTATCGATTTGAAAAATTCTTTCACCATTAGAATCTAAGATTATCCCTGATGAACATAGGCGATATCGATAATTTACAATAAATTTATTTATTTCCGCGATCAAACAGCGGCGTGTAAGTTTCGGTTTGAAGAATTTTGAAGTCAGTGGCATTATTGGGTTTTATGAGATTTAACATCTTAAGCTCAGGATGACGAGTAGTTTGTGCAGTTTAATGTAGTTGCGCTGTAATTCATAGTTATGAGTGGTGTCGCTAAAGTTTATGGACTGGCATAGAGCTTCACCATCAGGTGAACTGTGATCTGCATGTATCTTCATTCAGTAATATAAAAAATATTCTGGATGGTGAACATTTTATGAAAAATAGTAGATTTACTACATGATAGGCACCACGTATTCTAGCTACCTCTGGGTACGTACCATCACTTTATCTATTTATGCCGCCAAGCAGCAGTGAGTAAGCACTGCTGTGTTCCAGTTTGAAATACATTGAATCCAGTAAAATTATAGGGAATGAGAATCATGCAGTCATTCATAACACGAAGTTATGATTGGTGTTTCTTCAGTTTCTGGCGTGGCGCTCTATACAACTGTTTTTCCTTTATTTTATCCATACGAGTGAAATTTCCTAAAATCTTTCCTTATTGGGTGCTTACAATATAAAAGGCATTAACTACCAAAAATTCAAGTCAGTAGGCCAGCGGTTTAGGCTCTGCGTTGATAAACCAGTCAGCCAGTCAGTCGAGACAAGTAATTATATGTGTATAGATAATTAAAATCTATTTTTTATTAAGACATATCCATATACAAACATGATATTGGCATTATATAGATCGGTTACGCTGGTGCAATGCGGATTGGTCAACATATAAATTCTGTTACTCAATGATGAAAAGTCGTTTTAAGAAATCTATCCATTAAAAAAACAGATAAACTACAGTTGACATCAGTCCGCTATAAGTTTTGCGGTCCAAGTCCCAATATATCGACACAGATTCACTGCGACTCCAATTGAATGTGAGCATATTAATAGATTTCAATTCATTAATGTACTGTGATTTAGCATGTAATCATCACGTATAATATTCAGCTTCAATCATGTTAAATAAATTCTCGATAAATATTGAACGTGTAAACTTTGCTTATAATTTAATTCGCCAGAATAAAAATAGATCTTACCATTAATGTAATTAATTGTATTGCGTTTTATAATTATTTTGGTGAAATCTTAAGATCGTCCATATTTTATTTTTAAAGTTTATAAAAAACTTTTGATTAATCCACATTTATGTCACCAATAGGTTATTATTTTCGTTTGTAAACGTAAAAGTAGATACAAATACATGTTTTACATTTTTTAACTCTACTTTCTCGTAAAAAATACCACTTTCCCACAATTCTTTTTTATAAAAGTCCTATACGGTGCGAATGCAATATCATCGATTTCATTAGCGAATAAATACTATTAGCGAATCAATCATCAATTTCTCATTAATTCAAAATCATCTTTAGCAAACTTAAAAATTCGTACAAACTATTATGCCAGAGATTAGATTCATTGTGGAAACCTTCAAGAAGAGAGCATAATATTCTTTCCTGAAAGGCCGGCAACGCATTTGCAAGCCCTCCGGTGTTGCAGGTATTCATGGACGGCGGTGATCACTTTCCATCAGGTGAGCCTCCTGCCCGTTTGCCCCCTTTTTCCAAAAAAAAAAAACAATTATTGTTCATCATTTTCGTACATTCAATATTTGTGCTGTAATTATTTTATGTGGGGAAATATTTTACCATTGTCTTAATTACTCCTTCATTGTCGTTTAAGGGTCAAAGTCAGTGTTAGATTTTCGGGGTGCAATCAACTCAACAGTTGGACATCTGGCGGAAAACCAATTCTTCTTGAGCCGTCAAGGTCATGCGGTAACCATTGCGTGTGATTCTGGCACAGTGCCAAATTGATATTTGAATGAAAAACAGATCCTGTTTGAAGGGAGTTAGACTCGTTGAGAAGAAAACTTGTATGTCTATATGTATGTAACTTGTATGTTGTATGTAATGTCTTTAGACATTAGAGTAATACTTTTTATAAACATATTTTAATAAGTTTTACTACTCATCCATTATTGTTACGTCGTTTTGATTGAAAAACGATTGGATGTAAAAAAACGTCGATAATAAACCGGAACCGGATTGCTTATATGAACGTTATAAAATGTTTATTAGTGTTTTAACTAATCCTGCATTATTACTTATGGTACATAATCTATCAAGGCAATCGCCAAAATTACGGTGGAGTATAAATAACCTAATGTTTACGTAAGTACAATAAATTATGTATTCGTATATGTCCGCCCAAATTACTCTTCATAATGTAGTATTTTGATAATTGGTTTGAACAGTTAATAACGGGGAAATAATTTTATTATTCACATATTTAATCTTTACTTATACTTATCTTAACTTTATAAGTTTTAAAGTTAATAAAATAAAAAAAAAATATTTTATGTACTTTAAAATTATTGTAGAATAAAGACCGCACCCTAAATCTAGTTAAGTAAGAATTGGAGGATGAGTTGGGACAAAATTTATATTAAGATAGTTACTTAGATAGATCGATCAACATTTCTAGCTTAATTTTTGTTCAAATCAATATGTAATAACATGTTTTATTAGAATGCTCGCCCAGATATCCGGATACCCGGCTTACGTCGTGGCCGGATATACGATATCCTTATCCGGCCAAACCACTATCCGTTTCATCTCTAGATCTCTATCTTTCTCTCCGTTCTCTCTAGTTATAAGTGATGGAATAATAATATATGACAGGGTAGACTTTATTCGTTTATCTGATAGCTAGGCCGATAAAAATTACTATCCTCCAGTAAAGATGTTATTAACTAAAAGTATGGCTTTTTTGCTCAGATTTAACGATAGTTCTAAAGTGCTACACGCAGACATCTCTCATTATAAATTTTATTTGACACGCTATTACATAAATCTTTTATAATCAAACCAATCGCCAATATGAACCTTAATCCACTATGATAGAATACATTTTTGTTCGCCACAACACCTAATGCTAATATACATGCAAAATAACATTTATACGCGTGTTTTTTTTTTCTTAATTAGTTCTAAAATCAAAACTGTTACCTACGTATTAGATAAATCTGTCAATTTAAGAACTGTTTTAAACAAATAGAAGGACTTTATATAATTTCAAATACAACTCTAGAAATATTCCATATGTGTATTATGTAGAGTCTGGAATATACAAAAAGGCACATCTCATTAGTATGTTTTTTTAAACGTAATAAATAGCCAAAATGAAAATATATATAACATCCGATATTAACAAATAATAGGATGTGCACTGGTCTGTTATTAAATTTTCACGCAGCTCTATTGAATTACAAGTTTTAATTGATCGTTATGTTTCAATGGGCGAGTGAAAACTACATCGGTAATAAATATGAAGTCGATGCTTCATTGTAAACCACCACAATCTCGTACAACTGACGGACACGTAAAGGTATGAAGCGCTATCAAAGTGATGGGAGTTAAGACTCGTTAACGAATGTTTCGATTAGAATTCCGCGCCAAAGTTTATTGCGCTTTGTATTCGTTAGGCACAAATCCTGCTATCGCTGGGAGTGCCGTTTGTGGTATTATTTTAACGATCCCAGAGATTATATCAACATTTCCATCTGTTAAGATTTCATATCAGTTAAGTTTTATCAAAAAATGTCATTTAATCGCGAATTGAAACGCCTCGCAGTAGCCAATCTATCAATGGAGCCTCAACCGATCGTGAGCCGGTATGACGTGATGTGGCGCGGACGCTATTGGTCGAAGTTGACGTGATAGCTATTTTGGTGGCGAGCCGGAGTGCGCGCGTTGTGTCGTGTGTGGTGGTGTGCGTGCGATACGTGCGGTGTGAGTGTGTGCGTGTGTTGTCGAGGCGCGCTCTCTGTTTACAGCGCGGCGGTGTGGCCGGCGAGCGCACGCATTCGAGTGTAGAGATCGTGCGAAATCAAGTTTTCCGACGGTTTCCGGGCTGCAGAGTGCAGTAGCGTCCAGGGTGTCTTCGCAATAGTTACTGGTGTTCAGTGTCGGACATTAAAAAAACATCCGCGAGCTCGGCCGACGATCGGTTCGGAGCGTACATTCGGTGGGCTCATAAAAATTATAGGTGCTTTCGGCGGATGCGATGAATAAATTTTGCAAATCGTGTCTGTGTGTCGAAAAGGTTCGTGAGAGCTATGTTTTGATCGGGCGACCTGTGGTGGATGTGCCGGGTTGTGTGGACGCGGTCCGGATTGTGATCCTGCTGGAGACATCTGTGAAATCGGGACTGTGCGGCGAAGTGGTAGCTCGGTGCGCTTGTCAGTAGTGTCAAAACAAGTGGACACATGGTAAACAACCCACATCTCGTGCCGGCCATGTGCTAAGGTGAGGATCTTGACGACCTTGGCTTCTTACTCCGTGCTGCACACAATTAAGAACTTGAGTTTAATGCTTGTTTTTATCCTTTTTCTGCACTGCGACGGACGCGCTAACCCATCCTTTTCTCATTAACACGATTGTCTAATACGAAAAACGTACATTTGGTCACGAATATTTATTCATACATTGTTGCAAATGATTCACATTTGTTTATCTTTGAAAATTTTACTTACGTATGTTTTACCCTTAATAGGACAAGACGTTTTTTTCTCGTGACCTATCTTTTAGTTACATAACGTAGAGTCGACTCTACCATCCTAAATATGAAAAGCGTTTTCATATTATACAGATGCATAATTAATAAAATTGCTGCTGTTTTGCATACATTCAACCGGCAATAAATTAATTTATTAGTTTTTAACTAAGACTATTTATAAAGTTTGTTTTTCAATGTATACATTTAAAAAGTCGGGTGAGACGTGACAATGATATGATAAAATAATTTGTAGATAACATGCTACATTCCAACATTCCTCAGGTTTTGAATAAAAACGTTGGTAATCTGCATAAAATAAATGTAAGTATGGAGATGTTTTATGAGAATAATAGTTTTATTTCGTTGCATTAGTGATTTTTTTTTTATACTAACTCGGCGATGTTACAACGCGCTTGATGATAAGTATAGGGCAGTCAGAATTCATCTGACTGTCAAATCTAAGTAGTGTTGCCAACTTTTTTGTGCCATGTCCGCGTTAGGTAACTGTTCAAACCACCAGAAACCACTAAAAGCCAGAGTATATCCCTTGTTATAATTTACATGACAAAAGTATGAAGCCTCGATTATTCGATATTTGTATGTTTCATTGCTTAAACCTAGCATACAAATATATACAATATAATATATTATTATACAAAAATAAATATAAAGACTGCAGCAGGCGCGCGCAGCTTTAGGGGAAAATCTACTAGGTTAGCAACACCTAGTAGATTTAAGATATACAAAGTGTTACTTAAAGATGTGGTCAAATTTAACCAACATAATATAGTGTATGATATGAGTATTTCACCCCACGTAGTCCCAAATTCGATTCCATTGCTAGGATATAAATAAAGATTTTTCTATCTTATCGAATGAGTAACATATTGATATTCGACTTCCAACTTTGAAACCCACTAAATGATAAACAGTTCAGCTTTTGGCTCACTCACTTCACTTTCTTTATAGGGATGTGATCGATCTTATCGATAGTACTGGACGAGTGATTAAAGCTAGCTTGAAATTTTAGGATTTCTGTATTTCGATATGTTCCGGTACACTCACTGTTAGATGAAACAACCCTTAAATATTACTACACCTATTTGTAAGATGATGTATATATGCAACATAAAGCTATACCTTAATAAATAGGCAATCGTAAAATACACATTATTTAATATACTGACAATAATTTTCCTCTACTGTACACGTTGAATTTATTAAATCTACGCGACGAGCATTTGTAAATTGTATGATTTATTTTTCAATTTGACTTATGATAATTGCAGTAGATTGTAATGTATAAAATTTCATATTACATACTGAAACAGTTTACGGTCAGAACTTTAAAAAAGATATAGAACCAAATTATTGACTCGATTTGGCTGCCAGCATTATACATATTTTTATTAAACCGATTTCTTTTAACAAATAAAATAAGGTTTTATAGTATATTCAAATATAAAAAAAATGTGTTGATACAATAAAAAAAGAAAATTAAGTGGTAGAGCCACGCTGTAGACAAAATTGTTGGCCGGCTCGACCGATTGTTACTACTCTCTCACAGAAAAAGATGTTAAGCAGCGGATTGTCGTGTTTCATATGGTGCGTGAGATATTCAGAGCCCCATATCCCATTCCCCTTTCCAATCTTTTAATCATTCTTTTCCTTTATGTTCGATAACGCGTCTGTGTTTCTTCATTCTTAATTCTTTTGGTTAATACCAAAAGAATCATGGACTATTGGCCTTTTAATTAGGCTTTCATGGGCGGCGCAGATCACTTACAAACAGAAGACCCACTTGCTCGTTTGCCGGCCTATGCTAAAAAGAATCCTTTTTTATCGCACAAGTTGGCTTACGTCACTGTATGTACTTGCAAATTGAATATAACAAATAGATATTTGTAGTATATGTTAATTAAATTATATACAATACATAGAAACATAGGTTTCAGTATAAAAATACTAAAGCGCTAATATGTTGCGTTAGTACATATCTTTTAGATTACATGTATAAACGTTATATTTTGTTCAATGCTCATCGTATTACCAAGTTTCAATAGTTTTGGTGAGTTATTGACATAAATATTTATTTATTTAATATCCAACCCATCCACGATAGGTACTGATGGAGACATCCATGGGGTTTCGGTAAAATTTCGACACACCCTGTCTATCTCTTAAGCGTCAATTACATTTGTAAGTTTTGCTTACGATGGACGAATTTCTAGATCTGGGTTATGTTCCTCAATTTACGGTTAATTTTTTACATGTACAGGAACTCACAATGTTATTTAGATTATTATTATTTTCAGCAAGTCATTTAAACATAATAACCAATGCGAGTAAATGTGATAATTAATGTAATTAAGGCCTTAGTGTTTTTACGCAATGCATCCAATCCAAATCACATATTGTGATCCAAAACTGTTGATAACCCAGTCTTTGGAACACAAAATTCGGGTCAAGTGCGAAACCCCTCATACAAATAGTATTGTGGTTACTCCATAATCATTTCACGGATTCGGACCAGATTGGTTGTGGTGCGTAAATATAATTATGGTAGATGGAGTTCAAAAGTGGTGTTAGAATGGTCAAATTAAGCTAAATATTTCTGTCTTGCAAGATTTTTTTTTTTTGTGTTGACGCTTGCTGTAAGCCTGACTCGAGTCGGCTGTATACAGCTTCACCGGACTTTCAGGTGAGCGCTTTAGGCGCTCTCAACCCTTATATTTAAGTGACCACGCTGAGGGCACCCCCTTTCGGGTACCTTACACGGTATATTATTTATATGCAGGTATCGAATTAACTACATTTAAATTTTAACCACCAAAATACTCGAAATTGAGGTCATCAAAATTCAAAACAATATAGTGTATAAAACAATATTGACTGATATAAATCTATCAAATGTTGCTACCGTTCTAAACTTTACTGGTATAAATACGTGATCGGAAATATAATATAAACTATGTCATACCGCACACTATGATCAGTTGTACAGATTACAGACCAGTATGTATTTTAAACAATAAGTCTAATTTTATATGAACACTACGTAAGGCCCTTGCTGGAAACTCTTTAGTACTGGTTTTTGTATATGCCACGAAAGTAATTGAGAGGGGTGTGGGGATTTTTTGAACCTTTTGTAATTTCCCTCACCGTACGAAGCTGCCACGTCGATTTTCTGTGAGGCAGTATCACTGCTCCGGTCGAGCTGGCGCAGCGCCGCCCTGTCGTTGCAAAATACCCAACAAGCGGATATCTATAATCATCGGGCAATATATATGCGTCCATCACTGGACATAGACTCTCCTAATAAGCATTCTTCAAAGTAAAGCATATAGAATCAATAAAACATTTCACCTAATTACAAAAGCTTTGAAATCGGCAAAGCCCGATTTCTCGTACATAAATATGTCAGTTAAAACGTCTCACATATTTTTACAATAAAAAATGAAAGCGAAAACGTTCCGTTACATTTGAGAATACTTTTTTAATCTTTGTTAGGGTTGCGTAAATATGTTATAGTGGGCACCCGCCGCGTGCTATCATGGATTTTGATACAGCCGGTATGTCGGTTTTATCTAAAACATAAATGTGCCGGTACAACAGGGGTAATAGAATAGTACCATTAGTACCAGAGTCAATCGTCCGGATAGCTAATTACAAACAAATAACCCAAAGTTACAAACTTATCAACTTTACCTTTTTAAAAATAAGTATAGATAATATTATTGTAGAATCTTGTCAGAGGACTTGTGTATATGTTAACGTCTAATAGGCGGAACCTACAAGCCAAATCTTTCTGTACCGTATGATAAAAATCATGTTGCGCCGACCCCACTGCGAGTGGGATAAGAACGAGGGAGAGGAAGAGGGTTGAGTCTAGACAAAGGAGATTGTTACTGGAACAGGTAAATATCAGACGTGGAAAATACAACTTTTTGTTGATTATATCCACATTTATAAACGTCTTTAGAAAATTATTCAAAGACTGGATTGTTTGGTTTATTCTACCCTATTGTTTATTGTAACATCAATTTTCTCATAAGCAGTATAGCATAAACTACAACGTTAATGCCTTTTACACCAATAACATTATAACTCGCGATTGTTTGCGTCCTACATTGAGATTTAGGTAATTATTCCGCTACATATTGGTAATTATTATTACTTTCATTTATGATCATATTAATTTTTAGCACAGCTATTTTCTACCTTAAGTTGATAGTATCTTTTGTTTTATATGGTCATATCCTTGCAGTCCTTTCTAGCATAGATCCTTCCGGCCATATAAATAGTGCGAAAGAAATAAAATAATAAAGACTTCTTCGACACATCAGCATCAGATATTAATATATTATTATTGAAAAGGTATGCGAGAAGTTGCTAGCCGTGTTAAGTTCTCCTTAAGATGGAATCCAGAAATAGGTTAGTCTAGCCTAACTCTTGAACTTCTTTTAGCTGAAAGTTCATTATCGCTGTGAAAATGTATCTAAAAATGGCGTAGAATAAAATGTTAATTATTTTGTTATTAAACTTGTCCGGGTTTAGGAGCATTTTGGTATCCGTCGTGTTGTAGGAATTTCAATGCATTTTGTCATAGTATGAACAAAACTGTTTTAAGCAGTAAGTGGTAATACTGGAATATACTTCTACGAAATGGCTCACTAAATGTTAAATTTCCAATAAGGAAAGGATAACTTAAATTGCTTGACTGACTCATGCGCATTTACTCTGTTAACTATTTCAATAACACTTTAATTTTTGCACTACGAGAAACAATTATTCCGAAGTCATTTGCCTCCAATCATCAATGTTATCAAAATACATTTATTTGAGTGGTTTGTGGAATTTTTATAAAGCGTGAATGTTACGAAATACATCGATTAGTTTAGCTTTGTCGAAGCTACAGCGTATCTAGCTGGTATTTAGGATACGGTAGAGATTTATAATCACGATAAATCGACTGATGCAGATAAATGTAAATGTCGGCATTTTAATTTGACACTTAAGGGGTTATATACAGTTAGAAGGCCAAAAAAAGCGAATTTTCAAGATTTTTTTCTGAGAAAACTTTTAAACTTATTGATCTAAAAATTTGTACACATATTATGGCATCTTTTAACTATATTTTAAGACTTAGTATTCATAAAAATATTTATTTGGAAAGGAGCTACAGCTGATCTCCGGGAGCTCCTCTCAAAAAAGGCGTTTTGCGGTGACCACTATATCTCTGAACTGGGTCCTTTGAAATTAAAAAACCAAACAGATTTCGTTAAAATAATGTTAAATCTAGTAATTAATCGAAGGAATAAGCAAAATATTTTTTTTTGGCAAAATGGTGGCGTCTCAAAAAAAATCGATTTTTGACCAAAATTTCGACCTTAAATTGCTTATTAAAAAAAAAAAATATTTATCGGTGAGAAAAAATCTTCGATTAATTACTAGAAAATATATTTAAGAAGCTCGTGTTAAAATTTGAGACTAATCGGTTTAGCCGTTTTCGAGTAATGTTGGTCACCGACTTTGAAAACACCATTTTGAAAAAAACGCGTTTAAAGATTGAACAGCACTAAATATTTTCCAGTTTGGGGAGAGAAAAATAAAAATTTACCTTTCAGGTATAAAAAAAAAAAATAAAGCACTGTTGCTTTACGTATCTAAATACATTAGAAGAGAACATTTACAATGGGCATGTGCATAAAAGGGACAGTGTAAAGGGACAGGTAAGCGCTTTGAAGCTTTGGTAAGCTTTCATGCACTTTGAAACGCCTTTTCAAATTTGCGTGTAACTTCGAAAATATTTACCGGAACGATATGAAATTTTCTGTGTGTATTCTTAAACATATGTACATTAAGAAAATAAAATAAAAAAAAAATATTTTTTTTGAAATTTCTAACTGTATATAACCCCTTAACGACAATGTATTTGAAAAAAAATAGCAACTTTATTTTCGGTATTAGTTTCAAATATGTTTCGCTTATGTAAAAATTACTAAAGAATTTTATCATCTTCAAAGGTTCTCTTTGCGCTTCAAAAATACAGATCCAAAGCGATATTATTAGTACATACTACACAAAATGTTAAATTTGCATGAATTCTATCTTTACCAAAACTCGACATTTTAAATATTCATGTGTTCACGTTATTCTTATGCACAGCAAAACAAAATTATATTACAAGCACATTTGGAGTTTAAAATAACACGACTACAATCGAAACAAAACATCGTGTATGTAGGTGAGTACATAATATTACAAAACTGGTCACTTATGAATGGGTCCTCGCCGCCTACGCTACAACAAACGTTTTTATAGCCACCGACGAACGAAAATAATTATTTTAGCAGTGCAACACGCGTCCTCGCCACAGCGGTCGTGTATTTACAAAACGCGCACTAAAAGTCCACAATTTGTCACTGTCATTTGTATCTCAGGCATGATAGCGTGTTTTTAAATCTCCTTTCAATCCAAACTCGGCATAATTTAGCGGCGATTTAACAGAGTTAGTAACAGCAAGACTAGTATCTTTAAACTAGGCTTATGTTTTAGATGTGACATGATTCCATCCAAACTAGGTTTGGTTTGCCGGGACATCTTTGTCCTAACAAAGTCAATAAATAGCGAGATTAACTTTTGAAATATGCCAATATTTTTCTCGAGGACCATTATGATTTGATAAAAGATTTAGCTCTATTCTATTTTTTCATAATGTTTTGCTACATTTTACCATAATGCATTGTTCAAACTTCGAACTATTTTTAAAAATATACATAGTTGCACTCATTACAAAAGTGGATATTTCTATTTTTTAGTAAGATGACTTTTAGTTACTAAGATTATTAATTTACTAAGTTTGAGTTGCGAGTAGTTACTCGGTACTCTACTAAGTAACTCAGTCTGAACCAACATTATAGTTACACCCAAGCAGCAATGTGACTTGTTGAATACAATATTGTACTTAACGCTCAGCATATCCGTGATAAGAACTTCAAGTAGCACACATGAATCGAAGCGGCCTCCACACATCAGAATGGATGTTAATTAGTACGTTTGTTTTAACATGAGCAATGCACGCACACTCATACACACTGTCGATGGAAAATAAACCTTCACATGTACAATGTTGAATTGACATTTCAATGCAGAGTTTTGTGCTGATATGTGTTATGAGTTCAAATCCTGAATATGGAGCGCTCACGTTTTTTAACATAAATCCGGAGCATCTTGTCTAGAACGTCGAGATTTCTAGTGATATACATTTTTAATTAAGCTATGAATAATTTGCTATTAAGTGTTTAGATAATTACAAATGATGCGCAAAGAATGCGACCAAAACCCATACGTGAGTGCCCACACGTAGAATAGAGAATTACTAAAAAGGTAATATAGCAATGCATTTACTTCGCCTTCACACATACATATACGGCTGGTGTTAGTTCGTGAGAATTTAATGTTCAAACTTTTGTTACTTATATTTTTTATCGTAACGCCTCTTAATCACTTCCTACAGCTCAAAAGGGCGGAAGTCATGCGTTTGCACAAATAAATTAACGCATTTTGTGTTTCGACGTGTGGATTGTATGTGGCGCCCTTGACGAAAGGTCAATTTGGTTACATTTAGGGACGTTGCGACACGCATCATAACGTTAACAAACCGGTGTTTCTTTTTTCTTGTGTATTCGATGATTTTCGAGTGGTCGTCGATCATCTGAAGTAGGCAAAGAAGGACGACCGTCAACGCCCACACTTGATTAGGTTACGTTAAGTGTGTTTGAAACAAAGAATTCATTCTTTTTCTAACAGACCGTCACACATTGATTGTTCATGAGTTATGTATGTTTTAAATACCTCGACATACCCAAAGTACAATTTTAAAACATTGTTCCAATTTTGAATAGCTTATCAGTTACAATCAATGTTATTTTAAAACCGCGAAGAAAGAACAATATGAAGTTGCACATTACATAACAACTTCTCCATACTGAACAAAAGAAATATCAATGATTTAATACATGCGCGTATGATTTTAAAGTTTTGACTAGCTTAAATAGATCAGGATATATTAATAGAAATCTGTTATTACTAATTGTTCCCATGAATCGTGTCCTGGGGCCAGACCATCACGAACATTGCATTTGATAGGTGATTGAATTCTCATTAGTAGTCTCTCTCTAGTAATTTGGTCACTACGATAAACTTAAGCATGCAATACGTAACTAGAGTATAAAGTCTTGTTGATACAGACATACGATTAACCCTGACCAATTGAAATAAACAATTAATAATTTCCACGTAAAGGCATTCTTACATGTGGGAGTGTTACTTAAGATAAAAGGTTTAATTATGTACACCTATAGGAAACTCAATGAATATAAGTGACATGATTCATTTATAATGCTAATCAAGAAAATATTAATGTCTTATTATAGATATATCGATTTGAATTCAATGGCCATAGGCATAAATTAAACAAATCACATTGAATTAATTGAGCTATTGTGAATAAACAAAAGGGATTCCTAACATTTTTTTCGTTTAAGTAATGAAATGGAATGCTGATGCATCTCTTACTCGTCTAGCCATCTTGGGTTTATGGAAGGGATGAATACAGTAGCAAAAATAAAGAATACAAATAGCTATGTAGAATACGAATATATAAATTTTAGAATAGTATTAGTGCTCTATTTTTATTTAGGTTACATCAATTGTTTATAATTTATAGGAAGTAAATTCCATAAGAACATGTAAAACTACTCGTTTATTAATTTAGTCAACAGTACACATGAGTACTTTGTATGCGTAATAGCCAGTATTTCAACTGTCCCTATATGCGGAGCGAAGTAAACGGACTCACGGATAAGATTGTTTGCTCAGAACAAATATTTGAGATCTCGCAAACAGGTCAGGTGAAGACGCTTCGGCCATTTGCAAATTTTCCGTGATAAAAAATCTTAATTAGGATTTCACGATAAGTTACTACCAATAAATTATAATTTCCGGAGTTTGGAAGCATTAGTGTGTACCAAAGGATTTGCTATCTTGTGTATTTATATTATCTGCACCTCCTTTATCTTCGTCTTCTATTGGTACTCAAGTCAGGCTTTTGATTAGATGTTCAAGAACATAGAGCCGGTTTTTTGTTTTATAGTTTTTGCTGTAAATTTTTTATTACAATTATCACATAGTTAATCAGCGTGATTCAAAATAGAACTTGTCAGGTCGACAAATTCAAATATAAATTAATATGGTAAATCAGTGCGGAAAATTAAAAAATATTTACACTATACTACATTAATGAAGATGATGTTTAACACATCGTATTTTTTCCAGAGTCCATTATCGTTATTTATGTTTATATAGGAGTGTGACGCGTATAAAGTCGGTCAGGCCGGTCATACATTTCACTCAGATACGATGCTGTGGCACCAGACTTTGATTGACCAGGAAAACAAACAATACCTCTTTAACTCAGCCGTCGCTACCGGCCGCGGTACTCCACTGTCACATTATAACTCACGTAACACGCCGCGCCGCCGCTTTTATTTGCTCTTGATGTTATGATATTTCTGTGGTATTACGGTGTATTATTTATACAAATGTTACACGATGTTTAAACTTTTAGTTTTGTAATGCTAGACAGTCTGTCGCAAAAGTGTTTGCCGTGATTAGAGCCGGTGCGTGTTCCACTGCCCGCGCCGGTGATCAGGTTATTCGGGTCGCGGTAAGAATGCGAGCTTCTTATTGACGCCTCTAATGTCCTGCAATCCATTAGCCTTGCGTGCTATTTAGACGTTTCATTCCTAGGTAATGTCTGTCTGCTCTCATAGATTCTGTTATTGTCTTAATTCCGTAAAACGAAATCAAGGTTAATACTTCAAGTTGCGAAATCGGTTGTGGCTGTTAGATAGGTTTTTGAGGTATTTTAATGTAAAGTTCAAGTGTGCTGTTCGACGCAGTTGACCCCGATAGTCAATTTGGTTCTCGCTAAAACCAAGCATAAGCAGTTTCATCCTCCAAGGCCGGAAACTTGTGAATTTGAAGCGGCGTGCCGCCTCGAGAGCGCAAGTGGGGCGATCGATAGCGCACTCTTAATTACGATAAAAACATCTCTGTATCAGACCATTAATTCTGTAATTATCGCGTCTAGTGCACATCAAACGGGCCGCGCGTCGTCGCGGTAAATTTGTACACACGTCAAGAATGTCACTAACAAGGTGAGGAATATGGTTAACCTGTTTGATGTGCTGCGTGCATCCTCGACACAAACTTGATAACGATACGTAATCAAACATGTTTGTACTTAAATGTAATTAGGCATAAAATACATAATTTTACAATACAGTTTCAAGTCTCAAGATTTACGTGTTTAAGTAAAGTACAGTGTTTGTGTTTCGTTTAGTTATACTTTATGATGTGACTAAATTGGTTTTTAATTGGAAAGTGAACTGAGGTGATAAAAAGCTCCTTCCAGTGACCGTGAGGTCGCGATATCGCGTGGTATCGACTCACAGCTCAATAATAATTTGTCGGTCGTGCCGCGTCCACCGGCAGCTGATAACGATAAAGTCGTTTTAACAACGGTGCGAATGCCGGTCTTCAAGTATACTTTGCGTGTTGCTTAACCTTTTAACTTTGATATCACATTATGTGCAACGTCTCCTTTAATATATTTCAAAATAATGAGTTGTTTTCGTAGCGTTATCAACAATAACAAAACCCTCCTACACTAAATCAAAATGTTTGTTTTTCGGTGATGTAACGTCTTCTTTGGTCATGTATGGTTTAGTGTAAGAAAAGTAAAATTTTTATCCTTCACGTGCTTTATTTTATGTAAAAAAGAAATAAACCATAAATTTGGTTTTTTTTCATTTTTGTTGGCATTATCTGTTAGATAAAACATACTGTTATACGTCTTCTTATTTTTTGTGTTCTAACAAATCTATATTTTCTATTTGTTTATTATTCGCTATAAGTGTAGAGTTATAAGGTTATGCCTTATTGCAATGTCGTTTCGTACAAAGTCGCAGATGATTTTAGCATTCAAGAAATAACATTTTATATTAATTCTCTCGGTATATTTATTATTTACTATGTTCAAGACTTAAGTGATGAAGTCATTTGAAATAATTCGTTGTTAAAGTAAGGCTTCAATTATAATAAATAAATGTTAAGTTCATACTCCAACTGACTGGAGAGGTCAGTCATCATATTATGAAAAAGCGAAAAGGCTCATAAATTAGGAATATTAAAAATTTGATTGGCGTCCGTAACCTCCCGCTTAGGTGTGGCCAATCACGCACACATAGGGCCAGCGGATACTATCGATATAATTTGTATCGATATTATATTATTAAAGAAACTTTATCTATGGAAACTATAATACAGTAAGTAGTATCCTTATATTTTAATTTTAGAAACATAAGGTTTTGTATTTCTTCTCAAAGGACAAAATTGTAATATTTGATTTCCGAAACTTTTAGGTTTTCGATGCTATTAAATCGATATAGTGATAATATGAGTGAACTATCGATATTATATATTGCTAATTCTCTATCGGTATCTATACCCGACATTTCCACGTTGTAAAATAGCTTGTCATCCATTTGGTACATTTTGGCATACGCTTAATTTCATTCGTAGCTAATTCGAACGAAGGTTCCGACGAGCACGCACCATTGTAGACTATGTTTTGAAAGTAATTGCAGCTTGATATATATGAAGGTTAGGGCGTATTTTCGACGCTTGCAAATCTTTTATTGCAATTATGGGTGTTCGTCAACTAAGGTTAATGTGTTTGTTAATTGATATGTTCGAGGCATAGATTGCTATAATAGATTTTAGTGATTATTCCATATGTTGTAGGCAAAGTTTTGTCAAATGAGTTCAAATGAAAAAATGCAACAAAGATTACCGCGGGAAAGGTTTGGTTAAGATTTAATGTGATTTATTATACAATTATGCTATAAGTGATAGTGCACATAATATTCACTATATAGTAATAATACCTGCCTTATATTATATACCCCCTCTACTGGGCATCGGCCTCTATTAATGAGAGAGTTTAGGCCTATGTTCACTATACATATGAGTTATATAAATTCTTAAAATTATTTATGCAAATCACATGCCCATTAGTTACACCTTTATTTATGGTAATTTTTATACATTTGAAATAGTCTCCGGACTTTTATCTAAATTATGGAGTAATTTAATTATAGACTAATTTATCAAAATAATAAAATTTTTATTACCGAAATACGCTCATATTTAATTCGAATAGGCAAATCGCCTCGCCCTGCCATGCTCAAGGTTTATTCAAGCTACATAATTAAACTCGGGCTGTGTTACTTATTAGTCTAACAGCAATTTATTTAGACACTCGACTTATGCCTACAGGCCAATACAAGTTCGCACTGTAGTCGGACAAAAAAATAGCATAGAAAATCGGTATTTTTTTTTCATATATAATCTTACCAAAGTTCAAAGAATAAATTGAAGTAATGACCATAATCAGTGATTTTACAAGCTTAACCAGGCTCTTCGGTATAGTTTATGGTCACCATTACCATATTAAAATAGGTAAAATTGTCCTAATATTGCTAAACATCCGTCAATTTATTGACTAATTCGTTTGTCGGTGTGTAATAAATTCATTTGTATGCAAAACTAATTGATTTGTATTTTAATAATATCAACATTCTTATTAATTAGTTTGTTAGTAATGGATGCTATAAAACAATTTGTTATAGAGCAACAATAATTTGTTTCTATATAATTAAATAATTTATTTAAAAAGTTTTTTTTCCGTTCGTGTCAATTGTTGGTAGAGAAATTGGAAGGTAATTATTATAAAAATCTTAATTTTTACAATATACACTTTTTTATAGCATAAGCCGGTTAACGAGCAAGTGGGTCAGCTGATGTTAAGTGATCTCCACCGCCCATGTACGCTCACAATACCAAAAGAATCATATGCGCGTTGCCGACTTTAAAGGATAAATAGGGACTGGGAAGGGGAGGAGATTTGGGCCTCCGGATATCTCACTCACCATACGAAACGCAGCAGCAAGCTGCTACTTTACTTCGGTTTTCTGTGAGACAGTGATAACGACCCGATCGAGCCGGCCCATTCATGCTGTAGACAAAACTGACCACAGTTTGGCTCTACCACACTTAAAACATATGTGCGAGCATGTACCTATGATGTATTAATATTAAAAATTATGATGAAATAGTGAAGTGACTGCCTATGGCGCTGTTGTATTGCGAACGCAGTTCCTATGAATGGGCGGCAGTCACCTGCTACGACTGCTGTGTTAAGGTTTTATGTTCGATCCTCAGGTCGGGTAAATGTGGTATTGGTTTTTTCTATCACGAAATGCTCACAATCAGTCCGCAATCTGGATTTGTGCCTGGTATGGCGATAGGCTCGTTCCTCCTTCCTTGACTGACATTATATCTACCTAATTTTTTTATCTTTGACATTTTTATATTTGTATTGTTTCTTTTTATTTCTTTTAAACATTCAATTAATTTGTTGATATTGCATTGATATAAACTTAGTCAATAATTATTAATAACTGTTATTGTTAATACTTGTACGCTCTAGTCGCAAAACATAGCGCACTATAAATGTAACATTACTATTGAGAACTGTATTTACCTATGTTTAACAAATAAATAAATGATTTGATTTGATTTGATTCGTCACATCATTGGAACGAAAACAACCTTGGCGAAATGTGGATGTACTGGTTGCAGCCTCTAATCTCAGAAAGGGTAAGCAGACGTATATCTCGGGTATCTTAAACATGTTACAAATACCACTTGTAATGTGTTATTTTTAATTTGATTAGAACTTTTCTTGATTTTGAAACGTTATTTATTTATTGTTTCCTTTAATCTTTTAGACTAGAGGATAAAGTAGAGTTTATCTAATTAAAATTGTTTAGGAACATGTACGTATATGTAGGTATATTAATACAATGGAAGGATAAATATAACGTTTTATTAAAAATAATAGTTAATATACCTATACAGTTTTATACATATCCTATGTGTGTGTTCAAGGCTATCATGACCATACAAAATATTGTATTTGAGAATCTAAAATAAAAGTTAAGCTATCCGCTATTTTTAGCACAGCTGCATAAGAAAAGAAACCGCAACATATGTTTTTCATTAATTAATATAGCAACGAAAATTATGTAACACTATAAATAGTTCTTGTTAACTGAATTATATAGCTGTCTTATATTAATATTGAGGTCTATACTCTGTTCAATTAATTGGGCGACTTTTTTCTAGTTATGACAACTAGCGACCCTAATTTATAAACATTGGTTAAGGAGTGCTCGTCTTAAGTGCCGATAGACACGCTCTTTACTATTATAATAATTATTATCGCTGTATTGTCTGGTCACTCATTTTTTAATTAATTTTTGATTAACGTGTTATTTTTTAAATTAAGCATAAGCCTTATTCAGCAACAGACAAGTTCTTAGATTGTCGATACATCAAAACTTTTATTACTTATTACTTCTCTATATGACAAGGTGGTAGGTTCCTCGTATCAGAGAGACTGACTATATTGGTACCACCGCTTTGTCTATTTTTGCCACCAAGCAACAGTGTGGTTCTATCACTGAAACATTGGTTAGAAATTACCTTAATGTGACCGGCATACATAGCTTCTTCGCGTATAAAGTTGCTGGCACGAGCTAGTTTTGCATCAATGAGTGAGTTGGAATTGGATCATTTCAATGAACAAATCATCGAATATGACACTTAATCGACCGACCTATTTATTCATTCATACTCGCAGAATGAATTTACCTATTTTATGTTTAATGTCACTGCACATAACTAGTAACACTAAACTAATTCGAGTGGTAGAGCCATGCTACAGGCACTTTTTTATACAGCATAAATGGGCCAGCTCGACCGGATTTACACCATTGATTCAGAAAACTGACGTGAAGGTTAGCTTACAGTTGCTCGCTAAGAGAGATCTTCGGAGGCCCAGAACCTCCTCTATTGCCCAATACTCATTCTCTTCCAATTCATCAATGATTATTTTGGTAATATAGATGTTTATTGAGCAATGGAGAACACTTACCATTAGGTGACCCACTTACTCGTTTGCTGATCTCTGCAAATAATATATATTTAGATTAACATGCACATACATTTACAGCAAACATAAAACTCATTAATTCCGGTTCCAACTCCCATCTCAAAATATGAATTATATTGTGTTTTGTGCCTTCCACGTGAAGGATTATACGCGTAAACAAAATCGGGGCGGAAAACTAGTTTATGGAAACAAAAATAACGGGCTTTGAACCATTATTTAATATTAATGTGTATATAGGGTGTGGACGCCTCGCATGTGGGTGTGGAAAACTGCGAAAAAAGGATATTAATTACGAGTGAATAAATATATAATTAGACTTAATTATTGGCTTACGACTTTGTTTACTTTGCTAACTAGGATTTACAAAGCATGCAGTAACTGAAGAGAATTCATTTATCATAATATTATCATTACATTACTAAAAACCTACAGATCACTTTTGTACAAGTATTTAGCAACATTGTATTTGTTTGTATAGTTCACTAGTATCATTGTGTTATTTTTAAAAACTCACAACCTTCGTAAATGCTAAATAGGTATCGTTAATTAGTTTGCGATATCCGTATTATCGCCATGTTACTTCCTTCAAAACATTTAGGTATCAGAAGCATCGTTTTATTTAAATTTTAGGTATACATTGCCTTAAGTCTGATGTATTAAAACAAATTGTGGTATATAAAAATTATAGATAGAGTTATAAACCAAACGTGTGAGAGATGATAATTTTTTCATACGTCTTCGCCACAGATTATCAGTTTACTCATAACGTCGGCAGACGGCTTTCTCATTTCCCAAACGTCAATAAGCGCCAGTTGGCATCCATCCAAATGATATCAATCCCACGTTTCTTTAAAAAAATAATGGACTTTTTAACAACAACGTTCACGTAATAAGCGTTTATAATAGCCTGATTTATTTATTTTCACTGATTGAAAATAAAAAGAAGATTTATAACGCATAATAATTTAATGATTCGCTTTTGTTTAACGCATCCTTGTTCTAAATTACGTACTGACTCACATTCTGTTGGCTCCCAACGTTTGAGTCTATGCTCCCGGTCCTTTGGACGTGATAACCTCTTTAAATAAATATGAAGTCAGCAGAGGAAATAAATGTTGCGATAATGATTACGTATTATTATGTTACGGAAAGAGATATTTATCTCGTAATGCAAAATCCGCTTATTGTTATGCCAATCTGCCAAGCCGTCACGTAAACACTGTCAAATGTGATTGATTGATTGCGTCTGATAGTAAAATTTATTTTGAGAATATAAAAATAAATCGTAAAATAATAATAATACCTTACATAAACCCGTCTGAATGGCTTATTAACTGTTCAATGGCAATAAACCGCCAGGTAGTTTGTGTGGTCTAATTTCTGGCAGAGTTCCAATCAGTTAAGGTGCGAACGAAGTAACTACGCTGCGTTGTGAAAAGTCGTTCCACTGTTCATTCAATAGTCTTCCATTGGTTTTAGCTGCTGGTGGGACGGTAACCGACAGGATAGCGACCACCGTACATATGGTAAAATATTCGCCATAGTGGCTAATATTTTACCATAGTCTGGCGAGTACCAGGCGAGTGTCGTTCCGGAGATAGCCAGTGTATTACCAGTAACATTAGGCTGGCATAAATCTTCAGACAGACCATCGAAGGACGTATTGGAACTGCACTATATTTAATATGGGGTCCAGTGTAGTCACTGCTGTGCCAGGTAAAAAAAAAACTACATAGGTTCATTTACATTTCAAGTGTACTTTAAGGTGTTGATAGAATAAAATAAAAGCTTTTTGTTTAAGTTTATGAATTTATAATTTAATTCATGACCATGCAAGAAACAAATTAAGCGACCTAATTTGTTGTATGACAAATAAATAAAAAATAACAGAGAATTTATTGTCTTAATGTCGTCGAAAGCGTTAACTAAGCTAGTCCGCCTAAATTTCAATATTATAATTCCACTTGTTCTTTTATAAGATTCTCGAAAACCCTCGAATTACGTTCTATTTATACTTAAGTCTGTAAGATTAGTTAACAAGCAAAACGCATTATAACGAATGAAATATTATTATAATTAACATAGGATTATTCCATACGATTTTACGATATGTGGCAGCCCGGATGTAAGTCCATTTTGTGTGATGTTCTTACCTGTGGGTGAATAAACATTTTGTGGCATTTGAAGTTTTCTATATAATGTTTTTGATAGAATATATTATTACTTTAATATTACTTTAATTACAGTACTATGATTACACGTTATGTGTTTTGACAATTTACTTTTTTTACGATTTGTTACGAACATGTTTTAGGCCTCTTCAGACACAAAAAATAAGTACATAATATAAAGTTATAACAGCTCCAAATTATCTGATATAATTATAATAATAAATACACCCAACAATCACACACATAGTCCTGACCCCACAGTAAGATACGAGTCTTGTGTCATGGTTATCAGGAACTACGAGAGACTTTCGGTCTCAACTCCCAGACCTGAAACTCTCGGTGCGGGGATCGAACCCGCGGCTTCTCGCTTCACAGCCGGCTACTCGCCCGCTGCACCACGAAGGCTGTCATTCCTTTGACAGTTTGTATGAAAGCAACAAATCAGCACAGTGTATTTTATTCACAATCACTCTGCAATTCGTTAATACGGCTGCTTAATGTATATATTATGCAACGCCTTTGCTTTGTCATTGAGAAATGCACCCGAAATGGAAAATAATTTTGGTAACAATTTGTTATCGCTTGCTGTTTTTATTTTGCAATGATTTACCACATGCTCCTCTAACCTCTACGCTGCTTTAAAGAACGGAAATGTTTTAAAATAGGTATCGTATTAGTTGTGAGTAGTATGACTATTTAAAAAAAGATAAGTACTAACACTAAAATCCTGCTTCGCGTGTTTGAAAAGTCTACGACATCGGTTTGGGCGGAAACTGGGCGTTTTTTATTAAACTCATGTAATATTAAACTAGTATAATATGTTACATATACTCTTTGTTCTATTATACTACTATTACTACTATTTTATCTATTTTTCAATGTAACTAAGTGATGTTTTCGACTTCCTTAGTTTATCAAGCGCAAAATATAGTTTCGTTTCGGACAATTTGATTAATTTTTAATGTTACAAAATGGCATCGATTTTTATTTTAGCGCCAGCATAATAAACAGTACAATCATACGATGGTTTATTTGGATGTGGATGACACATCAAATTTGGCAAACCCAGTCGTACTAATTTCGTAAAAGCCGAAAGGACACAATATAGAAAATGCTATTGACCCGTGCATTTGTTTCATAAAATGGGCATCACTGTCAAAAATAGGGGCGTGGGCGATTTTAAAGCTGCGTGAGTTTAGAAGATAAAAAGTGATATTGCAATTCTTGGAAAGAGGAGTAATAAAGTTTTGAAAGATATTACATTTGCTTATTGAGATTTTAAAATCCTATATACAACAAACTTTGACTACTAGATCGATCTAGATACGAGTAGGAATAACTTTTCAGTCATTATGATATATAAAAGTAACATTTCACGGCACCGAGAGGCGAGTGACTATGAGTAACGAGAGTGACAAACCCCCAAGTGTGGATGGTTGTCAAATATTACGAGATAATACCATGGACCTATCCGCTCTGACACCGTGTAACATTATGCCATGGTCATATAAGGTTTGGTCATTTTTTGTTTTGAGTTACGGCATACTGGCACCGTGTATGTTACGACACTGGTTCACATTAGCTTAACAAGTCCTATACGTGTGAAACCCACACCTTTCGGTGCGTCGAAATATCATGGAAGTCTGGACCCACCGTTAGCTTATATTGTTTTCAAATTCCATTAAAAAAGCAATAGATTTTTTTTATCCATTTAAATAAATAATTCTGTACTATGTACGTTCTAATGCTGGGCACGGGCCTCCTCTACAAATGACAGGAATAGTTATACTTAGTCCGCCATGCTAGCTTAATGCGGGTTAGCAGATTTCAATTTTCTTCAAAATAATTGGTTTTGAACCTATTTAGGATGTGTATCCCGGCAGTCTGTACAACTCCTCGCTGCCTATTTTAAGAAGATTGAAAAAAAAACTTAGAACAAGATGCTTACACAGTATATTTAAGAAACACCGATATGCAATTACCGAATAATAAAGTGTGAGAAATAAAAAGCATGCCGTAAGTAACAAGAATCTGCGTTGCTAGAAAATATAGCAGAGACAAATTGCAGACGCTTCCCTTATGTCCTGATGTTGGGCAAGTTGCCAAGGGAAGTAGGTCGATATCTGGATAATTCGCCCGCGATTTTATGATTATAATAATAGTTTTATAATTTAGTCCTATATTCTAGAGTTATATTAGCAGTTCAATTGCGTTTCTTTTCGTAACATTAACTCTGTACACATGTAGCCTAGATATTCAATGTCGAATAGTTTATAATAATATTTCATTTATTCGTCAATTTTTTGGCAAGCTTACAGGGCAAACTAATAATTTTGTACAATACTATCGCCATCAAATGGGTTCTGGTTATTGTGCAATAACCACATTTCATAAACGAGGTTCTTATTTCGGGAAACTTTCATCTCCTTTGGATAAATATTAGTTACGAAGTCGAAGCATACGAAATATAATTTGAATACGTCTTGACATATGTTTCCTTTTACATACTAAGTTTAAAAATAGTTAAATCGCAATAATCCAATTTTATTATATAAAGTTTTTATCAACAATCCATTAGCGGTGTAATAGCCTTTGTTTTCATTCGTTAATCTAATAGGCATATGGGCGGCTTGCCAAGCATGAAAACAACAAATAATTCGTAAAATATTAGTTCTAACATTGTGGCTTATTTTTATTTATTTCTGTGTCAACTTTTCTCTGTATTGACAGCATTTATTTTATCTGGTCATGAATTATGGACACATTTATGTGTTACCACTATTCGTTTACTCCGCAATATATTAGATAGAATACATTTTAATGATTAGATTTGAGTTAAATTTCTATAAGGTGCCAAAGATATTCAGCTCCTTTTTTGTCTTGTACTTTAGATATAATAATTACCTATCTATTATTTTAAGGCAGATATTTATGAAATCTATGAATCAATAACCATTACAATTTGGCCTTAGTTACATTTGTAATTTTTATTTACTCATTTAAGCTAATTACCTGTGTAGGTACTAACTGGACTTAAGGAGAACTTACTAATAAAGCATCATGGTAAGTTACTAACTGTATATGTCATTAAATTACGTTAGCTAGTAGCTTACATATTATGTTAATTCAGGTGTACATGCGTAGGTACGTGTGCCACTTACATAAGTACTTAAGAAAAAATTGATAAGAAAAAAATACAATTGTAATTCTCGTTTTATATTCTGCTAGAATTTATACTAAGTGTATTTACTTTGTATCTACTTTGAAATTGAGAAAGATGTCTATGTCACGTGTCGTTATTTGTGGGCCTTACTTACATTAACGATACGTCGATATTACTCAATTAGTTTTTGGTTTAGTTATTTTATAAGTAAAGTAATCACCAAGTAAACTTCACTTATCAAATAAGTTTATCAGACGAAAAAATACGAAATTATCTCACTGTTAATATAAGACATCTATGTTAAATTGGATTTCTTTTAATTAGCTGTTTAAAAACAGCAATAAGCTTCACGATCTGGCAAATAAAATTAATTCGGATATTGAATAATCGGCCACTATCCACGCTAAGAAGACATGTACATTGTTCAATCTAAAGCAATTGAAATTCACTGATATCGTAAACTTACGTACTGTTACGTATTACGTGAGAATTGATATGAATCATAAATCACATAACATATATTCATATGGTACTGGATGTGAACATGGCGAGGGGAATGCCCTGCCAACTCATCAAAATAATGTAATCGTCGGTATTGCAGTTTGATACCACGGCCTTATGCAGCTGCGTCGAGTTGGTTAGAGTTCTATGAATTATCTCAAGTTTCTTGTATTATTTTTCTTGTTTATTTAGCAGGAATGCGCTGTACAGCAATATTGTTTCTATGAAAAATGCATAGCGCACAAAGCGCGATCGTAACTTGTGCAACTTGGCAATTTATTTGTCGTTAGCTAACTAAGAATTTCACGCAAACCCTGACTTTGAACTTGAAAATATGTATTATTCCACATACAAGGCTAAGTCTATTTTACCCAAACAAATGTGTTGTAAAGGCAATTTAATATATGTGTGAATATGTAGGTAGGTGTTTTGTTTTCTTCAAACGCCTCCTACACGAGACTTTTATGAGATATAAATGCAAAGGTAACCTACATCCTTTTTATGTGAAAGGACCTAAATGTCACTAATTGATTAAATCATTTGTGTTGAATCTAGTGTCTCAGATATTTTAAACTATCTGTTATCTATCTATCTATATATTTATCAATTGCTCGCCGTGCGTTGTTTAGACATATACTAAAAATATTCATAGCCCATGTTTGTTTTTAAATAGTTCTATTCTCTATTGAAACCCTTTGTTCTATTCGTTTGTTTCATTGTCAACCAAAAACATCGCTCTTGAATCTCACTCATTGCTCTCCAGCTGAATTTTATAAGTGTTTTTGCTATCAAAAATTCAGAACGACATTGAAATGCATCGATGCATGAGTCGCATTGTATTCGGGTTTCCCTAATGTTTTTCGTAAATTCAATAAAATTATTCACTCTGACAGTTTCTTGGATTTATGGTCTCCTTCTTTTAAGTTCTTCTTTACCTTGCCTTCAATTGCCTTCCCCTGGCTTCCCCTCCCCCTCGGGAGGGGATTTGGGCCTCCGGATATCTCACTCAACGTACGAAACGTAGCAGGAAGCCGTTACTTTACATCGGTTTTCTGTAAGACCACTCTACAATATTGTGTAAGATAAAAGGAAATATTTTTATTCCTCGATTTAATAGATTTATAAACGACTGCCTGTTGAAATGTAGGTTACTTCTAGCCTACTGTCGTAAAGTCAAAATACATGTTTTATTGATGACACGAAGTTGTTCGAATATTAATTATTGTAAAAATGGTGATATATTCTCTTATTTGTCAAGGTGTTTTTCTAGTTATTCAATATAAAGTAAGAAGAAAGACCGAACACTTAAATCTTTATGTTAAAATTTTATGCCACGCAATAATGTTGCGTTTTGTGTATAACAGCGTGTGAAGACATTTTGTTACAAAATATTTTAAACAGATGTGATCAAAGCGGATGACATCCTTTTATTATTATTGCTTTGAAGTATGCGATTGGACTATAACGTTAATGGTTTATTGAGGTTACGATATTTTGTATGATCGGTTCAATGTTAAATGGAATAGCTAATTTTCATAATACTTGTTTGACTTTTGGACCGTAGGAATGTCACAATACTTTAGGTATTAAATAAATAGTTGCAAACAATAGTCACATATTGTTATTATGTTTACTTATCATCTTGTGACAAGGTAAAATATGTAAAAATCATTGTTACGGAAAATCCACAACGTTTTGTTCGTTTCACTAGCTTTTTGCATGACAATAGATGGCGCGCTGAAATAACCGACTTAGAAATCTAGCGCGGTATGAAACTACGAAAAATCAGACTTGAAATTAGTATGCTTATCAAGTACAAAGTGAAATGCAACAGCCTTTTGTGTCGGCCAATCAGCGTGGAGATTCGCGAGTGAGGCCACGCCTACGGTAAGTATGAACTGACCACGGCCACGGTTCGCACGTAATCACCACCGCGCTGGTACAATCCTGTCGCATTATCTATACGATTAACGTGATTAAATTACTTCTCATGTTAACCATATTGTGCAACATTTCTGTCAATTAATATTGGTATGTTTAGTTTCGCTGATAGATTTATAATCTTATTTCTAAGGCCAGGACTTGGAGCTATGCAACGTTACTGTCATTAAAACGAGGTTACACATTGGTTACGATCTATAACCCATACGTTAGAGTATTCGTATTATTATCTCTACCGGTTAAGAGAAAAACACAAAGTCATACTTTTAGCGTGATGACGAAAGGCCTTAAATATTATAATGAACTAGTAGAAAATATTCTTATCAAATATAATGTACGATGATTTTCGGCAATATTGTATAGAGTGAAAATTGAAACTTACAAGTTAGTAACCTTCACATGGAAATCTTTGTCATTTGAAAACTTGTAAACGATTTTAAATGGAACACTTGTTTATTTCAATTAATGTAGGAGTTTTATTTTCTTACTATTCTGCAGTATGTAACCAGTTTGTACGATAAGAGCATTTGTGTGTTATTCTAAGACCGACAACATAATGTATCAAAACAGAAAAAGAGCATTTCATTCTATCAATGTACTTTTGAAAGTTTCTTGTTTCTTTCACCGTAAATAATTATATATGATCACGCGTATCTTCGAAAAGTTAGAGATGTGTAACCTGGGGGCTACCTTCGAACCTGAGACTTCCATATAGACAATCCGTACTAGTCCCCGCTAAGCTATAATCGCTGTACGTTGATTTATGCCCATGCGAAAACCTTGATCGTGAGGTACACAGCATTGAAGATCTGTCACGAATCCGATTAAAATTTTACATATGTTTGAGAATTATGCTTACTCAATAGATTATAATTACAATTCCACCGTTTTTAAGTTAAACGTACAATTAATATATGTCCAATCTATGAAATAACAAGTTTTTCAAATGAACCTCGTGAGCAATATATTAAGATTCCCATTAATCAACATCTATGCAAGGTGACTCAAGTGAAGTCAACCTTGGTTATTATTTTACATTTGAACGCTCTGAGAAAATAATGTTATCAAAATTAATGATAGCGTCGTGTTTTAATATCGTAAACTGTCTTATATTGGTGGATATATAAACACGCTCAGCAGCATTTAAAATTGTTATTGTTCATGTTGCGATTTACTTGAATATCACCACACTGAACTTTTGGTTTTTGTTGGCCTGGTTTTTCTATCTTGAAATGCCCAGTATCAGCCCGGAGTCTGGAATTGTGCCCGGTATAGCGATAGGCTCTTCCCCTATTACATCATGGGACTGAAATACGCTCGGCGAAATATGGGTGTATGGACCTCTGTCTGTCTCTTTGGGTAATACAATATGCAACATTACAGTATCTTAAAATATATAGTATGTAAGTTATATTTTTACTACGATACAAGTAAAGGCAATCATTAAGCGTAAGCGTACTGGTTGCAACCAGAGGTGTATCTCTGTCTATCCCCTTCGGCGATTATAGGCGTGAGTGCGTTTGTATAATAGAGCCATCGATCGATTAAAATGAAAATACCTACATAGTTTAAATCATATTCCAAGAATTTATGTTATAAGAAAACATTCATGATATGAAATAATGGATGGCATGTAGCATGTCTAATAAATATTAATGTTGTACTTGCCAAGACTTTATAAATCACGGTGCCTTGAATAAGGCTTACTACGCGATTATCTTTGTTAATAGATTAATGCTTAACCTTCTTGTATAAACGTGCACATGTTTCTATGAAACTTTATTTCTTCTAGAATTATATAAGCGTATTCGGCTAAATTAATTTACATTTCCAATTCTATAGCTACAGTATAATAATAAATAACTTCCTTTTAAAACACTAGAGTTATGTTACGTATAGCGGTATTAGAATACTAAGCTTATTAAAGTAATTTACAAAAGTAACATAAATAAATGTACAGATAAACTTTTCTCCGAACAATGCCATTAATCTAGAACTTTTTTTGTATTATTAACATAAAATTAAAACTTACTCTTGCTGTCGTTATATAATTCGTTAAATATCTAGCGTCGTTACGTAAAATGTATTGACCTATATAGAGTAAAGCTGACACTGCTACGTGGCCTACATCTCGTAGACGTCGTAGTCGCCTACGTAGGCGTGCAGTTAATGGATTTCCATTACAATGGACAAATATTACAGCTCAGCCAGACTAATGTCTAAATGCCACGTTGACGTGGGGTGGTATATGAAAGTTAGTGTGGTGAATCGTGACAAAATAAAGGAACAGTGTTATTAATTTCCGTTCGAATATTTTCGGAGTTGGGGTTTTGTACGGTAGCATAGGATTTTGCTAGGATGAAATTATAAATGTAGAGATTGAATGATAATCGATATTTGTGAACGAGATAGTGCCGCAACTTCTAGACTTCTAAAATAATACAGATTTAATTAAATAAATTGATATTTCAGTAGTTCTTCAAAGTTGATACTTTTTTAATGTAATTTTAACAAAAAGAAAGTAGTTATTAAATAATTATAAACATTGAAATCAGATTTAATACATACTCGACTGTATCACTTTGACATGACTAAAAAATATTCTCACAGAAAGTATAAATTTTCCTAAATCCGGTCATAAAAAGATGACTTGGGGATGTTTATCGACCGTCATCTTGGACGTAGCGTGATTATTTTAGTTTGTTCTCGATTTTTACGTTATAATATCAAACTTCAAATAAAATTATAACTAGTTTCAAGTAACGTTCGTTTGTACGAATACATAAAATAAACAATGTTGCTTACATTTCATGACTGTGGTGTTATTTTATCGTGGATAAATTATAGCCATTATGTATTGGATTGAGTTTCATGTCTTACATTATTATTCATAGTTGTTGATCGTATCGTAAAAACGTACCAGGCGAATTTCCTTATTGATCAATTTTTAATGTTGATGGAGGTACCCATTTTCGAGCATAAAGCTTTATTAAATTGGGGAGTTTTCCGTACCATATATACGAGAATAATAAAGAAAACTCTCCTTGAGAGGCCGCATTTTGCTCTTAAATTGGATGATGCGGCATTGTTAATGAACGTTTTCTGTAAAATTCCCACTTACGTCGCGTCGTGCGATTAAACCTTTCAGTGTAAATGGGACTTTATAAATAAGTGCGATAGGTTTATGCGATACGGAATTAGGTTTATATGAAACTGAATACGTAAGTTTATTCTTTTGTAGTCAAAGGCGTGTTCTTAAACTTAGATTGTAAGAAAGAAACATATACTGTTGTGCGGGCAGGCGTGATGCTTAATATCAGGCGAGAGACCTGCTCGTTTCATTAACAACCCTAATAAACAGAACCGTACAGCGCCCCTGGGGGATATAATTGGAAACATATTAACTATATTTTTGTTTTTTGTATGTACGAATAATATAATATACAAGGTAGGTCCTTCGTATGCGAGATGCCGACATAACATCTAACGTCTCGGTGTGACGCGCGCAGTTCAGTGCCATGCAGTGCTTTATAATTCAAAGTTCTATGTGGTGTTGCTATTTATGGGTAGGCGTGGCGCTTACCATCGGGCGAGCGACTTGCTCGTCTCCTCATTCAATTAAATAAAAATAATAATATGACAGCTATCGAACAAACTCGCACTACGGCCACTGAACAAAGTAGTACATTTGCCGAAGGTTACGTTTGTGATTAAATATAATTCTCACATACGCAATATCCGTATTGCTCATTTGTATTTGTGATATAAAGAATATGGACATTTTTAGCGCGTACACACGCGCAAGCCCGACTCATTCACCAAGGGTTCCATATTCAAACATTTAAATTTTAACTTTTTGTTCTTTTTATTGGTTGTTAGGAACACCGTCATAATAGCATATTTCGTGAACATTTCAGACCGCTAGCGATTATTGTTCATAAGACAGAACCTTTAAATGTGAGACAGACAGTCGGTGACATAGGACCTTTATTAGAATTCCGTTGGAACTCTTTAGTTAGGGAACTCTAAAAATGAATATATATTATAGAAGATATCCTAAAAAAATATACAAGTATGGCTACAGTACCCTCGGTGCGCAAGTCTGGGCCGTATTAAACCGATTTTTTAATAATTCAGCGGCTGATAGATTCTTCATAAATGATGTCTGATATAGTTAAAATGAATATTGAATATACCGGTCTTGTTTTATTTCGGAAAACTGTTAAGTAAAATTTATATAATATTTACACAGATTCGGTACATATTTATTTTATTCTCTTCTTACATTTTAATATCTGCAACAAAATACAACAAATGTGGTTATAAGTTATATTACATAACTGCTGTCAGGTGTAAAAAAAATATCATTAGCATATTCTATGGAAAAACACATTTATAGTGAATATTTAATTATTCGATAATTAATTGTACCCAAAGCAATACTCAGACCCATATTAATTACCAAGTAATGACCTAATTCGATAAATATTTCCTATACATATTAATTTCCGAAGCATTATAGTACATAGTTGAGCGTCGTCATCGTAAAACATCCATCACGAAAGAGATTACGTTGCTTTCAACGCGTTATGTGTAGGACTTATTACTAGAGTAGGCTATAAAGCGTTATGGGCACCGACAGAGCATCTCCATACCTATATCCTTAGCGATGCTATGAGGTATGGTCCCATTGGTTACTATTACATAGTCGAATAAAGCTTGTCGTACAAGGTGGTAGATCTCTCGTATGCGAGAGGCTGTCTGGGTTGGTACCACCGCTTTGTCTATTTCTGCCGCCAAGCAACAGTTTGTAAGCACTGTTGTGTTTCGGTTTGAGGGACATTGAAACCAGTGAAATTACTGGGCATTATGAGACTTAACATCCTATGTGTCAGGGTGACGAGCGCAGTTCAGTGCCGTACAGTGCTTTGTAATTCAAAGTTCTGTGTGGTGTTACTTCTGTTTATGGGCAGGCGTGGCGCTTACCATCAGGCGAGCGCCTTGCTCGTCTCGTCATTCAATCAAATAAAAAAAGTCGTAATGAATAATATTCTTTAACTCTGATCGTTTCCCATATATCGTGTAATAAAGTATCTATCATAGTTTCCTAGTCGATACTAACACAGAATACTACGTCTGTGAACCGAATCAGGGCCACCCAACGTGATTAGACCAAGAATCCATATATTCTTAGTATAATATATTTTTCTACTTTAGTAAATTGAAAGCATTCAGTGAAGCAATTCCTTATGCACATAGCGTCGACATGTAGCGTCGTGATCGTAAAGCTTTGCCTTAATCAGATTCTTGCAATTACGTCTTAGCGAGGCCAATGTACTGTAAATATCCCAGTTTAACTGAAACCTACTTATGCGACCTGGATATCTGTGCAGCCTAAACAAACAACTCAAAACAATAGTGCATCGGTTTGAAACGACGACACGGTGTTGGCAACGGTGAGCGAGAGTAAAGATTCAACAGAATTTCAGTTCTGATTTTCTATTTTGGGTAATTTGTACAACATTCCTTTTGTGAAAATACCAGCTATTGTCGCAAATACGATTATGTTTGGTGACTTTTGTAATTTTCCGAGATACATATCTATACTAATAATAAAGCTGTAGAGTTTGATTGTTTGATTGTTTGTTTGTTTGTTTGTTTGTTTGTTTGTTTGTTTGTTTGAACGCGCTAATCTCAGGAACTACTGGTTCGAATTGAATAATTCTTTTTGTGTTGGATAGTCCATTTATCGAGGAAGGCTTTAGGATATATAACATTACGCTGCGACCATTAGAAGCGAAGCATCAGTGAAAAATGTTGCAAAAACGGGGAAAATTATTCATATTTGAAGGCTTCCGTTGCTAAGCTACCCAAATAATATTATTTGAAGGCTTCCGTTGCTAAGCTACCCAAATCTATACTAATATTATAAAGCTGTAGAGTTTGATTGTTTGTTTGTTTGTTTGATCACGTGGGCGGAGCCGCGAGCAAAAGCTAGTAGACTATGTGCAGCTTGTATTGAAAGACTTAGCGTCTAATATGTCATGTCAGAGTAAATGCTACTCATTTAACTCATCAAATAAATTATGACACGTTCGAATATAAAAGTCACGCTCTGCCATGGCCGGAAGATATCTGCTAAGTACTTTTAAAAGCATCTATCTTGTACGTTGGTTGATTAATCTTTACTGAATTTTATAACAGGCTTTTAGATATTGATTGATTCTGACGGACTCTGCTTAGCTTACTTTTCCTAGATACCCTGGATTCGTGTAAAATCCATCTCACCGAGACTTGCTTCTTTTCCCTAACTGCTTTTTAGTCGTCTTGTAAAGATAATGTGGTAGTGTTTACTCGTTTCGGTGAAATAAAAACCTACAAAGTTTAGAAGCGCCCTGTTAATTAACTACAATAGGTATAAATAATATATTATATGCTTTTTCACTGTCTACTGTCCTTGCTGTCAGCACCTATATTCAGTTTACTGAGAATTTGAATATATTGACACATATTTAAAGTAAAGTAATATCTGCTTTTGCGGTTTGTTAAAGTCATACGAAATAACTACACATGTATTTTCATAAAGATGAGAGAAGGGGATTGCGTTTAGGGGACGACCCTTGGCGTCAGAAACATATTGATTTTATCTATACTGCAGATGTAAATATGTATAGGTATCATGTACATTCATGTAGTTGCGAGTTGCAGAAATAAATCTCCAATTTTAAAAATTGTATCAATATAATGTTGATATCGTTTTGAATGTCATAAACAATATTAATCGAATCGTTACGTGAGAAATCCGTGTAGGCGTAATTGATGTGTTATTATAACTCATTTCCATGTACATTTTTATTGGTTCGTGGTTTATTGATGGATTCCAAACTTGTCTTGTTTTGCAATACCCGATTGGATATTTTTAGAAAATTAATACAATATAAAGAAAATATGAGGGATTTAACAATCGTTTCAATTAAATCATAGGAAAATGAAGACATTGGCATCCCCATCTTTATTTGCGAAGCACTAATGTTTTGAAAAAATCTGACATCTAAAAATCATTAGTCCTTTAAAGTGACCGAATGACTGCTAAAGGTCGGCCCGACCTGCAAAATCGGAATATCGCCAGTGTTTATGCATACAATAAGGTATGCTCATTTCGAATTATCAATGTGTGCAGTTTTGTGACATTGCCGAGACACGTAGTGTGGGCTGAGCGCAACAGGACTAACAATATAGATCAGGTCACTGTTTTAGTGTTTTTACGTGAATACCTAACCTAGCATTATCCTGTGGCGTGACCGCTACACAAAGTTTTCTTGTTAAAAGTAAAGACGCTGTTCATGAAATATTAATGGGATTAAATTTAAAACATGTTGTTTTTATTGGGATAAATATCGGTCCTTCGTGGCGGATCTTGAAACTGACTACTCAAAGGACGAATACGGCGGAAATAAATGATGACCGTTTAAGGTGTAGACATAAATAACAACGTGTTCTATGTCGAAGTCATACGACGGCTATGAATAATATGAAATAAGTTGTGAATGTTGACGCTCAAATCAATCAGTAAAAAAAACTACTAATACTTAATGATTTCTTACGTTTACGCGAATGTTACTCATTGAAATAAAACCGTGACCATGAAGGCTGAAAAGTCTTCGAAACGTCGGGATCAAAAATTAATAAAAAACCGCGATAAAATCCGTTTAAATTAGTTTTATTTCAATACTAATACTTTAAATGTGTAAGTTTGTCAGTATGTAAATTCGGCGGCTGAACGGATTTGAATGACTCTTGGCATATGGGTAGATAGATTATAATCTGAATTCGAACATAAGCTAGTTCTACCACGGAAAAATATACTGACGCAAAGATTGTGTATAATTAGGAATGCTTCTAAATGGATATAAAGTTTAACTAAGATATTTTGTTCATAAAAGATTTTGTATTACTCGGCGATAGCTGTATTTGATAAAGTCGTGGGGTTGTTTTTTTATAGGTTTGTAATACACAATACAGTCGACGCGTATTATTTCTACTAGATCATTATTACAAAATGTAATTATTTTGGTTTTATTTTCCACTGCTATTATCTTAATTGAGACAATTACACCGTGAAACGAAGCATGCTTTTATAATACACATTTAAGATTTTTAGGGAATTATGCAACCACCTTTTAGTTCTATGTTAATTGTGTAATTTAGTTTTTTCATGTCAATATCTCAACTAATTTGAATATTAACTTCTTTTGTTTTTTTATACTTACTCGAATGACGAGACGGAAACACAACACTGCTTACATATTGCTGCTTGGCGATGAAAACTGACAAATCAGTGGTGCCTACCCAGACGGCCTCTCGCATATGAGGGACCATGAAATAATTCTAATGATTTTTAATTAGATTTTAGTAATGAATGTACTATATTGATTCTCCAATAGTGTTTTTCTTTTCCAAAATGATTGCAAGTATTTCATAATTCTCATGATTAAAACCTGTTTAATAGTTATGGTCAATCTCATATAGTGTGGGTCAATCTTGTCATTATCGTACCAAAAGCCAAATATCTAAATTCTAAAACCCGCGGTGGCATTATAAACATTACAAGCT
Source organism: Amorpha juglandis (assembly GCA_949126905.1). Classification (NCBI taxonomy): domain Eukaryota; kingdom Metazoa; phylum Arthropoda; class Insecta; order Lepidoptera; family Sphingidae; genus Amorpha; species Amorpha juglandis. Next base: position 6,939,609 of record OX421380.1, read on the forward strand.
AAATAATCCATAAATCATACGGTTGAAACAATATTTACGTTAACCAAAGCCCAAAATATCGCGACAAGATCGAAATGTTTTTTTATTGCGTCTTAATTTTTCTTTGTTATTTTATATAGCTTCGGCTAAGGGACGAACCGGTTCCACACCCACAAAATTCTCGAAAGATGATAGAATTTGCGAAAGTCTTGTGGTTTCTTTAAGGTTTCTTAAAAATAATGTGACAAGTATCGATTTTCTTTCGTATTTTACAAAATAAATTTTAAAAAGTATTTTCAGATGTATTTATCTCACAGACATAAAGACCGGATTAACATTATTTTTAAAAATTATGGCCGTAACGTTTAAACCACACAAATGTCTTAAATAAATTGATTTGTAGCATTATTTTGTGTCGCACCACTGCACCGCTACCAAATTAAAATTATAAATGTAATTTTATTTATATGGATGATTTAAGCACCAACCTGTTTTGTGGCCGATCATTTAGAATATAGTTTTAATCTACCTGAATATACATTTATGAAATAAACACCAAAGTTCAACAAAAAAACGGTACCCACATTTGTAGGAGTGGTAACCATATAAAAATTAGCATTTAATACATAATATATAAATTAAAGTAATTGTAAACTTCTCGCACTAATTCCTATGTAAATTGAAAATTTTCAACAATTTTAAATTAAAGTAACAGAAAAAATAAGTGTGTTTTAGTTTTAAAATTTTTAAAACACATTTCTTGTATCCGGCGTGTAACATCCAAAACCTCGAAAAGTTTTTAGTATGTGCAATAAAGTTGACAAAAATACGTGTTCTTTAGAACCCCGTTCTACATTGTAGAGCCATAAAAGTTTGTGTGTCCCGTTACATTGTGTTGTATGTCCTAACACAAAACTCAAAACATCTTTTTTCAACTGTAACACTAAATTTATATCCTATAGACATTTTTTGTTGTTTTGTTTTGAAGTAATAGAAAGCAAAAGCGTCTTTATACTCCACAGGAATCTATCTAGTCATGACTCGTATACGCAAGGGTGAAGATTTAACAATCATGAAACATTCTATGTGTTAAATCCCAAAACGTATAACAGCCTTTTTGCGATTACCAGTAAATTTGACAGCAAATTAATACAAATATTCTATTGTTATGGGTTTTAGACATTAGTATCAGAAAAGAATATTATACGATTAAAACATGTAGTTGTTTTCAAGAACTGTCTAAAAAAGATAATACTTTACATACAGAATATTGAAACCGTGTCAAAATTACAGCTGTATTTTCATTGTTTTATAGATACATACTGTTAGCGAATAAATTCAAACTATTTGCATAACAAATGCTAATGAGTCTAATAAAATTTCCTTAAAGGTTATCCTTCCACAGTTAAATTAAATTGTATTTGTCGAATATGAGAGATATACATAGAGGAAAATTTGGTAGTAGTTAGTTATGTAAGGAAAAGTTTTATGTAAAACAATACGAGTAAAAAACTGGAATAGGTATAAGATTGAGGTAAGTTCATTATTTATGTGCCTCATTAGAATATACCTTTACTTTAAATAGTACCAATTTTCTAAATACAACTAAATACTAATAAAATCATACTAAATACTATGCCATGAACTGAAACTTATGAAACCAATTCCTAATAAAATATCGGAAATATTGGTAAGATTTTACTAAACTACATAGTTTAGATATTTTATTACCGTCTGTAATAAGTGATAGATTCACGCTGTATGCATGAATAAGCTGGCTCGATTGGATTATTACACTGTTTCACAGAAAACCTACGTGGGGTTGCAGCTCGCTGTTGCATTTCGTACTCCCACTTTCCCGTCCCAATGCATATTCGTTTATTTAATGTCGGCAACGCATCCATGACTGTTCTGGTACTGTGGGTTTTTCCAGGTAATGATCACGTACCATCAGGTTATGAGTTGACCCACTGGCTCATTTGGTAGCTTCTGCTATAAAAGCCTATGCGGTATTTTTTATTAGCTTCAATGACCACACAGGACCTAGAATTATAAAGTACTGCATGGCAATGGGCTACGTTCGTCATCCCAAGGCATAAGTTGCTAAGTTGCATAATGCCCAATAATTTCACTGGCTACAATTTCCCTCGAGACTAAATACAACAGTGCTTACCCACTGCTGCTTGGCGGTAGAAATAAAGAAAGCGGTGGTACCAATTCAGACTGCCTCTCGCATAGGAAAGGCTCACCACCCAATTTGGTATTAGGTTAGATTTCTTTCATAGTAAAATATAAAATAAGAAATTATCTTGCGAAATTATTGCACATCTACTAAATTGATAGGTGATATACATGACGTTGTTTGAATTACACAGTGTTAATTCGGAACTCTAACTGCAATATTACACTAAAGAATTTAATCACTATTCCATGACATAAAAATCTAATGCCGATACACAGCCTTGGTGACTTTATTTATTTGTCCACCACAATGTGATGAGTGCGCATTGTAATTATCCTAGCTTTGTGAGTGTCCAGGCATAATCGTTTTATAGATTTCCTGTCGTAAAATATTCGAGGTCAGTTAACAAAGTGCAGTGTCGTGATCAGTAGTTGCAGTTTTCCGCGTATAAACGTGCGTGGGCGGAGTCGCGTATTCGTGCCTTGTCTAATGAGCGAACTTGCGGTTTTGCTTTAGGCGGCATCTGTACTGACCAGGGGCATTTCGTTGAGAGACAGGGTGTAGGTAGTACATCTATTTTGTTTTATCATTTTTTTTTATCTTTTTTAGTAAAAGAACTTTGTTTTAATCAGCTAATTCACAGAAGTTCAAAATGAACATTAAGATTGCCGATCATTAAAACGTAATTACGTCGAACACCTGGCGCAAAAAAAAACTCATGTGTATTATGAATTTAATTAAATTAATTATCGATTGCACAAGTTGAAGATTTCTTCTATATTTTTATTTAAAGAATGCACCCGCGTTTTTCCGTCAATGTGTACGTCCCTTACTTGATTATCTTTTTTAAAGCATCCATTTCATATTATGGTCACACTACAGTGTAAAGTAAATATATTGCAGCAATGAGAATGATTATCTCTTGGTACCGATTACCATACGTGCTTGTGTGTAACAAGCACGTGATTATAGATTTTTATCGTTTATTATTTATTACACATTCGTATGGTAATGCTGTAAATAGTTTGAAGCAATTTTGCAATGTAGTAATTTATTCATCTGTTAGGAAAAAAAATAAGCCTTACGTGCTCGATATTAAAAAATCGTCAGTGCCTACAGTACTTAATATGAATTTTGTTGCTTCCGACAATTGGGCGACTTTGTCCCTTATAATTAGAATATTGATCTCAACGCTAACTGACCCTTAAGTCAAAGTAACGGAAATCATTAAGCCGTTATCAATAATTAAGAGTTATTAAATCTTATAGTCTATACAAATCAAATATTCACTACGCAAACAGTAATGATTGATGAGTCAATCAATAATGATAATGATAAAACAGCTATTTATATTCTCTGATTGTATTAATTTTAAACTAGTCGTTGGAGTGGTAGTTTATCTGTCGTCCTTGGGAACTGTATTTTTCCATATTGACAATGATAATGAAAAGTTAAAAAACCTATGTACGAATTTAAGATAAAAGTAAAGCTGAATAACAAATTAAATAGATTATCAGCACAAAATGTTATGCTACTATATTAATGTTATATATCCATTAAACTAAAGGATGAAAAAGAATCGTCTGACCTGGATGTCAATATAAATAGGTCTTCATACAATGCGAAAAAACAATGAAAAATTTTTAAGGACATAATTTTATAATATTAAATACAAAATAAATTATTATAGAAGAATTATGGACGCGTTACTGACATTAACGCAATGTGGTAATTCAGGGTTTTGAAAGTGGTGTGGTGGTATTTAGGCCTCCGGATATCTCACTGACCGTGCGAAATGCAACAGCAATCTGTTATTTTACGACGGATTTTCAGCCCATTTGGTTGTAAACAAAACTGTTTATACAGCAAGGCTCTACTACTATTTATATAAATAATAACTTATTTATAATTGTATCCTACTTTTTTATTCAGGATGTTTGTTAGTCAATCACGCCTTAACGGTTGAACGTTTTTGGATGAAATGTGACATAAAGGTAGACAATGACCTGGACTAGGACGTAAGCCATGGTTTCTTTCGGAAAAGGTCGTTCACGCTGGCAGAGCCGCGAGCGTTGCTAGTAGTATATAAGTTATGTAAGAACTATAATAAATCGGTGAAGGTTACGAACATAACTTACCTTTGCATCTTGAATATATTTTAATAGTGGAGGAAAATATAAAACTTATACACCGCCTTTACTGTGTGTTTAGACGTAGGGCTAGTAAATTTTATTTAATCGTAAAATTATAACATATGGTAAAGTTATGATTTATTTATAAAGTCATTCGAATTAATTACTTGTTTGTATTAAAGTTCTGCTTTAGATAATTAATTTGTGTTGTTATAACATTCTATACATACATACTCACTTTCGCCTCTAATCCCGAAGTGGTCGGCAGAGGTGTGTAACCAAACACCAAGATTTCTCCGAGCTCTTTTCCGTCCCATGGTGTGATAGGGGGCGAGCCTATGGCCATACCAGGCATAATTCCGGATTCCTGATACTGAGCATTTCGTGATAACCCAATATCAGTTTTACCCGACCCGGAGTTCGAACCCGAGATGTCAGCACAGCAGTCGTACTGTGTACGCATTACAACTGTGCCATCGAGCAAGTCATTTAATAATATGTTCTACTATATAGTTGATATATCTAATATGTAATATATGATTTGTATATATAATATGTGATTTTAACAGTTTAAGTCGTAAGTATTTATTTAATTTATATAATTGGTCCAGTCGTAACGTACTAACGCTGAAAACCGTTAGGTCCTATGTTTAATACCCAGGTTGGGCAATCACTGTTTGTGTTTGAGATTTCGATTCTAAAAATGACACATGAATTGCCCGGGATGGAATATGGATAGGCTCTCCCTTATTACATTATGGCATGGAAGTAAACTCAGCGAAACGAGGGTGCACCACTAGTTGCATCTCTGTCTAACCCTTCAGGGATAAGCTGACAGCTTCTGTTATTTTGTGTGTTAAGTTGCAAGTAAAGTGCTTCAAAACCAGTTTGTTTTATTTAGTAGAAATAAACAAGAATTCGGAATGTGGACTCTTTAAAAACATAATGATAAACATACGTTTAGTTTTTGTATACTTAATATATTATGGTGACTATAGCCTATCTTTTAAAAAATGCCTCACATAGACAGCGGGACAACGACCTATATCGTGTCTAGACGCTTTCAGAGCACTTTTCGGAATTTTATTTAGGTTGCCGGGTGTGTCTGCTTATTACAAAATGTTTGTAGTCAATTAATAATAGTCATATGTTTTAATGTTGTTATAAATATGGAAAGTTGCAAAAGAATATTGAAATGTATATGAACGTTTTGCATGTTAGTTGATTATTAATCACAATTCAATACCTGTTAACGATCACTTGCAACCAGGATAGGAATTCATAAACTATATTATTGTACGATATCTTAATAAGCTGCTTTGGTCGAAGGAGGCAAGGACTAACAAGATGCAAGAATATTATTAATCCTAATACTGTTTTTTTATTTAAATACTTATAAATATTGTTGTCCTTCTTCCAACTAGACTAAATAAACTTCGCACCTACTTTTTCTATCTCTGCGCTATCGTAGTTTGACTTGCAGAGAATGCCTCCAGTACTAAGTCCGCATATACATTTGTATGGAAAGTGTAATACAAAAAATAGATATGCATTTTTGTTCATATTGGCGGCCTAAACAAGGTAGACTGTACAACTCGAATGAGTAAAAAGGATTTCTTAGAGGATATTTTTAAACTGTTACGTTATGGTATTCCAAATGATCAATAATGCAATACGGTTAAACTGTGGAAACAAAAGCTTATTCATAATATTTTACATGTATTAGACTAAACCTAGCACCAGTATAATGAACTCTTTATTTTCTAATGTCCCATTGATTTTTTACCATGTGGGAGTCATGTATGGATGTATTCGAAATACATTTCCATGCAGACTTGAAAATTGAGCGAACGAACAATGGCTTGCTAAACTTCCTTTGTTCCTTACACATGTATATTATAAGTAAATACATTATTTGGCGCCAATACACTAAAACAATGGCTTAGCGACAGATGGGCTATTCCAAGGCAATAATATGTCTCTAGATTTGCTTAAGTATTTATATTTGCATGCGTTTACGTAATGAAAGTTATGTATTTGAAATAATGTAGATATCTGTTTTTGTACACGTGATTGTAGTGATTGGTGTTTGTAATCATTAAATAAAAAAAAGATATTTTGGTAATATGTACCACACGGATCAATTTTATAATACATGATAATATGGTATGTACATAATGATGAAATTATGACAAAAACAGCAACAAGTAGTAATAGCACTAACCGGGTTAACGCATCAATAAATGTGCGAAGTAAACTTTCGTTAATTACACTGAACTACATTGGACATTACGCAACCTCGTAATATCTGGTTATTGGTGCGGTTCTGCGTTTCATTCAGCATCAGAGGTATTTAAAACAAGAAAATCATTCATTCATAATCGTCGCACTATGTAGGCTGGCAACTTATGAACAACACAGTTAGCGATAATTTTATTCAAGGCTGGCATTGATTTTCGTATAAACGTGCGCAAGCTTTTACACTGTTGCGGTTTTATTTTTAAAATTAATGGAGGTGATCTGTCTTACATAATTTACAATTGGGACAGAAAATGTTAATGATCCATTGCGTTGGTTCGATGCCTTATCAAGCCACATTTCGGTGGACGGTAAAACGTGATGTTTGTCGTGGCGTTGACCTCAAGTTTGCCTCTGAGAGACGTCGCGAATGTGTGCAGAACTAATGCGGCGTCATTGCTCTGTATACGTTATATTCTATGGCATGGGAGGATGTAGCTGTGTGCGTCGGCTCGGAACACACCCATCGAGACGCGCCGAAATTACGGACGATAGTTTTTGTCCGCTGCCGAGTGTCAAGGACGTACGCCTCTGTTGCTAACGCTGTGAGCGCTTCAGTCGACCGTCTGCGTTCATTTTGAACTTTTTTTATAGAATAGAACGTTAATTTCGATTATTTTTTATTTCTTGTTCAGTCGATGTAATTTTTAGATCTTTTTTTTGTTCTGTCATTAATAGAGATTAAAACGCGTTGTCGCTTAAAATAAATTGAGGTTAAAGGCACATTAAAGCTGTGGACCACATATTAAACAAAATACACTGTTTTTTATAGACAACAAATTGCTAATCGATTTTGTAATTGGCACTGACCTTTGAGGGATTTAATTATGATCGAAATGTTAGTATACAATCGCAATTAAGAACCTTAACTACCTTAGATTTAAATTCCTCTGTGATTAAGCGAAACAAATCTCTACATATTATTTGGTACACTTTCGTATTAACACGAACGGATTGCTTTCAAATACTTTAAATGGTTCCCTTATAAGCGAGAGGTCATTTTCTGCATGTTCTATCCATAAAGTCTGGTTTGAAACTAGATTTTGCCACATAATATACAAAATGTGCAAATAATGAAATACAGTCACGATCTCTGCCTAACGCATAAGTTTGAGCTTAGAACTTGACATTGCAATGTTGAGAACGAATTGAATGGGCTATTAGTCAATTATTATTCATTAATAACAGCACGTTCTTCTCATAACGTAATGGATAACTAATGTGTATTATATTGTAATAAATGTAATGTTTCACGGTTGTCCGGTCGGAAATGTTTTGAATAACAAAAAGTGGGCGAGGTTTAGATTAAAAAACCTTTATGACATTGAAAAAAAAAATTGTGAGGATATCATATACCTACACAAAGTCATATTGATATCTTTGAAGGGTAGACAGACGTGCAAATAGTAAACGCTTGGTTCAAGGCAGGTATTTCGATGTGGAGGTATAACATTTAAAGATTAGTTGTACTAAAAGCTTATAAGCTTTTACCATAATATACTATAGTCCATACAAGGAAGGTAAGTGGGCAGAGCTGAGTAAAGCTATCCCATTCTTTATTACGTGTCTTTTTTTTATTAACTTGAATGACGAAACGAGCTGGTCGCTCGTCTGATGGCAAACGTCGTGCAGAACAACACCACTCAGAAATTTGATCTAGAAAGCACTGCATGACACTGGCCAGAGTGCGTCACCCCGAAACAGAAGTTGTTAAATATCATACTGCCCATTAATTCCACTGGCTTCAATATCCTTCAAACCGAAACACAACAGTGCTTACACACTGCTGTGTGGCAGCAATAATAAAGCAGTTATATCTACCCAGACGGCCTCTTCCATACGAGGGACCTACCACCTAGAAAAGGCAGTAGAGGCAGTCTAAAGTCACTTTAAAAAAGCCGTCTTCGAGTGTCAGTTGTATCTACTTTACCCAGTTATGATGATTTGATTATGTCCTAAAGACAGAGGAAAATACGATATGAATAGACACTTAAGTAAAGCTTCGTAATAAACTGTTCAACATTTTGGAACGAACATGTCGCTAACCGTATTTGTATAGTTAGGTCCTGCTAGTCAGCTAACCTTAAAGGTTATATAGCCCTATATACATATTCCCAGAAGGTTGTTGTGTGTTATTAAGGAAATCCCAGCGTCAACCAAAATGTAGAGTCATAGTCCCGTGAATCACATTTCAGCACCTTTTAGAGTGACAATACTGTGCTTGATGGTAAATACAGTGCGATCCGAATATAATGTCGACCGCTAGGATACATTGCATTCCTCGACAATCGGCACAAGTATGCCTGCCTAAAGTTACTGTATATATACACACCACAAAGCAAATCTCCTGAACGAGCCATTGTGGCGTGTTTTTCACCATGCGTACGGTGGTCGCCTTCCAATCAGACACATATATGTTTCATTATTTAAAGAATCATGCATGCAATGCTGCGATTTTAGTGTTTCACGAGCAGATCTGGCCACACCTTGCTGTGGGTTAGGTATATGTTAAATTATATTGTAGTAAACTATTCAATACAGTATGCACCATCTATTGGATACTTAATCAGTCCAGCCGATAAATTACTTTACACAGCCACCTGAATATTATGGAACTCACAGATAATTATAACTCTTTGTCATATAATAAACGAATAATGTGCATTAAAAAAATATTGCGACTATAAATTGAGATATAAACTATCCTATCTCTCAAGTTGGATCAAACTGCACACAGTTTGCAAAATTTGATTAAAATCGGTTCAGTAGTTTAGGAGTCCATCGCGGACAAACAACGTGACATGAAATTTTGATGTATAAAGATTACCGATGTTTTCTTCTAATTTAAATACACGAATACATGCGGATCGATTAAGTCCGTTAAAAATCACCGACATCAGTGTACCGATCAATCCATCCAACAATCCAGTGTTCGCGTCGCGTCGTGAACATTTTGACAGCTTAATTGATGACCAATATCTCGCCCTCACAAACATGACATTGTACTAATGTTGCCATTCTATTGTCGATTGCTTGTCAAATAATCATATTTTAATGTAATGTATGACTGGTCGGGTACCTACATAAAGAGTTATAAAAAGTGTTTATGCTCAAGTCATCAGCTAAGGTATACCCATACTTCCTTTTTCTTTTCAAATGACTACAAAGGGGAGTAAAATCTAATTTCATCTGTATATTTTGTTATGCATGTGTCTTTGAGATCGATTACTCGGAGGTTGCAGTGTTTTGGTTTAGATCTGATAACGAAGTGCAAGGGAAAATTTTTGCACTCTTCAACGAATAACAGCAACCACAACACGATTTGGATTGTGTTGATTTATGAAGACCGTTTTTTATTTAGTTCAACTTAAAATAATTTCTCTGTTTTATTTACTCACCTTACTAACGTTTGTGCTTAGTTTATTATCTCAGAATGTGAAACGTTTGGGTACCTACTCGCCATTACAACTTTTTATCATTGTTATTTAAGCCAATTGAATTAACTTATTCATTTTACTGAGAATCGGAATGTAGTGGTAAGAAATATCTCGCAAGCGTTCCAAGAACAGAAAGGATAACATTTTCTACCGGGTATTAGTAATAAGGATAATGTAATTTACAGAACGAATCATTGTTTACCCTATCAATACCATTCAAAATTATACAAGTTCGTTCAAAGAACCATAATCATTATTTTTTATTCAGGTACCTATATTCAATTACAAATGTAATGATCTGTATGTTATTTACGAACGAAAAGTATGAAGGCGATTGTAGATGTAGCAAATTATTCAATTCAGGGCTGTTGAAAAGGCAGCAGAAAACACTTCTCTACGTTTATATTGTGATAGTTTTTGCTATCAGCTCCACTTGTGTTATGTTTACGGTTACTCCAGAAACTGTGCCCTACACACAAACATTTTCTCCCATAAAAATATTTTACTCGCGAGAATTAAACCCGAATTGGCGCGAGAATTGAACCCGACATCCCGGGATAAGCAACACCTACCCGAGCACCTAAACGCTAGCACAAGTTTATCTTAATACATAACTGAAAACCAGATAAAAAATCATTAAAAGGTTGTTTATAAGGCAAGCTAGAAGGAGGGTATTGAATAGCTGGTGGAAGGATACTTGATTAATTTTTGTATCCAACTACATAGCGTTCCCGTATAGGTGATGTAAAACCAGCCAATATGGCGGGTTCAGGCAGTTTAACCAGTGTTTTCAGGTCGACATAATCCTGCCAACCGTCGGGAGAAGCACCGGCCCTGGATGGTCGACATTATATCTGGACTGCATTGTACTTAGCATCAGGTGCAAGGTAGTCACTTTGCCATGCCAGGATAAAAAAATACAGACGAACAAACTTAAAAAAAAACAACTTAACTGAACATGCTACGCTCTACACCAAGACACTTTTTATTTAATAGTTATCGAATGACTCTTTCTTATCTAATCTTTATTTTTTATCGATTGTAATAACTAGTTTTTGCTGGTTTGTTCTCTCCGCAGGCCACCGTGGGCGTGTTCATTTTTTTTAATTGGCTTTGAGGCAAAGATTAGCGACTCGTTCGTATTTTCCTCTAAAACTGTTTTTTTGTAGTATTTTTTGCACTGATATCGTAAAACGACACGTTTGGCATTTCTTTATGATAGCTGATGTTTTTAGTCGATGACATCAGATGTTAAGTTAGGTTAAATAAGTGTTCTTTTTGAGATAACAACGCGAACTAGCGGACTGGTTATTTGAAAATATAAAATGTTACTTTATAGACCTTACCGGTAGTAAATGGTATACTTTATAATAGGTTTGAATTAACTAGTTACTACGACAACCAATATGATTGCATCGATTTATACCGATATAAACATGATTCAAAGTTAGCCTACGTTTTACAATAAGGTTATAACCAGTAGCCATATAAGTCATTATGGGTATACAAATTTCCAACCCGGAAAACGCACTAAGAAAATGTAACAACACAAACATAAGCTTATACAGCAATATTATCTTAAATTTTCGAAACAGAATTAAAATTAGTAACTTCCGTTCCTGAATAAATGGTATAGGCATTGTTTTGTCAATGCTAATGCCGAACACAGCTATGTTAAAAATTACGACCTTCTCAACAAGTGAATAACAATCAGTCCGCGATACTGGATTTATTGTACCTATTTTTATACAGGTATAAAATTATACAGGTATAATATGTATTCCTGCACACGTTAATAAAGCGCTGTCACAATTCATGCACAGTTTTATTTATGTTCTACTTCCTTTGGCTGAGAATTTAGGAACATGCAAAGCACCATTGTTTTGTAGAGGAAATATATATTTTTTATTTTATACGCCAACAGCTACAGTTTGTTTCATGTACTCGTTACAGGCGCTACTTACTAATTACAAATTATACATTATTAATAAATGATGTACTTTGAAAACACAATTAAGTTGACACGTAAAACAGACATAAAACCACGTCGCGGGCCGGGTGCGGCCGAAACTAGGTTACCCATTTCTCGTTAACCAACTTGGTGGCCCCGAAACAAAGAGACTTAACAACCCATGCTGTATTGCGTTTTATGTCTTTTTAAAGTCGTTTCAGTTGACCCCTTTCCTCGGATACTCAAGGCAATATTATATTCTGTCTCTTTCGTGCTAATATATTTTGTATTAAGATAGAAGAGGATGCAGCGTACCATCTTATAAGATCTTCGTGATAGTTATAACACGTTAAATGGGGTATAATGCTGCTCGATTATTCTTGTGCATACATAGTTATGTCGTGAAAATGTACTTGGAACATGTTAGTAGCTTTTATTATTTGATTCTAGCACTAATTAGATTTCGTCGGTAAAGAAAATCATTTATATTTATTAGTATTTGATTAATGTGCGATAGATGCAGCTCCTGTGCATTTATTATGATTCCACATTCCTTCAAAGGCGTTCAAGATGTAATTTAAGTGTCAAGCCAAATGCAGCAACAAAATCGATGGTGCAATTATGTGTATCCATAAATAAAGACTAATAACAAACCTACGCTGTTCAGAACGGATACATTATTATATTTCTTTTCCCCATTTCGGGCGCGGACGTCCTACTACCTACCGAATGTTATTTGCATATTCGTTATATGGCACTTGTCGGTTATTGCAGCCCACGCAAAATAGCACCGTTTATTCTTAGCCGAGTGTCCAATATACCTTTTATTTTCAATATGTTTTGCCCTCAGCTCCGCCTGCTTCAAGGTATCGTTCGGTTAGGAAAAATCATTGTATAGCTAGATTTCAATAGCGATGCATTTTAAAATATACTCATTTATTTTTTAGCCTACTCAAGTAAAATATTAGTCCAAGTTAATCTCAAGAGATTACTTAAAACGTGGTACAACTATTGTTAAGATTAAAACGCACCAACAGATAATAAATTTGTTTACAATATTTTATGCTATTTCATTTCTAATAAGTAATAATATAAGTTTCGCTTGTAAAGTCCCTTACCTTTTCCGCTTTGTCGCTTTCTCCATGAAACGCAATGTTTATTGTGGGAGCGGATAATCGTTGGCAAATCGTGTGCGTCTGTTTGAACAGATGTGTTCTGTTTGTTCATCAACCACAGTCACTGACTACTGATGTATCTGAGATTTAAAATTGCGTAAAACACTTTTTGCATCGCATTACAAACAGCGGCCAGACATCTATTAAGTGCGACTTGCCTGCTCACAGACACATTGTTTTTAAATTGTTCGAAGTTTAATTACACATCCGTTTTTTTCTTACGTTTTGTAAGTCTTCGTTGAACTAATTGTACTACGGTTTTTTTGTAATAGATTACCATTTACGAATAATGTATTCAACAGGATAATTCATTTTAGAATAATAATCCAGTTTCTAAAACAATACTACTCTGCGGTTTCATAATATCTGTAAACTGTGCTATATATGTTATTTTCCCATTATATTACGAGAATTCCGTTGACCTTGGGAGTGTCTAACCGCAACAGTGCTCCTCAATATTTCAGCCATCGTAGCACATTTTTCCTTAGAGCTCGCGAGTGGAATAAGCAAAAGCGTCGTATCTAGGTTACGCAGACTCCGTGCTTTATTGTATTTACGTGCGACAGATATGAGATACGTGCAGATAGAGGCCGGGTCAAGGCGCCAGACAGCTTTCGACGTGGCTATATACGGATCTAGCGGATTTAGCTCCCGTTTCGAAGGTACAACACACGGTATTGTCACGGCGTGTGCCCTAATTATTCCGATCCGCACTCCACATAATGTTGCCTAGTGTCAACATTAACATCGTGGCCGTTAATTGCTTAATCCATGCGTGTCCTTGCGGCCGGCTGGCGGCTGCTAATCCCCGGCCCACCGCGCTCGTACAGTGCGCGCGAACAATGGACGCGACACGGAAGACTGTTAAAATACATCGTAAAAAACGCGCGTAGTTTAAATTTTATGGCTTGAGTTCAATTGGGGCTAGTAAAAAAGCGTTTTATTGGAGTCGCATCCTGGGCGCGAGGCCGCGGTGCTCCGATATGTCTAATTAAAAACCCGCCTCGTGAACTGTTGCGAAAGCCAGACCCCGCCGAATTGCATGCTTGCGAAATGCTGCGTGCCCTTCGACTGCAATCGTGCTAACGTATTAAACACGATTTACAAGCTGTTTGAGACAAAAACACTTGCATTGATTGTAGTTTTATAATTATTTAGTTATGCGTAGGCTTGTTCCAAGGTGTAAAACTTAAATTGATCATGTAGTTTCAAGGCAATCTATTTTAGTCCTATCCCACTATATGCAGAAATCACAGAGTATTTTTGGATGTTTATTTTATGCTCGATCACGGCAAACGTAACTTTGAAAAAGTTTACATTGATGAACGACGACCGTGTGTCGGCCATTAAACATTTATAACATAGAAGTAAACTTTTCGGACATGAACAGATAATCTAAAAGAAATATTTTCTTTGTTTCCAGGTGTAAGTGTACGAACAATTCCCGTGAAGACTTCTCGCGTAGAAGACGTTAAGTGCCATTTCTAACCAGTTTACCACATGCAGTGATATTTAGTCTTATCTAGTGATAGTGTGTAACCGTGATATCTAGACTTAAGCTTAGGTGCTAAAGGCGACAATTTTCAAACAAACGTTACCAAAAAGAAGCGAAACTGGCTCCTTATAAGGATATAATGAACTCGTCGAGCATGAGCTCCGCTGTGCCGACGATAAAGTGCGAGGATACTGCGCCGTCACCGATCGCGGGCGCTGAGGACGGAGGCACCGGCGCGTACAACCTGAGCGTCAACGTGAACCTCAGCGCGGCCGTCATCAACATGCTGACGGCGGAGACGGCCACCACCACGCTCCGGACGCCGGAGATCGTCAACGACGTCATCACCATGACCAACCCACTCGACCAGTACAATTACGACAAAAACTCCAGTTTTAAGGTAACTATTCTAATCTACTTTGTAAAATGAACTTTAATGTCAATACAAAATCATATAAGGAAAATTTATAACTTTAACAGTGCCTATAAAATCTATTTGGTAGGTACTTGGTGGTAATATAATATATGTACAGCTGTCTAAAAAAATTATATTCGCATGGACGATTTAGACTTATCATCTCGATATTTTTTTATTTGAGACCAATCTGGTTCTATAAAAAGTATTCTTTCAACAAAAAGCCTACGCTTCTAGAATCTAGATATTATATTTTTAATAGCAGAACCCGGTAAAGGAGCAAGTGGGTCTCCTGGTGGGAAGCGATCTGCACCGCTTATGAACATCCGCAATATCTACCTAAAGAAGAATCATGGAAGGGTAGGCGACCTTAAAGGAAAGGATAAGGAATAGGGTAGGGGAAGAGCATTTGGACCTACGAATCTTACTCACCGGAAGAAACGCAATAGCAAGCTGCTAGTTTATGTTGGTTTTCTGTGACAGAGCCAGACCACTGCGGTTGAGCCAGCCAATTCATGCTGTAGACAAAATTGTCTACAGCTACTACTACTGTAAACTCCGTATACAATGACAATTCCTTCAAATAAAATGTGCTTAACATACTTGTTTTAATTAAAACAATTTACCAAAGGAGTTTACCTTTTCTTTATGTACCTTCCTCAAGGGTACGTCATTAGATAGTAGATATTGATATTGAGAGGGCGTTGAACTAGTAATGTGTTAATAAAACGTTACTTATCTGTGCTTTCACATACTAAGCAATCGCGATTCAACGCATCCTTCCAGTTCTTAGGTCACATTCACGCGCTGTTAGAATGTAAATAAATGTTACAAGTATTTTGATCTGTTGCCAAGTATCGGGTGCTCCGTGCTACGTAACACAGTCACGTGACTACTCCTTTATAAATACTGGACACCTAACATTTGCCATGTACCGTGCTACGCCGATACACTGTTTAATCCGAAACCCAGACTTCACGGCGCCTGTGTTATCTGTTATATATTTAGTTATTCCGCATCTGCTTACATACTATTCTGTACGGCAGCATTATTCGTAAACGAGATTATCTGTCCTCAATGACTGTTTTATTAACTGAAATTTATGAATGACGGGGAATTTAGAGCGTAAAAAAACAATGGAACATATATATAATTATCTCGACAGCGCAGTTAATTTTAAAGCCTGCCAAATACGATTTGTTGTAGCCAGTAGAGTGTTACGGGAAGTAATTTTGTATGCGTACAGTCTAAATACGTCGGGTGTTCCTATAGAGGTGCATTAATTGGTAATTATCATTCTACAACGTTAATACATTAAGTTGTTATTTCATTCTAAGTGCTATGATGCTATTTAAGTAGTTTAAATGATCGTTTTTATCCACCTGTACTTATCCCACTCTTTTAATGTAAACTACTCAAAACAAAATAGGGCCCACCCTGTTTTTTTGCTGTGTTGTAAATACTCTTCACTTTTTTATTATTTTATGAATGGGTATGTATGGACAAGGTGTATGGAAATTGTTTTAACGTAATCTTGGGCAAAAATTAGCAATTCTATGCAAATTATGCAAAATTAAGAGTTTTAGAGAAAATTTACACAAATAAGCGACAAGACAAAAGTTTGAATATGACCTTTATTCTTTAAAAAATACCGGATAATTTTTAAGATTAGTAGCGTGTTGGCCCCCCTCTGCTCCGTATGCACTCACTGAGCCTATCTGGAACACTTTCAATCAAGTGGGTTATGTCTTGATCAGGCCATTGCTCCCAACAGACTTTAAGAGTATTTATGACGTCTTGTCGGCTGTTGACGTTGCTGTAATTTGCCTTGAGGCTTCTTTTTAATTGACCCCACAGATGTTCTATGGGATTGAGGTCGGGGCTCATGGCTGGCCACGGCAGAACTCTAATATTGGCATCAGAGAGTGCTCTTTGAGTAACACGGGCTGTATGCGGGCGGGCATTATCTTGCATAAACACGAAGTTTTCACCTATCCTTTGTGAAAATGGGCTCACGTGAGGCCGGATTACAAGTTCGACGTAGCTAGCAGCAGTCACGGTACCTTCATCCAGAATTACCAGCTCCGTTTTGTCATGAAGGCTTATTCCGCCCCACACCATGACGCTCGGACCTCCAAATCGGTCAGTTCCGTGGACACAAGCTTGACAAAAACGTTCGCCTTCCCTTCTCCATACGCGCACTCGACGATCGTCACTTAAAAACTTAACCTTAGTTTCGTTCGTAAACAGTACTGTCTTCCAGTTATCCATAGACCAGGCTGAGTGGTTTCGAGCAAATCTTAATCTTGCTGCATGATGAGCACTTGTCAACTTCAACCGGACAGCGCGAGTTCTGGATCTTTGGCCATCTTCATGAAGTCGATTCCGAATAGTTTGATCACTCACCCGCGTGCCAGTAGATTGCCGCAGTTGATTTTGTAAGGCATGCTGTCAATCTGTCCGCTGCCGACGCGCTGTCAATCTGATATACCGGTCCTCTTGAGCTGTTGTAGCCCGAGTCCTTCCTGTTCCACGTCTCCTAGCAACACTACCAGTCTCTTGATAACGATCCCAAGCAATCCGTATAGCTCGCCGTGACACACCAAGCTGTATTGCCACCGACCTCTGAGAATTTCCCTCCTGAAGTATAGCCACCGCTCCTGCTGCCGTTTCCATATCCATATGAACGCGAGACCTAGGCATAATAATCACGAATAATAGCGAAATCAAATGAAACTTAAAAAAATAACGATGTGCAACAGTAACATTCAGAATGAGACTATGAACACAAGTGATTGAGAATTTGAGAAAAGGTGTTTTTGGAGCACTTAACTTTTTCTGGCTACCCACTTGAGAATAACATTAAAAATAATGGTTAAAACATCAATAATGTTTCATAAACATGTCAAGTATGCAACGGGATACTTGACTACGCCAATACCTTTCCAAAAAAATTACGGTAGGCAAAACATCGAGATAAGCGCGGGTGGGCCCTATTTTGTTTTGAGTAGTTTAGTTTAAATATTATGTTAATAAATAATACAAAATCTTTTGTTTTTAGATCTTGTGATTTCTAATACATAACGATAGAATTGACTACTTAAATTACGTTTCTAATTTCTATTACATTTTTTTATAAGGCACTGGCAGTTGTTACAAGCGAATTTAGGTTAAATGGTTTATTACATTGTACTCCATAAAACAGGATAACAGAATTAAAGTTTTTTATTTATATTATTTTTTATTTAATATTATTGTTAATTAGCCGGACTTTCACGCCCTATCTACGTTTTAAGTATGTAAGGTCTAAATCCGTTTTCGTAAATTAACGATAAAGGAGAACACAAATTAAGAGCTATTTTTCTCACCGTACACGCAAATTAACTTTCGATTGAGAAAGCAATTTATTATTTCCCAAGCTATGTAGTAAAGGTCTCACATGGTCAGCGAGGCGTAAAACACACAATTAGTAAATGTCGACAGTACTCATTTCCTTACATCGTTTCAGGGAGGAAGTGGGAATGACTCGAACTCGTCGATGTCTAACGGCTCGTCGGCCACATCGCCAGCCTCGAGCACACCGCCCAGCATACAAAAGGTGAGGAATAATGAAGTATTAGTAGAATGTAGGCTTAGATACTTTTTGCCACCCGACCTTGTTAATAAGTAATTTGTTGGTAGTACTGATTCTGCTTGTTTAGGATGGTGCTAGATCTAAATAAACGCGAAATTTATGGCCTTGCCCCCACTTACTATGGTTTAGTATAGGCAATAGCTAATTCTCTGAGGGCGGATATGCGGAGGCGCCTTTACCGGTTTGGCGGTTGAAATGGCTGCGCTTTTCGCCATATCGTTGAGTCGGCCATGTTTGCTCCTATAAAAACAGGAATTTCTCTAGGAGAATCCTTCAAATTTTAGTGTATCGTGGAGGACAATTAGTATAAGTACATATATAATACAATATACATATTTATAACACACTTAAACACTTTACTTAAGTAATTGTAGTTGTATGATTCTACCAAAAGCAAAATAAATTACACGACATTAATGAACACTTACATCTACCTAATTTGCCAATGTTTAATTTTCCATAATTACTTGGTACATTCATTAACGTGTTTATTGAGTATTGAAATACCAAATGCACTATATAAAGCTCTATTGTGGTAATTTTATAAGTGGCAGACAATTTTATCTACAGTATGAATCAGATGGCTCGACTGGGTAACACAGAAAACCGACGTGAAATAACAGCTTTCTTTTGCGTTTCGTACGGTAAGTGTGATATCCGGAAGCCCAAACCCCTCTCCGCTTCTCAATCTCTTCCCTTTAAGATAGGCATCACCACTATATTTCTTCCGATATTGTGGGTGCGTTGCGTTGCGTTATGTGCGTTGGTACTTACAATCAGGAGATCCATTTGCTCTATTGCCGGCCTGTGCTATAAAACGATTTAAAAATACGAAAACACCATTCGCAGATACCTATAACCAATAATTTAACGCTATTTACATAAATAAGCCATATACATGACCGACTGATCAGAATCATTGTAATTTTTAAATAATGTTTGGTTTACTATACATTCCTGTATTTACCGACCTAGAGGCCATTTTATTTGATTGGTATTCAGTAGTTACATTGTAACAACTCTCGTTTGGATAATAACGTAAACGAATTAACTAAAATGTATTAACGAATATTAGCAAATTTCTTAGTAGTTTTTTATAGTAAATCCCGTCAAACGAGCAAATGGGTCAAATGATGGTAATTGATTTCCACTGCCCATGATCACTTACAATACCTAAACAATCATGGAGGCGTTGAGGGAAAGGGATAATTAAGGGGTAAGTAAGGCGAAGAGGAGGATTTAGACCTCCGAATATTTCACTGACTGTACAAAACGGCAAGCTGCTATTTTCGTCAGTTTTCTGTGAGATAGTGGTAACAAGCAGATCGAGTCGGCTATTAAATGTCGTAGATAAACTATCTAGAGCGTTAATAATGCAATCAATAAATAAATACACCTAACAATAACACACATAATCCTGACTCCACATTAGATTAACCTGTATCGTGGGTATCAGAAACTACGAGGGACTTGCGGTCCCACAACACCCATACCCGAAACAAATATTTATGTATCACACAAACATTTGTCTCGGAGTTAGAATCGAATCCACGGCCTCGCTTCACAGCTACTGGCCCACTGCGCCACGGAGGCTGATCTAAGAATGATATATTACGTTACTAAAGTACTCTACCACTTCTAAAAATAGCTATTCAATATTCTTCCGCACATTTTATTAGTAGAACCATAAAAAATAGGCTTCATATGCCTATAAAAACGTTTCACGGTCACATTTAATAAACCATCTCTCATGGCTTACACACAGTACAGGCACCATCATACATGTTAAATTAGTTTAATTAACTCCGTTAAAAGCCGCTTTGAAGTTTATAGCGTATAAATGTCATACCAATGAGGTTTTAGTACGCAAAGTATAGTTACCGGTCTGGCAAGAGCCATCGCATTATTTCATTGCCAACAATGCACAAGATGCACACAATCGAAATAATAAGTGAGTAAATCTGCGTCAAGAGTGGGTTTCCTTTGACCTCGTATTCAAATTATTATCATTAATAGCCGCCCTGCCTATTGAACAAAAAGGCTACTTTTTGCCTAGGTTGTAGGCACGAACCAAACGCTACCTCACGCCAAACACAATGGGCGGACGTTGTAATGTGAGAAAATATACCTTTGATATTAATAATAATTGTAATATCCATCTGTTTTTCTCATATTTCAATTAAATATCATCGTTGCGGAATAGCATAAAAATGCAATTATAATCCTATATTCCTGCGGTACCTAGCGTTTATTGAGTACACATCTTCAAAGCAACCTTGATGAAATCATCGTATCGAGGTAAAGTGACCATGAATCATTGTAAAAAATATACTCACGACCTACATTTATTACTCCAACTCTGTGATCTTAGTCAAAACATGTGTACTTTACGAGCTGATTGATGTGGAAAATAAAAACACGCCAATTGTATATTCGGTGCGCGAAAACCGAGTAGATTATATCTGCTTCCACACCTACATTGGATAATCCACGAGAGGCAATAACGATCAAACGTATTAAAATATTCGATTCACACACACGTTTGTACATTATCTTGATTTTTTTGATTGTGTTCTTTATGTTTTTGTTCCTAGAATTAACGTAAAACATTTTCAGGTATAATATATTTTTAGATATTAGATTATATCTCTTATTTTTATGAGCAACAGGCGCTCCCGGTCGGTCATTGGATTTAGATATTGCATTGACTATAATCTGCACTATTAGGTGGAGTCATTTTTTTATAGTCGTGGTCAGCAAACGAACAAGTGGTTCACATCATGGTAAGTGATATCCATCGTTCATGAACAATACAAGAAGAAGCACGGATGCTTTGCTGACCTCAAAGGAAGGAGACTTGGTCCACAGACAAGTCTACTTTAAAACGCTCTACCCTAAAATTCACGTATTGACGCTTTAGTATTTTTTCACCTTTCCAGTGACGATATATTTATATAAGTTTTCCATGTACTTACTAAATAAATAAATACTATCTACACTGTGACTTTACATCCAAAGTTAACAAGTTACTTGTTTATTTTCAGACGTGTTCGGAATTAATAAAGGCTGGCCTCAAACTGTCTATAGAATCGAAACGGAAGATGTCTGGCAGCGACACTGATGTCGGTGTGAAACGGTTGAAAAGGGAAGATAGTGATGATGAATACGACAGCAGCGCCACGCAACAGCTTAAATCCGAAGGGGTAAGAACTAAACAGTAATCACATATTATATTATATGTATTGAAAATAACTAGGTACAAAAATGTAATCATGATTTAAAATGAAGACAGTTTATATTATTTTGAAATATGAACTAAATAACTAAAATACACACAACAACAGCTTACGCCTTTATCCCCGAAGGGGTAGGCAGAGAGGCAACTAGTACTACACCGACGTTTCGCTGAGTTTATTTCCGCCCCATGATGTGGTAGGCGAAGTTATTCGCTTCACCGGGCACAAATTCCAAACCCGGGTAATTCATGTGTGATTTTTCGAAATGAAAACACCGAACACAAATTGTGATCATCTCAACTGGGAATTGAATCTCTAGGTTCTCACGGTTCTCAGCCTTACTACGCTGCCACTAGACCAATGGGGCGATTAGTTTAATGTAAACATAACAAAGATAAATGAAACAAAATGCTATTAATATTATTAATGCAAATAACTCTGTGAGATCAAAAGATAAAATCGTGCCTACTTATTACCATGTAACTATAATGCATTTTTTTAAATAGACGTATTATGTTCATGTATGAGGTTTTCAACACGGTGTTACAGGAAGTTAGTCGACCTTATATTGCTAGTCATAATAATATTTCATTACATAAAACACATTTATTACCTTAGATTTGAGACCTAGTTCTGAAGCGCTAAGGAAAAATATACTATGAATCAATATTATGGGTACAATTTACTATCAATTCGCAGTAAGTGTATATCGTTAATTCATTTATTTCCTCTGTCATAGAGAAACACGTGAATAGTAAAACCACTAAGTTCCAGTTATATTAAATAGTGTTAATTCTTTGCCTAGTAGGTAGGTCTGTCCATAGTCACGTAGGTATTTCGTATAACCTAGCCATTATAAACTCCGATATTAATTAGTAAAATAGATGTTATTTCTAAATGACTAAACAATTTTTCTTCAAATATTTAGGAAGCATAATAAACCAGCTTTCAAATAAATAAATAAAGTATCTTTGATATTGACCACTTAGTTCGGTCACTTATAATCACTTAAATAATTAAATTCATTTCATATATCAATAAAAAAGTACCAATGTCGTCTATTTACTTGGTCTCTCAAGTATCAATGTTTTGCTAAGTGAACAGAACTTAGTCTAGGTAACTATCATAACTTAGGTTGGTAATGCACGCTTGGCCTTTAACGGCTTCGCTGATTCGCCAATAAGTTTCGTTCAGTGAATAAATCAAGATAGGCACGGAAGATTGCGAATAGGATTTAAACGGGCTTTTATGATGACCATCATTGCATTGTAATTCAACGGCCTGATTGAAGTTTTATGAGTTTACGAAGAAGGCATCGCAATGTGTCCGCGTCCGTGACTTCACTTCCTGATTTTGAAAGGAATGGCAATGTGAAATTATGATCGCCGCAATGAGTAGGTCATTCAGTCGAGGGTTGGTTTGCGGATAGCGTGTGCACAATGCCACATACAAGTCGATGTGTATTCGATGTTTGTTTCTCACGGTTAAGCGAACATTAGGAAATAAATTAGCGGCTTTTAGCTACGTTTTGTGGTTTTCTTTACTGATACACACATGTTAACGATACTAACTATGAAATTGACAGCCTCCGTGGCGCAGTGGGCGAGTAGCCGGCTGTGAAACGATGTGTCGCGGGTTCAATCCCCGCATCGAGAAAACGTTTGTGTGATCCACTAATATTTTATTGGGTCGGGTTGTTGTTCCTCGTGCTTCCTAACAGCCACGAAACAGGTTAATCTAGTGTGGTGTCTATGTGTGTGACTGTTGGACGTATTTATAAATGGTTTCAGCGGTCAAAAAGATCGGTCGAGGAATAAAAATACACCTTAAAACCGTATTTGCTAAAAGCTGAACAAATTAAATTATTTATGTACAATTAATGCAAATTTATGTAAGTATAAGCAATAAACTATTCCATTTTGGTGCAGCTGACACCGGAAGACGAAGAACGTAGGCGGCGCAGAAGGGAACGGAATAAAATAGCAGCGACAAAATGCAGGATGAAGAAACGAGAGCGGACAGTCAACTTGGTCACCGAAAGCGAGGTCCTGGAGAATCAGAACATTGATCTCAAAGCACAATTGAAGGTAAATTATTTATTACTTGCTAACTTTTTAATTCCGGACAAAAAAGAGAGGTTAAATCGTGCTGCCTAAGTTCAACCTATTAATAAAATATATAGCTGTGACTGAAAAACGACCATGTGTGTCACTTGATTGTAAGTGATCACCACCGCCCATGAACATCTACCATATCCGATGAATAATGGGAAGTGTTGCCGACTTTAAAGGTAAGGGATTGGAAATGAGAGCGGGGTTTAGGCCTCCTTGTATTTCACTCGCCATACGAAACGCAATAGCAAGCAGCTGCCTCACGTCGATTTTCTGTGTGCTAGTAGTAACAATCCGGTCGAACCGGCCCATTCACGCTGTAGAAAACGTGGCTCTTTTTTTATATAGCATAGGCCGGTAAACGAGCAAGTGGGTCACCTGATGGTAAGTGATATCCACCGCCCATGTACGCCCACCACCAGAAGAATCATGGGCGCGTTGCCGTCCTTAAAGGACAGGTATAATTAGGGATTAGGAAGGGGAGGGGATTTGGGCTTCCGGATATTTCAACCCATATTTCGACCACTTTATGCAACTCTTTGAAATACACGTTTATCATCTTGACATTCCACCTATTAAAACAAAGAATGTCCATAGACTCTTGTTTTTTAGAGGATATGTTCTTAAAGTAATACATATCCTACAGCGAATGAATTACGTTATCAGCTGTGACGGCGAGTGATAAGGCCTCAAGTCGACCAACCATTAGCTATAACTGTGTCGGATAGGGCCAGCCCGATAAGGAGTCCATTTTAAAACTTACACACAAGCAGAGCCGGATTAAACTGAAGGCACCTAGAACCTCGTAATGGAAGTCTTTTGGTCAATCAATCGTTCTTGTATCTTTAAATGTTATTTTATTTTTTATACTCATAGATATTATAGGTATATAACACAGATAATAATTGGATGGTAGAATAGATATCGTGTGATAAACCTCCTACATCTATGTAGAGTTTAGTCTACGAAGTAAAAATTGCTTGATTTACAGAGTAAATTACTTACCTTATCTATTATAGTATCTGTGGCCTGTGGTTTAAACTCTGTATCGCCTATTTCACCACCTTTGAGTAAATGCTACTTACCAAATGAAGTATAGCTCGTTCAAATACAAGTCACACTCTAAAATATATAGGTACCGGTAAAACTATGACTACTAGGTACTTTAAAAAATAGTTATACGTTAATCGGTGATTAAACCTCACTCAAATGTTGTGAAATAGGCACTAATTGTCTATTTTTTATTTAGATTAATATCGCTCTATATTGAAGACTATATTTCTGCCTGGGGTTATAATGACTTAGTGCCAGGGTCCACCTCCCTACTAAGAGGCATCCACTTCGAAAACTAATTTATTTATTATTTTTCAGGACCTTGAAGTTCAGAAGCGTCAGTTAATCGACATGCTGTCGCTGCACGCGGCGTCGTGTGTCAAAAACAACAACCCGGCGACGAGGTCATCGCCTACTGCGACCTACAACATGGTTCGAACGTTCGAATCTCCGAACACATTCCCCGTCTCTTACGAGGCACACTCACCTTACATCCGACCTGAGTCGGCGAATATCCTCGCCTCCAGTTATACTTGCGCCACACCCATCGGCGACTCCTCTATAGACACCATATCATCCCTCGACTCTATGTACGTGACGCCGCAGCTCATGGAACCAGAGTATACACGACCCGACAGTGTCCTCAGCCTTCCGCCTAGTTCTGAGCCGACTTTCGTCACCACAGACGGGTACCTTCCCAAAGCCACGAACCTTCTGGTGCCGATTGATTCGGAGCAGGAGTACTACGACCCCGAAGTCAACTACAACCTGGCCAGTAATCAACAGTGCCATGTGTTCCCCGGAACGATTCCGGACACGCAACCGAAACTCAACAACAGCCTAAACGACGGATGCCTTGTTTAGTTAACGTCTGTTACGTACGAGAAACCATTATTTTGTCGGGTCCAAATTATTTTCGACATGTATACGTATAATTTAAGCATTGGATATGAAATTCGAAATAGAATGTCACCGTGAAGTAATCATTAATATCCATTTCATTCAAATAATTGCATTAAATTGGCGACTTCGTTGTTAAATGATTTAGTTCTGATTGACGTCAATGTACATAGAGCCGGATTAACATAAATATAGGAGAATCAAATGCCTATAAACGCTGCGATAGCCAGAGCCTCTATCGTATGAAGAAATGAAGTAACACCAACTTGAGGCACAAATTACATGAAAAAATAAATTAGGTTGTCATATTAACAAAAAGGGAGAGAAGTAGAGTCCTTACATTTCAACCTTAGACTTTTTCAATAAATAGAATCTACATATTGAATTATATTTCAAAAAATATTGGTAAAAAGTTCTGTATTCATTTAAATGAAGACCTATTTGAAGTTGGTGTCTATTACATAGTCATGTTCACAAATTCAGTTCATTCATTACAGTTTGTGATAATTTTATTGAACGTAAACATAAAAATCACAGTCTCGTATATAATAAATTATACATCAATACGGCACAGGAAGTCCATGAGAGGGCGGGGAATTTATTTCGAAACGAACTTGTATGTCTACTGTGTAGAACAACAATGTAAAATTAGTAATGGTGCCTATAATAGCAGCACAGATATTATGTTTAAATGCTGGAGTATATTATAACAAAGAGGAGGTGGTGCTGTGACACAAGTGAAGTATATTTTTATTTTTTATTTTCTGTCGTCAAAACCATTCGTTTCATATATTGTTTTGTAACATACAAACGAAACTGTGAAACAGTTTATTTAGGTTAGATATTTCACATAATATTCTATTTAGATATTAAACTCTAACCATTACCGTATTCGTTTTAATGTTTTAAGTTCTATAATTTTGCTTTGATCTGTGTAAAATGTTTAAGTTTTAAGATCTGATTTATTGGTCTATGGTGCAATTTTTGACTGAAGAAGCTCCGTGCAGTTGATTGATCGTAGGTCGTTATATTTTTTTATAATAATTATGAATGTCGTATAAAATGTTCTTCGGAGAACGAATTATTATTTATTGCGTTGTGAGCGGGAAATTAAATGTTTTAATAATAAATCGATCGACAATAGTCGAAGAATTCATGTATAAATATATCTAATCTCTTCACCACAATTACCACAGCGGTCTAGTCTTCGCTTCTGAGACTCCAAAATGTTACAGTCCAAAATAGCGTTACATCACATAGTTATTACTTCCAGTACAATTATAAACAATACCTCCTGTTAAAATTCCAAAACTATATATTTATTGTTACAGATTATAAATGTTCACAGATTATATTGAAATATATTCCGCTATATACATATGTTAATAATAATAAGGTAGTTTTAGATTTAAGGTGCTTTAACAGAACGTCTGAAGTCGTGATATAATATTATTTTTAAGATTAATAATATCACCGTGGTTACGTTATGGAGAGTAGACTTCATGAAATTTTAAGAGTTTGAAATTTTTATATATTTGAGAACAACCTATAGGTGAGAACATGTGAAATAGACGAATATTACCGCTGACAAAAATTAATAACAATACTGGCAGAAAAACTTGTCCAGCCCGAAGATAGTCTTTCGCGGCGTCGCGGCTATTGTTTTAAGAGACTGAAGGATGACGGGACGCAAAGAATTACCAGCAGTTATATTTGTATTATTAGAAACTAGCCGTATGAAAATTAATTCGCTTGACAAGCGTTACATTTTAATGAAACATCATTGTAAAGTGCCTCTGTATTATCAAACATAAGCTACTTCGTTCTGTATTTTATCATTAATAATGTTAGTATTTAATATTTAAAAGAAAGTCTGGATGAAGAAAACATCTGACTAAAATGGCGCCAGTTCTCTATTCTCTGGATGGCTTTACGGTTTTGTAAGTTTTGCGTGACAACTGGAGTTGTACTGTCACACAATAAGCAAACCATAATGCCTCAATCCGAGAACGTAGAATTCAGGCCATTGCAGAATAGATTCCATTCAGTAATTGTGCCTTCTGCAACCAGTGATCCTAGTCTATGCGGCCGCTTTTACACTGTAGTGTACTCGGTCAGTCGCGCGAGCATTTATTTTTATAATGTTGATCGAATATTGTGATAAAAACGTATCCAGAGCACAATATCTTACAAGTTATCTTCTTGTGAAACAAGAATTTCTGAGTCTCCATATTTATTAATTAATATTACCTGCAAAGTACGATTCTTTGCAAAATTCTTTCGACTTCCATAAGACTATGTTTTCAACGTTAACTTTTATCGATATTTTTTAATTGGTCTTCGTATTGTATTGCTTTTGTGGTGTGAATGTACCGTCGTAGTAATCTTATGTATAAGATTAACTTTAGAAGGTATAGTTTTGCAGTTCGCTGAGATTGTTTTCTTTATGTTTTTGCTGTCCGTCCCATTTTGATTCAGACAACGAACAATAAGCGACTTGGCTGAAGAACAAGCCCGACCAAAATCTTTCTTGTACGTATACGGTCAACTATTAAGTCGCTCGTGCGAACTGTTTAGCGGTTACTATACAAATGCTTGCGTTGATTAGATGCTTCGACTAGTCAACGCAGGGTAGTCGCCCAGCGACTCGGCGACCAAGTGTGTAAACACATACAGACTAATGTACTACGGAACTCAATCATCGACTTGTCTACGGTGTGAAATTGCACTTAATAAATGCGAACGTATAAAAATAGGATGACCATTTTCTGGCAATATTTTTGTAGACAAACAACTTGTAGCCTCAGTGAAGTGTCAATATATAGTCCAGTCCAATGTTGTGTCAGTTTGATTGAAATGTGACGGCACAGTGTTTTTGTATCTCTACTCCCCACACAAGTGGGTAGTTATGATAGTACATTACTATTGCATAACATTTCGGTTGTAAGTTAAAACGGTTAGTATTAAAATTTGTTTAACAATTTATTGTTGTTACAGATTAAGATTTAACTTTGTAATTTATATTTCGATAAGAATTTCACCTTTTTAATATGTTGTTATGTATATTTTATATTGCTAAGCCTGTGCTGTGTACTAATGCTTTGATAAATATTTTATTCACGTTTTCTACTGATTTATATTGGAATGTACGTATTTTAAATAATTTCGAAGTCACAAAGTGATTTGAAATATTTTCTATATTATCAATGAATTATATTCGGCTTTTTCTCGATTAAAATCACATATTGTTGGTATATTTGAAAATTAATTGATAATTGAATTAGTTTACGTAAGTGTTGTAAACATCACTTGTACCTGCTTCTTGAATATAAATATTTTGACAGTCAAAGCAAAATTATTGCGCTTATATATCGAAGAATAAATCATATTATTGCATAAAAGATATGTTTGATTTCATACACCTGATAAATAACCGTTTACTTACACGTTAACTGTAAGTAAAACTTAATCGAAAACAACACGACTAGATATACAATTTTATAAGACATTCCTTAGGCCCTAATTACATTAGTACATTTTACTTACGAACTTACACGTAAGGCATGCGTAAGTGACTCACATATGTTTACATCTGGAAGAAATTCTAGATCTCATAAAATATGTCTCTGAATACGAAATTTAATAAAATTTACAGTAACTTAAAATGCTATCCTAGGTGCACAAAAGTAAAAAAATTAAAGGTGGCCTATAGAATGCTACTATTTTTTAAATAAATAGAAAATAATGTATAAATAAAGAAAATTAAATAAAGTAAATCTATTAAAAATAATAGGAAATAGTCATTAGAAAAAATAATTTATAGTTAATATTTTTTTTTTCTTTTACCATTTTCACATTATTCAGTGCAAAGTGCATTCGTTTTAAATAGATTAGAATTTAGTGTTAAATAAAACGACAACTGAATTTAAAGGACTGATATATTTCAATATCACAATGAACAGCTTAAAACGCGATGTATCTTATCTTTCTACATGTTGTGAGAGCATTGACATAATAATTTTCCATTTTAACATTGAAAATCTTAATCGATTCTAGAAATGTCACGAAAATGAACAAATTCTCAAAAAACATATGAAGACAGAATATTAACGAGTAAAAATATAATCAGTTATTAATTCATCGCACTAATATTTTTTTTATCAAGTACATCAAAAATCTTTAGTACTTCCCCAAAGACATTAAACAGTGTTGCCATACTTACTCTTCAGTTAAAATTTATAATCTGATGCTTATATTAAAACCAAGTAAAAAACGTATTATAGATGTAACTAAATGATGTTACATTTATTTAAGTTATTTTTCAGCTTTGAATCTAATAAATAACACTCGATGTACACATTACTCAGTAAAACACACTATGGTGCGTTATTTAAAGCGTCGTGGCGTGTAATTTTACCAACGTTCCTAACAACCAATGGCACACGAAATCTTTGACTTTTGACGTATTGTTAGTACTGTAAAACGAATGCAACAACCGTAACTATCATGATCTATTGCTTCTTAACAACGCTGTTATAATTACAGATGATTGAAACAACCCACGGCCACGCTTAAATCCCAGTAAAATGAGAGTTTATCATACAAGTCTCGTCATACAATTCGAAATAGAAAATCGTATAATGCGGCCTCGTAAACAACTATATATGTTATATTCTCACCTATGTCGTACGAGAAAGTCGCCATTTAAATGAGGCTTTACGGTGGGTTTTAATATACAGACTATGCGAATTACGGCGATTTTCAATAAACTACCTTAGTTTGATTCAGCGGATAGAACGCACAAATGAGCCAATCAGAATACAGTTTGAACGTTATGCGTACAAATTCTTTATTTTGATTGGTTGATTTCCGCGACCTATCAGAACAATCAAAATGAGATCGTTTATTGGAAATGGCGATACAACCAACAAACACTGCTTCAAGGCTAAGAATACATACACCACAATATTTTTTGAGAATTAACTCATATGAAATAATACTATTGACATCGAATCGATGAAATTCTCTTCAAGCTTATAAGACCGTATTTGAAGTTTCGTATTCCGCTACCTAAAATCAGACACAATCACATAATTCATATTAATATTATAGGCGTAAAACTGCGTGCAGATATTACCCAAGATTTACTTTATGATTGCGAAAACTATATTATAAAATTGCAGCTACTACATCCACAAAATTGTCCAATACTTAATGAATATTCAATCAAAGACAATATGAATCTAATATAACGTACATATTGAAAGATTGAATGAAATACATAATTGCTTTCGTAGAGCAATTTATAACAGTACACAAGCTGTGAAAGTGTCTTCTATCGCTGGGTAGGGTGGGTTCGCTATTTCGTACATCACGTACATAATTTTTTCTCTAAGAGACTAATTATTATGTATTAGTCTAACGTATATGAGGTACCAATGTTGAGACGATATGATTAAAAAATCGATTTAAAAAGTCAAACAGGATCTTTTTGGAGTCGGTACTGCTACCGCTGCTTATCGAATGGATTTTCCCTCTTTTTGGTAATCAGTTAAAATAGACGCAGCTTAATCGATCACCCAATAAATTACGCTGTTCGCATTAATACGTTATTACTTTCTGTAGCCATTTTAAGTTTCCATGTTGCAGTGTGATTGGACGATTGTGTGGATGTATGACTATGACAACTTTAGCAATATCTATTGTAAGCCAAATAAGGACAGCACTAATATATGCTAAGATTTAAAAAGTTTTCTATTCCATCATGTGTGGACAATATTGTATTGGAGTAAAATTATTTGTAAGCAATTACTAAATAAAAAAAAACACATGACAATCTAAAAACTTTTTAACAATTATGTATGTATTTAAAAAATATTAAACACATATTTTAAATTAGCGCTAATGATGCGGATCTAAAAGCGGATACTTTGTTAGTAGCATAGGCAATTTAAAATTATTACTTGTAAACAGATGAATTCAATAACGTATGATTTCAAGCTTGGCGCCAAATTGCAGACCGCAGCGACTGTAGGTCTAGTACCTTAGTGGTTTTTATGTATTTAAAATTCTTTGAAATATTTTATTTATTTCATTTTATTCGGAAAACTTACAGCTAGCTTAAATACATGTTACAGAAATGTGAATAGGTATGAGAAGGTCATTTAAATGTTTTCACAGGTAGAATGCATCAGAGTAATTAACTAACAAATAAATATGGTGATATTGTCGCCTATCGCTGCGGTCGAGCTAAAGCAAATAACGGCAGACCAGTTGTAGTGCCGCTCACAGTGCAAAAATACTTCCAATCCGACACATTTTATTCTAAAGCTATGATTTCCTATAAAAATCGGTGCCGTAATAAAACGGCCGTAATGTAGCATCGAATGACGTCACTGGAACGTTGTCTATAGAAACAAGATGGCGCCGTTCCCTAGAGAGCGGGGTTTGAAACCGTAACGTCATATAGCAGTGCCGCCTTTGCATGAAGGACGCCTTTACGGTGCTTAACGGTTTCCGAACGTTTTATCTCAATAAAGGTGAACAATAAGTCACAACTGGAGCAGCAAGAATGATGAAATTTTAATATTTAAGGCTTCATGAAGAAATTTATAGTATAGAACTTAAAGGCTACAAAAATACCCAATATAATCAAAAATTATGGAGTGAGATCGGGGTCATTCTTAATTGTCATCTTATAATTGTTCTATTACCGCTAAATCAAGTTTCATCCATTTGCCTTCTATAATGACAGGTTTCTGTTTAAAAATTTAAAAGATGGCCGTTGAATTATAATATAGCGGTGTAGAATTTGCCATGTGCCGTTACCGTAATGACGGTTGTATCGTCCACCGTTTGAATTATGACTTGACATGACATTTGTCAGAAGATTAGTTAATTTTAACATTAATCAGCCTTTCAGAAACCGGGCGTTAAGGCATCTATTCGTACTCGTATTAGGAATGAGTCATTATGGTGAGACAATTGATATTTGTACGGTGACTGCTATACAGGTGGGAGCTCTACTAACAAGTCGAAATTGGTCCTTCGGAATAAATGTAATAAAATCCAACCTGTTACCCTATTTTTAACAATTTGATATTTCGAAATTCTGTCGTTCTACCCTGTATGCCACAACCCATTAACCAACATGCAATATGGACACAGACCAAGGATCTAGAAGACACAGAACTAAAAGCCGCATATCACACAATGTCGCGTGCCTATATGAAACTTATGGTGCTGCCACACCGGTGTTATAAAATGTTTACTAACATTTTCTAACATTAAACATTTACTAACATTGTGATAAAATGTATCAAATTTTTGTTAACAAATGTTTAATAATGTTTTGTAAACATTTTATAACAGCGGTGTGGCAGCACCATTACAGGGCAACGCGCCTAGTGTTGCCAGATGGTCGGGACTGGTCTGAATTATCCCAATATTTCATAAGGTGGTATGGATATTGTGATGGGTCTCTCGTAAGCGAGATATTTTTTGGATAGTACGTTAGATCATAGGTTTTGTCAGTCTGTAAGCACTGTTGTGTTTCGCTTTGAAGGATAATGAAGCCAACGAAATTACTGGATATTATGGGATTTAACATGTTATGTCTCTATAAAATATAAACTCAGGACTCATAGTTTCTCGTAAAGTTCTATACAAATTTAAAAATACATTGAAATAGTAAATTATTAAGTTTCATATAATTTTGTATCAGTTGTGTATAGTGTTTATAAAATAAATAAATAAGTATTGATTTATATAAAATTCAAACAATTTATACAAAATTCCGACTTTTTGAAATTTCGTTATTTT
This sequence comes from Amorpha juglandis, assembly GCA_949126905.1. Lineage (NCBI taxonomy): Eukaryota > Metazoa > Arthropoda > Insecta > Lepidoptera > Sphingidae > Amorpha > Amorpha juglandis. The sequence goes on from OX421380.1 coordinate 6,973,428, forward strand.
TGATCCTTCGATCTGGCAACCATTTGTGCACTGCAAGCGACCATCAGTGTATGTAGTTAAAATTGGCACGGTTAGTCTCCATACAAATTTAAGTATTTTCAGTGTCTATTTAAACCCTTGGTTATGTATATGAATGAAGTGTTAGTATATACCAATACGAGATGATGTTAGAAGCTTAATGACAAAATTAATAATAATGTTATATACAAAATGAACAAGTTGCGTACGTTTCGAAGCCTGAATTAGTTTGCTCGTATCTTCGTTACATAATCACTTCAAACACTGGTGACAAAAGAGAAATAATAAATTCAGTATTAACGTTGAATTTCGCCAAGTTGCTGCAGCTTAATATCTTACCTAAATTATTTTTATTATACATTTTGTATTTAATTCTAAATAGGGTAGTTGTCTTTCCTTCAATTTGTATACGGTTTTATACGCAACAGAAAATAACACGAACAATAAATCCTTTTTCGAAAACAGAAGCAAAAATTGATTAGAAAAAAGTTCTCAATTAATATTTTAAATATTTTACGAGAAAAGGTGGGCGCTTAGTCGAAACATTTCACTATCTCTCTCGCACGCAAGCACCGTGTAAAGGCTATTGCGGGCAGTGACGTCACGAACCGCGTCGGGCATAATTTTTTGACATTTATCAATTCTTCCACGAAATTTATTTATGAGCGAATTCATAAAATTCTTTCGATAAACATATTTTAGGAAACGTAACTTATCGATAAAAATAAAAGTGGGATCAACTACCCTATTCGCTAAGTTGGAAAGTAAATAATAATCTTTAACAAAGTTTATATTATATCAATCATCGATTATGTTGAAACAAAATAATCAATTGCAGTCCACATAGAAAGCTGTTTATCTAAAGACATTGCGTATAAACATTTTGTAGTCTGTTCATTTTAAACTATATCTATCACTAGCCTACACGGTAAAGTTAAGAACACTCATAGCTATGAGATGACAAGGTATGAGAGCGTATCAAAGAACTCACCATTTGGCACGTTTGGACCAATCTTTTGGCGTCCAATGCAAACATTTGGGGTCGATTCTGGACGTTCTTTTCTCCATCGCTTTTTCGTGTTGCTGCATTATTTCCTATTCACAATAAAGGAATATCAGATCGCGGGAATCGAACAGGTTTCTAGCGCGCGTCATGCATGAAATGAGTAAGTCACCTGATTGACAGATATGATGTACTGGCCCTTGTAGTAGTTGATGAGGTTCAAATTCTGCAACGTGCTTATCACGTCTTCCTTCTTGATGCTTGTCAACTCACATATTTCACTGGGAGGAAAACAAATACACAACTTGTAATTAATGTCCTGTCAAGACGGAAATCGCAGGTTCGAATCCAGCCCCGGGGAATAGACTTCTCGTTTTTTTTTTATAGCATAGGCCGGCAAACGAGCAAGTAGGTCATATGATGGTAAGTGATCTCCACCGCCCATGTACGCCCACCACCAGAAGAATCGTGGGCTTCTTTTTTAAGTTACTTGTATTCAGTGTTAATTATCGCTCGCTTTAACGGTGAAGGAAACCTGTCAACCTGAGAAGTTCTCCATAAGAATCTCGAAGGTATGTAAAGTGTGCCAACCTGCATTAGACCCATGTGATGGACTAAACCCCTTTCTTTGGTAGAAGAGTAATACATAATTTTTAATATTATTTGATGTCCATGTTTAATTTACATAAATGTTATGCGATATAAAGCTGAACATATAAAAAAGCAAAAAAGATTTAAGAACGACTTTTTTAAAGAAAATTATAACACAACAAAATTAACCTGTGATTTTACTAAGTAAAATTAATAAAAAAGTAAATGTAGACTTATTAAGACCCTATTAGCACTCTGGGTGTGAAAATTAAAAGTTAAGTAAATGTACAGTTATTAATAAGCCCTTATTGGCACTCTGGGTACGAAGATTAAAAACAAAGTACATGTTATTACTTGATAGTGATGATCGGTTTTTCGTTGTCGCCGACCGGCTTGATGTGCATCAGTATGTCCAGAATGGTCTGCGCCCAGTAACTCCTGTACGATAGTAAACCCAGATCCGAAAGCGGTTTCTCCGGCGAGCCCGTTTTACCTTCGAACTTTGACAATTCGTAACCTAAAAATTGTTAATAGTATTTTTTTTATTCGAGCACGGCAAAATGTTTTTTTTTCCGGCAAACGAGCAAGTGGGTCACCTGATGGTAAGTGATCTACACCGCCTATGTACGCCCACCACCAGAAGAATCATGGGCGCGTCGCCGACCTTAAAGGAAAGGGATAATTAGGGATTGGGAAGGGGAGGGGATTTGGGCTTCCGGATATCTCATTCACCGTACGAAACGCAGCAGCAAGCCGCTACTTTACGTCGGTTTTCTGGGAGACAGTGGCAACGACCCGGTCGAGCCAGCACATTCATGCTGTAGACAAAACTGTCTACAGCGTGGCTCTACCACTCAAGACTGCACTACACCTGATGGTAAGCGTAATGCAGTCCAAAAAACCAGAGTCATGCCGGCCTATACAGGGTTATTTTTAAAACACTGACAACCTCGCAGGAGTAGATTCCTAAGGTCATTTGCTACTACTTTTGTTCTACGACTTTTCATAATTTGTTAGATTTTATTCTCATACAAAAATAATTATGAATTTAATTTCCGTCTTGAAAGTTACCTACGCTCTGCGCGTATCGTAGATTACGTAATACACGCAGCGCGCGCGTCAGTTCAATGACCGGCCGCGCCGTATCGATCGATAATACCTACATCCAGCCGTCAGCTGACGTACGAACACAAACACTACACAACAAAAACTTGTAAAATCATTTTTTTTCTTATGTATTGAGTTATGTCCAAACTCGTAGAACAAAAGTTGTTCCTTATGGGGTCAGCTATATGGCCCTGCGAGGTTGTCAGTGTTTTAAAAATAACCCTGTATAAATGCTTCTACCCTCTTCGGAGATGGAAGAAGCAAATCGAAGGGCCTGCGACAGGACAGGCGGATGACCTATGCAGGTGCAGTAATACAAGTTTGTACCCTAATACCTGCGCCAACCCACCATCAAATCATGCCGCAAGCCTCTCGGATATACACTGGCTGATCCTGGAACGCGATCCACACAAGTCGTGTGGATCACTATGGCAGGTTTTAACACCATGTGCACGGTGGTTGTTATCCGGGCGGATATGAATATCCTACGAGCAAAAAATATATTCAAAAAATATGACAACAACTATAAGGACTGTTTCACAATATCTGATACACAGATTAGTGTCATGCAATGTTTTGTAATTTAAAGTTCTGTGTGGTGTTACGTTTGTTTACCATCAAGCAAGCGACCTGCTAGTTTCGTCATTCATACTATTAAATAAAAAAAATCACGAGTGCCCTCAACCCGCCATCTTTTTTTTTTTTATAGCTTAGGCCGGCAAACGGGCAAATGGGTCACCTGATGGTAAGTGATCTCGACCGCCCATGTACGCCCACCACCAGAAGAATCATGGGCGCGTTGCCGACCTTAAAGGAAAGGGATAATTAGGGATTGGGAAGGGGAGGGGATTTGGGCTTCCGGATATCTCACTCACCGTACGAAACGCAGCAGCAAACCGCTACTTTACGTCGGTTATCTGTGAGACAGTGGTAACGACCCGGTCGAGCCAGCCCATTCATGCTGTAGACTTAACTGTCTACAGCGTGGCTCTACCACTCAGAATGAATGTGGAACATGCGAAAGAGGCGTATAAGGATCGTAGTTTGTGGCATTAAATCTCTGCCAACCCCCATGGGATATAGGCGTTTATATGTACGTATATATACAAAGAAGATACTTACTAAATTCTATAAGTAATTTTCCATAACCTTTTCTTTGGTATGGAGGTAGTGTCAATATACATGCTACGTTGTAGTCTTCCGTACTCTCTTTCTCTTTAGAAAAGTACCCTACTATGTGAAACCCTGAAATAATCAATGGTTTTATTATTACAGCACATTCTGTTAAACTAAGTATCAACTAAAAATTAAAAATCGACTTCAATTGCACTTGCTATTCTCGAGAAGTTCCCATTTTTTTAAATATGGATTCAGGACTCTTGAAAAAAAAAAACCAACTATAAAACATCATTAAAACCGATACAACCTACGTAACATTTGTTGATGTATATGTGGGCCACTCACGTACATTTTATCCCCGTATTCATACACATTACTATTAGACTCAAACCTGCTATTTCGATATATCGATATTTTTATATTTTTATATATCGATATTTTTTTCTCACAACAGAGACATTTTTTTTTGGCAAGGATGGCATAAAAGTTCATCCAAATCCTAACCCGATATTGTGTTTTTTATAATATTTTTTTATAAAGGGTCTCCGAATGTCAATACGATATTATCATATCGACTTTGTTCCTGGCATATCGATATAGATATAGATATAGATATATCGATACGATCGGTAACGGATTAAGGGCGATAAGGGGTCCGTCACGCGCCTCTAGTGCCCCCAAATATCGAGGATAGGTTACAATCCTAAGCATGGCCAATATATATTCTATAAATGAAAGACAGTACAAACTATCAATATCGAATGAAATCACATACAATGACTTGACAAGCTTTGAGCATACTCAAATTACCCGCAGACGCTGCCATGTTTATTTATTGTATAAGTAATTGCAGAGGGGAAAAATATAGCTCCCTAAAAACCCAATTAGATTAACCGCCCGGGGTCCAAACAATTATTTCGCCACTGGATAAGATATATTTATTTTTTGACCCTATTGAAATAATGGGCTCAATTTATTACATTATTTAAAAATAAACATACCTCTAGAATCAAAATCCGTCATGACATAAAACAAAAATGGATCCGTGTCATAATACAAAGTCTTGTGATCTAAGAATAGTTTTGCTAGTAAACATAGATTCTGCGCGTAACATTTGTTCTTCCGTCCGTCTATTTCAAAGAAAGATATACTGCCTTTACGATATATCTCGTTTCCTGGCGGATGTTTTAATTTGCATTTGATCTGGAATTAAAAAATAAAGTGTTCGTTAGTTATCGACCAATAAGGCGGCTGACTCAATATATTTTTAATAATTTCAATACTAATTTACGCTATCTAAAATCTGTCATAGTTTTTTTGTAAATATAAAATATTAGTAGCCATTTAAATCTAGTGGAAGGGGTACTTGTCAAATGTGAATAAGAATGCTCAACGCGGTTCGTGACGTCACGTTTACCTCTGCTGTAAAATTAATATCTTGCAGTCACACTTTTAGTCCGCCAACTGCTTTAATTATACGTGAACTATTGTCTTTATGGTACTTTAATAACAGTTGGACCTTGGTTTTTAAATATTGCCAACTTTTATTTGTACACAGCTTAAAAATATAATACAGTACGAGAACATACATGCGCTTATGCATTATGCGTTTTGGCAATGTTCGGTTTTACGAACATTTGTCGATTATTAGCGCTGATTTATATTTGGATATCATATAATAATATGTTTGAAACGGTGAATTCATACTTTTATTATGTCAGATATGAATGGATCTTAGGCTGCTTTTTTTGTAATATATCGTTTTCTGACCAATTGGGTGTCATTAACACATTTTCATTTTTTTTTGGGGTTGCCATATTTTAGCATAACTGGGTCCAATTAGGTACCGTCTCTTCTTCACTCTACTTTACTTACCAAATGTCGCTCCAAACATTTTTTACTTTTTCGGTACTTCAAACAGAATTCGCAAATGTATATACAAGGAAGGTTAACCATTTCCTGGAATAAAAAAATATACAATTTTTGTGCGTTGATCGACGATTTTCATTCGCATTCAATATTTAAGGTTTGAGTTTAAGATTTGAAAAAAAAAAAACATATATTTATGATAATGATAAAGTAAATAAATATATCCAATAGTCACACATAACCCTGATCTCCCACTATGTTAACTTGTATCGTGGGTATCAGGAACTATCAGGAAAAATATTTATGGATCACACAAATTCATATTTCTCTTGGTGCGGGAATCGAGCCCGCGCCTTCTCGTTTCACAGCTGGCTACTAGTAATTTGGATTACATTATATGTATGTAAATAACATTGAGTGTAGTCACTTTGCCGTGTCAGGGTAAAAATAAAACAGACGTAAGTTTACGAATATTATGTATAGGTACCTGTTGGGTGTGTGCTTACGATAACTCAGCGGGGAGTGGTACGGACTGTCGAGACAAAAGTCGCAGGTTCGAAACCAGCCCCAAGAGCATACACCTCTGACTTCTAAGTTACGTGTATATTAATTGTTAATTATCGCTTGCTTTAATGGTGAAGGAAACATCTTGAGGAAACCTGCATACCTGAAAACTCGATAAGATTTTTCGAAGGTATGTGAAGTCTGCCAACCCGCATTAGGCCAGCGTGGTGGACTAAAGCCTAGTCCCTCTCATTCAGTAGAGGAGGTCCGTGTCCAGCAGTAGGACGTATATAATACAGGGTTAGTATTATTATTATACCTGTGGGTATGGCGCGAAGTACCAGGGTCGTATCCGATGTCGTCCCAGTTCAATGAGCTCGATATTCTTCATGCGAGTGACGAGGTCGTCGTGTCCATGTGCGAGCATGCTGCCGGACGTGCGCGGCCTAGCGGTCGGAGTCGCCGATCCGCTCACCACTTCTGTCTCCGGCGCCTCCGCTGCCGCCACCGGCTCTAGCTGTTGACGAATTTTCATTTTAAATCCCCGACCCAAAAACCTGGGTGGTGACTTTTTAACACATCTCTGTCAGCGTGTTACAACTTTAGCGTTGGACGCGTCGAATGGATAGATATATTTCAATTCATTTTATTAGAAAAAGCGAGTTTAATTAATATTATTTCATTTCTTGCGGAAACTTTATTGTCTTTAATTTACATTTTTGGGACTTGAATATAAAAGATAATTAAAACGCAAACGGCTTTCGCACCACAGTACCCCTGCATGCGAGTCGCCTCAATATTTTAGCTCATCATCATCATCACCAGCCACAGGACGTCCACTGCTGAACATAGGCCTCCCCCAAAGATTTCCAGACCGACCTGTTTGGACCTGACCGACCTGTTTGTGTCTGTTGGTGGGAGGATACTTTTATCCGACCGGATAGCGACCACCGTACACTGGTGCTAAAACCTGCCATAGTGGCCCACCATGTGTGGGTCGCGTTCCAGGGTCAGCCAGTGTATATCCGGTTCTCCCCAGGGGGCTTGCCCCCTGATCCTAAACCTTTTCCCATCCCCTTTTTCCTTCCCCTCCCCCTTGGCCCTTTGGTAGGCCGGCATGATCTTGCCGACCTACGATGGACACATTGCGCTACACTTACGATCAGGTGCAGCGTAGTCACTTTGCCAAGCCAGGATAAAAAAAAAACATTATGTTTTGACAGATTTTAGCCTAACATCGATAAAATATATACCTCCGCGGACGCCATCCGCGCCGGAGTGGGCACGTCGTTGTCCATGGAGGTGGCCTTCCGTTTCCTGTTCATCTTCTTGTGCAGCGCGGCGGCGAGCACGGCGCCCCCGTTCACGAGCGCCGCCGACTCGGGCGCGAGCGTCGGGCTCGCCGGACGGGACACCAGCTGGCGCGGCTCGCTCGCCATGCCTTACCATCACGAAACTATACTCAATTCTCTCTACATTAGCGTGATCACATGACAAAAATTTGTCCTGACACGTCAGGACTTTAGGCACTTACTATTTTAGGCCGGTGACTTTGAAAATGTCAGAAAAATTGAAATTAAAAATAGGTAGGTATAGGTATAAGTATATTTCAAGAAACTACCTATAATCTTCTTTAGGAAAATTAACTAAACCCATTAAATACAACACATGTAATGGTGCTGCCACACCGGTGTTATAAAATGTTTACAAACATTTTCTAACATTAAACATTTACTAACATTGTGATAAAATGTTAGCAAATGTTTGTTAACAAATGATAGAAAATGTTTGTAAACATTTTATAACAGCGGTGTGGCAGCACCATAATAGAAAAGCGCGCATGCTTGTGGCAAAAATCAGATCTTTTTTGTATTAAGCAGGCTTTTTGTCAGGACTATAAACCGTTACCCTAAATACATATATATTTCACACAAAAGCTTGCTATTGGATGGATGGTAATTTGCCCTTTTACTAAACCCATGCCCAAAAATGACATTACACTTGAGGTTAATACCTCTTTAATTCATTATTTTGTCTCCGTGGTAATATGGAGAGAAGGGAAAAATATACAATCTCAACTCTCCTCTATCTTTTTTTTTATTTAATTGAATGGCGAGACGAGCAAGGCGCTCGCCTGATGGTAGGCGCCACGCCTGCCCATAAACAGAATCTACACCACACAGACCTTTGAAAAGTACTGCATGGCACTGAACTGCGCTCGTCACCTCGACACATAAGATGTTAAGTCTCACGATGCCCAGTAATTTCACTGGCTTCAATTTCCTTCAAACCGAAACACAACAGTGCTTACACACTGTTGCTTGGCGTCAGAAATAGACAAAACGCTGGTACCAACCCAGACGGTCTCTCGCATACGAGGGACCTACGACCTTGTAAAATTACAATTAATTTATTTAGGGATTTAAACAGCTTTAAATTCTCAAGAGACTCGCTTGGCTTAAGCTTGGCGTGTTAAAATATGCATACCACTGTCGATCCTGGCTTATAGGAGTTACAGTGATGTGCGGGAAAGTCTCTTAGTCTACTCCCCACCAGACCATATGTCTGTCTGCCCTAACTTTAAAGGGGTTTATCTTTTGTACCGCAAAACTTATCCAGCTAAAATTGTCATAACATATTATGTAATATTAAGGTAGATTTCCTAATAAATAATTACAAAAATACAAATTTACTGTTACTCCTCTGCTTCCATAGGTCATAAACCTATTGTCTAAATATTAGGGAAAACCGCATCTAAATCTGCTGCATAGTTTAGAAGAACTAAGCAGGCACACACCCAAACAAACCCGGTTGCTGAATGTGTTTAATGCTATTTATTAAGATGCAACAGCTGTATTTAAAATAAAGATTTTATGTCTTATTTATAGGAATGATGAACTGTTATATACAAAATGGTAATGTTGCATTTAATATTCACACACATTGATATGCTTGAATTTAAATTATGTATTTCAATATTAATTTCGTATCAATTCAACAAAATCATAGAGCAAATTAATTGCAAATAAATTTTTCTTTATTATAATAAAAAGTTGAATATACTTATCCATTGCTCCAATAAAAGTAAAAAATCACTACAATATACCAAATATTTAAATATATAAACCAATTTCTAGTATATAAACTTAATACATAGACACAAATAATATAACAAAATTCGCCTAAAAGCACTTTTCAATAACAAACTGTGATATTTTACCAGGCTTACATAAAAAGCATGGAGGCACGGACAAACACACACAGTGATCACTTTACATAAATAACAAAGTAACATACCAAGTGCATTTTTTTGTGCGGTACCATTGGGTGCATTGTTTAAATTGACTTTCTCATGTATTTTGTTTTGACTCGGTTGATTTGTATTAGTTCTACTTGTTGTTACATTAGACTTCAGATTCTGATTTTCGTTGCAGACACTATCATCTGCAGACAAAATAACATGTTTAACAGCCAATTGGGATAATGAATACCAATTACGATACACCTATAATATGTGTATGTAATGGAAGATAAACAGCATCTGAGAATTTTGAAATGATTATTCTGTAAAATATACATTCAGAAACTGAACTTTATTAAAGTAGTTTTTAATTTAATTATTTAGTTTTATGTAGGTCAAGCAAATAGCACAATTAAAAAGACTTTAGCAATGAGAATCTTTTTATCTATATTGCTAAAAGTTGTTAAAGTCACCTTATGGAATGTTTTTATCTGTCATGTATAATAATACAAAAATAAAATCAACCTAAGAAAAATTAAATATAAAAAGCATAACATAAATCTTCACATTGGTAAAAAACCTTAATTACTATTTTTCCCAAATATAGAAATTCTATACATATAAAAAAAGGAAAAACCCCCTGTTTATATCTATGTAATAGTGCTGCCACACCAGTGTTATAAAATGTTTACAAACATTAAACATTTACTAACATTGTGATAAAATGTATAAAATTTTTGTTAACAAATGTTTAATAATGTTTTGTAAACATTTTATAACAGCGGTGTGGCAGCACCATAATAAAAATTGTCCCATGAATGTGATATAAATACTTATTTAAACTTTTGTAGCCTGACATGGCTTACCAAAGTAAGTTGGTTTTGAGGTACACTTTTTAAAGGATTCCTTGTAAATTGTGGCTTCTGTCAGACCAGCATCACTAGATGAGGTGTGTGCTAGAACATAGCAGTCAAAAATAAATTTTAAAAATGTTACAAAACCTAAATGCAAAATAAAAACAAACAACACATACTAATAAAATTAGGCATCACGCCACCTCCAGATCCAATATGGGTCTTCTTCGGTGTAGTGGTGCCACCTGTAGCGGTTCCGTCCCTCCGGGGAAATTGAACTTTTCTTGTATCCAGCCATGACTCTCCCACCCACTCATCCAAACGTTTGTTGACTAAAACAAGTTACATTTGTAATAATATTATATAAAGGTTAGATGCGTTCACTTTTGCATGCCTTGCTATGTGTGTGTCGACATAAAAATATGTAGTTTCGATTCCTGTGATAACAATGTGTTTACCATTATCCTATCCAATATTACACACACATACGACACTCAGTTATTGTCTTTACATACATACATACTGTAATTACAGAATATTTTGAACAAAACACATTTTTAAAATTAAATACAAATCACAGAGCTTTGCTTTAGGATTATTACAACATTAAAAATGTAATAACTTACAATCGACATAGTGCACATAGTATCCTCTTTGTCCGTGGATTTCTTTTATACTAATAATTTCAGCGAGAGGCCAGTCGTCACCTCCTTGCATTCGAACAGGCAAACGACACCCTTCTACAAGCGCTGTCTGTGAAGTTAACATGGTTAACACAACAATTCTACTGTTTCGTTTAAAAAATACCTTATCCTTTAACAAAAATTACCGCTGAATCACAAAACGTAGTCAACTCGTCCTCATTCTCGTTCATTTTGCTATAAAATGAAAAATATTTTGCACATTAAATCACTAATATTTGTCAGAATGTCAAATGTCAGTTCAACAGGGTGACCCACATAAAATTTAAAATCTCGCCTTATTTTCGCTAGTGAACAGTGTCTGCCAAATCCTGTCTGAACAACTTTAAATAAAATTACAAAGTATCCTGAAATCTCACGCACCATGCAAAATTTTATAGCAAGCTACCACTTAACGGTTCACCAGGTATAGATTTATAAAATATTGTTCTAATAATTCAAAATTTTTGGTCAAGTTAAACTTATTTTCTTCTATTATTATCTAAGCATCATTTGTAAAAAATTTGCAACTAACGACGCATACAACTTTAATAAACTTTTCTGAAAACCGATAATAATTAATGGCCTTTGTATAAATTCACGAATCTATCTCATCCTATTGCCAGGTAAAGGTTTTCCTATTATGTCTTTCTCTCTCTCTATCTTTTAATATTAAATAATATTACTAGCTACCGTGCACCGCAACGATGCTTAAATAAAATTAATTATTAAAATAATAATAATAGCTTTATGTTATACATGTCTCACTGCTGGGCTCGGGCCTCTTCTACTAAATGAGAGGGATTAGACCATTACTCAGCTATGCAGGTTTCCACACCATAATAATAATTCCTTCACTCTTTAAGCAAGTAATAATTTACCTTTATTACACACAGGATATAGCATACTCTTGGGGATGGTGTCGAACCTGTGATTTTTGACAGTTCGTTTCACTTCCCCTTGAGCTATCGCTGCATAATAATTAAAGTGGATTAATTTAAACTTTAATGTGTTGATATTTATTCATAATAGGAAAAAGTTCAGAGATGGTATCAAACATTTAGAACAAAGAGTTAAGAAAGGAGTTAGCGATGAAAAAACTTCGTATTTCAATTTTTAATGTTCAACCAAGACACCAAAAGATAAAATAAGAGATCAAACCTGCAAAAAAGCAGATAACTTTCATATATGGTCACACTGAAGTCTAATGTCAAAGAAGGCGACGCTTATGTCGTTCTGATGTACGCAGAAATGATTATCAAATCCTAATTTACTCAATTAATGATGTCTAAATATGTTGTAGTACATACATAATATGTACATACATTTACATATGTATTATTAAATAATAATAAAATTATGTATGTACCTAGGCAAAAAGAACCATTAATATGTAAGTTTAAGAATAAAGTATCGATTACTATATCACATAATATCGCATAATAAACTATAATATCTTTCGTGTCCATTTCGCGGCGTACCGTATAGGTGAGCAAAATCTATACTTATAAAATAACATGTCCTGACTGACTGACTGATTCATAATCGCCAAGCGCAAACTATCAAGGCTACAAGCATAAAATTCGGACTGTATATTCATTTTGTTATATAGGCACCCACTAAGAAAGGATTTTAGAAAATGTCACCCCAAAGGGGTCAAAATAGGGGATGATAATATGTATGAAAGTCCGTCATTTTGAAAGTTACATAAACAAAATTTTGTATTTCGGTTATTGACGTAAAACAAATAAACACGTGTTTCAGGAATTTTGGAAATTTTAGTTAATAAGAGATGAAAAGGGTGGGTGAAAGTTAGTGCGAAAGTGAGTTTGTTTGTTACGCTTTCACGCCTAAATCACTGAACCGATTTTGATGAATATATCTACAGGGATAGATGGGACCCTGGAGACGGTTACAGGCTACTTTTATCCCGGAAAATGCTGTTCACGCGGGCGGAGCCGCGAGCAAAAGCTAGTTTATATATAAATATATATCGGTACATATCGTATCAATAGTTTATAATAATATCGATGTATGCAGAGTAAATAATATCGATATATTTACCCACCATGACCCATGCCATTACCACCCAGATGAGAAACAAATATTTGTGGATGGTGTGGAAATCGAACCCTCAACCTCATTTGCCTACTGCGCTACGGTTAAGAAGGACGTTATTTTTAAAAATATCCCGAGAAATCTGCTGACCCAACCGTTGTGAATATATATTGTATAAGTGCCCATTGTATCTTTATATATATAACTAGATGACCCGGTGAACTTCGTATCACCTACATATATTTGTGTAAAATGTGTCCTGTTCTTGTCTTGTCCCCGTCCTGTTCTTGTCTTGTCCCCGTCCCGGTCTCCGTCCCGGTCTCCGTCCCGGTCTCCGTCCCGGTCTCCGTCCCGGTCTCCGTCCCGGTCCCCGTCCCTGTCCCCGTCCCTGTCCCCGTCCCGGTCTCCGTCCCGGTCCCCGTCCCTGTCCCCGTCCCTGTCCCCGTCCCTGTCCCCGTCCCTGTCCCCGTCCCTGTCCCCGTCCCTGTCCTTGTCCTGTCCCTGTCCTGTCCTGTCCTGTCCTGTCCTGTCCTGTCCTGTCCCTGTCCCTGTCCCTGTCCCTGTCCCAGTCCCTGTCCCTGTCCCTGTCCCTGTCCCTGTCCCTGTCCCTGTCCCTGTCCCTGTCCCTGTCTTGCCCTGTCCCCGTCCCTGTCCCCGTCCCTGTCCCCGTCCCTGTCCCCGTCCCTGTCCTTGTCCTGTCCCTGTCCTGTCCTGTCCTGTCCTGTCCTGTCCTGTCCCTGTCCCTGTCCCAGTCCCAGTCCCAGTCCCTGTCCCTGTCCCTGTCCCTGTCCCTGTCCCTGTCCCTGTCCCTGTCCCTGTCCCTGTCTTGCCCTGTCCCCGTCCCTGTCCTTGTCCTGTCCCTGTCCTGTCCTGTCCTGTCCTGTCCTGTCCCTGTCCCTGTCCCAGTCCCAGTCCCTGTCCCTGTCCCTGTCCCTGTCCCTGTCCCTGTCCCTGTCCCTGTCCCTGTCCCTGTCCCTGTCCCTGTCCCTGTCCCTGTCCCTGTCCCTGTCCCTGTCCCTGTCCCTGTCCCTGTCCCTGTCCCTGTCCCTGTCCTGTCCCTGTCCTGTCCCTGTCCTGTCTAGTATATATACCAACAAACCGGTTTATACCTGCGCTTATAGATGTTTCACATCAAAAAGACATCAAGTGTTTCATACCCAGGAACAGCAAAATCAACAACTACTAATAAATTAAAAATTAATAAAAAAAACATTGTCCAGCGGACAAAATTGTGAATCTAAACCATTCTCAGATCCCCTTGAACACACACAAAAAATTTCATCAAAATCGGTCCAGTCGTTTAAGAGAAGTTCAGGAACATACACACTCACAGAAGAATTATATATATAAAGATTCTTCTGTGAGTGTGTATGTTCCTGAACTTCTCTTAAACGACTGGACCGATTTTGATGAAATTTTTTGTGTGTGTTCAAGGGGATCTGAGAATGGTTTAGATTCACAATTTTGTCCGCTGGATAATGTTTTTTTAATTAATTTTTAATTTATTAGTAGTTGTTGATTTTGGAATGTTTTTTTAGCCGTGTTGAGCACTTTTTGGTAGAGGCTAAACTTGTGGTTTCGCGTCTGACTGGACTGGACTGGAGTGGAGTGGACTGGACTGGACTGGGCTGGACTGGGGTCCGGACTGGGGCCGGACTGAGGACCAGACTGGACTGGGGGCTTGACTGGATTGGGGACCGGACTGGACTGGAGACCGGACTGGACTGGGGACCGGACTTGCCTGGGGAAGACTGGAGCCGGACTGGACTGGGGACCGGACATGACTGGGTACCGGACTGGGGACCTGACAGGACTGGGGACCGGACCGGACTGGGGCCTGGGACTGGAGCCGGACACGACTGGAGACTGGATAGGACTGGGGACCGGATTAGACTGGGGACCCGGACTGAACTGGGGACCGGTTTGGACTGGGGACCCGGACTGAAATGGGGATCGGACTGGACTGGGGACCGAACTAGACTGGGGACCGGACAAGACTGGGGACCGGACAGGACTGGGGACCGGACCGGACCTGGGACCGGACTGGACTGGGGGTCGGACAGGACTGGGGATCGGACTGGACTGGAGACCTGACTGGACTGGAGACCTGACTGGACTGGGGACTTGACTGGACTGGGGACCGGACTGGACTGGGGACCGGACTGGACTGGGGCCGGACTGGACTGGGGACCGGACTGGGCACCGGACTGGGGACCCGACAGGACTGGGGACCGGACTGGACTGGGCACCGGACTGGGGACCCGACAGGACTGGGGACCGGACTAGACTGGGGACCGGACTGGACAGGGCACCGGACTGGACTGGGGACCGGACTGAACTATAACTTATCGGCTGAATTGAGTAAGTATCCAATAGATGGCGCATACTGCATTGAATGGTTTACTACAATATAATTTAACATATACCTTAGGCACAGCAACGCGTGGCCGGGTCCGCTAGTAAAAATATAAAGCTTCATTACAAACCCTTATACCTACAACCGGAATTAGTACAGGAACCTTAAACTTTTCATAAAAAAAACTTTAAATTTGGTAGAGATTTCTATTTTTTTAAATAACGTTACTAGTGAATCGTCATGTCTGTGGATTACACAAACATTTGTCTGGATGCGGGAATAGAACCTCTCGCTTCGCAGCCGGCTAGTCGTCCACTCAGAGGCTGTCATGTTAAGGCAATAAAGGGCATACAAATATAGGTAAACACATAAATGAAATATTTTGATAAATGTAATGTGTTTTTGTGTCATTTCTTCTCGTAAGTAATAGATTAAATGGAATGACATTGCACGATTGGGTCGCCTACACAATGATAAAATCAAACTACAAAAGCGCATTAATGTTATTAATTTATTATTGAAGGCGCCCAACTTACTTACTGTTATTTTCTATTCAATATATTTTAATCAATATTACTTTGTGGATGTGTCTTTACTCGGAATCGGATGGACTAGAGTCTAGTCACTAGACCATAGAGTAAGTAAATTACTACGGCGATACTTTTATGTACCTACGTAATAATCTTTATATATATCGATACCGGAAATTTCAATTGGCGTAAGGGACATTTTGGCGAAAATGAGTTATATATATTGCCGGATTCAGCTCTTTGAGCTCCATCGATTGATATATATGAAATTGTTCTATCTTTAAAAAAAAATCCCTTACGCCCTGACAAATTTGGTATTTTGAGACTAAATATTTGAGAAAATAGGTCTTATGTGACATATAAATACTTCAAGCTGACTTAAGGTAAATTTTTCCAAATAAGCTTGGTAATTTTGGACCACTTCATACACATTGCCCTTTACATCTTTAAACTTTTTTTCAAATAACAAAAATAAGTTGGTCGTATTTGTTACCTTACTTATTATTGTCCGTTACGACCTTAGTAACAATTGTGTTTGCCGTAATTAAATAGGGACTTAAAGGTCTAATATTTGAAAAAGTTATGCAATAATGGGATTATACCGAAGCGTTTTCACAAGGAATACCTAGAGCTACCGTCTTTAGCTGTGGTTAGAGATGCTCTTCCTGAGACTGATGTGGCGGAGACTAAGGATGATGAATAAATATTTACATACTTTAGAGAAATTGATTTATGTTTGATTGATGTTTATTGATTGGATTCAGTAATTATTGGAACGAAGTTCCTTACGGCAGGCTTGGAGGGGATAGGGATTTCGCTGCGTGACCGAACTGAAAAAAATGTGATAGTAAAACCGTAAGAAAAATGCGTGGAAAAAATGCGTGGAATAAAACCGTTAAATGAGACGTGCGCAGGCGCGACAGTCGCATAACCAGTTTGATATCTAGCACACAAAGTTAAAGTCGAAATTCCGTTAATAAAACAGATGGGTATGAAACTTATGACATTTGAAAATGTAGACGCGGTTTGAAATTTGAATTTGAATTTTTGATTATAGAACACGGCCGTCCACCGTTTAGTAGCCAGTCTAAGTCTAAATTAATAAGTTTTTAATTAGAGTTGTTACACTTCGGTAGTGTTTTGGGATGAAATATTACTGAATAAAAATTAGTGGTGTCGTGGGACACCACGTAGGTACAAAGTTCCTTCGGCTAATGTAGAATCGACACAAATTGCAAAAAAAGTCGTGCTCAATTTTATGTAGGTTTTCTTGATTTTTGGAACGAAGTTCCTTACGGCAGGCTTGGAGGGGATAGGGATTTCGCTGCGTGACCGAACTGAAAAAAATGTGATAGTAAAACCGTAAGAAAAATGCGTGGAATAAAACCGTTAAATGAGACGTGCGCAGGCGCGACAGTCGCATAACCAGCCAGCGTTAGCTGATGTTCCAGGACATCGATAATTTCGAAGTCCCAGGTGGCGTCACACAGTGGCCAGTCAACTTGGACCGGACTTTCACAAGACTTTGACCTTGAACCCCGATTTTTACCTTGACTCCGACCTTGACCTTGACCCCGATTTTTACCTTGACTCCGACCTTGACCTTGACCCCGATTTTTACCTTGACTCCGACCTTGACCCCGATTTTTACCTGGACTCCGACCTTGACCTTGACCCCGATTTTTACCTTGACTCCGACCTTGACCCTCAAATTTAAAATTAAAAACAGGAAAAAAAAAATACTGCATAAATAAAATAAATAAATAATAATTATAATTACATAAGTTGATAAAAAATGCTATACAATAGCTTTACCGCGGCAGTCTCCGAGTGCCACACGTCTTTTTTTTATTTCTATTTTTCTATTCTATTTCTATTTAATTTTATGTTGTCAAACAAAAATAAAGAGACATATTTTGTTATTTTAGTTGATAATTTGAATTTTTTGCAATTTGTGTCGATTCTACATTAGCCGAAGGAACTTCGTTCCTACCTGGTGTCCCACGACACACCAATTTTTTAATTATTTTTTGTACAGGATTGCTATTTTTCTTTAAAAGAAATCGTTTTGTAATTCGAATCCATTTTTTTTTGTTTGATTATTACTCTAATACAAATGTAGTAAGGGTTTCATTTCACAAAATTCCATAAGTTTTGCCCTTATATTACCATTCACATTTAGCGAATGCGATATTTATTACCTCAAACGCTAGTTTAATTTGTATAAAAATATCCTTTACAACCTACGTAACCTTAGTAAGCTAAGGGCGTATAGACATCTTATTCACTTTCGGTGGGGCGTATAGACATCTTATTCATTTTTGGTGGGGCGTAAGGGACACCTATTTTTGCAAGTAGTGGACCTACGTTAATTTCGATAAAGCTATTAGAAAAAGCACAAAAAAATAGATCAGTTCCCCCTTGACACCTTTGAAATCCGATTCCAAATAAAAAAGTTACAACGAATTTAAGACAAAAAAATATGTTTTTTGGCTCTCCTGAAAAGTGATGGTTTGTCCCTTACGTCAATTGAAATTTCCGGTATCGATATAATTCTTCTGTGAGTGTGTATGTTCCTGAACTTCTCTTAAACGACTGGACCGATTTTGATGAATTTTTTTGTGTGTGTTCAAGGGGATCTGAGAATGGTTTAGATTCACAATTTTGTCCGCTGGACAATGTTTTTTTTATTAATTTTTAATTTATTAGTAGTTGTTGAGTTGTCGTTGCGAAGCTTGCCGTGATGACGGGTCGTATAGCGTCTAGACTGGACAGGGACAGGACAGGGACAGGACAGTGAGACAGGACAGTGAGACAGGAAAGTGAGACAGGACAGTGAGACAGGACAGTGAGACAGGACAGTGAAACAGGACAGAGAGACATGACAGAGAGACAGGACAGTGAGACAGGACAGTGAGACAGGAAAGTGAGACAGGACAGTGAGACAGGACAGTGAGTCAGGACAGTGAGACAGGACAGTGAGACAGGACAGTGAGACAGGACAGTGAGACAGGACAGTGAGACAGGACAGTGAGACAGGACAGTGAGACAGGACAGTGAGACAGGACAGTGAGACAGGACAGTGAGACAGGACAGTGAGACAGGACAGTGAGACAGGACAGTGAGACAGGACAGTGAGGAGACGACCTGACTTAGGTCGTCGAAGTCAATTAAATGTGCGACGGGCTACCTCACGTGCAATGGCGCAGTACCTCACTTAATTGCATTTAATGTAAATAAAACATTTGTATTAAGTTTTGACCACATTTTACACAAATATATTATGTAGGTGATACGAAGTTCACCGGGTCATCTAGTATTGTATAATATAATAATAATAATATGATTTATTCTCTTTGTTGACTCCCGCGGTGGCGCAGTTGTATTAAATACCGGTACCACTCCTGTGCTGCGGTCTTAGGTTAGATCTCCGGGTCAAGTAAAACTGATATTGGGTTTTTCTATCACCAAACTATTAATACCTATCAGCCTGGAGTCTGGAATTTGTGCACAGTATCGCCGTACTATCGCCATAGGCTCGCCCACTATCACGTTATGGGATGGATATACAATCGGCGAAATGTGGGTATATTGGTTATACCTCTGCCTACTCCTTCGGGGATTACAGGCGTAATCTCTTTGTTATGCGGTCTTGACTAACTAGACATGTCTCAAAACAACTAATTAATAAGGCGACCCATTTAACTAGAGATGTTGGTTACCTTACGACCATTTTTAGTAAACGATCTTAGTTTGATTACATATTCGGAATGAAATGAAATGAATGAAGTAAATCAACCAATTATGTAATTTGTAAAGTCTAATTCTCAAATCTGCAAGGTATATTCTATTTGACTCTTGTGCGATCTATCCAGAGAATCAAAGTAAGATCGTTTAAAAGTAAATGGCAGTTTATTTCAAATCCTGCTCCTACTAATATTATAAACGCGAAAGTTTGTAAGTATGGATGGATGGATGTATGTTACTCTTTCACGTAAAAACTACTGAATGGATTTTAATGAAACTTTACAATAATATTAGCTTATACATCAGAATAGGACATAGGCTACTATGTTTTTCAAAAATCAACCCCTGAAGGGTTTAAAAAGGGGATGAAAGTTTGTATGAAAAATCTAAACTGCTGAACCGATTTCAATGAATTTTGGCACAAATATAGTGAATGACCCAGGGTTAAACACAGGGTATTATTTCTTTAAATTTCAACCGCTAAAGGTCCAAACAGGGGATGAAAGTTTGTATGAAAGCTTTTTGATGGCGAAACGAAGTTTGCGGGCACAGCTAGTTATAAATAAGTATTTTGAGATAATACTATTAGCGGATTCAATAAATTAACACTAAGGGTACTGGACGTAAGACTGTGCAGATGGAAGACCAGGGCCAGACCAGTACCAGACTATTAACCCTATTAAAAACAAGAATCTATAGTTTCTACTAGTTTTGACTATAGCAACGCTATAGGACGCTGAGTGGAAACCACTTCTTGCAGAGTTTTTACCTTAACTCATTGGATACCTTGTTTTAATTAATAACATGATTTATAATAGAACCGCACTGCGCCTGTATTATTTTAAAGTCTCATAACTCTTTGCTAATTAGTATGTAGTGACAAGATAATATAATTACTTGCTACCTACTTATGACATTGCATTTCTCACAAACTATCACTCATCTCAAAAGTATGTAACTGGAAGTATTATAAAGCATATTTAGTAGGGATCTAAAATCGTTTCATTTCAGTCGCACACGTTGAATTTGTATATTGTTTATGTCTCAATATTCTGATATCGGCGTGGGCCGCATGTTAGTGACGTTTAATAAGCCTGCAGGCAAATAAGTAGTTTTCAGGGATACGTCTTTGGGGGGTGCAATTGCTGTGTTTTGATATTTGATTATTATCGATTAGCTCTTGCCGATTATAAAGAACAATGGCGAGATTATACCTGGGATATTTTGGAAGCGTCTAGAAAAGTGACTTATATAAAACTTAATAATGTAAATGGATCGTATTTTATGCGATTTTAGTTTTAATTGACAAAGCCGACGTTAAATTATTTATAATATGAACAATATATTTGATTATGTTTGTTTCCGGCGCTGGTTTTAATTTGGTATTTGTCAGCATCGGAGTTACCATTAATAAAAAATATGAAATATTATTTCGTTAAGAGTAAAAAGTAATTAAATCCTACATCCTCAATAAAATACAAATAAACATCTGGATCATTTGATCACACATATATATTCGATTTATTTTGTTATTCAAGAAAAAACTCATGATTTTATGTGTGTATTTCGATATTAATTAAATAGATATAGTTAGCAGTAATAACAGAAAAAAGTATTTGGCAACACTAAGTGATAATGTCAATTTCATAACTACTTTTCTATTTAAACACGTTGTTAGCTTTTACGTTTTTGTGTATTTTCGCAGTTTTGTGCCAACTTATCTTTTGATTTGACCCTCGAATAGCCCCTGGACTTGATTTGTTACCCCTTACGACGACTTGTGCTTTCTCACGGACGATCTGAACTGCAAACAACCTTCTGCTTTTTTTATAGGGACTCCGATTGTGTCTCCAAGATTTTGTTATTGTTGTGTGAAGATGCGAAGTACCAGACCTACACGCATATTATGCGTGAATTATTATGCGTAAACTGATATTATTAGAGAAGAAGAATAAATGATTAAAAACCTTGAGAACTGTTTTATTTGACCTCTAAATGTTGTATTCTTATTCATGTGAAGCAGAAAAATAAATGGTCTTCTAGGCCTTATTAGGGAAGTTTAACGCCATACTATGTAGTCCTAATTATTCTAAAAATCTGTTGTAAATCCTCATCAAGAAGCCACATAACTACTTTGTGATGGGACTATGATAGTTTTAATATTAAGTATCCGGAGTTCTGGCAGGAATTTAAACAGTGCAGGTCATCGCTTATTTTAATTTATTTCATAAATTACGTAGTTTAGAGTTGTGTTTATTGTATAAAAGTGGTGTGGATTTGTTCAATAAAAATTGACGGTGATGAACAGTGTATGGAATCATTGAAATAAGTGAATTAAGAATCGTCCTGAAAGGAGTTAACACCGAAACTCCGGCAAGACTTTGAAATCGACCGCACCCGTGTTTCATCGTTCTTGTAAAAATAACTTGAGACTAAACTATACTTGACACTGGCAAAATGCATAATAATGCGAAAGCCATAAATAAAAAAGAAGAAGTAAGTATCCATTACCACGTCTTAACATGAACGTTCGAGGTTCAATCTAGGTATTATTATTATATAAATATGTTGTTTGTTTTCGCACATGCCATCCCATATATCATTTATACATTATAATGTAGGTATTACAATGCCTTGTGTAAGTCGTCTACACAGAAACTACACAATAACCTCAAAATATTCTTCTTTTTATTTATGGCTTTCGCAGTATTATGCATTTAGCCAGTGTCAAGTATAAATTACTCTCAAGTTATTTTTACAAGAACGATGAAACACGGGGCGGTCGATTTCAAGGTCTTGTCGGAGTTTTGGTGTTAACTCATTTCAGTACGATGCTTAATTCACTTATTTCAATGTTTCCATATTATCAAATCGTATTCCATAACGAGCACAATAAATATATTTTACAAATAGTTTTTATTGCAATTAATAAGGTACAACTTACCACGAGGATGTTTATACTCTTATGATGAATGATTCCACAAGACTGGCGAAATTATACGATTTGTTTACCCTTGAACTTGACCGCGATACAGGCACGAATTCAGAGACATATGGTTTGTATAATACTTTAATAATTTACAATATACGGTCTTATAGCTATTTCGAAAATAACTATTTCATACTTTGATAGGTAGCCAAATCTTATTGAATGTCACACTTTATTTGAGTAAAACAGACCCTAAGATAATTAATTTGTTCACTCGTCAAAAATCCCTTGTAGTTGTTCTCTAAACTGAAAGAATTGACTGGTGATCAGCAAGGCTCGGTGTGGCAATTATCACGCTAATTAAATTTGCACTGTGTTATGACTAATTTACACCGTAACAGCGGTGCTTGACTTTACGGATTACGAATATACCTACGGCGGTACTAATAATTAATTTTAATACGAATTGCTTATTATGTTTAATTTTTATTAGCGTTACCGACGAGACGAGCACGTCGCTCGTCTGATGGTACCCGTCACGGCTGCCCATAAACAGAAGTAACACAAGAATTTTTAAATCGCTTTTAATTTTTGTTAACAATAAAACCAATTTACAATTATATTTTTTATTCAATATATGTTTTCCATTACCTTTCATCAGTCTTTATCAATAATATTCTGATCATGTGACTGAAATACTGCTATTGTAATTTCAAATCAAATCAATTTAATTTATACAATTTCCGTGGAGTTATCTATAGCGATGACTATGTTTTATTAGACTTTTATTACATGTAATAATGATAAAATAGTCTAAAATCCATTCGTCAACCGAGTACATTTTAATCGCCCAACTAGTGACGTAGCTTAGTGGTGATGAGGCAGTGAGGCATCGTCATCGTAAATTCTAATTGGCGCCGGTGTTTAACGGCGTCGGGCCGTACTGTGCCAGGTTCATGCTCCGACTAACGAATGCGTCCACGAGTGTTTTGTTTATGAGCTTTCGTCATTTGGCACGCATGAATTCGTTTTCATATACAATACTGGCTCCCAGCTCTCCTGAAATTCATTTGTTATAAAAAGTTGTTTTTTTCGACTAGACCGCGTCGTTACCACTGTTTCACATATAGACAAAATACCTACATAAAATACTGGCTTGCCGCTGCGTTTCGTACGGTGACAGGTATAGTAGCCCAACGCCTATCCTTCCCAATACTTTAATTTTCTTTAAAGTCGGCAACGCGCATATGATTCTTCTGGTATTGTGGGCGTACATGGGCGGTAAAGATCACTTACCATCAAGTTACCCACTTGCTCGTTTGCCGGCCTATGATATAGTTGTTGATTTGATATTCAGCACATCACTTAGGTAAACATCTAAATAACTAACATACATTTTATGTATAGAGTAAAATGCTTGAGTAGCCTAGCGACGAAAATAAACATTGGATCTTGTTTTATTACACGTACGACGAGACGACCGTACCACTAGACGAGCAGATCGTTCGCCTGATAGTAAGCCAGACGCCTGGCTACAATTGGACGTAGTTACCCAAAAGGAACCAACTCACAGCAAGTTCAAATGGAGATAC
Organism: Amorpha juglandis; assembly: GCA_949126905.1. Lineage (NCBI taxonomy): Eukaryota > Metazoa > Arthropoda > Insecta > Lepidoptera > Sphingidae > Amorpha > Amorpha juglandis. The sequence continues at coordinate 6,997,626 of OX421380.1, forward strand.
TGATTTTGTTTTGCTAAATTCATTTGCATTATGTCTTCTAATGGTAGGGGAGCCCACGATGCTAAATGGGGATTTACTCGAGCGTCGTAGAGACCTATCGGGATGCAAAGCTTAGATGATATGAAGAAAAAAATGTTATATGATATATACCTTTACATCGGTGGGGGAAGCGGCTATAGATTTTTAAATATGTAAAAAAAAACTGTTGCATGGACATCCTCGAGCGCGTCAGATATTGATAGCATCAATGCCCTACGTATTTTTAATAATGTACGTATGTTAATCTGATCGTTTGCATGATGCGGGTGGTTGCATTTAAGAGTTGAAAATGAAAAAAAAAAAAAATTAATCGAGCGCGTCAGATTTTGGGAAGGGAGTGTTAAGTGCACCAAAAAAAAGCTCTCATTCACTAATCTGATGATTTCGATGGGACGCAAACTCGCGGCCATTTTCATAATGTGCAAAAAAAATTCGCCATTTTGAAATACTCAAGCGCGTCAGATTAAGATATATATATAGTTCATCTTTATGTTCTAAACGTACTGTCTCATAATCTGACGATTATCTAGAGGGATTGGCCTGATCTGACAAAAAAAAAATTAGAAAAACGGTTCACCTTAAAGGCCATCCCTGCAACTTCCCGCTAATTCCATTCCTGGGCTCTTAAAATTGTACTTATGACGTTTTTGAGCTCAAAATATAATTTATGTGATATTTTGAGCTCGCTGAGTTCAAAGAAATAATATTTCTATGCATTTGAGCTCTCCCAGCTCGAAAGTCTGATAGAAGTTTCATAGAACACTATTTTTGGAATTTTCAAACCGCAATAACTTTTGAATGGATCAACCGATTTTCACGCGGTTGGCGGCATTCGACGCAGTTTTATCATCCTCATAAGTAATTTTAATTGATCGAACCACAAATTTCGGAGTAATCCCGAAAAAACACTTTTTCGGGTTTCTTTCGTTCACGATATCTCTCGAACGAATCAACCGCTTTTGACCAGCTTGGTGGCGATCGACGTGGTTTTTCAAGCTCAAAGGCGGATTAGTTTTTGAAGTTAAAAGTTATTCCAAAAATTATATTGCAAACACGTTGTAAACAGTATGCCACGAGTCTTTATGATCAATGATGGCGTCATGGCAACAGAAACCAGAGTGGGGACGGAGTGAGAGAGTAATAGATAGAGAAAGAGAGAGAGGAATAGAAACGCGGAGAAGGAAATGTAGGCATCACGCAACTGCACGCATTTAACTTTATCGACGAATTTTTGTTATTTCGGCTTGCGGTAATCGTCAGATTATATATTTTTCATTATTCTTGAATGATTTCCTTCAAAATAAAAAAAAATTTAGCTACGCTCGAGAATGTCGAGATGACGTTTTTTTTTACAACTTTGTTGCCCTCCGCTTTTTTTACGTCACTCTCAAATTGTCAGATTAGTGGAATATACACTTTTTAGGATGTAATTAACTCACCCTACCTTAATCTGACGCGCTCGAGAATTTCTGATGGTCAATTTTTTTTTACTAATCTGATCCTGTATCCTTCACGGGCGGCCTTATATATGGGCCTCATGTTTTGTGGAGGTACTTAACCGGGTACAAGGTATCCCCCTGTATATTAATCTGTCGCGCTTTAGTAAATCCCGAAATCCCCGCTTGGGCTCCCCTACCATAATAAATATACCTACTTAGTTAACCTAGCGTAAGCATAGGCTTCTCATCATCATCAGCTAAGTAATGAGTCAAGTACGTGGATTTGAGTCGTTTTGAATCAACTTCATTATCATTATAAAAAAATGCACTTTTGACACATTCGAGTACAATTTTTAAAATGATGCCCCGCTGCTAACGGATTTTAGATGGTCAATTTTCTAAAAATGCACGCAGTTTATAAGATAGTTTACACATTAGATGTTTTATTCTAAGACCAATTAAAGTTCCTAGCAAAATACAAATAATATTTTTGGAAGGATTGCGTTAATTTCGAATTCCACAGAGTATTTGTTATTATTGCTATGGTGGTTTGAAAGCATTCTTCGATTTTTTAAAACATGTCCTTCCAACAGGGGTTTAAAACTATTTTACGGATTAACAGCTTCACTAAATCACTGGTATTACTGATATCCGTGATAACCGATGGTAATAAGATTACCTGTCTGCTCCCTGTCTTCGGGGCAAATAAAAAGAAAAATAAGAAATTAAAGTAGAAAAATGTATTATTAAAAATTTATATTAATTTATTGACGTATGGTTGTAGTGCACTGCGATATTTGTTCTGCTTATAGGTTTCCTCTAATCCAAGTGTTGAAGGAGGTGACTCTCGCATAAACAGCTGGGAATCCTTGCTGGCACCCACTTGCATGACCGAAGGATGTGATACCAATCTATTACACAAAGAAAATACACAAATAATTTATGCGTCTTAAAACATTTGTCAATTACCACGAAGATATACAAATTCCGACATCACCGGTGTCGGTGTACGTAGTGTCATACCTACGTACTTCGTCAAAGGCTGATATCAACCTTTGGTTGCAATAAAACAAAAGTATCAAGCAATCACGCTTGACAATGTACCCGAACCCTGTTTGAAAGGAACTGCGCCTATAAACTCTACTCAGATATTACTTTGCCATAGTATATGGTAAATAGCGCAATTTTAATAATTCTCCTTCGTCATCTCGCCGTCACCTCATTATCTTTCTTTTTTCTAGTTGGAGATATTTTTGGAGACATCTCGGTGACGACGAGGCAATCACTTACGAGTTTTAGGTAAAAGGTAGGTAGATTTGGGTAAAAAGTAATTTTTTTTAATAGTTTGTTTAAGAGTCAGATATTAAATTACCCGTACGTTTGTGAATGATAATACATACCAAGAGCGGCGCGTTGTTACTTGTGATGACGAGAGGACCGCCAGAGTCTCCACGGCAAGTGCTGCGACCGCCAGCGCCGCTGGTGCAAATGTTAGATGCTTGCACGAAGAGACCGATGCCTTGTGTGCGCGAACACACGGCGTTAGTAATCGTATCAAGGGTGACGTGGTTGAGGGCCTGGTCTGTTGTGACGCCGCCACCTATATTGTTGGAATTAATAAAAAAGATCTCTTTACACAATGTTCGTTTGAACTTTATTCGCCACATAAATTTAAGAGTACGAATTTAATATAAATATATATGCATATATAATTAGCATGGTATTGTATGTAATATTTTATCTGTTTAATATATTATATTGTACATAGTAAAATACCCACCGTCTCTAGTGATACCGAATCCAGAAGCAACAGCCCTCAATCCAGCGAACGCATCATTCAGCTGTGTTCCAGAAGGCAGGGCAATGGTTCGAATGTTGTCTGTAAGTTGTAAATAGCATATATATAATTTTAGATGAAGGTAAATGGCGGTTTTATTTATTTTCCATGCCATTTTCTGTTTTGTGACAAGGTATTATTAGCAAAATAATATAAACCTTTAGGCTTTTTAAAGACAACAGTTGAAAGTTTAGACTATGGTTGTTTAATGAATATATTAATATTTACTGTTTAATGCAACGGCGCTAGGTAGCCGAATGATAGCGACATCATTCCTGACAAGGGTGGGGAACCAGCTGCCATGCATGACAACATCACGGGTGGTTATTCTAACTCCACCGGTGAAAATGCGGATAGATCCAAGAACAACAGTGAAACTCTGTGCTTGGTTGCGACCATCCCACCAGCAGTGAGCGGCAGTGATGACTCTTGTGGTGGTGAGCAAGGAACCGCCGCAAATAGCTTGACCTCCGGCTAATTGGATGACAAGACCCGCCTGAAAAGTATTAAAATATAAATAATAAAGATCCAGGTTCGCGCCCTAGAATATTATACATGAATTATCACATCCGAGTAGTAATTGAATTAAAAAAACGGCCAAATTCGCGTCGGACCACGCGCATTGAAGAAAAGAAAATCATTTTAAGGCTATATAATAGCATGCGTGTAAGAGCCACGATGTAAACAGTTTTGTCTACAGCATGAATGGGCCGCCTCACTTGGGTTGTTACCACTGATTCACAAAAATCCAACGTTAAATACCGGCTTGCTGTTGCGTTTCATATGTTGAGTGAGATATCTGGAGGCCCGAATACTCCGGCCCTTCCCAATCCCTTAAATATCCATTTCCTTAAAGGTCGGCAACGCTTCCATGTTTCTTCTGGTATTATGGGCGTACATGGGCGGAGAAGATCACTTAGTCGACCCACATGTAATTATTGCGCAAGATATAATTTGTAAGATAGATTGACGTGGTTTAACCAGAGCTGATACAGTTATAGTAATATGCAGTTAAAACGTTTAAATTTGGGGTCACAAACCTGGTATGGAAACTGGCCAAGGCTAGCTGCGGATCCTCCAACGATTCTGGATCCATCGGTAAGTTCAGCTTCTTCGGCTGCACGAATCTCGTTCGCGAGGGGTATTCCGTATTTTGTGAGGTATCCGTAGGCAGTGATGTCCTCGAGCATATCCTCGAAGTCCATACTCCTGCCGGAGGCCATGGTGGCCACAGCCAGAAGAACTAACCCTGCGAACTTCATGTCGACTGTATAGAAGTCCTAACGTAATGCAAAAAAATCGTTAATTCGGATATTTATACCTTGGCAATCGCTCGAGATAATAATATTAGCCGATAATGTTATCCATATAGGATTATGGCATTTGGTTTAATCAACATGATCGATTTTAATCTGTAAAATCTAATGAAAATCTAAATTTTGTCATAACTAAATTTAATGTTCTAAATTTGACGCGTATATTTTTTTTACTGATTAAATATAACAGAGAAAGGATCTTAATGTCTGTATGTATATTTTTACGTAAGTTCAAGCATAACTCGGCCAAATGTGGGCCGATTTGGAAGATTCTTTTTGTATTCGATAGGTTTGCTATGGTTGCGTTTTCGCACAAAATAAAATCGTCTAAAAATTCTATAACAAATAAAAGTAATTAGTAATTCATTTCATTTTTTTTTCTTTGCTTGTTGAAGTAGATTTTCTTTGCTTCGAATTATCCTGGACTAATGCCATAAGGCGGATGTTCCACAATAATTTGACGGTCATTGTTCTTATATGGAGCGACCCGTCGTCTGACCACCATAACCAGCAACGGTAACCAAGGTTCGCCATTTCCTCGCTCGTTTGTCAGCAGAGTGTACCACGTGTAGGTAAGGTTGACTTTGGGCCTAAGAGGTGGCTTACTTACATTTCAATAGGTATTATCAATTATTGACACAGTATTTTTGGTATGGTAGAGCCACGCTGTAAACAATTTTGGCTACAGCATGAATGGGCCGGCTAGACCGGATCGTTACCACTGTCTCACAGAAAACCAATGTAATGTAACGGCTTGCTGCTGCGTTTTTTTTATAGAATAGGCCGGCAAATTAGCAAATGGGTCACCTGATGGTAAGTGATCTCCACCGCCCATGTGGGTTTTGTACGGTGAGCAACGCGCCTTTGATTCTTCTAGTGTAGGCGTGCATGGGTGGTGGAGATCACTTACCATCAGGTGATCCAGTTGCTCGTGTGCCGGTGTATACTATGAAAAAACAACTAATTAACTGCAATACAAAACCTTCAGTGATAATAATTATAGAAAGTCTAACTAAAAAAAATAGAAAATAAATTTGAAAAAATGTAAAAAAAGCGTGGGGTGCTTTTTGAGATACTACCAAATGATAATCCTTCTACTCATATCTGTCAATACAATAAATATAATTATTGACACCATGCACCCCACGCTTTTTTTTACAATAAAATACATTGTTTTCTTAAATTTCTTTCTTAAATACTTAGGCCTATACGGCCTATTAACAAATCCAGGACTGCCCTGACATAGTAAAACAATAACCAGTATAGCCAGATCGAAATATTGACCCTGTTTATTGGCTAAAGAGGCTTTTAAACTTGACTCGAGACATCAGGGACTATGTATTGAATTTGTTTCGTACAACCAAAGCACCTTACAAACCTGCCTCACCCACTATAATTGGTGGCTGGATGAAACAACTTCTGTCGAAAGCAGGAATAGAAGCCTTACCGGGCAGCTTTCGAGCAGCTGTATCTTCTTTGAATTGGATTGAAAACTATCCTATCAATGAAATATTGGCTAAAGCGAATTGCATGCACGAAACAACGTTCCGAAAATATTACCAAAGGCATAATATACTTGATTCTAATGTTCCAAATAATTCTGAGAAATCGCTATCTCAATATTTTTCTGTACCTTGATTTCTTAGTTAAAGTTTAAGTATATTGTTTTGCTGATTAACAAAACATTTTTTTGTTAAATGCAGTACATTTATCTTATGCACATCAAAGTAAATTATTGGTAATTCCATAATAGCTTCATTTAAATTTACACTACAGTAGATCACATTATTGCGTCTTTACATACAAGCCACCAGGAGATAACAAACAGATCTCTCATAATGGACTTCAGACGTCAAACGGAACACATAATATAAAAAATTTACTTTCCAATAAAATTTGTATTATGTTTCCTAAGACGTCTGAAGTCCAAGTGATGTCTTCCTGGTGAATATTACATCCATCAATGCATTATGAGCCCAACAATGTTGAAATATAAAATGGTGTCTTGTCTCGTGTAAATTAGTTTACAGCTAGGGCCAGCAGAGGGCGCTTAGGCCGGAAGCGTACGGAAAATAGCTACACCTAGCCGAAAACCGACGGAAGGAAGCGATGTACTCTCCCATAATGGACTTCATACGTCAAACGGAACACATAATAAAGCATAAGCAGCGAGCCTTGTATTCACCTCATGAGATATTTCGCGCGCGAGTGAGAAAACTGTCTCCGACAAATATCTCCAATATATTCTTCTATAGAAGGGATATTGCACCGTGGGTTTTTAGCCGGTAGAAGTCTGATAAATTATTTTGACTCCTAAAAACTTTTACATTATTAGAGAATACAGATTCTATCAAGAGTCAAAGTTCCGCAATAAATCCGTATTACCTTATTTAAATGATTATACAGTAATAAGTCGAAAATAATGTCCGGGAATTTCTTGAAATTCTCGGTCATTTTTATGATTATTTAATACTGGCTCGGCAAATTCTATCTTCTGTATTAGGGGCTATGATTTTAAAGACCTTGTAAAATGTGCTCTTTTTGCTTTTTACACAAGCAAGTATAATTTATTCGAATAGAGAAAAAATAACTTTGTTGCTGAGTATACTAGTGATATGGCATATCACAATCATTTATCATTAAAAATAACACATGTTTCATTATACAACTGATTGATCTCATGTATTGCTTGGTGCGTTTAATTTTGTAATTATCAGATTGATAATTTTAATACCCTCATTACCTGGGGATTATCTAGGTCAAAATTATATTATAATTCACTGATATTCGATAGTACAGGGTAATATGTATCCTGTTCATGAAATAAAATTGTTCTTTTGAAAACAGGCGTGCGAAATATAATTACAACGTTAAAATGCTGGTGGAAGGGTTCTTAATGCATAGTAGGTGCTTGACTGAATAGCGGCTACTGTACACGAGGCGACAACCCCACCATAGTAACCTGAACCTCTATGTTTTAAATCGGTACGAAGCAACAAAGTATGAAAAGTATGGAAGATATAAGTAGTGTATAGAAAATATATCACAACAGTAATATTTCCAATATAAAATACTATGACTGAGACAAAACCGTACGTATAAGCATTTATAAAAAGGATAGAATTTTTATGTAATTTCGTTTGATCACTATAACATAAAAAAATTTAGGACCAACATTAAATAGGAAAAATCAAACACTTTTCATATACATACACTTTTACTTACGGATTAATTTTAGTAGTTGTAATTTCTATTAAAAATATTATTGTAACGGCTTTTATATACAGGGTTAATTTTAAAACACCAGCAATCTCGCAGGACCAGATAGCTGACCCCATACGGAACAACTTTTGTTCTACGAGTTTGGATATAACTCAATATATTTAAAAAAAATGATTTTACAAGTTTTTGTTGTGTCGTATTTTTCTTCGTAGACTGCGGCGCGGCGCGGCGTGCGCACGCGACATCAAAGGCGGCCGGTCAGCTGCTCGGGCGTTGACCGTCAAAGGCGCTAGCCCGGTTCCCCACGCTTCGCGTGTTTGTTTACGTAATCTGCGATGCGCGTTGTAACATTCAAGACGGAAATTAAATGAATACTTATTTTTGTATGAAAATAAAATCTAACAAATTATTAAAAGTCGTAGAACAAAAGTAGTAGCTTATAACCTTAGGAATCTACCCCTGGGAGATTGCTGGTGTTTTAAAAATAACCCTGTATATACGTAATTTAGTGTATGACGTACGTATCCAAACTTCGTTGCTTCGTTACGGACCACCTGCTCCTTATCTCTCTTAGCTCTCTTTTATTTATTTATTATTTTATCTAGGGTATTAGTAGAGGGTTTTTTAAGCCTTTATTGCTGAGAATTAAACATAGTACAAAGAGGGTAGTAAGTAGGGTAGTATATAGGGTATAATAATATTAGTACAGATTAGGGGTTGTCAAACATGTTGAGTGCTTTGTGTCTCAATTAAATTCTAGAATATAATAAATGGTATCTCATTATTTGAAATGAAACTTAATAATATAATATTTTTTGTTTCAATATGATGTGTTACAAGCACCAACAGTACCACTATTATTGTAGGTACAGTTTTATATCGTCGGCTAATACGTATGATAATCGTAGGTCAATTACATTATTTAATCATTATTATAAATGTCGGAGCAAGAAGAGTACGGACACTGAATTGACCTATTTCAATAACGTTATTCAACGTCAATTGTCGGTACCGCCACTCAAATTGATAATTTGAGGGTGGTTTGTGTTGTTTACCAAGTAATTCTACTTTCGAAGAGGGGATAATGAAAATCCCTCTATAAAAGATGGCGTCTTGCCATTTCAAGATTAGTCTAGTTCCGTCCACAAGCAAGAACACATTGTAACGCCGGTAGTAGCTTAAAAGAGTGAATAAACGATAAAGTGATAACCCTGTGTCGTTATTATTGAGAGTTATCATACGCCGTACATCTTGACCACATCAAGTGAAGAATAAGGGTTGTAAAACCCTCCTCCCTGACACATCTACATGGAGCTCGCCGCGTCATAAATAATAATTTCATATATTCAAAAATGTTCAATATTTACACAATTACCGACTTGAAACATTTGTAAATAGGTACATATACATATGGTATAATAATTGTTATCAGTCCGTTGGTAAATGAAACATAAGATGTTACTCTTTTTCAAATATACAGATAGAATTTAATTTTCAAACATACAAAATTGTCCAAATATACAGAAAATCTTGTGGTCGTTCTGTTTCAATTTACCCACTGCGGAACATATGCGTTGGAAAAATGGACATTTCAGATATTCTTCTTGATAAAATCTATATAATAAGTGACACGTGCGTAAGATGATGGCATGTTGGCCTCGCAACCCCGGTCCGAGCCGAATGACGTCACACCAATCTGAAATAGTAAAATAAATAAAAAATGGTAGCAAAACTTAGTGTGATGAAAAAACTAAAATCACTACTGATTGGCGGTAGAAATTGAAAATTAACCAGACAGCTTGTCGCCTACAAGGGACAACCACCTAATAAACATTTACTGATATATGCGAGTTTTAACAGAAATAGAAATTGGCTGTGAATGGATAGCTTTCTTTCTTTTCGCCTAGCGTTATCCCGGTTTATGTGCCAGGGTCCGCCTTCCTACTTAAACGCTTCCACTTCGCCCGATCTTGAGCATCCTCTGTAGTGAGACCATTGGCTCTCATGTCTCCTTCCAATACGTTAAGCCAGCGCTTTTTGGGCCGTCGACGGGATCGTACCCCTGGTACGATCTGGCTCAGTCATCTGCGACCGACGTACTCCTGCGGTTTCCTCAAAACATGACCAAACCACCTTAAGCGACATTCTTGGAGTTTATCTGTCACGTGGCGGACACCAAGCCTGCCGCAAACGTACTGGAGCATATATTACAAAAATAAATGTACCGACAGTCTATCAAGCCGGCGTTGAAAAGATGCCGCGGTAGTATTTTTAGTATCAACTCTTGAAGTTACAATTCTAAAGTTATTTATGTGATTATATAAATTACATGTCATACCATGACTCGCCTGTCACCTCTAGTGACCACAAGAGCACCACCAGAGTCACCGCGACAAGTACCAACTCCACCAACACCACTAGTGCAGAGGTTGGAAGGCCGTAAGGTTTTTGGAAAAGCAGCAGAGCAAACTTTGTTAGAGATCACTAACAAGTTCACATAGTTCAAAGCTGGATCTTCGGATGTGTCACCTGAAAAGTTACTGAGTATTAGAATTGCATCATTAGACAAATTAAATGCTTAAATAACAGTAAAACGTTAAGACATGTAGTAGGTAGGCAGTAAGTCCATAATATACGAATGGCCGTCTGGGTCGGTGCCATCAATTTGTCTGCTTCTGTTGCAATATATTATTGTGTTGGTTTCAAGTGGTAGTGTTTATTCACTATTGAGTTCCAGTTTGAAGGCTATTGAAGTTATTTATATTACTGAATTTCATAAGAGTTAATATGTAACATACCGGGGCGACGAGCGGAGTGCAATGCGATGCAGTACTTTGTAATTCAAAGTTCTGATTGATGTTGAAATTGTTATTGGGCTGGCGTGTCGTTTACCATCAGGCGAGCGATCTGCTCGTTTTGGAAATCAGGCGATTAAAAAAATACAATTCAGATATTAATCATTAAAATCTTCGTGGTCTTACTTAAATAGTAAGTACTTAGAGTAATCATTCTTTGAGTAAGTAGCTATATTACTTTAATTCTAAATACAAATTTTACGCAAGCCTTCTCTGCTTTTTTTGCGTTTGTTAATTTTATGACCGCCAGCAGTCCTCAAAACACAGCTAGGACTCCTTTAGTATTATCAGTGTTCTATTAGGAGGCGGTTGACCACATATGGTTGAACGCCACACCTATTTCCAAAATGGAATGGAATACCTAACCACTTTTCAATTATGTCAATTGTATTTTGAGTAGGTACTAGAGGGGTGCTAACAAAGGATCACTTGGAAAGCAGGTTATTACAGGTTTACATTTCTGAAATAGGCATGGTGATTAGACACTCACGTTTCCTACTTGCTCGTTGACACTTCTACAGAAACACTTACCGTCAGAAGTTTGTCCGTATCCAGTGGCAATAGCAGATGATCCGACAAAATCTTCATTGAGCTCAGACTTATTTGGTAGGGCAACAGGACCGATAGTGTCTGAAAAGTACAAAAAATTATATGGGTTCCATTAATGGAACCGTATGGTTTCATTATGCCATTGGAAAAAATACAATCCATTTTTGCAATTTTTTAAAACGATTTACATGATCCTACTATTGTAAATATGAAAGTTTGGATGTAACTTGTGACTTTGTGAGTTTATATACATTTGAACTAATTTATGGTACCAGAAATATTTTTGGAACGAAGTTCCTTACGGCAGGCTTGGAGGGGATAGGGATTTCGCTGCGTGACCGAACTGAAAAAAATGTGATAGTAAAACCGTAAGAAAAATGCGTGGAATAAAACCGTTAAATGAGACGTGCGCAGGCGCGACAGTCGCATAACCAGTTTGATATCTAGCACACAAAGTTAAAGTCGAAATTCCGTTAATAAAACAGATGGGTGTGTAACTTATGACATTTGGAAATGTAGACGCGGTTTGAAATTTGAATTTTTGATTATAGAACACGGCCGTCCACCGTTTAGTAGCCAGTCTAAGTCTAAATTAATAAGTTTTTATTTCTATTTTTCTATTCTATTTCTATGTAATTTTATGTTGTCAAACAAAAATAAAGAGACATATTTTGTTATTTTAGTTGATAATTTGAATTTTTTGCAATTTGTGTCGATTTTACATTAGCCGAAGGAACTTCGTTCCTACCCGGTGTCCCACGACACACACCAATTTTCATATTTTTGTTCATATGTGAAACCTCCGCCAGGCTTAAAGTAACGCCTGCAATTAATTTCAACTTGTTTCCTCGTGCTATCTGTACATATCTATGGGAACTACGTGACGGCCCAGTATTCACGTCACGAGATAATGTTGTCATCCTTTAATCACCATCACTCGCTCTACGTAGTGGGATGCACAAAGTTGTCTCTCTCGCTGATGGGAAGTTTTGTGGGCTTATACTAAGCGGGTTGGTACATATTAAATACGAAATCGATATAACGTATATCAACAACCAGTTCGTCGAATAATTTAAAGTTCGACGAACTGGTTAAAACTTTTATTCGATAATTTAGCAGAATTCACAAGAAACCGATACTTCCTAGTAATACAAGAATTTTAAACAGCCTTTACACTTCCTATTATTATGAATATTTAAACCATGAGATAGGCCCGCTCCCCATTTCATCATGGGATGGAAATAAGTTAGCAAAACGTGAATGCACTAGTTGTACCCTTTCGGGGATAAATGTGTGGGATTATATATGTATGTAACAGTATAATTTAATTGAATGTAACAATAAACTTACTTGAAAACTTAACAGGATCAGGCAGAGATATCATGGCAATGTCGTTAGAGCTCAACTTAGGATTCCAGTGAGGATGCATAGCAACATCGCTGGTTATGACTCTAGTACCACCAGTGAAAATAGTGATGGATCCAAGGACTACCGTGATACTCCCACCTTGATTCCGGCCGTCAAACCAGCAGTGTGCGGCTGTCACGAGTTTGTTAGGACTAACGAGCGAAGCGCCACACATAGCGGTTCCGTTCAGATCAATCATGGAAATAAGAAGTCCAGCCTGAAGTATGACAAAGAAATAGTTAAATTAGATCTTCTTCTTCTACTCGCCACTTGCCACTCGTAGTGAGGTCGGTGCAACATGTTTTTTAACACATGTTACAGATCTGGCTGGTAGTTTTACAACCGTCCGTCTGCCTGTCATGAACCCCTCTGATGAGAAAATACATCAACAAACAAACAAATATTAGTGGATCACACAAACATTCATCTTGGTGTGGGAATGGAACCTGCAGTCACTTAAATTAGTTAAATTATATAATAGGTTAAAATATTTTTAAGGTGGTTGGTTTGTGCAAGCGTTCGTCTGAGTAGGTACAATCGCTTTGTCCTTTTTTGCCACCCAGTAGCAGTGTAAGCTTTGTTATAGTTTGAAAAACATTAAAATCAGCAATATTGCTGAGCAATATGAGACAGATAGATATTGGTTCGTCTTGTCATTGAACGAGCATCTTTTGGCGAACAGTGAGTGAAACTCGTTACTGTCGTGGCACGAATTTGACGGCGCTCTCAGTTAAAAAAAATCAAGTGAATTTCTTGTCACTGACATGGTATTTAAATTGTCCGAGGTTAGCAGGAACACCGCCAACAATCCTTGGATCTATCTGGGCCTCCTCAGATTTACGAATCCTTTCAGCTTCTGGGATACCGTATCTCTCTAGATACCCGTAAGCGGTGTGACTTTCGAACGTAGAGTCCTCTGCGGTGGAGAATCCCAGGAGGAACAAAACCGCTAAAAAGTACTCCATACTGATGAGTCCCTGGATTAGAAATTCAAACGAATTATTTGAATGTCAATTTTATAGCAAAGGCCGGCAAACGGACTTGTGGGTCAAATACATGTATTTCGTTGGGTGGTTGCATCCACTTTCCAGTTTTAATATCGTGTACATACATATATGTATGTACTGACATATCAGTCACCTGATACTTTTTTATCCGAGCTCGGTAAAATGACTACACTACACCTGATGGTAAGCTTAGTGCAGTCCAAAAAACCAGCGACCACCGACAAACAATGAGTTTATCGGTGGTCACCAGAGTCATACCGGCCTGTATAAATAGAATACAAGGATGTACCCCTATACCCAACCCAACGAACCATAAAGTCATGTCGCAAGCCCCCGGGAGAACCGGATATACACTGGTTGATCCTGGAACGCGATCCACACAAGGTATGTGGGTCAATATGGCAGATTTTTGACTGACTGACCCGTCCGCTGTTTGACGAAACCATTAGATAAAGCACACAGTGTCGCGCCATCCTACCGTGCGAGGCCAGTCTTCGGTGCGTCACTAATCTCACCTAACCACCATAGTGACTTGTTAAGGCGATTGGCGTTCATGTATCAGTAGTTACTGGTTAGTAACTTTAGTATAGTTCTGTGCAGTAACTTCAAGCCAGCATAATACTGGCGTCATTATATTTATTCTAGATACTATTCTTACCATCTGGTACAATGTCGTCACCTTGCTGTGCCAGGACAAAAAGTGAATTTAAATGACGAATAATTTTATATCGTATGGCATGCTTTCCTTTTGAATAATATTATATACCATTTTAATTATTCAACCGATAAATATTTATCAGTAAAAATGATAATTTTAATTAACATTGTTCATTATTTTAATTGAACGAAAATTGATTAATTTAATTGAACGTTGTACATATTTTTTATCTTTTGCAATTATGTTACCGGAAAGTGTAAACCGGCAATTACTTCCTTCGTACGAAAAAGACAACAAGGTGGTAGGTCCCTCGTATGCGAGAGGCCGTCTGGGTTGGTGCTACCGCTTTGTTTATTTCTGCCGCCAAGCAATAGTGTGTAAGCACTGTTGTGTTTCGGTTTGAAGGACATCGAAGCTAGTGAAATTAATGGGCATTATGAGAATTTTAACATCTTGTGTCTCGGAGTGATGAGCGCAGTTCAGTGCCATGCAGTGCTTTGTAATTCAAAGTTCTGTGTGGTGTTGCTTCTGTTTATGGGCGTGCGTGACGCTTAGCATCAGGCGAGCGCCTTGCTCGTCTCGTCATTCAATGAAATAAAAAAAAAACGCAGTTGGTTCATATTTGGCGGATAAGTTACATTAAATAAACAGAAAAATTATTTTATATATTCGATTATATGTTATAATCGATTATTTGATAAATCATAATTGTATTAATTAATTAGGAAATACGATTAGATTAATCGATTAGGAAAATGATTGGCTATCGACATCACTTGTTATAACCAATTTTTCAAGACGAAAAAACACGAAATTAAAATGGGGAACTTATTTAATTCATTTGAAGTAAAACAAATTTAATAAATATGTATTATTTTATTGTATTAGCCAAAGTTTATTGTAGATGCTGTGTAATAAACGCTATGAAGGAGGTGACCCGAACGTAAGCAGCTGGCATGAAAGTTTCACAGCCCAACGCTGAACCAAACGATGTCACGCCGATCTGAAATTAAAAAAATATATAATTTGAATTTCGAATACAAATACGGCGCGGCGGCGCAACTCCCAAATAGCACAACTATAATATTTTCAAAAAATTTATCCATCTTAGAAAAACAAAAAGAAATGTCGGAGTGATTCATTCAACCTTATTTGGAAATTATCAAATTCTTAGATAAACTACAAATAGAATAATATAAGTCTAATCGGGTCCAGCATATCAACTTGTAGAATTGTTAATAACACTAATATAATTTAGTATACTGGTGTTTAATAATCACAAAAAATCTCTGGTCTCTCATATTCATACCCAACTGCGACATAGTATTTTTCAATAGAGCTTGTAGGGTAAACATTTTACTCAATAGCTTAACTCAAGCATAGCACCTATAAGCAGATGCCTATTATTAATTATCCTCATCTGGAACTAAGCTTTGGCTTAAATTTACACTCTAGGTTGAAAAATTTGGTTATAAGGGTTTTTTTTTTACAAAAAAAGTGTAAGATAGCGATGAATGCGATTATCGATATACAAAAAAAATCACTTAAACGAATCGACAGAGAACCAACTTCTAAGTGATGATTTGGCCAAGGCTGTTCTTTTTTTAGTGTCCGTTTTATCCTTCCAGACTTACATATAGACAGATTAATTATAAAGGCTAGGAGTTTTGGCGGGAATTCTGACAGTGCAGTTCATCGTTTATTTTAATTTATTTCATAAACTAGTTTAGAGTTGTGTTTGTTGTATAAAAGTGGTATGGATTTGTTCAATAAACATTGACGGTGATGAACAGTGTATGGAAACATTGAAATAAGTGAATTAAGAATCGTACTGAAAGGAGTTAACACCAAAACTCCGACAAGACCTTGAAATCGACCGCACCTGTGTTTCATCGTTCTTGTAAAAATAACTTGAGAATGAATTGTACTTGACACTGGCTAAATGCATAGTACTGCAAGAGCCATAAATAAAATAAAATAATAAATAAATTATAAAGGCTATTAAAATAAAAGAAGTAATAACTTTTGCTTATAATATGAAGCAATAGAAAAGACAAAAGTCATATCTTTGTTTAGCCGTGATTATACTGCGGAATACTCCAAAACGTGACATAATTTTAAAAAATATAATAATAAACACACCCAATAGTCACACACCCCATACTAGGTTAAACCTGTATCGTAAGTATAAGGAATTACCAGGGCCATGCGGTTCCACAACACTCAGACCTAAAACAAATGTTTGTGAATCACACAAACATTTGTCTTGGTGATTGCAATATCTCGCTTCACAACCCACTACTCTCCCACTGTGCCACGGAGGGGTAACATTTTTTAGACTCTTCAGCCATTCCTCAATCGACGAGCTAGGTCAACCTTTTTGCATGTTGACTTTGCATGAAAGGGTCAATAAAATGACAGTAATACACGGACGGCTACGACCAATCTTAATAGCTTTGCTATGGAACCTTACTTAACTTCTGGTTCAAATCTTGGGTTAATATTAAAACAGTTCGTTGTATTAAAGAAATCTTACCAAAAAACGTCTGGTGCCTCTGGTGACGACAAGAGGACCACCAGAGTCACCATGACAAGTGCCGACCCCATTTATACCACTGGTGCAAATGTTTGAAGGCTGCAGGATCAAGCCGAAAGCGGCAGAGCACACGTTATTAGAGATCACGTTCAAAGTGACATGACTCAAACCCTGGGTAGTTGGGATGTTACCACCTGAAAATAAATATTTTTTAAAAGATTTCACGAATGCTTATCTTATCTAGAAGTCTTTAATGATATAACGGTGAGTTTTATGAAAAGTTAGAAAAACATATTAACTGGCGTATTCATATGCGACAATTAACTTTAAATTGTCAATTAGTAATTTTTTAGAATAATCAATCAAATTATTTCTGTAGTATGTAACGGTCTGTTCCCAGTAACAGGGTCCAAATATTAATTGTCTCTGAATATGGATATGATCCATAGTATGGCGACGGACAGGCGGATGGACCCTATCATATACAAAGGATGGAAATAAGATCGGCGAACTGTAACTAGTAGCACTTCTGGCTCCTCATCGGGAAAAAGGCGTGTAGTTTTTGTATTACTAATTCAAAATTATTACTTTATTATATTTATTGACGCTTCTGACTCCTGTGCTCACGATAGTTATTTAATTGATGTAAATTTCTATATAAGTCAACCACTACGATATCCATTTTCTTTTTAATACAATTTTGTAGTTACGTTTTTTTGTTTCTTTTTATACATTCCTTTTAATCTCCATTAATACAATGATTAACTAACCGTCAGAAGTAAGACCAAATCCAGAGGCCACGGCTTGAACACCTGCAAATGTTTCTAGAAGCTCAGGTCCCTCGGGCAATGCAATAGGGCCGATGTATTCTGGAAATTAAACGTATAGGATTTAATTTAATGGCAATTAAGTAAGTCACAGTTTTTTTGGAGCTGTTTACGAAATTGTTGCTAATTTAAAAAGTTATATAATGCACCAATTGATTTAAGTATTAATTTAAACGTAAATAAATATATCTAACACTGAACTAACAACTACTAAACATATAACACTGAATTTTAATTAAGGTGGTAGGTCCTCGTATGTGAAGATAGGATCTATCGTCGGGGTAGGTTTCATTGTTTTGTCTATTTCTTATGCGAATCAGGAAGACGTAAGCACCGTTATATTACAATTTTAAAGGCATTGAAGCCATCTAACTGGGTATTTTGTGACTTAACATCTAATATGTGGGGTGTTTCGTAACCAGCAACCCCTTTTGTCAAATAATGTTCAAAAGATCAACTCGCGTTATGTTGGTATGTGTCGGGACGACCACTATTCAAACGGTCGTACGCAGTGCTGCCAAAAAAAACACAAACAGTTACTAGCCTTATCATGCAGTACTTTGTAATTTAAAGTTCTAAGAGGTGTAGCTACTGATTATCGGCAGGCGTGATGCTTGCCAGAAGTCGAGCATAATTTCGTGATTGAGCAAATTAAAAAAACACAAAACCAATACTTACGTGAGAAAGTAACAGGGGTGGGAAGGTAGATAATAGCGATATCGTTACGTAATAGAAGCGGAGACCAGTTAGGGTGCGCTATTACCACACTGGTATCAATCCTAGTGCCACCAGTGAAAAGAAACACGGAACCGAGAACAACGGTGAAGCGCCAGGCCTGGTTGCGGCCGTCAAACCAGCAGTGAGCGGCAGTGACGAGTCTGTTAGCACTAACGAGAGAAGCACCACAAATACCAGTGCCGTTTATTCCAACGAAAGAAGCCAGAAGGCCGGCCTGAAAAAAAAAATAGTTAACAAATATGAAATAATTTTAAATTAGAAAACATGTTATCTGTGTCATCATTATAATGGAATATCCAACCTTGCGACTCGCTATACATATACATATTATTATCCAATAGACTGTGCTAGGCGCGTTTTCCGTAGTCACGTAGATATCACAACACGCCCAAGCCTATGTCTACCGTTTATATGATGCCCACATAAAAACACAACAGGCATATGCACTATAGGTATCATGTTAATACTCAATGTAGACTAACTTTCTGCCATTACATAACATTTTGCGATGTGACTCCGAGATGGACGGCAGTGCGAAGACATTGAGCTGCCGAAGATGTCGACCACGGACTTCTGTGTCTCTTGAAAACCGCATAGACTTCGAAAATAATCTAGAGTAGTCTGGATCTCCCGGACCGTTTAAATTGCGCAAAGAAGGCTGCCGTGGTTCTTTTTAGTCAGTTTAGCAGCGTAGGGACTTTGGTTAGGGACCGCGAATCCCGATCCAGCGGTCACTCAGGTGTAGATAATTGGCCCAGAATGCTATTGAGTCTCCTCGTCGGGGTTAAGAAGGTATCCGTAAATGAGATTTTTAACGCGGGGAAAAGGAAACTCTCAAAGAGTGGATTTATAACAACAACATACTTACTATGGTAACTCATCAGTTACTGTAGTAAAGTTGTTCTTCCTAGTAAATAAAGTCTCACGGTTTCTTAGTTTTATAACCCAGAGCGATAGTCCACTTTCATATTATTGATGACGAACCTGATACTCAAATTGTCCAAGCACGCTAGGGCTACCACCAACAATTCTTGATTCACTCAGGGCCTTCTCCTCAGCTGCACGAATCTTTTCGCCTAACGGGATACCATATTTCTGAGCGTATCCAAATACAGGATTGGCATCCAGTAGTATATCCTCAGCGTAAGCGAAGCCTACGAGGAATAAAATTGCAACAATAAGCTTCATCCTACTGGATTCTTCAACTAATACCACAAATAACAATTTCAATATTTATACTACATACAAATCAAGATAATCTAGTTCATAATTATCATTCTGTTCCTATGGGTATTTATTTGTATATATAAAATTGTTTCATGACTGACAGACAACACTCAATCCACATTCTGAATTTTTTAGCAAAACTTTTTTGACAGACTCCATGGCGCACCGGGCAGGTGAGACCGAAAGTCTCTTGTTCGTTCCTGATACCCACGACACTAGACTCGTATCTTACTGTGGGGTCAGGACTTTGTGACTGTTGGGTGTAGATATTTATTTATTTAACATATTTATCATTGTATAACATAACACAATGCAATGGTAGCGTCTTGCTTTAATGTTGGTGTGCAATACTCTGCGTTCTAACTAGACATCGAATACGGTTTGTAGATGCCTCAAACTTTATCTGCAATTTTACCGGGCTATGGTATGAGACTGCTGTAAGTGTTATGCAATATAGACGGCAACTTCACAGTTATAAAATTGTAGGCAGAAATTGTTACAACAAGCACGTTTGTTAACAAGTGCTTTTAAAATAATTAATTTTGTATCAGTAGTATCCTAGAAATCTCCATAATACACGTTTTTAAATTGACCATCGGTTGATACGTCCCATACAAACGGAGTTATGGGACAAAGCTAGTTATATCAAATATGCTATCACGGCCGCTTTAAAATGATTAAAGGATTATTTAATGAACGTGGTTTTTATCACGCGCTTCAGACCCACGATAACTTTTGTTTTCGTCTACGTCAATTTGTGTATCTTATAAATCAGTGTTTTCACTGATATTTTCTAAAATTTGATAATAGTAAGCACTGCTAATCAACTTCACTTGTGCGTTCCGCGAGATTTTTGGGCTCCATATGCTGCAAAATGAAACGAATCGTGAAATTAGGAAATTTACAGTGTGTATAATAGTAGCAATTTCATTCTCAAATTGGCGAGGTTTCTATTTTGATTTTTATTTTTTTTGTATGCACATTGATTTCTCCGTCAATTATGGACCTATTTTGTTGTAAAATAAAACATTTCATAGAGTTGACCTGCTGAGTAGACCTGCGATATGGTCCCATATAATTTATTGAAAACACTGTTACATTAATTATGCACTTAAACTAAACAGGTACATAGATGAATTGACAATATTTTAATATTAGGTAAAAGTATGTACGACAATCATTTGTTTCAACAATATGTACTATAGAAAAGTTAAGTTACCCTGACTACCAAACTAGGCAAAAACCTGTATCTTGGGAGTCAGTGATCCTCCGAAAAACGATGTACAATTAACCATAATTGGTGTTGCATGCATTGATTGTATTTGGTATTTTCACCAAACCTGATGACGAATTAGTGATAGTGTTAGTTTTGATATCATCTATGCCTATGTTAGTTGCATGCATTTTATAATAACTTAAAATGAATTATCTTATATTATATAATTACGTATGTGTATGTGAGTGTGTGTGCGTGTGCGTGGAGATGTGTGAGTATGTATGTGTGTACACACACACCCACTGCTCACACGGGCATATAGATATATGCATAATGATTATTTTTTATCTAGGTAGGAGAGAAGCAGGTTTTTGATATCACCGTAGCCTTGTTGCATTAGTAATTATTATTATCAATCTGTCACTCATTTTTTTACATTGGTATACATTTTATATGTATTGTAAGAATTTCATTAATTCTGTTGTATAGTTTTACATCGAGGTAATAAAACTGATGTGGTAACATAATACCACCTGTATTTTGTTTTATAGGTGGGAATATAATATCAGCCCGGTGTTTTTTGGAGATGGTAAATGGTACACGATGTTTCCTCAAGATGCAGCGAAGTACATGCAGTTTTCTTACTGAAAGTACTTCGCAGTCTCGGTAGAGTTGTGCTGTGGGGAACTTGTAGGGCTTGCAAAACATAACCTTGAGAACAGCTCTCTGAGCTCTCTCCAATTTTAGAAAGTTGGTTTTACATGTTCCGCCCCATGCAGGCAAGCATTATACAAGAAGTGACTGGTATAATGAGAAGTAAATTGACATAAAAGTCTTTGAATCGGCAGAAAAGCGTAGCTTTTTAAAAATGTATAATTATTTATGGATTCTAGCCACTAGTTTATCTATGTGGGCATACCAGTTGAATTGTTTATCTATAATAACACCTAGGTACTTTATATCCGAGGTAGAAGTTAGTGCAGGGTAAGAGCAAAATTGCATCCTGGTGTGTTTTGGACAAGAATTAACTTTGATGGTAAGTGGGTTTTGTCGGTAGTGAATTGTTTCTAATACAAAAAGGAATGATTTTGGTTTCAGCAGCAGCCAATCGTAGTACAACACTACTGCAGTCAGCCAATCCAATACTATGTCTAATGCATCCAGGGCATACTGTTCAGTTAAGTTCCAGTCCTTATTGTGGATGCGAAGAGCTGTGTCATCAGCATAGGTAAAGACTGAGCAGTTAGTAACTGAAAGCGAACAAAGGTCATTTATATATATGTGAGAAATAGAGTCGGCCCCAGCACATTTCCCTGGGGACCACCATGCTCAATCTTCGCTCTATCACTTACCACTCCTTCTACTTTGACATGTTGATATCTGTTTTGATGATAGCTTGTAAACATGCCGAGCGCAATGCCTCGTATACCAATGCGTTCAAGTTTAGACATGAGTATTGAGACAGAAACGGTTTCAAATGCTTTGGAAATATCGAGAAAAATACCAAGATATTTCTATTTACCATCCATGCATTTAGAGATCGTGTCAGATAGTGCTACAGCCGCATCTTCTGTCGATAGGCCAGCTCTAAAACCATATTGATTTTTAGCTAAAAGGTTATTAGCAAGGAGGTATCTGAGTAAACGGCTGTTTAATATTTTCTCAAGAATTTTAGACATGGATGGCAAGATGGATATTGGTATATAATTGTTGATATTGAGTTTATCTCCTCCCTTATGGATGGGGTGAACTAGAGCTATTTTAAAGCTGTCGGGAAATATGCCAGATGTAATGGCTAAGTTGCAGATATGGGTAATAAATTTGGTTATCTCTGGATCTGACGTACAGAGTAAAAAATGAAACTCCTCAATGGACAACAGCTCAGTCGTAGCGACTGTGTTATTGAGTTGGAATTTACATATCATAGTTGTACATATCACTGTGCAGTTTCAGTTGACCGGCAGTGACGCACGCACCGACTCCGAAAGACCTATAGAAACTGTTATTTGTTACTTTTCAGTGTTGTTTTTATAAATCGGTTTTTAAGTTTTGTATAATTTATTTTCCTTTACAATGTGTAATAAAAAGCCTGTTGGGCGTTTTAACTGTGATATCAGAATCAATATTCAAACCTAAGGAAATAACTCGCGTACGAATATTGTATTATAAATATAAATAATAGTTTAAAAAATTAAAAAACACGCTTTTATATATATTTGAAAAAAAAAATGTATTTTATTGTAAAAAAGCATGGGGTGCTTTTTAAGATATTATCAAAATGATAATCCTTCTACTCATATCACGATATATACACTATTCGATTCTACTCATATAAGATGGTATACCATCGCGGACTTTTTTGTAGACCTTTTTATGGTGTACAATACTGTAGTACATTATTTTGATCTATCTCGTAGGGTTTAGCTCGCGTTTGCAATGTAAGCGCAAAAAATGTGTTTATTTACGACATCACATTAGAAACCTCTAAAATTATCAGTGTCTCTCTAATAATCTCTAATATAGTAATATTATGTATGTATTATACATATTAACCTTCATCTTGAATCACTCCAACTATTAAAAAAAACCGCATCAAAATCCGTTGCGTAATTTTAAAGATCTAAACATATATAGGGACAGACAGACAGTGGGAAGCGACTTTGTTTTATACTATGTAGTGATAATAAAAGACAAAAGAAGTGACCGATGAAAATTTCAAGAATTATTTATTATTTTATATAATACTGAAAAGGGTATGTAGATCTAGTTAAGAGCGCGGGAACAGGCCCTCGCAAAATGACAATGTGATATAGCAGTAAACTTATCACACGACCCAGGCAAAAAATTATCAGAAATCTATTATAATTTAATAGACCTCGTGAAGAGAAACGTGTAGTCCGACCTCGTAAAGAGAGTTTTATTATATTATTGTCATCTATGTCGTACGAGAATCACGTTCACTGAAAATGATGTAGAGAAAGATAAATAAGTAAGGTATAAAATTATTAGTTCCTATAATTTTAATTCAGATAAGTAATAGAATCTAAAAACAGAAACAAATCAGTATTCAGTTTTATAAGGTTTTTATTCAGTTTAGATATGTTGGTTGATGAAAGGCATGAACGAGGTTACACGAGCATAAGCCGCGGGCAAGAAGGATTCGCAACCCAATGCTGAACCGAAGGACGTTATACCGATCTGAAAATAATTAACAGTATTAATATTGATTAAGGAGCAATAGCTTAACGGTGAGTGGTACGTACTGTCCTAGCCAGAGATGGCTTCATATATATGGCCAGAGATCATCTCTGGCTTTTTTAAGTTACATATTATGTATTCATTGTTAATCATCACTTGCTATAACTGTGAAGGAAACATCTTGAGGAAATCTGCATACCTGATAAGTTCTCCATAAGAATTTTGAAGGTATGTAAAGTTTGCCAACCGGCATTAAGCCACTGGTGGACTTAAGTACAATTAATATAGGAAGCCCGTGCCCCTAGTATTAATATTATTATTGATAACCTTTGGAATTGAAAGTGAATATATATTTTATATATTCCTGAGTCTACGGCACAAATCATTGATATATTGATGTAAATATATTGATGACCGTCGAGAGACGTTGTGTCGGTGCGGGAATCGAACCCGGGGACTCCCGCTTCACAGCCGGCTACTCATCGTATAAACATAGTTATAAAAAAATAATAAAAAATAGATTTACCAAGATACGCCTGTCGCCTCTAGTGAGGGCAAGAGGGCCACCAGAGTCACCTCGGCAAGTGCCGACTCCACCAATGCCGCTGGTGCAGATGTTGGTCGATTGAAGGATCAAGGGGAAGGCACCAGAGCATACAGAATTGGTGATAACGTTCAACCTCACGTGATATAAAGACTGGGTAAGCGAAATCGAGCCTCCTGTAAAGTATAGGACATGTATAAAATTATTTAATAAAAATCTGCACAGATTACGTAATAAAAACTGATAAGTGGTATCTATGATTACGATTTATGAGTGTTTGTATTAATTGATTTAATTTGTTATGAATTTAAGAGCGAACTACATTTTACCAATGGGTAAAAAATTTCATTCAGTTGCGTAAAAATATCAATACAACCTGAGCTGATCAGTTCGATCCGAAAGCATATGTCAAGAATTGACAGGTAAAGTGATTAGTTAAATTACCATCTGCAGTCAGTCCGAATCCAGAAGCAATAGCAACAGATCCTGCAAAAGTTTCTTCGAGTTCAGCTCCAGCGGGAAGGGCAATGGGGCCGATGGTGCCTGGCAAAAACATATTTATGTATAAACATATGTATAAACGAAAACTAAAACAAATTGTTAAAAGTCTCTTTGGGTCAGTTAATTTTGTTCATTATATTCTAATATATACAAAATCGTATATAGGAGGATATACTGCCCCAGGTATTCTATACCTGTCGCTTCTTGAGTGATTCAGATATAGAAATAGTTTAGTATCAGCCCTTCCAATTACTAAAATATTTATTGATATTTCAAAAGTAGAGATTCTACAAATCATCGCATACTTACCGGAGAAGGTGACTGGGTTAGGCAGATAAATGGCAGCTACGTCGTTACGTGCGAGTATTGGGGAATAGTTAGGGTGCATAGCAATAACACTGGTGTCAACTCTAGTGCCACCGGTGAACAGAGTCACAGAACCAAGGACGACGGTAATGCGCCAGCCCTGGTGCACGCCATCAAACCAACAGTGGGCGGCGGTGAGAAGCCTGTCTGCTGTGATCAGTGAAGCACCGCAAATACCGGAGCCTTCCATACCAATGAATGAAATGAGGAGTCCAGCCTGAAAATTGGAAGAAACTAAGGTATTTTGCTGCAAGTAATTATATATTTTTTGGACCTACTAAACAATAACTTTTAGGAATATGTTACTTTTAATTATTCAATTATCATATTGTACTAGTTGACTTAAGAAATTGTAAATTGGTTGAGTTTGTGGAAGTTTCAGTCAATATGTTCGTTTCATTAGTGATTAGACAATATATTTATAATTTCCCTCCAAATTTTGTCAGGGCTTTGATAATCGCCAACAATCGGCTCGGTGGCATATGCTCATCCCAGGATATAAGAATAGGTATTTTTTTATTAGCACTTTTAAAACTTAATCAACATGGTGTAGGTTACACAAAGTTTGTTTCCTTTGGTTCAATAATTTCCCTTTTGTACTAGATAAATAAATAAATGACATTCCACAGTCGTATACATAGAGCTCTGACCACAGTAATATACAATTATCTTGTGTCGTGGGTATCACGAACTACGAGAGACTTCCAGTCTCACAACACTCAGACCCGAAGTCTGTCTCAGTGCGGAGATCGAACCAGCGGCATCGTTTCACAGTCGGCTACTCGCCCACTATGCCACGGAGGCTGTCATTAAATTGTACTTTATAAAATAAATATGCGACTGTCTCGGTGACGCAGTTATATTACGTACGCGGTACGACTCCTGTGCTGATGCTCTTGGGTTGAATCTCTGCGTCGGGTAAAAGTGATATTGGGTTTTTCTGTCACGAACTTATCAGTATCAGCCCGGAGTCTGGAATTTGTGTCCAGTATGGCGATAGGCTTGCCCCTATCATATCATGGGACGGAATCAAGCTCGCCGAAATATGGGTGTATGGACCATATGACCTCTGCCTACCCCTTCGAGGATTACAGGCGTGAGTGCGTACATATGCACTGTATGTTGAATGTAAGTTATATTTCTACTACGATATAAGTAGTAAAGGCTGTCGTAAGAGATATTATGCGTTAGGAAATGACGTGCGGAGTGAGTCAACAGAGCTATGCAAAATAGGGATGTCTATCTGGATAGAATAATCTACTTTGGTATCTTCCCCATACACCGCCATCCATCACTCATCCAGCGCTATAAGTCATATTTTGGTAATATCAGGTGTGCTTCATCGGCTCAGGAGAGGAATAACAATCGTCGTTTAGTTTGTGATTGTTATTTTATAGAACGATGATACCTGCCATCTATAACTCGCATCACGATAATTGATTGATATATAAACACAACAGTATAATAAAACGTGGTCGCTATCTAAAGCATAATAAAAAAAATCTGAATATGGCATGATAAAGCATGTTTATGGTTAATATAATATTATATAAATTTAAAATCAAATATAGAACGTGACGAACCTGGTATTCATATTGTCCGAGAGCAGCAGGGACGCCGCCAACGATCCTTGAATCTCCCTGCTGGAGTGCCTCTTCGGCCTTACGAAGTCTTTCAGCTGCAGGAATACTATACTTTTCAATGTATCCATAGGCAGGGCTAGGGAAGACTTCTGCGTAGGCAAACCCTACGAGGAACAGGATCGCAACTAAGGACTTCATGATGGCCAACTTCTAAACTGAAGAACCAAATAATTTTGATTGAAATATATAGGTACCAATACAGATTACGATAATGATTATTGGCTGTGACGTTTGTGGTAATACAAAAGCGATTAAAGAGCAGTCGCCATGATTTTATCACGGATTTTCTGATAAACAAGATTGTATAGGTAGTTACCATGATAACAAATAATTAGGGATATGCAGGTAGTTGAAAAAATTACATGGGTATCATTTTCACCATTCATTTATTAAGGCTAATAACTCTACACGGCTAATTTACCAAAAAAAATCAACCTGAGTCAGTGCGTCGTGCGTATATAACAGATGCCGACAAACGAGCATTTGGGTCACCTTATGATAAGTGATCTCCACCGCCCATGAACATCCAATATTACTACAGAGTCGTGGATGCTTTTCGAACCTTAAGAGACTTAAAGGAAAGGGATAATCAAATTATGGAATTGGGCAGTGGAGGGGAATTTGCGTCTCCAGATATCTCACTCACCATATGGAACGCAGCAGCAAGCCGTTTCTTTAAGTCTATCTCCTGTGAGGAAGTGGTAATAATCCGGTCGAGCTAGCCTAAGAGCTCTAAGAGTTGGAAAATCACGTGACTGATTACCAGTCAACTGTCTCTTGAAAATGTCGACACAAACTCACTCATATTTTTATATGAGCCGTATTGTAATTATTTTTCGTATTTTTGACCGAATTTTGGCAGTACGCCTTTTCAAAGTCTAATGGCCATCTAGAAATGTAAAAAAAACATGCATCCAATTAAACGATTGCTTTATTAGGATCTGTTATTTACATCAAATGCCATAAAGATAATTGAAAATAATTCTCTACAATTGAAACAGGTGTGACGTCATAATTGAGACTTTAGTTCCAGCGCATTGCGGCTGTTTTTAAGAACCAAAAACACGAATATCTATTATCATGATATATCGACATGATAAACATTTCGAATTAAAACAATTAAAACGGATTTTATCGCGGTTTTTTATTTTAATTTTGGTCCCGACGCGACGCGACGTTTCGAAAGCTTTTCAGCCTTCATGGGCAAATAAACAACCGAAAACTGCGAACCCGTAAACGTAAGAAATCATTATGATAAACATTACCAAATTTAATTACTATCTATACCTGCTTGCTTACAGTGTTTATCTAATTTATTAATTTCTTCAAGGCAAATGCGCTTTAGGCCGTTATGTCACTAGGAAGCCAAGGTTGCGTAATCAAGGTCTCGTAGCAAAACAAATTACTGCTAGATCGGCCGCACAGCGCCGATCACTCGGATGAGAAGTAGGTCAGACGGCTGGTGAATCCGGCACAACTATTCCTCCACCTCCGGGATAGAAAGGTATCCGTAGGATCGATTTTCTTCACGGTAAAAAAGTCTCATAATGCCCAGTAATGTCAGTGGCTTCAATATTCTCCAATTTAAAAACTGCTGTTTGCCGACAGAAATTGACAAAACTCTGGTACATATAACCGTGCGGATTCTAATACACGAAGGACCTACCTATATCATATTAGAAACTTTTTTCCTAAATGGGCATGTCAATGCTAAACCAAAATAAAAACCTCTTACCAATATTCTGTTGAAGTTATAGAAGTTCTGTTGTTTCTAATGAGAACTAACGGGCCTCCAGAGTCACCACGGCAAGACCCAACACCTCCATAGCCGCCGGTGCACATATTACTAGACCGCACGACATTTCAATAGTACACCGAACATAATTCATTAGATATCACGGTTAATCTTACGTGGCTTAGAGATTGATTGTACTGGATTACAGCCCCTGAAAACATCACAATATAGTGTGAAGAAACCGGAATGTATACAGAGAACGATAAAGGTATATTACTGCACCATACTTCAGATAAGGTAGCATTATGAGGAGCTATTTACAAGTTTGTTAATATCTTTAAAACAAGCAAAAAAATCTTCATAAATGTTACGAGATTGGACTGAAAATGGACCGCATTTTTCGACACCGACCAATGAAAGATCGAAGACTTTTGGGTAGCTGCCACGTAATTCGCAAACGAGAAACATGTGGGGGCTGTACGGATCTATATCTGATCTACAGATCTTACTTTTCGTAAATAAGGATAACTTGACATCT
Organism: Amorpha juglandis; assembly: GCA_949126905.1. NCBI lineage: Eukaryota > Metazoa > Arthropoda > Insecta > Lepidoptera > Sphingidae > Amorpha > Amorpha juglandis. The sequence continues at coordinate 7,027,024 of OX421380.1, forward strand.
ATGCCTATCTATATATAGTTGGCAAAACTTGCACCACATGTACTGAATTAGCACTAGAGCTTAGCGTCTTTAATAAATGGAAAAATAGAAGAAGTCGACACAGAAAACTGAAAATAAAATACAAGAAAATAAGAAATTTGTTTGTAAGCAAGGAATTTACAACTGACGTTTACTTACGTAACAAAGAAATAAGTCCACCATTTGTTGTCTACATTAAAGAATTAGTATGTTCATTTTATTAAAGAATTACCGAAATAATTTCAAATATTAAAATTCAACAATAAATAAAAATAACAGTGAAGTTAATACTACAAACAAGAATATGAACTACAAACATTGCTGTTGTTATCAATCAGTAGGTCGTAATAGTAATCGTTCGATAAAAATGGCAGAGATGAGATAAAATATATGAAGTACCTAGTTCTAAGTCTCCATCCAATCCAAACATACAAATATGTCAGATAGCATAACGAGCACCAGTGTACTAAGTTTGAGAACTGTAAGGTTTTGGGTTCAGTTCTCAGGTCGGTCAATCACAATTTGTATTTGGTTAATGAATTAGAATAATTAAATAAATCTAAATCCCTAAAATATAAAATAGCATTCAATTTTGAGTCGGTACTATTGCAATATAAAGATCAATTAATTATAGGTAAAGAGCACTGACTGAAAATTTGTTAATTTTACCTATTTCTAGTTTTTATTTTTTTTTGTGAGGAAGAAAGGAAAGTATACCCGGTCTAAAATTTCTGGCAAAACTAATTAAAACTGGTCTATTTTAAAAACTATTATAATTAAACTCGAACTGTAGTGCGGGCCAAGAACAAGCAAAAAAATATACTCATTCAAAAAATTCTAAAGACATTAAATTTAAGTGTGTTTGGGGCTTTATAATTACATATTATTACCATAATATTGTTTTTGGCGCGTTGCCGACCTAAAGGAAAGGGATAATTAGGGATTGGGAAGGGGAGGAGATTTGGGCTTCCGGATATCTAACTCACCGTACGAAACGCAGCAGCAAACCGCTACTTTACGTCGGATTTCTGTGAGACAGTGGTAACGACCCGGTCGAGCCGGCCTATTCATGTTGTAGACAAAACTGTCTACAGCGTGGCTCTACCACTTAATCTTAAGTACATAACTCAATTCCTTCCACTTAATTTTCGGTACTATAATATGTATGTATTATACGCATAAACCTTCCTCATGAATCACTCTATCTATTGCTGAAAACTACATTAGAATCTGTTGAATAGTTTAAAAGATCTAAACGAACAGACAGCGGAAACGACTTCAATATTTTTTTTTACTTTTTTTTATCCTGGCTCGGCAAAGTGACTACGCTACACCTGATGGTAAGTGTAGCGCAATCCAAGAATAGTGTCGACCAACGATAAACAATGTGTCCATCGTAGGTCGGCAAGATCATGCCGGCCTGCCAAAGGGCCAAGGGGGAGGGGAAGGAAAAAGGGATGGCAAAAGGGTTAGGATCAGGGGGCAAGCCTCCTGGGGAGAACCGGATTTATATGTATCTATGTAAAGATAATGTGTATTTGAACATTTTGAACTTATGATAATGTTTATTTATTTTATTTAATGCATTATTACCAATATAAACAAATTTATTTCAAATATGTTTTATTAAAATAACATGAATATCACTCAATTAATATTTTGAGTGTGCTGTATTTCTTCCACATTTATATATGACTATTGAAGAAGTCCATGAATGAGGTGACTCTTGCAAAGACCGAAGGCAGGCCCGACTGGCAGCCTGCGTTAGATCGGAAGTTCTGTGCAATGCCCACCTGAAAAACAAGATAGCATTTAATAATCGTTTGTTTTTTGGGCACATTTAAATAACTCTAATGAAGGTCATATTTGAAACTTGGGAGCCTTATATTATTATACTGTCAAAATACTGGCGGTGGATTTTTTTAGCTAATGAGAACGATTCAGCCTTAGTCCATCAGGCTGGCATAATTCGGGTTGGTAGACTTCACATAAATTCGAAATTCCTTTTTTTTTTGGCATTGGCCGGCAAACGAGCAAGTGGGTCACCTGATGGTAAGTGATCTCCACCGCCCATGTACGCCCACCACCAGAAGATTCATGGGCGCGTTGCCGACCTTAAAGGAAAGGGATAATTAGGTATTGGGAAGGGGAGATGATTTGGGCTTCCGGATATCTCACTCACCGTAGGAAACGCAGCAGCAAGCCGCCACTTTACGTCGGTTTTCTGAGAGACAGTGGCATCGACCCGGTCGAGCCAGCCCATTCATGCTGTAGACACAACTGTCTACAGCGTGGCTCTACCACTCTCAAAATCTCAATATCCTTTAAATCTTAGACTTCAGTCGTGATTAAAATTTGATAGCTTTAGTCTTTCTCACGCGTGTTTGTCTCAGTCACGTATTTAACAACTACATAACATAATTTAGTTGTTAAATGTATGAGGTGCTATTACTTATTAGGTATCAATTGTTATTGAAAGATAATTATGAGTCTATAAACCGTCATAAATGCCTGTCACTTGTGCTTACTTCATACGATAACAGTAACTAATTAAACCATATTATGATTAATTATTATGATATAATTGGGAATACCCAAAACAACAAATTTACGGCGGAAATGGATTTACGCGACTGTGAAGTTACGATTAAGATCCGTTTGTTATCGGATTAAAAGAGACTTTACTTGCTAAACCCTTATAGAGAATATCTCCCTTATAGACTAACGGTATTTTTCCTACGACAGAGTAACTGCAGCAGCATCATAGTGGGGGGAATCGAACAAGGGGTAATCCCAAATGCAACTGTTCTAATAGATTCGGAAGAGATGGCAGTATTTAGTCCACTGCCATCTTAAATTTTTTTATAGTGTCAGACAGCAAATTAATAGAAGTGAGTATTTTAATCTTTTAATGTTTGCGATGTAAATTTTTCATGAAAGTAACTTGACGTAGCTTCATTTTTATAAACATTACAAATAAATTGTTCATAAACTAGAATAGTCACTAATCTAAGATTCCAATGACAATAACGCTAACGGAAAATGCTAACTTATCATAAAATATTTTTTATGATTTTCGCTTTTTGATCCTGCGGGACAAGACGAACAGACTGTCGGGGTTAATTGCGAACGTTCGTTATGACCTCTTTTACGTTAATAAGATTATTAGATGAATGTGAGCGTTCGCACATCATCTACTCAAGCATACTAAAAATACTTGTAGTTTCCCACATTGCTAATAGATGGCGCTATTACAAGTTTTTCCATGTTTATTAAAGGAGAGGTATAAAATGCTACTTAGACACTGATACCGAAAATTTTGTGGTGATAATCAGAAAATTATTTGTAATCATAATTATCTGATTGGTTGAAGAAATTACTTAGTAATCAATTAAAAGGAATTATTATTTAAGTGATCTTTCCTAGTGATCGGACAATATGTAGGTATTATATTTTTATCAGCAATTGTGAAAATAAATTAAGCGTCTACGTATAGTCTAGCGGGGAGTGGAATGGTCTGCTAAGAAGGTAACCATCGTGACGAAATACCTACGTGAAAGTTCTTCAAAAGGCTTCTGAAGACATCTGAATTCGACCCGTTATTAGTGAAGCGTGATGGACTAATTCAGAATCTCTCTGTTAATAGATATGGCCTGTACCCAATATTGCGGTATTATAAAAGGGCTAATATTATTATTTTTACCAAAATATGCCTGTTGTTTCTGGTTACGATTAGTGGACTGCCGGAATCTCCAGTGCAGGTGCCGATTCCTCCGACTCCGCTAGTACAGATGTTGGAAAGCTGGACCAACAATGGGAAAGCGATGCTGCAGACGTTATTTCCTATCACATTTAATCTTACATGATTCAGGGTCAGTCCTGTATTGAGCTGTTCATCTGAAAAGAAAACAATTTTAAAAGAATACCGCGCATTTAAGCAATGAAAATAAACCTACCTATATACCTTAGTGTGAATAAAAGTAGGTCACGTCTATAACATAGCTTACCGTCTCTAGTGACGCCAAATCCCACTGCAATAGCTGTTTGGCCGGCGAAGTTCTCGAAAATTTCAGACCCGGAAGGCAAGGCAATTGGTGCAATAGTACCTGTGTGAAAAATTCATTATTGTTATTATATATGTGCATAACCATTTTCATAGTTTGACAATGAACTAAATACTGTGTGTATTTAGTCAATTAAATTCCTGATTTTTGACATTTATGACTCCTGATTTTCATTTAGTTAGGTAGGGTAGACCGGGGACAATTGTAACATATTTTGGTTAGCGTTAAATTTTGAGTTTATTATTAATATTGTGTCAAAAGTGTCAATAACCATTAATACGTAGTTTATTCGGCTATAAGTTCGCATTATCTTTAGACGTGTAGGAATAATACAATCATAGATATTAAGCATTAAAGCGGACTGGGTGAACTGGTACAAATGTCCCCGCCAGTGGGTTAATTGTACCAGCGATGTAATTTAATAAAACTCAGTGTTATCATTACATAAATATACTTCACTAAATGGTAATATCCCAACAGAATAGCTTGTAATCTAATGACAAACAAAATACAGTTAACTTCGTAAGGTTAATCAATATAAAAATTAAAAACATAAAACAATAGTTTTCTCACCCTAAACGATAATAACTAAATTAAAGATTACAACAAAGTATTCTTATAAGTTCTTATTAAGTATTGACCATCATATTTGTGGTGTCGTATACTTATAATTAGTCAAAAACAACGAAAATCACAAATCAAAATATTGTATGGTAAAGCATTTGGAACGATTGTCCCCATGGTACAATTGTCCCTTGCATACTTAATTTTATCAATTTTTTTATTATGTATAGCTACTCAGTCCAGCACAATTTTATCCCATCGATGCCAAAGCTCCGGGTGTGGATTTTTCTCTTTTCTTTTTATATCTTATTAGAGAAACATGGCACAACCTAAACATAGACCTAAACATAGCTGTGTGTATAGATTTTCCGGTTTGGATTTCCTAATACGCTTTTTCGTAGAAAAGTATCTTTCGACGTTCTATCAGTCTTTCTTGTTCTATAACGCGGCATCTGTTAAAAAATAAACTTTATGAATAACAATGGAAAGCATAGTTCAGCCATTTTTTTATTTAAGTTTTAACTTGAACAATTCTTATGACGACATGATACCAATACCCAAACCGAATGCAACCATTTTTCATAAATTCGTCAAAAAATTTCGTCATAAATTCCAAACCACTCCTATGAAAGACACGTAGTCCGATTTGTAAAAAAATAAATAATAGTTAAAAAAACTAAAAAACACGCTTTTATAGAAAGTCTAACTAAAAAATAGAAAATAAATTTGAAGAAAACAATGTATTTTATTGTAAAAAAAGCGTGGGGTGCATGGTGTCAATAGTTATAATTATTGTATTGACAGATATAAGTAGAAGAATTATCATTTAGATAGTATCTTAGAAAGCACCCCACATATATATATATATATAATATTGCATTGTCATCGGTCCTTGATAAGTATGCCAAATTTCAATTTAATCCGACGTTTTAAAGGAGGTCAAAATCACGTTCAAAGACAAGTTACAGACAAACATACCAACATACCAACCTACCAACATACCTACGTCTGAAGCTAATAAAAGCGTGTTAAAAAAAGACTATTATCGCTGAATTGCGTCTCTTAATACTGCAGTTCCCAATTGTTAACAATAAGTACAGTTACACATATTTAATCCCAATGATCTTTATCTTCTAAATTCTAACTGCTGGTGTGCCTGTCTCGGTCATCCGCCTGTCCTGTCGCATGCCTTTCTATTTGTTTCTGCCCTCTTCGGAGTGTGAAGAAGCATTTCTACAGGCCGGCATGATTTTGATGACCGCCGATAAACTCATTATTGTCGGTTGCCGCTGGTCTTTTTGGAATGCGCTTCACTTACCATTAGGTGCAGCGCAGACACTTTACCGTGCTCGCTAAAAAATATAGTTAATTAATTTATGAATTAAAGTTATAGTTAAAATAAATATATATTATAAATAAATATATATATTATAAATATATATATATATATAATATGGGGTCAATTTTACCACGGGGACAATTGTACCGTTATGGTGCTGCCACACCGGTGTTAGAAAATGTTATATAACATTTTATAACACCGGTGTGGCAGCTTCATTTAGTAAACATTTCTTAACAATTTGTAACATTTTGTAACATTTCTTAACATTATATAACCGCAGGCGGCGGTACTTTTGAGAGCGGCGCCGTCAAAGAAGCCGTCAAAGAAGAATGTTCAGAAATGTTAGAAAATGTTAAGAAATGTTATAAAATGTTATAAAATGTTAGATTTAATGTTATAAAATGTTTGTAAACATTTTATAACATCGGTGTGGCAGCACCATTACAAACGTCCCCGAAATTTTGCTACAATTGTCCCCATATACTCATTTCATGGATAATATAAAAAATCTCCTAAATTTAAACTTGAATCTAAATAAATACGTTTACAAATAAGAGATACAATAGTGAGAAATGTTTAAACTTACACTGAGTTAAAAATGATGTTTTGATTTCCTGCTATGACCAATGATAATAGATGGAAAAAACTTACTTTGACTGCACCAAAATTTCATCTCGTCGTCATAAGCGTCTGCGTCGAGCCACACGCGCGAGCAGCTGATAGTTAGTCGGCAAGCAACCAAGGGGGGCGCCAAGGGGAATGGAATGTGTGTGTGAGGTGTAGTTAAAAAAATATTCCCCTTGGTACTACCGTACCCTGCTACAAATGTACCCGGTCTACCCTAACCCATAATATCGAGGGCATCAAGGTTGATTAATCGGTGAGGTTGAGCCTTCAGGGTTGAAACTCAGGCCAGATTATTATCCCTAATTCTTTTATCTTCCCCTCCCCCTTTGGCCCTGGGATAATGGAAATACTGCAGGGGTCGCCAGTATTCCCTTAGCAGGGAGCCCTGTAGTTCATCCCAAGGGTAAAAAATGGCCTCACGTATACGAGAGACCTAAGAACTAGTAAAATTCAATTTATTAGACTATACTTACTGGAAAGGATAACGGGAGATGGTAAATACGCGACAGCTACATCGTTTCGACCCAACAGCGGACTCCAATTGGGGTGAGAGGCAACAGCGCTGGTGGAAACCCTCGTCCCACCACTGAAGAGCGCGGTTGTTCCGAGGATGATAGTAAGCCGCCATGCCTGATGCTCACCATCGTTCCAACAGTGGGCGGCGGTGGCAACCCTACTTGCAGTAATAAGGGCTCCGCCGCAAACACTTATAGCACTAGTGCCTAAAATGTCGCCGATGATACCCGCCTGGAAAATGTAGAAAACTTAGCAAGAACATGGTCGTTTAAAAAAATTGCCAACACAATGTATGTGAAAGTAAAAGATACGTTTTATTTAAGAAAAATCTGCAAATAATATCATTACATATTAAGCGGTAAGCATTCATTTTTTTTTTATATTCAAAATATTACAGCAGTACTGTAGACATAACCTAAAATGGCACAATCCCAAAACCCAGGCAGCTCATGTAATTTTTTAATCAAAAAACCAAACATAAGTTGTGATTGCAGACCACCATAAAGAGAAAAAAATCGGTGACAATCATTATAGATATCCCAATCGATTACCTGGAAAGGATATTGTCCAACAGCTGCCGGGACACCACCAACAATTCGGATGCTGCTTTCTTCAGCTTTACGAATCCTTTCAGCTTCGGGAATTCCTACTTTTGCATGATAACCGTATCCAGTGTTCCCATGCACATTATAAGCATTATCTGCATAGGCGTAACTTGCCAATACGAACAAAATCACACAGAACTGCATTTTGGTGTATTTAGAAATGGACTGTTACCTCATTATTCGTTACTTCTATAAATTATAAAAAAACAATTAGGAATGTTGATTGATATCAGATAAAATATGTAATCAATCGTGGTATTTTGATGCTGTTATATAATATTGTGGACTTTAATTACTAACTAAAGACTGTCATGTCACGATATACATATTGCAGAAGTAAATTTTCTAATCACTATGTGATAGTAATAACAGCATCTAAATCCATCGCATTATTTTGTAGAAAGAAGCGGACAAACAGACGCAGATAGCGACTTTGTTTTATTCTATGTATTGATTTAGCTATAGACCCAAATGTAAATGGAAATTGTAAAATTTTCACATAAAGCATAATAGTTTATTTTTTTATTAACTGGCTTTAAATCACCCAATAACACTCAATAAGCAATATACCTAAACATTAAATTGCAAATATTAAAATAACATTTCAAGATATAAGAATGACGATGGAATATTAACGAAAATGCTTGAAATGTTTTGGTTTACATTTAATAGTTGATAGGCCAGTTTGCCCGCAATGCGCTCCTACAAACAATTTCAGTCTCTGCAAGCACAGGGGACTGTCACTCAAGCCCTCTCGCGGAACAAGCCAATGATATTAGCTGGCCACTTATTCTAGACCCACGCCACTCTTACCAAAATCCCCCTCGCGATCTACATTCAAAGCGTTGTAGGAAGTACGGGAGGCCAATTTACTCTAGCCTTTCTGTTTAGTCTAAAGTCGAAACTCTTTAGTTATGCTGACATTGTATTCAGATTCAATTCACTTATGGTCCTGTCAGTTTATCTTTCATTTTTGTCGGCTGTTAGGCATAATTTAATTGCTTTGTATTTTGTTGTTTACTGGATATAATTAAAATCAAGTTGCATATTATATTGTTTAACTTACGTTGGTGGCAATTATATTTTTTTCATACTTAAGATATAGTTATGAGATTAATATATCAAATCAAATAATATCTATAGCACTGGATTAAGTACTTATATGAAGAAATCCTTAAAGCCAGATAATTTGAATCAGCAGAGCTGCGGGAAAACCTAGTTAATAATACTATTGATGATTAAACAAGTGTTGTTATCATGTCACGTCAGTTGCTATCATCGCACGTATTCTGTATTTTACAAATCATTCATCAATACTTGTTAATGATTTTATCAAGTTATACCGCTTAAAGATTGTTTTGTAATAAACAAAAAGTGATGATCAGGGAATTCAACCTCAAAAAAATATTGACAATATTTTTTTTGGTCATGAAAAATTATAACATATGGATATAATTTTTCATGACCAAATTTAGTAACATATGGTTTTTGGATATGAAGAGTCTAAAATTATATGATTTAGGTAGACGCCAGTAAACAAGGTACAAAAGAGGAGGAGTATGGGTGAGAAGTGGGGGTTTTGAGTGCCCTGTAGTAGAGTACGATCAGCATGATAAAAGTCTTATAAATATTTTTATACTTTAGATAACTAGTATTTAGTTTTCATAAGTCAATGTACTAACTAAATGGAGTGAGTATGAAATAAACGAGATAAATTGCTTACAATTGTCGAAAGAACTAGGAAACGTTTTAAAAGTGATAAATTATGCATAAAGGATAGAAAGAACTAGGAAACGTAATGTGCGCCGAATTGAGATTAGATTAGTCGGAGCGAACTCGAAACGGAGTGAGTGGTGGCGGGCTCAAACATTAATCGAATTTCGGTCTTCACCGGGCGAACGATCAAGTGTGCGTTAGTTCACATTACCAGGCCTCTCGACTCACTCGATACTTCGACTCGAGTGTTCGATATACGATATCGACTCGAGATGTCTGCCACGAGTGATTGCAGGATGTCAAGGGGCCGTAACAGTGCAGCGGTGCAATGCGATTCACCATGCATGGCAGGATAGTAAGCACTCACTTCATTGTTCGTACATACCGTGGTCAGCTCGTATTTTCAATGGACTTAACCATTCGATCATCTGTGCACAAACTAACCGTTATATAAGGATTTGTTTCAGCTCACATTATCGTGATGAATGAATTTTCAAATATTTATCGTAATCTGATTAAGATAAAAAAGTGATAGAACCAATGTTCTGTTCGACAAGATAATGTGTTTGGATCAATTTATATAAGTCAGAAAACTGCATGAGTATTTATTTCTTTGAATATTTATATAAATATAGATTTAATTGTTTTAAGTCTATTAATAGTAGTAATAAGTCTAGTCTGGGAATAATGGGATATCTTATTTTGAGTTTTTATTTTATTATGCGAAAATTTCATGGTTCAGATTAAATAAGATTGGATTAGACTATCATTCGTCTATAAAGTATAATATTACCGATATAATGTATACAATAGATACGGTATCTGTCAATATAACATTAAGTCAATAGTAACAAAGAAGTGCACCAGGACCTCAATTATAAGTCAGAGATTGAAATAGTAAATAATTTAACGAACACAAGAGAGCGTGCCCGTCGTTTAGCTGTAAAGATTATCGCAGCTCGTAAGCTCGGATTAGCTGCAGTTTACACATAACCCGCTCATCGATCTGAACCTGATTGACAGCGGTTTGGGGCGCAGACAATGCGTAAACTATTATGCTGTCGCTCCAAATGGTAATGCAGCTATTTTGTAAACCTTATTCGAGTACGGTGTGGAATATTATAATGTGCATAATTTCGTTTTGTGGGAGTTAGGTATATTTTTACATATCGGGTCTGGATGGTTTCGTGATGAATGATCCATGACTTACGTTTCATAAGGTACTTATTGAATATTACTTATTATGCTTCTAAATAAAGCAACGATAGCTAAGCGAGGCGTGGTACGGAATGTCAAAAGTCGCAGTTTCAAAACGAGCCCTATCGGCATACACGTCTGACTAAACGGTGAAGGAAACATCTTGAGGAAACCTGTATACCTGAGAATTATTTGTAACAATTTCAAAGTTAGGTACGTATGTGAAGTCCGCACTTTTGCCATTTATAGTACAAGTTATCAAGCAATAAACGCTTATTTCCGGACTTTTTAAAATAATAATTACAGGAGCATTGTGATAATTTTAATAAATACCGTTAAAAGAAGCTACATAGATTATGTGTATTTAGACTACTACCATAATACCACTTTAATACAAAGAATATAAAAATTAAAACCCTTTTTATAACCTTTTAAACCGAACATATTCCTTGTGTATTTAAAACAATTACCAACACAAATTCAAAATGAACGTTTAAAAAAAAATATATAATTAAACACGAATGTTCGGAACGTGACAGCGATGGGACATTAAAGCCACCAACCGACTAAATAACGTTAGAGCACCCTTGTTACAGCAATTACGGGCGGCGAGTGGGTTAAAATGTAGGCCCGTTTTAAAGTTTTCATCCGGATTTAGCGCCGCATCGGGCGACAGAGTTTAAAGCATCAATCAAACCAGCACCGACGGGTTATGGCCATTGCTTTATGGTTTTATCCGTCTGTAATTTTTATTGTTTTATTCTCTTCTTCTTGAAATTTTATTAGCGAATAAAATAGTGACCTGATTGTTTCGTTACATGAGGAAATATTTTTATAGAGTTTGCAATTAGTATTGCATGCTGTAAAAATTTTTCCTCATTGGAACGTTTACTGCTTTTATGGTACTACAATAATTATTTCGGTTAATTGAAGTGTCTATCTATAGTAGGACATCTTTATTATATAGTACCTATCTGCAATTATTAAATTATTGATTTCGACTGCTGAGTTATTTGAAGATTTATTTTTATAGCAGAACCCAACAAACAAGTAAGAGGGTCACCTGATGGTAAGTGATCTGCCCATGAACATTCATAATACCTGCGGGATCATGGATGTGCTGTCAACCTTAAAGGAAACATATAATTAAGAATTTTTTTTATCAACACAATCTTCAGTAACATATTGCAGATAAGCGTGGTGATGAGACTAACGAACGATATAGATATCATGCTTAATTATAATTATTTCCTGAAGCTGGGATGTGAAAAATTGCATCGTGATGGTAAGATCTTGTAGGGACACGGAAAATACTACTTGAAACGACTTCAATCAGGTTGGTAATCAGTAGTAATCTCATGACTAATTTGTCGAGGCTAATTTTCGTTGTTCTGTTTTTTTTTTCACCTGACTGATGAGCTGAGTGTGTCGATCGGCTGATGGTAATATGAATAATGCTCGGCTCATCAAAAACAGTAGCAATACCACTCAGAACTAGGTACTCCATTTCACTAAGCTTATATCCTTGAAATACAAGATGTCACATATAAGAAATGAACTCCTCGAATTGAGAACCGTCGAATTACGAACCTCCTAAGTCCTACGGTTTTGATCGGTTAATTTTGCCCATTAAATTTACAAAGAAAAAAGGATGCAATATAATTCATCCATATCACGATGAGTATTGAGCCGCTTGGTGCCTCCTCTACTTGAGAAATCAGCGTGGGCAGTTGGTGAGATTCACACCCAACTTTATATAAACTGGCCTCGTATAAATAAATAAATATGAAATAAATAAATACACTCAACAGTCACACACATAGTCCTGACCTGACAGTAAGATACGAGTCTTGTGTGGTGGGTATCAGGAACTCTTTTTTTTGTTGCCTTGATTGGCAGACGAGCAAGCGGCCTGCCTGATAAGCGGTCACCGTCGCACATGGAAATCGGCAATGCCAAGGGCACAGCCAAGCCGCTGTCTACCACTACTTTCGGTCTCACAGCACCCATGCCCCGAGACAAATATTTGTGGATCACACAAATGTTTGTCTCGGTGCGGGGATCGAACCCGCGGCCTCTCGCTTTACAGCCGGCTACTAGTTGCCTACGCCACGGAGGCTGTCAAAATCAATATACATTTTATGTAAACTGATCATTTTTATGTATCTCATTACTCGAATGATACTATAGCGCCAAATTGATGTACGCGGCGTAATTACCTTAATTTAGTGGAGGATAAATGAGTCAATCAACTTCTACATACATTAATTTTATCGTGAATTAACTTATACGTTGTAATAAATTTCAATTGTTTTTTACACAGTATGTAAATTGATTACGGCGTCTACTGAATGTTGTTTTCCACAAACTGACACGCTCGATGCATAATTCATTTAACAGTATTATATGCAACGTGTGGAAGGTTTTATTACATTTAATACCTTTTGTAACAATGATGGATAATCTGCAGTTTTAATGTCATCGCTTTATAAATGAACTAGCTTTTACTTTCGGCTTCGTCCATGTGAAACGAAATATGTGTTTTGTTTATCACCTAGGTATGTTACAGCGGATTGATGCAAGATTTTAATAAATTTGCCCACTTCTTGTCATCACTTCAGAGGCTAAATGTAAAAAATAGTAAATACCTTTTTAATAAATATAAATAGGAATACGCTGTCAAGCTTGCTACGTTTAGCGGTTTGATACTTTTACGACTTTTCAGCAATATTTCGATTCCATGTCGAACGACAGTGACAGAGCATATTCTAGCAAAGTACTTTAGTAACATAATGTATCATTTCTAGCAATAGGATTTCGCTTAACAATTTTCGGGGGTCATTGTTCGATAAGATGTCGGGTTCGATAAGATGTCGTATAAAATTGAACTGCATCGATAAAATTTTAAGTTTGATATTATACATGTTAACTAATCTTGCTAAGTTTTCGATATAGGAACTATCTATTGCACATGATTCGTAGTACAAAGTAAACTGTTGCTTCCAGCAACTTATTGGATATATTATACTGTTCTTTGTTTCTTAAAATGACTATGGTCTAAAACCTCTTAATGCCTTTTGAATTCTATTAAAATTGACGTGATTTCTAAATAAAATTGTTTCAAATAATTACTTTTATTTTTTATTTTTTTTATGTGGGGCTCTATGCCCCACTCTCGTCCCTCTGATATTATTTTTCAGAGTTTTTACCCATCTGTAAATTCTCAACATTTTTTATTATTATAATAATTACTCGTTAGTTCTGCAGTGGAGGCAACACATTTTTTCAACTCGCGCGTTAGTGGGACATCAGCAGTGAGTGAGCCCACTTGTCCCGGCAACTTACTTCCGACTTGCCGGGATGGCACGGCAACTGAATTAAATAGTTTCCCCTTAAAACTGGGTTGTCGTAAACAATTTGCCCGACTTAGATGGACAGTGGCCGGCCGGCGGTTACTGAATATTGCACTAGTTCAGAAATGTTAGTTCACGTGGTCAACGTCTTGCTAACTTCAATTACTTAAGTTTCACCTTTCATTTATACTATATTAGTTTATGTGAAAATTAATTAGGTTGAATAATTAAAATAAATTATCTTTATTTGTTTGTATTATTGCATAATAATACAAACAATAATTTTAAATTAAAATAATTTTCTATATTGTTTCGGAAACACCTTTGCCAACGAATATTTTTAAGATACCAGGTTTACATAAACACGTTTTGAAAACCTGCATCGAAATTAAATGCAGGGTTGAATAATGTTAGATCGTTTTAGCTAGACTTAAAAATGTTCTCTGAAACTGTAAAATACCCCTTCGAATGAAACTAATAAGGTTATAATTAATCTTTGAACATATTTTGTACCTCACAATTGGCTTACAATAGGTATATAGGAAGTTCCATTTTTGGTACTATATTATTATAGAATTCACATTTTGTTAATAATAACACGAACAAGCCAAATGATACTAAACGAATTCACACATTCTTTCAAAGATTAATCATACACTATGTTTTGTTAAGAACAAAAAAATTGGGTTATCGTTTACTTTTTTTATTTCAAATAGTATTTATTGTTTCTTTTAAGCCCAAATAATCGATATACTTTGATAATAAGCTAACTGGTACACGTAAGGATGGTGCTGTCTAATCCTTCAGCCATTCTTCCCGCAGATCAGATCTCAGGGGAATAATGCTCTTATGGACAGTTTATAAATAGTCCACACATAGTGGTGGTCACAGTAATGCAATTACTATGAAAGACGAATAGATGAAAGACTGTATAGATTGTTTTTTAACCATAGCTAAAAACCCCATTCAAATTGATCCATTCATTTAGGCGCTACAGTGTCACAGACAGATACAACCACACACCCACAGACAAAAAATGGTCACACTAGTAATTTCTATGTCTGTTTGCTTGTCCGTGTATACAGATATAGCAGGATACCGGCGGATGAATAGATATTATTAGATAAAAATTACTACAGCGCGGCGCTCCTACATACCACCTGTATATACACGCCTTATACACGTCTTAGGCTGCCTGTCCATTGAAGCTAAGCTAGGCTGCGGAGCGGAGAAACGGAGAAATATTAACCAATAGGATTGCATACAATCTTCGCTCAGCCCCAGTCGACAGGGATTTGCGAGCTAGTTTAAAAAATCATACATTTTCGGAAGCGGCGCGTGGTAATGGTGCGGGGTAGTGGAGTGAGGCCTCGGAGCGAGGCGGCAGAGCGAGGCAGCGGACCGGGGCATCGGCCCATCGGTGAACGCGGCCTAGCTCCGCACCGCAATACTCGCTCGCTCCGCTCCGCTACCTCGCTCCGCGTCAATGGATAGACACAGTCCGCAACTCCGCACCGCAATACTCGCTCGCTCCGCTCCGCTGCCTCGCTCCGCGTCAATGGACAGACACAGTTTGCAACTCCGCTCCGCAATACTCGCTCGCTCCGCTCCGCTGCCTCGCTTCGCATCAATGGACAGACAGCCTTACGGTGGGGCACGGGCTTCCTCCACTGAATGAGAAGGGTTAGGCCTTAGTCCACCACGCTGGACTTATGCGGGTTTACGGACTTCACATACCTTCGAAACTTTTGTAAATAAATTCTCAGGTTTTGCAGGTTTTCTCATGATGTTTCGTTCACGGACAAGGTAAGCGACAATTAACAATCAATACACACGTAACTTAGCAAAGTCAGATGCTCTTGGGGCTGGTTTTGAACATGCGACTTTTGTCTTGACAGTCCCCGCTGAGCTATCGTTACATATCAATTAATTTGTTATTATTAAAAAAAAAAATAGCCTCAGTTCTGTTGTTCTGTACCATGAATTTTAACTCACCCGGTTCATATAATGAATAAATTTGTTGTAAAGACCGGTAAAATATCTGAGCGGATTACGTAGCTGCTAACTATTTTCATATTTCTCATTAATTTGATTAACGATATGCGATCGCCATCTTAAATAATAAAACTGAATGATGCATGTGGGCATCGTTTTTTTGCGTTCTTTTGGTTGCCAGGCAAAGAGCGTTGTCCACGTGTTAAGCTTATCGTTAGGTCGTAAAACCGGTAAGTCCAGTATAATCACCTGCTCCCCGTTGGGATATGCCGTAGCGATAAATCGTTTTTCCACGAAAACAGAAAAGAATAACAAGATTATAGTGCCTGTAGATATTATAATATCGCTGAAGCACTAATAAAAATTGGCACTGACAATATTATTTAAAGTTTGAATACTGAATTTCTCTGTACTGTGGCACAAGTCAGTTGTCCGTACCATTAGCAAAGTTAAACCCGATGTTTGCCGACTTACCCGCGTAAATCACTCTTGGGAATATATGGAATAAGTAGCTATAAGTAATAGATAATGTATCGTTGTGTTATAAATTTAGAACGCAATTTTCCACAGTCGCAAAACTTTGTATATTTCACCCTGTTGCGATTTATTTTGTGGTCGAAATCCTTTTTTCGATATTGCGGATTTATAATATGTATTTTGAGTTGGGTTCGGAATTTCAGAGTTGAGTTATGTACCAACTTATTTTAGATTAATCATAAATTCGCTGCTGGAGAAGAAGGCAGCATGTTTATGCTACATCGGATAGAAAACATAATAAACATGAAAAGCAATTTTAAAGTTTAAAGAACCAACCTCCTGCTCGTATGTGATGTAAACGGAATAACTATATTAGCATATAAAAGCTATTGGTCTAAGATCCCGGGTCACATCGACCTTCACCCATCTGTTTACCGGATGAATAAATATATCTTAGGGTATAAAATGTGTTGCTGAACTCATACCAATAGGGTTGCCTAGTAAAATATGGTCAAGGAATGTCATCAGAAAGGTAATTTTTTTTTGGTAATCAAGTCAGGGAAATTATAAAAAAATATATATTTTTTTAATGTTAATTAATCACAAGCAACATCACACAGAACTTAGAATTACAAAGCACTGCGTGGCACTCACCTGCGCTCGCCACCCCGAGACATAACATTTGAAGAATGTGAATTTCATAATGCCCAGTAATTTCACTGGCTTCAATGTCCTTCAAACCGAAACACAACAGTGCTTACACACTGTTACTTGGCGGCAAAACAGACAAACCGGTGGTACCAACCCAGACGGCATCTCACATACGAGGGACCTACCACCTTGTCGTTTGTATGTATAAAACCGCATTGGGTCCAATATGATCTAGCCAAGCGAATTTGCAACCGATGTCCAATATTTGGCAGCTATAGCGAGCTACACCTTGGCTCTATCATATATCTTGGTAAGGGACTGAAGACGCTCAATTACTTATTTAATATGATTAGTTGTAGCAAAAGTTTGACCGCGTCTCCCTAAACTTAAACCCTCTCGCTAATCTGACCGCAAGAGACAGGTCACGTCACTTCTTGATCCATCGTGAGGGCGGCTAATGAATGATGATAAATTGTTTTGTCAACCATTACCGCGGAGGGATCATCTCGATTGAGCGCCGAAGGATATTTTATGGTCTTTGATTTTTACCAGTATCGTTAATAAGTAGGGATTGGTATGAAAACAAAACGAGAAAAGATATATATGTTTATTTTTAGTACTCATTCACGCCTGTGATTCCCGAAGGGTAGGCAGAGGTGTAACTATTACACCTACTTTCACAAAGCTTATTTCCGTCTTACTTAGGGCTCGATTCCAGACTTCGGGCTGATGCTGATGATACTGAGCATTTCGTAATAGAAAGACCCAATATCACTTTTACTCGATATGAGAATCGAACTCGAGACCTGAGCACAGCAGTCGTACCGCGTACGCATTAGGTAATATAAGATATACGTAAGAAATCATTAATAATATTTATCATATACAGTGTAGCTTAGTGGGCGAAATTTTACCTCTATAATCATAATATACTTTTTGTTCTATTACGTCACACTACGAGATTTGATATTCAGACATTGACTGTATAAATGTAAATAATTAAACTTAAATTAATAACGCCATTTTATAATTTAATGTACATATTTGTTACAAATATATTAAATTGCATGAAAGCTCTCTTTCTCCATATAAAATTTAAGTAAGGACAAATTTCACACTGCTCTGTGCCGCGCAGTAAGTATATTATGGGTTCAAAATTTTTTCTTTACGTGTTAGTAATATATTGTAGGTAGTTTCTCCAAAATTCGATCCAATATTATTTGCTAAGAATCAACGAAAACATTAGAACTCAACACGGAATCACTACTATAATAAAAACCAATAACAGTATTGTATTACAATAGAAAAGCCAAAATATTTTCAACAAAAGAAAATGCGTCGTCAATACGTAGGTACAATAAATTACGCGACGGGGCTAATAAATCGATACAAGCAAACTTTATTCCAAGATGTTATTCTGTATACATTGCTATTCGCATGGCTGGGTATACCCGAAACACCACTTAGTCCGGTATAATTTTCAATGAGTAATGACTGCAGTGGCAAGCAGTCCGACCTAGGTCAACGCAATACTGGCCCGAGGAGTGGTTTCCGGTGCGAACAATAAAACTATGGAGACGACTTAACTATTTAAGGAAAATATGCTTGCTACTAAATAACAGACCAGACATTTATACATCTTTACATTAAGCATTTAACCTCAAAATATTTATTATGGCCTGAGCTCATGTAGGGTAAAATATTTTATTTTTATGCCTACCTCGCCCAATTCAAGGGTAGATGCGTATTAATTATCCCCGCCTCGGCAGTCGCTGTCGATCTTCATGGTTGTGTAAGGTAGTAGTGGAAGTGATCGAGTTGAACTGGAGAAGAGTGCGATATATAAAATATTAACGAATACCCTGCTTGGTCATCGGCATGCTTTTCTATGCGTTTCTTTTTCAATGGCCGTAATAATATCACCAAACTGTCAATACGGTCAACGTTGTCCAAAACCCATTAATGTCCAGGAACTATACTGGCAATGAAAATATGTGTTTGTTATGCTATTTGGCACAAAGCCTAACCCTGCATTAGGTTAACCTGTGTCGAGGGTATCACGAACTTACCGTCACATAACATCAACACACTAAACAGTCTTAGTGCGTGGATCGCACCCGCGGCCTTTTGTTCGAAAGCCGATTATTAACCTGCTGTGCCACGGAGGTTGTTTAATAAAATTCATTGATTATAAAAATAACACCGTCTCCACAACTCCTGTTCCATGGTAAACTTTGTAGGGCGTCCAAAGATCCGTTACGCTTATCTCGTATTGTAAACATCATACGATGACGTGTCATATGGGTGACAAGATACCGAGGGACTTTAAGTAGGGGATGACGCCGCGGTTCATTTACCGACTTACATTGAAACGTTAAGGAAAGGAAATTACATAGGAAGCGAATTGGTATCGCAGCGCTGGGTCTAAGAAAAATATTATGTACGATATTTTTGTTATTCTAAATCAAATCATTCCAGCTATACAACACTGTGATGATATTGGTAAATCTCTCTTTAGTGATATTGACAATTACAATAAAACTATTGGTTTGAAGAATAACGTTTTCATTTTGTTAGTAGTAGAGCCACGCTATAGACAGTTTATCTACAACATGAATGGGCCAGCTCGACCGGGTCGTTACTAGAGTCCCACAGAAAACCGACGTAAAGTAGCGGCTTGCTGCATTTTGTACCGTGAGTGATATATCCGGAGGCCCAAATCCCCCTCCCTTTCCCAATCCCTTAATTACACCTTTCGTTTAAGGTCGGCAATGCGCTCATGATTCTCTGGTGTTGTTGTTTGGTTCGTTGTTCACGTTTAAAATATGTATGTAATAAGTACTGTTAGATATCTGCATGAAGTATTTTGTGTCCAGCAATGCATCCTTTTAAAATAGATTCATACTTTTAGGTATTATAAATGCTATCTATACATTATCATTTGTCATATCCACTGCGGTCATACTTTACTTCAATCTAATTAATTAATTAATTTAACTATGCATAAATTGCACTCTAATTAAAACAGTGTGAATTTCACAAAGAAATACTAAATCTCTTTCAAAGCAACCACAAATAAAATGGGTTTATATTAATTTAAAAACCCCAGCGCGATATGTTAGCCAGTAAAGTCTATTTTAGTATACAATGTTGCGTTATTCCTCCTTGGGAAGAAATAAAACAATTGCCCGTCTTTAAATGCAGGTGTATAAAGGAAGTTAATGTACAAAGCTGTAGTAGAAAGCCTGGCTCATGTTGCTATACTAGTCTATACTACCTAATCTCCACTGTTTTTACGGTTGATGGTCTATGTCATAAGCTGTTACATACATTATGACGTAAGTCGAGACTCAATTTTTCAAGGCTCTTATGGACCGCTGATTGATATAAAGTCGTTTCCGTTAAATTAAAAGACCCAGCTATTAATTACACTATTTGATTAATATAATTGCTCACAATTGCACTACGCTTACCATCAGGGGTGCAGTGGTGCAGGAGTGCAGTCACTTTGTCGTGCTCGGATAAAAAAAACTACTGAACACATTTTTTTCTTAATCTCGATTTATGATTATCGAGCTCGATTTTCGAGCTTGGAAACAAAAATCATTTAGAATATTCCTATTTTTTTTTCACCCAACAGTTACACACATAGCCCTGACCCCACAGTAAGATACGAGTCTTGTATCGTGGGTATCAGGAACTACGGAGAGACTTTCGGTCTTACAACACCCAGACCCGAAACAAATATTTGTGGATCAGACAAATATTTGCTCGGTGCGGGAATCGAACCCACGGCCTCACGTTTCACAGTCTGCTACTCGCCCACTGCGCCACGGAGGCTGCAAGTATGTTTCTCCTCCGTATTTATCATCCGGGTAGCAAGCAGGAATTAAAATGTTCCGTTCACAGACGCTATGGTACCACAGGCATAACATATTCTTCTTTATTGTCGGAGGTAAAAAGGTGGCAACATTGACCGAGCTCTCTTCTCTATCTGTCGACCTTTGGTTTACTATCTTCAGTAACGGTAAACTAATTTTTCTTGAGAACTTACGGCCCATGGCTTCATCAAGTATTTTATTATACTAGAATTTTATAGGAATGTATTTAGTTCAATACTTTCACATGAGTAATGTGTTTACTGGTTGAATTTTGCAATAACAGTTTTTAATAGCAAAATTAAATATAAATTATCTAAAAATTTGTTATATTGAAAATAGAAAAACTTAACGTCAAAGTATATAAAATCAGTCAACAAGTTGATGGACAAGTCCTAATTTGTTTAAAATGTATTACATTATTAAATTACTAAATGTAGTGTTCTGATTTTTTCAACAGCACTCTATCTCGTATAATACTGGGCGCGAACACTAAAACGGACGGGCGTTTTAGTTTTTACGAAAATATATAATTAATTAAATCTGATCCCTCAATACTGGACAACCCAGCCTGTGGGAATAGGCTCTCATCAGTTGTAGCCCGCTCCATCTATTGACTTATACCACCGCCTTCCATAATGCATAGCACACAGCACTCACGCGCCGCGATTGTTCTTTTCTGGCGAGGAATTAGTAAACATTGCGAAATGCTTTTTAATACTGCATTCAGTATATCGTACCTAAAAGATTATGTATGAAAGCTTTTAGCTTTTATGACGACTTATTTTTGTGCGCAACACGGATATGTCTAATCCTCGATTCTATCAACAATATTTCGATAGAGTTTTAGTGGTAGTTTTCAGTTTTTGAAAGCGTGTTGGCATTTTTAATAAATATTTTTTACGTATAAATCGTTGTTTTAGTGTAGAATAGGTATATTTGAACATGTTTGTTTTAGAAATAATAAGTAGGAATGTTAATAAAAATATTTTATTGATATGAGCCTTATAAACAATATTTTTTAAAGCAAATTAGAACTTATAATTGTACTATTTTGTATTGTGTAAACATTAATCTTACAACATAATGTACTAAAAGGTTTCTTATAATGCGGATTTTTTCACAAAATATCTCCTATTATAATTATTTTAATTTATACGTGACATCGAAATTAAAAGTATATTATCTGGTTTTTTTTTGCACAAAGATACAGATAATAAACTATGTAATTGGATTTTAGTGTACAAATACTATCTAAGGATTAAGCAGGGTGAAAGTTTCATACGTTGTTTCTGGCACATAAAATCGACTCGCTTAAGGCCATAAAAACGTAATTTTTAATTGAATTTCTAAACTACTACCTTTTGCTGGGATGAATCTACCATGAAAGCCGTTTTTAGAATATGAAGTAATTTTTATGAGTTATGAAGATTAGCCTATAGCACTTAGGGATGATGTTACTTTCTATCGGTGTAAGAATATTCAGAATCCGATCAGACGTTTCAGAGATTACTCCCTACAAATAAACTTATAAACTAACAAATAGCTTTTGCCCGTGATTCACGCTTAAGTGATTCAGTGTAACAGTATCCTAAGCCGCCGCCCCTAAATAGGAAAAAAATTAAAGAATCCTGCGCATTAATTAAGCATACGCACAATTTTCTCCAAACTACGACGGTTTGACGCACGAAACGAAACCCAGGTGAAAAATTTACAATTTCCTAATTCAAGTCTACTTGTGTACCAAATTTTATCCAAATACGTTAAGGCGTAGTGATGAAAAATTAAGTAAGTGAACATAATAATATTAGGGATTGATATAATACGTACAGAATACGTTTTACAAGTCGACTAGGAAGACGTACACAACATTCTTGAAGAGCATGCGGTGTGAACTAATGGCATTGATGTAACAGAATGCACCGGACGGTGATAGCGACGTGGTTGCCTGTGGTTGGCGCGAGCATCGCTCAGCAACCACAAATGCGACGCGACACCTGTCCGGAATGCGCCGTGTGCTTGCATCCAACCGCAGATGCAACACACGCACCTGTTACTTACATGTAGGGAATAAACTACTATATTTTGTACAAACTTTTCTTCGCCGGCGTGATCTGCTATTTCCGGGATAAAAAGTAGCCTATGTTCATCAGGGGTAATGTAGGATTCTAATGGTTGAAGAATTTCTCGAATCGGTCCAGTAGTTTTTTTACATACAAAAATACAAATCTTTCTTCTTTATAATATTGTTGTAGATAAAAATCTGCAGTAAAACGACAATTCTTTAATGTAAGAGATAGACAGTCGATATGACCGAATATAATGAGATGGTAGCAAGCCCACAACCACGTAGACCACGTAGAATCGAACCCGCAGTCTCTCGCTTTACTGCTGGCCACACGCCTACTGTGCTACAGAGACTGCTTAACTTCTGTCAATTCAATGCAAATAATATTTATTATTCTACGTTTAGCAAAATAATATTTCTCGTATTAACGTGTTCTATCAATATTACACTGTGGCCACACGAGACTAAGTTAATGTGTGGAACGGAACGTTAGGCTCAATTCGAGTGTGACTCAGATTACAGACGCATTCGGATTGCCTACATACCTATTGGGTTTTAACATGACCACACTAGGCTAGATCCTACAGTGGATATTATATGTATTGCACTATAAGCCACGATAATAAGCTTCATAGTTATTTTTAGTTTAGTTTATATTTATAAATCCGTGCAAAATATTGTTTTTTTAAAGTTTGACATCTTGTCTGTCCCTGTGTGTCGCAAAAAGGATGCAACCCATAGCAACTAAATGGAGATACTGAGTTTGTTTTGCTAAATTGATTAATTTAAATTGATTTGAATACCGTATTTTTGCAAGATTGTACATGGAATATGTTTCATGACCGATTTTTCACAAAAACACAAGATAAAATTGGTATAAATTACTGAATTTAGTAAAACAAAATCAGTATCTCCATTTGAACTTGCTGTGGATTGGATCCTTTTTGCGTAACTACGTCCTATTTATCTGTAACATCGTAGTGCTTCTGTAAGAGTAAATACATTTGTAAAATTAGAATAGGAAAAGATAATCTCCGAAAAAATCTGCTGTTCTTTAAACATACAAACATGGGGTTATTTTGAACAATTAGAGTAATTGCGGGAAAAATGTTCAAAAAGGGTATTGCCAGTGTACGGAAGTTTTAGTATTTTATAATGCAACGCTGCCGCCTGTTTTGTTTGTTAAAAAGGTAAGAGACTCCCGCCCATACACCCGCCACTGTAACTCCTGTGCACAGGATCAACAGTGGCACGCATTTTTGTTGACATCGAGCAGTGAAGCTCGGCGAGTCTCTGGGAATACCTACTTATCTTTGTCCCGCAACGATATTAATCAGATAGAAGTTTAGGAAGAATTTGGAAACATAAAAGCCTCCGTGGAGCAGCGGGCGAGTAGCCGGCTATGAAACGAGAGGCCGCGGGTTCGATCCCCGCACCGAGACAAATGTTTGTGTGATCCACAAATATTTGTTTCGGGGTCTGGGTGTTGTGAGACCGAAAGTCTCTCGTAGTTCCTGATACCCACAATAAAAGACTCGTATCTTACGGTGGGGTTAGGACTATGTATGTGACTGTTGGGTGTATTTATTTATTTATTTATAAAAAAAGGTTAAAAAAGGTTGTCGGAACTTTTATTATCATTTGTATTCCAAGCAATCAGTCGAATAAATAAGATGTCTGTATCCTGTTAGTCCCAGATTGACAAAATAGTCTCAATTTAATTATGGATATATCGTTATGTCTGTTCTTAAACATGTTAATGTATTGATTTAAAACTACATCATTAGAGAGCGTGTTTAATGGCCTTATCAGTCTGTTATTTATGAAATGTTATCTATGGGGATTATTATTACAAAGAATAATGGTGAATTGAAGATGCATCTGACATGATCATTGGTGTTACGTGGAGAGTAGATCCATAGAAATTATTTTAATATCCTACGAGGATAATTAATGTGAAACTCTACAACGGGTAACACCAAACGCACCACGATTCGGGTTTTAAAGTTTATAATCAACTAGCTTTTGCTCGCGGCTCCGCCCGCGTGATCTGCTTTTTCCGGGATAAAAAGTATCGAATGTCTTATTCTTATGTATAAGTTATATTATTGTAAAGTTTCATTAAAACCCATTCATTCAGTTTTTACGTGAAAGAGTAAGAAACATACATCCATACTTACAAACTTTCGCGATTATAATATTAGTAGGATACAACCTGCTGGTATATATTATCAAGTCAGAGCCGACCTTACGGAGTAGGACAGGAAGATAATTGTTCGTAGATATCGTATTCTAAAATGCCATTAAAATTCTAGTACCGAAATCCTTCAGCAGCAGGTCCCTTTAGTTCGGCACCCCGTCATTAGCGAGCAGCCGCGATGCGTGACTCTTTATGGGATATGGGCCGTGACTCCTGTTTCACCCCGTTCACCCGTTCGCCCTAAACGCGGGCACGTGTGCGAATTAATCCTGATTTTTTCCCGATAAATCACCCGCCACCAAGCGAAGGTCCGTTGTATTCAATTTCGTTTCTCGTAGGTATGGTGGCCATTTACAATTCTGCTCATGTAAATAGGTGATTTTGACATTGTACTCCGGGCGTCATCGGTTTTCAAAAAATATGTAAAATAAATAAATACACCCAACAGTCACACACGTAGTCCTGACCCCACAGTAAGATACGAGTCTTGTGTCATAGGTATCAGGAACTACGAGATACTTTCGGTCTTACAACATCCAGACCCCAAGACCAATATTTGTAGATCACACAAATGTTTGTCTTGGTGCGGGGATCGAACCCGGTACTTACCCATGATACTTAAGACAGTTAATCTAGAAAATTGGGTACCTACCAGTTTTGTTACGCTTCTCTTCACGTTGACAGCATGATGATTTTTAATTTTGTTGTCTTTTATTTTAATCTGATAAATAACATTTAGAAGTTAAAAATGTATAAGAATATTTCGTTATTAAAAAAAACTCATTTCGGTGAGGGTCCTCAGGATTTAAGAGCCCTATATATTTAAAACAAAATGTTCAAACATTAACTCTGTGTACGTAATAGCCTAATTAGTGTGATGACGGAATAAAACAAAGAGCAAAACAGTATATACGGCGAATGTTAAGATGATCCCAAACATTAACACTTTGGGAGTCGTTTCTAGCATTACGAACGCGCACTCGCATCCATACTGGCTGCGAAATTAGAATGTACATTTTATTGTACCAAATCATAAGTATATATCACAGAGAACAAGCAAAATCACTTTCTGCGACGACATTACGTTTGTTAATGTGTGAAAATACTTTACTGGTCGTGTGTTCTTCATCATTATTTATTTCGAGCCCCGATTAACCGCGAACCGTACATGATTCGGGTATTTTATGGATAACAATACGTGTTTATAAAATTTGCATACCTTCATTCGCACTCTTCCTCGACCATTACCTTTCCATTTTGTAAATAATTTAGGAGCCCTCTAGGACTCCGGCCAAATATTAAAAGTGATGGGTCCCCGAGGTTTAATATTAGACTCCCCTCGTATTAAATTTTCTGTCACGCGAAATTCCCAAATGCATACGACAGATATTTTTTGCACATGTTCGTATTCGCGTCTTTTGTTCTCTCGTTCGACACAGAATGTCACTTGTACTGCCGATACTTAAATTCGAAGTAATCGATTCCATCCATAATTCATTTTACAAATTCAATTTCACTTTTGTCATTTATGAAATTATTTTGTGGATTCGTTCCTTGTGAGAACCGATAAACTTTACAATTATAAGTATTATTGTTAAGTTACTCTTGCTGTAGGTATTGTTTTTATTTAAAATGTTTTAGCTTATGTTCCGGTAGAATTAATGAATCATAAAAATATTAACGAATATTAGCAGTATTAATCTTTATAAATATAAAAATAATTATAATAATAGATTATATAGTTCTTTTTATTTTAAGTCTTTTAAATTACGGATTTTGTATTTATTAATTGTAACAACTCACTTTTTGGTATGTTAAATACTTAATTATCAAATAATACACCATATTAATATGCATAATTTTAAGACATTAACATTTCGTGTCATAAAAATTAATGCAATTTTAAATTAGTTTGATAAATCGTAATGAAAGAGTCATGTGACACCATTTTATATTCATATGAGATAGGCTCAGAAACTAAGCAAGTTCCGCGGGGTGTTGAATGATGAACCTCATTGTAAATGCATCAAATTCACAGAACAAAACTAATCTGGAGCCCGAGGGCTATAAAAATGTCCCACTTGCCAGCGCAACATTAAAAATAGATGAGCACAAGGTGTAATCTCAGCGATTCTTATTATAAAATTTTGCATCCTAAATGTTTCACATTTTTCAACACACTTCATTTCGTTACGCCTCGAAAGAGAGTAATTCTGCTATTACGTCATACAAAGTAGACTTGAAAATAGCATATCCGGCTTACCTACATAAAAAAACTAATTGGATGCCTTTAAGTGTTCGCGTAAGATATTTTAAAGTACATTTATATTAAGGTCATTTTTGGTATGAATAAATTTTGTTTACTTAGCTTGTTTTTGACCCCATTGAACGTTGAGGTTCCAGAAGTAAATGTAATAAATCTCAGCAACAATAAGCGTTGATTTATCAAAATGAAATCTCTTTGTAGAGAGGATTAATCAAATTTATCGCTCATTTGAATCTTCAATTCATTTTAAAAGGGTCCACTTGTAGACTTTAAATATCATTGTTTACATTCGACCCGACATGATTACGCAAATAATGTAATAACGTCTTGTCTTAATATCAAAACGATGACGAATAAAAGAAATATGTTACACAAAATCCTTACCTGTCCCGCGTTTCTGCTTGGATGCATCCCCTGTAAACTTACAAATATGCCGCGACATCCCCCTGTCTTGGGATAACAGGAACATTGTTTGTTCTTCGTATTTTTATAAGCCCCGCAATAAAACGTTTGCATTTTACATTTTTGGGACCCATAAATAAAAATACGCACGTAAAATTGCATTTTAAGCATTTCTAAAAGGCGACCCGTCACCTTTGGCCGAAAGGATCCACGTAGGTTTTGCGAGGGGACATTAAACTTTAACAATAACGACCGGCCGTGCGTATTGTGATATTCTGAATTTGGGAATTTATAGCCTATTATAAAATAGTCATAGGAGTGTTCCGTATGCAATCTCTAGATACAAAATGGTTTCAATGTTTTGTCTATCAATTCTAAAACGCGTATAAACAAATAATAAATTAACAAACCAGATTACATTCGGCCATGTCCTGCGTCGCCCACGGCGATGGCAGTCGGGTTGGGGTTCAAGTGAAATTAAATTACGAGTTGACAAAATGAGTTACGCCCTTTTCTGTAGATTAACAAACAAAAACTGATGGTATAAGGGTCAGACTGACATTAATGTTGTTAGAGGCAAATGACTCTATTCTTCGCGGACGTGTCGCCGGCCCGTTGTTGGCTCACAATGCTACAATTTAAACTCGCCATTGTTCTTGTTCATTCCAGTCCCGATTTAGTTGTGCGCTTTTATCGTTGCCCATTTGAATTGCGACACAGTCGCGTATCTGTATCTCTTGACGCTTCACTTGCTCTCTGTCGGCTCTATTATCGCGTGAAAAATAGCTTCGTTTTCATATAACATGAGATATTCGGGATGTTTTAGTAAAAAAGTAAATCTCGATCTTGTTTACATTTAGTGACGACAATATTGAGTATTTGCAAAGTGAAGTAATTCATTTTTAGATGCTTTAGGAAAAAAAAATGTGTTAAACTGACACATAGAAGAATAGAAACACCGTCGTTCCCACTAAGGTTTCGTGAATAGATATTTAAGTAGTAGACTTTACGAAACACTCAAAATATGTTTGAAGAATTGGGCGATGCCTGATAAACTTTATATAGTATAAAATCGAAAGTATCAAGAATATTTAGCCTGCCCTTGGAATATAAACCACCAAGCCGTCATGCCTAAAGTGTTCACCCCCAACAGAGTAAACCCTGTAGACAAACTAAACACGCCGGCCACAAATCGTAGGGGGCTAAACTCGTTGAAATTTTCCACGGTTCCTAATCCAATTAATTTAAAAATCACCATAGGTTATTGTTATGTAAATCTGTGCAAACTTCGCGGGCAGACGTAGGCATGACTAATTGTTAATTCGGCTAATGCGCTTACGAGAGTGGGGCATCGCACGTCCCACTATGTACTTAATAAGGGATTACACGCCTGACCTCACCGCACTTCTGTCTATACTAAGCTTTACTATGATCTTATCAGTTTAACCTATTTTAATTTGCTAAAGCTAGGCTTTGTAGGTGTCGATTGTCGACACTGTGGCGTTATGTTAGCTATATATACATAAAGTTTTTCAATTATTGTTATAGTCAGTTCGTAAACTTTGCTGCTGCTGCTGTTTTACGTCCTTCGTATTTGAATTCGAATTCTGAATAAATGGCACCGCTTTGTCTATCTCTGCCGCCAAGTAGCAGCGTATAAGCATAGTTTGGTTCCGGTTAGAAGGCTATTGAGGTCAATGAAATAACTGGGCATTCTGTGACTTAACATCTTATGTCTCGGGGTGATGAGCGCAGTCCAGTATCATGCAGTCAAAAATCTTTTTTGACTGTTCCGATTGCCTATGTCTTGAATATCAACAATAAACCACGCCATTATTTTGACTACGGTATCAAGTCAACCGTACTGTGAAACGTTCTGGTCAAGCTACTGATATTTAGTGCTCTTAGTGACCAATCAGATATTCGTCCGCTAGTTGACCCTTCTTTGCAACTGTCTTAAATACACCGTAAATAATTATTTAATGTAGGCGAAATCCGCAGCCGCACGCGCCGTCCCGCCCGTGAAATAATAAATTACATGCTTCACTGATGCATTTGAAGACTTCTTTGATACTGCATTTTTACATAGAACCCTCCATGAATTGTTTATAATAATTAAGTCCTTATTTGTTAAGTTACTGCTACTTTATTATATTGATGGTCTGATGGACCGTTATAGGATTGTTTATTGTAGTGAGTGGTGAAGTTATGTAACAAAAGTTATGAAACTATTTCTATTTATTCACTGAATTGACGATACGGGCAGGTTGATCGCCTGACGGTATACGCCACTCCTGACTATAAATAGCAGTAATACATAAACTTTGAAATACAAAGAACTGCGTGGATATTGATTACTACATCATTTTCATCAAATTTTGTTATTCAAAAATGTTTATTTACGTCATTTTAATAAGACACAGTCGTCGCAATGAAGTCGGAGATACTGAACTCTATTGACTTTCATCGTCTTTATGATATCTTGAGAGGATCACAGCATTTTTTTTATAGCACATAATTACGAAACTAGTTATTCGCTTGATTTCAATATACCTACTCGTCAATTGCTGTACAACCCAGTTGATTAATGAAGCACTACGACTGAAACGATATGTGTTAAGAGACATATTATGCCAAGTAATTCAGTAGAACTACTAATTAAGTTAGTAATCTTCAGTAATCTGATATAACAGAAACTGCTGGTGGTATGATATTGTTGGACTTGTTTGGATCGAGTTCCAGGATCAGCCAGTGTATATCCGGTTCTCCCGAGGGGCTTGCGACATGACTTGATTGTTGGCTGGGGCGGGTATAGAGGTACTTCCTTGTAGGATTCCTTGACATCCCTCTTTGAAGAGGGAAGAAGCATTTATACAGGCCGGCATGACTCTGGTGGTCAACTAAACTCATTATTTGTCGGTGGTTGCTGGTTTTTTGGACTGCACTACGCTTACCATAAAGTGTAGAGCAGTCACTTTGTCGTGCTGGAATAAAATAAAAACTAGAATTCACACTTAATATACATCATACTGAATTCCACCATACTGTAAGACTCGCTTAAGTTACTAAGATATGATAAGTCTATTAACTCCTGCTCTCCGGTTTATGACGTAATCTAAAATCTAATCTTCGGACCGTTCCTGAGACAAACTACTTGTAACTTGTCATGGTAGTTCCTCACTGCACGTTGGGACGGCACTTCCTACCATTATGTCTGCGTTATTTGAAGCCATTTAAACTCAACACACGTACTTGCTTAGAGTAAACTTTATCTTTGCTTATAAGCAAATTATGTTGACATAAAAGCAGATTGGTTTATAAGGTTAAGAGGCCGTCTGGATTGGTACCACCGCTTTGTCTATTTCTGCCGCCAAGCAACAGTGTGTAAGCACTGTTGTGTTTCGGTTTGAAGGACATTGAAGCCAGTGAAATTACTGGGCATTATGAGACTTAACATCCTATGTCTCGGAGTGACGAGCGCAGTTCAGTGCCATGCATTGCTTTGTAATTCAAAGTTCTGTGAGGTGTTGCTTCTGTTTATGAGCAGGCGTGGCGCTTACCATCAGGTGAGGGCCTTGCTCGTTTCGTCATGCATTCAAATAAAAAACATTCAAGTCAGCTCCAAATTACTTACGTCTTTAATGTCGAGAAAATCCTTCGACCCAAAACTATTTTATACCTATATCTTGATATAGAAATCAAAGCCACAGTATAGTTATACAGTATAGTATAACTTTTCCAATATGCACAGAACCAAACTATGTATTTACGCTTCTAAATGATGCTTACCATATTAAAATATTTAAAATCCCTAAATCCTTAATTACAAATCCTAAGCAATAAATACTCTATGTGATTGTCTCTTTTGTCATCGCTACCATTATTAAGGCGCGCTACGTACAAAAATGTAATGCGCTTTTGATTATCGTATCACACTCCTCAACTAAAATATCGTTTAGCATGTATAAAAGACCATAATTATGAAAACTTCCTCACGGAACACGCAAGGGCCTTGACATACGGAAGGTCAAAATAGCATGCCTCCCTTCATCAGCTATTTAATATTATCGGCAACAACATCGTCGCGAACACGGCGACATTAGCAATTCATACGAAATAACACATAACAATAGTAATCAGCCGGTTGGTTGTGAAAGAAAAATCACATTTCGCCAGCAGGCAAGGCGGTGCCAAGCACAGATTTCGTCGGCAATGTATCGTGAAATTAGTTTAGTGGCACTATATAATTACGCGCCCTCACTTTTTATAGTCCCCGGTCCTCGGCCGAGGGTGCCCGCCCCGGTCTGTTATGACGAAAATGTCAACCCGGTATGCGACTTGATGAATCGACACTATTTTAAACATTTTATCCTTGCGTTAACTCTGATACTCGTCTAATGTCGGTAACATCTTTCTCACGGGTCACAATAAAACACAAACAAACTGAAAGATACATTTTATAGATTTATTATATAAAATCTTAACGCTACATTTTGATTTTTAACTTATTATAGTAACATGTGAAATTTACAGAGCTATTCCGTTAGTATATAATAGTAATTAGTTTATAATTATTGCGCAAGACCTTCCCGGATAGCGGGACATCTTTATGAATCACTAAATACTTAAATACTGAGTCTTAGCTAATACAATAAACGACGAAGCTCAGATATTTCTTACGAATATATCTATTTAAAAAAATTCATGTATTTACATTATGATATGAAAAAAGTTTGAAAAATATTTATATTTGCGAAACGAAAGCATATTTCGAAGCACCTATTAGGCTATATTATTCTACTATAGCAGTTCTAGCATATGGCTAGAGTTTTAAAATAATGGTACATCGTTAATTATCACTTGAAAGACGTTAAAATCAAGTAATTTGAATAATTCTTTATAGTCTATAAATTAGTAGGTAACCAGATGAGCAAGTTAACATATTATAACCTGTATCTATATTTTGAAATCTAAACATAGTTGTGTAGATTTAGTGACTCGCTAAAATAGTAAAAAGATACAGGACTTTGTTATTTTTTAGACAATCAGATTTTATTAGACCTCTTTAAGTACAATTATTTTAATAGATACAGGAGTCATTTAATGTTAAAAATTCCACAGATGAAACTTTTCCGTGGACTAAATTATGCGAGATCTATTACGGACTTATTTAAAACTTGGGCAGCGGAATGTCAAATGGCGTTTTAGAATAAATTTCTAGAAAAAATATACACGTTCCTATAATTCTTTGTAAAATTCATTATTTAAAATTTGTTAGCTGCGTGTATAAATATATTGGTGTAAGTATTGGTGATTGTTTTAATATATGTACAAGTTATTAAGTAATAATCTTATGATATGGAGTTACGTTGATGTAGGTACCGAGGGTATGATACGTGACAGTTTGGGCTAAAATCTTATTATGTAAAAATCTGCACAACATTCTAATGGTGTTTGACTAAATTAAAAAGTTAATCTGTCGTTTGAGAGTCATTATTGCAGGGTAATAAGTACTGAGAAAGTTATTACGGCGCTTAAATACTCCGCTTTCCTCCATTAAAGTAGTCGAGACTAAGATTACGACGTAGGGCAAATAGTTGATTAGTGCACTACTCTTTAATCATTTCTTTTATGCTCTTAGATAGACATTTAGGTACAATATACATAACATATAAAGAAAATAATAATGAAAACATCGTCCAAGACACTTTTATAATAACACAATTTATTTCTCAGCTAACGAATAAATATCAGCTTTGATGTATTGTTAAAGTCTGTCATTTCGTATATTTTATTGAATACTTATTAGGACATAAATTTAACTACAGAAATAAATTAGTGTAACAAATAAAGTTGACTTTACGAGTATTGTTATTCGAGATCGTGTTTATAAATTACCCTGCCTAATGACTGTCGAATCTAATCGTAAAGTTGTTATTAAGAATATAGCTTGCGCTTTACCTAGAATAGAGCATTACATTATTTTTTATTTCGATACGGGAATAATAAATAAAACATACAATGAGGTTCTCAATGATAATTTAGACTTAAGTGCCGTCAATAGTTAATACTTAAAAAATACGTTTTTCCTAAACGAGTTTTCTTATTATATCACAGGCTTAAATTATATATTACCATTAGGGACGTGCATACTATACGTACACTTATAAATAGGTACAGTCAAACGAAATTAGGTAACTATTTACACAAATAGGGGAAAAATAATGAGGCGTACCCTCCCACAACCCTCGGAGATTTCGAATTACGACCGCAATGTAGTAACGCATGGTGCTACCTATCTTTATACTTGCATCGTTAATATACTATGAAATAAACATCTTGATCGTACACAAATAAAGAAATTAAATCGCCTATATTCATCTTATATAGCTCTTTAAATTATATTATCAGATATCAATTACGTCTATTATATAATTAATACTCTTTTTAAATAAAAAAAAATATAAATGCAAAGGAACATCTATAAAACTCGTCTAAGAATATCAAAACTAATTCCATTCGATAACTCTAACAATTTCTCTATTCACTTACCCAACGAACAAAGCGTACTTACATTTTGAAAAATTTGAATTCTAAATCATTTTATTTTACATACGATTTACCAACAAAGCAACTCACAACGCTCTTATTTATATCGTTCCATCGAAAATTTTATCATAAAAGTGTCCGTTATAATTTTGAGTGTCCAATCACCTTCTCATGTTCCCGTCGGACATGTGGAACGATGCACTAATTTTCACTATATTCCAATATATTTTTTGAAAAGCTATGGGTTGTCATGGTTGATTAAATATACTACAGTCTTGAGCTCGTACATTATAGAATGGCTATGAATTTATATCTTGGAGCGGATGTATTGTGACGGAATTTCTCACGAGAATATGTTGAAGTATTTCAGGCCAGCCGACACGTACGGCACAGGTATCGCTCCTGCATAGTAGTTTACGGATTGAAACATGAGATAGGCGATGTTCAGGAGCTATCACACTATTTCATTTGGGTGTGTGTTCTGATTTGAGTCATTTTGTCTTGCGCATTGCTGAAAAAAACGTTCAATAACTGATTATAAAAAAAATACTATTTTAATTCTAGTTCTTTAAACCAAATTAGAGTGGTTTATTTGTCTCTTTACGGGTTAACTACTAAAACGTTGTTGTTTTAAATCGATTTAGATATTTAGTTTTTCCTAGGGATAGTTGGCTCCTAATTGTTTTATTTAAAGAAACAATAGTTTACCTCTTGTTTTCGTTCCCACGTTTTCATCGCTGTCTTATACTTTTCAAATTCATGACACCAATTGGAGTATATTTTTTGGTATTCGTTGCTTTTTTCGGGAGGAGAACATCTGGAAAAAGGACAGAAGAAATCATTTTTGGGACTGACTTTCGACGTTTTGTTATTATGTAAACCGTTACAGTCTTACCTGTGAGTATCTACAGTAATATTGTATGAGCAAAGTAATGAACCCCCCAGCCAGCAATCGTATCTTCCAGCATCAGCTTCATTCACGGATATTATCAATAATCCGTGTTCCGAAGTCTCGATATATTTCTCTGGTTTGCTGAAAATAAAATTAGATAATGATCAAGATTGTTTCATCGTACTATTCAATGTTAAATGTTGCGTACAAAGGAAGTTTTTAAATTTGCTGTTATCATATTACTTCATATTTTCATAGTAGTTTCATGATGTGCGTAATTGCAATAAATATTCTTTATGTATATTATTGTGTAGACACCCTGCTGCGAGAATTATTATGGGTCAAAGCTAAATTGTACTTATATTTTTAATTGCTAATTTTCTAGGTTAACTTTTATAAAGCACGTTACACTATGAATTTACTAGTTGCAGAGTATTTGATAGCATTTTAGATCAATACAACAATCTGGTATAATGATTTTCGTCAAATTATATACACTATTAATCACTCCCACCTAGTTTATATTTCTAAACAAAATTAAATTATGACTGTTAGTAATATGGGTAGTATTTAGAGTTTTCGACAATCGGATTGGATAATTAGTATTTGTTAATGTGAATACATATATACATCATTAGAGAGGACATCATTATAAAGAAGCCCGATTCCCAGTGCCCTGGGGTCACAATAGGTTATGTTACAAGGCCCAGAATATTTATAACTTATAATTGATTTTTATGTTTAAATTTTGTACTGCTATAAAAAGTACACTGAAATAAGAAAATTTAAAACGTACGTTTACTTTACAAATACCGAAGGCATTCCAAAACACCGTACAGTGAATTAGAAAACCGTAAACAAAATGTAAATGCCAAAGTTTCCCCTTGCATTTTAATTGTGAAAGCGGAAGTGCGATAACAGAAGATTTGGGAGCCCTTTAATTAATGTTGTTGCATGCGTGTTCAATTGGTCTGTTTTCTAAATAACTTCACCTATTTAATGTGTATTTATCTTCGCCCGTACAAAGTTAAATTATTGCGTTGGTGCCTTTGTTGTAATTAAATTCTGGGTTCTTAAACACCCATTAAATACTTTTGTATATGCTTTCAAAGTTAAGGATGGTATTATGGATACATTACGAAGTATGTATGAGGTTAAATGAGCTCTTGAAGAAATAAATATATTTGAATGGAGTTTAACACCTGTTTGGGGAAGTTTATTACGATATTTTGTGTTTAAATGTGATGTCATCCTTCTCGGTTGGGTTAGTAAAAAAGTGTAAAATAATGTGAGTTTGTAGAAATATCGCTATGGTTATATGATTTTGTTGTTGAATTAGACTGTCTATCCTTTTTGTTCTCTCAAAACCAGGTGAAACGAACATACTGGTGTCTTTTCCTTCAATTATTGTTTAGTTCAAATTATTAATAACCCAGAAGAGTTGACGTTAGAAAGGCGGCTGATCGTTATATCTACAAGGCAAATCTTTTGTAACATTTAAATCATGTTACGCCAACCCTACTGCGAGTGGGATAAGGGCAAGTGGAAGGAAGGAGGGAAATTATTTATAGTATTTCATAGCATAGGCTGGCAAATGAGTAAGTAGATCACCTAATGGTTAGCGATCTTCACCGCCAACGATACCAGAAAAATTATGGATGCGTTGCGGACCCTAAAGATAAGGGATAGGGAAGGAGAGGGAGATTTGTGCCTCCGGATATCTTACTCATGAAACGCAGTAGCAACGCGATACTTTACGTCGGTTTTCTGTGAAACAGTGGTTACGACCAGGTCGAGCCGGCCCATTCACGATGCAGATAAAACTGTTTTAGCTTGACTCCACCACATTGGAAATCAACTTACTTAAACGTGATTGGATGCCGTCCCTTTTCTCTCGAGTAATGGAACCATGTTACAGCTCGCGGCTGCAGGACCTCTGGCATTTTGACGAAACTGCCCAGATGTAGGCTCTGGCCCCAGGTAGCTGATACACTCTTGCGAGCTATTGATGAGT
This sequence comes from Amorpha juglandis, assembly GCA_949126905.1. Classification (NCBI taxonomy): domain Eukaryota; kingdom Metazoa; phylum Arthropoda; class Insecta; order Lepidoptera; family Sphingidae; genus Amorpha; species Amorpha juglandis. The sequence continues at coordinate 7,064,418 of OX421380.1, forward strand.
CGCATATGTCAGCTGTTTCATTTGCCACGTCTTGAATCAATCTAAAGAAAACATCAAGAGTTTTAGATCGCGTCATACATTTATTCTGCAAGGGTATATTGTTCAACAATTCGCATTGGTTTGTAGGGTGGGCTATAGCCCAGTTTACCATAGAAATGTTGGGCGAAACCTGAACTCAGTAGGGCGTAAATACGCTAATGTTATATAATGAGTCCCTTCAAGATTTTAATACCATATAAATTAGTTATTTGTGTACCAGCAATGCATAATAATTATCAGGAATTCGGAATTTAATTATTATAATATTATGTATTTACTACGACTGCAATTTATCTTGTACTGTATAGTTATTCCATATCATCTACACACTTTCATTTATTTGAGACTATAACTTAGTTTTTTTTATTAGTTCTAGTTATGAGACGAGCAACCTACTCGCTTGATACGTGAAAAACAGTAACAGATAAATACCAGACAATATATTATTATATTAGTGGTAGGCAGCGGCTTGGCTGTGCCCCTGGCATTGCCGATGTCCATGAGCGGCGGTGACCGCTTACCATCAGGCGGGCCGCTTGCTCGTCTGCCTATCAAGGCAATAAAAAAAAAAATGAAATTGGTACCACTTACCCCGGTACGTATTCCCGACAAACACCGGTGTCCCGGTCCCACCCACAGTAGGGATCGCGAGCACATCGCACACAAGCATCATATCTTCTTGCACAGAGAGCCAAACGCAGTTGCAGTACTCTTCTATCAGAAGCTGCATAGAGTGATCCGTGGACGCGAGATATAGCCATGGCCTGTGGGAAACAAAATTTAACATACATTAAAATAAATTATATTGATATAATTTTGCTTTCAACATATATTTTACACATACACAAGAAGGAAGGCCTGTCGCGAAGGGCACCATTGGAGCTAATTGTTGGCTAGTCTTATAACGTTTCTACGAGCCATTTATAGCAGATTATAGTGGTTTAAAATGGTAAAGCTATGCCGTTGAGACTATTGTCTCAGCACGAATGAGCTGTATCAAACGGATTAGTAGCACCGTCTCCCAGAAAACTGACATGAAGTGGCAGTTTGCTACTACTTTTTGTAGCGGGTGTAATATATCCAAATTCCTAATCCCCATTCCTTTTCTTGAAAGTCATGGAATACATGTAGCGTTTTCTATTTTTACAAGTATTTTGATGATCTCTAATGTGATCTTCCTACTCCTTGAATACAAAGACTAAGAAAAATGGAAGTATGGAAGAGTTTAGGAAGAGTAAGTTTACTAGTATTTTTTTTTTTTTTTTTTTTTTTTTTTTTTTTATCCTGGCTCGGCAAAATGACTACGCCACACCTGATGGTAAGTGTAACGCAATCCAGGAATAGTGTCGACCAAAGACAAACAGTGTGTCTATCGTTGGTCGGCACAATCATGCCGGCCTGCCTAACTGCTTCTTCACACTCCGTTTAAAGGACCCAATATTATAGGAAGGAGGGAACACGTGTGCCGGCAAACTATTCCACAGCTTAATGGTCCGGCAGAAGTACGAATTTGCGAACTTTTTAGTTCGAGCCGAGATGGAGGAGACCACGAAGCTGTGGCTCCGCAAGCCAGCACGCGTGGTTCTGTTAAGGAAAGGCGAGGATGGGATAAGGTCAAACAATTCTTCGGAGCATTCACCGTGATACAGACGGTACAAGACGCTCAGTGAGGCAATGTCCCTCCGCAATTGTAGCGGTTCTAAGCGTCTTGTAACGTCTGCATCATTCACAACGCGGACAGCCCGACGCTGCAATCCGTCCAAGGCATCGAGTAAGTATTGGGCGGAACCGTCCCAAAGGTGCGAACAGTACTCCACACCCGGCCGCGCTTGCGCTTTGTATAAGCGGTAAAGCTGACCGGGAGTAAAAAACCGACGCACCCTGTTCAGGATTCCGACCCTGCGTGAAGTGGCGGATATTACGCCCTCGATGTGGTTCCTTGGATTCAGATTGCAGCAAATATCCATACCCAGGATATTAAGGCTATTCCGCATTGCGAGCGGGATACCCCGAAGATTGGGGAGGGGAGAGAACGGGGATTTCTTGCACGTGAACGCGCACACCTGTGTTTTCTTGGCATTGAACTCAACCAGATTTCTTGCACCCCATTCCGAAATGAGATCCAAGGTCCGGTTAAGCTCAATGACGAGATTCTCTCGCTCCCTCTCAGTGACTTCCCGGCTACCTGGAGGCTTACTGCAGTAACGCCCATGCACTGTGCTGTCATCTGCATAGCAATGAATGTTACCGAGTGGTAACATATCATTGATATGCAGAATAAACAAGGTGGGCGAAAGCACAGAGCCTTGTGGGACTCCGGCATTAACTGTCATGAGCCGTGAAGCATGTCCTTCGACAAGGACACGCATTCTGCGCTCATGCAGAAAGCCGGAGATCCACGTGCACAGGTTGTCGGGGAGCCCATATGCCGGAAGCTTGGAGAGAAGACCACGGTGCCAGACCCTATCAAATGCCTTAGCAATGTCGAGACTTACGGCTAGAGCCTCGCCATGCTTATCAACCGCCTCACCCCAGCGATGTAGCATGTACGCTAAAAGATCACCCGTTGATCGTTTCGACCGAAAGCCGTATTGTCGGTCACTGATCAGCGAGTGATCCTCCAGGTAGCGGATCAACTGTGTATTTATGATCCGCTCCATTACTTTGCACATCACTGAGGTTATGGCGATTGGACGGTAGTTGCTAGGGTCCGACCGATCACCTTTTTTTGGGATCGGTTGCACATTGGCCTCTCTCCAAGATTGGGGCACAATACCCGAGAGGAAGGAAGAGCGGTATAGGCGCGTCAGCACAGGTGACAACTCGGCTGCGCACATTTTAAGGACCACCGCGGGGATACCATCCGGACCACTAGCCTTGCGGACGTCGAGGAACCGTAATTCACGCCGCACATCACAATGCCTGATACGAACATCCGGCATGGAGTGTCCGCAATCAGGCATTGTGGGCGGCGGTGCATCACCGTCCTCGAGCCGCGAATTAGCCGCAAAGAGTTCCGCCAATAGAGTGGCTTTCTCTTGCGGCCTGTGGGCCAGAGATCCATCCGGATATCTCAGCGGTGGCAACGAGGGGCGACAGAAATTAGATTGGACGGCTCTGGCAAGACTCCAATAAGCACGACTGCTCGTCGGATGATCCGCCAAAGCCCGTCCAATCCTGTTGATGCGCTGGGCATCCGCTCTGACGTACGCCTTCTTGCAGGCCTTGGTGGCTTGGTTATAGGCCGCTTTGAGAGAACTTATGTTGGGATCCTTCATAGCGCGACCCCTAATCCAATCGCGATACGCAGCCTGTTTCTCACTAACAGCATCTGCGCATTCGCGATTGAACCAGGAGCGTCCGCGACCACCACCGACGACCTCCGAGGAAGGAATGTAATATTCCATTCCTAACCGGATCTCGTCGGCAATAGCGTCGGCACTCGCGGAAGGATCGTTACCCTCAAAGCAGCGCTGCCCCCAAGGGATGGATGCGAAATACTCTCGCATACCATCCCAATCTGCAGACGAGTAGTGCCAGATTCTGCGCCTGACTTTGACTGGCGAAGAAGGCGCAGAACGAGGCACTGTGGATCCAACCAGGCAATGATCGGAGGTACCCAATGGGGCGCCCACCGTCACACTGTACCCGGCTGGATGACTCGTCAGCAGAAGGTCCAGCAATGAAGGCGTGTGACTTGCCACATCTGGGATTCTGGTGGGCTGATTCACCAGTTGTGACAAGTCGTGAGTCAGAGCAAATGCATGAGCAGTACGTCCAGCATGGTCAGTCTTGGAGGAGCCCAACCACAGCTCATGGTGCGCGTTGAAGTCCCCCAAGACCACCAGTTCCGCTGTCGGATACTGCTCCAGCACATCGTCTGTCGCCTGGCTGATATAGTTAAACAGCCGAGTTGTCTCGTCATCCCCGTTATGGGATCTGTAAAGGCACACATAGATCCGGCTCTGGGAGCCAAGATCCACGTGTACCCACAGTGTGGAAAAGGAAGGGTCCTCCATGCAGTGCAGACGGCGACAGCTGACGTCCGACCGGACATACAAACATACCCCGGCCCTTGGCTTGAAGCTCTCTTCAAGCAAGTAGCCGGGATAGTGCAAATATGCCATATCGGTCGGACGGCAGATCTGCGTTTCCGTCAAGAAGAGCATTGCAGGCCGGGCCGTCTCAAGATGGTGGTGGACGGCACTAAGGTTCGAATGGAGTCCACGGATGTTAGTGAACCCCATTGTGAACGCGGTGGTGGGGCTGTGCACCGCTGTAGGACCTGCTCTCTTTAATGGCACTGTCATGGTGGGTAATATGGAAGGAAGAAGGAAGAAGCAGCTTGAGGGACCTGCAACATGACAGATGGATGACCGTGACATGCACATAGTTACCAGGCTGCCGAACGGAGACAGACTGAACCGCCGGACGGAAGGGCCCCCGTACCCTCCCGGGATAGGCCGCCGGGACCCCACATCCGGTCACCAACCGGCACGACGGACCTACCCAAGATTATGCGTGGCATGGTGGGGCAGCCTCTCGAGGTGGTTAGTCTCGATTGGGCCCCTGTACTGTACCACGGGCGGCCAGCGGGACAACCGTTTCTACGGGTCTCCCTGGCCGGCAGTTCAATCCATCTCCATCCGACAATGAACCGATATACATGACTCTGCCAGCCATCATGTCACGCTGCAGGCCCCCCAAGAACCGGATGTACACAGGCTGATCCTGGAACGCGACCCACACAATATGTGAGTCACTATGGCAGGTTTTTCACCACGTGTACGGTGGTCGCTATCCGGCCGGATGTAAACATCCTACCACCAGCAACAGATGATATTAAAATGACTTAAAAATCAAAGAAAATCTAATTGGTGTGTTTAATACTGAAGTAGTAGTAGAAATAAAGGATATCTTATTTTATTCTATCGTATTCTATATTGATGATCTCACCTGAATAGGTTCACCTGGTGTCACGTCAAAAATATCAAGTAAAGCAGACTGACTATCACCGTTTCGAGACCATTGCACAATCTTGTGAATCTTTCCCTCGTCTGTAACAAACAAAAAATAAATTTATATCAATAATATCTAAATCTTAATATCCTAAAGTGACTAATAATATATTATTATCTCCCATAAAGTATATTCATGTATTTTGATAATGCTATTAAGGAAATTCCAATGGTTCATTGCATTCTCGGATCAATTAGTGGAATCTCGGCGGATAAGATGTTTGCTGGAGCGTCTTAATTATTATAATTGAGTGCTAATTTATTATTACCAAGTACATAAGCGCGGGAAGTGACTGATTTGACACTTTCTGAGATTCCAACATTACCTATTAATACCATTATATCAACGTTTGTTATAATTGGTTTCTATTTATTGATATAGTACTATTTTAACATCATCTTATTTTGCTCTTCCGATTTGTAGATTATTTACATGTTTTGATATTACACTACGCCTTATTTTGATTATTTTTATTAAATCTCAGGGAGAAATAACATGCTCACCACAAACCTAACACCACCAACACGATGTATTTCCCACCAACCTAAACACGATATATTTGCTATTTATAATCGAAAATTAAGAAACTGCAGACGGGTTGGTTCAGAGAGTTCTATCTAGTAACATAATATATTATTGTTATAACATGTTATAAGATGAAATTAGCCTTCCAATAAAGTAATCATCGAAATCGGTTCATTCGTTTCAAGAACGTTTCAGCTTTCGGATGCTTTAGATTTCGGATCTAGCTGAGATTAAAAAGGTTTCAATCTTTATAACACTTCTTGTTTATCGAGGGTTAAAAACTAGAAACTAAGACGCTCTAATGGTTAGAGAAAATTCTACAGATAGATAAATCTAGCGCATAACTATTCCATTAATTATAGAGCTTCATAAACAACTTTAGAAGCAATAAGTCACGAATACAAAACTGATGATGCACTTTTCAAACAGCTTGTTTAGCCCTGATAAATAGCGTGTGCCCGCGAAAACGACTTCCTCGATTAATTTGTCTCGACGCGGAGTAACTCGTACGCTTCGAATGTTTATTTATCAGCTAACTTTTGTATTCTCGTTAGAAGTTATAAATAACAAAACTCTCCAGCCTGACAATCTATTATTTTTTAAAATCTGTTCACACTTATTATCGGTCAATATTTCTGCTTCTAGTACTATCATATTATTTTCTGAATTTTTTGTATTATCTTTATTTTTACCAGTTGCCACGACCATAACTGCGCCAGGAGCTCTCTCTAGAATTTTATTTAATCGTGAAACCTAGTTTTGGTATAAATCATATTTTGGTATAAATCAGTTCCAATGCCGCTAAAATATTTATTTTAGATGCATCTATTAGTTTCATGATGTTAAAAATATTCACTATTACTATAGCTTCTAAAATTATCGTTGTTATAGCAAAGAAATCAAAATTAAGTAAGACTTGGTATAATAATAATTAATTGTGTTAAAAAATATTTTGTTATGTTTACTTTGTATATTGTATTGGCAGATTATGAATTAAACATATTTGTGGGGATATGTTTGAGCATACATTAAATATATTATTGTGGAAAATAACAAAATATTCACTACACTGTAAATCTATCTTTTACCTAAAAGAGAATTATACGAACAGCCTTTTCCGGGATAAAAAGCAGCCTATACATCCAGGTCATGATCCACCTGTGTGTTCTAAATTCATCTAAAATCGTTCAGCCGTTAAGGCGTAATTGACTAACAAACATCCGAATTCACAAAGTCAGAAACATCCAAACTTTCACATTTATAATTATAATAAAAAATAATTTAAACTAGTAAGTAAGCTAAGAACGAGGATTATGAATAAAGGTTGAAAAGAAATTGAAATAGAACACAGCCCTAAAATGTTCGCGCCCTGTGTTCTTAAAATGTTGCTAAGAATGGTAATGAACATTCATTGTTCCACCAATACAACCCAATCGAAGACTAAAACTGACAAATAATTAAGAACTTTAATTAAAAAAAATCCAGTATGTGTGCTGAAATAGAAAAAGGAAACACAATCGTTGCGTACGTGGTTTCAACAAAGGTACATAAGGTCATGTCGCCCGCAGCTTCCTTACAAAGAGGCTGAATCACGATTGAATTAATATTCGGCCCACGAATCTTAATAGCTAATTGGATTAGAGGCATGTACCGAAATTACTAAACCCGTCTACGTACAATGCTAACTCGCACGTGTAGCAGAATGTCGCCCTACAGCCGTGGCAACGTGGCATTATTGTGTTCGTTATAGCCACTGAGTTATAAATCAGTAATTATATCAGCCCTCTTGTTAGTGGATGGTAATATATCGATTGTGTGAATACGCGCGTATTGTGCAATCGTAAACAGTTGTTTCATCGTATTGCAAATCGAATTGTTTGAAAAATAGGCACGTATTTTTATTTTTCTCTATTTGTTGTGCCAGTGTTAGTTGAGACTAATGTTAAGAAAGAAATTGGTGATAATTGTAGTAATTAATGTGAAAAATTAAATGCGCAAAGCTACGACATATTATTACTGTAATTTACGTTAAAGTACAATTATCTTTTATCGCACCTCTTATTTGAAGTTGAACAAATAATAAAATATAATTTTCGCAGTCATTTTCATTATTGCGTTTCCCATTTGTTTTAAACATTTACACTTATTAAATGTAAAGTTTGTCATAAAACAGCGGGAGAATCCACTCGCAACACATCCGCATACATTTCGGCAACACTAGAATTTGAAATATCCTTATTAGCAAGTCTGAACTCCAGGTAATCCATAAAGTATCTAAGCTCATTTTGCGTAAGAATATTTATAGACGGTCTTACTAGCTCAGTTCACTCAAATATTATTAGTATATTCTGGAAACAGTTTATACTTGGGTTGTTGGGATCACGTATTTCGTTCTGAGACGGAAAGTTTATGCTATTTTTATGTAGGCAGAAAAACATTAATATTTCATGAATATTTTGTAGAATTTCTGATATTATATTAGCCCTACATTATCTTTACGAGTATAAATGAGTTATGAAATTTATTTTCACAGTAGAATGAAATTATAATTTGAAGTATTTATGTACCTATTTCTATCAATTCAAAGCAGGTGGCTATTAATTTGACGGGTATTTATATGTACAATTTTATTTTAGTAACATTATTGTTAACATGCAAAGGTATGCTGATTTACTCTGTATTACCGTATTTAGATTATCTACTACTACTAGGTAGATATTATCTACCAACTTAAAAACAACTGACGGACAGGATATTCTTTTTAATCACCAGCTAACCGTGTCAAAACGCCGGCAAATGGCAATACAGCCTAGAAATGACACATTGGTCCATCAAGCTAACAAGGAATACTTGTTTGTAATTAGTCATGGATTAATAAGTGCCGCGAGACATCCCGTATCGGTGTGACATCGCAACCCATTAGTTTCGTAGATCGACCCGCCTGTGATTGACGCAAACAAGTGCCGTTAATTATGTTTCCTGAATGTAATATGAAGTTTAGTCCGCAGAGACGCACACGATCAATTATTACTAACAGGTTCGTCTCGCGTGCCTAACTGACAAAGTATAACCTCATTGTATCTACTACACACATCGTCTTCATCATCAACCCCTTGATCATTTATCATTTAAAATATAATTGTTTTATAAATTGTTATGTATCCTTAAAGCTGAATCATAAAACATCTTGATTTCGTTATTGAACATGAATTGATCAATCTGCTTGACCAATTTCTAGTACATGAAAATTGGTTGTACCCATTAACTGAACTGTCAGTTTTGACTGATCCTACGTAGTGTCTAACTCCATAATTACAACATGGATGTTTGTGATTAGTTGGCGAACCTTGTACTCTAACGTTTGATACGGATGAAATATATTAGAGTTTGACGTCGACTTGGCAATCGAATTTGCTATGTAAATTGCGTATAGCTAACGTGTGTGATTAAATATGTATGCTAAATCCTTATAACATGTCTAATATAAGGAAGGATGGAGGGATCGAAATAATTTATTTATGGAACTCTGGAGTCAATTAGTTCGTTTAGTATTCGGTTGAAACAAAACAAACATAAATATCGATCTCATACATATCTATTTAACGGGAGATACATTGAACAAATGTTTACATGGCTAAACAATATCTGACATAATAATTTGTTAAGAGTGAACTGCTTTAAAACAATAGTTCGTTATATTTATATTTTTCAATCTGGCTAGACGCAATAATTGACCACGATTTTTTAAATGAATACACACAAGCATCATTTATCTATATTTTATGCCATAAGATACAGACATCTTAGGTTAAGCTGTCGGTGTTTTATGATTATCACCCAATTATTAAAACTAATATTATGTATCACAGATAACCTATGTGTAGTTATTAGCTGATGTATTTAATATGGTGTTATTTGTTATATCTGGAGACCCAAATCTCCTCTTCCCTTCCCAATCGCTTAATTATCGAAAATATTTGTATCGGTGCGAGAATCGAAGCCGCGGCCTCTCGATTCACAGCCTACCACGCCACGGAGGCTATCTCGTTTGTCAGCCTATGCTATAAACAAACTCAAGATAATACAAAAAGAACAATCGACATCACACAACAAGAACACATTGGAGAAGTGTCTTGATACTGTTACAGAAGGTACACGAGAAAGCATTCAACAAACTTGTGTACAAATGTGGGGAGATACTACGGCCCCCGACTCAAATCTGTTTACCGGAGCCCTGTTACATGTTTTAAGCTTTAAGACGTGACACATCGTAATGTGTCAAAGGACTAATATTGAGTGTTACAAGAGCTCGTAATGTTCAAGTTACACACACATCTTCTAGGAGCGCCGTACGGATTGCGGTTTTAGAGACTTTTAGCAGAATTTTAACGACTGCTTGTCAAAATAAGCAAGGACAAGTCTCTACCACGCTTGGTATATTTGCTAAACAATTTGAAACGGCAAAGCGTTAGTTAAGTTAGTTAGTGTTTATGAATACGATCCTAAAACATTAACGAGCGGAATTAAATATCCTGATGGTTTTGATAGAATTAAATTTAGGCTGATTTAGTGGATGGCGGTCTGAAAGGAATAATTTTTATTTCCACTCAGAATATCAATCATCAAATAAGTCCTTATCTGACGGGTATATTACGTAACATACATGATTATAAACAATCGAATTAAAAACCTCCCTTTAAGGAGTTGATTAAAGATATTAAAACATTTTGGTACGAGTTTGATAGCCACGTTATAGACTGTTTTGTCTACAGCATGAATAGGCCGCTTTGACCGGATTATTACTACTGTTTCACAGATAGCATGCGTGAAGTAGTAGCTTGCTGTTGTGATTGGTACGGCACGGTGACTAGGAAATCCGGAGCTGAAAATCTCTACTCCTCTTCCCAATCCCTTAATTATCCTTTTACTTTAAGGTCAACAGCGTGTCCATTATTCTTGTGGTATTGTGGATGTTCAGGAGAGGTAGAGATCCCTTACTATCAGGTGACCCACCTGTAAGTCTGCCGAACTCGTTTATAAGAAATTTGTTGATTAGTATTTCGAACGCAATATGATTTCCAGATACTCTGTCTATAAGGTCTATTTATTTCGATTTCAGTAAATATACTTCCTTTCACTAGGGATATAAATTTAAGTAGTAGTTCGAAAATTATCCGAACTCAAATTAATTTCTATTACCATTCATTGGAACAAGTTGACAGATAATCTATATTGATGTATCCACATTTCGGATCGGCAGCCGGTGTGGTTTATAAATAAATTTATTTCTAGTGATTAATTCCGATCACGGTCGGCCTGAGCAAAATAATTAAACAATCCCATATTGGACGGGAACAGACGTGCCGCTCCCCGAGGATCTGCCGCCTAAACAATAACGAACTTGCCAAGGAAACGAATGAAAATGTCAGACCACGGAATCTCAACTAAACTATTACGTAAAAAAAAACTATCTGAGCATAATTACTGTTCTGCCTTCGGCTACCAATATACAAATTGACTTTCTGTTTTGGTTAGCATTTTATGAAAGCTCGTTTCAAAAGAGAAAAATATACCTTCGAAAATATTCAAATTGAAGACAGTTACAGAACAGAACGTCGACTGTAATTATCCTGCCATATTACTTTCCCTTCGAGCTACCAATGTCATCTCCGACAATTTCAAAAGAAATAATCCCACAATCCAATAAAGATTTTGCTTCGACAGGCCTAAGTGAAAACTTTTTGCGATCCCCGAACAATATAAGTTTTATTCCTCCAAGTGGTATAAATTCACAAACACAAAGTAGCTCTAACATCTTTATTGCTTTTCATAAAAAACCTCCACGTTACCTTGCGGTTAGAGATTTAGATGAGTTCCCCCTATGACCATATTTCTGGCAGGACATTCAATGCCAATTGTGGTTATTAATGTCAACGTTATTAAATCTTACTCTTTCTTATCACATTGCAATGGTTTAAAAGTCTACTACACTTATCAAATTATGCATCTAAATTGTTGTGACTATAGCTAAAAGCGCTAATCTTATTGCACATTTTGTTGTTTTTTTATGATATTCTTGTCATAATTTTGATCGCATTTCATCATCAAATATTGTCATCAAATATTAGTAACGATATATCTATGCTAAATGCATGCAATGTAATATATTATTATGCATATCTTGTATTTATTCATAAACATACATCGACTGTTCATTCTGATATAATATACTGTAAACAAGACAATTCTGTCTACTGTAGCTATTATCATATTTTTTTACCAATTCAGTTTATCAAGATGCTATAGCCTTAGTGTAATACGTGAAGTTTGATGTATTGAGCGATTTCTAGTGCCGATCCTGTGAGAACTTTTATCACGAATCGCAATATGTATTTTATAGGTGTCGTAAATCGGACGACTTGGGTTTTTAACGTTTGCCTGCGAGCGTTGGGCTGACTTTTACGAGATTTCACGTCCGAATTTTATGTCAGTTCCACTGTATAAGATTTTCTTATATATGCCGTTAACGTAATTAATGATGATATTCTTATTGATCGAACTGATGACGTCACCCATACAAACTACTTTTTATTTTATCTCAAAATGGCTGGCATGATTCTATAATTATTTTGCTTAACGTTTGTGGTTTATTTTTACCGTCATATCACTGAGAAGACAAACATTGTTCTGTCGTTTGGCATATAAAAATCTTTTTTTTTGCCTAGCGTATCCCGGCTTTTTGTCAGAGTGCGCCTCCCTACTTAAATGGTTCCACTTTGTCCGGTCTTGAGCATCCTCGGAAAGACAATCAGCGCTCATGTCTTCATACAATTAAATAACAATTTAAATGCTTTTTTCATACAAATATTGTAAGTATTTATTTGAAATTTGAGGTCGACTTTCGACCAATCGGCAACAACTTGTTTTAATTTATAGGTACCTAACAATCGCTTCTACGAAAAGTTTCCACAGTGATAAAGAGCGACGACATTGCGTTGAATAACACATGCCTTAACATATACACTGAAATATTTGACAGCCGCTAATGCAAAATTAAATAAATCACTTCGATATTGAATCCATAAACAACGAACTCATTAAACGGATGATTATTCACAACACGTCCAAAAGGTGTATTTTAAAAAAGCTTTCATCGTGGCCAACATTAGGGATGCCACAACCTCACCGCTCTCGTGCCACCGACAAAACTTTTCCTTTCGCACACCTTTTGATATTCAATATACTACGGGCCCTAAGCAATCCTTTGATGAGATGTTTTATGCAAAAAACGTTGAGCGATGTTAGCGGGGCGCGAATAACCGTTCAAAAGTGAACACATTAGTATTCTTGATCTCACCCGGAGACACGGCCTCTCCCTCCAATTTTGGGGAAATAAAAAATCAATGTTTATTCCCGCTGGACGCGATTCGAATGCTAATTATAGGTATAACTAATTGCTTTGTGTTTGCGTGAAGGTGCAATCGTTTTATAAATGGCTCTCGAGTGCCGCGCGACAATCCGGATTGAATTTTTCCCCTGGTTGGGCTATTTCGGTAATGGAATAATTAATGAATTTTTAATTTCAATCGACGTTCGTCCTTTTTATCTATCCTCAATGGGCCTAGTAGCGATCGCGTTTTACAACCGACTTAATTTTGTTCCCGTCTGGCTGTCTATTGTTTTGTGGAATTCAGCAACATTACTCGCAGGTAAAATCAAAATAAAGGGTAGTGGTATGAGTCCGGCATGGAGCAACGGAAGGCAAGGTGTGCAAACTATAAATTACTTTGGAAATTCCGTTCCGGCATATCGGATCGCAACTCGGCAATAAATATTGTTCATTTTCGTCCTGTGGGCAATGCACATCGATGAAGCACGGAGTTATGCTGCGCTGGGAACGGTACCGCATCGCAACAAACGTGTCGGTATATAATATAGCTACGGTCGCGATTGTGGCAACCCGACCGAGTGCCTCATATAAGCCCCGCATCTACCACACTAATACCGTACCTACACCTTAACATATCATTTTGCATGGACCGCATTTCATGTTTATGGCAAAACTTGGACTTCATGCACTTAGGCAAATGGGTTTCCGATACTTATAACAGCAATATTCACTGCGCTACATTTTATACAAGCAATTTTGTAAATTATTGCTAACATTATATTCAATTGCGACATAAATAAAGATACTTTGCGTAACTTTACAGGAATGTTTAGTAAATGGATTATAAATACTTGCGAGTCTCGAGTCATGATTTAAATACATCATTTCGTAGCCTCCTTTACAGGCAAGGATATGATGTGATTTATTTCTTCTTTTGAACTGTAGTATACACGCTGTATATGCAAAAGATAGAAATGTCGCAAAATATCGTAGTAATAAATCCCATAAAGTGCTGCAGATCCGTTCGAAACCATGTTTCCAAACATCAAAGGGCGTTTTGCGACTTTGAGCTTACTTAATTACGTCATCAAATTGCTATGATATATCCGGCGGCAATCCAGTGGCTAGGTCTTCTGTGAATTTTAAATCGTTTTTAATAGTACACCGCCATATATGACGTCAAAGCTGACCCTTAGCCTGCAATTGGATTCCATGCAACGTTTTTCATAGCTATCGCAACCTTAGTCGACGATAGCCACCATTAGAATTACTCATAATTATGATGGTATGTTGCTTTTGTGTCGTACTCGTAGAACAAACGGTACGTAATTACGTATGGAGATGATTGTGGAGGCAGCGTGCGCCCGTGCGATACGTTTACATTAATATGTTCGTTTGTTTACAAAGGCGCCCTTGATACTAAAGAGTCGCGACGGCGACGTCTAACTCGGTGTATTTAATTAACTTCGTTAACTTCTAAATACTCTTAACGTCTTTGATACCCCGCACCCTTTCATTGACAAACACGATGTCGGTGCGTGTACACGACAGTCGCTGTCAAACTTTTATCAACCTCTGTGGAGCGTTCAAAAGTTATGTCGCAACAGTGATTTAGGTGTGATAAAACAAATGGAACGGGGCGAGACGAGGGCCCGCATTGCGGGAGCATCATACGCTCATTTCTCATTGTCTGCTAGCACCTCGAGCTACAACTTTCTGCCGGTGTAGTTTAATGCATATTATAACGCGGTAAGCACTCAAAATGGAGTCGGGGGTGGTAATATCGCTGCGGTAGACGCCAGCGCACGAGCGCTCTTTATTGAAAGAGTAAACTGTCCTTTTTCACGGGACGCCTCGAGCTCTTTGTGACGGAATTTCGTGCAACTTATTTTGCACTCGAGTGTAAATAATAGTGAGCTAAGTGTGCTTTGAATTTTCGGACGTTCCCTATTTTTCCTCCGCGGTTTGAATACACGGTACAACTTATAGCGGCTGTCTGTCGGCTCGTCTGACGTTGCTCGTCGCCCGTCGCCCGTTGCGGCTCGGCCACTGTATTTGAACACTTTATAGAGTTACCGTCCTAGTTATGCAATTAAACATGAATGTCGGTGCCTAGCGAAAAGTTTCAGTACCCTCTAAGAACACAGCAACAAAGTTATATTGTGTAAATTGAGTTGAAGTAATTATTCCAATTTGTGTATATGGTACAGTAGGTACTGCTGTGTGCGTCAAAGGTAACGTTTAAACAATTTAATATTCTACACACAATCATTTGAAACGGCAACTCAAACGTAGCTTCTCCTTTCGTAAAAGTTGTTCCGTAAACGTCCCCCCCCTTCGTTAGATGTCTACGTGAGTTTAATCCACTCGGCGGGCGGTTTGGTCGGGAACGATTTTCGAGAGAAATTGTTGAAAATTGCAACAACATAGGCGAAAATTACCATTTGGAGGCGTTGTTTAGAGAGGTGGCAATGGTGGGCCGAATTTATGCGCCGTTGGGAATGTGACGTGGAGACTCCGCGGCGCGTGGCGTGTACCTACGAGAGCAAGTGTGTTTAAGAAGCGCGGCCCAGCGGAATGCGAAATGCCAACATAAAAGTCCCAATAAATTTTCATGAATCCCCTGTATTACGTACCATGTTAATTGTTATGAAAAATATACACCCGGCGGAGTGTCTCACCATTAAACCGCGAGGCAAATTAGACACAGGGTACTGAAATAAAAGTTTATTCACTGCGAAATTTTTATTCATACGTGTAAAAATTGTTGACTGTCAGAGGTGGGTATTGGTATAGCGTCGGTCGATTTGACGTACAACATTTCAATCAGCCAGCTGCACAACAAACATTTTGATTGCAGTGTACGGATTTATAAGCTTAGCGCAAGCTTTTTAAGAGTCAATAAAATTGACGGCAAACAAAAACGTTTAAAACTAGAGCCTGGTCGCACTCGATTCAGCTAAAAACAATAAAAGTATAATAGATTTTTCATGTTTTGTACTTAATCCGTTTAGGTGGGCGCATAACCTGCGGTGTGTGTCTAGGGGAGGGGGGGGGGGTGGTGAGTTGGACGAGGGTGCGATGGCATCCAGACGGGAATCCGAACGTCCAGCCGTCACGGACGAGACGAATTATGGCCTTTGTGCCACTTTCACTCGGCCGCCACTTTTTAATTTCCCAGTGGGAAGGCATTTTTTAATTCGTGAGCTTTTATGAAATTTTATGTCCTCTCGTGTACGTACGCTGATTTTTTCGAGTGTTACTCTCCGTTTTGGAATTCGGTGATTGTTTCAAACGAGAATTTCCCGTCTACGGTGTTCGTTTTATTTTTAAGCGCCATTGCTCGTTTGTATTTATTACAATATTGAAATTGAATAATGTGCGTACCAAAAATTTATATTTTTGCATGTGGTATTTTGATATTCGTAATAATTAATTGTTTAGCTACCTCCTAATAACATCTTTCGTTTTCTTGTAAATTTACAACAACAATTAAACTTCGTTATATTGTGTAATTTATATACGTTAGGTAGGTTAACTTTGGGCTTAAGATGTTATCCTACTTATACCTGCTGATTAAACCTTCTACAAAGAATCTAGTGTAGATTGTCTTATAAAATTAAACTATTTTAACATATATAAAATTAAACTCTCAGCGATCGTAGTCGCAATGCCAACTAAAATAAGCATAGCCCTCAATTTTCCCACTTACTTGTGCCAGCGTAGTAGACGGTGTAGTCGAGTTGGTGGCCAATCATGTCAACCTTAACCCTGTCGACGACGAGTCGAGTAAAGAATAAGTCTCGCTTGTAGTAGATGGGTTTTTCATTCTCATGGGATACCGCACTGTCCATTAGTGGATGGGACCTATTGAAAATTAATTAAACATGAATTATTATACATATTTAATTTATACTGCGAGTAGTGATTTCTGTGCCAACTGATGGTTTTGTTTCTTTTTAGAATGATTATTTTAAATCATATTTTATTTAACAAGTCGTATATATTACATTAAAATGTATAATTTTATAGTTAAAAAAGAAATAAATAAAATAAAGTTTATAGGTAGTTGACGTAGGCAAATTAAAAACATTTAAATGTTGATTTTATTTTCGAAAATCACTTGGCGAATTAGTTCGTTCATCTTTACTGACATAATATTTCATTGGTTCAAGCAATTAACTATTTTACAGTTATATTTTAGGGTTTCCCACCAGTGGTGACTGCGTCTACGTGGCATCTACTAATCCATGCAAAGTGACTAACAGGTGCCTTTTAGCAGTGAATGACGACCATTAAAAGCATAAAATAATATGTTGAATTTATAGTTAAATTTCAACGAGAGACCTTCCAACGTTTTAATACCCTTAATTACCTTTAATACAGGTCAGGTTCAGTAATTAAATTTTAATTATTATAGTTATGATGGTTAGTAGCCATTAACACATTCTAAACTGACAACCTCCGTGGCGCAGCGGGCGAGTAGCCGGCTGTGAAGCGAGAGGCCGCGGGTTCGATCCCCGCACCGAGACAAATGTTTGTGTGATCCACAAATATTTGTTTCGGGGACTGGGTGTTGTGAGACCGAAAGTCTCTCGTGGTTCCTAATACCCACGACACAAGACTCGTATCTTACTGTGGGGTCAGGACTATGTATGTGACTGTTGTGTGTATTTATTATTAAAAATCCTCAATATAATTTATAATACGATGCCATGTAAAGGTTTTCTAATAAAGGAAGTGTCATGGAAGCACCGGCGCGGACAATTTAACAGCATGTTTAACAATAACGTCGGGCGCAGATAGCGACACGCGTGCGACAATCACACTACCGTGATAATGTCGCACGGCAACAACCACAAAACAATAACAGCCTTTACTTATACGCTAACAACGAAATACTTCATTCATTTAATTAAAATCTCCGCACTCGTTATGAATAAAAATATAACTATTTTCAGCAGACTGGTTCAAGTGAAGTGTTAAAATCTCAACGTTTCCACATGAGGATCATGGAAAAGCGGGGAAAAAAAATAATTGAACGCTCTCGGTGTGAGAGCGTCGGATAATTAACAGGACGTGTCGCCAGATAAAAGTGCCTGTGGATTTCAATGAGCGTGGAATTCTGGAATCGCTAGAGACCTCGTCAGCGACAGGATCTTGTTTAACGTTTTTAAGTGACGATTTTCTACTTTGTTTACGTCCGGCGCGCTTGTTACAATAACGACAGTCTCGATGCTTTGTTCTTTTTACCTATTCGAGCCCTCGAGAGTTTTTGAAAACAAATTAATTCCGTGTTGCCGTCCGTGTTTTTTATTTATTTATTTTAATGAGAACGCAACGCATAGTCACAAACAAAATGTAACAAAGGCCAGATGAAGAATGGTTTTATGAGGTCATAGTATGCAATTGTTTTAATTTTTGACATTTGAATTGTGGTTCATTTGAATTTACTACAATATTATTATCAAAACTTACCAACATAAAATATGATGTGATTTTTTTGTGTAACTAGCAACTTAATAAGGGCACACAATTTAAAATTAATAATAATTAAAATTCTAAATATCTCACCTTATGAAATTCAATACAGTGTCAGGCAGAGACGCAGTATCGTTGACACACGTCCCCGGCCGTGGTTCGGGCACTTTACTGCTTATAACCGGCAGCCAAGCAGAACTGGACGAAGCTTGCTCTTTGAATTTTCCTTCGAAAGCCTTCTGAATGTCGCTGATTGTGAATGTGCAAATAGCGGAACCCATAAGGCCAGTGGACGCGGTAGTGAAAACACCGTAGAATCGGCTATCGTCGCCGGGAATTTTGTAGATACTCTCTGTAAAGAATCGTGTTAATTTAAAATAATATTACTAAGATTGTTTTAGGTATATTGCGTTTCAGCATTTCTTTGGAAGATAAATTTCGAAATAATCATCCGCCAGAGAACCAAAGTAATATTACTCGTAGAAATAACAAAGTGGAAGGGGGCTAGTCATGTCTGCAGACGGATGAATGTTCGTTGGAACCGACAGGTTCTAGAGTGGATATAAAAACAATTCTAAAAGCAACTCATAATTCACAATACAATGATATTAAATATTTTTAAATAAGTAAATAGGCACTTAGTACCAGGTGCCCAAGTCTTGATAGATAAAACATAAAATCCACATGGACATAATTCTACCGAGTAAAATGTTCTCTATTGTCAGCAATTGTGAGCTAACTACATTTTTTTTCTAATAGTCCGTCTAAATGTTAAGTGAAGAGATTTGGATTCTGTAGACGCGCATTGAAATAATTGCGGCAATGCTGTGAAATGCAAGAGTCGAGTGTTTTATTAGCATTTTAGCTGGCATTATAATTGTAACTAATGAGCATTTTCCACCTCTTATAATTACAATATATAAAACATATCACTCCCTTAAAAGAGATCGTCTAGTGCAAGGTGTGGTCACATTTAAATATACCAAATAATTGCAAAAGAAATATTTAGGCAGAAATTTTAAAATAACTACCAACCCTAGTTGATAACGCCCGATTAACTCCCAATAGCAGTTCACGCAAACCTAATGGCAATTCAACGGACATGTAAATAACACCTATAGCAAATACTGAACACTTGAGTACCTATTACAATCTCATGAGTTATGCAGCGCAGGTAGTGGGGCCGCGTGAAAAACCGTGGTGGAGTCGAACGCCCGCCTTTAATATTAGATGAATTCAGTCTGCGAGGACCAGCCTTCGGTGTAGAGCGGAATCGGCTAGACTCTGTCGTTTAAATCGTACTATGCACTTTTGAATTTGGAAGCTGAAAATGTTTGCTCTAGACTGACAGTCAATATTTGTATGTTTGAGGATAAGGTAAGAAAATGAAACGTTGATTTTCAAAGGACGAAACGTCTACGAGTTGCGAATGCGACATGCGTTCAGAGAATGTTTATTTTATTTCAGATTTGATTTGTTTGTTGATATAATATGATTAAATATAGGATTTACTTTGCTATTTTTATTTGCATAGACATTTAAGGCTCACTTTAAATATAACAAATTCCTATTTATTTCTTACCACATCTACTTATTGTATTATTATCAAACTTTAAATTCACATAAAATGAAAAGTTATAAAAGTAATTTTTACTGAAAAAATTGATGTAAAAATGATTACATATACATTTTATTTAGATTATTTTTCTCATTATAATTCGTATCTGTAAATTTACAGTATATAGTTTAAAAGCTAAAAAAACTCGCAAGTTACTTACGTATTTCGTTGAAGTAGAAAGGGAATTCCCCGGGAATGCTGCAATTTAACCTCGCTTTCAGATACGTGGCCCAGTTCTGGCTGAGGATGTTCTTGCCGCCGGTATCCCGTTTGCAAACTCTCGCCACTCTCGAATATACCGCTTTACCGCAATTGATATACTCGACGGCCGTCTCTCGAAAGAAGAACAACACGTATTCACCCACGTCGAAGGATCCCACGAAGTTAGGTTCTAAAAAGAATGAGTTATGTTAAAATGTGACATCGATTGGAAAGATTTATGTTGTTTTTTATTATTTGACGAGATGAGCCAAGCGCTCGTCTGGAGGTAAGTGCCACGCCTGCCAAAACAAAAACAAACAAGAAGCAACACCACACAGAACTTTGAATTGCAAAGCACTGCATGACACTGAAATACGCTGATCACCCCGAGACATAAGATGTTAAGTCTCATAATGCCCAGTAATTTCACTGGCTACAATGTCCTTCAAACCGAAACACAATAGTGCTTACACACTGTTGCTTGGTGGCAGAAATAGACAAAGCGGTGGTATCAACCCAGGCGGCCTCTCTACGAGGGATCTACCACCTTGTAAATTATAAATACTTAAACCTCACGACTGTTTTTCCTAAACTCATAGAGGTGTAAAAACAAAAATATTTTTAACCGACAAAATACAACGGAGGAGGTTTTAAATACAGTATATTTGTTTTCCTTTGTATCTCTAACCACGCATCACTTTTTAAAAAGTACATAGTCAAATGATTGCAAGCGTGCACTCCCACAATGAACATTAATGGCACGGCATCAAATTGCTGTTATTCCGCATGATGCCCATTAAATAGTAGATGAAGCCGTGGGTGTCAACTGTACTCTATTCATAGTTCGTATTAATATGTGCTTATTTATTAGGTCCAGTAATGAAATCGCCGCGTGGCATGGATTATGAGCACACGTCGTCATGTCTGTATTGCACATTCAGATGGAATACAAAAATGAAGAAATATTAAATTTAAATAAGGTATTGGACATTTTGAAATTATTACCCTCATAAATTTGGCTTCATCGTAATTAATAGTGCCGATAAACCGGTCTTACTATTGATGAATATGTTGAACGTGGCATTATTTAACTTATTACGACGATTTATTCGATATTGAACGGTATTACGTTATTCAAGTATAACGGTTTATGATATGATAACATCATTATTGTTAATACGAGGTTATTTTACTCATTGTTTTTGAGTTACGAAACGAGCTGGTCACTCGATTGATGATAAGCGCCAACGCTGTCCATAAACAGAAATAATACTACACAAAACTCTGAATTACAAAGCACTGTATGACACTGGATCGCGTTCGTCACCCCGAGACGTAAGATTATAATTCTCATTATGCTCAGTAATTTCACTGGCTTTAATCCAGTCAAGTGCAAGTTTATCCATCCTTCAAAGTTCAAACCGAAACAAAACACTGCTGTTTGGCGGCAGAAATAGACAAAGGGGTGTAACAACCCAGACGGCCCCTCGAGTACTACCCACCTAGTGAATATGATGTTATTCTAAATATGATGTTATTTTACTAAGAATATTCAATTTTGAAAAATGATTATGATGAAAAATTACAGTTTAAATTGCAAATAAGCAAACGTACGTTGTAGTCTAATATATTTTTTGTAAAGAAATTAATTTATGTTAGCTATAAAAAAAGGCTTCGCATGTTTGCGTTAACGCCGTATATAAGCGCTTGTACTGTGCATTATGTAAATCAATTCAATCAACGTTAGCATGAAGCGTCGCTAGCGTCTTCAGTATGGCGTTGATAGACAACGATGTCACTATCGTTCAAGGCTTAAGGTGCGCGACTGAGACAAGCGACTGTGATTCACGAAGATAACGAACACGTCTGCTTTGTATGCAATTTTATAGCGTCGTTTTGTGGTATGCGACCGAGGTAGGGCATCGTGATGCGCGACCTTTACAATAGAATTTCATATAATTAGGTGGTAGGTCCCTCGTATTCTAAAGGGTTATTACTATCGGGAAACCAACGTGAAGTGGCAGCTTGTTGCATTTCGTATAATGAAGGCGATATCCGGAGACTCAATTTCCCCTTTCCATTCATTAATTACTTCTTTCCTTTAAGATCGACAACATGCCCATGATTCTAACAAGGTGGGCGTTCGTGGGCAGAGGAGATCACTAAACAACCACACTTGCTCGTTTGTCGGACTATGCCATTATAAATAATCACGACGTAAAAATATAAAATGTTTAAATAAGTTACAGTAATGAAGTCAAAAAACAAATATCAATTTTCTTTGATAAAAGATAACAAGCTGAATAATTCAGAATTATAAAATAGACCAGTATCAAGAGGTTAAAGTATGCTATAAAGGTTCAAATCCAATTATTCCAACATGTTCTTCTTATATAAATAGTATTGGAAAGTTCACCTTTAATAAAATATGACTAAAACAAAACGGTTAAATCATTTAAAGGTGAATCGTATGTGTTTGGTTAATTAAGATGTTAAGGTAGATAGAAAATAAAGGGCTTGGCTTAATGAAAATTAAATGAAAATAAATTAACTGTTAGTGGCATTGAAACGTAAGCAATAAAGGACCGAGTGTAATGAACAAAGCAATATTAGAGGATATTAGGCAAATTTGTACGGGTGTAATTTCTATGTCGCTGTAATTGTGGCGCAGTCACAAATTAACGGCCAAAAGGGTTATTCCAGTTAGCACGAAATCTAATTTCCTCTGAAAAATCAAATCAATTTACGGTGTTTGCGCCAAATACGGGATCCGTAATTTCCATTCTATTTGGTTTGTTATCTAATTAGCGCGCCTAATCAGTGTATTTCAAATTTTCAATAACGTTTCGAATACGCTATCTGATACTGCAACTTGTTCGTTTGTATAAGCGAGAAATTTAGCGATTTTAGATATTGCGTCGATGTGTTTTAGTATTTATGTTAGTTTTCTGTTGTTTTGTTGAATATTAATTGAAATAAAAAAAATGCAAGATCTGTATAGTCTGAGACTAAGACTGCCTCGGTGATGCAATTGTTTCGTGTACGCGGTACAGCTGTGCTGAGGTCTCGAGTTCGTTCCCTGGGTTGGGTCAAAGTGATCTTGGCCTTTTTTATTACAAAATGCTCAGTTTCAGCCCGGGGTCTGGAATGTGCCCGGTATGGTTGGCTCGCCCACTATCATATCATAGGACAGGAATAAGGTCGGCGAAGTGTGGGTGTACTCGTTGCACAATGTGTATGTATGTAAGATCTGTATTGTGTATCTTAATAATGGTTATTTTCATTGTCAATATTGGCTTTTACACTTTTATCAAAAACAATGATATCCACTATTTACAAACAATTTCGTACGCCTTTTCCATTTTCTATTTTATTCCTTCACGCCCATTTTACCACTACTGGAGATGACTCCATGGAAATATTACTAAGTTGGCCTTTTACATGAGTACTCATGTAAAAGGCCAAGTTAGTAATATTTCCAATGCTTGTTTTAAATGTTGTTCTCCTTTGGATAATTGTTACTATGGCGGTTATTAATTTCAAAGCGTTTAAATTATTTGTATAATATCAATCAGTCAATCAGTCCAGTCTTCAACTGGATTAATCCACTAGATAACTAGAATAATGTAAACTAGCCAGTAAAAGAAAAATTTAACTATAATTATGCACACACATCCCTGAGTCTAAATCGTTAAAAAAGTGGTCATATGCAAACGCAAACCCGAAGAGGCTGCAAGTTATTTCAGCTCGTTAGGCAGCAAACAGTTCAGTTTCGATTGTTTAAACAGGCTAATTCTCGTAAATCGGATAAATGCCCATAATTTGACAAATGTTAATTCGTCCTAACAATAACTGGACTGCGCTTTATGCTTAATGATTGCTCAACAAATATAATCGTATCGTTCTCATATTGATTTCACTTAGGAGGACTTATACCAAATACTATGCTTTAGAATAAAACAGTGCCCGTAGTACTAGTTTTTGCGAGATAATTGATGCTGTCACGTCATCCGTATTTACTCCTAAGAAAATATGTACACCAATACAGCGCCCCTAGTGATACAATCCGCTTTTTTTGAACGTTTTAACTTCATACATAATATTAATTTATACAAATGACGTGCCAGCTATAGAACAACCTCGCTTTTTTAGCTTCAAGTTTATGAAAAGTTAATTATAAATCAACACACCAAAACGCCATAAGCTACTTAGTCTTGTAGCTCTTTTACGGATAACAAAAAAACACCAAAAAATAAAAACACCAAAAAATATTGACGCAAAATATTTCCTCATTCAACATTCATAATCAATACGATATTTAAATAGAAACAAACATTGTTGAAACTTACTGTCGAGCCACTTGGAGTCGTACTTCAACGTTCTCTTAAAAGAAAACTCTCGGCGTCCCGTCGTCAAGTTATGCAAATCGGTCCTGAAGATCACGGTATCGGCTTTGGTGAATTCCGCGTTAGTGCCCGAGTAGAGAGCGGGCAGGCTGCCGGGGTTCCCCTTTTCCACCCACAATGCTGTGGAATTGTCCGCCGGATCGTATGGACATTTGGCAACGCCCATACCGATGCCTGGCACGTATTCATGTCGTGGCAGGTGTGTCAAGTTCGACTGCAACAAAACAATTATTTTTATTTATATTCCTGTTAATGAATAACTTTTGTTTTATTTTTGTTCCAGGTGTTTTGGAATTATTTTAGCCTTCCGCGATTTGTATGTATTTGTGTTATAATATAATCTTTATTTAAATGGGTCTTAATCGCGTAGTATTTAAAAGTATATTTACCAATAATAATTATTTTGGAATTAAATTGATGTTAGGGTTGCGTCAGCCATAGGTCAAAATTATCTATTATACCAAGTAAGAGTACTTTTTCTATTTTTTTTTCAGCTCTGGCAAAATGTCATAATCCGTGAAAGTCAACATTTGTAAAGTTACAGTTTAACTTTCACAGACTGATGGTGCAGGCCCCACTAAGTATTTCACATCTTTTACATTAATTTAGATGAATGTTGTTTTAAATGCGTTAATTTTGATGTGTTTAACATCTTTGATTGTATGTATGTATGAACGAAAATAAAAAAGAATAAATATTCAAAAAAGTTCACGCATGATAAAATGCAGAAAAAATAATTAAACGTAGAAAGTTAATACGTTAATTATAACTTTTACGCGCCCCTAATTTTATAAACAACAAAACAAAAAACTTCCAATGGGGTGCATAAATTTTTCCTCATATTAATATTTTTACGCCAGCAAATACTTCGATTTTATGCGCCATTAATCAAAAAATATTCCTAAAAAATAAAACGTAACGACTGAATTTATGCGTTTCAAAGTCAGTAACAGCGAACTGCCCACCCCACCCGGCCCGGTGCGACTCAGCAACACATCTGCTATTAATTTTTCCAAAAATTTATGTTCTTTCCACGTTGGACGCGATTTATTAACCGAAACTTATTATTTTGACGGCTGTTTGAAATTTTTTCGACATCTACCGGAGAATTCCTCTATTAGTATAATGCGATGGGTGGCGGTACGGTTTTCGAAATTATCATAAAATTACTAAATGTAGCATAAACGTGGGGTGGGCAGCGTAGCTCCTCGTAGTGGATTGAGACTTTATGTAAATTTTAACGACGCTGCGACCATCGGGGCCACCTGTGCCCGTCTCCCCTCGAACCTCGAGACCGTGGCACCTGTCGAAAACCTATGTCGTTTTTATTTCAATAAGCTGAGGATTAAATTAGGCATGCGAAGTCGTGCCGGGACGTGCTCCGGTGGCGAGATTTCTTTATTCTTTACGTGTGCCACAACTTGTAATTTTTGTACGGAAAATTATTTGCAGCTTCCAGTAATAATGTAATATTTTTGAGGTATTCGAGTCGTTGGAGATAAAATTTTGTGTTACATCCAATATTTGTTATAAGAAAGTCATGAAAACATTTTGAAAATTTTTGTGAACAGGTCTTGATTAAAATGGTTTTACCACGGTTACCTAATTGTAAATTTAATATTTATTACATTTAAATTTAATATTTATTTTTAAGTAACTTTAAATCAAAAGTATTTTTTCAGAAAACACAATACGAATAAGGAGCCAATCTTAACTCGAACATAATATAAATTGCAAGAACAATTAAATTTTGTATCTGATTTGAACCACACGCTAAAATGTTTTAAGACACGTTCTCAGCTTAGAATTAATTTTACTAAGCTCACACGCACACATCAGCACAGCCGTTGACAATTGTTTGATTTTCACACCGGGAGAACATTCTTCTTTGTCTGGCAATACATTACTTTCCTCCCGAGGCATTGATCCTAAGTCCAGAATAAACAAGTAAATGGACTGAACGGAAAAGCTCCCGGCCTTTGCTCCCTTCGAATAAGAAAGTTTGTCTTCGGGCCCGCAAGCTTCCCTCATTAGGCCTCCGGTTTTGTTTGTTCGCCAAATTAGCATCCAGAAAGCTTTTCATTGACAAAATGAACGTCCGTTGACGGCCTAATGACGTGAACGAATGAAGTTTTAACTCGTACTGTGCCCGGATTTTATATCTTTGTTTGGAATTGTTATGTTTATATACTACTAGGTGTCCCTCGCGACTCTGCCCGCGTGATCTGCTTTTTCCGGGATAAAAGTAGCCTAACAGTGGCGCCATGTGTTGAAAATTGATCGTACCCTCTCAGAAACCTTCGTGGACTCATGCACAACAACTTTGCTAAAGATCATCACATGATCAAATGCATAGTTTTGTCGGGAAAGATTTGATCGTCTAAGTCGCGGCATTGTTAATGATGATTCAAAGAGAAAACAAATTACTGATGATATTATGAATTACGTTTAGCTATCATTTTTATAATTGTCAAATTTGTTACCATACTTAACCAAAGACAAAATTACGTATAGCTGTCATTTAAGTTTTGTTATTCCACTGTTCATTTGCGTTTTGTGTCATGTCAGATGTGTTTTTGTTATACCACGTTTTATAGTGACTTGACTGAAACGCGGTCGAACGGGATAAAAAGTATCCTATGTCCGTCTCCTGGTTCTAAGCTACCTCTCCACCAATTTTCAGCTAAATCCGTTTAGCCGTTCTTGTGTTATAAGTGGTGTAACTAACACCACTTTCTTTTATATATATTTATATAGATTTTGTGTAACTCACTTGTGATATTTGTTGGAAATAATATACATTTTAAGTGATGGGAAAAAATTATACCGATTTAATTGTCATATTTTAAATTGTGTTTTTTTGTTACCATACGATTCAATCACTGTAAATACATGTGTATGTTTTTTATTACTTTGATTGTCGAGACGAGCAGTTCGCTGGCTTGATGTAACCGTCCTGCCTATAAACAGTCGCTACACCACACAGAACTTTGATTTACAAAGCACTGCATGGCACTGCACTTGTCACCCCGAGACATAAGACCAACCCAGATATCCTCTCGCATACGAGGGACCTACCACCTAGTATGTCTTAGTATGTTTTATATGAAAACTTCATATTTTAGAACATAATGAAAAATACTCACAACAGCGGTAAACTTCTTATTCAAATTCTAGATAGAATGTGTCAAACTTTGTGCCTGAGTTACAATGTAAAACGCGGCGTCTCGACAAGCCCTTGGCACCTGCAGAGCCGCGCGGCGGTCGGTAATATACAACAATGGCTTCCCGATACGTTGCAAATACTTTACGTAATATCTAAAGGCGAAGTTTCGACACATGTTAGTTCCTTCCCCATATGCATATTTGATAAGAAATTGTAACAAATATTGGCTCAAATGTTTGTACATTTCCGTAACACATTTTTTACTTTAGAATCCTTTGCCCCTCAGAATATCCACTTTGTTGTTTAAAGACTAACAAAAGTTTCGTCGGTTTGTGAAGTTTTGTATGTGACTTTGTAGACAGTTCTTTTCAACTAACTTTTGGACGTGCGGTTGTACTGGTTTTACGGTTTGTTGATAAAACGATTGATATTTTATTAGCCTTACAACTGTTCTGCGTTAAATTAAGAAAGTAAAAAAATATATTTTACAATGTGGCTTCTCCAATGCGAGAGTTCGTCTGGGTTAGTACCACCGTTTTGTCTATTTCTATTGCCAAGCAGTGTGCAAGCGCTGTTGTGTGTTAGTTTGAAGAATATTGAAGCTAGTGAAATTAATTATGAAACTTAACAATTCATGTTTCAGGAGTGATGAGCGCAGTTCAGTGCCATGCAGTGCTTTGTAATTCAAAGTTCTGTGTGGTGTTGCTTCTGTTTATGGGCAGGCGTGGCGCTTACCATTAGGCGAGCGTCTTGCTTGTCTCGTCATCCAATCAAAAAAAGGAAAAAGTACAAAAGCTCTGCAAACAGGGATTGTCAACGCTTATCCAGGCTATATCAATTTATTTACGTCATAAATAAATATGAGTATTCCCTTTCGCACCACGCCGCATAAAGTATAATATCAAGCACATACTAAGTAAGAAATTGACCATCTAGCGAGGACTAGAAACTAAAATTATTGTACGATACATACTAGATTGCCAAATTTATAAAGTTTGACATATAAAACTAAACACGAGGGTGAATGTTACAGTGATTTACTAAGTTATGACGTGTATTAGGGAACATGTCTTTGTCACTGCGTGTAGTCGAAACTTTCAAACGCACAAGGGATGCTCAAATAGGAACGTGGGTTATGGCAAAGTTGTGACAACCATGTCACTATCAGTTAATAACCAGTGGGGATAATTTGAATAATATATTGTTGCTTTATCTTTGAAGTTGTTATATGTGTATGGTGGTTGATGAGATGTTGGTTTAAACTTAGGTACCTATACAGTTCTTGTATAGAGCTGGCAATGACGTTGTCTTTTTAAATAGAAAAAAATATGGGTGCGTGTACTTATGTACGCGCGTGAGAAGTTATACTTCTTTGGCATCATTAAATAACCAATAATAAGTATTTAACATTAATAATTTAATAATATTTAGTGTTAATTATATTAAATAAAAGTATTTTAATTTATATCAACATATCCACTCGACATGATAGAAGTACATTCTACTCTCTTCGCGTTTATGCGAGCCTGGTACTTTTTACGGCAACATGTTCCGAATAAGAAAAAACCTAAAGAGTTTTTCTTTGTCCAAATCGTCATTTGTTTATTAATTACGGCTACTCGCCATGAAAAATGGACATTCTACTCTCTTCGCGTTTATGCGAACCTGGTACTTTTTTTACGGCACCATGTTCCAAATTATAAAATAAAAACCGCATCTATATATAATTATATATATATATATATATATATATATATATATATATATATATATATATATATATTTTTTTTTTTTTATTTCACTCTCATCATTTTTTCATAACGCGCCTAACTTCATACTGCTCTCGCGCCTAACTTCATACTGTTAATTTTTTGTGTCACAGGTGCGCGCGCATCTTAAAATTTCACTCTCATCATTTTTTCATAACGCGCCTAAAGAAGTATAACTTCAAAATATTAAATCCTACGCCATTTATAAGATACTTGCTTTTACTCGCGGCTCCGCCCGCGTGATCTGCTTTTTCCGGGATAAAAAGTAGCCTATGTCTTATTCTGATGTATAAGCTATATTATTGTAAAGTTTCATTAAAAGCCATTTAGTAGTTTTTACGTGAAAGAGTAACAAACATACATCCATCCATACTTACAAACTTTCGCGTTTATAATATTAGTAGGATATTATAGCCATATCTACGCAGGTATTAACGTAAAAGTGTGATTAGATAAATTGAGCGCGTAGTTTAATTTCCATAATGCTTTTTTAAAGGTTAATTAAATTTGTTCTTTAACAGTAACCATAAAAAAATATTACTGAAAAGTCGTAATAGAAAGCGATTATACTCATGAGCAACTAGTTGGGAGACCCGGCTTTGGTTAGGAACAGTTTTTTAACACAAGTAGCTGTAGTATGACTATGGTACTGTACGTGAAAAACGAAAACAAACTAACCGACATAATTATTTTCATAAATTTGCATGAAAAAGCGTAGTTCAAGTTTATCATAGAATTTTTTGCAGGTAATTAAACGCATTGTTAAATGGCCGCCATAAAGCGATTATGAGCAATTTACTACTAAAGTAATAATTGTTTATACCAAGAGTAATGACCTAAACGATAAAAAATTAATTATGCAAAGTTGGTGTGTTTTATTGAATAGTATAAAATAATTTATACGTTCAAAATATAGGGTTTAATTAACTTGTATTTGCGTGTACGATCAAAACAAGAAGTTTATACCTAGTTTTAAAAAGCAATTCCTTAGGCCGGTAAAATATAATCGATTTATTGTCTCCGATAGTCTGATTAGTTCACAGGATTCATTAGTGATAATACTCATGACAAATGTTTGATAAAATATTCAAAACACATCTAATCTGATAGCCGAATCGGAAGTAGGAGTCGGTAACAGGGTCCGACTCAAATCAAATTAAATAGTAAAAGATAGATTAAATAAGATATAAATAGTAAAAGACACACTAGATAAGGAAATATTGTATAAGATCCATTAAGATTTTATGTCGTTAGAATTTTCTAACCTCATAAAATGCCCTGAACGATAAGGCCGCCAATTATATTATATTTCTTGTATTATTATCTATCATATAATTGTCCTTGTCACACGACTTTCAGAAATGATGAGTACGACTAAGAAGAATTGTTCTTGTACTCTAATGTTATACATTAATAATTTTAAACCATAATTTCTCTTTAAAGCAACTCCAGACTTTCATTGGAAAGTAAGACACATATATCAAGTACAGCATTTTTTCATTTAATGTCAGAGTTTGTTTATCTCTACGCGGCGTCTTCAAGCCATAGACATGTTTTCAGAACTATCTACACGAACTCATTTTGTATGCTTAAAATAGAAATAAGCATGTGAAGTTTTCTCACCGAAATACTCAAGCAAGTTTTAGGTTTGCAGTGTAAACTTAAGGCGGCAGGTTGCGGAATAAACATTTCGCGTCAGGATGAAGATTCATTGCCGAATTTATCCGCCAACTTTGAGGATTTTTCATTATATTTGAGACTTTGTGGAATAAGTACAAACGTTGAATATTTGATGGTTTAGACTGTCTATCTACTTCGTGTTTAAAAAAATACTTTGTAAATCAACCTGTACAATTTTAATGCTAAAAACGTTAAATTATGTCAAAACACCACATTTTATAGAAAAGCAAATATGCGAGTAGTCAATTCCATTTATTATGTTTGACTACACGCCGTTGATGGCAAAAAAGTTGCGATTTCTCCTTGCATTAAATAAAAATCAAAACGGATTTTACATCTCTATAATATTTTTACTTTTCACTATTCTTACGCACCGATTCGTGCGTATTAGCGAAAGGTAGACTAAACATTGTAGTGGCAAAGTTTTTCACATAAACCGGAGTTAGCAAAACAAAAGGCAATACCGATCGTAAACTCTTTGCGATATTGGGTCCTAATTCTGAATGGGATAGGTATTGCACCTGTGCACTGAGTAGCATTTTCCCGTCTAAAATATTGCCGTCGCTTTTACATCTGTAAAACTCCTAGTGATTACAGTACGTTGCGTTTTATTATTGCAAATTTCTTTTGAAGCGTTTCTAATCATTTTGTGTCATTAATGATACATATAGTTTTGAATTAAATGATATTGATAACTGTTATTTCCATAAATCTTCCATAATTTATATAGGACCACCATTGTAGTAAACTCAAACGAATACAAAAAGAATCATTATAAAATTATATAAATCTACGTACATAAAAATATATATACTTATATATATACCAATTGCGAATCATATCCTCTGTGAAGTCGGTTAAAAAATCATATAATTTGTACGCAATTTAGGCTTCATTATTCGATGACGCAACCACAAATTGATTCAATTTCCATCTATATTCTTAGAACAAAATTATATAGACATATTGAGGGAAAATTACAAGCAACTGTTATGTTACTGTGTAATTAAGCAAACGTCAAGGGTACAGTGTAAAATTATATTGAAACTATATAACATAATCAATGCTGTAGTTTAATTATTAAGGTTGAACAGTTTGATGAGTGTCAGAGGGCTTATGTTCGGTGACAGTGACTGAACGAGTTGTGTGTCAGTTTTGATGTTCATGCAGAGTAGCTCTTCACATAATAAAATATGTTTAATATACCTCCAGTACTTCGATTTCAATTATGTACGTAGGCAATCTACGTGAACTTCCTTTTTAACACGCTTTTATTAGCTTCAGACGTATGTTTGTATGTAACGGAATCTTTGAATACGATTTTGACCTCCTTAAAACTGTCGGATTAAATCGAAATTTGGCATACTTATCAAGGACCGATGACAATTCAATATTTTAAAGAAATAAAAAGTGAAAAATAAATAATAGGGATACATGGTGTCAATAGATATGAATATTTTATTGACACATATGAGTAGAAAGATTATCATTTTGATATTTTTTTTTTTTTTTTTTTTTTTTTTATCCTGGCCCGACAAAATGACTACGCCACACCTGATGGTAAGTGTAGCGCAATCCAAGAATAGTGTCGACCAACGATAAACAGTGTGTCTATCGGTGGTCGGCAAGATCATACCGGCCTGCAAAGGGTCAAAGGGGAGAGGAAGGAAAAAGGGATGGGAAAAGGGTTAGGATCAGGGGGCAAGCCCCCTGGGGAGAACCGGATATACACTGGCTGACCCTGGAACGCGACCCACACAAGGGCCACTATGGCAGGTTTTAGCACCAGTGTACGGTGGTCGCTATCCGGTCGGATACAAGTATCCTCCCACCAGCATATAAATATGTTAAAAAGATATCTTAAAAAGCACCCCACGCTTTTTATCAATAAAATACAATTTTTTTCTTCAAATTTATTATAATAACACATTTTCTTCTTTTTAGTTGGATTTTCTATAAAAGCGTGTTTTTTAGTTTTTTTACTAATATTTATTTATAGCGTACCGGTCGTTGGCTCAGTTGCCAGTTCTTTGATATAAACGAGCAAGTGGATCATCTGATGATACGTGATCTCCACCACCCATGAATGTCCACAACATCTGGACAAACAAGGAAGCGTTATCGATCTTAAATGAAAAGTATCATTAAAGGATTAGGAAGGGGAACGGGGTTGGGGCCTCCTGATATCCGAATACGAAGGTATAAGGATGGTAATCTAAAGACAGTTGTTTCGCAATATAACATACTAGGTTTTCCTCGCGGCTCCGCACGCGTGATCTGCTTTTTCCGGCATAAAAAGCCTATGTTTATCAGGGATAATGTAGGATCCTAATGGTGGAAGAATTTTTCAAATCGGTCCAGTAGTTTTTAACTTAATTCGTTACATACAAAAATACAAATATTTCTTCTTTATAAATTATTGTTTACAATGAAATACTCTTAATCAACAATACATTCATTTGGATAAATAATAATATTATGTTGATAACGCTTTGGAATCGAACAATTTGATTACCATAGCAACAATTTGATTACCATAGCAACGGAAGCTTTCAAATATAAATAATTTTCCCCGATTTTGCAACATTTTTCACTGATGCTTCGCTCCTAATAATCGTAGCGTAATGTTATATAGCCTAAAGCCTTCCTCGATAAATGGACTATCCAACACAAAAAGAATTTTTCAATTCGAACCAGTAGTTCCTGAGATTAGCGCGTTCAAACATACAAACAAACAAACAATCAAACTCTACAGCTTTATAATATTAGTATAGATATATGTTTATATATACAGCGATTGATTCAGCAGATTTCTAAAAAATATCGTGGTATCTATTGTAATTTTACGATTTAGTCATAGTTACAGCCTTACTGACCGGACCTGGAAGGCCGAGCATAGTATATACTATAACATTTATTTAAGCGGGTCTTATAATATAAAAATAAGCGTAAATTTATTTAATACCCCGATATTGGACAGGAGGTTATTTACGATTTAAAGTTTTTATTACGTTTGTTAGAGACTTCTCAGAAAGGGTCACGTGAAAGGGTATCAAGGAATGGAATCCCATTCTATCTACCCCATAAAAGGCACGGTATGTCGTTAACTTTGTAAATTATCCACTTTCGTAAGGGGTAAACACAAAGATTTCGTAAGTTAGGTACGGGGCCTTTACAGATTCCCACATTTACGAAACCAGGAAGAAACCATCCGAGCGTGTTGTCATTGAAATAGAAAAATATCCGCAGCAATGATTTTTTTTTTATAGCATAGATCGGCAAACGAGCAAGTGGGTCACCTGATGGTAAGTGATCTCCACCATGTATGCCCACAATATCAGAAGAATTATGGGCGCGTTGCCGACCTTAAAGGAAAGAGATAATTAGGGATTGGGAAGGGGAGGGGTATTTGACCTCCGGATATGTCACTCACCATACGAAACGCAGTGGCAAGCCGCTACTTTACGTCGGTTTTCTGTGAGACAGTGGTAATGACCCGGTTGAGCCGGCCCAATCATGTAGACAAAACGTCTACAGTGTGGCTCTACCACTCATATGTGGTATAATAATTTGGTACCGATTTCATTAAAAATGCGATACCACCACGTATGAAACTAAAATGCAGTTCATATAAAATTTTACGGCTCTAACATTGGAAGTGTAGTGCACAAAAATGGTTATGGAGTTTCCACATTGAATGCAGCGTTGCATAGATTATAGAGTAAATTTTCCGGAGTGCTGTGTGCGATGCGAATGTACATACACCGTTATTATCTTATAAACATTGTTGTACTAGTCTATTGGCACGTCTTACTGTATTATTAGATTGTATCCACATGAAACTTGCTGGAACACGTATTATTTGATTATTGTTGTACATTGTAAAGTTTGAAATACCTGCACTAAGGAACAGATGGAACGCAATTGAAGAAAAGTATCACGTAGTTACATTTCGTGAACGGATAACTGTGGAATTTGAAAATTTTAGATTATTTTTATACTCATATTTCTTATCATTTGTTGAACAATATACTTACATGTAAGTAAGATAAAAAAGTATGTATATCACCACTGGAAAGGCTAAATAAATCGCATACTAAAGGGACAATACGTGAACATACCGGCAGAATATTTAAAAGTGTTTTTTTAAGATAATTAAAAGATAAAGATAAGATAAATTCATAATAATTATATTAGAAAAAAATATGACTGAATAAAATAATACGTTTTAATTAAAAGTGCTTACATACTGTTGCTTGGCGGCAGAAATAGACAAAGCGGTGGTATTAACCCAGATGGCCTCTCGCATACGAGGGACGTACCAAAATGAAAAACTATGTATAAAATTAAATTACTTTAAACCGAACGTATATTTCTTACTACCAAACTTAAATTCTAGTAGGTACTATTGCTTCGTGCTGTAGGAAAATTATTCTGTATTATTTTACAGCCCATTGATTTTTTCAAGTAAAAGTTCCTTTGGACAATTAATTTCGATAAATAGGTACGAAAAACCCGCCCACGAACATCACTTCGGATTAACATAACATCTGTAAAGGTAAAGAGGAAGATAAATTTCTAATAGCAAACAACAAACTCGAGCGGAAAAAGTTTCTTGCGGCAAATCCATAAAGCAAATTAACGCGGTTCACTAACTAAAGGAAATATTTGCGTGGGATCAAAGCAATATAACTTTTCAGATCAACGCTAGTTTTTTATTATACCCTCGCCAATGTGTACGCAAGTTGTGAGGGCCTGTGCCAAGCCTCTCCAACCTTGCACGGGCAGTAAACATTCGAGTAAATAGTACTAGAAAGTTGCTGCGACTTATTTTAGGAAGCAACTTCGTGTGCCGCACCGAGTTAGCGCAATATTTTTTTGTTTTTACTATCTGGGTACATGTGTGTGAGAATTGTAGTTTTTATATTCACATGGTCTTTATATGAGATTTAGAATTGGGAATTTAAAAGTAAAATGTGTTTTTTTTTATATAGAACATGGCAAAGTGACTGCACTACACCTGATGGTTAGCATAGTGCAGTCAAAAAAACCAGCGACCATCGACAAACAATGAGTTTATCGATGTTCACAGGAGTCATATGCCAGCATGTACAAATCGAGGGGACTGCGACAAGACAGACGGATGACCGACATTTTTAAATTTTATTTACTAATTTATATTTTAGTTACAAAAAATTAAAAGAAAAGATGTCTTATAGGTTAAAATAAAATTCCATCTACGCTCCCTGGTAAAGTAAGCTCATTAATTATAAACTCTAAATGAAAAACAAAAAAATGCTATTCTCAAAGTAGTCATACTTTGATTACTTTGAGAATAGCATTTTTCAAAAGCGTATATTTCAAATTTAATGTATATTTAAAAATGCTCCAATCAGGATACAGAATAAACGAGCTAAAAATGGTTCACGGAGACAATTTAGCACCCTGGTCGGCAGTGCTGGAGAGCGAACGGGAGTGATCAGACAAAAAAATAAAAGAAAGGATCGTTTGTTACCTGTTCCCGGGAATAGCGATTTGTATGTACCTAAATAGCAGATTTAAAACACATCACATTTATCTCGTCCCAATAAAATCGCGTAAACTCTCGCTTATTGATTGTTTCCATTTAAATTGAGAGTATAATCTGTTTTTTCGTCACAGATGCCAAATGAACTGGAAAAAATAAAGCGAAACGCGTGGTAATATAGCCGATTCTCGTTCAGTTTTGATATTGAAAAAGTTTGCGCATCTCATTAGGTCGTAGGTATATTATATAATAGGCACTTTATTGAAATGGCTGCACATTTTGGGATTACATTTATCTGTAATCATTATCTACGTGGTGCAAATATTTTGTTTACGCAGTTCGATTTAAGTCGATTGCATAATATTGCGGATTTACTCCATGTATGAAACATATATTGTAGTAACAACATATAAACTACAATATGTGTTGTTAAACAAACAGTTTTATTCAAATATTATTTATTATAAAAATTGAATTTATATTTTTTTGTTTATAATAAAATTTAAATTTGAATTTAGTGTTCTTTTGCATTTGTTTTATTTGTATTGAACCATCACTTTAATTAATTGAGTGTGTCTTCCTTATCGTAATTATCGGTAGTTTTGACGGTGAAGAAAATATCGCAAGAAAACCTACACAATCGAAAATTCTCCATCAGTATTTTAAAGTTAAGTAAAGTCTACTAACCCACACACCCATGCCAGTATGGTAGTCTTATCTTGTCTTGTCTTCTACTAATAACAAGGCCCTTGTTACTAGTAGAAGAGGCATGTGCTCAGTAGTGTGACAATTTAATACAGAGAAGTATTTTTTTTTGTTGAAGACTAGTCGGCAACGCATTCATGATCCCTCTGGTATTGTGGATGTTCATAGGCGGTGGAGATCACCTACCACCAGGTGACCTACTTGCTCGTTTGCTGGCCTATATTATAAAAAAACCATGTCAGAACACGTCACTTCATATGGAAATCAACCAAAATTGTAGGCATAGGAACGAACACCCGCGCCATTTATAAAAACAAAAACCTCAAACGAACAATTCAACACATATTTCAATTTTACTGCACACGTAGATGAACACAGTTTTATAATTTATTTTCTTCCGTGCAACAAATCATTCGCTACTATTTTCTATAACGCTGTGACTAAACGAGCGCATTCCACGCTGAACCGAATTTGGTAAAAAAAAACAATAACCGTCAACGTTGGCAACACAAACGCTCGCGTCATTTGTTTCCAATACACGTCCAATAGAGAACAGCCATTTGTAACAGAATAGATATAAATTGGCGGTTGCAACAAATATGAATCGTTCAGTTAGTTTTGCTACGGACGGATGCGTCTCCGACCGCAAGTCGCATATCGCCCCATCAGCAGCGTACGTGCGATTTCACTCAATTTTTGAAACTGACGCGCCCTAAACGATCGGGGGATGAACATATTATTCAAAACACAGAGGAAGCTACCCTGTCACACTTTAAAAGTCTTCTTTTTAGACGAACAATAAACTTGACTTTCATAACGTTAAATTAAAAATGATACATCATGGCTTCAAATAGTTTTTAAATGAATTCCTTATTAGATAATTTGTGTGATGAGTTTTCCAGAAAATACAAATTTTATTTCCCTGGAATCAACAAATTTATTTACCTTAATAATTAATTCCTGGTATGTTTATTTTCAGAGCTCAGCTCAATTTTTATACGATACCCATAGGAATGATTGTAAATATACATCATTACATCGGACTGTTAAATTACACATAATTCATTATATTTTGCTAATGCTTCAATTAATGAAATGTTATTCCACAAACGTATGCTCGAGGGCGATATAAAATTTAATTAAATCAATTTCCAAAGGGAATTAAGACGGTTCAGCAGTTCATATTTAAATGACCAACTATCTCTGTTTTGGCAGCGTACTCTGCACAAAAGATTGGATGGCGCGTATCAACACGGCTTCGTGCAATGTTCCCTCCCCATAAAAGAATAAATGATATATTTTCAATTTTTGCCGTGCTATTACAGTGAGTTTTCTGATTTGTAGCAAGATTTATCTGCACTCTTGGATTTCTGCACTTTTTACGGGTAATGTATCGTTTTGCTTTCTTGGGGAAGAAATAAAATTACAGTAACTGTTATTTGTACGTATTTGCAGCTACCTCGTTTGTGTAGAAAAATAATAATTCCATATGCATGTGTGGATATTAAATATACAAGCGAGACAAGTATTAAAACAAAAAAAATACAATGAAGTATATGCATGATCGCCAAGCAGTAACGAACTCTGCTGTCAATTCTATACAGTTAGTTTGTTTACTGACCTTTTCGATTTTTGTAACATAACATACTATAAAGTGCTTATTTATATAAAGCATGCCTCAAATACATTTTGTTTGAATAAAAGTCGCTGCATATCGTTTTATGAATTCCCTTGGCCGCAGTGGCTATCAAATCGCGTATAAAGGAAGTGAAGGCACACAGGATGCACTATCCATGTAAGTTGTATATTTTATCTTCAATAAACTGGTCCTATGCATACTTTAAACAGGAAATTTGAAAAACGATGATAAAACCCGTGTCTGAGCCGCGATAAAACGTGTGAAGGGTCAAAACGACCGCCAATAGATCATAAAATTATATGAAAGTCAAGAGCAGGAAAAGTGTGAGGTGTGCGGGGCACCGGCCAAATTTATTGCGGTCTGCTTTCGATACCTATTGTGGAGAGCTCGCTTTACGACTTTTAAAATAATTTTATGAAAATAACTCCACTTATCGCGTGTAGGGACCAGGCGGCTGCGAGACCTAAAGCGATGGCATAAAGATGCGAGAAATATGAAATGTTAAAAATATTTGCGGTAGAAATACGTTTGTCACATAAAAATAGTCATTGGGAACTTTCAAATCGTTCGGTTTGAAATTTTCATTCGACGAGGAAAAATCTTTGGTCGTCCAAGGCTGCGTTTAGACGACGCGAAAAATTTCGTTTTTTTATTTAAAAAAAAAAAATTCAGTCATAGCAAATGTATGTCTTATTAACTAGGACTTAACGTTGAAATTCTTTGTGAGTAACCAACCGCGCGGCGATCGCGCTCCCGTTTACACGATCGCGTAGTCGCCGCGTGGTTGGAGCGTTGCGAAGTATTAAACATTATGGCTTAGTCAATAGAGTTTACATTAGTTTTTCGAGTGATTCGATCGCGCGGCCGCAACGCGGTGGGATTCCTTGTCATATAAATGCGCCCTTAGAACGTCATTTAGATTCAGTGGCCGTGAAATTTGTCGCAGTTCCTAGTTTGCAGCCGAGGCGGTGCTTGTACATGCTTGCGTCTAACTGCAAGCAGATGGGTTTTACTGACTTTAATCGATGTAATGGCGTGCTTAATGTTATAGAAAATGTTTTCAGTTTAGCAATATGCAAAGAAACATCGAACATTCCATTTTCTTTTACAGTTACAGAAGTAAGTACAATTTGTTCTTTCTTATTTTTTTAAAGATATACATATTCAGGTTTAGCGCATATTCATGAGATACAACTAAACTAAAGGAAAGAATTTAATTTTCATTTAACTTAAACATCGCACAAATACTTTCTTAAAGAACATAACTTATTCAAAATGTAAATATCAATACAAAAAATAATAAAACATTGAATACAATAAGCGGCGATTACCTTACTTTCAATGGAAAGAAACATTTCTGAGAGTTTAAAACTGTCTGGCGTTGAATCTATAAAACAAAGGGAAGAATATTATTACGCAATTAGACCTTTGAAATGGACTTAAGTTTTGCTACATTTACTTTTTTATTTCCAAGTGTTAAGTAATGATAGAGCAGAAGACGTTTTGTATTTTATGATAACGTTTTAAAATGATTTTTTTTTTATCCTGGCTCGGCAAAGTGACTACGCTACACCTGATGGTAAGTGTAGCGCAATCCAAGAATTGTGTCGACCAACGGT
Source organism: Amorpha juglandis (assembly GCA_949126905.1). Classification (NCBI taxonomy): domain Eukaryota; kingdom Metazoa; phylum Arthropoda; class Insecta; order Lepidoptera; family Sphingidae; genus Amorpha; species Amorpha juglandis. The sequence continues at coordinate 7,105,202 of OX421380.1, forward strand.
AAACAATGTGTCCATCGTAGGTCGGCAAGATCATGCTGGCCTGCCAAAGGGCCAGGGGGGAGGGGAAGGAAAAGGGGGTGGGAAAAGGGTTAGGATCAGGGGGCAAGCCCCCTGGGGAGAACCGGATATACACTGGCTGGCCCTGGAACGCGACACACATAAGGTGGGCCACTATGGCAGGTTTTAGCACCAGTGTACGGTGGTCGGTATCCGGTCGGATACAAGTATCCTCTCACCAGCCGAAGATCCACCCACCACCCACACCAGATTTGAAGCATCTTATAAAGTAGTATTTTTTTAAACACTAGTTATTGCTCGCGGCTGCGCCTGCATGAATGCTTTTTAACCGACAAATAGGATATATCTTATCCCAGGATATAATATATTTCCTCACCAAATTTCATTAAAATCCGTTCAACCGTAATACACAGCCAGAGTTATTTTAGCATTCAAATTATAGCAGCAATAAAATTATAAATACAGTGCCTCGGTAGCGCAGTTGTATTCTGTACGCAGAACGACTGCTGTGCTGAGGTCTTGAGTTAGATCCCCGGATCGCGCAAATGTGATATTGGGTTTTTCTATCACGACTTGCTCAGTATCAGCCCGGAGTCTGGAAATGTATCCCGTATGGCGATATGTTCGCCCTCTATCCCATCATGCGACGGAAATAAACTCGACGAAATTTGGGTGTAGATACTGGGGGTACACCTCTGCCTACTCCTTCAAGGACAGGCGTGAATGCGTATGTATGGTGGTTTGGATTCAATGTTTTTTTTTATTCGCAAGGCTTTATTAACCTCGTTCCGTTCTTTTTTATTTTCTTGAATGACGAGACAAGCAGTTCGCTAGCTTGATGATAAGCGACACGCTTGACAATAAACTGAAAATAAATCTTAAAAAAAAAAATTGGTGTGTGTCGTGGGACACCAGGTAGGAACGAAGTTCCTTCGGCTAATGTAGAATCGACACAATATGCAAAAAATTCAAATTATCAACTAAAATAACAAAATATGTCTCTTTATTTTTGTTTGACAACATAAAATTACATAGAAATAGAATAGAAAAATAGAAATAAAAACTTATTAATTTAGACTTAGACTGCCTACTAAACGGTGGACGGCCGTGTTCTATAATCAAAAATTCAAATTCAAATTTCAAACCGCGTCTACATTTCCAAATGTCATAAGTTACACACCCATCTGTTTTATTAACGGAATTTCGACTTTAACTTTGTGTGCTAGATATCAAACTGGTTATGCGACTGTCGCGCCTGCGCACGTCTCATTTAACGGTTTTATTCCACGCATTTTTCTTACGGTTTTACTATCACATTTTTTTCAGTTCGGTCACGCAGCGAAATCCCTATCCCCTCCAAGCCTGCCGTAAGGAACTTCGTTCCAATAATCTTGGCTAACTTCTTTCTTTAAGTTACTATATAAAAACTATTTAACAAATTGAAAATCGAATTGTAAAAAAACTACACAGCCAATAATAATGTTAACTCCGAAACTAACATTAAAGTTTTTTAAATGACAACTTTAATGTTACTGTTTATTCTAAATATACAAAACCAACATCGAAGATACGGTTTAATCTCTCTCACAATATCTGACACTAGAAAGTCAATAAATAGGTCATTTTATAATGGACCTTTCAGTCGCGCCTTTAATAGTTTCTAGATAAATAAACATTGTCGTGGACCTGTTGGCGATCTGTTGCATTGCTGGCACCTATCCAAGGCCCATGTATGTATCCGAGCAGTATTCAGATAATAGTATCAAATTTTATTTGTCTACTATATGCCGCCAATATACTCTGGTTAGGATATCGGTATCGGAGACAATAACGTCAATTCTACATTTAAAATTCATCCGACTAAGCTAAATGAAAATTTAAAACAATTTACAAATTCTTAGTTTAATCTAGTTTTAAAAGACAATCTAGATCCTTGTGGTTAAAGTATGCTAGGCCCTAAAGCTCGGGCCATGTTATATGTGGCTATGTTTTTTTATTTTTCATCGCCAAACATTTAAATATGAAACACCGTCGGATTCTCATATGCCGGAGTCTAGCGCTTACTTAAATCATTTTTGAATAATTGTAGGCATATTGTTCGGCTATTATGGGAGTGTTTATGGGTATGTGAAAAATAACTTAATTATTGTCATTTTTATTGGATTGGCCATTGCAAATTCAATCCAAACTCGATTTATGTGTGTACGCACAATAGTTTCAATACTTACGTAGAGTACCCAATCCTTAGGGCTGTGTGCATTGGTGCCGCAAACGTAGAGACGGGATCCGTCGCCCATTGGTTGTATCACTCGCACGTGGTTCCGACAGTCGAAATGCTGCGAAGAAAAATATTGTATTAATATTATGAATATTCGGACACAGGGCTGTCGTCTGTTCAATCGGTAGTATAGGGCGAAACTAAAGTTACACGTATTCAACAACATATTATGCGAACCCTACTGCCATACGGGCAGGAAGATAATGATGTCTCCTAGGACTTATTTAATATTGCATAGTTTATGCAAAGAGTTCTGTCATTGTATATCAATCTATATGAGTAGTTTTTTTTAAATATATCGCATATATTTTTTATAAAACAACTTTAAGTAGTAGGGTGGTAGGGTACCTGACATTTGTTTTGTATCTGACTGGATAGTGACTACCGTTCTCATGGTGAAAAACCCGCCATAATGGCTCGTTCAAGCGAGTCGCATTCCAGGACCAACCAGTGTATATCCAGTAACTTCAGACCGGCATAATTCTGTAGACCGTCGAGGGACCCAACGTCTCTTAACTGTCGATATTATATTTATACTGCACTGTACTTAACATCTAATGAAGTGCACCGGTTTGAAAGACATTGAAGCCATTACGATTATTGAGCATTACGAAGATTAAAATCTTACGTCTTAGGATGATTTATAGTAGTGCCATGAACTACTTTATAATTCAAAGTTTTGGGTGTGTTGATACTATTTATGAACGAGTGTGATGCTTATCATCAGGTAGGTGACCTGGTCGTCATATAATTTAGTTGTATAAAAACATACATAAAAATTGTTATACAAAAATTTCATTCTCGTAATTACTTCGTGTTTAAGCAATTATTAATCCATAACCAACTAAATAGATGTGGATTCGCAATACTGAGAACTTGACGTGACCTGGCCACATAAAAAAATAAATACACTCTACATCAACGTGCTAAGTAAGTAGCAGTTTGCGAAATTTTCAACCGTTTCATTATCGACACGAAACAAATATTACTCTGAAAGGAAACGAACCGAACACGCCAGTGGTGCTTGGTGCGCATTCGCCATGAAATGCGAAGCCGATGGCGTTTGAGACACGGGACTGCGCGTAAATTCACTCAATTAGGAAATTGTATTTTTTAAAAAATCTTTTGTTATTTTAATTTGCTTATAAAGCACAGTTGAGGGTGGGTGTTAACATATGCAACGCATATACTAACTATTATAACACATTTTGTTGTTTTATTTGGATATCTATTTATATATCCATCGTAGCTAAAATGGTTGCAAAGAATACTCGACTAATTAAGTCAAAAGTAGAGATAAAGTAGAGTACTTTCAATTTCTCTATGGTATTTTGTCTATGAACCTTAACATGATATAATTTTATCGAATGTTAAAGCTTTTACCCGAGATATTTGTCGTCGATATTTATCTCTCTCTCTCGCGAGATATGTCATGTTGAATATGCTAAGCCCCCATGTATCAGGTAGGTAGGAAAGTAAAAAAAAATTGAAATTAAAAAACCAGAACCCCCAAAAATATAGTTTATAAATTATAATAAAGACGGCCCGATTAAGAAACCATTAAAAAACCATGTAACCATTTTGCATATTATAATTTGCTATTTGTTAAATAAAATATAACCTAATTAAAGTTAAACTCACGCTGACGAATACAGTACCTATCAAAATATAGGTACGTTATAAATTCGTCGTGTAATACGTTAATTGGCGGTTACACTTGGCGGTGGTGAACCTGGTTCGTATATAATATTTTTAACTCATTTCCTATATTTTATTAGATAGATTACATATTATGGTACCTGCAAGGATATTTATTATATTCAAATCATTTACAGATTAATTAAGTAGACGTTGAATCCTCCTAAGTGTCAAGATCAAACTATTTGCTATCTGTTTTTAATATTCATCAAATTTATTTATTACATATTGCATAACCCATCACGCTACTAGGTATTTTTCACACATTGTTCATAGCCTTCCATCTCTCTTGTGTCTTTGTATACGAGACCGCGAAACATTAAATTAAGTAATAAATATTTTTGGCAAATCCTTCAGAGCAATTCAGGATACGTGCCACACATTAAAGTGCCTCCGGCAAAATTCATTGAAATAATAGTAATTTGCGAAAGCACGTGAGTGTGTATGAGCGTTCGCACGCCGTGATTATGCAAATTTGCGTTCGACATAAATATTAAACGGGACATTAATATTCCGAACGACAGAAATATGCGTTGCTCGCTTTACCGAGTATAACAGTGTCTGTATTGGTCCATTTCAGTTCATTAAAGTTTCAATTGAAAAACTCGACATTTTATGCTTATACTGATGCGTTTTGATGCTGCGGTTTATTTATTTTACGCCATGTTTGGGTGGGCACCACTATTAACTCGACAAAAATAAAACCAACGAATAAAAAATAAAAGTAATCATTTCTGAATCGATGCTATTGGAAATTAAATGTAAGAACATAAAAAATGTATTTTTTTATTATTAGCTCTTTAGGTCGACCTATAAAACGATCCTAAAATTTGACATTAGTAAACATGCTTAGTAGTTAAATACGTTTTAAGGATTGTTGTGCAATTTGGCCTCAGAATCAAAGCCTCTTGCGTAAGAATCATCAAAAACGGTTTTCATCGTCAAAAGCTTTAGTCTTTCAACCATCACATCCACAAAATTGATACTTCAATTCCAATGTCTGGCTATTGTAATCAAGTGAACATGGGACGGGCAAAATGTTCAAGAAAGCGGTTACCTTTTTTTTTTTAATAGCATAGGCCGGCAAACGAGCAAGTGGGTCACCTGATGGTAAGTGATCTCCACCGCCCATGCACGCCCACCACTAGAAGAATCATGGGCGCGTTGCCGACCTTAAAGGAAAGGGATAATTAGGGATTAGGAAGGGGAGGGCATTTGGGCTTCCGGATATCTCGCTCACCGTACGAAACGTAGCAGCAAGCCACTACTTTACGTCGGTTTCCTGTGAGACAATGGTAACGATCCGGTCGAGCCAGCCCATTCATGCTGTAGACAAAACTGTCTACAGCGTGGCTCTACCACTCACTCTATCTAAATCGTGGTACGAAACAGAGTGGTTATTTAGAAATAGATTGGGACGCTGTATTTGTTTGTGGTTGGACACGGCTCTGAAACGAATTTTACTGACAACGCGTGACTGCACCGACCTTTGTAGGTTATTCAATATACTGAGGATATTTCTTAAGAAATATTTTATCAGAAATGGACTACTAAGATTATTAATATAAAAAAAATCATTGGGTACGACTTTATCGAGCATAATATCTTAGTTTGCCTCTGAATTTAACAAAAGCTGATAATATATTTTGACAGCTCAATGACATGTATATATGTTTGATTTATGTCAAAAGCTGAGGGTTATTTGAAGAAGCTATTAGAATGATTTTATCTTGAGATGTCTGTGATACTATCAAGTGATTAAAGTTTAGTCTAGATGGAGAACAATTACGGTTACTATCTTGAGGCTTCTAGTTCATCCACGGAGCCTGCTGTTGTCTAAAAAGGCGTAAATCCTTGTTCTGAGGTTGCCTTTACTGAGCAGGTAAATTGTATAAAGTATGAAGCTGCTTGGACTGCTAGTCTCAGTGTCCGTAGCGAGGTCCCATATAACCCAATCAGACATTCCATTGCTAACGAACGAGATAAAAATCTGGGTAAAGTTGTAGTGTACATGTTTTATCGTAGAACATTAGCGAACAGAAGTTACCACATAAATAGGCACGTGCAAGTAAGCAATTAACGAAGTGCTTTGTTTCTTAATAAAAAGTTCGCTCCACGTTTCTTTGGTTCGGCGGCGCGGAGGTAACTTTGCGAGAGATTGTTCTAAAGTAATTATCGGATTAATATACTCTGAACATTGAACCGTCGCGTCGTACTGACGTGAACGGAAAACTGTTTTGCACTCAGAAACAATCAGAATTAAGCAGGAGAACAATCAGGCCCACGTCTAAGTTTCTTTTAACGGCACTTAGTCGGCGGCTCTCGCATAACTTCACTCGGAACTAATGCCTTCGATTGGACCATTTCGTTAATTATTCGCCACTTTGTACGTAAGTAGATTTACGGCCGGCTTTCCTCGCGTTTTTCTACTGAAACGCTCTTTTTCTTGTTTTTCTATAATGGTTTTTATTAGGAATTTAAGAACGTTGATTTGCATTTCGAATGCAGAACGCTTTTATTGCTTTCGACACGATACTAGTTTTTACAACGCTCGTAAAATACGTCTCTTTGTGAGATTTCTGTTTTATGTTTAATTTTCTTTTCTAGTAGTAATTAGTCACCTCGCTAAGTTTTAAACCTTTGTTCTTTAGTGCTTTATGTTATCCTAAAATGTATTCAAGTCTAAGTAAAATTATCTCTTAGTTTCAAAAATAGTTCCCATGCATAACTGCACCTCACGAATGTTCTAGCGATCGTGGTGTACCGTCGAATTAATGAACAATTTTGATGGTATTAAAAATTCTTCTTCGTTTCTAATATTACATACAATAAATATTTTTGCCAAAATTAATATGTAATAACATTGGGTTTCTAGCTGAATTTACCGCTTTCCGATCTTATCTTGTTATACCACCTACGTAAGCCTAGTTTGAATTAAATATTAATGAATATAATATACATTAAAAATAATATAAATTAAAATTTATGGATGTAAATACGAAACCCTCCGACGAGTCCGACTCGAGATGATTGAGATGGTTTTTTTGATTTTGGCTCAATCTTAATTCGACTTACGCAAACTGATACCAAGAGCGATAACGTTGAATTGGTGGAAGTTCAAGGAATTCACTTTTAACATTTAATTAGAAATATAGCGATGCATTCATTTATCCGTTACAATTCATTAGTTATAAATAAATTTTTGAACAATACATATTAGCATGCTGCAATGTAATTTAGAATCTAGTAAATAATTTTGTATTTGTACAAAGAGGCAATGCAAATACACAAGTTAATTCAAAATGTGTACTCATTTGAAATTCATGCATTTTGTATCAGAGAGTTAGATGAACAAATAGCCGAGGATAAATTATATACTGTAATTTTTTGCCAATGGCGTGATTTAGCTAACCCGGTACATTTTCTCCAATAGCGTCACAAAGAGCTGCGAAGTTAAAACAACAAGCGAGCGGCGGGCCGGCCCGGTGGCCGCACAGAATTTGCCGACGGCATTTTTCCAACCTTTTTCATGTTACGACATCGTGTTTAGAGAAAAGAAAACTCGCCGACAGCGAGAAACTTTGATTATAGCTTTCACGAGTGGCCGTTCCATCCGCGATCGAGGTGATAGACTCGAGGATATTTCTCTTTTATGGCCGTCTTTGATACTAATAAAACAAATTTACTTTTTTCGTGGGAAGAGTCGCAGTACGTACCATGTGGTCTATTGCCATCCTACGCGCTGTACTGCGGAAGTTTGACCTTTTATTTGAGCTGTTTATACGAGTGCGTTACCGCAATATTTACGTTGTGAATTCATGAATCTGCTTGTGCATGGTTTTGCCTTTTGTGAGATACACCTTTTACAGTCTCTTGGAGGCTTACAGCTCACTTCGAGACTTTATACATTTCGCATGAGACATTCCATTTCTGGTTGCGAGCTTTATGACTTTCTTATTAGATATAAACATGTATGAGTGAGTCAACAAAGAAATATAAATAAATACTTACGCGACGTTTCTTACATCATAATGCAGAACAGCGCATTTATGGTTCATATAACCATACGAAATGTGCGAGACAAAGTTGCTTTGTAATAAAAAAATATTTTCCTCACCACTGTATTTAGAATAAACCACAGAAGTTACGTCATTACATAAACAAGCGAATTATCTTGTTCAATTAGTGAGTGAAGTGACGGCGGCGAGACGAAATAATCACATTTCCCCGATCTCGGATATAGCTTCCCGCCGCCGACAAATAAAACAAATATTGCTTTTACGTTGCGATTGTAAATCAAAATTAACGGCCTTAATATAGCGAAGCAGTGTGGCCGTAAGCCCCCCGCTATGAAATATGCTCGCCGCCCGCCGCTCACGGTTAAAAATGGGATTAACCCTTGATGGAAATAGTGCTAGTTATGAGTAATTCCGTGAGAAATACGGAAACGGCAATTAAACGATTTCTCTTAACAGCGAAATATTGAAACTGAATCTTATTATAATTTGGTAACAAAATAATAAGTGTATTGTAGCGCCATCTAGTGTATGGAATATGCAACTTTGATTTACCTCTGATACTTTTATAGAATAAATGTTAGTCTGTTCGAAATAATAACTGTGTTTTAATAGGTTATGGGCCCAGTCCCTTAATCACGCGTTAATTAGTGTATTTTCCGAAAATAAAGTTGTAAAAAGGACAATAACTCACTCGTGTTGTTCATTGATTCGATTTTGGACTTAAAACTACAGTGAACTAGAACATTTTTGAAAGTCGTGTCGATTGTGTGTGGCGCGGCTAATCTAAGCTACCAAGATGGCCGGCAGTTATTTGGTAAATGTACCGAAACTCAAGGGTCGGGAGAACTACGACGAGTGGGCGTTCGCCGCAGAGAATTTTCTCTTACTCGAAGGCATGGACATAACGAAAGATCCGGATACAAGCTCATCAGACGCAGAGAATAAGAAGACCAAGGCCAAACTTATTATGACGATTGATTCAAGCTTGTATGTCCATATCAAGGATGAGAAAACTGCTCAGGATGTGTGGAAGCGTCTGAAGATACTTTTCGATGACTCCGGTTTCCAAAGAAAAATCAGTTTGCTGAGGCATTTAATATCGATCCGGCTAGAAGATAGCGAATCAATGACGAGTTACGTAACCCAGATTGTGGACACCGCACAAAAATTGGGAAGCACAGGGTTTACGATTACTGACGAGTGGGTTGGGTGCTTATTATTGGCAGGATTACCTGAAAAGTTTGCCCCAATGATAATGGCAATTGAACATTCGGGCATGGCCATAAGTACCGACGTCATTAAGTCGAAATTATTGGATATGAGTTCTGAAGTGGATAGTAGTGGAAATGACAGTGCATTTTTATCTAAAGGTTGGCAGCAGCGCAATAAGAAATATAGAAACACTACAGAAACATCAAAGTCGGTGACGCCATCTCCGAAATCTGTCAAACAAATTCGTTGTTACCGATGTAAACAAATCGGCCACTACAAAAACCAGTGCAAATACAATAAAGAGAAAGAAAGTGCAGTGTTCAGCGTTTTCTTCATGAACTCGAGCTACAAAAGCACAGATTGGTACATTGACTCAGGTGCCAGTGCGCATATGGTTACAGATGTAAATCGTTTACAAGATGTATCATATAACCAAGCTATGAAAAGCATTGTTGTAGCTAATAAGACGACAGTACCGGTATTATGCTCCGGAAATACACAGATAACTACGGTGGTGGACGACTCAGAGTACAATATTACTGTTAAGAACGTCTTGTGCATTCCTAACCTCACGACTAATCTCTTATCAGTGAGTGAACTTATAAGAAATGGAAATCAAGTTATTTTCCAAGGAGATATTTGCAAAATTTTGAATCACAACAAAGTTGTTGTTGCAAAAGCCCGTCTCATGAATGGAGTGTACAGATTAGACACAAAACAGGATTGTCTGTTGGCATGTAAAGCAGAAACAGCAACAAGTTTGTTATGGCATAGACGGTTAGGCCATATTAACAGTAAGGACCTGAACAATATGAAAAACGGCGCTGTGGAGGGGGTGTCTTTCCCAGAAAAGGCTGAAATTGACAAGTCCCAGTGTGTCACATGTTGTGAAGGGAAGTTAATGAGATTGCCATTTACACACAGAGGTTCCAGATGTGAAAGTGTGTTAGAGGTGGTGCATGCGGATGTTTGCGGCCCAATGGAGACTATCTCAGAAGGAAAGTCAAGGTATTTTCTCCTTTTTGTAGACGACTACAGCAGAATGGCCTTTGTATATTTTCTTAAAGCAAAAAATGAAGCTCTGAAATATTTTAAGATTTACAAAGCTCTAGTTGAAAAACAAACAGAAAAGAGCATTAAGATATTAAGAACAGACAACGGTGGGGAGTTTTGTTCCACAGAATTTGAAAGTTTTTTGAATAAAGAAGGTATAGTGCATCAAAAAACGAATCCTCACACACCAGAGCAAAACGGCTTATGTGAGAGGCTTAATAGGACCGTTGTAGAAAGGGCTAGATGTCTTCTATTTGATGCTAAGATGGAAAAGAAATTCTGGGCAGAGGCAGTCAACACTGCAGTGTATTTGCGAAACAGAACATTAGCCTCTGGTCTTCAGAAAACTCCTTATGAGCTATGGAGTGGAAGAAAACCAAATCTTGAGCATATCAGAGTATTTGGAAGCCCTGCCATGGTTCACATACCCAAAATAAATAGAACAAAATGGGATAAGAAGGCAGAACAATATATACTTCTCGGTTTTGCAGAAAACACCAAGGGTTATCGCGTATATAACCCGAAGACCAAAAAGATAACGACTAGCAGAGATGTCATCATAATGGAGTGTAGTAGAGAAGCTAATACTGTAAAAGCCTTAGTGGAAGAGAAGAAAGAAGGAGATGATAGCCAGATTGAAAAAGATGAAGCTAACAGTTCTACTGCAAGTTCGGAGAACATTGTTGATCCAACAGATATCACATACATGCCAGATAATACCTTAGATTCTTCTACTTCAGAAGAATTCTGTGACATTCAGTCAAATGAGGATACATTTGAATCTGAAAGATCCAGCTCAGAAGAAAGGATTCAACGTGAAAGAAGGCCACCAGTTAGGTATGGGTACAGTAATGTATGTGTTACAGAAAGTATGGATATGCATGATGACAGTCTTACTTATGAAGAAGTGATGAGCGGTCCAGAAAAAGAAGAATGGTGCAGTGCTATGAAGGAAGAGTTGCAGTCATTCAGTGACAATGAAGCATGGGATGTGGTAGATAGACCAAGTGAAGGAAAAGTGGTTCAGTGTAAATGGGTTTTTAGAAAAAAGTTAAATAGTGATAACACAGTGAGGTATAGGGCAAGGCTGGTTGCTAAGGGTTTCACGCAACGTGAAGGAATTGACTATAAAGAGACCTTTTCACCAGTTCTGAAATACTCAACGTTGAAATTGTTGTTTGCTATTAGTGTGCGTTCAAATCTCAATATAACTCATTTAGATGTCACCACAGCTTTTCTAAATGGACGTCTTGAAGAAATTGTATACATGGAATTGCCACAGAATCTCATATGTAAAGATAATAAAAATAAAGTTTTAAAATTAAATAGGGCAATTTATGGTCTTAAACAATCAGCAAGGCAATGGTATAAAGAAGTAGATGATTGTTTACAGCAGTTGAATTATATAAAATCTTTATATGAGCCATGTTTGTTTGTTAAATCATCAGAAAAGTATAAAACCTATATTGCATTATTTGTTGATGATTTTTTCATATTTTCTAATTGTAAAGAGGAAGTAGATCATCTGAAAAAACATTTAAATGTCAGATTTAAATTGAAAGATTTAGGACAGCTGAGAAAATGTTTAGGTATGAATGTAAAAATAAATGAAAATAAAATATGTATTGATCAAAAAGATTTTATTGAAAAGTTGTTGAATAAATTTAAATTAGAAAATTGTAAAAATATAGATACTCCTATGGAAGTTAATTTAAAACTAGAAAAGAGTAAAAATGAAATGTCAAACTGTCTATATCAACAGCTGATTGGTAGTTTAATGTATCTATCAGTCTTAACCAGGCCAGACATATCTTATTGTATAAGTTATTTGAGCCAATTTAATAACTGTAATAATGAAACACATTGGAAGCATGCAAAACGAGTTCTCAAATACTTAAGTTCTACAAAATTGTATGGATTAATGTATGTAAAAAATGATTCAGATATACTTGGTTTTGTTGATGCTGATTGGGCCTCCGATGCTATAGATAGGAGATCCTATACAGGATATTGTTTTATATTTTCTGGGTGTGTTGTATCACATGAAAGTAGAAAGCAACAAACAGTTGCATTATCGAGCACAGAGGCCGAATATATGGCTGTCTGTGAGGCCAGTAAAGAGGCAATTTTCTTAAAAAACTTATTATGTGAACTTATAAATAGAAAAAAACTGCCAGTTGTATTATGTAATGATAATCAAAGTGCAAAAAAGCTTTCAGAAAATTGTATGTATCATAAAAGAAGTAAACATATTGATGTAAGATATCATTTTATTAGAGAGGCAGTTGCAAATGATTTGGTAAAAATTGAGTATTTAAAAACATCAGACATGCCAGCTGATATGTTTACAAAAAGTTTGTGTAAAATTAAACATTATAATTTCATGAAGAAAATAGGTTTAGTAGAGTTGTGTTGATTTTTATATTATTGTAATACTTACCTATTGTAAACTTTGTTGGTGTGTTTTTAGATTATTTTGTTAAGTGGTGGTATTATAATTTGGTAACAAAATAATAAGTGTATTGTAGCGCCATCTAGTGTATGGAATATGCAACTTTGATTTACCTCTGATACTTTTATAGAATAAATGTTAGTCTGTTCGAAATAATAACTGTGTTTTAATAAATCTCACCTCTGATTTTCCTTTTGATACGCATTGTGCCACGTTGCTCGGCTCCAGATTTATTGAGTCTCTCTGCAAACAAAAACATCGTTGAAAACGAAAGTTATAAAACAACGTACAAGGGCAATAAAAATGAAATGTTTACTCACTTCGCAATGCGACGCACTAATGTTATTCATATTCAGCCGGTACAACCGATCCCTAGAAGAGAAAAGTTTCCGTAAGAAAAATAAAATGTTATAAAACTCTTAACATATTATGTTAGAATGGAAAAGTTGAGTCAATCCACTGCGGGTAAAAGGGATATGTTACAAAGTTGTGCCAAAGTCACCATAACGTTTATAGAAGAATCGTTTTATTGCTGAAAATGCGGCAGTTACGATATTCCCCGAACAGAATTAGCTGCCTTCGTGACACACACGATTGACCTATATCACCTCTTTTTATTGAATCACCAGTATAACTCGACCTTCACGGATCCATCAAAACTTACCGCTTTACATGAATGGAGTACTGAAACTATCAGGTTTGAAGGATCATGCGTCGCTGGCTAATCGTTTGCGGAGCTACGGGAGGTAAAGCTGATACACCGCCGCTCTTACTCGTAAAAATAGCTATTCGATTTGTATTGAACGGATTGGTTTTTGTTTCGGGGACTATAAAAGATAAATAAATATTCGACGAGATTGAGTTCTGGATGGATCGATCATTTTAGTGAAATACATTCCTTATAGATAGAAAACGCCCATAATACATCTATATTCTTTATCAAGAAAGGTATTTGGTTAACATATTTTCTTCGGTACATAAATACATCTACATACATACATACATAAGCTCACACCTTTCTCTGCGGAAAGGTAGCCAGAGTTGCAACTAGTGTTGTAACTATGTTTTGTCTATCTTTGCTTTGGGCGCTTGGCGATTTACGTTTCGAGGTTAACTAGTGTATATCCAGTAACTTTGAGTTGGCATAATTTTAGCAACCGTTGCAATGATTTTCAACGGTTAAAATTATATTTACATTAAAATATATTTACGCAGTAGCTCAATACAGTACAGTATTGTCACTTTGCCAGGAAAAAAACAGAGAAATGTCATATCGCTTTAAAATTATGTTAGACTGACTTCTAATAATTCTCATATGTTGAGTTTCACACCGTAAACAATTTTCATTGTGTGAATAAATTAATAGAAGTAAACTTACATAGCGCCGACGTAAAGGGCGTCCCGTTTGGAATCCACGAAGAAGGTCCGGTAGTACAACGTCCCGCAGGAGAACTCACGAACATGATCTGAAAGTTACAAATTAAAATTAATTTAGCTCGGAGCATATTTAATGAATAACACGCATAGAAATTAATATATTTAGGGCCAGTTCCACAATGTCCGTTTTAATTTTATCTACCAAATAACTTATTATAAACAAACAATTCAGTAAGTAGATAAGTTACGCGGGAGCGCCCGGAGGTTTTTAAAAAAAGACAAGTCTTCACAATGAAGCTTTATTGCGAACTGAATTACAATTGACAAATTTCCTTATTTATACCTGTTCATCTGTTGACAATGAATGCTTAGATCTACGCATTATGATCATAACAAGATCACTGTCTAGACGCTAGGCTAGCACTTTTTATAGTCAACATAATTTGATATTAAGAGCTTTAGACAAAACAAGAATATCATATTACAAATAGATAGAATTACATCTGAGTACCTGTGTCAGCAATTGTAATGCCCTTTCTATAGTAAATAAGGTTACAACACATTAGCATGTGGTTATAATGTCATGAGCGGGAGCGGGGTGCATAACTCCTCCCCCCATAGCTTCGAAATTATCAGAGGGATGTATATTTCTCTGATTATTTCGACACACAATATATTTTAAAAAGTTATACTTATACGCTATACACACAAAAAGGAACAGAAATATGATTACATATAATAATAGAGTAGCTGCGCTAACACTTTTCACAAAAATACCTTTTTCACGAATTTCCACTTCACTTTCACTGTTCTTCAACAATTCATTTAGATTCTGTAGATTTTTCAACTCGGCAGCATCCAAATTTATTGGTTTCCATCCTGTTTGTGGCTCTATAGTCGTTACTTCTGGAAGATCAATAATTGGCAGTTTTCTGAAGTCCATTGTGCTTATTCCCGCATAGTGGGATTTCAGGGTAACGTTGTCTATTTTGGCGTCACAGTGATCATCAAGTGTGAGGAGGTAAGTCCCTTTTATACTTTCTTTTGTCATTTCATTATGACAGCTTTTCGAAAATATAGTTTCCGCTTTACTGTAGAGAATCCATCTTCGTTTCTCTATTGGCTCTATTTTTATAGAGTTTATTTCAACTGGTATGGGTTGACAAGAACTGGTGTTGTGCGAAAATTTCATCAATGATGTTATACATGTGTCTTCTAATGGTAATTGAGTTTCATCTTCATAACAAAGGAACGTCGCCTCATAGAGTTCGCTGCACGGCTGGGAGAGCGAGACCATATTTGACCCTCTTACTAGGAGGTAGGGATATTTTGGGATTATGATAATTGTTTTACCAAAGGAATTGGTGATGGGTATTGGAATGATTTTGTAATAAATGTATATTTCATCTTTAATTATAGGTATGTCCAAAATGAATGTTATTTGACTTCCTTTTGAATAAACTTTTATCTTAATACATAATTCTAACTTAATTAAATTATCATAGTTTACTGGGTAAATGAGTTTATTAGATTTCTCTATTTCTTTTAACAAAATTAATAATTCGTCAGAATTTAAAAGTGACTGGTGTAAAGTTTTTAATTTACTAAAAGTAATACAAGTTTCAATCTCTTCCAACCGAATGTACAATAATTGGAAATTGTGCAAAAATATATTATAAATATTAATAAAGTTATGAATTGTTATGTTAACATTACTCTGGTTTATTAATTTTTGCATTTCCCATAATTATTTATCTATGTTAATAAAATTATTGGTTGTTGAGTTATTTATTTTCAAAAGTGATTCAGACATTTCCGATATCAAAGTTTATCAAAATTTTTCAATTGTAGAGTTCATAATATAATTTATTTGGAGCTTAATATTAAGTAATTGATGGTTAGGTGTACTATTCTTAAAATATTTTCCGACATGATCATTTAAATTAGGATATCTATTGATATTAATTTCTAATTCCTCTTTTGTGATACTTAAATCTAAAGTCTTAATTATATTCCATTATGATAACTTACTTATCTATCATCATTACTTATCTATGTCTTAACTATCCTTTAAAGTTGAAGGGTGTAACTCGTGATCAGCAGCACGAGTTCGAGGAGGTACCTGTGAAGGTCGTTTTACGTCCTTAATAGGTACAGCTGCCTCTCTTTTTTTTTTTTTTTTTTATAACGTTTGTTCCTGGTAATGTGACCAGTAACTGTAAGTTTTCGGAAGCGAGGTTTATTTTTACTTCGCTTCATATTTACAGCTTCAATTATGTCAGTTTCTCGAATATCAAGGGAGGCTTTACCTCCACGTTTATCCGCGGTCAAATATCTGTAAGGGTATATCATATGTTTTATGTGGTCTGGTACCAATGGTGGTGTATAACGTCTGTTCAAGTCAACTTCAAATTTGCTGTTAGACTCAATTCCATCAGCAGTGTGAAGTATTTCGGGTAATGAACTAACTGTACTGGATGAGGGAGAATGAACTGAAAAATTCATAGTATTTTCTGAAATTGAGGGGGCATATAATGTTTCAGATGAGTCTGACATCACGATTGATTTTTCAGTATCATCTGTATTTACCTCCATTGATGTATTACCGCTTTTATCGGTAAGAGCATCCAATGTTATATTTGTAAGAGCATCTGCTTTACTATTATTTATGCTGGTGGGTATTTTGATGCATGGTTCAGTTCGGGGTTCTAAGGTAATTTCGTGTTCCTGTAAACGTTCACTGCCATCATCAGTGAGTTTCATATTTTCGGTATAAAAAATTTCGCAATCATTTTGTCCATTATTATCGGAAAAATTAACATTTGAGATGTCATTGTATTGATTATCAGAGTCTTGGATTATCTCAACATCGTTATTAGTGTAAAACAAATTATTATAATCATTATCAGATCCATGCGCCATTATATTTTGTCTAAGGGGACCGGCAGTACGCATAGAGACATCAGTATCTTGTGCATTATGTTGAGGTTGGCTTTGAGATGGAATACCAAACATAAACTGTTGGTTTGGTGCATTATTAAATGGTCTCATTTGAGCATTGTTAAATTGTGGCCTATATCCCTGTTGGGGCACTATGCCAAACTTAAAGTTGTTTTGGGGGTAGTTGATATTCGGTCTAAACCCTTGTTGATTCGGTAAACCAAATTTAAGATTGCTTTGGGGCTGTGGATAATTCGGTTTGAAATTATTGCCCTGATTTGGAAGACCAAATTTAAATCCATTTGAAACAACAGGCCTGAAATTATTGGATAATTGATTTGGCATTCCAAATTTAAATTGTTGATTTAAATTATTTAAAGGGTTTGGTCTAAATGTCGGCTGGAAATAAGCTTTATTCACATCTGAATTAGTAGAGTTAGGTGGGTAAGAATGCTGAGGTGGCTTTACAGCACATCTATTTTTATTTTTCGCATTGTATTGCATTTGGAAGTTTACTTCTTCCATTACAACACTAAGTGCGCTTTCAAGACTTGTGCAATCTTTCAATCTTACAATTCGAATTAAATCTTCTGTAAGGTTGTACATGAACACGTTCAGAGACAAATTATTATAAATTATCATTTTTGCTGCTTTAATATTGTCATCCAATAATAAGTTTATCTTAGAAAGAAGAGTGCTGCGTATTTGTTGGATGCGATTGCAAAATTGCAAGTAGCTTTCGCCAGAATTGATTTTTAAATTTTCTAATTCAATAGCTACGCACTCTTCAGATCTAGGATCTCCAAAATGTTGGATAAGAACAGATCTGAGCTGTTCCCATGTGGTTATGTCTTCGCGTTCGCTTAATAAGCCTGCGGCTCTACCACACAATCTACTACTAATGCACTGAAAAACGTATGTGGATTGTACAGGATTATTTACTTCACCAAAATTTCTCAAAATATATTCACTTTTTCTTATGAATAAGTTTAATATACTTTGATCTCCATCGAATTTTGGAATTAAGCATATAAAGTCTTTGGGAATCATCTGAAATTCACCGTTGCGCGACATATTTTCACACGTATATATAACACACAGTAAATAAAATGAAAATAAAAATTAACACAAGTAAACACAATTAACACAAGTAAGTAAATTAAAACTCTCTATTAATATATCAAACTTCAAATATTTCAATAAAAAATTCATATATTTCAATCAAAAATTCTTATTTCTTAAAATTAGCCTGCCTATTTTTGTGCAGAAGTCAAATAACTTTCGACTATTTTTGTTCAAAAGTTACGGAGTTCACCTTTTTTTTAAATTGTGTCGTACAAAATCAACCACAGGAAAAATAGCAAGGATGAGACAGGAAATGTAAAGAGGTCTACTTACAATCCGCTCGATCCCATGCCTTCTCGTAAAGCTGACTTCGTGGGCGACGGCCTTCGGTTCCCGCCTTTTATCTAATTTATTTGGTTCGAGGATACCCGGAGCTATGCCGCAAGACCGATGCTTGTGTACTCGCAGACAGAGCTTACAGTCGCGGATATCCTACCGGCTGCGCCAGATAAAAATTACGCGGGAGCGCCAGGTGGTTTTTGAATCAAAGACAAGTCTTCACAATGAAGCTTTATTGCGAACTGAATTACAATTGACAAATTTCCTTATTTATACCTGTTCATCTGTTGACAATGAATGCTTAGATCTACGCATTATGATCATAACAAGATCACTGTCTAGACGCTAGGCTAGCACTTTTTATAGTCAACATAATTTGATATTAAGAGCTTTAGACAAAACAAGAATATCATATTACAAATAGATAGAATTACATCTGAGTACCTGTGTCAGCAATTGTAATGCCCTTTCTATAGTAAATAAGGTTACAACACATTAGCATGTGGTTATAATGTCATGAGCGGGAGCGGGGTGCATAACTAAGTAGATTGTTAGCATACGCTTTTAAAATGTTGTATTTTATCTGTCGTCAGTCTTGTTTCCATTTATGAGTGACCTTTATTTGGGCATTGTGAAACAAGTACTTTAATGTACATATTTATTTATTTCATGGCCAAATGTTACTGAAAGATCTCGTCAAATTTAAGCAACTTGTAGTGTATGATATTTCACCCCCCGTAGTACAAAATCTTGCGATTGTAGGACATAAACATTTTTTTTATCGAATACATGTAACGACCCATAATTATAACCACATTTCCGCGACACGTTGAAAATGACTACATCAATAATATGATTTTTTTTTGTTTGAAAGTTCTACCTATAAACGACACTCTTCAATTATTTCGATGAAATGTCGATTACTCAGTATTAAAATATCGTAACAAAATAAAATTCGAGATACAGTTGTAATCAAACAAAGTACTTTCACTAAAAGCCTTTTTGCTGATACGCTAAACTATTAAAAAGTTGAAAAACACATCAAAGCACTTAACTAAGTACAAATCAATCAAACGAGTTATTGATACATCATTTAGCATTTAGCTCGAGGGAATGAAATGAATAAAGGATCTGGATAAACTATCCTCGGAGTAACTCCATTCTTATAGTTTAGTTTCATTTATATGAAATAAATGCGCTCGTAAAAACGACGGTGCGGCGGGCTAATTTAATATTCAATTAGTCCGGACGCGTGGGTATTATAATTCCACATTAATGTTAAATAAACCCATTTATATTTCTTTGATATATTTGTTTATTTTATAGGAATCGATGATAATTAATGCTGTTAGGTTAGTTATACTTAAGTATGGTAAAGGAATGAGCATTGGAGATTGATATATGTATCGTTATATAATTATTGTAATCCAAGTTTCTTACTTCGATAAATAATAATTTTTATTTATTTTATCTTTAGTGTCATCATATTGATGATATCTCAGTCACTTGCTACTACATTAAGGATCTAGGAGAAATCATTGACATGTAACAAATGCTTGAAGGTACTTTTACAGCAAACTTGAACATGTCGAGGACGCCATTCATAACACCTTTTTGAAATCCAATTAAAAATCGTGAATCGGTGAATCGCGAACTGAACTCCTTTTTTAAATAAAATGTAAGCTTAGTTTTGATACAAGTTTTCTGACATGCTGTCGGATGCGACGTAAATAAAAAATAAAGTGTAGTCGCGTAAAATGTTGCCATCAACTCATGTGGAAGTCTTTTCAAACTGTTCAGCTGTGAGTATTTTTACAACAGCACTGTCGACTCCGTCTATCACTACATGAAATAAATTTTTCACGACGCCAGACGTCAGTCGGCATCGGTGGCGTTGCTGTAATGCGTATGCGGTACGTCTAATGTGCTGACGTCTCGAATTCGATCCCCGGGCTAAGTAAAAGTGATATGGCGTTTTTCTATTACGAAAACCTCAGTATCAGCCAGGAGTTTGGAGTGTTCGGTATGCCGATAGGCTCATCTATCATATCATAGGACGGAAATGAGCTCGGTAAAATGTAGGTTTGATGAGGTAACAACAACGTAATGATCTCTTATTGATAGAAAGTATTTAGGATTAAATAGAATCTTTCGACGAACGAAAGATGTTTGTTTCCATCAAGCTGCGATGTGGTGGATTCGGCAACAATTTACACGCAGCCGGAATGGAGTTTGGATTGGAAAAGTAACATCAGCGACAGGGAATTGGGCAGGTGCGATATGATTCAGAAATCAGATCGGTTCGAGTTGTGCCGCTGGGGCTTTATGCAACGTTGTTGTTGCAAAGTCGAACTAGTATGTATCAAAGTTATTATCCTTTTTAGTTTACAGCTTACATTGTAGCTTAGAGTAATTAAGCTATTGTAAGTTTGGACGAAGCTTTGGGCTTGAAGTCTGGGAGTTTTGAAAACAAAGTTGGCATGTAAATCATGGTTTAATAACGCAGAACTGACGGGCAGTTAGTATTACACTCTCCCTCCACACCACTTATATTTATTGAAATTATATTGTATTACCTACAAAGCGTGGGCTCTCGATGATTCCTAAGGGAGAACTATGAATAACTTAATATAAAGAAAATTTCACTTGGTGCATCTTATTTCATGGTGAAATTTGGTTCCTGTTGTGGACTGTGACGGTCAGACGACGGGTCGTCCTATATAATACCAAATTTGTCGACAAATCATGATAGGAAGATTTACTCTGAGCCGAGATAACGCCAGAAAGAAAGAACGAACACAAAGCAAACTTTAGCATATTAAAAAACATCGTGTAGGTCAAATAAATGTAGGAGTTTAAAACGTGCAACTTAGAATAACAAAATATGAATCTGGATATCAAGCACGTACTATTGAGCAAACATAGTTCATGACTGGAGAAAAATCGGAATTTAAATATAAAAATGGCAAGCAACAAGTTCTTGTAAAACAGTAAAAATGACATTATAGTGAACGAGCACTGCATACTTATAGCACAGAATTATAGATAAGTTATAGCTAGTCGAACTGAGTTTCGTTTGAATGCATTTATTTTTATGGCTCATGTAATTCCAAAGAGTATTGGCAGTCTGTCAGAGTCCATTAAATTGTGTCCTTACGAAATCTTTAATGTACATATATACTGAAGAAAGATATCAGAATTTGCTGCCAATGCCACTTCAATGTGTCGATTTCATTTCTGTTTTACAGTCGCTTAACATTTACGTATGGGATGGAGCTTATTTTCGCAGACTACCCAATAAACTTATGTATACCGTAAAATCTTTAGATAGCTAGAATTTTTAGGAAACTCTGTTTGAGGATATGTTCATATTGTCTTTATGTCTATTGAAGAAAATCAATAGTTTCATATGGAATTCTTTAATCAAACTGACGAGAAAAATTGCGCACATAAATAAATTAAACTGTTGTTGTCTGAAGTGATTTTAAATAGTTATGTAACAGTCTTAGCTGTTGGCATCGTTAAGTTTTAGAACACCCGCCGTACCACCAGAGGTACGGTCAAGAGTACGGAGGGTCTGAAGTGAATTCGTTTAGCAGTACGATATCACAGACATAATATGAAAACACACACGCGTACGCATACACACACATACAGATAAAGGAGTGAAACATATAACACCCCTCTTTTTTGTCCGGGGTTAAAAAAACTCATTACAAACTTTCACTGGTGCCTTGAAATATTTCACAATGTTCGGCACTATGTTTGCATGTTTCAAATACAGACACCGCGAGTTCCCGCAATTCCTCATAGCTGCCGCCAAAATCGCATATTCAATGGCACTGCATTTTTCATCACTCAATCTTCTATGTGGATCACTAAACTCTGTGACTAGAGAGGCTATATTTTTGTCAGTGCTTATAAATATTGTAAACAAACTAGAACCGGTACTATGCATTCTTTTATTCACTACCTCAAGTGGCAGGGCCACTCCGTACAATGAGTGGGCCAACTCGACTGGGTTATTACCAATGCTTCACAGATAAGCGACGTGAGGTGATCTGGCTTGATGATGCATTTGTACGATTATGAGATCTCCGGAGGCTCAACCCCTCATCCCTTCCAATTCCTATGCAACAATAACACATAATTATGATTCTTTTGGTATTCATGGATGGTGGAAATTACTTAACATCAGCTGATCTACTTGCTCATTTGTTGAACTTTGCAGTATTTTTTTTTATTTTTTTACGTGTGGGGCTCTATGCCCCATTCTCGTTCCCCCTAATGTTTTGGGATCAGGGCTTTGGGTTTAGTTTGTTTTCCTAATCTACCTTTATTTTCATTTCTCTATTCTCCTACGCTCTGTTTTCATTTATTTCATATTTTTTAAACTCTATTACATTCTTTTGTTTATCTTAAATTCTTATTACATTTTGCTTATTTTACTACTTATCTACTACAAACCAACTTTGCTGTATTGGAGTGGTACTGTAAAAATGGGTATTTATAAACAAAATTCATTGTATAAGATTCCAATTTAAAACATGGCAGATTATGTTTGTACAATACAAATCTAGGCCCCGATAAGTCAAAACATAGTAGGCATTACAATTTATTCCACAAGTCGACATTTCAGTTAATTTGTTCAGCGTAATAAACTATAAGAACAAGAAGGCGCACCTACTTTAAAAATTGTTAATACATGTATCGTAAAATATAATCACGATGAAATATCAAATCAGATCGGCAAATTAGCCAGTTTTGTGAAACGTTGACCATTCGGGGTCAGTGGGTATAAGGCGAGCCATAATTATTGAGGGTTAAGGTATATCAAGATGTGAGGCAACCCGCACGCGACTACAAACTAACACGACAAACCAACTGGATCTGATAATCCTTACCTTTAGTTATTCGATTGTTTTTAGTTTTTAATTAGTAGGTAATTTAACATAGTTGATTATATGTTGAGCGATAAATGTAACATGTTTAGTAATCTCATGTTTGTTTTGGGTTTTTTTAAAGAATTTCATTGTTCATTGTGTTACGTTAAACGCTGGAATTTCAGGCGAGAAAAATGTACAGAATAAAGGCAAAAGAGGGCCTTCTTAGCATGAGATGGTGATTATGCCACGCCTCTCATATTAAACTAAAGTTTATAATGTCGTGTAAAAGAATTCTTTCGCCGACCTAAGGTATCAATTTAATCTAGGTATATTGTCTTACTATGGATATTATATTTCTTTTTTAAGTAACGTAGCGAAGAACACTAGCTTTGTGAAAATTTATTTTGGTTATAAATAAAAGTAGTGGATCGCAAAAATGATTACTAAGCCTATTCTGCTCCATGTCCGTTTCTCAGTATGGCCTATCTTTTAAAAGGTCTAACTTTGGAACCGCATTAAGTAACCGACTACAATTTGCACAGCATGTGTGCTATTAAGGCGTATATCACAACTGACAGTCAAAGCAGAAAAAGTAATAAATAAGGGATTTGGTAAAGAACACTCGGTGCTCGATTCTCACTCACACTTAACTGGTTTTTATAGATGGAAATGAAGTTAGTTGAGTATAGGAACTAAACAGTATTCAATTAATAAGCTTATATTTTTGTCCACTATTTCCTGATCAGATGTTTTAACTTCGTAGTCCGACACGCCAGACCTCACTTTAACTTATATCCATAGTGTGACACACACTTTTTCATTTCCTTGTCGCCAATCGACGTACTTAAGTCTGTCTCAAGGTGTGCGACCGCGACAAGAGAACGTAATAGGTGATGACAGAGATCGCTTCGAATGCAATTGTATAGGCACGTTTTGAGGTACGCGACCAAAACAGGAGAGTGCGACGTGCGACCATTTCCATACAACTTCATACAAAGCCACAGAATACCTAATAGTATTTCGTAAGAAAGCGAACTTCTCACCGTCACGCGTTGTGGTCTCCCATTTTTGGTCGCCCACCTCAAACTATGCCTTAAAAACGAGCAGCCGTATTTCATCTCTATATTATACTTACAACGTATTCCTTTTTCTTTTAGTTTTATTACAGTATTCAGGACATTAACGCCGGCCCGTAGTTTTACTTTAGGAACTTTCGCCATTTTTAGTCTTGCGGTGTTACGTGTAGCCGACTTCGTTTGGATAATTGTTTTATCGCATGATCACGGTTATATGGGGCTGGGGCGGAAAGGGGGCTAGGGTCACACCGTACCCTCACAGCTTGAACTCCGCGGAAGAAACTTATAATAAGCGGCGTACGTTTCAAAGATTCTATCACACGTAATATGGTCAAGTATAGTTTAGGTACTTGCCCCTTGTTTTATGGACCCCGTAATCAGTAGAAAGCGGTAATTTTATTGCGGCGTGCTTGCATGCCCTGTAACGTATTTTAGGAAGGAGCAAATTATGTATAAGAGTTTTATAAGGAGGTTATGGAGTATGTTGTTTGTCCAGATATAGATGTGGTACAGATAGCGAAACTAACTATTTGCAAAATTACAACGATACCAAAAAAGTCTGGGGTGGACATGTTGCTCGGAACAAAACATCGTGGCGCAAACGTCTTTTTGAGTGGAAGCCATGGGGAAAAAAGCATCCTCAATGAAGAACAGAAATGCGCTGGAAAGACGACGTGAAGAAGGTCGCCAGTTCGAATTGGATCCAAAAAGGTCAATGCCGCGACGAATGGTAAATGTTGAAGGAGGCCTACAACAAGCAGGTCGAAAAATTTTAGCTTAATTAAAATAATAAGAATTTTATCAAATTGTCTAGATATTTAATCATTCGGCACGACGATGGCAAAATCATTCATCTTTAAATTCGTCGTCACTGCTTATGCTATCATAAAGTTTGGTTAGGTATATTTCTAGACATAAAATAATCCAGATACACAATACTCCAGATATTTATTTACAAGACAATTAAGCCATCAGCTAATTCAATTCTAAAACACAACCAGTAAATAAACAGACAATCAATCAATGTTAAAAATCTTTCCCAAAACTCATACATCATTCACATTAAACTGTGACAATACGTAATAGGACAGAATCGGAACGTTCGGTAAGCAAGTGCGCATTCCACTTGATGGATTACACACCGATTACTGTTGGCAGGAAATCCGCGTATTTTTCATTTGGCAATTGTGTTGCGATATCAAAACATATAATACACAGCGGCGATTAGATTAACTGTACACAATTGTCTTACATGAAAACTTTGCCCCGTTAATACTGTAATACCTATTCCGTGGATTGGATTAATTCGAACGCGCCCGTCGGCTGTTTGTTCGTGACGTTATCGCTCCTGTCTTTCTAAAGAAATTAAATATTTAGTTTGATAGGTTCACAACTAGTTTTGATACTTTGTGTTAATATTTAATTTGATATGTACACAAGTTCTAATAGTTTGTGAATAATATTTTGTTAGAATCAGCTTTGGTTTGGAATTTGTAGTCAGCTTCATTGTACTATAATTTATTTATTCTCTGTAAGTTTCGTTTATATGTTGATCGCCCGCTCATGTACCTATCAATCTAGTCCATCCAAAGGTTGCCTGGAAGAAATTGCCGTTAGCGATAAGGCCGCCAATTATACTTCTATATGTTATATTAAATTGTATGTTGTGTGTTTTGAATACGTTTTGTGTGATGTACACTAAAGTTATAAATAAATAAATAAATATAATTATTTAATGTTTTATGACTGAAATTTATGCACACATTACAAATATTATCACAAAATATACATGAACTTAAAATGGGCAAGTACGAGTTGGTCTTGCGCATCGAGAGTTCTGTACCCAAATACTTAATTTTTAAATTTGTTTTTTTTCCATAATAAAGGATATCCGCCTTAATACCTATGATGATTCAAAAGGTAGAAGAAAAGTAGGATAGGCAGACAGGCAAAAGATGACGTAGGCGATGGCGTAGTTAGTATAAAGATTCCAATGGCAAGCTTTCGGTACGTAACCCTAACAGAAACATTTAGTGTGGATTGCATCCACCGTCGATTAAAGTTATCGTCCCAAGCAATGGTTGTCGTTATTTAAATGTGGTATCATTTGTTTTCAGTACAACCAATATGTTAAAATACGATATCTACTGAGATATCGTCAACCATTACTGTGTGTGTATCCATCCAGTAATCCACGGTAACATTTTCAAACCTACATATACGTTAATATTTCGTTACTGTCTATACAAACATGAAAACATCTTGGCACATGTGTATTACCGGTTGACTACCGCGAGGGAGCTAAATTAACTTGCTTATGATATGATATTTTAGTCACGATTCTACTGAATACTCTGTTACCGTCGGCAAGCCGAAGTGAGTTAAGAGAGTTAATCGCAACACGTGTGAGGATAATGTGGCTTATATCGAATGAATTTACCCTAATATCGAGATTCGATAGCGAGATATCGGCGAAGCTCGTTTTGTTGTTTGTATTTCAATAATCGAGTGTCAGGGTTACTCTGAAATTAATGGATAAACGTTTTGTAGGAATTATTAATGCGTTCTTTGAATACACGTTCTTATCTCGAATAAAGGTATAATCCTATATTTTGGTAACGTTATATGTAAGATTAAATTGCGCTTAGATAAGACCATTTTTACAAAATAGGTAAATAATAACATATGTAAAACATAAGCTCACGACTTTGTCTCGAATGTGTAGGCAGAGATGCAACTATTGGACCCATGGTTTGCTGAAATTATTTCTGTCCCATAATGTGATAGTGGGAGAGCATATCACCTTATCGGTCTCAAATTCCGATACAGGGCAATTCATGTGTAACTTTCTGAATTGAAACTGGATTACTGGACCTGGTATTTGAACCCAGAACCTCATGGTTTCTCAGTTTAAATAGGTTGTCACTATACCTATAAGGTGATTAATACTTCATACTTTGAAAAAAAAAACGATTTGTTTGAGGGATTAATGAAATACAAAATAAAAATACGGTCATATGTATCTATAATATGTTTGGAAAATTAAGCACTGCTTACATGTAAATGGTTAAAATAATTGTTGACTACAGTAATGAAAATTGGCGTTAATAAAGAAAATTAGAAACGCGTCAGACATTAACTCCTACTATACTACCCTTAAGTAGACTTAAACTCCTCACGCAAAAGGAAACCTTTACACGCTGTTCACACAGTCTTTTAATTTTAAATGCGTTATTAAAGTTAAAATGCGGTTAAAATATTAATAACAGTTATAAAGTCGAGGCTCTAGTGGGAGACGGGTAGTAGGGTCGGTGGAACTTAACAGCGATTAAAAGAGTGTCGTAAAAGCTAGCTGAGTTATCTCACACGAACCGTAATAAAGTATTAACGCAGATCCTCCTTGCAACCTCTACAACTTTATAGGTTTGTGTTTTCAAAATTCTAATGAAACAAAATCATCCTTTTGTTTAAAAGCAATCGAAAATGCATTTAGACATGTACAGATCTAACTTCAGTCTCCTAGAAAATAACTTTGCGTAGACGTTAATATGAACTTAGTAACTTACCGAAGTTAAGCCCCTTTTGCGTTTTTTCGAAAATTGACAGCAATTGATACGAAGACTTAATATATTAATTGTAACGAAAGTACAAATAAAAAAAACATTCACAGAAACACAAGATGTTGTGATTCACTAGTGGATGGAGTCAAAGTATCATTAATTCAGATATAATAAGTAATTTTCTTCAAATTACTTAAAGTAAGTGGAGGATTGCTTATTAGATCTCGGCTAAGATCTACAGTGATCTACTCAAATGATACTGGCTACGAAGAAGACGAAGCAATGGCGTTAATACGAAATGAATGGCGTGTTATTGAAACAACATCTTTAAAGAAACCAATTTATCTTATTATAGAATCTTGATTAACTTCTTAAAGGTATTGAAATACGGTATTAATTAAAATTGACCTTAATTAATATTAATATAATAAACGGGATAGTATTTTCCAAGAAATTAGTACTGCCATATACTATACTCTATTAATAAATATTTAGATATACGCTATTAAACTAGGTAAAAACAAGAAGGTTGCTGATTTAATTAGCACGGCTATTTATACTATAGTACAAAACACTTCAGAAGAAGTCAGCTAAAGAAAACACGAGCTTATTATGCCTGCCTGCTCAATTGCTTTGTTATGCTTTGCTTAAAAGACCTTGTAGGAAGGACCAAACACGTGAGCTGGCAGACTGTTCCACAGCCTAATGGTGCAGCAAAGGAACGAAACTGCGAACTATTTGTCCAAGCTGAGATGGTGGTAACCACGAAGCGAAAACATCTTTGTGTTTTCAGACTACAATCAAGGAACTCTAAAAATGTATCAAGGGTATGTACTATTACTAAAAAAATATGATATCTTTATTCTAGTTAAAGCGCTGGTTCCAAATTTACGGTAAAGTTTTAATCTACGTATACTTGGTCGGTTCTAGCGCTTTAGACAATTACCTTCATTACTTAGGTAATTGCGTTGATAACTTTAATAGAACCAGAGTGCCCGTCTATTTGGAAACGAGAATTATAGGACAATTACGGCACTTAATGTACTCTAATGATGTTTATCTTGTGAATATTTCAACTCGAAATCTTTTTGAGTAATAAGAGCGGTCGATTGTCTTCGAAAAAATTAATGAATTGAAACAAAAAAAAATACTTCTTAAAGTCTATTGTTATATTTCGGATGACTAAAATGATTGAGAAACGTCTTATTTTTAGATAATGAAAGGTTGTGTTTGAATTCAAATAAAGGCTTTTTAATGGAGTATATATTGTAATGATTGTAAAATATTCTGACATTCTACAATTCTAGTTGATACAGAAACTTTCCACCTGATTACCAATTGGTTTAAAAATACCAACGTTTACACTAAAAGGCATATTAATCATAATATTAATCTTTACTCAATAGTACAAAATAATTTATCGATTAAATAAGAAAAATATATGTTGAATTTGACGCGAAATCGGGGACTAAGTCTTTCTTTGTAATCCTTTTACCATTCGTCTTGGCAGACACGAAAAGGCTCTCCCGTTGGCGCGGACTAATTTCGAATGCACCTCCAATCGTAAAAGAAGTCGTAAAGAAGCGAAGCCCCTCGAACTGATGCACGGAAATCAGGGGAAAAATAGTTGATTTCTTATTGGTTTCCACCCAGACTCAGATTGAAATTCGCCATAAAGACATTGGGACACGCCTGGCCGGATTAAAGGGGGAAACTAATGAAGAAAACTTTTGCGACACCGTATTTTTACCAAACGCGCACCTAAAACTTCACCTTTATTAGGTTGGCGTTGGTAATTTAGCAAATGCCATGCGGTGCTAGACCACTTCTCCATTGAAACTTATAAGAAGGATCTTTGGTTTGCTCTGTACCTTTGCAAGTTAAATGAATTTTTCTACGGAACATAATTTATTATTTCAAACAAAATTTCTAATAAATTTAAAACTTACGTGAAATAGCCATGATATTAAATTGTTGAAAAGATTTAATAATGTTGCCGGTGCGTCTAGGCATTATGTTAGATAGCTTTCAGAGCGTGATAAATATGAATTCGCAGCGGAGTGCGACAAAATTATGAAATACGGCGCAACGGCGTACACAACAGAAAGTAGTGACACGAGAGACGAGATAATAAAGACAAAATACAGCAATAAACATGTTCTCAAAACACGTCAGGTGCGAAATTCGAATCATACTCTAGAAAGGGTAATGTGTATTTCATTTGCATAAATTATTTCGTTGGGAAGCGGTATCTATGCACGTCATGCGTTGGGGCAGCCACCTTCAAAAGATGCCTGTTTACGTCATCATCGCACATTTGGATTAATTCACTCGGGGCCTACGAAAGCAGGTTCAAAGCAGGCGTAATCACCGAACTAATAAAATTCACGTAAATGTAATGTTAAAACACATAAAACATTTTGTTTCCTTTGTGAGATGAAAAAAGAGCGGGCACGGGGCACGGGTCTTGCTTCGCCGGGAAAGCAGTAAATTTCACCGCCACGCTTTAGGTACATAATTTCACACACGCCTCGACTCATCGTTTGGCGAAATATTAAGGTGTATAAAATTTTATTACTAACATTACCCCCTTGCCCTGTTCTCTATAAACATATTCTGTGTCGCGCTCGGCACTCTGTCGCTCCCCCTATGCGCCACGAGGCACAGCTTCGCCTGTGCCTTATTTCTCTCTAATGTCACATTTGTGTCTTAATAACGAATGGTATTATGTTACGTACATTCGCATTGTTTGATTTTCAATCTCCTGAGATTGCAGATCTCTTCCTCCTCCCTAATAGCCCGAGACCGGGAAATGGAGTATTTGAAACACTATACCGACGGCTTCATTTTATTGCGTACTATTTAAACTGTTCATTGAATTATTGGAGCTTTCGAAGCGAATGATCGAATCCATTTTTAATATTGTCCCTCTTTGGATGAACTGAAAAAGTAATATTGCATTATAAAATGAGATGTTTATTTTCATTGCACTCGGCGTGAGAGCGGCAGGTTAAAGCAAATTTGCATGAAACATGCATGGATTATATATGAATTTATCGTTGTTTACTTGCCGTTGCTGTTTTTGCCGCTATTTAAATGAGATTTCAGATACATACAAGTGCGATCGGTTCGGTCGACTGTCGACTGGCGGTGCTCGATGATGCGAAGATGCAGTAATACGGCTCGGCGGCGAGACGAACCGGTTTGATACAAATCTATGCCGTAATCGTCAAAAATCCCGCGGAAGCACGCTCGCGGCCCTTTATCTGGGCGTGACGTCACTCGGCTTATTGATATCACCCGGTGTATTCTATTGGTATTCTCGATATTGCTGCCTGTTTGTCTTGCACCTGTTATATGGATTGGCTTCGCCGCACTACTGTTGTTACACTTTTTTCTTATTGCTATACTTCCCTGCAAGAATTTATTGGAACAGGAGGTGCTCACATGCAACTATTGGTTCATATAGTTGTCGGAATGAATGTGGACATTCTGTAAACATGTTCGCGGGACTTGTTTTGTTTTGAAAATGTTTCTTACGTGAGTTAAAAATAGATGCACAAATTACTTCTGATCATATATCGGTAAAAATATTTTTTTTAATATACTTGGCGTCTCTCAGGCGTTAATAACAAGAGAACAAATAATTCATCGTGTATTTGTTAAACATACATAAAAGAAAACGTTCGGAGAAGGCGATGTTGTCCCGAAATAATTTATATAAAACGTTGAGTAAACGCAAGAAATAAATTGAGTAAACTTGAAACTTGATGGGCACGTCTGCCCGCCCACGTCTTTAGAAAATCATTTCAATTTAATCATACATTAGCGCCGTATTCTTTCATGTGATTGCAATGTATTTAAACCGTAGGAGCGCTCACATTATTAAATACTAGCTTTTGCTCGCGGCTCCGCCCGCGTGATCTGCTTTTACCGGGATAAAAAGTATCCTATCACCCAAGTCAGCTCATACCCTGTCTGTATACTAAATTTCATCAAAATCCGTTCAGTAGTTTCAGCGTGATTGACGGACAAACATCCAAACACCTAAACAAACAAACTTTCACATTTATAATGTTAGTAGGATTAATGTTCGGTCTCCGGTCGCACGTATCACCCGGATCGAAATCATTCGACTATGAAGGTCCATGGCGATAACAGTTTTTCCAATGACATGTATTATAAAATAAATATTTTCATTTTAACCGACAGACCGTGTGAGGGTTTCAGGTAAATCTTTGCACCTTTTCCACGTGGTAGAGCCGGGCGAGAAATATTCGGGGCCATCTACCGCACGGAATCCTATTGCAATTTATGCTCATTGAACTGGAAAAAGTATATGGGGTGGCTAAGGTTGGCGTCGATTCTTTTATTGCCACATGAAATCAATAGAAAGCGTGACGTGGCAATTGTTATCTACGTACATGGTACGCGTGGTGTATAATAAAGGCCGATGACCGCGTCAAGCGTCAGACGTTGACTCTAATGACGCTCTCATCGGTCAATACTATTAAATTTCAGCTTGTTTGGTAGTGATGCCTTTCGTTAGTGGCACTACCGTCTAATGGTCTAAATAGATTTTCATACCGCCTAGTATTAAGAGGGCGCATAAAGCTAGCAAAATTTCAGCCGCGTGTCCTGCATCACCCGCATGTCAACATCGTATATGCCAAATGCTTTTTATTTTAAAATCTCATAATACCATATACAAAATATTTTGAAAAATCAAAAAAGCCACTCTCTGAATCATACGTAAATGATTATTCATCTAATTTTCGGCTTAAAAGTATGCACCATATTAGAAATAAATCGAAAATAGATAAAAAATGGAGGTGACTTTGTGATTTTTTTCTATCGAGAAAATTTTTGTGTGTTATGTTTTTGTAAAACTTATTCGCTTGCAATTATAATGAAGTATCCATATACATAAGTTTGTTTAATTTAGCCATGAGTTACTAACTTAAAAATCAAATCTAGATTGATACTTTTGCTGTATGCGCCCTCTTAATGTGCAGGCGCGGCATTTCTGACGCCCGTGACGCGACTATCAGAAGTTGACTGAGACCGGCGTAACTAGATATTATGTCTAGTTACGTCAAAGTAACTACACTACACCTGGTGGTAAGTACAGTGTAATCCAAATACAATTTAACTCCTGAGAGTCATTGTGTTCGTTGATGGTCGGCAGAATTGTGACGACCTGAAGCTACGGGATACACACTGGCTAACCCTGGAATACGATTGAAGGAACGAGCCACCAATGGGAGGTTAACACCATGTTTACGGTGGTTGCTAACCAGTCTACCAGATAAGTATATTTCAAGTACTACCATTAGCTATAAAATCATAACGTTCGATAGATCTGTGCACGTTCTGAAATTCAATAAATTAATACTTATTGTGTCTCCTGAGAGCGAATTCAATCGAAGTCGGGTGTCTGTATGAACAATTATTCTGAATATATTATTGAGCCATCAACTCAGTCTGATGCCGTGCAATAAGTCAACAGATCCTCGAGGGAGTATCCGCAACCGACTGCCGTTCCTGCAGAGGTATAATTGAGAATTGAAATTTGTTTAGGACCGACTGGACTGCTAATTTAATTTCGGAGATGGTTCGCGCGCAATCGAGATTCGATAACAATAAATAGAGGTGAATTGTCGCTTCGATTCGTAGAGCAATTGCTCGATATATTTTGTATATCGTACATAAATTACACATCAGTCAAAAGAGCATATATGAATTCGATTATGTGATGATCGTTGGCAAAGTTGTTGTGCATGAGCCCACGAAGGTTTCTGAATTGGTACGACCAACTTTCGACAGACACTGTTAGGCTACTTTATCCCGGAAAAAGCAGATCACGCGGGCGGAGCCGAGAAGGACAGCTAGTCTATTATACATTTTACGTGGTACATATTGTGATGTACCCTCAAACATAAAGCCATAACACCTTCGTTTCACGTCGGCACTTATTCTTCCATGGGACTCCCATGGAGGCCATAACCGGCGATATAATGCATCTCAGACATAAAGTAATAAAGTGCATGCCCGCACCACCGTGAATTTATGGTTCCAACGCCAAAATTACTGTAGTTCCACTAAGCAACCACTCCACTAGTATTACGCTGATTAAACTAAAGTTGTTCATGTATATCAGTAACTTCTAACCAAATGTCCTCATAATTTATGTAGAGCTTTTATGATAGAAACCAATAAATAGTGTTGTAATACGAGTGACACACGTGCCTTTGAAGGGATTAGCTTTATATT
Organism: Amorpha juglandis; assembly: GCA_949126905.1. NCBI lineage: Eukaryota > Metazoa > Arthropoda > Insecta > Lepidoptera > Sphingidae > Amorpha > Amorpha juglandis. The sequence continues at coordinate 7,139,448 of OX421380.1, forward strand.
ATTATCAGTCTACCGTACACGCGCATTCATAGAAACAAAACTGCGCACACATGCACCCCTCCTTATTGGCAATATCCAAGAAATTTCACCGATACAACAGAGATAGTATTATTAGCTGGGGCTCCTCAGTACCGCGACCCCCTTGCTATCACTCACCTATCCGTATCAGTGGCTGGGGTCGCCCCCACACGACTAATCACGGAGGATGTGGCATAGACGCGCTATGCATATTTATTAACGATGAATCTCACGGTTCGATACGAAACGAACGTGGGCGTTTTTCATTTGCACGATTTATTTATTTATCAAGGCCCCCAGGTACGCGTTGGCGAGAGCTTAATGTTTGATGAGCTTAGATTCAGCCTACTTAATTTCTACACGCGTCTGTTCTAATATAGAGCGGAGTTCGATCACGTCTCGCGGTTGCGTTGCGCAGGTTAAGTGAATTAAATTCTTATCGACGGTCGATGTGTATACGGCTGATATTTTGGAAGCGCGCTAGACATTTCGCAAGAAATCAACTTTACTCTTTGATAAATTGTATATCAGTAATCAGTAAATTTTCGGCGTGGCGTACACGAACGATATTACGACCACAACAAACAATTTGCGTCCGAGAGCAGCATCAGCAGTGGCTTATAAAATACCGTTACACGCACCTCCCTTGCTGCAGTAATTAAAACTTCTCTAGCGAAAAGAAAATCCAATAAAATTAATTATTTCTCCCTATAGTCAGCGATGTAATGCGTATACTCTGTACCACATACACAATATAATTAAAATGTGAAAGTGTAAATAAATATTTTCAGTTGCAAGCGCGAATTAAATTCCTGATGAATGCTAATGCTTAGCCGGGGAATTGTTGTACGGTTCAAAAGGGGGAGGTCGGGTTAATTAAATAGGCCCCAGGTTCATTTTCATAAAATTATTTGATCTTGGCCCAACAAGGCCAATTGGGCGCGATTCGTTCTCTTTAAGATCGAGCAGAGTTTAATTTTTGTCTAACAGAGATTTTACTTTCGACCATTAGCTTACTCGGGTTGATTACTTGTTGTTTAACTACATAAAGGCTAGTTTATTGCTGTCTGTCTACCGTCACTTTTGACTTGCGGGGTAGCAAATTGAGTAGAGTGCGGACTCGTGTTGTGGCAATAAAGAACTTTTAACGTATCGTACCTCCCTTATTCGACACTTATCTAGCTTGCATATTATACATATCACTATTAACATAACTGCTATTAGATATTACATTCGTATAGAATTAATTTTCATGACCCAGTCGACGCGTAGTCAAATTAAAAAAAAATATATCGCGTACTAGATTTCCAAACAAAAAAATATGTTTAAAAAATATGTTTAAGGCACTTCAGGGCCAAAGGCCTCGTAGCTTTTGATGTGTAAACTCAAAACACGTTGAATTCGAATGCGATCTTTATATAATTTATACGATTTATATTATACGAATTTACTGTGTTGCCATTTTAAAATCAGTGCTCAAAGTTATCATTTAACATTTTAAATAACATTAAGTATACTTAAGATTTTGTATTTAAAAAAGAAACTTGATGTAACTAGTCTAAGAGCCTGTTTCACAAGGTTCGTTAAAATTTCATCCGAGTCAACTTAAAAACTATCAATTTGACTAACGCTTTCATAACAATGTATTTCGTTGTATAAATTGTATTTGATAAGTACCGTTGAACATGACGAAATAAGGGCTTAATATTCTACTAACATTTTAAAATAAAATTATGACGCTGATATTCTGGGAGTTTTATTATATTCATTATTTACGTTTTCTTCGAATTATATTGCTATTGAGTTTTAAGTTAATTATCGCGTGAAATCCAATTCAAAATCTACAACGAAATATGCTTATTAAAATAAGATAACCTTCATAACTACACCTGTAACCCGCATAACTGCAATTTTATACATAGAAAATACTAAACTGTGAAAGTAGCGTAATATATCGTACTTTGTTAACAGAATTCGGTTAAGTTTCAAGCAATGTAATATTTTGCGAGATTACATCCACTAAGTACAACCTAAACAAACGTTAGAGATTTATAATCGTAGAGTGCATATGACAGCTTGCATAATTTAATAATATGCCCTCACACCCTTGATTAAAATTTTGCAATAACGCATTAGTAAGACGCCTAAGGGCGTAGGGCAAGGAAATTAAACGGCCCATAATAATTTTGTTACGCCAGTACCATGATTAAAATCTTACAATTAATTAGCGAAAGTTTCGCTACACTTGTAGGGGATGCCATTTTTATCGATCGCGCATTCACTGAAACTTTAGCACGTGTTTCCAAAATCGTGAATTATTTTCAATAATTTTAGGTATTCTGCACAACATAATTTGTGTTGGGCAGTTGTCTTTTATGAGAATACTTAAATTTTAATTAGGGACTGGTATACTAAAGAATAAATAGGTTTATGTTACTTTAGTAGAATTTAAATGCATGTTCGAAACTGCCAGATACTGGACGATACACAATAAATGTAATATATTGTGCCTATAAGATATAGCGTATCGTCGGGGATAGTGCAAATCCGCGTATCTAGCATTGGATAATTCCGCGTATCTGCATTAGATCAAATGTTACATGGGAAGGTTAAAAATTTTTATATTTTCTTATTTTAAGGGCAATTGGACTCATTTTTACATAGAGAGTAATAATTGATGGGTTCTATGTATTCTTAATGTAGATTATCCGTTAAATTAATTAAATAAATGTGAATTGCCCGCAAAATTCAAAATTGGCTACATTTGTCAGATACGCGGAATTATCCAATGCTAGATACGCGGATTTGCACTATCCCCGACGGTATAGATTTTAGAAGACACAGGCAAAATAAAGAAGCAAAACGTATTGAGCATAATAAGTACTAGAATTTGTTTCAGAAACTGTTGACTCAAAATGTAGCGCACATCGGGTCGACGTGTAGTTACACTTACAAATATTAGAACAGACGTGGCTAGGAACGTTTACGAGCCATTCTAATTCCGAGAAGCAACTGTTAAAGTTGAAGATATTCCAGTACTAACTCTAAAAGTTAGAATGAGCACATCGCAGACTTTCGGTTCACCGTAGCGTGGCAGTAATAGCTAGAACCTTCATTCAGTGGTGGAAAACTTCGGCGCCGATAATTACTGAAGTGTGAACGGGGTGCCAATTTCGAGATCCACTGTGTAGCTTCGTGTATGAGAGCTCAATTTAACAATTATCAGCCGAGCCGCGCGCCATGCCGTGCTGCCCGGATCGATCACCTATTCTCGGTAATTGTGGAAATTACACTGTGGTACAACAATTATTATGATACAGTGCGTTTATCTGTCTATGAAATATTGCGTAATAAAGACATCGTAGAAATGATCAATTAGGGGTCTGCTCCAGATTCGCTCGTACATTAATGTCGTCGCTTTTATGAAATGCAATAGGCATATTAAGCTGAAATAGTTATTTAAGTCGATGGAAGTGGAAGTGTGCATGCCACATATACCGCAAGAATTATCATAGATAGCAAAGTAGTGCTAGAGCAGAGACGCAGAACTGGTCGTAAAAGCCGCGGTGGGCCAATGATGAGATGGACTGACGATCTGATGAATGTGAAAGAAGTTGCCTAAACCAGTACAGAAGGACGTGCAATGCAAAAGATTTATACTCAACATTAGGTAGATATAGGCTGAAAAGAGAATTATTCAACGTCTATTCAGATAAGCGACTATATGGATAATATAGAAACCGAAATAATCCAAATGCCTACTCAAACCTGTAGTAAAACCCTCAACGAGATCCGTTAAACTGTCAACGATGGCAACGGCTCTAAATGGCAGACCTTCCATAAAATAAAACGCAACCAACGCGCAAATAAACACATAAACATTCGCAGCCGAAACAAGAATAGATCACCGTAAGTTCTTCGGCAATGGATATGTCCCGAATAGTATACCTTTCGCTGTGCAATGCCGGGAATGTGTTGAATTATAGATGCGCATCCCCGCTGCGGGCGGAGCGTTACGCCGTCACTCGTGTGATTTTAAGACAATCTGATTTTGTGTTTTCCCCATTTTGGCCTTTGAATGTTTTATAAGATCACTCGTGCAGATCTTGGGCACTACTAATGGTTGTACGGTGACCGTAATGCCTTACGTTGGTTTGCATATTTAGTCTATAACACTTAAGGCGCGGTCGAATTACGATTTGAAGTGGCGATGATTGATGATGTGATTTTGAATAATTCTCTAATAGGTCAATTAAAAACAAACACAATAAAATATTTAATATGATATTTAAAGATTATATCCGTGTTTAAAAAATCTAAATACAGAAACTTACAATTGCAAAGTTTAATTTTGATGGGTAACTTAAGATTTTTTGTTATGGAAAATTAAACTAATTTTCCATTTGTTTAACATTTTACTTCAGTTCTTCTACTATTATATTCTATTTTGCGATAGTAAAATATAATAATCAGTGAATCCCTCATTGGTCTAGTGGTAATATACCAAGGCTGAGATACTGTAAGCTCCTGGGTCCAAATTCCAGATTGGGCAATCACAATTTGGGTTCGAGATTTCGATTCGAAAACTCACACATCCATAACCCAGGTATTAAATTTGTGCCTGGTATAGCAATAGCCTGGCCCCTATCACATCATGGGACCAATATGCCCGGCCAAACGTAGATGGACATGTTCCTGGGATTAAGGCGTGGGCTTATGTTATGTAATGTAGAAAAACATTCCTGGAAACATGACTTTCGGGTGCTGTTAAACTAATCATAAAACTAAATCGTGGTAATTTTGTGGCAAACAAAGAAAGTAATTTGATGTTTCTTACAAGAGCCCATTCTCATGCAAATGTTAGATAATAACACATCAGTGGGCTTATGTAGCGGTAGGAATTTCTTATCGTGCATGTCGTGCGGATAACGTTCGTAATTAGCTGAGCGAACCGTACCTGAGTGTGCTAGGCACATTATTAGCAAACGTATTTCGTGCAACTCAAAGCAATGTGATGCACAATCCGAGATTCAGTCCACTATGTTTGTTATTGTAGGTAATCGTCGAAGAGTGAATTTAATAGTCTATTAAAAAGCGAACATATGGGTGATCTGATGGTTTCCATCCATCTCCACCACCCATACACATCCACAATATCATAAGAATCATGAAAGCTATGCCAACCATAAAGGAAAAATTAAGGGATTGGGAAGGTGAAGGGGATTTGGCCGTCCAGGATTCTCGCTCACCGTATCAAACGTTGGTTTTCTGTGAGACCTTGGTCACAGTATTATCCTTGGTAAAGACCGGATCGGGTCGGCCCATGATAGACGAAACTGTCTAACGCGTGGCTCTACCACTCAGTATTATTGACGTAATATTTTCATAAATGTTTTAGTAATTTAAGTTGTGCTTTACGTTTTGGAATTCTTTATAAATAAAGGTGGTCTTTTTTTTTTTTTTTTTTTTTTTTTTATAGCATAGACCGGCAAACGAGCAAGTGGGTCACCTGATGGTAAGTGATCTCCACCGCCCATCTACGCCCACCACCAGAAGAGTCATGGGCGCGTTGCCGACCTTAAAGGAAAGGGATAATTAGGGATTGGGAAGGGGAGGGGATTTGGGCTTCCGGTTATCTCACTCACCGTACGAAACGCAGCAGCAAGCCACTACTTTACGTCGGTTTTCTGTGAGACAGTGGTAACGATCCGGTCGAGCCAGCCCATTCATGCTGTAGACAAAACTGTCTACAGCGTGGCTCTACCACTCTAAAATTGGTCATTATATTTAACTAGATATCAGGTTAAAATTGTCATTAAAAATATAATGAAAAGGCAGCCTTCTTATTATTTTTGTTACAAATTATATCTATCGTTAATTTTTGCTCGATTGTTGACATCCAATAAGAAAACGACATGGCATATTACTTGATAATATATAGCGTTTCGTTTAAAATCGCGTAATACGAATTATAAGTTAAATTAATTTAAATTGATGAATGTAATGCCAGCAAACCAAACGCACTCCTAAAACCACTCAAATTAAAAAAATTACAAACATGATTATTTTACTAATTTTACAGCTACGTTATGTTTCCATCCGACGCGACGGTTTTTTGGCATTGATTTAATTCCAAGTAAAGTACAAAATTTCATTAAGGCAATTAAAGACAATTAAGACATAATAAATACAATGCAAAACAAACAAGAATCTAAATCGCAATTCGCATATACAAAAGGTGTTCTTAATTTAAACGAATTGAATTAATTTCCACGATCATAGATTAAAGAGGCCACAATTAGGTCGAACTCGCGCGTATTAAGTAATTTGAGTGCAGCAAATTCCTGTAATAAAACGGGCCGACTTTAATTACGGTCCCGAAATCGAAATCGTACGGTACCATCGACCCATAACATTTCCCATGAGTCGCGGACATTTATTGGCGTGGAACTGGTGCGGATAAAACAATAAAGAATGGTTAACGGCGTTTTAATGTGAACAAGGACATAACTGGACAATGGCGGGCGATTGGGGTTCGCTTGGACCGCGGTCAGTGCGAACTGACCGTCCTAGACTCGATAGTGTTGCTGAGTGAATTATCGATATCGATTAATGTATCTTGTGTCAGCAATAAATTGAAAGGTACAAAATATTATTTGATCTGACTTTAGATAAATAATAATATTATCCTTCGATTAATGACGGACTATTGAATAATATCATTGGAGGCAAACCACAAATTAACGTATAATATTGTAGCTATATTTGAAAAATATCCAATAATTAATTAAATATTATCAGCATTTTATGACAAAAATGCATCGATATTGACAATACTGTTATATTATATCAAGTAAATTTTAGTACAGTAAGCGCTTGTTTCACTACCTCTAAGTAAATAATACACACCAAATTAAATTTATCTCGTTTAAATACAAAAGTCATATAACATACCGGAAGAAAGATGTATATAGGTATACAATTAATTATTGGATATTTTTTTGGGATTTTTTTAATTAATTTATCAAAATTGATTAACATACACCGATAATATTTGTGTAATAAGAGTTAAGACCATACACAAACGAAAATGAAATATTTTAAGTAATAAAATGAGCAAATTAATCGATAACTTTGGTTACAATATCGATTAAAAAGCCATTAGTTCGGCACTAGACAAGTGTAGGTAAGTAATAAACGTGGTCGCATAAACCTTTGAATTGCTGACCACGGCACCGGCCCTATGGCCTTTTGTCTGTGTCCGGCCGCAAATTGTTTAAGAAATAAAATAAAATCTAATTTACCGCCTTGCTACGTTTATACCGTCCGTTTACGAGAGCCTCTGACTCGGCATTGTTTACTTTCAATACTTTTTCATTTTATTTGTTTTCCCCTAATGCGATTAACGTTCTAAAATACTCAGAAATAAAACTTATCCGATTATTTATGCTGAGGTAGGAAAAGTGCTTGTCCGATAAAAGAAATAATAAATCTTTTTTTAACGTCTACAGCCAATGTATACGGAACAATGGAGCTTGATCAACTATGGGTGTTTAATTCAGATTTTTGTACTATTACGTTTTGTTAAGTGTGCAAGAAATATTTTGACTTAGATTATAAATTGACTAGTGAGTTGAAATCAAATTTTGAATGAATTTTATCGCGGCTTATATTTTAATTTATCCACCACTTGACCACGAAGGCTGAAAGGCTTTCGAAACCAAATTTATTATTTAAATCGGGATCAAAATTAAAATATAAGCCACTATAAAATCCGTTTAAATTAGGTTTGTTTCAATGTGTAATATTAGCGTAAACATAAGACATAATTGAGTAGTAAGATAACATTTTACGACACATTTCGATGTTCTAGACACCGATGTGTTGCGTATCGCAAAGCAGTGGCGTATAAGCACTAATGTGTTTTGGTTTGAAGGACTTGGAGTGAAGGAAAATTATTGGGCATTATGAGACTCAACATGTCTGGGGGTAACAAGCACGGTCCAATGACATATTATAGTATTTTGTAATTCAAGGTTATGTGTGATGTCGCTTTCGCTTATTTACCGAAGACTTACAATCAGCCGAGCGACCTGCTCGTCTCGTCATTCCGGCTAGTAAAATATATATTAGAAAATGGATGATCATTAATATATTATGGAATTACGCAAACTAAATATGGATAGCAAACGGTACAATAATAAAATTATTGTTACATTTAACTTTAAACGTACATAGCAACTGAATAATTAAAAAAAATTGGTGTGTGTCGTGGGACACCAGGTAGGAACGAAGTTCCTTCGGCTAATGTAGAATCGACACAAATTGCAAAAAATTCAAATTATCAACTGAAATAACAAAATAGGTCTCTTTATTTTTGTTTGACAACATAAAATTACATAGAAATAGAATAGAAAAATAGAAATAAAAAAAAGACGTGTGGCACTCGGAGACTGCCGCGGTAAAGCTATTGTATAGCATTTTTTATCAACTTAAAAATAACGGACGGCCGTGTTCTATAATCAAAAATTCAAATTCAAATTTCAAACCGCGTCTACATTTTCAAATGTCATAAGTTTCACAACCATCTGTTTTATTAACGGAATTTCGACTTTAACTTTGTGTGCTAGATATCAAATTAAGTTAAAAAAAAGTCTCATTTAACGGTTTTTATTCCACGCATTTTTTCCACGCATGTTTCTTACGGTTTTACTATCATATTTTTTTCAGTTCGGTCACGCAGCAAAATCCCTATCCCCTCCAAGCCTGCCGTAAGGAACTTCGTTCCAAAAACGCGAACCTAATGTAACCACTATATTTCTTCTATTCCCTTACCGAGATAAAAAGCATAAAGATTCATAGCATCTCTAGCTAGCCCTTGAAACACCAATATTTATGAACATGATAAAAGCGTTTTCGGACCTTTTATTTATGTTCATTGCATTCGCTTCGCACTACCAATGCGGTGGACAATAGAATTGACAGCATATTCTCACTAATACAGTTACCGTGAGTGCAGGCACGGGGGAGCGACATTGTGTCTATGTTAACAGAAAAATGGCCCAGAGCAAGCTGCAAAATGTCCCGAAAATACATTAGTCGCATTAGAAACACCATTAAGGGTCGGCCAGCCCGATAACAATTAGGGTGGATCTGGGATCTTAAGGGGAATTAACAGGGTGTATGGTTGGCAGTGCTTTAAATTGTAGAACACTCTATTCGATGTCGGCGACTTAATATGATAGTTATCACGTAGAAATAGACGACTTAGGAAATTATGAAACGATAAAAGTAGTATTTTATTTTTTTCAATGGAATAATCAAGACTGGCTGAGAAGGCTGTCTATGTTCTAAAATTCCTATAATTTTAATTATATACGTGATAGATCTAATATGTTTTCAGTTTTATTTAAGATATAAAAATGAATAACTTAATTACGAGGAATTGTAATAATGGAATTTTCAATATTATGTTATAGCACTTTTATGGTTTAGTAGTTCTGAAGGGACGTCGATTATTAATATTTTCACATTATACATTACATAAAATGCCAAGTCATAAAAGCGTTAATACCATTCATCTAAATTTTAAAGGACAAGACCTCGACAATGAAAAGATAATCATCATAAAAACAGAATTCATCCATAGTAAAAAGAAAAATATAAAAGGTATGAAAAGTGAGACATCAACGCTGAAACGACATAAAGGAGACGCCAGAAATTCCTCTAACCGCGACAACGCCGAATACTTTTACAATATGCATAACTTGTTGAGAGAGTAATCAAAAGACGATATAAAGTGAAGAGGAAGACACGGCGAAAGGCTAAAAATGTAAACCCTCTCTTAGATTTCCTTGAGACAAGCCCGGCGACCCCTCGGGCGAAACTTGCTCTAAGATGGGAAAAATTACCCGGCACCGAGAAACTTTTTTCGATTTGAATTATGATTCCTTATTTCATGCTTCGTCCTTAAGAAGTTTGTTTTACATTGGCACCAGCTTATTTTTAGACGCCGAGGCACCGTGCGAATTTTAACAATGCGATTAAGTCTCATAGTTATTAATATGCGAAACATTTTTCATTCTTTCTTGTATAAGTGAATATTTATTTTACAAATGGATTTACTCCGAGTTGGTTCAACATTATTTCTGATTGTAAAATTTACATTGACACATCTTTATCGGTGATGACTTGGAACAGTCAATGACAAAAGAAACTTTGTTTAAATCATTTATTTAAGCCCCTTTCGCCGTAATTGTTGCTTGTATTTTTTGAAGTGAAACTTCTTTAGAATAGTTCTGATTTGAAAATTTGATGAAACGAAAAAGGTTGGTCACTAAAGAGGTTGGAAAGAAACAAGATATCAAGTATGTAAATATATGAATGTAATATTTTGCATTAGAATTTTAAATAATTTTTAAGCTTGGTAAAAGTATTATAAAAATAATAAACCTTTTAATTATCCTAATACCACTGATACTCTATTTTTATCTCATTCTCTTGTAGGCTACTTTTCTGAAGTTTCACTTCTGCTGTGTGTGAATTGCACACACACACTTCTTTTTTATTCCATAATTTGCCTTTTAATCCAACATTGTAAGTTGGGATGATGTTATTATAGTTCAAAGTTAGGTAGGTCCGTAGTCGTGATAAATGTCGAACCGATGTTCTGCGAAGCGCCAGTTGTACACGTTTAAAAGTTATATTAAAAGATAAAAGTTTTCACAAAGTGCGCTCTGTCACTATAAGAACTTAGTCGGACCTTACCTGACTATGTAATGGTCTTATCGATTACAGTTATTTAGTTCTATCTTGGCAGTTTATGGCCTAACAATACTTTACGATAATAGTAAAAGTTATTACTTTAGATGAGAAAGAGTTATGTTATCTAAAATATTTCCTTTTAAATTTGTGTAGGAATTTAATCTGGTACTACATATGATATACTAGAATTATTATATAATGAATTATTTATTAATCGATATTTATTCCACAATAAAGTGATTCGCTCGCATGATTTTGACGGTTACCGTTAGGCTATCTAGTCTTTGCTATAAAATAGTTCTGTCCTATAAACTGTATACGTATAACTAGCTTTTGCTGGCGGCTCCGTACGCGTAAACAGTCTTTTTCGGGAAGAAAAGTAACCTTAAATCGTCTTTGGGGCCCATCTATCTCTATACAAAAAATTATCGAAATCTGTTCAGCGATTTAGGCGTGGAAGCGTAACAAACAAACTCACTTTAGCATTTATAGATATATTTATAGATATTTATATTAGGATAAGCGATTAAAGTAATTATAGTTATATATAATAAAAATCAATATATCGGTTTAAATTTTGTTTCAGCTTTGATTATTACAGCATAAAGTGACTTTTAGTAATATTGCATACCTCCCTATTATAATCTTTATTTAAACGGGTCTAAATCGTAGTATTTGAAGGAATAAATACTTATTCTTTATTTCTTTCCCGACGAAACGTCGATGATTATAGTATGTATACCAATCGCGAAAGCCTAAAATCATTGATTGCATACCTACCATTCCAATACGAATTACAGTCTGCGCCTTATACAATATAAATTCCAGGTAGAATAAAAGAATTTCTTCTACCTGGCGTTATCCCAGTTTATTACCGGGGTCTGCCTTCTTACTTCAACGCTTCTACTTTGCCCGGTTCTTATTATCTTCTCTAGTGAGACTATTGACTGATGCTTTTTGGACCGTCCACAGAATCGCACGGAGTCTAGCGCAGGTATTTGTGACTGATTTATTTTTCCTGCGGTTTCCTGCGACAGTCTTGGAGTTTATCCATTACGTCACATGTACCTAAATATTGAATGCAAAAACAAAAATGTAAATTACATGTTTGATAAAGTCGATAGTTAAAAGTATATGAGAGACTACTAACTATATACAGTATTGTAGTGACTAGCCAAGTACCTATGTTTATTTAGTAGCACTTTTCATTAACCGTCAGAATCTCCTTGTATATACTATAAAACTTGTTTCGTTCCAACTAGTGACAATTCCATTAATGCTAGTACTTTGTTTATAGCATTAAAAGTATTAAATGCGAATGACGGTCCAATGGTAATTTGGTTAAAATAAAACTTAGCGCAGAGAGACGCCAAGGGATTATTACTTCGTGAGAGGCTTTGACTTTCAACTCTGTGAGAGTTTGTTGAATAAGTTTTCTATATTAGCTAGGGTAATATAATTTGTCACTCACTGTAGAGTTACTGCTGAAGAATTAAATAATAATTTCGTTTGTAGTTTTATTGTTAATATTTGTTTGTTAAAGCAACAACTTATTATTCAGTAATATTGTATCAAACATTTTAAGGATTTTTTATGAGTACAAGTTCATAAATTGTTTCATACAATTTGCTAAGACGCGTGCGGTTACGCATATATTTTTTAAGTTATGCGGATGTACTCTACCTCCGACCCCTCAAAGGATTTTTGCATGCATATTGTTGGTATATTTATAGAGTAAATATCTAAAATAGTTCGCAAAGGAAGCCTACGCCGTAGGCGCGAGCTCACAGTCTCACTGAGAAAATATGTAAACTTTTAAATTGTATTTGCATTTCATACAAGCCGGGAAATATTGGCTTCGTGCTTGTGAACCAGCACAAAGACTCGTGCCGGATCCACAGGGGACGCTCGTCGATAGAGTTGAATATACGCATACACCACCTAAGAATCTTGTTCTAATCGTTCAATTCGACTTCTTCTTGTTTTATCGTTCAGATATTACATCGATAGTTTTGAATATGTCTATTTTGAAACTTTTGAATGGTAGGACCTACCTTGATAATAAAAATTGCTATAATATTACTATTCAATTTTCATTCAACCTTAACCACCACTTAACCAACACGTCAAAATTTAAAGTCCCTGTATAATTTACATTTTAAACCCTCCTTTTGTTATACATTTTGGCTCATATTTTACAATAAGGAATTCTAAACTTTGCCCATGGAATCACATTAATAAATTTGAAGTTGTACAACAAGCTTTGTTCGGAAATTTTCAAATAAATCTGCGGGAACCAATTTCGTACAGTTTAGATAAGGATTTTGTCGTTCCCGTCGAAAGGTTGTTCAATATTAATTGTTCTAAATTTAGGGTCACTTCGTATAACCTTTCGCTGTGCCCTTTTGGTGACCATAAACGGCAAGGAACAATAAGCGAATAAGGAGTTACCCTAGCGATACCCGCAAGTTCTTAGTCCGATCACCCCTGGTGTCCATCGCCCCTGTCAAAGGCCAGTCTGTGGCCTCTAGGGAAATTATTGTCGGGATTTAAAGGGCATTGCTTACGTGGAAGTATAAAAAACAGTGTACTTATATAGAAGTTTGTACTTGAAATAAGTTTTATCTGGTATTGGCCACGTGACCGGATTTGCTATCGATGTTTATTGACACGTTCAATTGAAGTTTGTTTTATACAATACGAATATTATTATGGAGGCATTGAAATAAGGATTATTTTATTGATAAAGTTATCGAGATATTTTAAATTGCATTTCAATGTAGTTTCAAAACTTTCAATGTGCTATAACTGTCTTATTCAAATCATTATTAAATAAACCCGTGTTGTTTATGTATTTTTCCCCTTATTTAAACAACGATGCTTGCTACATAAAATGCACTTAGATGTCAATAATTTGATTCACCCTACATAGCAGAAATTTATTTTGGCAGCTTAAGATGTTCACGAAAAACTTCATAGCGAATATTTACTTGGACAGGGTGAATTTGTCAATCAGGATCAAACACGGCCTCCCCGCGCCTAAAGTAAACTCAAAAACCTGCTCCGACGCCCCGAAAAAGTTTTCCTAAATCATTGTCAGTCCCAATAAAATAAACAAAATTAAATAAGCGACCCCTGGTAAGATAAAAGGTCTAGACGTCGAGTAAGACCGCACTTTTGACGGTGTCGTATTTTTAAAAAGTTAGGGGAAAGTTGACACTTAGACGAATTTAACCTACCATTGTATTAATTATTCAGAGCGCTGCTTTCGTGTTCCAAGGTGCGTTTGTAGGAGGGAAAGGTAATTTGTTTTAGAAAAAAAGTGTGGTCGAAAGAATTTTAGGGAACTTGCAGCGAGTGCTCCGACAATGTCTGGGGTAGGAAGAAAGTTTAATAAAATTGTTTTGGAATGCACCGTGGAACGAGATAAGTTCAGGCGAGTGGATTACTATCGATTGTACAATTTTCATGAACTACAAGAAAAGACACAAAGCATTTATAATTTAAGGTTGTAAGAAAAAATATTTATTGGTTTAATAGCCGTTTTTGCATATTAAATTAAGAAAACAAAGTAATTACTTTATTACATAGTTATTCCACAATGTATTTTTTTAATTATTCTTACGTTATTTCAAAAGTAGTTTGATATTTATTTTTGATAAACTCTTCAGCAAAATTGAAATTCTAATTTTCACAAACCTATTATAGAAATGTAAACAAATATCTACCCACTTTGAAGTAAAACTAATTTAAATAGATTTTATCGCGGTCTTTTATTTATTTTTATTTCGACGTTTCGGAAATTTTTGGTCTTCGTGATCACGGGTGAATTAGTTTTATTTCAATGTGTAACATCGCGCAAACGCAAGAAATCATTGTCTACCTACTTTACAAACAATATTCCTTTGTTTGAACCTATATATATAACCTATATATACACCAAATACACTGGAGATAACTGATAATGGGTACATATTTTTTACGCCTCTGAAACAGATATAGCGATTAGCTAAAATACTTGTATTGGAAATATTCCATATTATTAATTAATACCTACTTTGTATTTTCCGAAATAATTAAATGTCATATAAATAATACTAAGTTCAGAAACAAGCACTGAATATATTCTATTCTGATGACAAAATTATTTGAATCCTATAGTTTAAGAGACAATTGGACCGTTTATTTTGAAAGTGGTGTAAGTCCATTTTTGAGAAAAATGAGCTATCACGTAATTCATGCTTAATTTAATGTAATTTTTTTATATATAACTAGTCCGTGTTTAATTTCTCAAAAAAATCCTATGTTTTGTACAACTTAAAATCGGGCGGTAAATGAAATTGCATAATCATTGATTATGAAAGTGGTGTAAGTCCAATTGACAGAGGTAGGTGGCATAGCAGATGGATGCCGATCAGTGTTGTTGTTATTTTTCATTTATTTTATACTAGCTGTGTCCCGCGGTTTCACCCGCGGACGATTTGCATTGTTTCCCCTCCGTGTTTCCACTACTCGTAAGTTAGAAGATAGATATTAAAAAAATAGAGAAGTGGCATTGAGAAAAATGAATTTTGTGTACACACCACAAGATTACTATAATGTAATAGACTATATGTACATGAGATAGAATATACACAATGTAGAAAACAATAAATTAATTTTATATGAAACTAGCTTTTGCTCGCGGCTCCGCTCGCGTGAACAGCTTTTCCGGGATAAAAGTAGCCTGTAACCGTCTCCAGGGTCCCATATATCCCTGTAGATAAATTCATCAAAATCGGTTCAGTGATTTAGGCGTGAAAGCGTAACGAACAAACTCACTTTCGCATTAACTTTCACCCCCCTTTTCATTCCTTATTAACTAAAATTTCCAAAATTCCTGAGACACGTATTTATTTGTTTTACGTCAATAACCGAAATACAAAATTTTGTTTATGTAACTTTCAAAATGACGGACTTTCATACATATTATCATCCCCTATTTTGACCCCTTTGGATTGGAATTTTCTAAAATCCTTTCTTAGTGGGTGCCTACATAACAAAATGAATATACAGTCCGAATTTCATGCTTGTAACCTTGATAGTTTGCGCTCGGCGATGATGAATCAGTCAGTCAGTCAGGACATGTTATTTTATAAGTATAGATGAAACGGGAGAGTTTCATTTCAAAAAAAAATCTCCAAAATGCAATTAAAAAACAGATAAAAAAAATACTAATGGGGAACAGGTCAATTGGTTGCAAATATGTTGGTTGAGGTTCCTCAAAATTGCACCATATATTTTATAAAACAACGATGACGGACGCAGAATTTAAAATTTTATTACCTCTACGTCCTGGAAGACCGTTAAAATTTTAAAAAATCGCCCTGAAGCCTTTGTACCAAAATGCCAGACCTATTACGTACGAAAAATATAAAGACATGAAGCAGCTACTACCCTACTACCCTCCGGTGCATCATGCATATTTTGAAACACTACCACATGCAGAGAATAAGTAAATTCTTGTAATGACAATGTAATTACCGTCTAAAATAAAATTGTATGTCTTGTTATGTGTATTTGTAAACAAAATTATATTAAAATGAAGTATATTTTAAGCGAAATTTGATTTTTCAAAATTGAAATTAAACGATTTTTACAATTGTCTAATTTTGAAAGTGGTGTAAGTCCATTTACAGCACATAAATATGTGTTATCGTAGTCTAATTAGCCAAAAACAAATTTATATAAACAAATTAAATGTTGATAAAACAATAGAAAGAATGCCAGACCTCATATGATTTGCCTGTATTTTTAAATCAACAAATAGAGAAACCTTTAATTTTCTCGAAACAAAAGAAAATGGACTTACACCACTTTCAAAATAAACGGTCCAATTATGGAGTGTAAGTCAGACCCAACATCTTAGGCCCAAAGTCAACCTCACCTGCACGTGGTAAAATCTGCTGCAGACGACGTAATGAACGGCGAAACTTGGTTCCTGTTAGGGGTTGTGGGGGTCATACAGCGGGTTGCCACATGTAATACCAGATGCACCATCAAATCATGACGGTAAGGCGGACCCTGCCAATAAGCTGGGATAACATCAGGCAGAAGGAAGGATTCTAAGAAAGAATTATATTCTTTCACAACCAAAAAATCCATCACATTTTGAATGCCAAACATAATTAGGAGCATAACGCGACGCCTAATATGTTACACAAAAGAATATCTTCACAGCAAACTCATTTGTATAGCTGGGGGAGAAAGTCCCACGCGGAATACTTTAACTTTTCAATTGTAACTTTTGATGGGTTTTCGAACATAATAATCGCTACATTGCAATGGGGTGCGTGAATCAACGGATACACAAAAGAATGGCAATTTTATGCGGAAAATTGAGTTACATCTCAAGTATGGTATATTCACCTTTGTAGCTGATATGCATTTTTATTGACATCGTTTTCAATTTGAAATAATGTTGCGTGTAAATGATTTTTGTTTTCTACCATTGGGGAATGGAATTTCCTTTTATTGTTTTGATTATGTTTTTGCTTTTCGTTACGTTGAGGGTATCTTTACAGCGTTACTATTGGGATAAAGTGGGGGATGTGTAAGAAATTTTTACGGAAAATAATGAGAACAGTGGTATTAAGAGTTATTGGTGTTGCCTATATTATATGTTTTTATATTTACCTAAATTATGAGACGAATCGGTCATTCTTTGTGTAGTATCACGCTTGCCTATAAAGAACCGCTTAAAGATTTCAATTGCAAAGTACACTGCACTTCGCTCGTCTATCCAAGACATAAAATGTTAAGTTTAAGATTATAATAACTAATTATTTCAATGGCTTCAATGTCCTTTAAGGTGGAAAACAACATTGCTTACACAATGTTGCTTAGCGCCTGAAGAAAAAAAAGCGGTGTTACCTGGACCTACCCAAACGGTCTTTCATATAGGAGGAGCCTACCATATAGTAAATACATTATTACTGTAAACTCCTAAGGAGATACTAAGCTAAACCTGGTGTTTTATCAGAAATCAATACTCAAAAGTTAAAGAGCAATCTGAAGGGTTAACCATTTATTTACAAACTAGCTGTCCCTCGCAGTTTCACCGCAGGTATGTTACTGCTTTGCTCTCATTGGTCTTAGCGTAATATACATAGAAACCTTCCAGAATAAATTCTATAAATGATGGTGACAGCGGCGCGTAACTCCGTTGCAACATTTAAGAGAAATAAGCGAAATAACAAACAATAGCGACTTTGATTTACACATGTATTCACAACATAAAAAACATAGAATAATTCTGACACTACGACAAAGGTAAAATGAGAAATGTTCATAATTAGAACATTTGTGCTTAATTTACACATAAACTACACACAAATGATAACGACCAAAAATGTGTTGCTACGCCTACGGTCACAATCTATCTCGCTAATTAGTACCTGCCATCGGAGTTATTTATATTTATACCAATTTAACATGCAAAGCACGTGTTCACTTCTATAATTAAGATATCTTAAAACATCAACATAAATATTCACGTTTTTGGGACAGAAAATGTTTTTAGTTATTTCCAGCTTATTATGTGATTTTGTGGTATCTAAATATATAAAACTCACAGGTGACTGACTGACATTTGGCATGCAGGTACATGTTATGACGTAGACATCCGCTAAGAAAGGATTTTGATAAATTCTACCCCCAAGGGGATAAAATAGGGGATGAAAGTTTGTATGAAAATCACGCGGGCGGAGCCGCGAGCAAAAGCTAGGCCACTATAAAGTATCTACTTACAGTACTACCAATTTTATAAGCGACTAGCTTTTGATCGTGGTTCCACCCACATCAATGTCTTTTCCCAGTATAAAAAGTAGAAGGATTGCAAGAGGAAGTAGGATAGTAAGGTCTTCGGCAATAACTGTCTAATCAAATGTGCTTTGTGTTTATATCAAGAATGTAATTTTTATTACCGCAATCCCATAGCAACTTCAAAAGGGCACAGTAAATCGAGTAAATCAATTGCCACCACCATCAATTCTTCCGTAGACAGGACGGGAATATTCAATTCTTAAACGCACATTTTATGGTTGATAAAACTCATGAATCAGAACTCCATATGTAAGGCGAAAGAAGGTACTCGCTTCAAAAAAAATCAACTGCGAAGGCGCGACGCGAGTCGAATTTCCTGCTTGATATGAATCTTCCCTATTCGCTTTAAGGTGATGTATTTTCTTATTTCTACCCTCCAAGTGATAGGTTGTGTTTACGCCCCACGCAACAAGACGACGCGATCTGAAAATAAAGCTAAGCGATCAAACGCTTGAATGGTTCAAACAGATTGTGCAGGTATGCATTGTAACGGTATATTTATAATTAATTGAAGATTTTTGTTCATTGATATAGGTAAATAAGATTTAAGGAACTGCTACAGAACTTGGTACCCGTTTAGATCTCGTTTTATTATCGGCGTCGACGCAACGCCGATGCGTCTACCCTGAACAATGTATGTATGTTACCCGGGAACTTGGCATATTTGTGTTTATAGTGCGATTTCATAAGTTTCCGAAAAATTTATACTTTTATTTATTTTAATCGTAATTTAAACTAAGAATGTCATGACTTTCGTGTTGTTATTGATTGATACTAATTATTTGCCGCTTATATAAAAACTGAAGTTACATACTATTTCAAGCTTTTTATATTTAATTGAATGATGAGACGAGCAAGGCGCTCGCCTAAAGATAAGCGCACACCTACCCATAAACAGAAGCAACACCACACAGAACTTTGAATTACAAAGCACTGCATGGCACTGAACTGCGCTCGTCACCCTGAGACATAAGATGTTAGGTCTCATAATGCCCAATAATTTCACTGGCTTCAATGTCCTCCAAACTGAAACACAACAGTGCTTACATACTGTCCATTGGCGGCAGAAACAACAATAAAAAATATATTGTTGCATAAATGCTACAATAGCTGAACGTCATTGCCACATAGAACAACATCGTTAAAAGTCGCGTGTCTTCACGAGACATCACCACTCGCCCGCCTACTTCATAGGGGTCCTTGGCTAAATTGATTTTCAATTTGTTTGAAATGTGGTCCGCGGTGCAGCGGGCAATAAGGAGGCGGAATAGCGGAAAATTTGACTCAATGCACCCCTGATGAGATTTCAACTGAATTAGATGTTATTGCTTTTCCTCAAACGTAGTTTTTGGATGTCCAACTATCGAGCAGAGTCTCTTATCTACCTTCTGACATTAGTGATAAATAAACGTGGATATTCTTAAAAATGACCTCGGTAATTTGGATTAGAGTCCTTATGTTATTATAGAATAATTAATATGAATTCACGGCTCTCAAATTGTTTTTAAGTTTTGTAAATAATTTTGTCACATCGATCCAACAGAAAGCAGAGAAAGTAGAAATTAGTAGAAAGAATTTTTTAAATATATTTGACTCAAAATTGTATTCATAAGCACACAACTTATTAACAAAAAAGCATTATATTAAACACAAATCCTTACAAGACAATAATAAATTTATATTATCTTCTTGAAATGTTACTTCCACTTTATTGTTGAGTGATAGGGATTAATTCCACTGACTTATAACCGTCATACATCTGGTTATTCTGAGAGGGGAAATATAAAATAAAGCGTCCCCTCGATTATATTAATACGTACAGGGTAAGAAGTGATCCGGGTAGACGTGGTAAGCCGTCTAAGCGAGAAGTCGAAGATCTTGTCTCGGTCAGTAATTCGTAGCTAACCTTTGGGAATTGGGTATCTATAAATATATGAGGATTGATTTTAACTGAAGACGTTTTAGTATTAGATAAAGTTGATATTTATTGGTCTGAAGGGAAATATACCTATCGCATGAACGTTAATGTTAAACGTATTGTTACAAAATATGAAGTGAATACCTGTGGGAAGCCAGTAAGATTTGAAAATTAAACTGCTAAGAATATATCATTCGACTACGATTTGCCATTTATAATTTGTTTGAACATATCCTTTAATGAATAACAATAATGAATTAAAAGTTGGGAAATATAATTATGACATTTTCAAACTACTTCTATATTAATAGATTCGATTACATTATTTTGTTTCAACAACTTTTATCTTGCATCCATTGTAATTGGCAACATTTTGGTCATATTATTATAATGGCTATCAATAGAATATACCATCCAATTATGCAGAGCATTTACTTTTTGTACAAAATTTTTGCAGAGTCTTGGCGGTTTCATTGTACCCTTTGCGGATGAGTCTCTTGGCTACTTGTAATTTAACATTCTAGTTGAGAGACGAGTTTGTCTCCGCCTCATCTTTGTCGTTTCGCCGGAACATCTTTATGAATATCTTATTATGAACCTAAATTGAGAAGAAGCTTACCTAGTCCTTATTTGCGTAGCAGCAATTTTTGCTCGGATTTACTCAGCCATTCGCAAACAATTTTAATTGGGTTTTTGTGCCTCCGCAAACTTGTTTCGTCCGAGTAAATTAAAATTTTAGAAAATGTTTATTAATACTGTGTCCCGTTTTAACGTAACCATCATTTTTGGTTTTCAGGTTTGCTTACACTGTATTTACTTTTCTTTCGCTTAATTGCTTAGGATCGTTTGCATTTTTATTTAAAGTTCTGTAATTATTGTAACTGTGCCCGAAGTGCTGATTTGCATAATTTAAGTATGTTTCTAATTTAAGTTGCGCTTTGTTTTTATTCTAATATAAAGTGTAAAAGTTTCATATGACATTTGACGTCTATTTTCTACATCAGCATAGGCGTATAATTCTACATTCAATGCCATCTATCCCACATTACTACTTACATTACTTTTGATCTCATCAAAAAGCAAGTATATTGTATTTAATATTTTAAAAGTAAACACATTGTGCTGCAATATCCAATTTCGCATAAGCACCATGTAGTCATGGTGACTTTTGTAATGAAGGTGGGAAGAGGCGCCATCAAAAGGCGTCATTACACCGTCTTCGTATATTACGTCATTATTCGTGCAGCACACTCTCGCTTACAACTCTGACAATCTGAGATGTTGCTAATGGAAAGAACACGGGGGTTTTTGATAAATTCGTGCTCGTTTTTCCCCTCGCAAGCGAGTTTAAAAAGCTCGGATCCCGGTATCATGTATGATAGCACGTGAAACAGGGATTGAGTGGAAATGAGCCGTTTTGATAAGGCGGCTTTGTGGACCGTATCGTGGAAGACGTTGCGTCCCATTCTTCTCAGTGTATCTGCACAAATAATGGCGACTCGTAAAACCGTGACGACAAACCGGGATTTTATTATCTGACAACAATGTTTTATTATGTATTTACATTTTCATTAGACTATCAGGTAACTTTGCTAACTGTTGCGTGTGTAAATACTAGCTTCATGAAATATATTCGTATACGAGAGTCCGTCTGAGTAGGTTGGCTAGGTTAGGCTTTGTCTATTTATTATTCACTATTTTACTCCTATTTGTAGGACATTGAAGCCAGAGAAATTACTAAATATGATGTGAGTTAATGCTTTGCGTCTCGGGGTGATGAGCGTAGTGGAGTTAGTACTCCAGTGGAGTTAATACGGTATAGTAACCGTACTTTGTAATTCATAGTTCTGAATGGTATTGCTTATGTTGATGAGCAGAAAAATAACAACTTAAAAAAATTACATTTTTCCACAATAGAAATACTATTGTTCGTACCACTAAGTTTTATGCTACTCCGGTCAATACTAAAATACGTGTCTGAAATGTAAACTAAAATAATTACGTTGAAATGAGATACTATAATCTACACAAAATGTCATTAAAACTTCAACTATTCCAGACAGTATTAATAACAACACATTTAATAATGACGCAGTAAATTATTTTGTAAACCTATTCCCCAATGTCGTAAAAAATATAGAAAAATGTCGCCCTATGCATTTGAAACAAAACATTCACAATTCAATAGTCGGTACACCTCGCGGCAATACTCGGCGGGCCATCGGCATCGATGCAACATTTGGTGCATCGCCCCGTGTATTCCTGGGGGCATTTCCTCCCCACTCATTATACCCTATAGTTATTACAGTCATTTTTCAACTCGTTATTTACTCTGAGGCGGGCTGATATCGCGACATTTGCTCCTAAGATTGATTCGAGATTAGGGGTGGAAGATTTTCGGGGATTTACTTTGGCTTAGAAGAAAATTGAAAACACTCCTTTAAAGTACGTTCCTCCCCTATTGACACAACAGAATTTAGTTTTGCTATCTGTGATAGGGTTGTTGTTTGTTTTGAAACAGAAAAATGCCAATTTAGTTCATCGCCTCTGAAGCTTAGCTTGAATAAAATTTATATTGCCAAATCAATAAAACTTTGTCATATTAATGAACGTTTTAAGGAAAAGGAGTTACTTTGTTATGAGCATTAATTTTTTAAATAATTTTAGGAAGAATGATTTTCTCAATTTTTTATTTGAAAATTAGTCAGAAGCCAAAGAGCCATTTTAATTACTTATTTCCCTAGTTCCATAATTTAATTAGGTAAATTAAAATATACAAGTAAAGCACGAACTTTACAAAGCCATTATTGGATTCCATTTAAAACTATTAATTGAATAAATTATAGCTGACTTTCCAAAGTCATTTACAAAACTTATAAGTACTAAAATTACACCAATTTGATGAAATCAACTCTACAGGGAAGATCAATTATAAAATCGTTTTCGATTGTTATCGAAGACAAATTTGAATTTCTTTCAAAGTTGAGAATTCAGTTCACATTAATTATCCTTAAAAGCTTTCCAACGTAACTTTACTGATGATGTCATCTTGTCAAACATCAATTTATATTTTGACAATGATCAACGACGAGTCCTGGAATCAGTTTTAAAATTACGTAGAATAAAAATCACGATCGTTCACTTACCCTATAATATTTTAGTCATAGTTTACAAATTGAAAACTACGTGTAATAACCGGCATCGTAGCGCATTCTAACCTTCGTGTTAGACACGTGAAATTGCACTAACAACTAATAAATTCATGGTTTCGTGACAGCAAATACTGGAAAACCATACGTCTAGACGTGGAGTCATCAATAAGTAACGATTACTAGGCAACAACGCCTTATTAACCAACCCCAAAGCAATATGATAGGGCGCACATTTATAAAAGACCATCTATAATGGATCTGTGGCCACAGAGGATTAGGTTTGTAAATATTTTATAAGATCTATTGTGGAGTAGTGGCGAGTGATTGACAGCCAGTATTCCCTTATGACTCGGGCGCAACGCACGATAAAATTACTACATATTTTAGTACGGAGCCAAATGGCGAATCATTTGTTGAAATTCGGTTACCAAATAAACATGAATTTGTTGGTTTTTATTTCTGATATGAAATAATAGTCATGCATAATTCAAAACATTTTGATAGAATACAAAATAAGTGAGTAACTGTTTATCTCTTGAAATACATCGAACCCAATTTCAGTACTCCTGCTTAAAAGTGTTGTTATGTAGCTGCAAAATATTTATTGGTCCTTACCCTTAATACATACGTTCTACGGTAGCGGTGTAAGCAATTAATTAGTAGGAGTCCTTATTGTCGTATCGACGGGCACTGCTTAACCCACCTACACACACAGCACAGCTGCGATCCACGCGACGGCTAACTGTTAACTAGTTTGTAGTTGCAAAGTGGCTCTAAACTGAACACCTGAATGGGTTTCTCTTAGCTGGGCAAAAGCCCGCCGCTAAAATGCATGATATATTAATCAACATTTAATTCTATATCGCAGGGCAGTAAGGCGTTTCACGTACGGGCGCCCTGGGACACTCGGGAAATGAACCGGCAGTAGTTTACCCGAACTCGACCGACGTTGCAAAATATGCAAATGAAGAGGCGACTCATTTGACGAATTTTAATGGATATTTAACTGTGTTAATTATAAAGTTTTAACTTGAATTAATATGCCAGGAACATTCTGTCTTGTGCCCGCCGCTGTAGATGTATGCTAAAACAGATTTAAGAGTAACTAAAAGTCTGCTCGGAGAAATTTCCACGGTATTTCAACATTACGAGAGTAATAGTCATATCATAAACCAAGATGAAGCTATACAACACCAGGCTCGTAATTTATACGTTTTGTATTAACGGAGAATTGTTTTGCTTACTTACCTTGAGAACAAGACTCTCGTTTTAAGATCTCTATGTGGAGTAATAATATAATATAATTAGTACTTACAACTGATATGTTGTCAAAATGTATTACCTGAAACATAAATGTGAACTATATAGAACGATTCTTAAAAAACAAACAAGTTTCAGTATCTGATTTACCGTTGAGTTGCTAGACCATTAATAATTAAAAAAATATTTAATATTAGGGAGATTAATTAATTCCAATATGCGAGCCATAATAAGGGGCATTTTTATAATAGGATTATATGAAAAATATTTTTTCCTACGCCGAAGAGGTTTGTAACGACGCGACGCCGGGACAGACTCGACAGATTTAAATTTACGAGATATGTAAATAGACCACGCTGTGTCGAAAAATTGCTGAACACAATTTGGGTTAATTGAATTTTTGTTCGTTAAACTCAATGTGAAGCACACCTCCGCTTAATTACCGGCGAGGGTTTGTTAATTTATAACGTCCGACGGACTTAGCGCACTCCAAGTCCACGAAGCTGGATAACATTGAAACTCCCTTAAGATTAATTTGGCTAGTACCTACTCGTGAACTTTAACTCGTTTGCCTCTGACCGAATTCTCGGTGGGCCGCCCTTGAGAGTTCAGAATTTAATGAAATAAATTTAGGGAATCAGCATTTGAAACTTGTATCTCGATGTCGGCTGGACATCGGGCGGTGCGAATAGTTGAGGCTAAGATCGCCGGACTCATTGTACATTACGGTTGCCCATAAAATATCTATCTAGTAATTAACGACTTAAGATTTGTTCGGAATTTGTAGTGACTAACATTTACTTTATGAGTATCACGAATTTAGTAGAGTTTTTTTAAACTCCGCGATGATGACCATGAAATTATTTGGTTTCAGGTTTCCTCTTTTAGGCAAGCTATCTTTAGATAAAACACTAGAAGATTTATTTTGTCACCTTAACTTGAATTAAAAACATAAAATAACACTTAAATGTTTTTTTTTACTTACGTAACTTTTTTTATTGCATTATTTTAATTCAAAATCTAATTAGACTGAATAAAATTGAATGAATGCATCTTCTTAAATTCAGTATGTATCGATGCATGATTTGACTTATAATTAGGTATTAATTATTTAGCGCCTCATTAATATAGGATCAGTGTACGTAGCTTAGGTACGTCTACCTACAAGGTGGACAGACGACCTGATAAAGGTCGCAGGATGTCGCTGGATGCAGGCCGCTTCCAACAGGTCGGTCTGGAAATCTTTGGGGGAGGCCATGTTAAGCAGTGGACGTCTTGTGGCTGATGATGATGATGAACTTAGGCTGAGAAATTAGTGAGGTGATGGGTTTAAATCCTTGAGCAATCAACAATTTACATTTGAGCTTTCGATTAAAAAATCAAACATGAGTTTGTCCAAGACGGAAATTTGTGCTCGACGAATAAGCTCAAAATCTATCACATCACAAAACTGTATTTATATATTACTTAGTTGCATGACCGCTAATCACCTCGAGGATACAGACGTTAGCTTATGTATGGGTCATTCCATGTAAAATCGTCTGAATCGAAAAAAAAAAAATCCCGACAAATTTTAGATTTTGGTGTAACTTTGAGAAACTCTACTCTAGGGTCCCAAAGAGCAAAATTTACACGAGTTTGATTTTTCAAGCGCTTGTTTCCGCCTATTTAAATATAGACTTCTAAAAATCGATATTTTTAAACCGTATCAACTTTTGCTGTGAAATTTTTCTGTTTGAAGCTATCTGCATGATCAAGACGGAATTCACAGTCGGAAAGATAGTAGTTTAAGTGTAAATGAGGAGAATTGGCTCGGACGATCCCTTTGAATAATAGCAGCATGCTGAAAATGAGTGTTTTTTAGTCATTTTTCGTGAATTTTAATCGACTCTAGCGTCTTAACTGTTGAGAATTAAAAACTCATGCTCCGCGGGAATTAAGTATACCTATCATAGACAAAATTCAGCCACAAGTTGACTTGAGCAGCACACTCTTCAAAGAAAAAAACTTTGCTTAAAATTTTGGAATTTTAAATAATCCCAATTTTCAGGTTATGAAACGAACGTGTTGACTGCGAGATAAAAATCTGATACTCACAGAATCTACTGTTTTTACCTTCAACTTAAAATTACTACATCACTTGTTTTGTTATTTTAATGTTGAATTTTGTCTATGATAGGTATACTTAATTCCCGCGGAGCATGAGTTTTTAATTCTCAACAGTTAAGACGCTAGAGTCGATTAAAATTCACGAAAAATGACTAAAAAAACACTCATTTTCAGCATGCTGCTATTATTCAAAGGGATCGTCCGAGCCAATTCTCCTCATTTACACTTAAACTACTATCTTTTCGACTGTGAATTCCGTCTTGATCATGCAGATAGCTTTAAACAGAAAAATTTCACAGCAAAAGTTAATAAGGTTTAAAAATATTAGAAGTCTATATTTAAATAGGCGGAAACAAGCGCTTGTAAAAATCAAACTCGTGTAAATTTTGTTCTTTGGGACCCTAGAGTAGAGTTTCTCAAAGTTACACCAAAATCAAAAATTAGTCGCGAAAATTTTTTTTTCGTTTCAGACGATTTTACATGGAATGACCCGTATGTATTAATTATTTGCTGTCAAATATTTTGATATTTGTTGGCAGCTAAAATCAGTAATTGTTACTCAGTATATAGCACATAAGGATTCTATTCGGCTTCATTGATTGA
This sequence comes from Amorpha juglandis, assembly GCA_949126905.1. NCBI lineage: Eukaryota > Metazoa > Arthropoda > Insecta > Lepidoptera > Sphingidae > Amorpha > Amorpha juglandis. Next base: position 7,167,135 of record OX421380.1, read on the forward strand.
AATCGAACAATATTATTCATTTGCATATAATCCGTATGTATTTGGATAACATTCGATATGTAATTCCTTAATTAAGCTCGAAACAAAAGCAGTACTAAAAAGAGCGGCCATTTTGAGTCACCATGGAAGCCGTAGGAACAACTTTTGGGCAAGTGCTTAGAGGGCAGACGAAGCCATGCGACGTATATCCCATATTAAGTATATACTAACGTTTAGACTTAACACGTGTCAAGCACATTGTGTTACTATTTAACTAGGTTTTGTCCACGGCGCTATTCGTATTGTCATGAAGTTTATTGATTTAGAAGTAATTAGAGTGGACGGTCAGATAACACTAGCTATGGATGAATTCGTTGTTAGTAGATGTTTTGTTTAGACTGCCATTTATCCTACTTATATTATAAACGCGAAAGTTTGTAAGTATGGATGGATGGATGGATGTATGTTTGTTACTCTTTCACGTAAAAACTACTGAATGGATTTTAATGAAACTTAACAATAATATAGCTTATACATCAGAATAGGACATAGGCTACTTTTTATCCCGGAAAAAGCAGATCACGCGGGCGGAGCCGCGAGCAAAAGCTAGTCATATCATATTTTTTTTATTGAATGTCAAGACGAGGACGTCGTGCGCCTGCGGGCTTAATATCGCCACAACAAATCTCGCGCGCGATATAGAACACTATCGACGACTAATATCTCAGATGAAAGTGTCAATCTTCGATAAAATTATGTCGTCATGTATTCGTAGACTAAAATTCAAGTTTGTGGATTTTTTTGTCTTATGAATGGACCAGTATTCTCAACTTGAATCTCCTGGCAAGTTGTTGATGCCATTACAGAATAAGGCTAATTAATTAAGCAGAAGTATACTTAGCATATGAGAAAAGCCGACTGGGTTGGTATCACCGCTTTGTGTATTTCTGCAGTGTAAGCATTTTTACTATTGAAGACAGTGAGATTACTAGGCTTTATTAGACTAAACATGTTATATCTCGGCGTGATGAGTGCAGTCCAGTGTCATGCAATGATTTGTAATGTAATTTCTTGCTTCTGTTTATGGGTGCTTAATGTCAGGCGAGCAGCCTGCTCGTGTCGTCATTAAAGCGAATAAAAAGAACGAAGATGTAATTATGGGCATCTACGATATACCATAAGATCTATATATATCTAGCAGTAGCTACCGGCGAAGGAAACGATTATATATTTAAATTTTATATGAAGTCGAAAAGTGTCCCGACAATTAATTAAACATTCAAGACTTTCATATATATAATTACACGATAAATGAAGTGACTTCACTTCGAATGTATTATTTTATTATATAGAAATGAGTTCTCAATTTAAATAGGCGTTAATGTAATAATGGTACTTGATAGTGTAATAAGTACCTTAGTGGTTTGTAAATTGTTTTGTAAAATTGTTTTTTTTTTTTTGTTTTTTGTTTTGCTTTAAATTATTTTGGGTAGTATAGTTATAGAACGTTCTTTTTTTTTTAAATATTGGGCTATATTTTTATTAGCTTTTGCTCGCGGCTCCGCCCGCGTAAGCGGCCTTTTCCGGAACAAAAAGTAGCTTATATCCTAATTCAATCATGGTGTAACTGTGTGCCAAATTTCATTAAAAACCGTTCAGCCGTTAAATCGGGATTGACTAACAAACATCCAACTTCACAAACTTACAAACATCCAAACTTTCACATTTATAATAGTATAGTAGGAAGGATAGCAGGTAGTGGGAGTGTACACAGTAGGTAGTGGGATGTATTCGGCCCCATATTTCCGTCAAATGTGGACCAATTTTAAATATTCTTATTGTATTCGATATAATTTATCTTGAGAGTACTGCCGCATAAATTTGGTTAAGATGATGACACAGTATGATCTAAAATGGGAAACTCCTGAACCGTTAAATTCGGATTTTGAAGTTGTTATTTTTGAGTTTTATTTAATTTCTTTCTATACACATACAAGGGGAAGAAAATAGGCCGCAATCGGAGTGAAAAATCGATAAATTGTTAACAAGGTCGACACTGACTATCAATGTAAAAACGAATGAGGAATTAATATGATCCATGTTCCAGCCCAAATAATATGGACACCATCTATGGACACCAGCCAAGGAAGATAATTTATAAAAATAGAAAACTGGCGCAATAGAAACTCATTAAGTCCACAGTGAGCCAAACGACGGCGGCGCGATGAGTTATAAACTTGAGTGTCAATCCAGGGAGTATTCGTCGAGTGTCACCGTAGCGGTAAGAGGGAAATTAAAAATTGAAAAAGTCGCCGCCATGATGGCAGTGGCGTTAATGGCTGTACATAATAAATAAAGCGGGCCGCTCGTGGGCTTATGTGTCAGTCGAGTGGAGGGTGTGGCCGAGGCCCGCGAATGGGCTCTCCGGGCGACATCTGAGACGGCCGGGCCCTTTGGAGTGCGGATCACTCGGCTCGACCTGTTTCATATTGCCCTGCCCGTTGCCTGAGAGCTGCTTCACTTTGATTTAAGAGGAAAAGCCGTTTTGACGCTACACTCGTAGAAACCCCTACATGATAAAAAGGTTCTAGAATGTCAAACGTCAATGGGCTGCATGTGGGTCGGAGTTTAAACGATAATGGTTAAAAACGGCTCTGAGGCCTTTCATGAGCTGGCCAAGGTCGTTTCATGAAATTTATATGGATGAGACTCACTCACCTACTTCGGAACAAAATTTAACTTTAAAGTTGTTATAAAAGGTACAGTAACATGACTTCTTTAAGAAAACGAGTTCTTAAGGGAACTAGTTCTTAAATATTAAAAGAGGGGTGAAAGAAAACTCTGAGATTCATGCGTTATTTGAAAAGGTGTTCAATTTGTGTTTAAATAACATTTCAATTTATGTATAGAGACACTTGTTCCAAAGTTGAGAAATAGATTACATCAAGATTCCAGATAGAACATCAATAGAGACATCATAATTGAAAGAAAACATCAATAAAAAGAAAATAATAACGTTATGTACTACAAATATTTAATAAAAAGTTACTACAAAGATCACTTAAACGTGTAACGGTAATAAGATACTTGTAACACAAAAAAACAATGATTTTTGTACAAGACAAAAAACATGACAGTAATTATTTGAGAACAAAGAATTTTCTTAATGATTCGAATAACGAGTTGCCGCCAAAACACTCATGTAACCCCTTTTAAGCGGCCATCTTGTTTTGTTCGTTTCGCATGTCAGAGTGACGTCTGACATGCCGCCATTTTGAAAAAAAACCTCGAGTGCGGCTTCCTTCCGCATCGGTAGGCCGTCATGAGAACTATTGCGTTGACACCCCTCGTTTACATACATCGGATTCATTGTTTTAGTAGCACACGTACATACGATAAACTTTTGTTGTTTGCCGCGGCACCGCGATATACCCAACCGAGAGACCCGCAGTCTTCAATGCGCCGAGAACACCGAGTGCCCCTACGCGACGGTTTGAAATAATTTTTACTTTTGAAAGGATATTCCCACTAACTTATTCATGCTCTTTCAAAATGACTATGTGAAACTTCATAAAGTTAATTTAACAATTTTGGATATGATAAAATATTCAGATTAACTACGTAAACATTCCCTATATAATTCTGAAACAAAGACTAGAAAACGGAGTTATCGCGTTATAAGGTTTAAAGTTGGAAAATATTTTAGTGGTTTGAACAACCGTATCGTTATTTTCAACTTTGCTCGACTTCTAAACTTCTGACGTCCAGTAATTTTATTTGTATAATCGAATTCGCTTTGGGTATGAACAGAATATTATGCGAATTTTATTGTAACAAAATACATATTATAGACGATTTGTGCGTAGTACGATGCTATTTATACCATACTGCTCCTGACACCACTAACTTGACATACTGACTTGAATCAGTGGCCAAAGAAAATAATATTCTATCTTGTAAAAAAAAAAATACGGGTTGCACTCCGGGAGTGCCGACAGAAGTGAAAACTTACCAAACAAGATGCAAGAATACAAAATTACGGCAACATGTCCACTCGACATGATAAAAGTACATTCTACTCTCTTCGCGTTTATGCGAGCCTGGTACTTTTTAGGGCAACATGTTCCAAATAAGAAAAAACCTATAAAGTTTTTCTTTGTCCAAATCGTCATTTGTTTAATAATTACGGCTAACTCGCCATGAAAAATGGACATTCTACTCTCTTCGCGTTTATGCGAACCTGGTACTTTTTTTACGGCACCATGTTCCAAATTATGAAATAAGTAAAATATCGTAATTTTTATTATTATCAATTATCAAAAACAAAATTATTATTATTCACCATAAATAAAAAAACACAGTCCGCTCAAAGTCCTGTCAAAGTCCTGTGAAAGTCCGGTCCAATCCGACTGGTCACTGTGTGACGCCACCTGAGACTTCGAAATTATCGAATTAGCGCTGGCTGGTCAACTGACCCGCGTGACGTCTCACGGAAGGTTCTCGAATATTCTGGAAACTTCCGCTCGCCGCCGCTCGCGTTACGGAACGTTTCGGTTCACCCTCCCATAAGAAGTTATCACTTCAAAAATACGGGTTGCACTCCGGGAGTGCCGACAGAAGTGAAAACTTACCAAACAAGATGCGAGAATACAAAATGACGGCAACATGTCCACTCGACATGATAAAAGTACATTCTACTCTCTTCGCGTTTATGCGAGCCTGGTACTTTTTACGGCAACATGTTCCAAATAAGAAAAAACCTAAAAAGTTTTTCTTTGTCCAAATCGTCATTTGTTTATTAATTACGGCTACTCGCCATGAAAAATGGACATTCTACTCTCTTCGCGTTTATGCGAACCTGGTACTTTGTTACGGCACCATGTTCCAAATTATAAAATAAGTAAAATATATCGTCATTTTTATTATTATCAATATCAAAAACAAAATTACGGTAACTATTCACCATGAAAAAAAAAACGAACACAGTTCTATCAAAGTCCTGTCAAAGTCCTGTGAAAGTCCGGTCAAAGTCCGGTCCAATCCGACTGGTCACTGTGTGACGCCACCTGCGACTTCGAAATTATCGAAGTTCCAGGGAGGTCGGCTAACGCTAGCTGGTCAACTGGCCCGCGTGACGTCTCACGGAAGGCTCTCGAATATTCTGGAACGTTCCGCTCGCCGCCGCTCGCGTTACGGAACGTTTCGGTTCACCCTCCCATAAGAAGTTATCACTTCAATAACCTTAATTCTTTTTAAGTTAATTTTTATCTTTCCTACCATTAACTTCATTAATTTAAATACAGAAACCCATCTGTCGTTACCACATGTATTACGTTCTTTACATTTCACAGCAAATACATTTTTTTTGCATTTACAAATGTATTTGCAATTGTAATGTGAAAAGCGTGCCTAGTCATAATTTAGCCACGCACGTTTCGCGCAACAAGCTGAAGGAAGCACAGAGACCGTCATCGCTTCCACTCAGTACCTCCCTCGTTCTTTCGACCCTCGCGTTTTAATTGTTGCTCCTGAAAGGTGGGAGGATCTAAGCTCTCAACTCTTTTATATCTGAAGAATAAATAGGGTTTATTTAGATGTATATTATATGAAAAGGGCGGCCATTTTGAGTAATGTTACATAGGCATGTTTTGGTATTACATATATTACATGTTATAAACTTGAAAAATATCAAGCATACATTTATAAGTGTACGTTATTATTACTCCCTCATAGTAACCTGAGAAAATTATACAAATAGACAAACGGTCACGGTTTATGTGTTCAATCAACATTGAATAGACCAAATTAAACGTTACAATATTCGTTTAAAATAATTATGACGTATGAAGAATAAAATAACAGTCTTACAAGATGGCATTTATTACTGCCTCGGTGATGCAGTTGTATAGCGCACTCGGTACGTCTTGGGTTCGATCCCTGGGTCGGGTAAAATTGAGATAGGGTTTTTCTATCAAATATTGAAATATCTGTATAACTAGTAAATAAATTTCAGGTAATTTTAAATTTATTAATAAAATAAAGTGTTGTTAGCAATTACTATATATTTTGGAGAAGGCTATGTTTAGCCCCATTTGAGAAAAGTTACTTGTATTGAAAGTCGAGACAAATTAGTCGTTTATTAATGTCTTTTTAATATCCTTAAATCAAAAAGTTCAATAAAATATTGTATAGTCATGAAAACCTAATATACCAAGTATATAATATACGTGAATACCTATTCATATTCAATCGAAGTAAAAGGAAATCACACAATCCAGCCAAACTCGCAATTAAATACACCCCATATACACCCGACAGTCGCACACATTACGAAAAGAAAAAAGAATCAGCGTATTTCATTAACATTCACCGTCCAGATAAACAAGCCCTGAATCGATTGTAATTACGATTCTTGAATACCGAATAGTATGTAACAAAATAAGCCTGCGGGAATAAAAACACAGGGACCCGTTGTGAAAACATAATTGAACTTGCCCGGATTTGGTGACAAAACTCTCTGTGTATTAAAAGGGTCTCGTCCGGATATTTTACGCTTGTACGAAAACATGCAAACCTCTTCCACGGTCTGTAGGTCAATTTTTGAGAATGTTGTACATTAATAATGAGTAGTGGTCGCGAAATATGCGAAGCTTTTTTTTTATGGCATAGGTAAACGAGCAAGTGGGTCACCTGATGGTAAGTGATCTCCACCGCCCATGTACGCCCACCACCATAAGGATCATGGGCGCGTTGCCGACCTTAAAGGAAAGGTATGATTAGGGATTGGGAAGGGGAGGGGATTTGGGCTTCCGGATATCTCACTCACCGTACGAAACGCAGCAGCAAGCCGCTACTTTACGTCGGTTTTCTGGGAGACAGTGGTAACGACCCGGTTGAGCCGGCCCATTCATGCTGTAGACAAAACTGCCTACAGCGTGGCTCTACCACTCGAGCTTGAAGATAATCATAACCTGCGACTTTCGTCTCGACAGTCCGTACCACTCCCCGCTGAGCTATCACGGCGTTTATATTTAATTAATAAAATAATTGCTTTTAATTTTTTATTTATGTTTGTAAGATTATTTATTTTTATTTGTTTTAATGAGAAGACGAATAGGTCGCTCGCTTAATGGTAAGCGCGGCGCTTGCCCATAAACAGAAGGAACACCTCACAGAACTTTGAATTATAAAGAACTAAAGCCCGACGTTTCTACTCGATCAAAGTATTCCAGGGAATCATGAAAGACACCTTAAACCCTGTCAAAGGTACCAAATCACATAAGATCACAATAAGGAAAATTGCTACATGAGAAATTCATGACCTCATTCCCAACGTACATCGAAACGAGGGGTGTTTTTATTTAACGTATGAAGCAAAAAACTCTACCTATTTTAAATTTAATTTACAATTAAAATACACTAAGCGCTTGTTTCACATTGTTGAAGTAAACATTACATTAAATAAATTATAACGCTAAAAATAAAAATTATCACAGTGTCAATATACATTGACATTGATTGTGACAGCCTCCGTGGCGCAGCGGACGAGTAGCCGGCTGTGAAGCGAGGTCGCGGGTTCGATCCCCACACCGAGATATATGTTTGTGTGATCCACAAATATTTGTTTCGGGGTCTGGGTGTTGGTGGTTGGTGGTTGGTGGAAGGAACAAGTGTACCCACGTTTCGTCGAGTTTATTTTCATTCCATGATGCGATAGGGGACAAGCCTATCGCAATATCAGACAAATTTTGTCTGTAGTTTTGCGAATCGAAACTCAAACACAAATTGCGATTGCTAAACCTGGGAACTGAACCCAGTACCTCACTTACGGTTCTTTGTACTCTGCCATTATATGAGACAAAAATGCTATCAAAAAGGTATTTGTTAAATTAGCGCTTTAATGTATAACCTGGCATAAAATTGAATTACTACCAACAATAAACTCGAACTATTTTCACAAACGCTACATCAGAATACTTTTATTCCCCAAACCAAAATTATATCACAATATCCTTTATTAAATAAAACTGCTCAAGGGTCCAGTGCTGAAACGGCGCGGGCGAGCTCTGGGCATAAATCAAAAGTCGGAAATGAGTGCAGTCACTTGAGTGAGTGGAGTGCGAGCTAGTGTCGCGCCCTGTGACACGGCCGTCGGGCCAACTTATTTGTTTTGTACAAAACGGACATCGCAGTTGGAGAGATTTAAGGTATTTTTGCTGAAAACTCTAATTAGAAAGCAGTTAACGTTGAAGCACGAAAGTTGTGGGAACTGACTTAAGAAGACGCTCGTGATGACAAATCTTATGATGTTCCAGTTACAATATCAAGGAATATAAAGAAAACTATAATGAATAAATGGTGTATTTTTATTCTAGAGGCGAGTGAGAGGGATTAGACCTTAGTCTATCGCACTGGCCTGATATGCGTTAGTAGACTGTACCACCAGTCATGAACACCCATAATACTAGACGAATCGTAGGTGCGTTGAAATGAGGATAAGAAAGGGGGCAGGGACTTTTCGAGTTTTCGGATATCTCACTTCCCGACCATTGTAAGAAACGCAACAACAAGCTGTCACCGTTAATTTTCTATAGGTTAATGGTATTACCTCAGTTGACTCGGATCATTTATGTACTACTGTACTCATAAAACTCATATTGCTTCATGTTAACATTGCAGAGTTAACTAAATTAAATTATGTATCAGGTTTATATTTTGCTATTCGTGTCAAACTTATGTAACAACATTACAGAATTATTGCCGCTTTAACAAGAACGTTTGTAAACAAAAATAATAAGGTACACACGCTTTCGTGCTTTATTTACTTTTACACGAAAACCAGCGTCCAAGTGGGTCACAAAATCGTGTGTAAACACTAAACTGAAGCTTTTACACTTTTACTACCATGAAAACCTGAAGTAGCTAATCAAAGGCCGAGGATTACACAAACAAGATGTACAAACCCGCCTCGCAATCACGTCGGGCGCCTTCTCTACAGTTTTATTTGCTTGGTCCTCTTTTAGATACAACATTGAAAACATTGCTTGTCAATACAAAGGGCAAACAATTGCACGAAACAAAGATTTTCGCGATTTGTCACTTCTACTTTTGAGCTTTGCACCGTTAGTTTTGGCGAATCTTCGTCTTTATTTCTGCAATTTCATTGCACTCCGTTCAAGTATTGATCTGCAATATCGAATTGGTTTTATTCAGACGGCAACATAAGGGAAATATACAGAATACATGGGAAGGCTTCAGAATAAGTCTGAATTCTAAGTTTGATAACTTAGAATCCAACAGCAAAGAAAAAAGAATAATTTCAGTCCATGGTTATCTAAATTTTATATTTTGTGGCAAAAAAGATATACGTAGTTTGTATTAACGTCATTCCAAAGTCGAAATAGAATGTATATGAATAAATAAATCTGTTCATACATGTAAACATTTGTAAAACAAATAAATACGTGAAATGAAAATGTCCAACACAAGATATATGTGAATGTGAGACCCTATATATCTCCGAGTGAGTAACAACTAACCATTGCAGAAAAAAAGGTTAGAGACCACTGCACCGCAAAACTTTCGGTTCAAAAGTTAACTCTCCAAGCCATAAATAAACCTTCGGTTTTGCAGGGATCCATGCCGATTGCAAATTTCGTCTCGGTCGACGTTGTGGTGGAAGTGCAAAGTCGCATAAATTAGAATCTCCATCGGACGCAACGAGAAAAACAATCGCAAAGGAGCACTTAACAGCTTGACTAATCGCTGGTGGCCAATGACAACCCTTGTGGATAGAATAAACGGTTTAATACTAGATTAATGCTGCAACTTTTTTTAGATGATTCTTTACACCGATGCAATTCTGATACAAAAAAAATAACCTAATGTGATTTTCACCTTTATATTGGTTATGAACTTTTGAATCATTTATCACAGAAAAGGAAAATATTCTTGGCTACTTTGTAGTATTTTTATTTGTTTAAATTTCTTAAAGCTCAGTTTGGAAAATTTGCAACTTTTTTTTTTTTTTTTTTTTTTTTATTCTGGCTCGGCAACGTGACTACGCTACACCTGATGGTAAGTGTAGCACAATCCAAGAATATTGTCGACCAACGATTAACAATGTGTCCATCGTTGGTCGGCAAGATTATGCCGGCCTGCCAAAGGGCCAAGGGGGAGGGGAAGGAAAAAGGGATGGGAAAAGGGTGAGGATCAGGGGGCAAGCCCCCTGGGGAGAACCGGATATACACTGGCTGACCCTGGAACGCGACCCACACAAGGTGGGCCACTATGGCAGGTTTTAGCACCAGTGTACGGTGGTCGCTATCCGGTCGGATACAAGTATCCTCCCACCAGCAACTACTACACAAAAGTGAAAATAAACTTTTCCAACTTCGCAGGCCGGCATGATCGTGCCGACCTACGATAGACACATTATTTGTCGTTGGTCGACACTATTCCTGGATTGCGCTACACTTACCATCAGGTGTGGCATAGTCACTTTGCCGAGCCAGGATAAAAAAAAGAAAAAACTTCGATAGGACCATACAAACGATTGGCCTAAAGATTCCAAGCGTGAAAAATCTAGACATAAATTGAATTTCCAACTTTAAACTATGCCGGTCATTCAAAAAGGTTAAATAGACGAGCAACTATTCAAAAATGATACGTGATGGTGAGCTTTTACTCGGTAATAAAACATATGAATACTTTCAATATTTTTTCATACAAAGTTCGCGAAAGAATTTATTAATCGAAATATGGTGTCTGCCTTTAGCTCTTGGAAAAACCCGAATAAATTTAAAAAATAAGTTATTTGTTTTCCATCTCATCATAGGTATATTGTTATTAAAAAAAACGTTCTTTGACTGACTAAGTTTCCGAAAACACAGTTACCAAAAACTATACATATATTTTTTCCAAATAGAATTAATTCATGTGAAATTTTCATTTATGCATTTCCATTAATTGATAAACAAATGTAATACTAGCCCTTTATTATACATGTCCCACTGCTGGGCACGGGCGTCCTCTACTGAATGAGAGGGGTTAGGCCTTAGTCCACCACGCTGGCCTAATGCGGGTTGACAGACTTCACATACCTTATTAGGTATGCAGGTTTCCTCACGATGTTTCCTTCACCGTTAAAGCAAGCGATAATTAACAATGAATATACACGTAACTTAGAAAAGTCAGAGGTGTATGCTCTTGGGGCTGGTTTCGAACCTGCGACTTTCGTCTGGACAGTCCGTACCACTCCCCGCTGTGCTATCGTTCAAAAGTAATATGAAATTTTAATGTTTCGACACTTTTTTACACCATTGAAAGCATATTTTTTTATGCTTAGATTTGATTTTTTGTTTGCGTAATAGGCTATGAAACTACTGGACGGATTAGAAAAATTATTTCACCATTAGAATCCTACATTATCCCTGATGAACATAATGAACATAGGGGATATCGATAAAATAAAGGTGCAGAATTTCAGCGAATGCTAGTAAGATATGAAGGACTTACAGAAAATATCTTTAGTAAAGCTCAATGTAGGCGATCAATGTATATAAAAATACTTAAAGCTAATAACCTCATGGGTATTTTTTGTGTCCTTTGGTTGAATTCAAAAAATCTTGAACATTCAATTCAATCTATCAATATATTTGATTAATTGTTAGAATAATTTCAAGTTTTAGAAGATACGTTCCCTTTGTAAGTCTTGACTTGGCGTAATCTAAGGCACATTCACACAACCCCTGAGTTAGCTGCGGTCTCGTCGTATATCTTGCTACAGGGGCAGTTCATTTGCTTCACGCTTCGTACCCACAAATAAATCAGAAGCCCTAACGCGCTCACTACTGCCGCGAAAATTATAAGGACACCTTTAGAAGTACGACAAGCAAGGGTCCATTAAGTTTCAACTTAAGAATTGATGTTATCTTAGGAAACGGTTTTCAGAAACGACAAATCAGGTAGAAAATAGATGTGCAATAGATAACATTAACCCAAAGCTGTCTATTGTAAAAGATCGTTATCTTATTGTCGATCCGAATATATACGCAGAAAATAAATACATTAGTTACGTCAAAAATATTTCTTATAAATATGCTTGTTTATAATAGATTCTAAAGGAGATTAATGTAATAACCAAATTGAAGATTACCGGAACCGTAAAATCAACAGAAAGAGACTTAAGCGTACAATCAAACACAAGTGTTATGTTATTAACAAGCAATTATTTTAGCATATAAAATACTGTCAAAGACGAAAGTAAATATGTGCATGAGATAGTTGGTGTGAAGTGGCGCTAACGTTGTAAACAAACGGCTCTGTTTGCACTGATTACAGAACACCCGAAGCGTGGAACAAATGGTGTCGGCGCGTAAGCTGTTCCATACACACTACTCGACCGCACTGACTTCTTTGTTACGCTTAAAGGCTTTTGCACACTATACCGCTGACAAATTAATCGGGCAAGCTTGTGAATCGATTACTTTGTTATTACAAAGGCTTACACGTATTCTATACTAGCTTTTGCTCGCGGCTCCGCCCGCGTGATCTGCTTTATCCGGGATAAAAAGTATATCTTATCACCCAAGTCAGCTCATACCCTGTCTGTATACCAAATTTCATCAAAATCCGTTCAGTAGTTTCAGCGTGATTGACGGACAAACATCCAAACAAACAAACTTTCACATTTATAATATTAGTGTGATACCTAATGAGGTCTCCGATGGACAAAGTATCAACTGTGCTTATTGTGCAATATTTGTGGATCACACAAACATTTGTTTCGGTCTGGAAATCGAACCCGCGGCCTCTCGCTTTACAGCCGTTTATTTTCCTAGTCCATCACGGATACTGTCCTTTGATCATTATCATTATCAATGGAAAATGCTTAGTCATGCTTTCACCATTTTTTTTAACATATAACTTTTTCGAAAACACACATACATCATTCGTTTCAAATTATGCATTGGGAGCATTATTTTTTAATTGAATGAGCTAAAAACGCCGTCGAATAAACAATAATACATCAAAATTGGATCACTTTGTAAAAAGTATCAGTCCTGTCTGTATGAAAATGTCAAAAGCACTGAACCACAATTCTAGTTGGCTTGCTGTCTCGACTCGGTCACTGGCGTAGTACCTAAACAACGCGTTTTACTATTGTTTAGAGAATATGCAGTAAAATTTGCCCCGAATTTTGAATAGAATATCCTGCTAGAAATCATTCTGTGTGAGATTTGAAAAAGAAAACATTCAGAGAACAGGCATTTAACTTACATATTACCTACCTACATTCTTTGTATATTCCACAGAATAGAAATAGTGAAGCGTATTTATATTTTTAACCGAATTAAAACCAGAAAGAGATCACAGTTGGACCGTTAATTTGATGCTTAAATTTGTTTAAAAGAAGACGTAATTAAATTAGTTAATAAACCGTACAAATGTTAATTTATATAGGTAGAAAACCAAAAAAGAGTCACCATAGTTGAAATCATCTAGACGGATCATCATCTAAAGTTCACACTCAATTAACACTCGTAGAATTAAATATCAATTGTTGATATAATAGTGACCCTAACGATCATTACAATCAAATCAAACACGGCGGAGTTTAATTCCCAACATTTTAATTGATACGTACATAAATATAAATTTCGCTCGGCGGCACAGCTGAACAAAAACAAAATTTACAATACAACACCGGGATTACTGGCAATTAAAAGTTTTGTTTTCCTAATAACATCCATATATCACGACAGTGGCGCTGGCGCGCACATCTGAGACCCGTCGCGTCGTGCGGTCGCTGCCTTTGTACAAATATATTCTGATACTCCGATGGCTACTACTTTTGTATTCCTTGCTGGTTTGTTATTGTTACGTGATTAAAAAGTATTATTTATAGTTGGAAATTCATACTTTGCGCATTGGAGCTAGCTAGATTTTATTTTGAAGCTGATGTTACTCTCATTTTGTTATAAGCACTCAAAGCCACGCTGTAGGCAGATTTGTCTACAGTACGAACGGGCTAACTCGAACGAAATAGTAGCACTGTCTCATAGAAATTGAAAGCGGACGTGAACTGGCAGCTTTCTATTGCGCTTCATATGGTGTGATTACCGGAGGCCCAATATGATATGATAATCACTTACCATTCAGAGCTAATAATGTCTATGGTTTTTCGGCGTCTGGTATAAAAAATTAAAGAACGATTAGAACATGCAAAAAATAATTTGCCATAAAAATTAATTCAAACAAATTACTTAGAGGGAAAGAGACCGTAGATAGTCATCAGCTTCTATTCGCAATAGGCCGCAATCTATAATGAAGTTTTTATCAAGGGCACCCAACCGAGTTGCTTTAAACTTGGCCCCTTGTAAAAATGCTTTGTTTGTACTAATTGCTCAAAGTGGCTGCTTAGCGCAAGTTTCGGCGAGTCATTGTTTTCGACGTGCCCGCACCGCTATAGGAATATTTTCGGATACAACCCCTCAGGAGAATTCGTGACTTTCACAATAACCGCCATGACCAAAGCCGATGACGGCATATTTGTTTGTTGGAGACAATACTTAAGAGAAGGCATGTTAAAGGTATGTTTCTTGGCTAAAATAAGGTTTGTAGAAAGACGAAAATTCTAAAGTTATTTTTCTGTTTTATTTCAAGATGAAATTCGTTCAATTTATTTGTTAAAACAAAACTATGTTTAAAATAAATTAAAAAAATCAATAATGAATCACCCTGCATTTTACTTTTACCGTTACGGAGTTTCCATTTCTCATTTCTTCTCTTACTCCTCATCAGATCTTAACCAAATTTATATGCGATCATACTCAAACCTTCTTACTATACAATATCTGATATAAATAAAATCATCAAAGTCAGACTTCTTTTGGAGGGTATACCGTGTAACACAAAAAAAAAACATAGACGAATTAAGAACCTCCTATTTAAAGTCGGTTGATAAAAATTCAAAGTTTTGTGTTTCAACGTCGACGACATAAATATAATCATATTTATTCTATCTGATGCTAAGCTATTAATTGCCACTTTGGTTGATATCAACGTCAAGGCATAATAATATTGTTCCAGTTGGTGGGATAGTTCTGACCTCACACTAAGTTAAACCTGTATCGTGGGTATCAGGAACTACGAGGGACTTATGGTCCCATAATATCCAGACCCGAACCCAATATTAGTAGTTCACACAAACATGCACAAAATACACAAATCAAGATGTTTGTGGGTTCGATTCTCGGTGAAGGAATCGAACCCACAGCCTCTCGCTTTGTAGCCGGCTACTCGCCATCTGCGCTACGGAGGATTTTACATATTTTTAACCAATTGGATAGCAACTACCGCACATATAGTATTGAAAAACCCATAGGGACCCGTTCCGGCTAGTCGTCTTGTAGGATCAGCCTGTATTACCTTGTTACTTTAAGCCAACATAATTCTGTCGATCATCAAGGAAAGCAACATTTATCGACGATCGACATTATACTTACTTTTAGATGTACTTACTTTACTGTACTTACTTTTAGATGCATTTACTGTACATTTACATTTACCTACTGTGCATTTACTGTACTTACTTTTAGATGCAGTGTAGTGACTTCTTACTGTCATAATAAAGTAAAACGATTTTAAATTAATATATATGTAGGTATTTAAAAAGGTATTTCATCAAAGTATTCCAAAGATCTTCATTCTATTTGCCATTTTCCGCCGAAATCCTCAATTTCTTTGTAATCTTTGTAGACGTTTGCGCAATAACAGAAAACCTTTTTATGAATTGGAAACTGCTTTCAATTTCTAATATTTGATTGTTCGGGGCTGTTCTCGGCCTACAAAATGAGTAACAGAAACAATCAGTCAAATAAACCGTTCATACTGTATATTAATCGGTATTTTCAATGACGGATGAGAGTAATCTGAAAGGCGAACCGGTCGGCTCGAGGAAATAAATTTGTAATGCAAAGTCAAAAATTCTATTCCTGTGTTATCGATAAGTAAACGCTTTAACCAGCGCGGCACAAAGGTAAGAATACGTTTAGCATTTCGTTTTCCAATTGTAACACAAAGAAGCGGTGGCGAAAAATAATCCAGTGGCATCCGACCGATTAAATGTTGAGCCAATAAGGCCTAGGTATTCCGCAATTTATTAGCCTTGCAAATTCGAAATCGCTTCGTCTCCCCCTCTATGAAATATAGCTGTGGCCGCAACAACCTTCTGCGACCGATGATGCCGGAGCCCGCTCGCATCGAGTATTACACCCCTATTTTAGCTCTAATTAAAAAGCCATCAAAGAGTTTTCAGTCATTAATCATGAAACTGTTAACGGTGAATGCCGACTACCCTCTGAGTAGGTTCCGAGGAAAAAAGAGGATTAGGATATTATACAAAATACCTAAAATATTCAGGGTTGGTGAACTGGTAATCCGCTAGGAAAAAATACCGTATTTCTTGGTCCAGATTTTGCGGATTCAACGCGAAGGAATCTTAAGTTATTTCAAGCGGTTTAAAGGATTGGGAACCCTTCCTTTTTTGAATTACAACAAAATACACCAATGATATTTTTAAGCTTCTAATTGACTGGGAGTTATACTTTTCGTTTTTATTTCCGTTCAACGGACAAGACGGACAAATTATATTTACGTTTAAATATTTGAGGCGGGAGATAAAAGGAAAGTTGTTAATAAAAGTGGATTAAGAGGATCAGTTGAACTGGGGCGAGTACTTTTGTATTAACAATTTCTTAATGCCGCTTAAAATTTATCTTGAAATTAAAATGTACAATCTACTTGGCACCATGTCTTAGGAATAAATAATAAGACGTAACAGCAAATAACCGTTTTCTTTTATGTTATCCTTTGTTGTTCTTGGGATAAAATTTTATTGGTTGGTACTTATTTATTATAAACTATTCTCTTATGTAATATAGGGCGAGTCTTGTTACACTAAAATTTTGTTATAGGTGCTTATGCAACGTATAAAATTACATGAACGTGCTAAAATATAGGTAATATTTTTATTTTGTTATGTGTAATAAAAGTATAATAAGACAGATTACCGCATTTGCTGTATTTAAGAATGGTAACAGGTTTCCATATCAAGAAGTTTTTTTACAGCAGAAGGTAAGTAAACGAAAATGGGGGTTACCTGATGGTGACCGATTCTGACCGTCCACAATTCCTGACGAAACACGGCTGCAATGCTAACACTTAAGAAAAAGGTTAAAGATTTTAGACTCACTAACCGTACCAAACGTGACAGCGAATATTCCGCTTCATGTCGTTTTTCTGTAAGACAGAGGTACCACCCCGGTCGAGCCAGCATGTTGTAAACAAAACTAGGTACAGCGCGGCTCTACCACTTTTTGGAACGAAGTTCCTTACGGCAGGCTTGGAGGGGATAGGGATTTCGCTGCGTGACCGAACTGAAAAAAATGTGATAGTAAAACCGTAAGAAAAATGCGTGGAAAAAATGCGTGGAAAAAATGCGTGGAAAAATGCGTGGAAAAAATGCGTGGAAAAAATGCGTGGAATAAAAGCGTTAAATGAGACGTGTGCAGGCGCGACAGTCGCATAACCAGTTTGATATCTAGCACACAAAGTTAAAGTCGAAATTCCGTTAATAAAACAGATGGGTGTGAAACTTATGACATTTGGAAATGTAGACGCGGTTTGAAATTTGAATTTGAATTTTTGATTATAGAACACGGCCGTCCACCGTTTAGTAGCCAGTCTAAGTCTAAATTAATAAGTTTTTATTTCTATTCTATTTCTATGTAATTTTATGTTGTCAAACAAAAATAAAGAGACATATTTTGTTATTTTAGTTGATAATTTGAATTTTTTGCAATTTGTGTCGATTCTACATTAGCCGAAGGAACTTCGTTCCTACCTGGTGTCCCACGACACACACCAATTTTTTAAGCTATAGCACTAAACATGTGATACTAAATATTTCACATGATCTAAAAACACATTCCAACTCACGAGAGAACGTGCAATGTTGAATTCAAGAATAGACAACTAAGTCTGCAAGGCGTCGGATGAAGTTCCTTCGGATAATCAGCGACAATCGTGCTAATTTTGGAGGCTAACTGAATGTCACGCAATTATCTAAACAACTGCCACGAGAGCTGAATCTCTTCGTTGATGAACCGCTATGTTAGATATATGCAGTTAGAATATTTCTATGTTGAACAGTGGACAATTTTGAAAAGTGTTTCGCTAAATGTTCTTTTTTTTATAGCATAGGCCGGCAAACGGGCAAGTGGGTCACCTGATGGTAAGTGATCTCCAATGTTAGGGATTACGAAGGGGAGGGGCATTTGGGCCTCCGGATATCTCACTCATCGTACGAAACGCAGCAGTAAGCCGGTACTTAACGTTGGTTTTCTGTGAGACAATAGTAACGACCCAGTCGAGCCGGCCCATTCATGCTGTACACAAAACTGTCTACAGCGTGGCTCTACCACTTAAGTAATTTACCAAACAAAAATAAAACCATGAATTTGAATTTAAAAATCAAGCGTTTCAGTCACGTGTCTATCGTCTAACCGATACGCCCAGATTAAACATTTTCAAATTCAAATTGGGATCGATTCGAAAGGTTTTCAATTAGCCCACAATGAAAGAGGTAGACTAGACGCGTGTTTCGGACACGGTCTATGACAAGTAGGTACTAGAGCGGCGTGCGAACACCGGCATATGGACCGAATAGAGAGCACTCCGCTGCCCACTCGATAACTGATTCCGATTCGCGATTGATGTCGATTATTACCCACAACCCGGGAAACAACCACCCTTTATGGTTCCGTGTCATTGATATCATCAGGGATGTGATTACTGAAATACCTCTTAGTATAATGAGGTATACTATATATAGCTATGGAGAGAGCTATGCTCGGTGTTTCTCTACGTGATCAAATCAAAAATGAGGAGTTCCGTAGAAGAACAAAAGTCACCGACATAGCCCAGCGGATTAGCAAGCTCAAGTGGCAGTGGGCAGGCCACATATCTCGCAGAATCGATAACCGATGGGACAGGAAGATTCTGGAATGGAGGCCACGTACTGGCAAGCGCAACGTTGGACGTCCGCCTACAAGGTGGACAGACGACATGATAAAGGTCGCAGGAAGTCGCTGTATTCAGGCCGCTTCCAACAGGTTGGTCTGGAAATCTTTGGGGGAGGCCTATGTTCAGCAGTGGATGTCCTGTGGCTGATGATGATGATAATAAGGTATACACATTTATATTTACTAAAATTAAATAACGATATTAAATACAAATATATACGCCATGGTGCTTCTGTTAAACGTTAATTAGCTGATGGCAAAACAGTTTTCAATGGTTCCAAAGGTTTAGCGAAATAAAAACTAATATAAAAGGGCCAACAATACCAATCCAATAGCACAGTTTATCGTCATAGTAGCGTGATCCCAAGCCAATTTACGTTAGTTTGGGGGACCAAAGTAAAAAAGAATAACAATAAAGTAATATAATTTGGGACTAGCGGGCGACGTCGTTACCTATTTGTATCGGGGGGGACGATATTAATTTAATGAAAAAGTGGGATTCAGACCATTATTCGATTGAGACATGACTTTTGTAATTACGTTAATCGATACGCGAAAAAGATTTCTTTATGTTCAAACATTATAAATAGTTGACACTATATCGCTAAAATTTATGATAAGTGTAAAATTTATTGAGAATTCTCCCATTATCCCGTTGCACTCCGTCACATATACATCTACAAATATTTGTTTCGGTTCTGGCTGTTTTCTTCCCACAGGGGTTAACGTTAGGCAGGCGGCCGGTCGTAAAAACTGCAAGTCAAATTTTTATGTAACATGAGGTGTTAAAATGCAAGATGCGGCAACTCCACTACAAATGGGATAAGGACAAGTGAGAGAGAACAAGAGAAATTTACAATGATTATAAATGAACCGCAGAACACGGATCATTACAGAACACAATGTTTATGTTAATATTTTGGTATATAGTAGATCCTCGATAGGGGATCGGATCACTTACGACACTTTATCATATGTTTAGTTTATAAGAGACTACATAATTTAAATTACATAAAAATATGTTATGTGATCACCTAGTTAAATTAATCAGCGATGAGCACAAATACATCTACAGATACAACATAAGCGCCAAACCTAGTAAAATGTCGTAGATGCATCTAAAAATTCCAAAATTTGAAACCAAATTGAATTTCCACACAACAATAAGTCGTGCGTCGTGTCATGTCCAGATATTTCCACTAAGAGAGGTTCGCAGACCAACGACCTACTAAATGAAAGATGTGTGAAACATGAAAATGCCACCAAAATAAATAGGGAGAGTTGATTTGGGATGCAAACCGGTAACTGGTAAATCACACTAATATTATAAACGTGAAAGTTTTTTGGATGTTTGTCCGTTAATCACGCTGAAACTACTGAACGGATTTTGATGAAATTTGGTATACAGACAGGGTATGAGCTGACTTGGGCGATAGGATACTGTATATCCTGATTAAATGCTCCCTTGGGATAAAACAGGAATCTTGATATTCATCAATCACACCGAAAATTCTGAACTGATTTTGTTGAAAATTGGTATAGAGACATGGAAGATCACGCGGGCGGAGCCGCGAGGAAAAGCTAGTGAAAAAGTAAAATTTCATTCCTAAACTATTTGATTACATTGTTAACAAAGTAATGAACGCGAGACATTTGTTCTTGATTGCAAGAATCAAATTCAAGTAAACACGACAGGGCTCTTGATTGAAACAACACCAGCCCTCGGGCAGAACACCTGATAAAGGCACTTGATAATTAATTTTCTAACAAACCCTCAAGTATTGTTACTTGATTTTACAATAAAGATGACGAAGGTAGGTTTATTCTTGTTAAACTTAGTTTTAATACAAGGTTTTACGTTTCCAATACCTGATACTTATAATTACTCAAGATGTTTTTTTGTTATTCTTGTGCCTTAGAATCGTGGTTTAGAATGAATTATTCATATTTATATAAATTTTGTTGTAGTAATTTCTGAGAAAATGTAACAACGAAATAAAATGTTATTACAAAAATAAAAAATAAACACCGTAGTAAACTTATTTCTTGGAGATCTATTACAAAAGATTATTTCTAAAAAACTGATATTTCTATTATAAATTATTCCGTAGAACCATTAGCGTCTGTTTTATAACTCTGAGTAAATGTTATTTAACAAATAAAATATGATACGTTCAAGTATAAAAGATACACTCTGACATATTATATGTACCGTTGAAAAGATGTCGATTAAGTAACAGTAAAAAGTTATTAAAAGTGACAGTATTTAGTACCGCTTCTACAATGTCTTTTTAGATATGCGTTAAATAGCAAAAGAAATAGTCAGACCAAGGCTCTCGTGAAGCAGTTGTTCAGCAAAAAGTATTTTTATTAAAAAACTTAAAGAAAACCGAAATAATAAGTATTTTTGCCTATTCCGCCAATGCAATATTAATTCTGTGTTACCTGAATAAATTTTATCTTCCAGGTGAGTCATTAGACAGCATACTTAGGAAGTACCAACATGACAATTGAAAGTAGTTACGCAAAATGGATCCAACCCACAGCAAGTTTAAAAAGAGATACTGTGTTTGTATTGCTAAATTTATTAATTTAAATTTTTATATAATATATTTTGTCACCTTATTTGATTTTATTTGATATGAAATATTTACTTAGATGTAAAAATTGGCCCTAAGCTAAATGTTTATTGACATAAAAATATTTAAACCCGCGTAGGCAAAGCCGTACTTATCAAACATCAACAAAGCTAAACTCAGACGAAGTTACGATACAATCGTGAATACTAAAATCGTTAATCGTAAACTTTCCTTTTACAATGTCATTAGGGAAATTGACGTCGTTAATTTATAAAAGCCCCCCCTTTAACTGCTTCGATATCGATGAATTTAAATCGGTAATCCAGCGGTTTGTTTTATGTCGCAGATGTACAATTCCATTTGTATCGATATGATTGTAATCTGGTAGATACAGTCAGTATTTCTGTTAAATTACAAATTGATTGTAATGCTTTCCATAACAGTTTACATTTGATTGTACTATTTCAAAATATATTACTCCAATCAATATTTCGAAGTCAATCAACATTATTTCATCGAGAAACATATTATTAACAACCCAGAAATCTTCTATAGTAAAGTTGAAGAACAGATTTGCAGAAACCATGTCAAAATTGTGACCAAATAAACTGGTTTTAAATCCCATGTAAAACAATCACGGTTACAATCCAAAAAATTGATTCCTCTTTAAAAGTCTTTAATAATAACAATTATGATGGAAGTGGTTCCTCATTCTCGATTATCGTCCATATTAAATAAATATTTGTACCGTAAAAAGTTAGATTAGTATTGTAAGAATGTCAGATCAAGGATCAGAACCAGGGTCTTCTCTACAAAGGAGGCACTTAGACCTGTCGGTTCCAACTCTAGTCTGGTGTGGGTTGGTAAACTTCATTAAAATAGGTGGCTTAAATATGAAAAAAATAGTATAAAACCATTAATTTCTTCAGTATGATCAGTTTTGCATTCAACGTTGTGATTATATTTAATTGTACAATAATCCCTACTTTTTGATGACATTTATATGTCAACTACTATTTTTGTATTCTGTTTCATTATCCATGCTGTAATGTTTGTGAGTTACCTGTTTACCTTTAAAGAAGCAATATTTAAATGCGGGCGTTTGGTAATGTTTATTGTTCTTTGCGGTTTCATTGTTCCGGAATGTCGTTTATTTTGTCGTTGTCATCAAGGCATTATACCTTAGTTGAAAAAGGCTACACATACATTTGAATATAGTAGTAAAAAAATGTAAAGAATTCTTATTTAGCAAATTACTAGCCAAACCTATGGCTATTTGAATACCAAGTACGGTCACAATTTAAAAAATTAAAACAATGTTAATTGGCGGGCTCAGTTGGGGTTTCCTAATATTGTACTTCTGTAATGTAATTATTGTGTATTCAGTAATTCATTTTGCTGTAAAGGCGTGTTTAATATTATTGTTGCTACGTGCCTTAAACCTCAATACGAAATCCGGTTTCTGAACATTGCGAATCCTTTCCACTGACGTCACTGTCGTTTAATCGGTAAACAAAACAACACTTTTTTATGGATTTCATTCAATTCACTTACATGTTGTGATTGGAAGTGTCAATAGGGGCGCGTTCCCCGTAAGTGTTAAGTTACCGGATAAAACAAACTAAAGGCGCAATGGTTAAGTGCGAAAACAAAACGAACACGACTAAGATATCGAATTACCTTTGACGAAAGCGGATTGCATTCGAATAAAGGACCGAACGTACTCGGTGACAACGGACTCGCTTTCCAACGTCTATTTAGAAACGTACGAAGAACGATTTATGCCATTTTGACGCAATTGCTCAAGGAGGAATAAAAAAGCGATTTTACAACATAAAAGTTAAATTACATATACTCTTGGCTGGTACTCTACGTATCTATTTCATATTTATAAAGGTTGTAACTTTACGTGTAATGTAAGAAAATAATAATAAAAAGCGAAACAAATAACAATGTAAATGAGAAAAACCTATTCACATAATGCATAACGAGAAAGATAACGAGGTAAGTATATTGTGCTATGAAGTCTCAAAAATATGTTACAAACATGGTAAGTAATCTTGGGTAATGTGTATACGAAACAAATGTTTACAATTGATATGTACATAGAATTCTTAGGTGTCAAAAACAAACAGAAAACCCGCAGCATTATGCCTCAAACCAAAGCTTAATTAAGACTAGCCATTTCTGCTGAGGAAACTAATTAAACTTATTCCATTATTCGCGCAAACGAAATTTTAAAGAGAACGTCCAAAGACAACGTGCTGCAAGAGAGATTTGTTGTTTTTATGCTTGAAACAATTTATCGGTATCAGTTCAATTTATTTTCAATTAATTTAAAGTTTCTGTTTGTATTGATTATAAGCCGAACCGTAAAAACACCCCGACGTTAATTAGAAAAAACATATGTAACCTTTGTAAACGGCTGATCCGATTTTCTTATAATAAGTATAGTAAGATTTATATTCAAGGTGCATCTGGATTAAACTAGTTTTTAAACATAAAAAATGCATTCTAATAGGTCCATTATTTTAGCTACGATGCCCCAGGCAGATATACGCACCCATAGTCAAACAGGGGTGAAATTTATAACATACCTTTAATGCAGGGTTTAAAAAATTGATTTCGATCTAATAAGATATTCAAAACTTTTATTGGTTGCCTCCAAATTACTAGGTTTACACAAATCATGTTGATCTAAAAACTATTTAATAGATTAATAACTAAACATATTATGAACGACGCAAGTACAGAAATGACTATACCCAACATACAAGTGAATATAATCCACGTAAAAATCCCTTAAACCGAAGATCCTTCGGCAAACATGAACCAAATATCAAAATTTCAATAACCACCCGAACAAACGGACGTAATACTTGCTGGAGGTGCAATTTCCAAAAGTATTGATGACTGAAACACAAAAGGGCGTTGCAGAGATTAAGTAAGTAACTTGTGCGGCTTCACTGTTCGGGTATTTCATTCACAAAGGATGAAAATTTCCCGGCTGCAAGAATTTGGGACTAGCCACAATGGTTAAAGCAGACGTCAGTAGCGATGAGTGTTTTACGGTTGGTATCCCTGGATTCTTATGTCGCTGCCGCAATTGTTTTAGAGTGAACAAAGAGACGCGTAGTTACGAACGGACTTAAGCCCTCCCAAAAAGGGTTATTATGTACTGAACGGAGGACTTTACATAATTTTTCGTTCTTTTACACAGCGTCAATGCGGATCTATGAAACGTCTGTTTGATATTCTCATTGTTATTAGGCTTCTGAGAAGTGGTACGAATAAAAATAATACCGAAACTGCAATATTATACATTAATGCAATGCAATATATTACGTATTATTGTCATATAACATTAGCGTTAGTTACGCATTTGCTCAATTCTTCTTAATTTATTTATATTTACTGAACAATATTAATAGGATCTTCTTCTTCTACCTAGTATTATCTCGGCATAGCCAGGGCTGGCCTTCCTACTGAGATACTACTACTTCTTACCGGTCTTAAGTTTCCACCATCGACATCTATCTCTCAAGCGAGCGCTTTTTATGCCATCCATGGGATCATACCCCTAGTACGCTCTCACACAAGTCTTATCCACGTAAGAAGAATAAAAAATACATTAGATCTTTCACGCTCAGCATTTGTATAGCGAAGTTTTAGAGCATGTGATTGACTTAAATCTGAGGAAAGTAAGACACTTAAATGATTGCGTTTAAGCATCTACCTAGTCTTAAAACTATTGTTTAAATGATTTTATTAAATACCCAATGTACTATTTGATATGATTTGATTTGTAGAGCCTTTCCATTTCATGTTTAGCCTAATAGATTCGCGGATTAATTGTAGTTGCATAGTTTACGTTTACGAATGTGAAATTAAAATAATTTTATTAATTAGTTCGTAATAACGTTTCGCGTAAATTGAACTTATCGATGAAATTATGCCCCGAGCGTAATGCAATTATATTGTTGGTCCGTATAACGAAACAAATTCTGTTACTAATTAGTACATTTATGTATGCGAAGTTAACTCTGTATTAATTTATGGGAACATTTACAACGTAGTCGTAAAATATACATAAACAATTTTAATATTGTTACTTGAAAGGTGTACGTGGGATTGAAATATAAGTTATATGTGAATCAAAAATATACTCAGACCATAAGTAATTTTGATACTAAAATGTATTATTTGGTAATTTTAGGCTACGTCTACATATTTTCTATTGCCAAAATATGCAATAATTATAATCCATTTTAACCGACATAAAATGCAGAAGTCCTTAATTTGATTTCGATATATATTTCTTATGCATGTTCACGCATTTCTCCGACAAATATATCGTTTACAAATATACACCAGTTTGGATGATTATTTTCTTGTTTGAAAGAGACTCTTTCCATGATGGTCATAGTTCATACTTAAGATCTGATGACGGAGTAAAAGGGTAAATAGTAAACTCCTCAAACGGACAACAACAGCTTTGCGATTTGTGTTTCAAAGTAGGTGTTTAAAGTATTCAACTTAAATTTTTATTAGTAATATCTATACTAATAATAAAGCTGTAGAGTTTGATTGTTTGTTTGTTTGTTTGTTTGAACGCGCTAATCTCAGGAACTACTGCTTCGAATTGAAAAATTCTTTTTGTGTTGGATAGTCCATTTATCGAGGAAGGCTTTAGGATATATAACATTACGGTGCGACCATTAGAAGCGAAGCATCAGTG
The DNA here is from genome assembly GCA_949126905.1 of Amorpha juglandis. Lineage (NCBI taxonomy): Eukaryota > Metazoa > Arthropoda > Insecta > Lepidoptera > Sphingidae > Amorpha > Amorpha juglandis. The sequence continues at coordinate 7,193,519 of OX421380.1, forward strand.
AAAAATGTTGCAAAAACGGGGAAAATTATTCATATTTGAAGTCTTCCGTTGCTAAGCTACCGAAATAATATTATTTGAAGGCTTCCGTTGCTAAGCTACCCAAATCTATACTAATATTATAAAGCTGTAGAGTTTGATAGTTTGTTTGTTTGTTTGATCACGTGGGCGGAGCCGCGAGCAAAAGCTAGTTATTAATAAGCCTGTAACAAAATTGAGTATCAAACATGCATAAAAATTAAATGTGCTTTGATACTCGTCAATATATTACGTAAAACATATTCTGGGTTGATAGTTTATTTTTATATGAGCTGAGTGCGTTATCACAGCAATTTCATCGACAATATTCCCCAAAATGGCTGTTTTATAATCAGCAAAAAGCCAAATATATGCAATCTATTACTTAAAAATTCGCTACATAAATTAATAGGTCAATATTTATACCATACATTGTGTATGAATACGTTCATATTGAATTATTCGATGTAGAGCATTCGATGGTAACGTTGCCGATATGAAGCTTCAAGTGATATATTTCTGCCATTGACATTCCATTTACATAAAATTTCCAACGGTAATGTGCTCGTAAAGGTGATAAATAGGACTTATATTTACTTGTCAATCGTGACCGGTTTAAAGTAAAACATAATACGTGAAGTAATATATCTCAATATCGTGACAGGTCGTATTATATTTGGACTATAGCGTATACTTTCCTTTGCCAGGTTATAAAATGCATGAATCACCTTGATACCGTACTTATACTTAGAAACTGGTGAAATGTCAAAGTCAAATTCTAAGCCGGGCAAATGTATTGCCCGGGTTGGAACGCGGGCTCACTATGGTGGTAAGCTAGCGACACCACCTACCATATACATGAAATCATAGGTATACTAATTGCATCGTTGCTTTTGCCTGCAAAGATACAGATATTTATTGCATCAAATTCGATGACTGGTATCTACGGTTCGTGTGGCGCGGATAGGTGTACATTTACCCAGAGTATCTTGAATATTATGTTCTAACTATCTCTAAGTTAATTCCTTAATAAAAACGACCAATACATTCCAAATACTTGCATGTTAAATCTAAAAAGCGGTTTGACGAAGGTAAGCTTTCTCCAAACGTCCTCAACCCTTTGTCTCCAGAGAATACAATGGACAATCGCGATGGTTTCAAGATGCGACAGGGGACACCCCTTGTAACGCTACGTGACTAAATTTTGAGCAAAATGTTTCGTGGTACACCTATGCTAGCAATAAGTAGGTAACGTCATCCCTTTTGCAATATCACATATCGCGTCCGAAACACAATGGGACACGAGACAGTTGGAAATAAATACAAGTTCTGGTAGGGACGTCACCTTGTAAAACATCGCTGACAAAACGAAACCGCCGCGCCGCGCCGCGCCGTGCCGTGTCTTTTATAAATCTTTTATCTTTCAAAGAGATAAAGTCGGGAGTCGAGTGCCGAGCATGTTTCATGGTCAATTTAAAAATGAGATATCTTAAAACAGCGTGCGAGTGAAACTAGGACTATTCAAATTAATCGTGGTCAATGAGTCAGCGGTCAAAGCGACCCGTGCCTCAAGTTTCGTCTACCCCGGACGTGGCACGCCAGTCTGCCTCCTTCGCTTATTGTGTGATTCTTTTTTACCTTTTTCATTTTTGCTCGGCTGAGTGCGCTCTGTCTTTCAACTCGGGCCGTGCGTTTTTTGTTTGTTCTCCACTAGCGTGGACATTTACCTCTCAGACTCATCCCGCTTACTCCGAGATCGCTTTGAATGTTTCAGTTCATGGTCACTTAAATTTTAAGCGAGACGACATTGAGCTTATTTCACTTTCTTTTTTTCATATTATTTTATAACTATTTACTGTTGCTAAAATTTTGTCTATTATGGACACGCAAATGACGTTTTATAACAAATAAATAATCAACTACTGAGGGATATTCCTGTGCACTCGAAACATTAGTTAGCGACTCGAAATATGTGAATGAGTTTGATAGACAGTCCAACTATATAATATCTTATGATTAGTACCAACTTGCATGTCGTTTTTATTTATTCATTCTCTAAGGTGCGCAGTACTTGTGTCGTCTAGAAAGTTTGTCAGAACATATAAGATTTATAACATAACTAAAAATAACAAATACAAAGTAATCATATTTTTAATCGTCTAACAACTTATATGCGTTTACTATTATTTGCGTAGCGCAAATACGTATTCTCCCTCTAGTGGTCGGGCGTAATGGAAAACGGTTGAGCTGCGAACGCAAGAGCGTTTGGATCAGCTCAAACGTCATCAAAAGTGTCAATCACGGATGTTTTCGAATAGCAAAACCGATTATCGGGCGTATTAAGTCGTTTATTGTTATCGACAGGGCCTCCCGTCCGTTCGACCGTGAAGTAGATTAGGGACCTCATAATATAGCCATATTTTGGCGTCAGCTGCACGCATCACATGCTCTTCTTATATTGGCCTTTTACATCAGTTCGCATTTAGTTTTTATTGTTGTAATTATTATAATATTACTGTTCAGCTGTACATACGTGTATATTGATTGAACAAAGACTTACGACACAAGAAAGAACAATGCGATTATGTGTGTGAATTGTTTCATCGTTGTATAAAATGTAATAGAACTAAGAAAAAAATATTCGCGAGGTTGGCGCAATATACTTTTTAACACGTCAAGTTACAAATAAATTACTTGTTTTTACGACCGGCCGCCAGCCTGACGTCATCCCCTTTGGTGAGGATTAGAATGAATTACCTATAGGAAATGTAAATTAAATCCTTTATTGATCATGTAGAGCGGCATAAATAATGCCTATGACAAGTTAGTACCAAAATAAATGAAAGTAAAGTATGTGCCAAAAATCAAATTAACTTATATATAAAATAGCATGAATCAATAAAAAGTGGCATACAAACAAAATAAATGGTAATTCGATCACCATAACATGTACATAATAGCTACCTACATATAGTATACGTACATATATACGCCGACAAAATTAGTAGCCCTGCTAATTACAAGGGTTGAAAGCCTTGAACGATGACCAAGACCCGAAAGGGATGAATAAGTTTGGGACAATTCTTCGGTGTAAAAGGACAGACACACGTTTTGAGCCCTGTCATTAGTGGGGGCAATGTTACACGCAAGTTATTCGAATAAGGCCTTTTCGTGAATAGACGAGCGTTCAAAGAATTACTTAGATGAATAACTTGTAATAACATAAAGCTAGCTTAGGCCAGGATTGCGTTATATTTTATGGTTACATTTGTGAAGTTATAAAACTAAAATATAGGACATACGTCTGAGCTAGATTATTACTCATTTTTTTGTCTAAGTAGTTGCAAATTGATAATCAATCTAATAGAAGTGATTGAGTGACTTACTTATAAACAAAGGTATTTTTATTAGTATTGTAACGTCTATTGTAACATATAGATACTTTATTTTATTTTTATTTGTTGTTACTTGTTATTAATCAATGAATCAGTATATGTCTCTTTTGTATAGCGGAAATTATTTTATCCATTTACAAAATCAACGCGAAGTCAAATTGTGTAATACATATTACGTATGATAATCGGTGAATGCAGTATTAATATTACAGAATAGCCACCGACCCATCAGTTGTCTGAACGGAACCAAACATTACTAATAAACAATAATCAATCGAAAACGGACATGGACAATTAAGCCGAATTGTTGGAAATTATTACGTACTCGTAGCAATACGTGCGGGTATGAATTTATTATATGATTGAAAGTCCGTGGAGTGCACCATCCTTTGGTTGAGGTTAAAATTATTGTAACAAGCCATGGTTTATATTATTTAAATGTTGTTACGTTTTGTTTCTAGTACTATTAAAATATCTAACTCTTTAAATGTTGTTAAGCAATGCTTGTAACAATAACTTCAGTTTCAACCGCTGGTTTGTGCAATTTTTAGAATTGCATTTAAATTTACTTTGTTATTATTTAGGTGTTTTTGGATATTAATTGTTTTTGTCATTTTCACGCAAACTAGGAGGAGCAGCGATAGCTTAGCGGAGTTTTATAGGGTCTGTAGAGACGCATGTCGCAGGTTCAAAAAACCAGCCACAAGAGCATGCACCTCTGACTATTCTTAGTTACGTGTATATTCATTATTTATTACCGTTTGCTTTAATGGTAAAGGAATCATCTTGAAGAAATCTGGCATATATAAAAAGTTCTACATAAGAATTTCGAAGGTATGTGATGCCGGTAACTCGCATTGGGCTAGCGTGGTGGACTAAGGCCTAAACCCTCTCATTAGTAAAGGAGACTCGTGCCTAACATTGGGACGTATCCGATACGGGGCTAGTACAGTACTCTTTATTTTAAAACGTTATTTTCTACATTTTTAATATAAAAAGAAATATAACATTTAAAATATAAAAAAATACTATCACCCTCCAACCTCGTCACAATACGTCAAATAACACCGCCTTCTGATAATGGCTTTTGACCCAGAGACCAGTTGAGAGCCTCTGAAGGTATTGGTCGAGGATATTTGGTATCAACCCATTAGCAGTAATAACTATCGGGACAATGATTTCAATACTAAATAGGTATAAATTTTATTCTTTTACAATAAAAAAATACTTTGCTTCTCTATAAATGCTCTTTTAATCGTGAACAACGAATAAATTATTCTTATCTTATTATTTGAATACACGGGCACAAAAGAAAATAATTATTACGGGCTTATAAATTTAGAAAATTTTATAGTACAATTTATTATTAACTAACATTTTATTAATGCGTCGTCTTACTTTGAATAAATAAATAAATTTGAAATTAACTTTTGAATAAGGCCTAGTATTTTAAATTCTGTATTAAAGTTTTGTATTTAGTAAGTACCCGCGATTCTCAACATGTTTATTTTAACGATTAGGCACGCAGCCTCGCTTGCCTGATTATAAGCGCCATTTCTAGGTAACTAGCTTTTGCTCGCGGCTCCGCTCGCGTGATCTGCTTTTTCCGGGATAAAAAGTAGCCTATCACCCAAGTCAGCTCATACCCTGTCTGTATACCAAATTTCATCGAAATCCGTTCAGAAGTTTCAGCGAGATTGACGGACAAACATCCAAACAAACAAACTTTCACATTTATAATATTAGTGTGATAAACAGAAGCAATACTACAAAGAACTTTCAATTATAGAGCACTGCGTGGTATTGGACTACGGTCGTTGTCCGGGATATAAGATGTTAAGTCTAATAATGCCCAGTAATTTCAATGTTGCGCGCCATATGTTGCGCCATTTTGAATATACATATATATGGCAGTAGCCTTTAGGGGCACGCGCGCCTCTTTTAATATTTCATGTAGCCGTTTTATTTAAAAAAATGTTGAGAAAAGAAATATCATATTTTTTGTCGTAAATAATGATGTTATCAATTGCGCGACCTATTTATTATTATTTACGAAAAATTTACAAAGTAATCGCTACATTCAATAATATATCGATTCCGATTCACAGATAACTTAGAAGTATGAAAAGCAGTAGGAATACCGGTACTTAACTACAACTGTATTAAAAATCTTCGCTCTCAACATCATTGTAGGGAGGGCAATGAAACAAAAGGAATTCACTGTCTCATTTTCACACTTTGAAATTAATATTTCCGTCTCATGTCGCACCATGTACCCTTGAAAGCGTCTCAACTTTGAATGTGTTAGTGATACGAGTACTTACATTATTCAGTAGTGTGTGTGGCCGTCGCTGTGTGTTCCATGATTCATCATCATAATGATTCATATAGGCATACAGTTTGCGGAATTTCATAAATGACTGAACACAATAATTATGTCTATAATTTGTTAGTTTAGTCAAAGGTGTTCTACATACACTTCTCGGTATTTATGAATGTGAAAGAAAGTACAAATTAAGTATGTACACACTGATTTCTTATGTTTACGCGAACATTACTCATTGGAATAAACCAATGAGTTGAATTGTCCACCCCGTGACCACAAAGGCTGAAAAGTCTTCGAAACGTCGGGATCAAAATTAATAAAAATTCGCGATAAAATCCGTTTAAATTAGTTTTATTTCAATATGCACACACTGTCAATACGAAGAAAGTATAGTATAACTGCCTCTCGCTGTTTCGCCCGCGTGCGTGTAATGTAAGTAGGCCCACAAACATCTTAGGCCCAAACCATCCTCATCTGCACTTGATACACTCTGGTAATTATCGGACGATATGGTAATGGCGAAATTTGGTTTCCGTGGTGGGTTGTGGAGGTAAGACGGCGCGGCGTGTTTACCCTAGTACCAATCAATTCACTGTCAAACCATGATGGGAAGGCGGACCCTGGTAGTATTTTTTTTATTTGATTGAATGACGAGACGAGCAATGCGCTCGCCTGGTGGTAAGCGCGACGCCTGCCCATGAACAGAAGCAACACCACACAGAACTTTGAATTACAAAGCACTGCATGACACTGAACTGCGCTCGTCACCCTGAGACATAAGATGTCAAGTCTCCTAATGCCCAGTAATTTCACTGGCTTCAATGTCCTTCAAACCGAAACACAACAGTTCTTAAACACTGTTGCTTGACGGCAAAAATATACAAAGCGGTGGTACCAACCCAGACGGGTTCTCGCATATGAGGGACCTACCTACCACCTTGTAATTTGGTTTAATTTACGACTATAAAAATTTTACATGAGTTGCCCAGGATTGGAATTTGTGCCCGGTATGGTGGTTGGCCCCTATCACTCCATGGGATGGAAATGATATCGGCGAAACGTAAGTCTTTTAGTTGCACCGATGCTTACCACTTCGTTAGCTTATGTATGTAAATTATACGACGTAAATGAGTTTGCACATAGTATAGTACCTCATGAAGTAAATTAACGGGTCCCGCATTATATTTTCATCCTACTTGGTCAAGTTATGACAGGTTAATACCATCATTTCAAACAGGATTAACTATCGAGCTAATAAAAATATGTTTGGCTAAGCTTTCATACTTAATTGTTATTTTTTAATACTGGCACGGCGAAATTTGATTTACATGTACCGTCAAGAGACATTGCGTCTATCAACGGCCATGCAGTGTAATGCCGGCTTGTGGTTTTTTTTTAATGGCATCTGTTAGACATTATGCCAGTGTCAAGTTAGGCGGCTTGAAGTTACTGGATATACACTGGCTGACCCCGGAACGTGTGTGATGACGGGTTTATCGCCATATGTACCGTGATAACTATCCGGTCGGCTATAAAAACTATATTCCCTCGTATCCCAGTTATAAAATATAATGAGAAGAATATGATAAAATATGGTAAAATTAAAAGACTCACCTCGTCTATGTCTCATGTGATACTTGCTTTTGGTGACGGTACCGGAACAACACGGTTGTTCGTAGTAGAAATTATATGAACTATCCACTTCGGAAGTCTGTTGCACAGTCTGGGAACGAACCTGCCAACCCACTCCGATCAGCAGGAACACAAACCATCGCACCACAACGACTGAAGCGCAGATAGTCCGAACATTCGACATATTGTTTTTATTATCACAACACTAACACAAAAAGTACGTCAAAAGTTATACTTTATCGTTGAATACCATAATTATCAGTCTATCTGAAAAAAGAAAACTTCTTCTCAATTATAATTTCTGATATAACAAACCAATTAACTCCAGCACTGAATTGTTTATATAATGAATTGAAACATCTAATCCGTGAATGAAATGAATTTACAAAGCATAAGTTAGGCCTAGATTTTAGGCCTAAAATCAGTACGCCGCTTGAGATACAGCGTACGGCGACGGGTGAAAATTTAATTAACATGTAAGTGCCAACCTTGCAAGGTATTAAATTAAAGCTCTGAATAAATAAATTTAACATGCACGATGTGCCCAAAACCGTTTGAAAGGTACGTTTAATTTCTAATTAGACCGAATTCACGGATGGTAAACTTTGTTCGTATCAATATTTATGATACTTATAGAATAATGATTTATAATAGCAATTACCAGTATAAAAAACGAGGAATCTAACAAAGCAAATTTAGCAACAAATGTCACATCACAACCGTTCCCCGAATAGAAATATAATGACGATAATAAAACGTATAATGGAAAAGTAAAAAACGGCATCGCGTACGCCTATTTGACAATAAAAATGACACTTTTCCTTGTTGAGTTTACATTAAAAAATACCATGTTGTGGGGTAAGTTAATGGTGGCAAAGACCATTACGCGACCCGATGGCATTAAGCACACCTCGTGTAATGGAAACCGCATGGTGATATGCAACAGGGGTACATCGGTTTCCCTTTATGCCCGACGTAGGAAATTATTTCTGTTTTTAATTGTCGTTTTTGAATCGTTTGTTTTTAAAGGTTATCTAACGCTGCAGTGACGCGTAGGGATCGTCGCCTGTGTTTGAATTCAGTGTTGTATGAATAGAATTGTGAAGATAACCGTTTTAAATCTAAAACTCACGTGGAACGTAGGGTGAAATAATCTAGTACATTTTAACAGATTGTTATACATTTCAGGAATAATGTCTCTGATAAAGCTTGAAATAACCCTAAAGGTCAAAGCTAACAGGCTTTTGAGAAATTTATTTCTTTAAGAAATAATTTTATACAATTACCTAACTATTATTTATATTTATACACGATTAATATTCTCAACTAATTTTACCGCCTGTTTCTCAATGTCCAAGTAAACGTTATATTTTATCAGATAAATATAAGACAACAAAATGTAAAATTATCACACTATCAATACTCATGGGAAAGCATATTATGTCAAATAAGTATTCTCAAAATTGGTTGTTTAATTAGTTAGCAGTGCATGGAATGGACCCTGAATGGACCGGAAATGTTCTCTAAATATCATTTACCCGGAATCAATTCTAATTGTCGAAAATGAATTCCATATAAGCCACATACAAACAAAATTTTAAATGTAATCCATTAGGTTATCATGACGATCATCTGCTTAGGTTATTCAGTAAACCCACGAAGGCGATTACCCCACATATCAGTAAATAAGCAAATAAATATCTTCTACTAAATTTAACTCAAATCTCTAGGTCGGAGCCTTCATCATGTGACCGATATCATTCGTTGAATGTGGTCAGGGTTCACCCTTTGAAAGAGTTCTGAGATGAATTAAATAGATAGGACCGTTGAAAAAGGGATATAAAAGGGACGTGTAATAAGTATTGAGGCAACTCTGGTCGATAACTTCAAAACTATACAGCCAGTGATGCATTGGCTTCGATTCATTACTTCTTGGACTAACGCGTGAATTTATCTTAATTAGTACTTTGAATGTACCTGATTTCAAACAAAGACCTAAGGGATTACTGTTTGTGATAGATTGTTTGAGACATCTACTTGTTTTGTTCTTAATAATCAAGAAATACTATAGTACTAAAAACGGGTCTTAGTTGCGTAATATTTAAGGTAAAAAATACCAGTTTATGTATTTTCCATGCATAAACTGGAATCATTTCTAATATCATAGTATATATCGACTGTCTCATCGTATTTCAAAAGTTTGATATCCCTTATATGTGTGCTCTTAACATTATCGCGTAGGGATGGGGTTTCAAAATTTTATTTCGAATGATTAATGACATTGGTTAAACCCTTGAGCGATTTTTGTTCAATTGATACTAGATCCTTGGGAGTAAATAAACAGGATTTGAAACGTCCCCTCAATTTTAAATAATACTTAAAAAGAATATTGCTTCAAAGTCTGTTTATATCCTGCGGGATATAGTTGATGGGTTTGTTGCTACAAGTGAAAAATGATTCTTAAATCGTGAATAACGTCAATTTATAAAAGGAGACAGTAAGCCTGAGACATCATTGATGGGTGTACAAAAGATATAAAGTCTGTCTGTCATAACTCATAAGTGTTCGTTGGGAAATAATTCCATTTCCGATAAATATGGTCCGAGTATCTTTAATGTGCGCCGCTCAATTATCCGAACCGGTTTTACGATTATGTCTTCATCGCAAGTTGATTCACAACATGACCACTTATGTCTGCTGATAACCGATGTTTATCTTGTAATTTATTATGCGGCCACGTTAATATCTTCTTTAATTTATTTGGTGTAAAAAATACCTTTCATTTCTCGGAACATGTAATATAACTTTTCCGTCACAAAATTCATCTCAACGCCGCGCGTTGGAAAGCAAATCACAAGAATTCTGGAAATATTAAAATCCTAATTTCATAACTCGGGTTCATTAAGTGGATTTTAATCTTCCTTAATATCTTTCGATCTCGTTTCGCAATACAATTACACCGTTACTGCTGCCCATTGCACGACAGGCTCTGCTCATTATGAACGAAGAATGTTAAGAAATTTCATCCGACAACTCATTGAGGCAGCCCTCCCAATTGTGCGAAGGTGTTCCAATTGAATGGTGGGTAGGTGGAATGGGGGTACGATTATAATGAAATTTCGCCTCGATAAAGACCAGTGAGCCTCGTAACACAATACTCGATGTTTCCTCCTCAACCCGTATCCATGACACATCATTAAACCAAGTAAAAATATCTACCGACACATCTTAGTTAAGTAAATTAACATTGCGTGCGGTTTAATTAAAATGCTTTGGTTCGGTATAATTATTTCAAGGGTCAGGGTGCTAGTTTTAATAGATGAAAACTTGGACAGTTTTATGCCGGCCTCTCTTTCATTGCTTACTATGAGTCAATGACACATTTGTTTAAAAAGCGTTTTCTTTCATCCCTTTAGCGGCATTAACGGGACTTGATGTTTAAAGGAAAAATTAATTATTCTTGTAATTATTTTACAACTCTTTAAAATTTATGTAAAGCGCAGAAATTTCCTGCCTTTTAACTCTTTTCTAGCTTTCCTTTCTATCATAATTCCTGTTGTGGTTTTTATACTATTTGATAGTTATGTGAAATAATTGTAGAGATTGTATCAGTAAATGAAATAATCGAATAATAGGGTAAAATTTCATCTACAAAATGTAATATAGTACGATTTAATTATGCACTTCGACAATCTTCGTTCATTTTGGGAAATACAACATTGTTTGGCATAACTTTAAGGCCTGCAACGCACAGCCGCAATCTCGCGATAAAATACTATATGTTTTCTGTATTTTTGTATACAGGGTTAATTTTAAAACACCAGCAACCTCGCAGGACCAGATAGCTGACCCCATACGGAACAACTTTTGTTCTAGGAGTTTGTATATAACTCAATATATTTAAAAAAAATGATTTTACAAGTTTTTGTTGTGTCGTATTTTTCTTCGTAGCGTTCGGCGTGCGCGCGCGACTCAAATGCGCCGCTCAGCTGGCTCGGGCGATGACCTTCAACGCTAGCCCGGTTCCCCACGCTTCGCGTGTTTGCTTACGTAATCTGCGATGCGTGTAGGTAACATTCAAGACGGAAATTAAATGAATACTTATTTTTGTATGAAAATAAAATCTAACAAATTATCAAAAGTCGTAGAACAAAAGTAGTAGCTTATAACCTTAGGTATCTACCCCTGCGAGGTTGCTGGTGTTTTAAAAATAACCCTGTATAATGTTAAAAAATAACAGTGACAGCCGAGGGCTCACATTCCCTAATTAGTGGACGCTGGACAGATGTGTGTAGAGATGGCGGGACATAAGATCGCGATCACGAGATCGCGGCTGTTGATGGTTTAATCGTAGTATTGTAAAAACTTTGATGTTTATAATGTGATAGACACGTTACGGACTGTATAAATAAAATAAGTAATCCATGAAAGCGATTTGGCTGGTCAAAGGAAAAACTTGCTTTGAATTATTAATAAAATTATGAAGTAAATTGTAAGCTGCTTAGTAAGTAAACTGAATAAATATCAATGAACCGTTAGTAATAATAGTCGAAACATTGTGTTATTATTTGGATAAAAAATAATAACGAATGAAAAACGAATGAGTCAAAACAGAATGGAACCGGTATTGTCACGGAGCCAATGCTTGTAGAATAAATTGATTTTCATATCAGATTTACTATTGATTGCTTTCATATTTTTTTAATACATAGCCTTTTTTTACTTTTATGTACAGATAACATTGTTATCCATAAATAAATAAACATAAAGTAGATCAAAAATTGGCTTCAATTAATTTAGTGTATTATAGGTAGTTGTATCTTTTAAATTCTTTATTGATAAATTAAAATAAATGTAAGTATTTAAATTACATTGTTTTAATTAATTGTTATGTGAGATTAGGATTTTCTGAATAAGAATAAAATGTAAATGGAAGATAATTAATCACATGAAATGTTTCATTTTGGGTCAGGCCTATCTATGTACACCATTCAGAAATATTGTCAAAAAATAAATGGGATTAAGAAAAATACGCTCGCAATTAATTATAATAACAATAAATTAATTACATATAAAATAATAATAATCAATTAAATAAACGTATTATAACTTTACTATGCTTTTAATTGATTATTTTAATAATAATAAATAAGATGGTTTGACGCGGGCGCGGTGGAGCTTCAACGTGACGTGCTGGACGCGCGCACCTTCTGACTTGGCTTTGTTATTTAATTTGGTTTTTATTTTTTGAACGAATATAATTTAACTGAAAGTTTATGAAGAAAAAGAAATTAATACAAATCAAACAGATGTCGACTCGATGTTGACATTTCACTGATGTCGGCCGCCGTTATTTTGGTTGTTATGTTGCGATCGTTGACCAAATTATGTATTTATCTGCGATTAAACGAAGCATTTTTATTAAAATGTCTAATATAAAAACGTTTACTATATTATTGAGCACCGTTTGTACAAGTGTATAAGAACCTTGCCCAGGCCCCATACACTTCTGAAACATCTCCTTTAGTTGGAATTTTAAAAGATGTTAAATAATAACCTTATGCTAGCAAACTGGATTTAAGAAGCAAGATAAAATCACTTGAATAATCACACAGCCGACTAGCCCATACAAGCTGTAATAGGCACAAATATTAATTTATTCAATTAACCAAAACGGATTACTGAGACGAGATTATTCGAGGGCCAACACGATAAGTTATTAATACTGTTCGGTTACATAAACCTCAAGTCTAATTAGTTTCTGTAGTAGAAAATCAATTAAATGGTACTAACGGCGCTATTGGATCTCCCAGACCGCAACCTCAAGAAATGTTCGTAGAGGATTCAAAGGGATGCATGAATATCTATAGAGAAATAACTGCAAATTGTTATTAAATTCTGTTGTAGATTGTTAAACTTTAATTGTAATTGTAGTGCGCTACCATACAAAGACTCTGAGGTTTCTTAAAAATAAGTAATGCCATGAATTATTCAACTGCTACCAAAAACTTTAGTATTTAATTTCATTATTAGGCTTTTGTTTAATTCTTAAGACACTATTATATTAATTATTATTAATGGTATTTTTTATTACATAGATAATTAAGCAGGTGCAGTTAGATTTTCTGATGCTTTCGTAGTTGGCGCTAACTAAAGGTGGTTTATATTACCTAGTATAATAAATAATATGTTTACGTCAAAACTTCGATTATAATCAAAATGTTTAATGTTAATAATTAATGTCTTTAACGGTGAAGGAAACATCGTGAGGAAACCTGCATACCTGAGAACACGAAAGATTTTTCGAAGGTATGTGAAGTCTACCAACCCGCATTAGGCCAGCGTGGTGGACTAAGGTCTAACTCCTCTCATTCAGTAGAGGAGGCCCGTGCCCAGCAGTGGGACATGTATAATACAGGGCTAGTAAAAAAAAAATCAAAATGTTAGTGGTTTAATAAGTTGCTGGCTATATTAACAAATTATTGTTTTAGTAGGGTGTCTTTTAACATAACATAAGCACAAGACTTTATTCCAGAAGGGGTAGGCACAGGTGGAACTAGTGATGTGATGGGGGCGAGCCTATCGCCATCCCGGGCATAATGCCAATACAGGGCAATTCATCATCACGTTCGTCACTACGAGACATAAGTTATGAAGCCTCAGTAATACCCCAGGCTTCAACGTCATTCAAATCGAAAAAATATTTATACACTGCTGCTTGGTGGCAGAAATAGACAAAGCAGAGGTACCAGCCCAGACGGCCTCTCGAAAATGCCTCGTAAATATAAAAACAATCGCAAACGTAAATAAACTTGTATTATAAATGTAAGAGCGGCGGTTGGCGGAACAAGCGAAATCCTGGCATAAACGTCAATATTTTCAATAAACGCGAGGTCCGCCAGCCCGCAACTAGGGGAGGATTTACACCACTACATTCGAACCACGTACGAAATGCACGTAAACGTCTGCCTCTCGTATTATTGATACAAATAGAGATATCAATTGTTTAGGACAAGGCGAAACAACGGCGTGCCAATGATAGTAATTCTCCGGACGGGATGTAAGGGATCTTTATAGACACTTTGATATCTGTGGGCCAGTTTTACTGTATTATGGAATGAGATTTTTACGTGTTTCGGGATGGTCGTAATGCTATTGACCTTTCTTATGGTGTCCGGCGTTAACTGAGCCGTGTTTAGAGTCCATTAAATTCGTCATGCTCGAGATAATTCTAATTAGCTTTGACAAACTTGCCTTTCACGGCTTATGAAGTTAGACCATTTATTTATATGGTGGGAGGGTATTTAATCATTTTTGTACCCGACTGGATAGTGACCACCGTATACATTTACAAGGTGGTAGGTCCCTCGTACGTGAGAGGCCGTCTGGGTTGGTACCACCGCTTTGTCTGTTTAAAAAAACCTATACCTGAGAACTCTCCATAATCAATTCGAAGGTATGTGAAATCTACAAATCCGCATTAGGGCAGCACGGTGGACTGAGGTTTAATCCTTCTTATTACTAGAGGAGGCACAAATAATACAGGGCTTTCTCTTTCTTCCTAGCTCTCATATGGTAATGAGATCACATTTCCTCGTCTATTTTCTTCACTTCATCGTGCCCTGCACTGCACGCAATACATATTATTTATAAATAGTAAATATTGTTTTTAATACATGAGATATTCTCGTGTAAAGTAAGGTACTAAAGTCGTATAATTAAGTCGCTATAAAAAATCTCCCACTATGTTTTTGTATTTAAGGACGTTTTTCCTTTTACTCAGTATATATATCCGTTTAGATTATAATATTATTAAAACCGGTATTCCATTAGGAAACTTGATGTTTTAATATAGCTATAGATAGCATGACCGGATGATATAAAGAATTTAAAAGACGCATGTTCGCTATTAATGTATTCCATTTAGAGCCGACTTAATCCCCAAGTATTATTTATCAGATAAAATATTATAAGATGGCAAAATAAAACGCTGTCATTATATACCAAGAACACATTGTAAAATTAGTTTATAAAACATTCGCTGTCCAATGCGGTTAAAATGTCTTCTAAAAATAGATCTTTGTTTACATTGATTATTGATCATTATCTTTTATAAAACATCAATGATAGGTTTCATATTTGATATTCCTATCAAAACATGTTCCTAATTGTTATTGTGATAAATTGTTTCATATTCCACGACCTTTATTACGTCTAACATGGATAGAAATACATTTACCAAGATAATAATATTATCTATTTTACTTGTCGAGGATTCTTCAGCTTTGACTTTTCAACAAAGGCCCTGTGTATTTTATTATGGCCATTTAAATCCAGTGTGCCTAGTTTTAATTTGTTTAGGTCACAAAACGAGCTCTTAATGAAATTAACTTCGTTTGAAGTTTCGTTAGATTAAACATTTAATAATATTAATCCCGTTGCTCTGTGTTAAATAAACATAGTTATCTTTTTAGTCATCTTTGAAGTCGTTATGTTCACAAATTATAAAGGCTTTTTCTGAAGTTGTGTGGATAATATAAGTTTTATTATAGTCATTTATTAGAATGGCTCGATGGCGCAGTTGTATTGCCTACGCGATACGACTGCTGTGCTGAGGTTTCGGGTTCGATCCGGGTCGGGTAAAAGTAATATTGGGTTTTTATCAGGTCGGGTAAAAGTGATATTGGGTTTTCTATCAGAAAAGCTTAGTATAAGCCAGAAGTCTAGATTTGTGCCTGGCATGAAGATAGGTAAGTTACATTAAGAAATAAGCTGTGCGAAAAATGTACTGGACGCATGTGGGTACGTCATTTATTACATGACTTCATTTGATTTCTTACTTTCAAAAGTAGCATTTTATTAATTTTAAATAACGTTCAATAAAGCTTCCGCTTTGGAAGTCTAGCTTTGATTCGTATTATAACATAGTTTTATAATCATATAGATATTGCTGTACATTTTCTCCTTAACTAAATAACAAAAATATTTATAAAATAACTATTTAAAGCTTATAAATTTGGCGTAGATAACTTATAAAGGAGCTTATTTTAAAAAATCTAAATGTTTAAATTAATTACATATAAAAAAAAACATATAATATAGAAAATTATGCTTTAATCTTATTTTTTGTTTTATAAAAATAGCATGTCGGAGTATGTAAGTCAAACATACATTTTATTTTGTATTAGATATCAAATATTACAAATAACGGCAAATTTGACTTTTGCTTGCATCTTTTAAAACATTTTGCTTTACAATAGTCATAAGATATTTTACTACATGGATTTATACATGGATGGGCATACAATCAAATGGATATACAATCAAAATTCAAAGTTCTATGTGGTGTTGCTTCTGTTTATGGGCAGGCGTGGCGCTTACCATCAGGCGAGCGCCTTGCTCGTCTCGTCATTCATACAAATAAAAAAAAAACATTCGGAGTGGGATATTGTGAAAATTCAAACCTTTTTTTATGGAAGATGACGTAATACAAAAACAAATTTGAATTACTTTACATAGGTACATGATATTTTTATTCAACGATATTACACAAAATATTCATACATGAAAGATTAACGTGGTCAGAGTAGCAACTTTACAGTGAAGTACAGCCTAATAATAATTCTTAAAGGGGAGCCATGTTTGCCGACGTTTCTGTGTGTTTGTATACCGTCTGTGTATTGTGTCTATTTATATTCTAAGGTTGTTCAACTCGTCAACTCAAGACAGATGTAAGCGGATTCATCAGGTGATTAGTATAATCGTAGAGGTGGATTTAAAATTATGCCTAAATATAATCACGATTAAGAGCTTTTTCCATAATGTGTTATTATGTGTAAGTTTTAACCCTAAGATAACGGTTACGCAGACAAATTACAAAGTAGCATTTAAACTTACGTTTATCTGTTTATAATGATAGTTATATAGATTAATTATAATATCTTTTATTATCGGATAATTAACGACTTGGACAGTGTGAAACAGGCAATGAATATATAGCCTTATAGAGCACATATTTACGCATATCTAGTAATTTGTTTATTCAAATTATAAGTAGAACATTTCCAGGGTAATAAATTTGACGCATACAGGATTCAATGAATTAATACTATGATGAAAACTTAATACATATTCTGAATTAACAATTGTTATGAAGTTGAGTAGAAATTTCATTTTTTAGTACGGATAGCAATCAATTTAATGATCATCAGACTGATGCGGGTGGACGTAAAATCGCAATATCTGGGCTAATGATGTAGCTATTTGATAGTTCAGTATCAGCTTATTCTCAAACAGTACACAATTAGTTCTATAGGTACCGACCTAATATTATTGTTATGTATAAGTAAACCAAAAAACATTAAATATTGCGGTTTATGCCCATGGTCCATATCGACCCCTCTTAAAATTCATAACAATATTAAACATTTCATAGTAAAAATATTATTAATATGAACTGTTTCTGTGTTATTTTTGACGATGCTATGTATGTTAGACTGTATACATATGTTGATATGATATCTGATCATTCTTTTATTTTTGTACTTTGTTTTAAGCACTATTTCCATTGCCTACATGTTTAATAAACTATTTCAAAACATTTCAAACATATAAAGCTATTCTCGTTTTGTAGCGGTTTCTTCACAATTCGTTCATAATCTTTATGAATTCTATTTTAAGATGTGCTTATAGGCATTAAGAATGACAAAAGGTTAACCAAACAAAGTTTTGATGAAAACAAAGTTTGAAACGACTTCTCTTTTAAGATAAATTAAGAACTTTAAGCTTTTCATTTCGTCCTCAATCTTGTTTCGTATACAATTAGCCGTCAAATTAACTTTAAATTCAAGAAATATTGGACAAGGAAAACATTTACAAATTTAAAAGACATTTCAGTCCCTAAAACGCCGGAGTTATTTGGCCGGTGCACAATAGCCTACACGAGAATACGACGACCAACCTCTGTAGTCCGTTGAACCAAACACGCTGCAGTTTCACAAAAAATAAACAGCACTATATATCAATAGCATAAAGATTCACTTTAGTCGTATATGAGTATGTGGTAACACGTCCGGAAACGTCAACTTTATTTGAAGATGTTTAGAAAACAAATGTTTAAACTCGTATCCACGGAGAAGTTACACTCGAGCGTTGCACACGCGTGCGACGGGCATGCCGGCCGGCGGACAACTAGCTCTCTGCTTTCATTCCGAACAAAACTTTTAAGTCATGGAGACGGCAAAGCTATGTCGCGCCTCTACAACTCACGCACACAATCACGTCCGACACCCTATGCACAAACACGAAAGCGAACTTCCAAGTTCACTAAATAAACGAACACCAACACAAACGTGCACGAACACCGTCTACCCCCTGTTCATGAGACGTACGAGCGGGACGCGTATATCAACAATACATTCGGGCGCGTGGGTGCGACAGAGACCCGCATACCGCAACAGATGTATATCATTTTACGCAGGTAAGTATTGAAAATGTTGGTGAGTACGAATGAGACGGCGAACGAATTTAGCTTAGGGGAAGCCGGTCGTGAATGAAAGGGACAGGAAATGTTCAAGTCACCCACTGTACATTCCTTCCTGATACCGGCGCGCTGTCGTACCTTTCGATCGTTCAAGTGCCAGATGAAGCTTTTAGGGATGTCACTTACGTCATCGGACCAATTAAAAACAAAACAAGTTGCGAAATCTATATCTTTATTTTTACCTGCTTATGGAACTGTCACTCCCGACAGTGTTTTTAATATTGTTTCTTACTGTACACAATAATTATAGTGGTAATAAATAAAAGTGATTATAAAATGCATTTTTATATTTTGTCGGTAAAACATTTAGATGTAAAATTCTGATATTATGAAATTTAAGGTAAGTGGTGTAAATTGCGAGAGTGATAACCCTATGTGTCAAGACGTCACAAAGTAGCAGGTAGCAGTGCCAGTTTATCTAACATGTGATGTTAAAATTTGGTTATTTTTTGCATGCTCCGCTTTAGAAACTTATTTTTAACATGTTCCCTGTATAAAAGAATCTATAATAAAGACATCTCCTTGTTAAATGCGGGCTTTGTTAAATTCTGCTTTCATGTATTATTAGGTTTTTATCCTACTATTAATGTAGTTATTATGCTTTTTTTAGAGTAACTTATTTATTTCCAGTTTTTTTTACTGAATGGTATGCAATCAATATAAACTATCCCTTAATGTTTTATCGAAAAACATGTCCTCTGTTAAAATGGAGTGAGGTTTACGATAAAGTATTGTAGCTCAATTAAAATAACACGCAGGCTATTTTAAACATAAAGCTAAAGATAGGACCCTACACGAAGTAACTATTATCGTAGATGTTATGTGATGTTAACTACAAAACATCAAGGCCTGATAAGAAATAAGATCCAATAGCCACACACATTATCCTGAGCCCAAACGAAGATAACAGTTATTTTTTAAATCGAAAGAGAGGGTAGCAAGAGGGTCATCTGATAGTAAGCAAATACTACTGTCCATAGACACTATTAATACCAAAGGAATTGATGGTGCGTTGCCGGCCTTTGAGAAAAAGTAGGCTCTTTTCTTGACCTAATTCAAATAGTTCTGGATATACTGCAAGCGAAAACTGATTCCACAGGTATGCCGTACGGGGAAGAGAACTTAGCGTAAATTGCAGTGGAATACCAGTCATCCAGTTGGTCCCATACCATGTTGGAATCCCAACTTGTAGGGCGTTGTGCGGTGGTTAAATTCGCCTGGAATGTTATGCCATAGCTATGGGAACTACGAGAGTCTTCAGTTACAAGTTGCACCACGGAGGCTGTCAAACTGATAAAATCTTTGAATCTTTAAATCTGTGATTCGAAAAACGTATTTTCGATTGTTATCAAGTTTTTTGACCAATTTATCTTATATTACCTATAGCTCTCTTTTTTTTATTTGAATGACGAGACGAGCAAGGCGCTCTTCTGATGGTAAGCGCCACTCCTGCCGATAAACAGAAACAACACCACACAAAACTTTAAATTACAAAGCACTGCAAGGCACTGAACTGCGCTCGTCACCCCGGGACATAAGATGTTAAGTCTCATAATGCCCAGTAATTTAACTGGCTTCAATGTCCTTCAAACCGAACAGCAATAGTGCTTACACATTGTTGCTTGGCGGCAGAAATAGACAAAGCGGTGGTACCAACCCAGAAGGCCTCTCGCATACGAGGGACCTACCACCTTGTAAATTCTTTTTAATCTGGAACATAGACGGCTATTGTCCTGTTTCCATTGATCAATTTTAGCAGAGGTGGCAACCTGGTAGAAAATGATCACCGTTGCTCATAAACAACCATACCAGCAATCTGTTGGTGTTGACCTATTAGGAACTCACCGTTTGTAACGGGCTATTGGCCTCCAGCAATTTGCTTCAAGCAGGCAACACAAGAAGCTATTCCGCATCGATTGTTTATGATATAGTGGCACTGAGTAACCAAGCCTACTTAGGCTGTAGACAAAACTGGCTGAAGGATAGCTCTGTCACTTTCCAAACTATCATATTACCTATGCTTATGATGATTTATTATTGATTAAAATTCCCATGCCTTTTGGGTAATATTTATTTTAGCTATTTCAGCCAATAAAGCAATCACTGAGTTTATTCAGTTCTTTAACCCGAATTTAGAACAAGCTTAACAAATAAGGAGAAACTGACATGATTCAAGGATTTGGCATACAAAAACCGTCATTCAGTAATGAAAATGATAAAATCTCGTTAAAACAAGCATAGCTTGCGAAAATGCTATGTTTGCAAAAACAAATTTAAAAATATTAAAAGCCCGTTTAAAAATTGTAATATTTGTTTATAATATTATTTAATAAGAATATTATAAACAGTATTATGAACTCATTCGCACGAATGACTTTGTGTCTACCAGCGTAACATAAAGTACGAGTATCTTTATACTATTAGTTTTTTAAAGAAACGCATTAGTAACACGATACTTCCAAAAAACCTGTCGAGGGGCTCTGGTGGGTGTCGTAGAGCGTCAAGCGAAACACTTCTGCGAAACCGGAGACCGACTGCGGTGGCGAAGCGACGGCCCGCGGTGATGCTAATGCGACGCGACTACCTATCACAATATACAATTCGTTTCCATGTAGGTAACATACAAATTAGTGTAACATTATGTATACGCCGTTTATTTTTTATACCTTTGTCAAACTTCACGAGTTGTGACACGATGACCTAAACGCACGAGGGTATGCCAACGCTTTCTGATTCTCTGCATAACACTGTTCACCTAATCGGAATCGACGTGGCGAGCACTTTAAAAACAAAAACACGTGAAATATGACGTGTTTCTGACAGTTTGACATGGGTACTGTTGTCTGTACACTTCATTAAATTTTATATTCCTACAGTGCTGAGTGTGAACGGGAATATTTCACAAAAAATTGTATTCCGGATCTCGATCCTTTTTTGCGAGTACACGTGTGTATTTTGGACAAACAAGCACTCTATTATTACACGTAATTTTTATGTCCGTGAGTGTGTGTGATTTTTAAATAAATATTAAAACTGTATAACTATTTTCGTATGTGCTATAAGTCGAGAATAGATAATGTTAATCAAACCGTTAAAACTCCCGACGTCTGTTACAAAATATATTTGTAAGTTCTAAACGGCTAAGCACGTTTTATTCAAATACACCTAACCATCTCGGTCAAACCAACTTTGAAACAATAAAAAGGCACATAACATGTCACAACAACCTACGGTCTTCTTTCCCAAGATGCAGTAATAATAGTATTGTAATATTCCTTGCCATCTAGTTAGAGAGTTGTCGACACGTGTAAGTGTTACAGATAAGGTGCCTATCTTGCCAGGTTTAAGGCTCAACTTGACAGAGGCTGAATTAAATGATCCTATTCAAAAAATCAATGCCAGATAAAGACATTTATCATGTTTTTTTTTAATCTTGTTAGCTTGCCTTTAAAATGCCACTTAAAATGTACGGGATTTAATGTTATAATAAAAAAAATCTTTATATTTTTACAATTGTAAATCGTTTTTTTGTGATTTCGTTTAAGGATAAAATATAGTTTTTTTTTCAGCATGAATTACATGCGTTACGCGTGGGCCCAAAGGGGGTATTCCCCTTTAAATAGCCTCCGTCGCTCAGTGGGCGAATAGCCGGCTGCGAAGCGAGAGGCCGTGGGTTGATTCCCGCACCTAGATAAATGTTTGTGTGCCTGTTGGGTGTATTTACTTATTTATTACAATTAGGTTTTGCTATCACGAAATCTCAAGTATTAGCTCAGAGTCCGGAATTGTGTCCGGTATGGCGATAGGCTTGCCCTCTATCACATCATGTGACGGAAATAATTTTGAGCGATATGTGGATATACTGGTTTTACCTCTGTCTACCCCCTGTCATCTTTCAAATAATAGTTGCCCTGCAGATGTACCGTGTTGCAACTGATGATGGCTCATTCTTTCGGAGCTTCGGTCGTCATAACTAATCCCATCCTATCCTAACTAATCTAGAACTTTTTAGGCCGCATTTGTTTGATCAAAAATATTCATTTAGTACCTAACCTAATAATTCAGAGTATTTATAACTGCCTTAATAACATCATATTCTTATTTCGTACTAACGGTATAAAGAGCTGCTATACATTTTTTCGTATCACTTCCACTTGCCGCACTACCATCAATCTCATAGCTCATTTGCACCTGCCCTTTTATCTCACTATCTAAAATCTATTCAACCCAATTTGCTTGAAACCTATACACCTTTAAACGACGTATTCTACAAACTTTGAATACCATTATGAGCATTTGGCACATTTCATTATCATTTTACGCTTTTAGGTACTACATAGTTTGAATTGTATCATTAATTAAAGGGACTATTTCATTATCAACTAACACAACTCATTAATAAGATTACGTACATTAGATACCGTTGTATTTACTTTGTACTGTTACGAAACCGTTGTAAAGAGTTTAATTATGACGTTAATGCTCACATAAATTTGTAATGTGCGGGAAACAAATGAGTTGCGTGTTGAATTTTATTTAACAAACGCTATAGCAGTGACGACGCAAAGCACTCGACGACATAACATTCAATTGTTTTGACATAAGACGGCGGCTCGCGGAAATGAAGTGAAAAGAGGGCCTCCAGATCCATAAGCGCGAAATAATGACAATGCATTGTGGCTTCGTAGGATCAAGCAAGTCGCTATTATTTACTTCTTGGGAGACGGCCGACAATGGCAGAACGCAGCTTTGCTGTCAGCGATACAATAAGTAACTGTATTTAGCTTATGTTGTTGGCGCTGCTGAGCAAGACGTACGCGGTTGAGGTAACATTCTCTTCTAGACTCGATAAAGGAAATATGAAGGCTGTGTCATCTTTGTAGTCTCTGTTGCTTACCTTTTGTGTCCACTGATATTGTCCCGCTGAGTCTTAAGATTCTCATATATTGTATTATTACCCTTTACATTATAACATTGTGTAAAATCCGCAAAATTGATGTCGTAAAAATATATTTCAACAGAAAATGCTGACAATACCGAAAATAATAGATCGAACAAACTTTGTTGATAGCTTGACCGCATCACTCAGGAGTCTCTGTACATTTTTATGTTGAAACCGCGACAAGTAATTGGCGGGCCGGCATATTGCCGAGTGGTCAAAAGCCGAGAATAGCGAAGCGTCGAGCGTCCAGAATATAATAGCAGCAATAATAAAAGTGAGCTGGACTAACCATTGATTTGGATTTTATGTTGGGCGAGCAAAAAATGTGAAGCTTTTGTTGCATACCCGAAAGACTGGTCAGTGGATGTCACTCGAAATGCACGTTGTGCTCAATGGAAAACCCTATGGTATTATTTCAGCTCGACACGTGAATACCAAGTGTTAGTTTCATTGTTCTATCTATTCCCGGCAATTATCAGTTTTGGCAACTTTGCACTTGTCCTGGAATACTGCTTGCATTTTTGATTCACGATTTGCAGTTGACATTTTGGGTGATGGTTAAAATTACGAAGGAGTAGGATAAGCAAAATGAGTTATATTCTTTGAGTTATGTTGTGACTTGTCATACTAGATAGTTAGACATAGGTTATATTCGTAAGCGGCTGTTACAGTAAACAGTTCCGTTTACATTTCCGTGCGGAAGCAGCCTTCTTCCGATCCTGCTCCGCAATCTTCTTCCTAACCATGACAATACCACAAGTACGAGACTACTGCAGCTTTCCATTCATGCACTCCCGCCAGTGGCACCAACACAACTATCGATAGGGTGAGATTTTTCCCTATCCCGTTAACCAGTATTCACTTAAAGAACAAGAAAAATATACTTATGAAATTTTAAAAAATAACTAAACCCATATTATGATTGCCAAGATAAGTTATGTGTTTCGGGAAATACTTGCGTTTTTCCCATTTAATAAATGTCCAAACGCCAAACGGTACGCGAAGCACGCCGCGTCTGACGCTAACTTGACGGCAAGCTGACGCGCCGCGGTCGACTAAAAATGATGCAGTTACTCGAATGCTTACAGGTCGAATATGTATTTTCCTATTGGATAATTGAGATGTTGAAAAAGCATTTGAATTTTTAACCTACTTCAAAAACTAGGAGGTGCTCTTAATTTAAAACATTCATTTATTTATTTTTTATTTTTTTATAGCATAGGCCGGCAAACGAGTAAGTGGGTCACCTGATGGTAAGTGATCTTCCACCAGAAGAATCATAGGCGCGTTGCCGACCTTAAAGGAAAGGCATAATTAGGGATTGGGAAGGGGAAGGAATTTGGGCTTCCGGATATCTCACTCACCGTACGAAACGCAACAGCAAGCCGCTACTTTACGTCGGTTTTCTGTGAGACAGTGGTAACGACCCGGTTGAGCCAGCCCATTCATGCTGTAGACAAAATTGTCTACAGCGTGGCTCTACCACTCAAAAGGCTCATTTGTTAATACAGATTACGTACTTAAATCGCCGTTTGAATTTTTCATAACCAAGTTATTTGTAAATGTTAATGACCAATCAATCAGGTGTAACAGGAATCGAATTGAGTCCGTCGGCGAGTGTAATCAATCAGAAGTGGGTGTTATTGTTGTGATTTGTTGCGGCATCGGGTCGGGACTCGGGAGCAATCGAGCGGCCCTCCGGTGCCCATTAGTTTGATTAGCTCGTCCGGACCACGCACGCTGATTGTGCGAACGTTTGGCTTTGATTGATTCTTCCAATGGTACAGTTTCTACTCTCCGGCTCTATTTCTGCGACAAATAGATCAAGCTTGCCTGAGTTATAGTTATAAGTACTCATTTAAACACGCATGGTGAACATCATAGTGGGCTGATTGAAGACTTGCTTAGTACTTCCAAATGGAAGAATTCGTTGTGTGCCTTTATATGTTTATATCAAAACAATAATAAATATTCTAAAATATTAACCTTTACGAAACATATTATTTTCGAGTGTGTTTTTTGTGGTTATCGACGGAATCTATTTTTGTTAATTAGATTGGTTGACGAGACGAGCAAGGCGCTCGCCTGATGGTAAGCGCCACGCCTGCCCATAAACAGAAACAACACCGCATAGCACTTTGAATTACAAAGCCCTGCATGGCACTGAACTGCGCTCGTCACACCGAGACATAAGATGTTAAGTCTTATAATGCCCAGCAATTTCACTGGCTTCTATGTCCTTCAAACCGGAACACAACAGTGCTTACACAGTGTTATTTGGCAGCAGAAATAGACAATGTGGTGTTACCAACCCAGACGGCCTCTCGCATACGAGGGACCTTGTAAATGATTCCAATAACATCTTAATACAAAAAAAGTGTCTTCAAACTTTGCTATTTGTACTTTTTCAGACATTTATTCGCTTTGTCAAAACATCTACTGGCAAACCTTTTTGCGACTTCCCAGGCATCTAATTGCAAGTTTCGCCCACAAAGGAGCGTCTGCTTAGGGATTAGACGGACGTAAACTGTTTACCCAAACATGGAGCGACGTTTCAATGTCAATGTAAGGTAAATGCGCCCGTCCAAACGATATTCCCAACAAAATGTAGGCGAGGGTGAAGCCGGGCGAAATTGACAAAAACTTGCCGAATAAAGGAAAGGTCGTGACGGACCAGCCAGCGCACGGGACCGTCTGAATGACGATGTCATGTTTATTTGCGTTGAAAAGTACTTTCTTATGTTAGTATAAAGAAGCCTCCCCTTCTGAAAAGCATGTGACGTTGAAGAGGAGCGACGTGAGTCTTAAAGATGCCATGATTCGAGAGAAAAATTTACTTTGTATATTATGTTCTCACTTGTTATTTTAATGAGACGGCGCAATATAGACCTAACGTTTACGGTTCTTTAAACGGGGAACATTATTTATTATAATATTTAACATTGACAGCCACCGTGGCGAAGCGGGCGAGTAGCCGGCTGTGAAGCGAGAGGCCGCGGCTTCGATCCCCGCACCGAGACAGATGTTTGGGTGATCCACAAATATTTGTCTCGGGGTCTGGGTGTTGTGAGACCGAAAGTCTCTCGTAGTTTCTGATACCCATGACACAAGACTCGTATCTTACTGTGGGGTCAGGACTATGTATGTGACTGTTGGGTGTATTTATTTATTTATTTATAATATTAAAAGATTCATACGTGGTTGCAATAAATTAGAACAAGAAATCTTTTGCATGTTTTTCATCCATCCATAATGTAACGGTTACGAATTGATGATATTGTGATAATCAAAGACCTTGCCCTTTTCTTTACGTTTTAGCATCATTTAAAAAGTAATCCTGCGAAATACTATTGGTTCTAGTTCTGGACACGGGTCACCTCTACTAATGAAAATAGTTAGGCTTTAGTCCACCACGCTGACCTAAAGAGAGTTAATAGACTTCACATACATTAGAAATTCTTAAAGAGTATTCTCAGGAATGTAGTGATCCTTACGATGTTTTTGTTAACTATTAAAGCAAGCTATAATAATTAACAATAAATACAAACGTAATTACAAAAAGTCGAATGTTACGGACCAACGCTTTTGATCCAGCATTCAACTTCAGTTTCACTTAAGTTTTTATCACTGCCATTGGTTTTAGAATGCGATAATTACTTAATGCCATTAAATATTATAGTATTTATTTCTAATATTAGAGTTGGAACATCTCTAAAGAAAGTGTCCTTGAAAAGTACTTTGTGACACGGAGCATAAAAACCACAGCGTCGTAGGCTCTTACTTTTCCATCCATAAAATCAAAGGCATATTTACCTTTTTCTAAATAACTACGAAGTTAAATTAGTTTCGATCCAATACGGCTACGTGATCGGGTTGTATAATTACAATTTTCTGTTTCCAGTGGCAGGCAACGGTCGAGATGCGTATCGTATCGATTGAGGGAGTCCTGGTAAATCGAAGCCGGGCCACAACTCACCGAGTGGACCATCAAACTGCAGGAAAAGGACAAAACAAAATGTATAAAGGAAATTGCTTCCACAAATCCACTCGTATCTTGGACAATAAACGTGGAACGGCTCGACCGCCCTAATAGCAATGAAATCACGAAACCAAAACTGTCTCCCATGTCGGATTCAGTTCGATGTTTTATGCCTTAAGAACTTTTAGAATATCCTAAGCTTGGATAATAACATTTTTATTATTTTTGAATTATTGTATTTTTACATCTTTTTCCTTTACTACCTCGGATTTTATTACATTTACTTAAATATACTATTACTGAATGTGACATAAAAATATGCATGAGAATATTTTTTTTTTTATTTTAAGCTTGTATACCTAGATCATATGCAAAATGTATTGCTCCAAGATAAAAAAATATTAGTTTTATGCTTTAAATTATTTCTGAACTCGATATTTTAACCCTGTTCTACTTGCCTAGATCAAACAGCTATATACAGGGTTAATTTTAAAACACCAGCAACCTCGCAGGACCAGATAGCTGACCCCATACGGAACAACTTTTGTTCTACGAGTTTGGATATAACTCAATATATTTTAAAAAAAATGATTTTACAAGTTTTTGTTGTGTCGTGTTTTTCTTCGTAGAAGGCGGCGCGGCGCGGCGTGCGCGCGCGACATCAAACGCGCCGCTCAGCTGCTCGGGCGTTGACCTTCAAAGGAGCTAGCCCGGTTCCCCACCCTTCGCGTATTTGTTTACGTAATCTGCGATGCGCGTTGTAACGTTCAAGACGGAAATTAAATGAATATTTATTTTTGTATGAAAATAAAATCTAACAAATTATCAAAAGTCGTAGAACAAAAGTAGTAGCTTATAACCTTAGGAATCTACCCCTGCGAGGTTGCTGGTGTTTTAAAAATAACCCTGTATACCACTTTTTCAAAGGATCATCTTATTAATCAAGTGTGAATCTACGGTAGTATAATACAGTAATCGCATATCCAAAATATGTCCTAGAAATAACCACATTTAACACCTAATTCCAATTTGGCACTGTTCTGTTAGCCCATGTAAACGGTATCCATTATTTTAAATGCCCACGTGAGATGTTTTCTAGAATAGTCAGAAACAGTATAAATAAAATAAATTGGCGTGTATTCGCAG
The DNA here is from genome assembly GCA_949126905.1 of Amorpha juglandis. NCBI lineage: Eukaryota > Metazoa > Arthropoda > Insecta > Lepidoptera > Sphingidae > Amorpha > Amorpha juglandis. Next base: position 7,222,496 of record OX421380.1, read on the forward strand.
TAAAATTTCATTACTATTTTGTAGGCGTTATTTTGTTTAGCACACCTGAACATTACCGAAACACGTTCAACCTAAATGTAGTCTACAGAATATAAAGCGAAAACAAAGGTCGTCTTACCTTTGACCGTTGTTTTAAAACACAATTGACAAATTATATTCCATGAATTTCCAACAAAAATCACCTCTAATAAATTATAAAAGAAAAAGTTGGCTCGATATCTTTGCTATTTGACACCGTCTGACATCAATTACTGGGCTATCAAATATGAGAAAAGTAGGTAAACTTTAATCTAAACTTACTCTTATCTTGACTTAATCTTAAAAGGCTTTAAATTGTTTTTTTTTTTCTATAATATTGTCACACTTAATTTAAAAAAGATCATCGTCGTCTAACATATGAGTACATAGAAAAGTTATTAAAGTACACGTAAGAAGTTAAACAAAAATCTCCGCTACCTCTTCCTATTCTAAACTCTACGATCCTTCCCAATTGAGCAGCAGTAAGTACTAGCCCGGAAAATATCCTGATACGTGGCCAATAGTCGATTTTTTTCCAGCAGTGCACTTCACGCCCCAAGAACACCTTTGTTTCTCGATACCTTCTACCTGGCAGGTGGAGGTTTGTAAGTAGGCTGGCTAATAAATGACCTCCATATACTAATTGAGATTGAAAACGTGATTGCTTAAGACAAACGCGACTCCCTTACTGAAGCTACTGGTACTAAAAGATTTATTGAATTACAAAGGAAAAAAGGGTCGTTATGTGATTCAAAAGATAAGCCACTTATTAGGGACTAAATTGTCGTCTTAGGAAATTGGTATAGATATGAAAAAGATATTTCTTGTACATTATTGTCTCATAATATGCAGTACTTATTGCATATGTTGGATAGGGAAAGAACTCACCGTGAAAATTTACAGGTATATTTTTTTTATTCGATCACGGCCAATGCTGGTGGGAGGATACTTGTATCCGACCGGATAGCGACCACCGTACACTGGTGCTAAAACCTGCCATAGTGGCCCACCTTGCGTGGGTCGCGTTCCAGGGTCAGCCAGTGTATATCCGGTTCTCCCCAGGGGGCTTGCCCCCTGATCCTACCCCTTTTCCCATCCCTTTTCCTTTCCCTCCCCCTTGGCCCTTTTGCAGGCCGGCATGATCTTGCCGACCTACGATGGACACATTGTTTATCGTTGGTCGACACTATTCTTGGATTGCGCTACACTTACCATCAGGTGTAGCGTAGTCACTTTGCCGAGCCAGGATAAAAAAAAAAAAAAAAAACTGACTGCACTATACCTGATGGTAAGCATAGTGCAGTCCAAAAGATCGGGCAAAATGAAGGCGTCTTAGTAGGAAGGTGGATTCTGGCATTAAGTTGGGATAACCGGGCAAGAAGAAAAAGAATATAATCTGTATTATGTTGAATTTCTTCTCACTTCTTGTCACTAGTACTCAATTTCTTTTGATATTACCTTGAATTCGGTATCTCTTGGGTTAAAATTATACTTTAGGTACAATGTAACTACCACTACGCAAGCGTGGCGATAGAGATGGAGATATTGCGGCATGAGTACTTTATTTTACGGATAAAAAAAACATACACTCTGAACCAAGTTTCTACTCCTTTATATATTTATTATTTTTTAATTGAGATAAAATAAAAGATTATTCTAATATCACAACATTTTACCGATTACTTGCTACGTATTTCCTTCTGTACGTGGAGTTTTAAATAAGTCAAATAGAATTAAGAATACCAGCACAAATATTTGTGAAAACCTAAATCAATATTTCTTTCTGCCTGGCGTTTATACGGGCCTTGACGTTCAACTCGATGTCATCGGACTCGTGGAGTACAGATCCTTGGTCCTTAAATATGTCGGCAAGATCGTTCCCTATGAGTATATACTATTCGGGTCAGCACTCGTGCAGTCTGTGTGCTCGGTCTACGTCATACTTAGTGTCAGTCCGCTGCAGCGGCGTCGCGCCGTTATCAAGCGTTCCCTTTCACATGTTCACCCTATGCTCTAGGTGCTATTTATCCTCATCTACCAGTGCTATGTCATCGGCATATATGTGTACGCATAGTGGTTGCTCTTGTATATCCGCCATAATGACATCAAGCGCAATATTATTATTATATTATTTTATAAGTTCTATGTGGTGTTGCTTCTGTTTATAGGCAGGCGTGGCGCTTACCATCAGGCGAGCGCCTTGCTGATCTCGTCTTTTAATCAATAAAAAAAATATACTCAGCTCCGAGACTTGGTGGATACCAACGGTAATCGAAAGGGGTTGGTATTATCAACATCAATACGAAAAGAAACTCGGATCGAAATCAAATTTCCCCAATGATGTAAATGCATGCTTCTAGCACACCCTTATCCTTTAGCACCCATCAAATCGCCTACGGGCCACGGTCACAGTCAAAATTGACCTTAATAAATAAAAAAATGAAGAGACAAATCATTTTTGTCAGTCTCTATAATCATAATATGCTATCATAACATTAAATTTATAGTTTAAGATTAGCACGTAATTACAAGCACGGATGAACCACATGTACAGTTTTGACAAGAGATTCAGATCACAACATTTATACATTTTGTTACAAAGATAGATTTCCAATTTTCCGTACTGGAGGGTCGCTAGTACCAAGTGACATTGAAAGGGCTAACGAGATTAACATCCCCGAAAGGGTTACATTTGAATGATTTACTAGTGAGAGTAGGTTTTATTGCCTTGAAAATAATAAAAGTGGGCATAAAAATTTAATCTTCGTTGCTGTACAGCAGCGGTTCAACGTTGATTTATATCTACAAATTTCCCATACTCAGTCATGTAGTAAAACTCATAGGTTATAAAAAAACCTCTATAAAGGGTAAAATAAAATTTGGATATCTGTCAGTAACACCCTGAATTATTAATGTAACCTTTAAAACTAAAATATCTATATTCATTTTAATTGTTAACGCTTTATTTTAATCCTATTACAGAAATCCATCAATATTTAATACCATTCTATATGTCTTTTAAAGAGACGGCAAAGCTACAATATCTGTCAGTACTATCGGAAAAGCATTTTCTTGGTTTAAAATCGTAAGATTTCCAGAGAAATCATATCAAATCAGTTAATTTTGGATGAATGAGTCGAAGAGCTAGACGCAGTGATTCACAATGAAAATGTAATCCGAGGTAGAAAGGCGGAACACGGAGTGAGTTTAACGAAATGATATCAGACACTAGTGCTACGAATATTGTCGATAATGCAACAAAAAGGAAAAAAACTTCGGTAAAACTAGCAAAGAATTCGATAGTCACGAATCACTGCTATTTAACAGTTTTTGAAATATTTATACACGTTGCTATTATTCATGGGTAGGCTACGTTCTAGGGTAGAGCTTACCATCAGGTTTTTGAACAAAAAAATATTATTTAAGATTAAAAAAAATTGCAAATTAGTCAACATTAAGCATTCAATTAGTTATAAGAATTCTGAAGAACTGTAAATGTTAATTTATAGCTTAGTTATTTATTGACGAAATTTTGTAATGAATTTAAATTGAATTTATAGTTACAAGTAAGTTTCGGATTTTGGTATTTATTAGAATTTCGCACCCAATAGGTAGCTAGTGAGACCTATTACAGAGCCTACGCCGTTTATTTGTCTGTATGCCTGTCGTTCTGTTTGTTTTGTTTTTCAAGGGCTGTATCTTTGGAACCATAGTAGATAACCGTCTGAAATTTTCCCAGACTAAAAGTATTTTTTTTTAATTTTTAACATTTATTATTATTATTATTTTTAACATGTATTATTATTTTTTTATTATTATTTTTTTAAAGAAAGAAAGAAAGAATAAAAATTACAAAAGCTAAAAATTTAAGGGCCGTGGGTACGGGACTTATGGTACGGGAGTTCGACTCCCACTTGACCGATTTTATTACATTCCTTTTCTAATGCATATTGCCTCTTTTCAAATTGGTAATAAAATAGGGTCTCAAAGTTTATTCACTTTTCGACATCACGCACCTTGTTCTAAAGTTTGCACAATATCGTAAATTTCTTTTAGTACTTTTTTTGGCTCATCGATAAAATAAATTAACTTCAAGGTGTCAAAGTGAAGCATATTGAACGTGTTTTAAACCTATTTTTTGTTACAATCATAACAGAGAACAAACACATTATATTATTGAAGAAAATTGCCTGTCAGACGCACTACAATGTGGTCGAAGGATAAAGAAAGAGAATATGCTCTTAAGAAATAAAAAAGATTTTTGTACGCCTAATTAGATTCTATACTTAAGGGATATATTGTTATTCTACTATGAGGTCTAAAGGTAAAAAATAACAAAAGCTTGTGTACGTACCCGCCTAATGTTACAAATTATTTTGTTTACACATTAAGTTACATAAAATTTCTTTTTCGTATACTTTATAAGTTTTAAAGAGTGTCAAAATAAGATTAAACTCAAATAAAGCACTTTATAACTATATAACAGTAAACACACTTTATAATGGTAAATTAATGAGTGGTACACACTTTTTAATGAGTGGTAGAGCCACGCTGTAGACAGTTTTGTCTACAGCATAAATGGGTTGGCTCGACCGGGTCATTACCACTGTCTCACAGAAAACGTACGTAAAGTAGCGGCTTGCTGCTGTGTTTCGTACAGTGAGTTAGATCCCCTCTCCCCTTCCCAATCCGTAATTATCCCTTTCCTTTAAGGTCGGCACCGCGCCTATTCTTCTGGTGGTGGGGGTACACGGGCGGTGGAGATCACTTACCATCAGGTGACCCACTTGCTCGATTGCCGGCCTATGTTGTTAAAAAAAAAGAATGTATCATTATAGATTTATGTCTGATATTGATTTTATATTCGTACCAATTCGTAAAAAAACCATAATCCGAAACATAGCGCATAATTATATTTATAGTATTGTATGCTGATCGTTAAATTACAATACACGCAATTAGCTTTTGATGTATCGCTTCACGCAGCAACCATCCATTAAGCCATTATGGAAATGAAATATTACCAAGGTTAGAATACAATATATTCGATAATCCATTTCCAAAACTTACGTCTCGTACAAAGGAATGCTCGTATGAAGTTACAGTTGAGACTTGAGAACGTGCCAAGTTACGGCCCGTTACTACTTAGTATAAGTTTATGATTACTCTCATAACTTTCAAATTATACACACCTACGTTGAGTAAATTGCTACTAAATTGAATATCCTAAAGCAACAATCATCCGCTCGTAACTAACTAAGATTTCTAGCCTAGAGGAGCGTAAATTACAATGAATACAGAGCTTTACTAACCAAATTCATTTAAACTGAATAAAGTGCATTGTTTTATCTATAAAAACAAAGCGAATTTCTGCAAAGAAAATAGAAGGAGTTGCGTTTTCGAACGCACCAAGTTACTTTCCACTTGCATGTGTGAAGTTTAAAATTTATGTAAATGTAGAAGGTTTTGTTGCTAGTAGAATATAATTAAAGGATTCTGAAAATGTTCCCGTTTAAATGAAAAATCTTTCATTTAAATTTTCTAGCTCTACTTTAATAAATATTTAAACATAAGCTAAATTGTTCATAATGAATACAATATAAGTTAAAATTGTAGACCGGTAATACGTTAGTCTATCTTTAGGTAAAAAATATGTGCAGTTTTTCAATAAAGTTCATTCAAATTAGGGATTTAAACATCTGTTTTTTTTAGATGTATTTTTTTTTTAGATTCAATGATGAAACGAATGGGTCACTCGTCTGATGGTAACGTCACGCCTATCTATGAACAGAAGCAACACCGTACATTACTTTAAATTAGATATCACTGTATGGCAGTAGACTGCGTTCATCACCCGGACACAAATGTTGTTAATGCCCAAAAATTTCACTGGTTTCGATGTCCTTCAAACCAAAACACAACACTGCTTATAAACTGTTGCTTTTTTTTACGAGCCCTGTATTATACTTGTCCCACTACTGGGCACGGGCCTCCTCTACTGAATGAGAGGGGTTAGGCCTTAGTCCACCATCTAACTGCTGCTTGGTGACAATAATTTTAAAGCGCCAGATTTTTCTGTACTGAAAATGAGGCTTTATTTATGCGAACTCAAGTAGTTACATAAATAGTCACAACTAATCACGTTGGAGTATCAAGGGCAAGTACAATTCAAAAACAATTTGCTATCGATTCTCAAGTGTTCTCTATTCTAGCTCCAACCTCTTCAACATCATTAGACATTGAAATGAACTCCTAAGACTTTGTAAGTGAAAATTATTATTCTATCTCAAATTATAATTAATCCGGGGAAGTGAGAAATGATATCTGAAACAAAAAGCTGACAGTGGTTTTGTTGGACGGGCGAAGTGTCAAAGTTAAATTGAATATTAGAAGGAATGATCTTGGAGTCAAGTAAAGACGAAGTTTCGTCAGTTCGTACTGAGTAGTTAATCCTATGTCACAATTCGCTTAGAGTTATTGGAACAATTGGCTTTCAATTATGTCTGTAATTTATTGTTGGATAATGATAAATCATGAATATGTCATTGTTTCAATAACGAATGACAAGAGCCAAACTCTAGTAGTATTTAAATGACGAATAAAAATAATGTTGATTAAAGTCAGTTGGTCAACTATAATCGAACCGTGTGAACCCGCTATTAAAATATAGGTAATTCAAAGATGTGAAGAATTTTTATCTAGATGTGAAGAATTTTTATCTAATTTACGCACTGATTTTTGATGATTCCTTGACTAAAACATGTAAAATAAAATCGACTCAAAATATAAACAGCTAAGAACGAAATCAACCAATTTTCAGTCTGTGGTCTTGCAGTTTATTGGTCAATGGGTGACGGCAGAGCTCACAAGATTTCACCCATCCAAAAAGCGTCTAACGCGCAAAGTACAAGGTATATACGATGTGTTATACGTGTATAGTCTGAATTAACATTAGCGTGTCGCTGACGCGAAACCACAAGTTTACCCCTTACCAAAAAGTGCTCAACGCGGTTTAAGAAGTTTTCGCTTCAAAAACCCGCCAAAATGAGAACCTCCTCATTTTTTTAAGTCGGTTAAAATTTAGTACGGGTCATAATAAAATCAAGTGTTCTATAATGTGTACATACACACACATGTAATTCCCGAAGCGATGGAAGAGGTGTAACCCATACACCCACATTTCGCGGAGCTTATTTCTGTCCCATGATAAGGGGCGAACCTATCGCCATATTGGGTACAAATTCCAGATTCCGGGCTGATACTAAGCATTTCGTAATGGAAAAATCCAATATTTTCGTTAGAGTGGTAGAGCCACACTGTCGTTAGAGTGGTAGAGCTACGCTGTAGACAGATTTGTCTACAGCATGAATGGGCTGGCTCGACCGGGTCGTTACCACTGTCTCACAGAAAACCGATGTAAAGTAGCGGTAGTAGGTCCCCTTCCCAATCCCCAATTATCCCTTTCCTTTAAGGTCGGCAACGCGCCCATGATTCTTCAGGTGGTGGGCGTACATGGGCGGTAGAGATCACTTACCGTCAGGTGACCCACTTGCTCATTCGCCGCCCTATGCCCTAGAAAAAAACATTTTTACCAGTCCCGTACCACGGAATACACTGCGCCACCGAGTCAGTCGAGTTAACGAGTTCATGAAACCAAATATTGTTATTTCAATTTATATTAAGTGCAAAGACGTAAGTTCTATATTAGGACTTCTAATTTTAGATCACTTTTATTACGAAACGACGTTGATGAAAATTTATAACTCCGCCCACCTACATACTAGCAATTTAAATATGTATTTTGAAAGCTAGTTTAACAAATTGATAAATGATATTTGATGAAGTAAATTCGGAGTAAAAATGTGAATATTAAAAAATGGGGAAAAATTATGGACTAAGGGCCTAACCTCTTTCATTAGTAGAGCCTCATACCCAGCAATAGAACACTGTATAATTCAGATTTAATATTATTCATAACTTACTAGCTTTTCCTCGCGGCTCCGCCCGCGTGATCTGCTTTTGCCAGGATAAAAAGTAGCCTTTGTTCATCAAGGATAATGTAGGCTTCTAATGGTGAAAGAATTTTTCAAATCAGTCCAGTAGTTTTTAAGTTTATTCGTTACATACAAAAATACAAATCTATGCTCTTTATAATATTAGTGTAGATGTAATTCATATTAATAACAATGTACTCTATCATAATATTAAATTTGCTGGTATGGGGGTATCTACCTAAAACATATTTGTACAACTGTATAACCACCACGGTACGTACGGTGGAAAGACTCGCGATAGTAGCTCGTTCCAAGGAGTCGCGTCCTGAAATCGGCCAGTCTGTATCTAACTTTACTGACATAATACTGCCAACAGTCGAGTGACGCAATGTTTCTCGAAGTATTACATTATGTTTGTATTGCATTCTATGTATCACCAAATGTACTGTAGTCACAAAAGTAAAAAAACATTTCGTGTCAAGCTTTAATGACGTTAATCCTAAGGCAATTAATTAATAGAACCTATAATAATAAAAAGACGTGTGGCACTCGGAGGCTGCCGCGGTAAAGCTATTGCATAGCATTTTTTATGTATGTAATTATAATTATTTATTTATTTTATTTATGCAGTATTTTTTTTCCTTTGTTTTTAATTTTAATTTTGTGGGTCAAGGTTGGGGTCAAGGTCAAGGTCGGGGGCAAGTTCAAGTTTGGGGTCAAGGTCAAGGTCGGGGTCAACGTCCGGTCAAAGTCTTGTGAAAGTCCGGTCCAAGCTGACTGGTCACTGTGTGACGCCACCTGGGACTTCGAAATTATCGATGTTCCAGGGAGGTAAGCTAACGCTGGCTGGTCGGAGTGGGGGGTGTTAGGGTTTTTCGTTACGGAATTTCTGTATTCGGTCTCGCCGTTCAAGGCCCGCGATAAAATCTATACAATAGCTTAAAAAATATTGTGAAAATTGTATATTGATAATATGTAGCAGCTAATATAATAATATAATAGAATGTCACTTAAGGTGGTTTGGTTATGTTTTGAGGAAATCGTAGGAGTACGTCGGTCCCAGATGCCTGAGCCAGATCGTAGCAGAGGTACAATCCCGTGGACGGCCCAAAAAGCGTTGGTTTGACGTATTGGAGTGAGACATGAGAGCCAATGGTCTCACTATAGAGGATGCTCAGGATCTGGTGAAGTGGAAGCGTTTAAGTAAGAAGGCGGACCCTGGCACTAAGCCGGGATAACGCTAGGCAGAAATAAGAAAGACAATATGTAGCAACCCATACAGACTAGTCTTCACTATACAGGTTATATTTCATCTAAAACTCTATGACGCCAGCAAAATAACATTGTATGTACAACTAACAATAGCTCAGTTCATAATGTATAGATGTGACGGATTGACACAGATTATTGAAACGTCGCGTCGTGGCGGACCACCGTCTAGATAATAGTCTAGATGGGCGGCATTGTGGCCAGTCTAATTGTCTGGCGGTCATTTATACCTAAACTAAACACGACGTGGTTCAGATACATCGTACACTGTTTAATTATTAGTCTATAACAATTGATTTAGGTCACATGATTCGCAAACGATGTTTTGTCAAGATATCCATAGATGTAGAGCAATGTAAATTGTACACTTAACACGTAGAAGGTAGGTCTCTCGTATGCGAGAGGCCGTCTGGGTTGGTACCACCGCTTTGTCTAGTTCTGCCGCCAAGCAACTGTGTGTAAGGACTGTTGTGTTTCGGTTTGAAGGACATTGAAGCCAGTGAAATTACTGGGCATTATGAGACTTAACATCTTGTGTCTTGGAGTGTCGAGCGCAGATCAGTGCCATGCAGTACTTTGTAATTTAAAGTTCTGTGTGGTGTTGCTTCTGTTTATGAGCAGGCGTGACGCTTACCATCAGACGAGCGTCTTGCTCGTCTCATCATTCAATCCAATAATTAAAAAAAACACGTGGTAGAGCAACGCTAAAAGCAATTTTCTCTACAGAATGAATGGACCAGCGTGACCGGATTGTTATCACTTTTACAGAAAACCTGAAGTAGCATCTTTCTATTGCATCTTGTACGGTGAGTGAAATATCTGTTGGACCAAATTCCTTCTCCTTACCAGTCCCTTAATCATCCCGTTCCTTTGCGATCGCTAACGCTTCTATGATTCTTCAGGTAATGTGGGTGTCCATGGGGGATGGACATCACTTACCATAACTCGGTCCACTTGGTTTGGTTTGGTTATTACTGACATTGGCCCTAATGAAAACATTTCTTTTGGGTCTTGTTGTAGCCCCTGGTGTTGTGAGTCCTAAAATCTCTCCTAGGTCTTGACACCCATCATATAGGATCATCATATCTAACAATGGGGTCATAGATTAAAAACATTTAAGACAAAACTTATAAAAAAAAAACTAAACATTTTGTAATTTGTGTAATAGCTCGTAAAATGTATCTACTAGAGTAAATTCGAGCGATTTACCGTATCATAGATTAAATAATCGATGTATTGGGGAGGCAGACCACGTCCAATTAGGGTCGTGGTCTCGAGGGAGGCAAGGGATCATATCTTGCTTCCAGTCTCGACACTACGTTAGCTCGATCGCTTACAACAACGTGTACGACCGCTTATGTTCTCAATATTGTTTAGTTTCGTGTAGTTGAAATATTAAGGTGCGTCTCCACTTTTGACATCGCTGTACTGAGAGATGTGACTTTGATAAATACGCGTAACAAATTCTCTTGGGTGGGCGTTTGTAAAATGTCATGACCTAATGTTACGGAGCGATCCGCTCTGAGATCCGTATGTATTATACATATAAACCTTCCTCATGAATGCATGAATGCTGAAAACTGCATTAAAATCTGTTGAATAGTTTAAATGATCTAAGCGAAAAGGCAACAACGGAAGCGACTTCATTTTATTTTATGTAAAGATAAATATAAAGTTATGTTACATAAATATGCCACTTTTAAAATAAACTTTCTTCAACGCGTCTTAAAAATATATCTGGTACCTGCTTTCGTATAACAATTTGTAGTCACAAGCTGTTTAATAACATAGGCTCCTAACTTACACCTCGCTCAAAATTACAAACGTGTATTATTAAAAATCTAGAATTTATTTCGCCGCTTAATTTTGCTTTTTATAAAGGTGCCCACCTAATTTGGAGAAATAATGAATACAGAAATGAAATTCTTGGGCAAGAAAAAGGACCTTTATTTCCGGCTTTGTCGTAAACTTTGACAAGGTATTGGTAGCACGAAGGAACGTAACAAGGATTCTGTGCTGAAACCAAATTCAAAGTGACAGGATTATTGAACGACTGAGAAAGATGCTGTGCGGAATACTGGCCTTATGATTCGAGAATCTTACTAGTAAAATACTTAACAAACTATACAATTTGCTGCGGCATATTACGATACTGAATAAGTTAGTTTAGTATAGGAATCTTTATTCTCCTATGTTACATTCACTTCTAAATTATATTTAAGTATGTATGCATATATTGCTACACTTTATAGGCAGGTGTAGCGTTTACAATCAGGCGAGCGAACTGCTCATGTCTGGGTCATTTAGACTAATAAAAAATGTATTTCGCTGCACGTGAAAATGTAATTCGCATTTTTTCGCTTTTCAGATAGACACTTTCCATTATGTTAAAAATAAAAATGGTTATAGGCTGATTCGTAAAAGAACCGCGTCACTGATGCACAAGATTCGTAGGAGTACCAATAGTATTCTGAATGTAATTATCAAGACACCTGAGTGCGCTATTTTTATGTACCCAAGGCCTTTGATAGGCATCTTAGATAGATAAATTAAAATAATAATTAAATGAGAAAAACCAAATTGATAATTCCTCTTTTTTGAAGTCGATTAAAAATTAAACTACTTATGATTCTACGTTATAGAATATATTTAAAACTGTCTTAAAAAAAAACAGCGGGCAACTGAAATTGTTATTTTTCTTATTTCAGTGTTATTTTTTAACTCGGTTTTTAAGTTTTATTAAAACATATATATTTATTTTTAGTTACCATCGTCACATATAATACCTAATCGTCATTTTACTTGTATATTAGGTAAATTAAATTGTTAAACGACGAATTACATGCGCAATATTCATTCACCCTGAATTTTTTGATCCAAAGAAGACCCTCGAAAACTGCTAATTTATGTTTTTCGGAATAAATCAAATATGAAAAATACATGAGTACAACGAATACATTCCTAATCACGTTATAAAGAAAGTGGATAAAGCGTTCACGAGCCCCTCGCTGTAAAACTCATTACAGAACGCCAAATAAGAAGTCGTAAAGTAACCTTTCTTTGGAGCCCATTAAGCTATGCCAAATAATATTTTGTCTTACTAGGGTCGTTTACATGGGGCGCGGGTCTTAGCAAACACGGGCCCAATTTAATCCCTGCCCAGCTTTATCTTCGAATGAGAAGAAAACTTTATTTTGTACGTAAACAAGGGTAATCGGCTCCTTTTCCCACCCATACGGTTTCGTGTTATATTGAAAGGTCAGGTAGTGCTGTCCAGAATACGTTAACAATACGTTAGACATCCCCTTGTCCGAGGAGCGTTCGCAAATCGAATAAATCTGCCATTGTGTACTCGGACCGGTCTATTGATTAACTCGGTCATATCCATTGGCAGTTCATCAATTTGTACAGCATTTGTTGTATTTTCTTATAATGTTAAATTTAAATTCCCACAAAGTCCTCATACTATTATATGCCACCTGTGTGATAACGATTTTATTGGGGAAATGTCGATGTAAATTCCATTATATTCAACGCAATTATTTAAATTACACGCTTCGACAGTTGTAGTTTATGGTACATACTTTTACAATAATTACATAAAAGCGGACGTGTCGCTGTCGATTGAGATATCGTATCTCAAAATAGGCCTTTATGGATGGATTATGGAAAATTAACAAAACAAAATACGGCGTCACTTTTTTTTTTTTTTTTTTTTTGGTGTTGGGATTGCTGTAAGCCTGACACTAGTCGGCTGTATACAGCTTCACCGGACTTTCGGGCGAGCGCTTTCAGGCGCTCTCAGCCCTTGACTAGGTGACCACCGCTGAGGGCACCCCCTTTGGGGTACGAACCTCGGCTCAGGACGGTCACCGGAGAGGGCAGAGACATCTGCGATTGGGGTTTAGGGGACTATTTTAGGAATCTATTTGATGATTATCATCATCATTAACATCGGCTCGCGGGCCGGTACTAGGGTCGGGGGCGTTGCGGGGAACGCGGCGCGGTCCTCGGCGGCGAGGATGGTAAGTCGGTTGTGAATACGGCGTCACACGACCGAGCGCTATTAAATACACACAACAGTCACTCACACAGTCCCGACCATCATAGTAAGACACGAGTTCTGTATCGTGGATATCGAGCACAACCGGAGACTTTCGTTGCACAACACCCAGACCCGAAACAAACATTTTCAGATCACACATACATTTGTCCCGGTGCGGAGATCGAATTCGCGGCCTCCTGTTACACAGCCAGCCACTCGTCCCCTGCGCCACGGAGGCTGAGCGTGTTTTCATATTTTAATTTACAGCTTCATGCAAAATGCTGTTTCATTATCCTTAGGTCGGTAGGTTAACTTATCAAATAGATGTATTCAAATATGTTTTATCTTTTAATACCATTTTTCTACATATAATTAACAAGTATATTATGTAGATATATCGCGAGAAAACAACTAGTCAAACATAGCCAATAAGTAATTTAATACATAATTTTGTAAGACACGTCAATCAAGCTTAAATAAGGTCAAGACTTACAAAACGAGAACATAAATAAAATTATAATAAAGAAATTGAAACTAAAAGAAGCGATCATCTTGATACCCTCTATTTAAGAACCGTCTGAATATTCATCCATTACGTAAATAAGTGAGACGTTCATCTTAATACTATCATATCCTATTTCACAAATACGAGAAGGTGAAATAAATTTATCTCGAGTACATTTCATAGGTTTCTCTGACAACGTGATAATATTTCAGCAAACACAAGGAAAATATCGAATTTCAGCATTTCGTGTATATTTGGGGCTCTATAAAGTATCATGGGCTCATATACCGAATTAAGTTTCACATACAAATCGCTTATTTAGTTTAGCCTTTGATGATATTAGGAAATACATACTAATATTAAAAAAAAATGATAATGATACGGATGTTGATGATATTAAGAACTTTGAAGCGATTCAGCAAGTGTTAAAAGATTGTGGCTTTTTAAATAATAAATAAATACATCCAACAGTCACATACATGACCCCACAGTAAGATACGAGTGTGAGTTGTGTCGTGGATATTAGGAACTACGAGAGACTTCCGGTCTCACAACACCCAGACTCCGAAACAAATATTTGTGGATCACACAAACATTTGTCTCGGTGCGCGGATAGAACCCGTGGCCTCTCGCTTCACAGCCGGCTGCTCGCCCGCTGCGCCACGGTGGTTGTCAAGGCTTTTAGAAGATGTAGTCTTCATTATTGAAATCCTAATTATTATTACTACTAATTATAGGCAGGCATGACACTATCAGGATCTTAATGCTTATAAAAAAACGGCCACAAACCTCCGACTACTCTCGAAATACAAAACAAACTCTCCAAATACAAAGCTGAAGTACGCACATACATGAAAATAAAGATTATTCAACAAAAAATCGGTTAAAGCATCGAGAGAAAACCAATGTTTTCTGAATCCCACGAGGATTTGGCTTAACGCCGAATTTTTCTATTGTTGAGAAGCAGGCTTTTTACAGACGCGATTGAATTAAGATGAAGGCAGATTTGGGAAGGATTGAAATCAAAAATTGGAAACAAATGTTACGAAATCAATTTCCTACAAAGACGTTGGTGATAACTGTAGAAATAAGATAATCATATATCTTTAGATTAAAGGAAAAAATACGCATTGAATAGAGAACCTCTTTTTGAAGCGGGTTAAAATATAAAGTGATTTGAGATGTCTATTAAGATATTACAAAGTGACTTATACACTCAATGGATTAATTTGTAACTGTGTGTCTTTAGTTGACCCACGTGACTTTTAGAACCATTTACTATTAAGGTAGGCTTTCGATGCTGTCGTATTGCGTCAAACGTCAGTCGTGACTGTCAGTGTGTCGAAATTAATTGTCAAAGCCATACTGAATAAATAAATAAATAAATAACACCCAACAGTCACATACATAGTCCTGACCCCACAGTAAGATACGAGTCTTGTGTCGTGGGTATCGGGAACTACGAGAGACTTTCGGTCTCACAACACCCAGACCCCGAAACAAATATTTGTGAATCAGACAAATATTTGCTCGGTGTGGGAATCGAACCCACGGCCTCACGTTTCACAGTCGGCTACTCGCCCACTGCGCCACGGAGGCTGTCAAAGCTGCTGAAGGTGCCTGAGAAGCGTAAAAGTGCGGTTAAACGACGCGTGCTAGCCCGAGCCGAGCCACGGGCGAGGCGTTTGGCTACTCTCGTGTACACGATGTGGAAATATCGTCTTTAGCCTAAATGACGAAATGAGCAGGTCACTCACCTGATGGTAACAGTAATGGCCACGCCTGCTCATAAACAAAAAAAGCAAGACCACACAGAGCCTTCAATAATTACAAAACACTCCATGACATTGGACTGCGCTTGTCACTCCGAGACATAAAGGGTTAAGCCTCATAATGACTTGTAATTTCAATGGCTTCAATCCGAAAAATATCACACGGCTGTTTGGCGTCAAATAGATAAATAGACAAAGCGGTGTACATACCCAGACGGCCTCTCGCATACGTGAGGCCTACCACCTAGTTAAGTTTTGATAAATCACTACGAGTAAACAGTATGCGGCTCGGAATAGAACGCTGGACCATTAGTGACGCTATCGTTGAATGTTCTCACATAAATTATCGTGGTACACCGTATAAACGCGCAGACGGGCACCACTGGCCCTCGTGTCTGCCGCCTGATGCGGTTATCCGAAGTCTGCCTTAAAACGTAACAATTAAATTAATCATGATTTTTGTTATGTTTACGCGAATATTACACATTGAAATTAAACTATTTTAAACAGATTTAATCGCTGTTCTTTATTTTAGCTTCCTTTCGAAAGCTTTTCAACCTTCGTGGTCGCGGGGTGGCCTGAGATGTAGGTGGTCCCGAAAATTTAATGTTACATTGTCTACCTTCAATTCAAAATTGTTCGAATTAAAAAAAATGTGAATGGTCTTATCTTGTTTTTTTTTTTATGGCATAGGCCGGCAAACGAGCAAGTGGGTCACCTGATGGTAAGTGATCTCCACCGCCCATGTACGCCCACCACCAGAAGAATCATGGGCGCGTTGCCGACCATAAAGGAAAGGGATAATTAGGGATAGGGAAGGAGAGGGGGTTTGGGCTTCCGGATATCTCACTCACCATACGAAACTTTACGTCGGTTTTCTGTGAGACAGTGGTAATGACCCGGGCGAGCCAGCCCATTCATGCTGTAGACAAAACTGTCTACAGCGTGGCTCAACCACTCGTAGAATTTTTTTATAAATTAATGAGTAGCTATGAAGAACCGCAGTAATTTATATTTTACTTTTATTTGTTCAGGGTTCCACCTATCTTAATTCAGATCATGGTTTACTTGAAATACCAGATTTCATTGATATCTGTCAGCCATCGTTAGTTCGAATGATTAACAAATATACAAATTCAAACATCCAATCTTTCACGTTTATATTAAGATTTTCCGGGGACTTTTTCATTAAAACCAATAACTTAGAAAGGATAAAGTACACAAACCTCATGAGATCGTCTTAGTGCCTACACGCGCAAATGTGTTTGCATGAATATATTTAACCGTTTCATATACCTACTGTACGTAAGACGCAGTTCTATATAATCCCATTTGAGGCATTTTATTGAATATCGAAAACGTATTTGGATTGAAATGAGATCTTTTCGTATTGTTTTTTATAGACCTTTTTATCTCTCAGTGGAAGTTTGTCAGTGATTTTTTTTTGGTTGCCTTTTCAAGTCTCAAAGGTATTTTCCTTATGTACATTGTACGGGAGATTTTTCTTACGACATTTTACGTGCAAATATTATTTCTACTTTTTAGGTCTAGACATTAGAGTTATTAAAGCAATTTAAGCTTTTCATCATCATCATCATCAGCTACAGGACGTCCACTGTTGAACATAGGCGTCCCCCAAAGATTTCCAGACCGACCTGTTGGAAGCGGCCTGCATCCAGCGATTTCCTGCGACCTTAATCAGGTCAAATAATATGACCTCCCAAATGATAGGTCTACTACTTTTCATCATCATCATCATCATCAGCCACAAGATGTTCACTGCTGAACATAGGCCTCCCCCAAAGATTTCCAGACCGACCTGTTGGAAGCAGCCTGCATCCAGCGACTTCCTGCGATCTTTATCAGGTCGTCTGTCCACCTTGTAGGTGGACGTCCATCGCTGCGCTGGCCAGTACGAGGCCTCCATTCCAGAACCTTTCTGTCCCATCGATTATCGGTTCTTTTTATTATTATTATTACTTTTACCTTATCTTAAATAGTAGCGCAGCGGGCTAGTAGCCAGCTGTGAAACCAGAGAATCGAGATAAATGTTTGTGTGATCCACAAATATGTGTTTCGGGTCAGAGTGTTGTTAGACTGAATGTTTCTCGTAGTCCCTGATACCCACTACTGATCTTATTATAGGGTAAGGGTTTTTAGGTAGGCAGCGGCTTGGCCGTGCCCCTGGTATTGCCGATGCCATGAGCGGCGGTAACCGCTTACCATCAGGCGGGCCGCTTGCTCATCTGCCTATCAAAGCAATAAAGAAAGGGTAGGGACTATGTGTGTGACTGTTGGGTGTAATAATAATTATGTTATTGTTAAATTATTTTTTATCCTGACACGGCAAAGTGACAATCCTGGACCTGATGTTAAGTACATTACAGACCAAATATAATGTTCACCGTCAAGGGACATTGCGTCTTTCGGCAGTCGGCAGAATTATGCTGTCCCGAATTTACTGGATGATGTTATGGCACTGGCTTACTCCATAACGCGACTCGCCTGAATGAGCCACTGTCGCTGGTTTACCACCATGTGTGCGGTAGTCGCTATCCAGTCAGGTAGAAGATATTCAGGTACACTTCCACTAGCCAGCATTCGCACTACGAACTTTTTTTTTATTTGATTAAATGACGAGACGAGCAAGGCGCTTGCCTGATGCTATGCATATATGCTATATAAACAGAAGCAACACCACACAGAACTTTGGATTACAAAGCATTGCATGGTACTGAACTGCGCTCGTTACCCCGGGACATAATATGTTAAGTCTCATAATGCCCAGTAATTTTACTTCAATTTCCTTCAAACCGAAACACAACAGTGCTTACAAACTGTTGCTTGGCGGCAGAAATAGACAAAGGGGTGGTATCAACCTAGACGGCCTCTTGTATACGAGGGACCTATCTTGTACTTTTAATACTGAAATAAATATGTCAGTAACTTAAAAAAACAAGCGAGCAGTATTGAATTATGTATAAACGTCCAAAAAGAAATTACAACATAAATTTCTATAACAAAACAAAGAAGTAACTTTATTTCGTACACACAATATAAAACCCAGCCCGAACAATAGTCGGTAAAGATGTTTATTCACATGCCTTACGTTTGTTATTAACGCCATTAGAAGCCACGGAACAAACAAGTGAAGGCTATTCAGGTGTTATTGTGTTATACAATAAAAGTAACTCGTGTTAAGAACGTTAATCATCTCGGCCTGTGTCTTCGGGGATTTTTCCCCCACATTTCGCCTTCATTTCCCCTGAAACATTTCTGTTTCCGACTTCTGGGTAAACAGGCTTGTTTATCAGAAGACGACGTTGACACAATATAAAAGAACAAAGATTCTTTTCCATAATCAACACGGTTAAAGTTTTTCTTTGAAATAAAGGGTTTCTCATTCAGTATTCTTTTATACGAAAAGGAAATTTGAAATTTTATGAAGCATTAAATGTTCAGTTTATTTGGCTGGACACTTGGAATTATAATCTTTAGTTACGACCTATACATTTGTGGTTCTATGATGACATTAGAAAACTTTAACACTCTTTTACGTATTAGGTTAGATAAAAATAATTAAATAAAATATATAAATAGACCCAACAATCACACACATAGTTCTGACTTCATAATAAGATACGGGTATCAGGAGACTTTCGGTCTCAACACCCAGACCCGAAACTAATATTTGTGGATCACACAAAAATTTGTCTCTGCGCGGGAATCGAACTCACAGCCTCTCATTTCACAGCCGGCTACTCGCCCACTGCGCCATGGAGGCTGTCATTACATACATATGTATTTCATTAAAACTACAATGCGCTTAAACATCTCTCATCAAATTGTAACAAGACCTAGGGCAAATTAAAGCAATAAAAGACAGCCTTAAATAACTGTAATTAAACACCCTCAAATGCCGCAATAGCATTTGTTAAAAATGGCAATAATTCGGCCAGTTTAGTCGGTAACTAAAGTCGGGACAGCGTTAAACTGTCATCGGGCGGGTATGGGCGCGGGCGGGTGGAGGGCGGGCGGCCGTCATTTGTTTTAGTGTCACAAATCGCTCCCCGCCCGGACATGCCCTCGCCAAACGGAAACAGAGTGTTTCTAAACAAGTGCACTGTTTTACTTAACGGAAAAAAGACAACTGTATCGAGTTGTAGCTGTTTAATATCACTGTTTGGTTTTCGGCGGTTAAAAAGTATGACATGTAACAAAATATGTTTATTGGGCTGAAACATTTGTAAATGTTGATTCATATGTTAATTCTCAAAGGTTTTAAATTACAATATTAGAAATAATAACATTTTTAAATTCATTCATAATTCGGAATCTCGGTGCTGTACAATAAAAATGTTCCAGAACGTAATGTCGTCACACAGATACAATGCTACGCGAGGAACTTTGTAATTTTCATGTCCGCTGGCCAAATTAGTTTCGGGGCGAGCAGAAGTCAAGTGGCCGTATCTTTTACGCGAATACCCAATATTAACTTAAAACAATGTAACCAAAATGTGAAAGCGAAGCATAAAATTACCCAGAACAGTACAAATGTAATTAAACCTAACCGTTAAACTCAGACGTTGTCGTAAAAGTTAAGTAAAAGCCTCACAGAATCTTTGTTAGATTTACGTTTTATGTTTCTTAAAAGAACGAACAGAGAATAATTTAATAACGTTAAGTAATGATACATGAAATGTTTTCACAGTTTTATTTACTTTAAAAGACTAATAATAAAATCTCGTCAATATCTACTGTTTTAATTAAAACCAATGACCCGAGCAAATTTCTGAAATTAGAAATTAACTATTTACGAACTAACATTAATCCCTTTTTTATGTGGCTTCATTAATAGAGTTCAGATTAAGCTTTAAGCAAAATAAGGTTGTAAGAAAAAATCTAATAATATGTATAAAAGTAAATTTATTTATTCTACAAAGATATGGATTAGATAAAAAGAGTTTATATACTGATTTATAAAAAATATTTACAAGGACTATTATTCATGCTCGGTATATTTTTCTTGGAAAAATGAAACTCAGATATCACTGAATTACAATATCAATTTTGTAAGTAAACGTTAGATAATATTTGAAATGAGAAATCTTTTATAAAAACATATTTTAATATAATAATATTATACAAAGTAATCGATCTGACCCCAAAAAGTAAAAGCTAATGATACAGACCTACGTTATTAGTTCATTGGGATTTTGTCTGACACAAAAAGTTTAATATAATATGATATACATTTTATGGTTATATTCACAGTAAACTACAACGATTACATGATGAGTATTATATGATTATCACCTAGTAACAACTCAAATTAGATTGGGACTGAAAGTAAGCTAAGTACTGTTTTAACCAACATAAAAAGGAGGTTCTGCATTCAACCCGTATGTAAGTATGTAAATTTGTTGGCGATTTCCTCCAAAACTAATTAATTTATTTGTTCAATTCTTTCACCAAAGTTAAGAATTAGTATAATATAAATTAGTTTATTATACTTATGTCTTGATGGGTTTATACCCATAAAAGTACACCAATGTCATCAATATTTTCTATATTTTATGGCGTATTTCCGGAGTTTCATAACAGGTTTTGATATTTTTTTCGCTAGGGTGTGTTGGTTCTATTAAAGTTTGAAGTTAAAACTTTACCTCCAAAACACTGAAATCGGTGATCAAAGACTAATATTTCGTCATTTGTGCATCGATTTTCATGATTTCTTTACTTTAATAATTGACCAATCATTACGATACGACCGTGGACTCAGCCCGGTAGTACAGGCTGATTCAAAACCGAGTTAAATTAATTAATTAATAAATTAAAATTAAAATTTATTTTAATTTTTTTGTTAATTCAAATTTAGTTTTGAATCAGCCTGTACTTTCGAACAGGATAATATAAAACGTCTGACCATGTCCGATGTATGAGTCTCGACCATTCGTCGTCCGCATGTTACCATCTATTGTTTTAATTGGCTGCCGTAGATCTACCGGCCTGCAGGCAGTAGACATGTTGATGTGTGGAACAAGTTTATGCCGGCATTGTGATTTATATTGTTGAAATATTCCGGCTCTATTGTTGCACGGCAAATGGGTCAGCGAGTTTTTTAAACGCATTTTGCTTAGGCATAAAAATGAATAGACACTCATCTAGAGATACAGACACAATAAAGTGGCGCGATTAGTTTTACAAAGGACTATATTTTCCTCGCGGCTCCGTCCACGTTATCTGCTTTTTCGTGGATAAAAAACAGCCTCTGTTACTCAGTGATAACGTAGCTTTCTAACGGCAAAATAATTTTTGAAATCGGTCTAGTAGTTTTTAAGTTTATTCGTTACATACAATTTTTTTTTCTCTTTATAATATTAGTGTAGATAAAAAAATACGTTTGTTTGCTATTTGATGTGATGTTACATAAACGAATTAGTGATGATGAGTTTTACAATACTTTGCGTCAGGAAAAGGCATTTATGTTCAGCTGACGTCTTACTGCGGTAATTTTGAGTGCAGGCTAAGTCAAGGTAGTATTCACAAACAATACTTAAGTGAACTCTTTGATAAGTATCGATTTCTGTGTACATGATTGGTCAGTATTTATTTATCACCAAGAACTAACCAATGACGTATACAGAAATCGCTAAGTACTTTTTTTTACTAGCCCTGTATTATACATGTCCCACTGCTGGGCACGGGCCTCCTCAACTGAACGAGAGGGGCTAGGCCTTAGTCCACCACGCTGGTCTAATGCGGGTTGGTAGACTTTACATACCTTCGAAAAATCTTATCGAGTTCTCAGGTATGCAGGTTTCCTCACGATGTTTCCTTCGCCGTTAAAGCAAGCGATAATTAACAATTAATATACACGTAACTTAGAAAAGTCAGAAGTGTATACTCTTGGGGCTGGTTTCGAACCTGAGACTTTCGTCTCGACAGTCCGTATCACTCCCCGCTGAGCTATCGTTGCTTCTCGCTAAGTACTATGCGTTCGCAAACATTAAGAGGCCTCATAGTGTCATTTATATGAATATGTGGTTAAATCGGTGTATATGTGCTCGAAATTTTGCCCAGAATTTCGCTTCGATGACGACATGCGAAGTAATTACACTCACAGCATTTATTATGTCTATGACTGTGTGTTTTTGTTTGGCAATACCCATTCAATGTACAAAAACAATAGCAAAAATATTGAGTATTTATCAGATATATTGCAGTTGTGGCGGAATCATTTATTGAATACAAAAATAAATAAAAATTCTGACGTGCATTCAGAAAATGTGAACTGGACTTGGCTGCTATGAAAGGTTTTAATTCGCAAACAATAAAATGGGAAGAAATTTACTGTATTGTGTTGTGCGATAAAATAATTTATTTATGGCAACTATTATAGTAAATGAACGCGCTGACTATTTTATAAGAGGACTTTTAAAAACATAAACTCGCACCTATATCCCCGAAAAGGTAAGCAGATTGCTTCTGACGCTGCTACCAGACTAATGAAGCAATTGGAAAAAAAACTTTAAAAATAAATTCTGAAATGAATACGTAACTGATAAAACATTGCATGCCACGTCTGCCCCTAAACAGAAGCAACACCACACAGAACTTTGTGTTACAAAACACTGCGTGGCACTGAACTGCGCTCGTCACCACGAGACATAAGATGTTAAGTCTCATAACGCCCAGTAATTTCACTGACCCCAATGTCCTTCAAACGGATACACAACAGTGCTTACACACTGCTGCATGGCGGCAGTTATAGACAAGGCGGTGGTACCAACCCAGCCAGCCTCTCGCATACGAGGGACTTACGTTACAAAAAACACGTTTACCAAAAATAAATGACGCCATCGCTTGCAAGTGTATTGTAACCGATGGCGTAATTTATTTTTCACGGACATTTGCAAAAACAATAATTGCTACCTACCGCCTACCCGCAGACCACACAGGGCTGCGCTTTGTTCCTCTGTTTGTAATTGAGCGTGTTTGATTTGTTTTGTGACAGTTGGTGCATTCTGCATTGCGCCCACGATATCCAAGACATCAATGAACCGATGGAAAAATGAGTCTTTCACTAGAAGCTTTTAAACATTTTAAGAAAAATATAAAGGATTACAAAGGACTTTTTTTCTGCCTGACGTGATTTTGCGGTGAATTTGGTATTATGTGGGACGACAGGCCGTCTGACCCCACAAGCCGGGATGAATCCAAGTCTAGCCAATACCAAGTCCGTTATTCAGAGTATACTATGTGCAGCTGAGGTTGGCTTTGAGTCTAAGATGTTGTTGACACATTTCTACTCCATTCAAAAGAACACAAAAGCAAAAAATGGCCCCCAATATCACCAATTGTGAGGCAATATGATTTATAAGCTAACCGTTAAAAACTCTTGAAAAAAACATTAGTTATCTTAAATTGCTGTTCAGACTTTTAAACACAGCTAAGAACCATCTCGATTAAATCAGCTTCCAATAAAAAATCTTTATTGAAAATTGTGAGTTTCACATTTAGGTGCTACGATGCCACAGAAAGAAACAAAAAAGACAAAGAGGTTATTGTAACATCCCTCTTTTTTGTTGTTGGTTAAAAATTGCAAAATTTGATTTGAGAACATATTCTAGAAACGGATATTATTAATTTGAATGGAAACAAAAGAAAAATAAACAATCATATCTTGAAATATTTAAAAGCATTTTATAGTATGAAATCAGTGTATAAAAATAATTATTTCTAATAAATAATTGTTACTCATTGAGATAAAACTAATTTAAACGGATCTTATCGCGGTCTTATCTTATCGCGGTGGTCACAGTCCACCCCGTGACCACGAAGGCTGTAAAGCTTTCGAAACGTCGCGTCGGGACCATAATTAAAATAAAAAAAAACCGCGATAAAATCCGTTTAAATTAGTTTTATTTCAATAAAAATAATTAGTTTATTAATTCGCTTATTCATCGGGAATACCATAGATGAGTGTTGAAAAACCACATATCTAATTCAATTTGTTTAGTTGAAATAATGTTAAAGATGTATCTTTAAATAAATTTCGGAAACATTTTCTTTTAGTGTGACAAAAGAAGAAATCCTAGCTCCGTTAATTGTCTACAAAGGAGGGTTTAAATTTAACACAAAAGTTTATTTACTGTTTATTTCACTCAATCGCTGAGTAAATCAATAAGGAATTTTATGTGCAAACGTTGTTCCTTCAGTAATTACTTTGATCGCTGCAGGAATGCGTCTACGTGCTTTATATGCCGACTGTGAACTCTTAATTGTACTTTTAGTTCGTGACTTGCATGTTAAGATTTTTATAGGCTAAAATTTTTGCTTTTTTGAATTTACAGTAGTAAAACTTAATCTTGGAATCTGTATAATTAATAGTCACGCAGTTTTATGATAAATTTATATTTACTTTGTATTACTAGAGTATTATTTTATATTACATTCTAATTATATTTTTGTAATAGCGCAAGTCATGCATCACTTTTTCACTGCGGTTAGAGGGTGCAAATCTGTCGTTTGCAACCATATAATAGGTAATAAACTCCATAAAGTTTTAATTATTGCTGAGATTCACTGTCGAAGAATCCCAACAAAACCGGGAACAATTCCGAATCCATTCAATTATCCAAACTTTTTAATTATAATATTAATAAGAGCTCTCACTTTCAAAAGAAAGAATACTGAAGGCACAGAATAAAAAACTCCTTAGAAATCCGCGTTAGCCGCAGCTGTGAACTGTGAATTAATGCGAAAACAATAAACCTTCGCAGTGGCACAGTCCAAAAATAGACAACGAGGAGCGAATAAAAATTAAATCCAAACGGTTATTAGTGCCCGCGGACGAAAGTAGGTTGGTGTTGAGTTAGTGTGGGTGAACAACTCCGTAATAAACGTCACGACAAGAGAGATAGGAAATTAAACGAAACTAAAGCGAAGTCAGTCGTGCCAACATCTGGGGGACGAACTTTGGGGAGTTCCTTCACGGATTTGAGTTGGAAAAAAACACTAAATTAAGAAAGGGAGATTTGTTCTGTTTACTGTAGCTGCGAGCGACAGGGCAATAGTATATTTTATTTCTTACATGCACGGGGTGTTTTAAGAAATTAGGGGATTAAATTAGGGTATGCAAAAATGACTTACCTTTTGGCAGTGGCTCTATTACGACTTTCACAGCTTGTACAGTAGTTAATCCGAACAAAATCCACAACAGAGCCATGGCGCTTCTTAAAAAATGTCGCAACTCGTCCATCTTGATTTTATTTTAAACTACGTATACCACATCGCTTATCTGGAACAAGGAAATTGAGAGTTAATTAAAAAAAGCTAAGTTTGTGATTTTTGGGGCTTAAATACATATAATTCATTGGCTGAAGTAAAATCGATTCCATACGTCATTAATCTAGATCAAATCATTCATCTCTAGGCTCGACCAATTGAATTCAAAATGGTCTTATTTAATAAGTTGACTAACAGCCGGTTTCAATGAACAATCTTAGATTGACTCTCCCGCTCGATGAAATATTTTATTTCTTAAAGTTTGTAGACACTATCATTTTATTTGACAGTTAATATCGCAAAATAAATTCTATATTTTTAGAGACAGCAGGTATAAGTCTGGAACGTATTTTATTAGATTTTTCACAACTTTTATAAACCTACAATGTTTTTGTTCCCGCGTATTTCTACTTATTTATAATTTATGCAAACGTTCTGGAAGTTAAAGTAAATATAGTGATATTAGTTTCAATAGTTCTTCATTTTATTTTGATCTAAATGATTTTACATTCGTAGTATTATATTTAATAAATAAAACAAACTACGTTGGGGGCGCATTTGTATTGCGTATGCGGTACAACTGCTGTGCTGAGGTCTCGGGTTCGATCTCTAGGTCGGCTAAAGTGATATTGAGTTTTTCTGTCACGAAATACTCAATATTAGCTCAGAGTCTAGAATTGTGCCCGGTATGATGATAGTGGAACATTTTCAGATCAAGACAGTGATATTCCCGAGAAGTGTGAAGAAGAATGTAATGAGAGTGAAGGAGGCCAAAGTGGTATGCAAGGATCTAACAGTGGAAATCATTTCTCTGCCTTATGGGAATAGATAAATTTGGGAATGGATTATGGGAATAGATTTGGGTATGTATAAAAAATATATTGTATATTAATACAATATGTTAAATACATACACAATATATGTATGTTGTATATGAATTGTGGGTCAAGTATCGCTCGTATACTCGCACTAAAAACTCGCAAAAACACTCGCACACTATATTTACGATCAACGTAGATAATTACTGGATTATCATACAAACCGAAGTAAAAACATTATTTTCTTCCAGCCTATAATAATAATGATAATAATGATTTCTTACATTGACGCGAATATTACTCATTGAAATAAAACTAATTTAAACGAATTTTATCACGATTTTTTATTAAATTGAGGCAATTGATATTAAAAAAGACGAATTTCACAAACGAAAATAGTTGGAAGCTAGCACAGGCCTGAGATCCGATTATACACTTAATTAAATCGGTACCCAAAAGACCAACCGACAGACCAAATACTGTGAACTCTTTCTGCGTAGATCGGACCATCAACAAAAGTTCATAATTCTAAACGGAAGGTAGACAATGTAACACTTACATTTCGGGACAACTTACATCTCAGTCCACCCCGTGGAATAGCTTTCAAAACGCCGGGACCAAAATTAAAATAAAAACCGGGATAAAATCCGTTTAAATTAGTTTTATTTCAGCCTGTTATCTTCAAATTCAACAACATACAGACGGCGGCGGATCAGAAAGTTTAACTTTTTCCTGTTATTATTCATGAATGCAAAGGCGTTAGATATTAGGCGAAATCACTTCACAAGTTGAAGGATCGGATTTGAGAGTTGAATTAGATCTTGTCAATATTACGTCGAGCTGTGGCTGATTCCACTGATGCGATAATGCTTGCCAGCCTATTCCATATTTCGTTCAATTCAATTTTCCTAACATGTAGTGATTTTTCGCGGATCAGTTTCTATATTTCTATTATTGGCAACATTTTCTGATGATTTGGATGACTTCCTTTTTATGGTTTCGTATTAAAATGGTAAACAGAGCCTTTGTATGATCACTATCACCACATAGGTAGATTACAAAAAATCAGAGTGAAGGCAGGTTAGCTGTAAGGTTTTGTACGGTGAGTAAGCTTTCTGGAGGCCTACTTTTTTATTTCCAACTTACTTAAATTATATATATTGCTACTGCTTACTTTTTTGTTATAAAAGTTTAGAACTAAAAAATTGCAGGCTGGTGCCTTTTGTATGGTGAGATATTCGGAGGCCTAAATCTCCTCTTTTCCAATTCCTTAAATTATCCCTCTGTCCATAATTATCCTGATATTATAGGCAATCATGAGTGGTAGAGTTGACTTACCATCAGGTGACCCGCTTGCTCGTTCTTTGCCTTATGCTCTAATAAAACAGTTCCACCCAGAAAACACAACCATAATTACTTCCTTTGACGAAACAATAAGTAAATATGTTGTCTCTTATTCTCTATTGAATACACCGGACAAAATTAAGCAAATGCGTAAAGCAGTAATAATAGATGAGTGTTTCTAATTGTGCGCCGGGTAAGCTGTGATAATTGCTGCATGCATCATTAGTAGGATGGTAGTTTGTGTGAGATAGTCTTTCCCTCTCTGGCGTATACTCGTTTAGTTTCGGTCCGTCTGAATCTAGGCTTTGAATACAAAAGAACGGAACCGCGTGATTAGTAACTAGAAATTATTTTTTCATTTGTTAATTATGCAGTTTTCACAACTGAATATTGCTGGCGAAGGGTTGTAGGTCCGGAGGTGACAGTGTCTTTTGAATTACTACGGACATATTATTAGAATGTTATGTTTTGTACGGAAATAGCTAATCCTTTCTTAAATTATATCGTTTAATTTTCCAAAAGCTTAATCTAGTTTGGCTGAAATGATATGAATTTCCCAAGTTTTAGTTAATTATCTTTTTAATATAGATCAAATTAACTTATTATAATTGTTTCTTTTTTGTTATTACTTTGTTAGCCAGACGAGCTAGTGGCCTGCCTGATGGTAAGCGGTCACAGCCGCTCACGGACATCGTCAATGCAAGGGGCATAGCTAAGCCGCTACATACCGCTGAAGAAATTGCTCTTTTCAAGCCTCGTTTAGCGCTCTGAAAACACCCAAGGCAGGGAGTTCATTCTAGAGCTTACTACTTACAGAGCTTACTGCTTACTGATATCAGCTGATATTTCTCTATTTAAACAAGTTATTCAAACATCTTTTCAAGTACTGAAATTTCCTTCAGTGCTATGGCATGTTTTAATTTTGAAATATATCAACTAGCAACCCTCGTCGATGGAAAATTGATTCCCCTTGAAGACACTTAGGTGTTCGTTCGCACTTCGAGGGTGAAAGTCTGTACACGAAGACGTTCTAATTACGCTTGTAGGCGTGTTCAATCTTACGTCACCTGATTAAAGCATCAAAGATCCAACCTGGATCCGCTCTGTAATTATTTGACCTCAGCGTGTCACTTTTATACAACGAAGGTGTATTCAGCTCGGTACAAGTAAGGATTCATTGCGAAATTGACGTCTCATTAGAGGCTGTGTTTTTTTCTCATTTATGAGAACGTTCAGGGCACGTTATTTGCTTTGTATCGTAATGATTATACGAAGACAGATATTAGTGTTGACATGACGTGTATATTGGGCTTGATAAAATTACAAAGAAGAAATTGGTGGTTCAACTAAATCATGACCAAATGCTGCTCATATCAACTAAATAAGATATCTCTAGAACACGTTTTGTAACTTTTATATAAACTTATACATTCTTGTCCATAGACAAAATTAAATTCATCTATATTCCTGTCTAAAACATCGCCTTAGGAAATCCGTTCAGCAATTTCGTCATTCATAACACCTCGTGCTCTTCAAATCCCATATAATAATGAGACAAGCTCCGGCCCCTTTGAAGAAAATTTTTAATGAAACACCCTGGAAAGGATATAAAAGCCTCGTCTATCTTTAAAACGTAATTGAGCCAGGTTCACCGACACTTTTTTTACAGATATTCTGTTTTGTATCATATATTACATATCATATAATATACTGCATCTGTTTCACTACCATTAAGTTAAATAATAATTAATAAAAAAAAAAATACTGGGCATTATGAGACTTAACATCTTATGTCTCGGGGTGACGAACACAGTTCAGTGCCATGAAGTGCTTTGTAATTCAAAGTTCTGTGTGGTGTTGCTTCTGTTTATGGGCAGGCGTGGCGCTTACTACCAGGCGATCGCCTTGCTCATCTCGTCATTCGATCAAATAAAAGAAAAATAAAAAGTTGTTTGTATTTGTATTTACAACAGAAACTTTGGTGTGCGGTTTTTTCTAAGCACTTCAGCAAAGTGACTTTCCTATATTTTATGAATCGATACTTAATTCTGTGTAGGTAGCTCATGGAAAAGCATTTTAGTGGAATAGCTACCACTCATATCGAAACGCTTTTAGAATTTCAAATATGCCCACATTTCGTAGTTTACGACTCATAACCAAAACAATGAAAAATTCATCTGAATTCTTATAATAACTCAGTAGGTGAGCCCTATTAACTCTCCGTCGAAATTAGTGGAGTTGCTATTAGTGAAGTGTGAAAAAAATGTAATTACACCCTCGTCGGGTCATTTACAATAGTTAGCGGAAACTCTCAACTCCCGTCATAGCGCAACTGCAGTTGGAACTGTCGACAGTTTTTTTTACTG
Source organism: Amorpha juglandis (assembly GCA_949126905.1). Classification (NCBI taxonomy): domain Eukaryota; kingdom Metazoa; phylum Arthropoda; class Insecta; order Lepidoptera; family Sphingidae; genus Amorpha; species Amorpha juglandis. The sequence goes on from OX421380.1 coordinate 7,252,917, forward strand.
TGGATATTTGAAATAATTATTATAGCCAGAAATACGGCTTAAACTATTTTTAATGGCCCGATGCAACTTTAATGCGGTTAATATTTATTTACTTATTCGTTTTAAGGCCGAATTTTGAATCTTGGTGGAACCAGAACCTAGTGGTGAAAATTCAAAAATCTATGCTGTGGTCTCACATTCGAACCCCGGGTCGGGTAAAAGTGATATTGAGTTTTCTATCACGAAATGCTCAGTATCAGCCTGGAGTCTGGAATTGTGTTCGGTATGGCGATAGGCTCGCCCCCTATCACATCATTGGACGGAGGTACGCATGGCGAAATGTCACCTACATTTACTACACCTACATACTGGTTACACCTCTGTCTACCCCCTCAGGGATTACAAGCGTGAGTGTGTATGTATGTACATATGCAAGAAGTAAGTATTGCATTGCATAACAGTCCTGGAACATATATAAGAACAGTCCAATGAATCAAATCAAAGAAAAACTGCCAGTAAAGTAGTAGTAGTACAGGTGTTTAGTGGTTAAACACAATCAAACATTATCATTAAGATGATCAAATGAATCATCGTGCGAATCAATATACATTTGGAAATCACAGAGAGCAAATGACAAATATATAGATATAAATTAAATTTACACAAAATTAAAACCCAAACAGCTTTATGATTCTTCATTAAATTCAAGACCGTCTGGTGCATTTGTTAATTTATCGACGCCATAAAAATGTGGCTCGATCACAGCCAACGATGGCATCTTACTCAAGGAATAATCGAACGGTATTACAAGCAGATAGTCTGTAGGAGACAAAAGAATATTTTCTAGCCTATTATCAAAATTATGGACGTCAAGAGACAATGCCAGTCTTCACTCGGCTTCGTCTTATTTTAATTGCTTCGTCTCAAGAGGTGGATTGCGTTTTATGACGGAATAATGCTGTGGGCGTTTTGGCTTTATTGTTGTTTGTAAGGAGTTTACGGGCCACCGAGCTCGGATTATACTTTTAGATCCAAATCCATATATGGTGTAACGTAGGTTTGAATCTTGGATGGAAATCAACAACGCTTAGTAGCATAAATCTAGAGGCGTCTGTATCCGTAGTTAATGGTTGATGCGAGGCGGAAGTAGCGATAGCTCAGTGGGGGACGGACTGTTTAGACGACAATAGAAGGTTCGCTTTGATACTTCATTCGACCCGTTCGAAACCGGTCCTAAGAGCATATATACCTACACCTCTGACTTTTCTAAGTCATATGTGTGATTATCGCTTGCTATAACAGTAAAGGAAACGCCGTGAGAAAATCTGCGTATCTGAGAAGTTCTCGATAAGAATTTGAAAGGTATGTGAAGCATGTAACCCGCATTAAGCCAGTATGGTGGACTAAGGCCTAACCCCTCTAATTCAATCGAGAAGTTTTGTGCCATGCAATTGGAGGTATATAATATAGATCTGATATTATTATTCGATATTGGAATAATTTAGGGATTGCGAAGGGAAAAAGAATTGGGGCGTCCGGATATCCAGATGGTAAGCGCCACCTCCCTGCCCATATACAGAAGAAATACCACACACAATTTTGAATTACAAAAGCACTACATGGCCCTGAACTGCGTTCGTCATCCCAAGATATAATAGTTGGCCTTATTTAATAACATGTTTAATTACATTGTCAATACATAATATATAACTGCTAATCATATTGTCCCTTATAAACTGCACATAATGATATGTAATGCAGAAAATTACTGATTAATTCTTATTAATCGATATTAATTGGAACCTACTTGTAATAACATCTTATTCTACCTGCCTTTATCCCACATATAATGGGGTAGGTGCAACATGCTTTTTTACACACCCTACAGAAAGATTTGGCTTATAGTTTTTACGACCGACCGCCTGCCCGGTGTCAGCTCCTCTAGGGAGAAAACGCACCCAGACCCGAAATAAATATTCTTGGATCACATAAACTTTTGTCTCAGTGCAGAAATCGAACCTGTGGCCTCTCGCTTCACAGCCTACTCAAATTGAGTTAAATTGGGTTAACAATTGCTAATCCACTCTATACTCCACATTAATCTCATTACTTTCAGAAATAATAAAGTAATATAAAATATATTTTGGTAAAAATAAGCTGAAATTAATTCAGCTATAATATGAACGCTAAGTATCAATCGACTTTAAATGATTTATTGCAGAAAAACCTCAATCCATTCGTGCAATTACCACTCGTTATCGAGATAAAATCTTTTTAAATCTCTTTCATAATTACGATAAAAACACTCATCAGTAGCTCATTCATCAATCAACCATAAGTTTTATAGTGATAACTTTTTGCTGTGGATAATATCTCGATCTCTATAATCGATATCTATCTCGGCAAAACCTAACTTAATTACTTTTGCATGAACTATTCGACGTCGGCAAAGGCAAAAGCCCAGTTAGGTTTTTCAATATAATTGATATGAAATAATATAAGTATTTTATCGTAAAACATAGCAGAGAAAATATACGGTCAAAGGGTAATTGGAACCAAATGTTGTATCAATTCAGTGATATTTCGAACGATTAATTCCATAAAAAATAGTATTCCACGGTTTATAACAAAATAAAAACAAACATTATTCAATTTAAAATACACCACCCTCTAAAATAAGCGATTTTCATTAAGTTCGGCATGGGTATGCACAAAGGCAAAATATGCTGGAGGTACCAAGGCAGATGCAGGTGTTACGAACACAGCCCTTTGTACAAAGAAATCTAGTGGGCCTGTCTCCGGCAACAAAGTGGTGTTATACACATACGGGTATGGTCACTGGAAGCATACCTGCGAGAAAATTACACTTTTGCTTAAATAAAATGTGCTTACATGAAATTATAGCGCATCCAATTTAACTATATGAAGAGAAAAAAATCACCTTTTAAAGCATAAGCATTGCGCGTACGGCCAAGTGTGAGATTTTTTTTTACTTAAAATTGAATAAAACAAAATTAGGGCCTTAGTTATAATATAAACGTGACTTAAGCACTGATTAGTGAAACATCCCTTAGTCTTTCGCTCTCAACGCGATATATAAAATTGCTACAAAGAGAAATCCCCCTGGAACCCTATCGAATACATTCGGTCCGTTAAAAACAATCATTAATATCTTCCCACATTTAGCGTAAATATCTCAAAACATGCATAAAAGTACATTAGAATTTAAAAAATCCTCTTTTTTGACGTCATTTTGTTGAAAATGTTCAAAAATACTAACTCAATTTGCCGTAGACAAGTATTTTCTACCAATATTATACGTCGAACCGTTCAGTGTGATCCACGATACGAGAAAAGCTGACCGTATACCACTAAACGGATTATTACAAAATATTGGCGAATCTCAACATAAGTGGGTGGAAATATTGTACGTCCAATGTAACAATGTTACCGTAAACCATGTTAGTTTGTTTGGTTTTATGTATTTTCCCTTTAGTATTTTTACTTTTATTTTATACTAGCTTTTGCTCGCGGCTCCGCCCACGTGATCAAACAAACAAACAAACAATCAAACTCTACAGCTTTATAATATTAGTATAGATTTGGGTAGCTTAGCAACGGAAGCCTTCAAATAATATTATTTCGGTAGCTTAGCAACGAAAGCCTTCAAATATTAATAATTTTCCCCGTTTTTGCAACATTTTTCACTGATTCTTCGCTTCTAATGGTCGCAGCGTAATGTTATATACCCTAAAGCCTTCCTCGATAAATGGACTATCCAACACAAAAAGAATTTTTCAATTCGAACCAGTAGTTCCTGAGATTAGCGCGTTCAAACAAACAAACAAACAAACAATCAAACTCTACAGCTTTATTATTAGTATAGATTAGGCCCTTGTCCACCACGCAAGTTTATATTTTAAGTTTAAGTTTTTGAGTGGTAGAGCCACGTTGTATACCGTTTTGTCTACAGCATGAATGGGCAGGCTCAACCGGGTCGTTACCACTGTCTCACAGAAAACCGACGTAAAGTAGCGGCTTGGCTGCTGCGTTTCGTACGGTGAGTGAGAGATCCGGAAGCCCAAATCCCCTCCCCTTCCCAACCCCTAATTATCCCTTTCCTTTAAGGTCGACAACACGCCCATGATTTTTATGGTGGTGGGCGTACATGGCGGGTGGAGATCACTTAACATCAGGTGACCCACTTGCTCGTTTGCCGGCCTATGATATAAAAAAAAGTTATATAACATTTTAATATATGAGTGACTGCATACTTATATATCAACTGAGCATCTCCGTACTTAAAAAGTCGGTCCGGCTATTATCATCAACTAGCAGCAATCGTTAAGCCAAGCTGGAGGGCATCGCGCCGCTTGAAATCTTTGACAATAGGTAGGTAACCATTACCATATATAGCCAACCAGGTTTAGAAAGGAATATATAATTTATATAATATTAGCCTTATTCTTTCATTAAATGGTATTTAATTTAGAACCAGCGCATTTTTTATAGAAACCTTTAACAAAAGCAACTAAAATTATTACGAGTATTATGTCACTACACAGATACAACGAATACTAACATTAATAGAGGAGACAAACGTTTTAACTCAGAAACGTCTGCACTCCAATGGTTTCAACCCCAACGTCCCAACATTGAAACTTTATTCTAATTTAATTATTTCACTTTTCTTTCCATTTCAAAACTCCTGGACGCGATAGCAGTTTGCATGTTTGGCACTGTATTGCCATTCCGATACAGTCAACTCACTAACAGCCAGCCAGATAACAGCATGCCAGGCACAAAAGAAACTGCCAGATAAAAATGGCGGAACGACATAGAGCGCGGCGACGCTCGACATTGCACTTCTAATATTTTTGCCTTTTGATTTGGTTGTGCCGCCGTCAACCCGCGATTGCTTTTGTTTCCCATTTTCAATTAAAAACGAGCAAATAAAATTTTGTGATGAGTTTCAGTGATGATACTAGTTCAGCTGCAGTCTACACTTGCGTACGCGTTTTTCAGTAATGTTAGATAGAAATCAAGAAACGAATGTACTTTTTTTTCTTGATTGAATGACGAGACGACCAAGGCGCTCGCCTGATGGTAAGCGCCAGGCTTGCCCAAAAACAGAAGCAACACCACACAGAACTTTGAATAACAAAGCACTGCATGGCACTGAACTGCGCTCGGCACCGGGAGACATAAGATGTTAAGTCTCATAATGCCCAGTAATTTCACTGGCTTCAATGTCTTTCAACCCGAAATACAACAGTACTTACACTGTACACAACATACACTGATACCGAAATACAACAGTACACTGTTGCTTGGTGGCAGAAATAGACAAAGCGGGGGTACCAACTCAGACGGCCTCTCGCATACGAGGGACCTTGTACTTAATATTCTATAAGAGTAGCCTATATATTTCAACAGTAAAAAATATGTAGCTAGTAGAAATGTCATAACTACAAAAGTATAAACAATTGTCACGTACTAGACTACTACCACTAGCATAAAGACACTTCCTATTCCATTTTTCTCGAACACTCTCCAACTAATACCGCGGCTTAAACCTTATTGAACCATACTGCATCTGAAATTTTACACTCAGACGACGCACATATGAATATAAAACCAAGTATGGATTTGCAGTTGCCTGCGTTCTGTGAAAATAAGCAGCGAATTTTCACACCCTCGCTTTTAATGGTCTGGTTAGCAAGACAGACAGCAAAAACACTCAACCCGTCTAGGGGCAAATTGAAAAGTTTATTACGAAATACATTTTGCGTACAAGGATTCGTCCCGTTTAAAAAAAATAATTTGGTATTGTTTAATGCGTTAAAATTTACTTATCTATAGTATGCGACTTTTGGTATATCTGTTGTTGATGTCTGCGACTAAGACTGAAGGAATCATCAACACAAATGTATATTTACCACAAATACGATAAAATAAATCACGAAGCACGCGTTAAATCTCAGTACGAGTATAAATGCAAGATACTTCGGCGCACATCCTCGATCCTAGCCCGCTATCAATATAAAATCCAATCAGGTGCGGTAAACATTTTTTCCGACGGTACGATCTAATTTCGGGATGGTATACGACTCTTGTTATATCTGTTGTTAATGCCTGCGACTAAGACTGAAGAAATACATCAATCAACACAAATGTATATTTACCACAAATACGATAAAATAAATCACGAAGCAAGCGTTAAATCTCAGTATGAGTATAAATGCAAGATACCTCGACGCACATCCTCGATCCTAGCCCGCCATCAATATAAAATCCAATCAGGTGCGGTAAACATTTTTTCCGACGGTACGATCTAATTTCGCGAAGGTATGCGACTTTCGTTATATCTGTTGTTAATGCCTGCGACTAAGACTGAAGAAATAAATCAATCAACACAAATGTATATTTACCACAAATACGATAAAATAAATCACGAAGCAAGCGTTAAATCTCAGTACGAGTATAAATGCAAGATACTTCGGCACACATTCTCGATCCTAGCCCGCCATCAATATAAAATCCAATCAGGTGCGGTAAACATTTTTTTCCGACGGTACGATCTAATTTCGCGAGGCGGCTCCGCGGTGAGGCGCCTCTTCACAATATCCACAAAGTAGCGAAAGTGGCGCGAAGTGCTCACAGGCGCAGCGCAGACAATCCGGGCTTGCCATTGTTGTCTTTGATTTAGCCACCGCAATGAGTTGCGCGTCACTAACCTACTCCGTATTGCGAGGAGTCACCTTCTAATCTAGCGTGTTTATTACTAAAAGATTAAAAAATATTATTCCATCAAATCAACTTTTATAGACAGCCTCCGTGGCGTAGCGGGCGAGTAGCCGGTTGTGAAGCGAGAGGCCGCGGCTTCGATCCCCGCACCGAGACAAATGTTTGTGTGATCCACAAATATTTGTTTTGTCTCTCGTAGTTCCTGATACCCACGACACAAGACTCGTATATTACTGTGGGGTCACGACTATGTGACTGTTTGTGACTGTTGGGTGTATTTATTATTATTATACTTTCGGAAGGAAAGTGGTGATTTAAAGATATGTCGAGTTAATATACTTCTGGAAACTTTTAAAAGTTATTGCTATGGTGGGCATATTAATCTTATTAATTTATTATTAATTAGCTTTTGATCGTTGTTGCATCTCTGTCAGAGCCTATATGTAGTAATTTATGTAGCTTTCTATAATATTTCTATAGATCCCGAGTTTATCTATAAATGTATTACCTACAAATAAACAATCTAAGAATTTCTTGCTTTTTATATACGGTCTCACGCCTGTAATCCCCGAAGGGGTAGGCAGAGGTGTACCACCACGTTTCGCCGAGCATATCTCCGTCCCATGATGTGATAGGGGGCGAGCCTATCGCCATACCGTGCACAAATTCCAAACTCCGGGCTGATACTTAGCATTTGGTGATAGAAAAACCCAAAATCACTTTTACCCGACCCGAGGCCCGAACCCGAGACCTCAGGATAGTAGTCGTACCACATGCGCAATACAACTTAGCCGCCGAGGCAGTTTTAACTTTTATAATGTTTTTTAAAATATATTAATATTCCATTGACTGATGAAGAAATATGATTGGCAATATCAATTTGGCATGCTTTTTAACGTTCAGATAAGTATATAAAAATCAAATTGTCCGAGCTCTTAATGATATTAAATCGTTGGTGTTATTAAACGAAAAACCCTGAGATATTTTCATTTCATCACGTCATTCATATTAACTCCGAGAGCTACCTAAATATGCACGCAATTTTCATCCATTCCATTCCTAATGACTTTCACTGACACGGCGCTAAACCCCTCATTTTACACTTTGACGCGTTCACTTACGCCTAGTCCTGTCGCGATGACATTTTCCAATGGAAGCAAAAATGATTTGCAAAATAATAAATCCTATTTTCCTGCACACAGAGTTTAAATTTGAACGAATTTATTCTTCGAGCAGGGTAACTTTTGTCTATTCTGAGTCTTCAAGGATGAAGTATAATTCGAACGTAAGTTAACACGGCCTAACCGCGTCATTGTTTTATGGAAATTCAACCTTAGTAGGCCCAATTAAAAGATAGAACTGTTTGGCAAATAAATGATAGATGTGGTTATAACAGTGTACATTTTTAGCTGTCGTATCGTTTCGTCTATCGGTAATATGAGACTGGGTTCGCACCTCTGAACAACAGAACCTTACTTTTTTACACTTTATGGAAAAACTGTACCAACATTAATCCGTTTTCACGTGGTGTCGCGTTACGTTTTACTATATGGTAGATTCCCCGTATGTGAGAGGCCGTCTGGGTTGATACCCTTTGTATTTTTCTGTCGCAAAACAGCAGTGTGTAGGCAGTGGTGTGTTTATTTGAAGCCAGTGATATTACTGGCCATTATAAGACTTAACATTTTATGCCTCAGGGTGAACGCAGTCCAGTGCCATGTAGTATTTTGTAAGTTAACATTCTGTGTGGTGTTGCTGTATACAGACAGGTGTGGCGCTTACCATTATGCGAGTGACCTGCTGATTCCATCATATATGCCATTATATACAATGAATATATTAATCTTGCTTAACAATAATTCTGTGCGTATTTTATTAACAACAACTATATAAATCAAGTCACCGAAAGATACTGCGACTCTACAATGAAATGCTACTATATGTTACATCCACGATTATACATATCCAATATATTATATTCGAAATTTAAAAGTATTTCAGTACTTTCAAACCATCAATACCGTGAGAACATGGAATCTTTTAATATGAAATATATTTCCTAACGCAGTTCCTTCATAAAATAATAATGAAGCTAGTCAAGAATACCGGAGTCTGACCAATATTCAACGTAGCGCCGACGCGTGCCAGATATTCCACGACCAAGTATGAAATATGGAGGTGAGGCGCATGTGACTATCTAGCCACTGTTAAGGGGAAATTCTAAAACTGAACACTGTCTACCTTGGAAATTAACATTGAAATATTTCTCGAACTATTAGCGCGGAGTTAAAATTTTCGACGGTTAATTCACTCACACATTTTACCAAAGAAGGCAAAATTAATTAAACACGAAATTAAAATAATCAAATCTAGTATCAGCCCTATAATATATTGTACCCACTGTTGGGCAAGGGTCTTGTCTACTGAATGAGAGGGGTTAGGATTTAGTCTAGAATGCCGGCCATATGCGATTTAGCCGACTTCACTTACCTTCAAAATTCTTATGGAGAATTCTTAGGTATAGATATAAAAAGCAGGGATATCTCAGTTGAAAGTACATAGTAACATCTTGATTAAACCGGTCAATAAAAATTTACTCCATATTAATTATTATACTGACTGCCTCGGTGGTGCAGTTGTAATGCGTACACGAAACGACTGCTGTGGTGAGATTTCGGGTTCGATTCCCGGGTCGGGTAAAATTAATATTGGGTTTTTTCTACAGCGAAATGCTCAGTACCAATCCGGAGTTGGGAATTATGCCCGACAGGGTGATAGGCTCGCCCCCTTTCACATCATGGGACGGAAATAAGCTCGGTCAAATGTGGGTGTATTAAATACACCTCTGCCTATACCCTCGGAGATTACAGGCATAATTGCGTATACAGGGTTATTTTTAAAACACCAGCAACCTCGCAGGGGTAGATTCCTAAGGTTATAAGCTACTACTTTTGTTCTACGACTTTTGATAATTTGTTAGATTTTATTTTCATACAAAAATAAGTATTCATTTAATTTCCGTCTTGATTGTTACAACGCGCATCGCAGATCACGTAAACAAATACGCGAAGCGTGGGGAACCCGGCTAGCTCCTTTGAAGGTCAACGCGCCGCTCAGCTGAGCGGCGCCTTTGAGTCGCCGCCTTTGAGGTCAACGCGCCGCATACTACGAAGAAAAATACGACACAACAAAAACTTGTAAAATCTTTTTTTTTTAAATATATTGAGTTATATCCAAACTCGTAGAACAAAAGTTGTTCCGTATGGGGACAGCTATCTACCCCTGCGAGGTTGCTGGTGTTTTAAAAATAACCCTGTATATGTATGCCGAGACACACACCCATAGATAAACTTGTCAAACATACACTCCTCTTTTTGTCGGAGGTGAAAACGCGATATCGACGTGCGTACATCAATCCGTGCTTACCCTTAATTCTAGTAGAGAGTGATGACCCAATTTATGTCCCCACTCCACTGTAGGGTAACCAGTAACAGCATAGCCCGTGGCGATGTTTGTCATATGGGAGACATTCCCCTTTACCCGGATCCTCTTAGTTGTTTAACATGTTTTCACACTTTTGTCCGTCCACAACAACGGGGAAAAAGTAGACCGTGCGAAAACTCCATGAATTCCTTAAACAATTGTACTAGTATTACATTATAACCGACTTCAAAAAAAGAGGTTCTCAATTCAGCGAGCTTTTTTGCTTTTTTATGTATGTACATAGATTTCTCAGACAATTATGGACCAATTTTTAAAAAACAATTTATTTAATAGAGTTTAGCTGCGATGTGGTCTCATATTAATTTTGTATCTTATGATGGAGTATGGAGTAAAAAAATTAAACTCAACGGACAACAACTTAGTCGTCGCGACTAATATTGAGTTGGATTTTACATACTATAGCTATAGTTAACACTGAACATAGAAAAATTTAATAAGTTTTGGTAAAATTTAAAAACCGGCTTAAAAAAAAATACCGAAATGTCAAAAATAACAATTTTAGGTATCTCTGGAGTCGGTGCCTGTGTCGCTGCCGGTCAACTGAAATTTCACCGATTTTTTGGTTTGGTTGGTTTGGTCACTGGTTTTTAAGTTTTGTTATATACGTGAAATATATAACTTTTTTATAACACAAGCCGGCAAATGGGCAAGTTGATCACTTGATGATAAGTGATCTTCACCGCTCATGAGTTCTCATAATATCAAGAAGAAGAATCACGGACACGTTACCGATCTTAAAGGGATGGAACAATTATTAAGTGATTGGGAAAGACAGGGAGCATATGAGTCTTCGTATATTGGGCTCCCCGTATGAAATGTAATAGTCAGCTGCTATTTCACGTCAGTTTACTTTAAGATGGTAGTAATAATCCAGATTCATGCTGCAGACAAAATTGCCTATAGTGGGGGTCTACCACTTGTAATATAATAGTTTTTGATACGAAACTAAAAGATTTATATAAAAAATAGAATGAAATACTATCGCCTAAATAAATAAACTCATAAATGTACACATGAATAACAGTGAAATACTTCCCTCGTGCAAAAGTGGTATCGAATATTTAATACGTGAAAAATATTTTTAGCTACGCTCTTGAGAAATCAGACAAGATATACCGTCATGTGCACACAGTGTGAAATAAGGTTTTTGTTCGCAAAAAATGTTTTGATATAAATCTTTGTAAAAATATCATTATTCACTTAGCTATTACATTTCATTTATAAGTTGATTCTCATGTGATTTATGCAAGACATAACAATTTTCGTTTAGTGCTTTCAAATAATATACGTACAAGATATAATATGTATACTTCAATTCGCTCGAATGTAGGTCATTCGATTTACAAAACAAAATAACATGAATCACGATATGTCCCAAAAGCGCGTAATGGCTACTGTTTGGGCAGTTCCTCATTTGTTCCACTTTCAAACATTATTTAGTTTTCGAACTAACACAAACGCAAACAGAACAATAGAGATTCCAATCGGGAATTCAAGTAATCCCATTAATCATCTTTGAAATTCAATACATTGACACGTTGGCCTGCGGATCGGCAGTTTGAGCGGCCATTATGTGCATTCCATAGATTTTATGATGTTTCAGTTTCTATAGACAGACGTGGTGAGGCGCGATGAATATTTCGAATACCACCACTTAGGTATTCGAATATGCAGATCGGCAATTGGCATGCCGTCTCTACTCTATATTGATTGTGTACCTTTGTTAGTGTTCCAAGATCGTGTGTTTGTTTTGATTGATGAATTATTCACAGAGTAACCTTGTCAGTTTCATTATTAGAGGCATAATTTTATTACCAATGACTAGTTCTTGCCTCGCATGAGTTAGCATATTTTCGTCCCTTGCCATTTGTTGTTTCAAGTAAATAATTATTTTTGTGAGAATATACTCGTAAATGAATGAATCAGAATGTCAGAAATAAATACTCGTCCATAATTCTATATTACATTATGTATAAGGAATATTTATATATGTAATATTTATTGATAAATGGAAATTATTAGAAGATACAGTCAATAATAAGCTTAAATAATTTATTGAAGATAAATCCGAGCAAAAATTAAGTCGGGACTCATTAGATTTTTTATTTTAATTTGTACTAATCTTCGAAAATTGTTTATTTGTCAAAATATAATAAACAAGTGGAGATTAAAAACCTAAAATAAATACGCTCGCAGAGGAAACTTAAAATTCAAATTTATAATAAATGAAGCATGCTAATTCTTCATTAATTAATTCGTCTAGTGGCAGCGTACTTGGCTGAAATATCTGTGAGATTTTGGGTTCAAACTCAGGTCGAGAAATCAAATATTTTGTTTTAATTTACAATTTGAATAATCACTTAAGATGCCTCGAATTGGAGTTCTGGTCAATGTAGCCATAGGCTCGCCATCTTTCTCATCATGGGACGGAACTAAGCATAACAAGCCATGGATACACTAGTTGCATCTTTACCCCCTCGGGAATATAGGTGTGAGGTATATACAGGGTGTCCAGTAATTAATGGATAACCTTGAAATGTCTTATAGCAGAACAAATGGCTGTTCAGAGAAAAATACGAAAAAAATTATAACATAAGTAGTACCTGAGGTACGTATTTTTTTTTAAAAAGTCGTAATTTTTTTGGTTTATTTTACTTTCTTGGACACTACGACCAGAAATGAAGGAAATCCATCGGTTTTTTGTTGTTTTATTATTGTACACTAACTATACTAATAGATAGATAGTCAATAGTGTGACAAACTATTGCACTTTTTAAAAAAAATAAACATTCAAAGCCATTTCTTTAGAAAAATTTGCAAAATTTTATTTTTAAACAAAGTTTAAACCTCTTGGGTATAAAAAAAAATGTATGAATACATGAGTGACCAAAATTTTTTAAATAATGTCGGTTTTAATCAGATTTTATAATGGTATAATTCATTATTGTATCTACTGTAAATAGCGATTTATTGCTATTAATGTAAGAAAGGAGCTAATTTGACCAAATAACAAAAACAATATAATATGAGATACTTTTTAAAATAAAATTGTACTTGTCTAATGAGGTTTATTAAAACTAAGATTTGATGTTGATAAAAGATAAAAATGGCTTATTTAAACAAATTGAAACCAAATTATCAGAAATAAATTAACTTAAATTTAATACTCATAATGTTTAAAATGGTTACTTCATAAGCGTAAAATGTGTCATATGATCTCCATATTTGCTTCCTGTGCGCACGCCATTCCCCCCGTTTTTTGTGTTATGTTAGACAAGTAGGGTCTGAGTTGGCTATGTGCGAGTGAAAGGAACTTAAAGTAAAAAAATCCAACCCTGTCCATCCAACCCAATGGACAACCCAATGGACAAATAATTGGCCCATTTTAATTACCGGGACTCTAACTGGGCAAAGTTATTTGGAATTTCTTCAAAATGATCTGCCGACTTTATTAGAGAAGGAGTATCCGAGGAGCTGAGGGAATCGCATTGGTTGCAAAATTACGGCTGCCCTGCGCATTATGCTGTGTCTGTTCGGGAATATTTAAATACAGGGTTGGATTGGTTGGGTTGGTTGGTTGACAGGGTTGGATTTTTTTACTTTAAGTTCCTTTCACTCGCACATAGCCAACTCAGACCCTTCTTGTCTAACATAACACAAAAAACGGGGGGAATGGCGTGCGCGCAGGAAGCAAATATGGAGATCATATGTCACATTTTACGCTTATGAAATAACCATTTTAAACATTATGAGTATTAAATTTAAGTTAATTTATTTCTGATAATTTGGTTTCAATTTGTTTAAATAAGCCATTTTTATCTTTTATCAACATCAAATCTTAGTTTTAATAAACCTCATTAGACAAGTACAATTTTATTTTAAAAAGTATCTAATATTATATTGGTTTTGTTATTTGGTCAAATTAGCTCCTTTCTTACATTAATAGCAATAAATCGCTATTTACAGTAGATACAATAATGAATTATACCATTATAAAATCTACTTAAAACCGACATTATTTAAAAAAATTTGGTCACTCATGTATTCATACATTTTTTTTATACCCAAGAGGTTTAAACTTTGTTTAAAAATAAAATTTTGCTAATTTTTCTAAAGAAATGGCTTTGAATGTTTATTTTTTTTTTAAAGTGCAATAGCTTGTCATACTATTGACTATCTATCTATTAGTATAGTTAGTGTATAATAATAAAACAACAAAAATCCGATGGATTTCCTACATTTCTGGTCGTAGTGTCCAAGAAAGTAAAATAAACCAAAAAAATTACGACTTTTTAAAAAAAAATACGTACCTCAGGTACTACTTATGTTATATTTTTTTTCGTATTTTTCTCTGAACGGCCATTCGTTCTGCTATAAGACATTTCAAGGTTATCCATTAATTACTGGACACCCTGTATACAAATACACCTCACATTTGCTTAAATCGATTTATAGTTGAGTGCTATGCCTACTGTATCCATACCACTAACAGATTTTAAAAGGAAGCTTGTACGAGGGGAATCTAATATTATAATACACTCGTCAAAAGAAATACTGAGAAGGAATAGTAATACTTGGGAGTACTTTATGGATTTAAGCGCCACATTTTTAAGGCGACGAAACGTGACCTGCATAGCCGATGACCCATTGTTCGGTTCCGACCAGTAGACCAGAGTTTTATAAGTTTTTTTTTATATAAAAGTGAATTCACTTATTTGAGTTATCGCTACGTAATAAATTCAGGCGGAGGGAGCTAATACAATGAGATAACAGTGAATGAAGTCTTCCGCTTGTTGATTAACTAACTTGTTTCCTGTATTACAGCCTATTGTTTTGATATATCTGTATTTTACGTGTTTTAGTTAATGGGAAATTTATTTATGGCACCTACTTGATTATTTCGTTTAGTGAACTGATAACAAGACGATAAATTTGTGACTTGATTAGTTAATTTGTATAAAAGAAAATGTTTTCTTTTATCTCCTATTTTTTGTGCTTTTTTCGTCCCGATGCATATCTTTTCTGAGTGATCAGGAGACTGAAACCCGATAATAGCGACACGTCCAATTATGTATGACATTACAATATTTAAGCGAAAAATTACAAAATTGAAGAGCCTTAAAACTAATTGCTGCAACTATTACAGGCATCAAGCTCTTTATTATGTCAGGTACGCAAAATACTTATAGCTAGGTTTTAGTTTTTTTTTTGTCTTAGTATAATGGGAAATTTATACAATAATAAGATCATTGGGGTAGGTTAACCGTGATGCGTGAGCGTTTCCGTACAATTTCATATAAGGCGGACTTGTCATATCGCCTGACTCGCGTCACGCATCGCGGTCTCCCTATCACGGTCGCATACCTCAAAACATGCCTTAACTCCCATATTCATAACCATTACTATGAGCTATAAAATATTCAAATAAAATGTTAAAATTATATTAAAATTTCAAACGGACAATTTGCTTACACATTTCACGGCGCGTTTGTTAGAGATACTGTACACTGTACGTATTTTCGAGCGACTCTATATTGTCGAGTTTTATACGAATCGAGGAGGATTGCGACCGCTCTTTGTGGCGGACACGTTTTCAAACCAATAGTCGATTTTTTTGGTACCACATGTGAAGTAGCAATTGGTCAGCAATTCGTTATGCAGCATATGCATTGAGCCTATGGTTTTTTATTTATTCGCGTCCTTTATCCTGTGAAGGATCGGAGTTGATTCTCGGTTCAGTATCGGCGATTTTCAGATTCTATTTTTAAATACAGCGCAAAATATATGAAAATGGAACATTACAAATGCAAAGTCATACATTGCTAAAAACACATAATGTAACTATTCAAATATCTTCCCGCAATAAAATTCATCTATACTAATATTATAAAGCTGTAGAGTTTGATTGTTTGTTTGTTTGTTTAAACGCGCTAATCTCAGGAACTACTGGTTCGAATTGAAAAAATCATTTTGTGTTGGATAGTCCATTAATACGTGTATATTAATTATGAAGTTTGCCACAAACGAGAACAAAATTTTCAGACTTAAAGAACAAATAACACAGTGTGAAATAATATTCGAAAAAAGAGATAAGTTAGCAAAGCCCGGCGATCTCCACTCAATCGTCGGCTAATCTTTGTTTGAGTTTAATTAACGCCCTATATCTGAAGGGGATACGTGCTTTAGAGCCTAACCCCGGTTATCTTTAGTTTCTCAGGTAGATATTAATTCATATATGGATTCATTTTATTTGAAAATAGAATGGTGAGTATGCAATAAGCTGTAGGTTCATGTGTGGAGACAAATGATATATTTAATACTTTTAATTAGGTATAATAGGATTTAATATTGTTAAGTTTATGCCTGTTTAAATACTGTATTTCAGTGGCGAGTAAGGCAAATAGAAGACCAAGATTCTGTTTTGTGACTGTTTGTAATCCAATACATTTATGAAACTAAATTAAGGTAATGGAAATATCGTTAAAAAAATCCCTATACACAAACGCACACCTCATATCAAAACTTAATTATCCAAATCACTACTAAGGGGCGTTGTTTCAAAACTTGGGAATTAATCATCCATCCATCCATCCATCCATCAGCCTAGATTCGTCCACTGCTGGACATAGGCCTTTCCAAGTTCCCCACCCTTAAAGTTGAAGTTGAAGTGGCAGTGGGCCATTTTTGTCGCCGCAACGATGGCCGTTGGGGCCGAAAGTTATTAGAGTGGAGACCATGCCCATCCATGTGCAGTGTGGGCTGACCTCGAGCCGGCTGGACCGAAGACCTCATAGAAATAGCGGGAAGCGGCTGGATGAGGAAGGCGGAGAACCGTCAAGGGAATTAATACACCCATATAATTCACCCAACAGTCACACACATAGTCCTGACCCCACACTAGGGTAACGTCTATTGTGGGTATCAGAAACTACGAGGACTCAGGACTACATGCGAACCCTAAACACCCAGACCCGAAATAAATATTTTTAGATTGTGTGATCTATCAAATTAAATAGTTAAAGCATTCGTAAAAATGCATTTTGCCTTATTTTAATCGGAAAAAAACGAAACCATTTAAATAACGTGAAACACTTTTTCTGTTGCTTGTTACAGACTAAAGACGTTTCAAAAAAACTCAAATACTGAGATAATTTTGCTGAATATGTAATTGGTATAATAAAAAGGATGAATGTTCAAAAATACCGAACGGTAAATCGAAACAGTGCCGCCTTACCCGCACTACGTGTTCTAAAATTGAAAAACTCAAACAAAAGCCCGTTAATTATCAAACAACAATAAACAATTTTACACGAAAGACATCCGTATAATTACCGCATTATGCAAGAGTTAAAGGCAAACAAAATTTTCAAAGTGCTG
Organism: Amorpha juglandis; assembly: GCA_949126905.1. Classification (NCBI taxonomy): domain Eukaryota; kingdom Metazoa; phylum Arthropoda; class Insecta; order Lepidoptera; family Sphingidae; genus Amorpha; species Amorpha juglandis. The sequence goes on from OX421380.1 coordinate 7,270,524, forward strand.
CTTTATACAGAACGCGAAAGGCAAACAGAACGTAGACTTAATTGATATAGTGTAAACAAAGATTCCCATCGGTTGTCGGAACAGAGATCAGCGCGATGCATTGCTTTTGTTTGTTTATGTGAAACGGATATTTATATCGACACCAGATTTACGGGAAGGGTAGCTTATTATAAATGCAATAATTATTCAATTATATACCTACTCAATAATGGCAGCCTCCAAGGATTGGTCGGATTGGGCGAGTAGCCGACTGCGAACCGGGAGGCCGTAGGTTCGATTATTTTTGTGATCCACAAATATTTATTTCGGGTACACAAATAGGTGTTGTGGTACCACAAGGGTCTCCTAGTTCTTAATAAATACAACACAGGATAACCAAGTGTGGGCTCAGGACGATATGTGTGACCGTTGCCTGTATTTATTTTATAAACCCAAATAATTGCAATATTAAACATATAAAGCAGGCTTTTAAAGCAGCTTTACGATGGTAATTTTTTTTATAGCATAGGTCGTTAAACGAGCAAATGGGACACCTAATGGCAATTGATCTCCACCACCCATGTAGGCCAACAATACCTACGCCCTGGCCTACCTGGCCCACGCCCAGAAGAATCATGGGCGTGTTGACGACCTTAAGGGAAAGGAATAATTAGGGATTGGGAAGGGGAATGGGAATTGTGCCTTCGGATATCGCACTCGCCACACGAAACGCAGCAAAGCCGCTACTTTACGCCGGTTTTGTGTAAGACATTGGTAACGACCCGGTCGAGCCGGCCCATTTATTCTGTAGACAAAATTGTCTACAACTTGGATCTACCACTTATAACTCAAATCACGGGCGTCAGTGACACCACGTCTGAGTGTTAGTACAATCCTCTATAAAAATCGTAAGGGGGCCCATTAGACAGCAGTTCACTAGCTGTCAAATTGTTTAGTGGTTCGTTAACAGATGAGAGCGTCCAGAGACGCAACCATCAGAAGTCGGTCATGAAATTTTCATAGCAGTTCTACATTATTAGAAGAATGCGTTATAGTACGCTGCAGTGGTTCTAAATTGGTATACTGTCAGGAGTTTTATAATTAGCGGCCAGTCTAGTGATAGATATTTTGAGCCACTCATACGGGTACTAATACATTAATTGCTTAATTTGACGGCAAACGAGATAAATGCTTCAATATGATGTCTGAGTCACGTAGCAGCTAATGAATAACTGAGCTGATATACTTTAAAATAAAATTATTATAGTTTTCGTAAGGCTATTACCATCAGGTGTGAATGGAAGTTTTCCTGTACGAGTTTACCACCGTAAACCCGGTAAAGATCTTTGTTATTGTTCTCGGTATTTATGTAGTTACAGCAAGCCGGCATCATTCTGGCGACCGTTGAGCGACGCAATGTCTCTCATCATTAGATGCAGATTAATAACATTGCCGTTCCAAAATGAACAAGGTAGTGATTATTTTCAGTGCAAATAAAAAAACCACTGAAAATTACCAAATAGTCCACGATCTGTGTAATCCATGAAGACTTCATCATTAATATTATGACGTCAAGCTTCTCATATAAGTTTCCCCTCTTGATTTTTGACGAGTGTCGCTATGATGAGGTGCCACAATATAGCCTTATTTTGCGGGTTTGCAATTCCCCTAGTGATAAAAATAACTACAGTATTAAGGAGCAGTATATTTGACATCATTCGCCTTCATATAATGTTTGTTGCTATTTCTGTAAAGACTTTTACTAATTGGCAACTGTAAGTAACATCGTAAACTGTGATTTATGCTCGCCAGACGTCATGCGACCTCACACCAGTACGTTTGAGCTCATTAGTCCAATATCACTGAGAAGATCGTACTTTCAAACAGTCTATTAGAAGTTTTCTTATTAGAAGTTACCCTATTACAACTTGTCTAGATGGTGAAAATCGCGATCGATAAAAATCAGAAAACCTGCTAATGCTGTACACGTCATAGTAAATTTCTTTGCACAAGAAAGACGTATGAGTCTACTACAAATATTATAAATGTGAAAGTTGGGATGAGTCTGTGAATTTGTATGTTTGTTATATATATGCCTCGATGGATGAACGGATTTGGATGCAAATTTTCACACATAAAGACCATTATTTAGATTATCTAGACTACTTTTTATTCTGCAAAAAGACAGCTACGTAGGCGGAGACGCGAGCAAAAGAATACCTTTAAAATAAAGGAAAATGTATTAAAATTTTATGAATAAAAGGTATTAAACGCTCTTTTAACGTACACTTAAAATTTGCGAACCGTGAAATAGAAAAAAGGCGCCAAAGTGATCGTTCATTAATAAAAATATTTGACAGAAAATTTTCACGTATTCATATATCACAAATCTCGTTGAGCTGGTTTTATGTCACTAGGATTCTTTAATTGGCTACTAATTTATTAACAAAGAATAATAACACTGAATTAGGTCAGTTGTTTCAACAAGTTCATTGTTATAGTTTTTAATATTAGCATTCAAAATTAACTAAATTAACGTGTTCGGTGTTCAACTAGGTCCAAATAAATAGACGCCATTCCAAAACAAATTGTACTATTTTCGATGAACCGTTTTCTACTTTGTATTAAATATTTCTTATAGGGTATTTTAAACTATCGAACCAATTAAACGGTGCAGTAAACAATTATTCAGTACCTGGCAAAATCGACTAAGCCTCACTCGTCTAGACTGTTAATTAATATAAAGCAATGAATTCAGATTGCCCGATCGATAATCTAAAAACGATTGTGCCTGACACTCTTTGACATCAAACGTTCAAAGGCTTTGTAGAGGCTAATCCTTTGACAATAATACGTACATGTACAAAACACTCGTCTTCAAACTCATCAAAATCCAGATAATAATCATAATCTACGTGAACATTGACACATGCGTCGTTAATGTACGGAGGGGGAGGGCAGAGTTCAGCGAACATATTAAATCGTTAAGTGTTTTGATAAACACAGACACAGGGGGTTTTGCGATGAGGCGATTCAGTTGGGAATTTGGTAAATCATCGCCGATGGGGAAGCACGTTCAGTGATTTGAATAGGGAGGTATGCTTATCTGCATCCATAAAACGAGAGTGTTGTTTCAGTATACCATTCAATACCATTAGTAGAACACAATTGTATTATCATAGAGCCAAATGAAACCACATCGCATGCTTGTACACGGTCGCGAAATTCAAAGCTTAAAAAGAAAAATTGTACTAACCTATTTGTAAAAGATATCAGATAAACCAACAAAAAATATTCAATCGCAATATTCATGACTCCTCGATTGTATTCGTGATTTGAATGCAAATTGAAGGAATCTCATTTGAACCGAAAATTATTGAAGTTGTTTCGCAAACAGCGCGGCGCCATGTAATTTAATTTAATATGTGAAAGCTGATAAAGTTAATGAGTGGATTAGATAAAATGACTCAGCTTGAATAAATTCGATATTCTAATGACAAATAAAAGTGTTTGTGTAATAGAGAGAGTGTCCCGAAGGTACAGAGCGCGCTCCCAAATTAGCTATCAGGACAGCCGGCGACAAAGAGCTCACGGCTTATCTGGCGGATTTGGATGAACTGAACCCTTGGCGGCTATACAAAATAATAGCCGGCTCGATAGCGTCATTGTTTGAGCATGAAATTAAAATTGAACTGGGTTCACACGTGCGCACCGCCGAGATAAGGGTTGTCCCGTCGCGTCCGTGCAATCGATTCGCAACTCGCGATGTTTGCCCCGTGCCTCGTGAACGTTGATTTACTTAAGGGGTTTGCTCTTTTCTTTATTTGAACGCTAACAAGTACTCGTATGCTTTTGTTGGATTGTTTATTAAAGTAGTATTGTGTTTGTTCTATCTAAATTTACCATCGGATAAGTGTACTCCAAGAGTTTATGTCCGTACCACTTCTTAAATTTTCTAATCTGATATGTCTTGTAACTGCGGTAAAAATGCTTACAAGAACTAGTAATATATTTTTGTATTTTATTTCTAAATATATTATTCCAAGAGGTGTCCGGCAGGCGATCGGTCATAAAAACTACAAGCCTAATCTTACTGTAACATGAACTAATATGTCATTATGTTAAGAAGCATGTGTCCCCACTTTGAGTAGGATAAAAGCAGGTGGAAGCTTATTTTATTTTTAATTTAATTACTTATAACATTATTATAAAATCCCGAAGGCCCTTAATAATAAAAAAGATTTTTTTATCTGAACACGGCAGAGTGACTGCACTACACCTGATGGTAAGCGCAGTGCAACCCAAAAAGGCGTCAACGACCACCGACAAGTTTATCGGTGGTCACCAGAATCATGCCGATCTATATAAATGCTTCTTCAAACTCAGAAGAGGGAAGAAGCAAATCGAGGAGCCTGTACGGTGGTTGTTATCCGGACAGATATGAATATCCTACCACCAACCAGCTAGAGAAAAATAAACATGAGAAAGATTGAATATTGTTTATTTGTTATTAGAATTAATTCAACTATGCTAATCAAAATAAAAGCAAAACGTGATTTCAATAATTCATCTAAGAAAAACTGTTAAGGAATAATGATTCAGAATCAAACCAGCCACATGTATTTATAACGCGCACACACGAAACAATTCAAGCAATCACCGAACATAGGTGGTAGAAACTCGGCATGTTCTCTAATCTATTAGACGAGACTTAGGTACTCTGTGCATCATGCGTCCATATCCAGTTATTTACCAATTAACATACAGTATGGCCACTGCGGTCGGTTCAATTTAATTTATCGATATCGTGGTATTGTGTGCACTACATACACTGCCCAGTACCCCCCGGTCTGGTACACCAATGTGCTTGCTAGGTCTGGTTGCGTTTATTTGCTCTTCCCATCCCTATTGCCCATTAGATATTGCCGATGATTTAATTAATTATATTTGGGGGCTGAGTCATTAATTTTAGGTTAGAATATTTAGTTACGAAGATCCAGTTTGTTTATTAGACATTTGTGGAAAGTTTCGTTTTCTACGTACTTTATGAGCAACATTCATAGCCATTTTCTATTTCTAATTTGATCAAAATGTTTTTTTTTATATTATGAATGATTTTTTAGAAAGATTCTTAATTCATACTATATGTTGAATTAAAAAAAAATCTCGATTAGGAATAGCACAAAAAGATGATGCACCTTCCTTTTGGTGAAATTTCAGGATTAAATACAGAGAGTACAAAAACTCAATAGTCACAAAATTATAAACTTTACTTCTTCAAATAAATTATATCAGTGTAAATTTATAGGTTTTCGATGCGAAAGTCTTGCGAGGTCTTTTTGCATGGGTTTTATTGTTTCATGTAATACATATACATATGCACTGACGCCTGTAGTCCTCGGGTAGGCAGAGGTGTAAGCAGTACATCCAGATTTTACCGAGCGTATTTCGATCCCATGATGTGATAGGGGGCGAGGCTATTGCCATACAGGGCACAATTCCAAACTTTGGGTTGATAATGATCATTTACGTGTAATATTTTTCAATATTAACAAGGTCTATACATGTAGAATTTTTCAATTACTCGTAAGTTCGTAACTGTGTGTTTGTGAAACCATTAATCCCGAATCTCAATTAATACAGCAACATAAAACTTTCACGTGCTATAAAAATTAAAACCGTTTGCGATTTTTATAAAGTTACTTTATAAAATTCACAGTGTAAACTGAACTATGTGGTTTTGATATTTTCACTTAATAATACTCGAGAGTGCTCTAAGCTCAAACAAAAAACGAGCAGCTAATATTATCAAGTATAAAAACTACTTACTAAATACTTCGAATAATTAAAAGTGATATGCTGCTTTGACTAATCTACATAACCCCTTAATAGAAAGCATGCCAGAAAAAAAGTCTAACAGATAAAATAATAATAAAAATTCGCCACATTCCGGCAATTACACAGGGATAAAAGTGAAAAAGGTAGAAGGGTAAAACCTGAAACAAATCATGAACTCTTTATGCAAATCCGTTGAGTACGACAGGATTACAGTGCAGCATCTGTGTCTACACTCACTAATGAGATTAGTAACACCAAGTGGAGCGTGCTCAATACTAAACTGTTTAACGTTTAAGGTGCGAGCAACCAGAAATTATTTATTGTTGATGTTCACACGGCGAATCATGTTGTGACAAGGTTCAACATATAGCAAAACCCTCTTCGAACATTAATTGAATATTAATTACTAGCTTTTTCTCTTGGCTCCGCCTGCGTGATCTGCTTTTTCCGGGATGTTGATGCCTATGTTACTCAGTGATAATGTAGCTTTCTAACGGCAAAAGAATTTTTGAAATCGGTCCAGTAGTTTTTAAGTACAAAAATACAAATCTTTCCTCTTTTTAATATTAGTGTAGATAGACCATTAACGTACTCTGTCTGTGTTAATACATTTAGAGCTAAGATATATTTTTACCAAAGGCCGACAGGGCTAGTATTATTATTAAGGTTGGCAAACGAGTAAGTAGGTCACCTGGTGTAAAATTATTTCTACAGCCTTGGTACACGCACAATATCAGAAGTATGATGATAGCCTCAATAGGACTGGGAAGGGACACCCAAATTTTACTTGATTAGAAGCAACAGTGAGCTGACACTACATGTCAGTTTTCTGTGTTAACAGTGGTACAAACCGTTTTGTACCACCGTTGTCTTTTTTTTTTTTTAAACCCGGTTTGACCTGCCTCTTCTTCAGCATGTCTCTAACATCTGTCAAGTGCACCGGTGCGTGTATCACTGCCATTATACACATCGAAGAAGCCCTACATTTTAGTAACTTTGACAAAAAAAACGTAAAAAAGAAAAATAATATATCGTGAATGCATCAATATAATGAAAGTGAACAATTTTATGCAGTAATAGTAACATGTCACGGAACAGTTCTAGCCAACTTTGCCCCTCGATAACTTACTTTGCATATTAATATAATTCATTAATCACGTAAATTCGCTTTTGAAATATATATAACAATAAATTTTTTAGAACAATATTTACATACTAATGTATGTAACTTTGCAAATTTTGAACTTCACTGCATTTTAATACATATCGGTTTCGTGTACATATAATAAAATGAGGACATATTCCTACTTGATTCTTCATTATAATTTATATATAATATCATTATATCAATACGTGAAGAGAAAATTTTGTACAGTTTATTTCAGAATATTGCGCGTATAAGGGTTGTGAGCTTTAGTATATATACAATTTTACATGGAGAAATAGCGCAGGATGCTATTTATATAGTAATAAACACCTATTTATATGTATCGAAGCAATATGAACAATGTGAATACTGGATTGAACATGCAAATACCGCGATCTATTGGAAATTGTAGGTACGCTTAGTCATTTCGTTTATTCAATTAATGGAATATTTAGAGCCTTTTTACAAAATGTGTACTAACTTTAAACTAGTTTCCAACATCTGGTAACCTAAAATCTAAACCTAGTAAATTGAGTTTTTTTACGTTTATACTATCAATGACTGAATGTGAAATCTCGCCACTGATGTTATAGAACAAACTTATATGATTATAGAGATCGAATATCTAATACCACCTCGCGACCACTATCTATACTCATAGTTGATGAAGAAAAGTTTAGTTTCTTCATTTCGAAGAGAAACAGAAAACTAATTTTTAAATATTTTTTAATTTATTAAATGAACTAATTATTTAGTTATCTATACAACGCGCGAACATACATTTACACTGTAATATATAATTGCATTATTTTTTCGGCAAACATTATCACGTTATAATGTCTGAAGCCCCGGAATAGATAATATAAACTAGGATTAGAATGGTGTGGTTGCATGTAAACACGCCATAACCACAGACACCGCGGTAATGTTATGAGAACTACCCATTTTGGAGATTTTATTAAAACAAAAACAAATAAATAACCGAGGGGAGACGGGGATAATACGTGATATGTAAATGGGATGGACCGACGAAAAAATATTTTATATGTTCAGAGATATTTTATGAAAACTATACGTACGCTTTTATTGTGAACATTATTATATTATGTAATGTAAATAGTCAAATGTTTATTTTTGATATATTCTGAATGTACTTTAAAACATTGTTGACAGCCTCCGTGGCGCAGCGGGCGAGTAGCCGGCTGTGAAGCGAGAGGCCGCGGGTTCAATCCCCGCACCGAGACAAATATTTGTGTCCATAAATATTTGTTTCGGGGTCTGCGTGTTGTGAGAAAAAACCTCTCGTAGTTCCTGATACCCACGACACAAGAGTCGTATCTTACTGTGGGGTCAGGACTATGTACGTGACTGTTGGGTGTATTTATTTTATTTATTTATTGTAATATAATGGATTATATTTTTATTGTCTGCATAGGTAGATGAACATCTAGTGGTAAACGCTCAACCCTGTTATTGGCAACGACAATGCCAGGGCACAGCGAAGCCTCTGCCTACCGTTGAAGGAATATGTTTTTTAAGTCTGGTTTAAAGAAACAGGTCATAACTACCGAGATATTTAGGTCATGACGAATGGTTGCTTCCTAACAATGAACGCCAAAACAGACATCTTCGTAGATTTCAATTCGTGGAGTCCTTTCACTCTATTTGGTCATCCGCACCAAAGAGTTCTCGATTTCAGCCACAAGTTAAAACCATCTTTCCTCCACTGTACTCCGAGGAACTGTCTTGTGACCGTCGCACATCATTCATACCGTCAGCTGGAATGCATGCTTTCAATAAATAATATATTATTATATATCAATGATCTGCAAAGATTATTTAAATCTATATTTTTGTTTCGGATCTGGGTGTTGTGAGACCAAAAAGTCTCCCGTAGTTCCTGATACCCACAGCACAAGACTTGTATCTACTGCGGTCTGTACCGTAGTGTCAGGACTTTGTGTGTGACTGCTGAGTAAACTATTATTATTACTATTTAGTTATTCTTGATCTCAAGTTAGTATCCCACATTGAGTAGTATTACTTAGATCTCTATCTCCAAGTCTAAGAGATTGGCTAGAAGCAAATCCCTGCAGAGACATTTGTCAATAATGTTCAAATCCTGGACAGGCTATCGTTTAGATCTCAAATTAGAGACGATGGAAATGTGACAACGCTACACTAGTATCGCAAGATATTATTCTCAATGTGGTAAGTGGTTTCTTTAAGCGATACAGTTATTATGCTATCTAATATATAAGTAATAGACAGGGAGCCCTCGGGTAGCTGATCCACTTGACTACTATCAAGCTCATTTTCCGTGAGTAGCTTCGTTTCGATGAGACGACCAACTATTCCCTATGCGAAAATTCTCTATTGTGGTAGCTAACAGAGGTAGCAAGGATAGAATATTTCGATTTGATGATACTCAAAAAAATATTATTTTATTTGTACGACAATATGACAGTTAAATCATATAAATATTAACTAAGTAAATACAAAAAAATCAGCTGGTTAGTAATCATTCTTATGACCTCGTTATCGATACCTATTGGATGCCCCTCCTTCCAATAGGTATAGGGAATAGTTGGTCGTCTCATCGAAACGAAGCTACTCACGGAAAATGAGCTTGAGAGTAGTCAAGTGGATCAGCTACCCGAGGGCTCCCTGTCCATAAGTACACCTACGGACAATCCAAATAAATAAATACATAGTAATAATATTAAGATAAGATTTTTCGAAGCTATGTGAAGTCTACCAACCCGCATTAGGCCAGGGTGGTGGACTAAGGCCTAACCCCTTTCATTCAGTAGAGGAGGCCCGTGCCCAGCAGTGGGACATGTATAATACAGGGCTAGTAAATTTTTTTATTAAAGTTGGATATACAAGAAAATTTAATAGTTAAGCTAAGCCAAGCTAGCTAAGCCTTTCGTCATCCACTTAATTATTGTGGATTAAGTACTAAAATACCTGTAAAACTGTCGTGACTTATACCATTAAACTAAGAAAAAAATATAACAAATATTTATTATTAAATACAATTATTGTAGTTATTATTATATCAAGAGAGCTAAGTATTGACGAACTCATATCCATATAATAATAATACTTTGATTTCAACTACAACCAAATAAGTAAGACAAATCTGAATTACATATCACGAAATCTTGATGTCAACACTCATAAAATAATTATTAATATTAAATGAAGAAATTGAAGCAACTATCTCAAAAACTGAACTTGGATGCATTTCCACCAACCGTATCATTCATGACACGCTATTTAGCAGTTAACGCTAACATCGCGTCACACCGATTTATCAACGCGACATTTATATTCTGTTATTACCTGATATTGAACCCGGTAGGGGTGAGCTGGTCGAGTGATATCAATAATTTAAGTCACCCAACATCGAACCCTGGTACACACATTAACAACGTCTGGGTACCGCCGGTTTGGCTATTTCTGCCAGCAAGCAACAGCGTGTTGCGTTGTTGCGTTGTTGCGTTTCGGTTTGAGGGACATTGAAGCCAGTGAAATTACTGGCTATTATGACTTAATATCTTATGTCTCAGGGTGACGAGCGCAGTTCAGTGCCATGCAGTGTTTTGTTATTCAAAGTGCTGTGTGGTTTTGTTTATGTTTAACCTGGTGGCGCTTAACATCAGGCGAGCGCTTTGCTCGTCTCGTCATTCGATGATTTCGGCAACGCGCCCATGATTCTTCTGGTATTGTGGGCGTACATGGGCGGTGGAGATCACTTACCATCAGGTGACCCACTTGCTAGTTTGCAGGCCTATGCTATAAAAAATAGTTTATTTCAATTCAGTTTAATTTATAGTACACAAATTGAACTTGAGTGCAAGATGTTTCCTAAAAAAAGTTCATAACCAGCTGCTGGCTGTCCAGCATTGTTCTGTTCTAGTTCAGTAACCAGATCATATAAAAAGTTTTGGACATATTTTTATTCGCTTTTTTTCTTGCTTAGGAGATTCTTTATATCTTAAAAGAGCTGAACGAACAATCTCAAAATAAATATAACAACAAAAACGAACATTACTTTCAGTGTATTTTATTTCGAATACAGAACGAATTATTCATCCATTCCATCGGCTAAAGTTAGCGGCACACAGATACATTGGATTCTCAATACCACAAAGGCTTTAAGTACACACAATATGAGCGGTTGGGCCATATTTAACCGTTATCGTGTGGACGCGCACACCTAGTATTCGCTGTCCGATGATTTACTAGCGGCTTATCCCACCTTCGCACTACTTGTGCAGTAAAACGCTGTCTGGCTCGTTGTCCCGCCGACTTTTTGTAAATGTCTACATTTAATACAAATGTAATTTTATCAAGTTTTTCCAAGTCTTACAAAAAATTACTCGTTATTTTTCCGACTGACATTTTCCTCTCGGAATATATTATACTCACATTTGCAAATATAATACTTATTTATTAATTTAATTGTATAATATCTGTCTGGTTTATTATGTTTCTTGAAGTATTCTAATATTGGAAGCATTAAAATGTTTCATATCAGAATATTAATAAGATTTCCAGTAGGAACAAATATGCTTTACAGACCCAGTGTATGGCTTACCCAGACCTATCAGTGGCTTGAAAATTCAGAACAAGACTAATGACCGTTCCCTAAATTCAATTTACAGATATATTTGCTAACTATAAAAAGTATTTAGACAGATTTTCTATATAAAATGGAACAAAAAAATTACAGCCAGTAAGCAAATCTATCGGTAAACAGATACGGAAAACGGATCAGTCCTAAGGTCATCGGTCATTTTAAAAGAACTAGCAACTGGTCAGGTAGCATAAATACAGCACAAACCATTTCAGGTAATACAAAACGTTTTCATTCATACTGTATCTTCATACACATTTTCCGGAGGCCCAAATCCCCTTTCCTGTCACTTAATTATCCCTTCAAAAATCAAAGCGATAAGGGCGAATAAAATTACTTATAATCTGGTTGGTAAACCCACTTGCTCGTTAGCCAGCCTATGCTTTATAAAAAAGCAATAAATACCATATAATTTCTTGTTAAATACAATTAGAAATCAAATGAACAACTATTGTCAACTGCATTGAATTAACCCGTTTCAATGTTCACTGAAACAAAGAACGCATATTGATTTTGTGTACAGTTTCTTTTTATTTCCAACGACATGGGTGCATTGAGACAAATACAAATGCCACTGAAACCCTTTTTAACAAACGCAACCATTTGGCAACACGCTGTTAAGCTCATATCAATTGTGGAACTGTGCGATAAGGTTGGCGCCTGTTTCACTAACTCACATGATAGAATGGCAGTTAATGTTCATATTAATGATGCTTGTCGTCTTTTTAGGGTTCTGTAAACAAAAGATACAAACAGAATCCTATTACAGGCTCTGCCGTCTGTCTGTCCTACTTTAAAAGGTTCTATATTCTACATCATAATAGGTATCCGGTTGATTTTTCTTACAAAACATGTGTTATGATTTTTTATTTTATTTTATTCGGAAAACTTACAGCTAGCATAAATACAATGTTACAGAAATGTGAATAGGTAAGAGAAGGCCATTTAAAAGTTTTCACAGATAGAATGCATCATGATGATGATAATATATTTGCCATGGCAAATATATTAACAGCTAATAAAATAACCACAAGTAAAAACTTCAGTGCATGGGTCACCTTCACCTTTTTTCAGTCACCTTCGGCGCGCGAGTGCGATTCGCACTTAACCGATTTTTAGCCCCCGATAAAAATAGGGATAAGTTTGATACCTTTATCTCTTTCTCTGTGTGTGTGTCAGTAGTATCGTAGTGCCTCAATGAAGCTTTAATAATTAAAGAAATTCTAAACGGTCTATAAAATAGTTAGGCCTCATTTTCATTGCTAAAATTTTTAAAACTCTTGTGATGAAAATATCAAGTTTATTTTAGAATTAACTTTTAATGTCAGACTTTCTGATTCATTTCAATTAAAGTTGTGACTTGCTTAATTCGTATGACATTTAAAACTGCAAATTTGGTATTATTAACTAGGGACAGTATCACGCCATAGATGCTTGTCTACAGTAAAAATTGGCTTGACTGGATTGATGCTACTGTCTCACAAAACATCAGCGTGAAATACCAGCTTGCTGCATTTTGTAGCTGAAAGAAATTTCAGCCCAAATTCCCCATCCTTTTCCCAAATCCCATTAAAAATCAGCATCATGATTCTTCTGGCATACTAAGGTGGATTGCTTAACTCAAGTAACCTATTGCAGTCTTCTCCTATAAAACAAAATTACCGCGCATTTCAATTCAAAATTGACAATCAACACAAAAAATTAAACCGTATTGACTCTTTATCACGTATAGATAGACAAAACCAAACGGAATAGCCAGTGTTCCCTTAAACCAATCCAGAATTGAGCACCCTCGTCAAAACACACGCACGAATGGCTTGCCAACTATGCAAAAACTAACCAAGCACTGCACTCAGCATTGATTCCGATGATGCGATGCTAGCCCGGGTCATTATCATTATCGTGCCGCGCGGAATCCATTAATCACGTTGGTATTCCTGAACAGTGAGGCTTCGTCCCTCTGGCACCCCCCGCGCTCCCTTCTGACGACCCCAAGTACCTGGACGCACTCGTGCATTCACCCTTCCCTTATCAGTTTTGATGTGGTGAATAGTGCAGAGAGGAACTGGGACGTTAGGAAAGTACAAGTCTTTCGAATCCTCTTGCTATTTGTTGTGTATCAAATATTTGGACCGATTTTTCAATGGCCAATTAAATTTTGAACCGCACTGGCGTAGCATATTAGTGATTTTTATGTATTTTCAGTCTTGTCTATATAAATAAAAATTAAAAGCTTGGTAATGGCATGAGAGCGGTTGGACCGTTTTAACATTTATTTTTATTGTTCATAACTATCTGAACCGATTTTTAGGAAAGAAATACTGGAAAAACGAGCTTTACCGTTTAAGTAAGCGATAATTAACAATTGCAATAAGCACACGTAACTTAGAGAAGTCTGAGGGACATGCTCTTGGCGCTGGTTTCGAACCTGCGACTTTCGTCTCGACATTCCGCCATTATGCTCAATTTAGGTAACCTTTAGCGAACCTATCTACACTAAATTAAGACAGCACCGTAAATTCTTCATTTTCTCTTTCTCAATGCCTCTGGCATTATGTCCGCCTTTATACATGATTTGTATATAAAGTTTAAATAAATAAATAAATCGTCTATATGACTCATGCAGTAAATTAATTCGTATATAATATTATCTTTCCGCTTTATCTACTTCTTCCAACAAGCATCGTTGTGCTCCGGTTTGAATTATATTAAAGACTGCGAAATTACTGGTATTAGAAAAGTTAACTTTACAGTTTGGGGTAACAAACTCAGTACAGTGCCATGCAGTGCTTTGTCTTTTAATATCCTGAGTGGTGTTGTTTCTGTTTATCAGGCGTACGACCTGCTCGTCTCGTCATTTAGACTAATAAATAAAAACAAATCATTAATTATAAGACTCAGGAAGGCGAGCGCACCATTCCTAGCAGTAATTTGTAATTCAAAGGTCTGAGTGGTATTGCTCCTGTTTATAGGCACTTATTATCCGGCGACCAACCTCCTTATCTCGTCATAAAAAAAACTATTCACCAACTCCGTTCCTACCTAGTACCTATTCTACTAATGCGTTGTAACAGAACATTGATATTCCATTCCACATACAATAGCGTTCATTCGATTCGCGATGAGCCCAGTTATTAAATCAATAGGATAAACAGCACACACCTGCGTCGAGATGGATTTGCATACGCGGACAGGGGGCGCCACTGTCATTTGCATAATTATAATGGAATATGAAAATGTACCTGCTCATTATATTACGCGAAAATACATGTGACATGTGAAACTTTGTGATGACGTGTCGGTTATGTAATTTTACGTTCATTCCCTGTTTATTGTGTGACATGTTTGGTTTCGTATAGTATGTCCAGAAATGGAAGCAGCAAAACAACATTAAATAAAATATGTCTCAAATGTTGGTCTACATTGGTATTGAGTTCAACTCGTCCTTTTTATGAACTACACGGGTTCTGAAACGGGAGGGCGTGGTTTTGATTCCCGCATCGAGAATAATATTTGTATGATCTATAAATATTTATTTCGGGTATGGGTGTGGGATATAAGTCATTGTTCCCGAAATCTACGACACAGGTTAACCTAGTGTAGGGTCAGGACTGTGTGTGTGATTGTCGGGTTTATGTATAACATCCAGCACATTTTTTAAAGAAGTTGTTATCTATATATCAAGGACACAATAAACAATGAATAAAATTGCAAGTCATGACATTACTGGAAAATTATAAGCAACTGCTAATAATATGATGATAACTTTAAAATTGCAAAAAACGTAGAAGCGATTAATATAAAACTAAAAGTCGAGATATACAACAATTTACAATTTGAGTGGTAGAGCCACGCTGTAGACAGTTTTGTCTACAGCATGAATGGGCTGGCTCGAACGGGTGGTTACCACTGTCTCACAGAAAACCGACGTAAAGTAGCGGCTTGCTGCTGCATTTCGTACGGTGAGTGAGATATCCGGAAGCCCAAATCCCTCCCCTTCCCAATTTCTAACTATCCCTTTCCTTTAAGGACGGCAACGCGCCCATGATTCTTCTGTTGGTGGGCGTACATGGGCGGTGGAGATCACTTACCATCAGGTGACCCACTTGCTCGTTTGCCGGCCTATGCTATATAAAAAAAAACTAAATATTTATAATATTCGTTATCAAAAAATAACATTAGTACAACATCTAAAAAGCTCATTCGATTATTTAATCGATCAATTAAATCGCTTAAACCTTTGCACAACACGCAATTCGAGTGTGCATCAAGTCATAACTCAGGCGGTAATGACACGCGACACGGGAACTCGGCAGTTGTTGCTAAACGGCAATGACTGTCAACACCGCTCTATCAGTCGCATTACAAACGTAATGAGATAATAACACTATGCAAACAATGCAATTGATTGCGAAAAGTTACCGTGGAAATGTACAATTTGATGGGAGGATTGATTTATGTCATTGCGCTCAGGATTGTAGGGTTTGCGCGATGTTAGTGGATTACCTGATGGTAAGTGATTTCCACTTACATATTTCATTCCACATACATTAATTGTAAATTATCGCTTGCTTTAACGGTGAAGGAAACATCGTGAGGAAACCTGCATACCTCAGAACTCGATAAGATTTTTCGAAGGTATGTGCAGTCTACCAACCCGCATTAGACCAGCGTGGTGGACTAAGGCCTAACCCCTCTCATTCAGTAGAGGAGGCCCGTGCCCAGCAGTGGGACATGTACGTCCCACTGCTACCACTACCCACTGTGACATCACTTTTTTTTTTTACTAGCCCTGTATTATTACAGGGCTAGTAAAAAAAAGTGATTTCCACTGCTCCAAAAACATGCACATCACCAGGGTAATCATGGCTGCATTGTAAACTTATGGAAAGGAAAGGAAAAGTGCAGGGGAATATATTGTGCCGGTTTACACCTCTGCCTACCCGTTTGGTGATGAAGGGCGTGAGTGCATAATATGTATGTATAATATATTAGGTCCTTACATATGAAATTGGCGTTTTTCGTACTGGCCACTTTAATCACAAATTTCTCCTCTTTGGTAAGGAATTCCAAATTCAAATTTGTACAGCTATAGACTCATGTATTTGTGCTTCGATGATCGTCATTCATTTGTTTTTTTTCTTCTGTTTTTTTCTGTTTGCGTCACTCATTTTACAAAATGGAAAACTTAAAATATCGCATTATTTACGAGTACGAGTTCCGCCGTGGCACTAGTGCTGCGGAAACAACTCGAAGGGTGAATGATGTGTATGGCGGTCGTGTTGCAAAAGAAAACACAGTTCGTTTTTGGTTCGAAATTTCACGGGGCTTGTTCTGCAGGTCGAAATTTCGTTTGAAATTTCGACCTGCAGAACAAGCCCCGTGGACGGCCTGAGACTCAAGTTGATAATGAAGAGTTGAAGGCTATTGTGGAAGCGGATCCATCGCAAACCACGTCCGAGTTAGCTGCAGGCTGCGATGTTAGTGATAAAACTGTTTTAATTCACTTGAAGCAAATTGGGAAGATTAAAAAGCTTGAAAGGTGGGTACCTCACGAATTGACTGAAGCAAACCGGCAAACGCGCGTCGACTGCTGCGTTACATTACTAAACCGGCACAATAATGAAGGTATTTTAAACCGAATCATTACCTGTGATGAAAAATAGGTTCTTTACGATAATCGGAAGCGCTCAGCGCAATGGTTGGATCCTGGCCAGCCAGCCAAATCCTGCCCCAAGCGATAATTAACCCCAAAAAAGTTACTTGTAAGCGTTTGGTGGACTAGTGCCGGTATTGTTCATTACAGTTTTCTCAAATCTGGCCAGACTATTACGGCTGATGTCTATTGTCAGCAATTGCAAACCATGATGGAAAAGCTAGCGGCTAAACAACCTAGGCTGGTCAATCGCTCCACGCCACTGCTGCTTCACGACAACGCTAGACCACACACTGCGCAACAGACGGCTACTAAATTAGAAGAGCTTCAATTGGAAAGTCTAAGACATCCTCCGTACTCCCCGGACCTTGCTCCAACAGATTACCATTTTTTTCGAAATTTGGATAACTTCTTGCAAGGGAAAAAATTCAACTCCGATGGGGCAGTCCAAATCGCCTTCAAAGATTTTATTGGTTCCCGTCCGACTGGTTTTTTTTAGTAAAGGGATCAATGAACTACCTATGAGATGGCAAAAGTGCATAGAAAATAATGGTTCATACTTTGATTAATTAAATATATTATATTAAAAAATATTCGACTTTTTGTTCCTCCAATACAAAACGCCAATTTCATATGTAAGGACCTAATAATAAAATTGCTTCCACCTTTGTCACTATCGACTAACAGTTTGGTCTTTATATAGATACCGTAGTTTAAGGTGTACATAACACCTTAAACTACGGTATCTACATATACTGCAAAGTACATAACCTTATCTATCTGACCATACCTACCGCAGAGTACCCCCCCACTAGTATGTGAGAGAATTTGGGGCATTGTACAACGCAATAACCGCATGCGGGCAGTTATATAGGATTTAGATCTGTGTTTAGTAAACTAAATAACGATATTCCAGAAAATCTGATCCATTGTGCGGGCGACGGTATGGGCATGAATATCATCATACCGCTTGACATTTGAGAAGTTCCTGTATACTATAATACTGGCCTATTTTTTTTCAAACTCCTTAAATCTTGTTTATTGTATTTTATCTTTTTCTATGCGGTTACAAAAACTATAAGCCAAGCCTTTCTGTGCACGTTGCGCCGACACAATTGGGATAAGGGCAGGTAGAAGGAGAATAGATAACAAATCATTAGATGAAAAATTACATTTATTTTATTATCGAAACTAGTTCGTCAGTAGATCAGGCATATGAAAGCCAATTTATTGTACGTTTCTTTTGCCATCTCTAACTCCACTTAACTTATATTTCACGAACCAGATAATGCTGTATTAAATTAGGTAGTGAACCTCTATAAAATGGAGGTAATTTTCATCCAATTTTCATCCGCAGTCCGTACCCGTTACCCCCGTTTCTAGCAGGTAAATATCTCCTACCTTCAATGCCATACGATGTGGTTACACGAAACAATCTTAATTAAGAATTATACCGGCTTAAGGTCGTTAAATCTTCAACTTACCCTGGTTAAGGGTTAAGGGGACATTATTATAATCACATCAATACTATAAATGTAGGTCAGGATGCAATTAACTCCAGATTATGATAATAAGAAGCAATCAACGTCCGCGTGCTAGATATTATTATAAACACGTAAATCACTATAATGTTACAACGTTATCGGATTGGTTTAAGTCAATTACGTCGTCTGTAACTATTACGGGCTGATATACGGGCAGATTATTATGTTCTGTTCTATAGACAATTACCGATTGTCTATATCTGAAGTTATATATATGTAGGCTTATGTCTGAAAGCAGGTACCTATTTCACTTGGAATTATAATAATCTTAGGCTGTTCATTACTTAATAATACTACTGTAGCATAATATAGTACAGCTTCTCGGCTCAGTTTCTCCACATTATTAGGATTTCGGTGTGGGCTGACTATTTGGTAAACTAAAATGGAAGCTGATAGAGTTTTAACATGACGTGTCAAAGTGCCTTGCTGGCTTATATAGTTACAGAATAAACTATTTTTTCCCTAGTACACCATCATCAGATCTTAACCTTTATAAAGGACCACCTATTTGATATTTGACTTTGTATATCAAAGGTCGCAGGATGTCGCTGGATGCAGGCCGCTTCCAACAGGTCGGTCTGGAAATCTTTGGGGGAGGCCTATGTTCAGCAGTGGACGTCTTGTGGCTGATGATGATGATGATGATGATGATATCAAAGGTGTTTGTTTCATTATTTACTTCTATTATGACAGCCTCCGTGGCGCGTTGGGCGAGTAGCTGGCTGTGAAACGGGAGGCCGTGGGTTTGATTCCCACACCGAGACATGTTTGTGTGATTCACGAATATTTGTGTGGGTGTCATGAAACCGCAAATTTCTCAGATGTACAAGTTAACCTGTCTAGAGTTAGGATTATGTGTGTGACTGTTGGGTGTATTTACATTTTTACATTTATAAGTAGTTGCATGTTTTAATTCAATAAGATACCATCTGTATTAAGTAATAAGACACGTGTTTAACAATTGCCCTGGAAAAAGTTTTCCACGCGGCTAGAGCCGCGACCCATGGCTAGTATTTTTAAAAGAAACAGTTACAATTTCCTCTATACTTTTTCCGTTATTTCGACCGGCTCATTTGCTCTGTATTTTGCAACTAAATACTCAAACGCCTTCTGTTAATGAACTAACAAGCCTCTCGCACAAAGCAGAATTTTTTCCACAAAAAATACAACAGCTTGACATCTTAGTTTTCATTCTCTTCGTAGAATATTGTAGTATTTAATTAGTAATGTCCTCTGTGAGAACTGAGAACTCAGAGGCTATAGTTTCAGTTTCCGCAACGGGATCTATGATTATGTTTTCGCATATACTTTTTAGTAATGATGATTCATGAAACAAGCAAGCCACTTGCCTAATCGTAATTGCCACGGCCATATATTAATACCATCAACATAATTGAGAACATTGAAATAAAACTAATTATACGGATTTTATCGCGGACTCCACCCGCAAGAGTCCATACCGCTCTTCGTCATCGCCGTTTTTTTGGAAATTAAAAAAAAACAAGGATACAAAAGTTAAAGGTAACAAATTAAACCGTCATCATATAGTTAAGTATTGTAATATTTTTTCAATCGTAGCAGTTATAGAACACGACGGCTTCGTTATGCCCTGGCATTGCTGAAATGTATGAGGCGTATGCACGTCTTCCCACCTAGGGTATATGATAATACTCCATAGTGTGATGAAAACCGCTCAAATTATAATAAACGGGAGGGTAGACCCCATGGGTTGAAATCCCATGCAGGTCTGAACTGTACCCAGGTATAACGATGACCATAGACTTTTGAATTTAATTAAACTTTTACTATCGAATCTATGTTTATATAGGTGTTTTTGTTTGTATTTCACTACGGTTCACAATAATACGGGTGCAGTGTCCGATACCATCTTTCGGTGGGGCGTTTATGCGCTAGGGTTGTGAGTTTCATGTTGCAGTGTTTTCAGTAATTTTTAGATCAGAATATGTTAAATTTTGAACACAAGTTTTTTTTTTTAACCTTTTAGCCTTATCGAGTACCTATCTGTGCTTTAATAAAAAAAATGCCATATATTTAAACGTATGAAGTATACTATTACAAAACCTAAGTCTCGTTATCATCATAATATTATCAGAATTGTAAATATAAACCTTTTAGTTACTACTGCTATTGAACTAATAATAGTTAGGCGATGATCACACATTGACGCTAGCTTTGCGGCCAAGCTGTAGTGATTTGAGCTGCTAAACCAGTTATTTTTACCATACATTGGCTGTAATACATTTCGCGACCCTTCACCTTTTCCTTAGCCTCTCAATGAATGTGTCACAAAAACCAACTTGGCGCGTTTACACGTTGGGCATTGGATCACAATTGGATACAATCTTTCATTAGTAAACCTAACCTATACCAGACCACTTATTAGTGTATTAGTTCCAATATATTACGTTGGTGCAAATAGGTGCACTATGTAGCAGACGCACTATAACCATGCTACTCTACTGCGCCATTACCGAACCACATTGGTGTATTGGCTCCAACACATTGGTGCAAATAGATCATATATGTGGTCGATGCCGAGGTATTGACAATACCTATTGCAGCTCTCTCACATTTCCCATTATAGTTCCTAGAAGCCATCATAATAAAGGTTGTCTCGAATTGCTTCTTACACATAAATTCCAGGGTTTAAACAGAGTGCACAAGGTCACGCATGACACCAGTACAGTAATCAGTTATGGGCCAACCCTGATGTCACGGTACAAGCAAGGGGAATCGATACAGTGAATTACCGCGTTCTATGAATATTTGAAAGCTTTTTGTGCTGTCTGTACTTTTGTCGCGCCAGACTATCGGCCTAATTGAAATAGGTAGTTTGTTTATCAACCACCCTATAATTTAATATGATTGAGATGTTTTTTAGAAATGTAAAGTGTAATTATTTTAGACAGTTTATTTTTTAATTAGAGTTTTTTAACAACTCAACTTTTTTGGTGAAAGAATGAACAAATTCTGTGCATAAATCAGTGCTGTTAGGTATTTTAGTCTTTCATGCCGGATTCCACCTCCGCAGAAGTAGAATTATTTCCTGAAATTTGGAAAACCCTATCTTCACTTATACTCATATTAAGAGGAAAGATTTGTATTTTTGTATGTAAAGAATAAACTTAAAAACTACTGGACCGATTCCAATAATTCTTTTGCCGTTAGTAAGTTTCATTATCACTGAGTATCATAGGCTACTTTTTATCCCGGAAAAAGCAGATCACGCGGGCGGAGTCGCGGGCAGGTAGTACGAATTTGGGCACCCACATCTGTCCATTAAAATTCGTACAAAAATATTACACAATATTTCCGAGACCCTTTAAAAATAATGTCAAAGGTCGACATTTTTACACATTTGAATATTCACTCATAATTCGGAATATGTATTTTTAGATTTTTTGCAAACAAAAGGAAAGGTCCCGCGTCGTTTACGCACGCAGTAGTAAATTACGCAACAATTCGAATGGAAAATGAAATGCCTGCTTCCGAACCATTAAGCAATTTGAATTTAACACTCTTCCCTTCATTTTCCTATTACCACAGAATTTTCGCGATTTGCAAGCCCTTCTGCGTGTTACAACTTACGAGAAAATACAAAATAAGCGTTACGAAGTAATAGGTTACATCTATACTAATATAATAAAGCTGTAGAGTTTGATTGTTTGTTTGTTTGTTTGTTTGTTTGTTTGAACGCGCTAATCTCAGGAACTACTGGTTCGAATTGAAAAATTATTTTTGTGTGGGATAGTCCATTTATCGAGGAAGGCTTTAGGATATATAACATTACGCTGCGACCATTAGAAGCGAAGCATCAGTGAAAAATGTTGCAAAAACGGGGAAAATTATTCATATTTGAAGGCTTTCGTTGCTAAGCTACCAAAATAATATTATTTGAAGGCATCCGTTGTCAAATCAAAATCAAATCTATACTAATATTATAAAGCTGTAGAGTTTGATTGTTTGTTTGTTTGTTTGATCACGTGGGCGGAGCCGCGAGCAAAAGCTAGTAAATTATAAAATGTATCTTACTTTGGTTACATCTAACGATGCCCCCTCAAACCATTAGTATAAATTAAGACACCACAACACTACATACAATTGCTCTAACAGACCACACACACTGTCTAAAACAAAACTCGCACTGGCTAAATATATCTCTAAGAGTGACAATTTGGTTTAAGAAATGGATGTACGGTTATTAAATGATTCCAAAGCGCTTGAACTGGAAGTACGTAGCTTATTTCGTCTGTAAATAAATTTTGAATCAACCTAACAGATTTCATACAAGGTCAAATATTTCATCCCAAACTTTGCTCAAAGAAATTTTAGGGCTCATTTAATATGTCTGCAATCGAAAATTCACGCTGCGAAAAAAGGCAGAAATCGTTTGCCGACCGTCTGGATCAAAGAGAAATGAAGTAATCGAAGTGGAATAAATCAACACAGAACAAATTAAATACGTGTGAGCGCAATTGAGCTGCTATACGTTGTGAGCCCATCCGACGCTCTCTATCGGAACTCCTGCGAGGAAATTAAAAGAAAAAAAAAATCAACGACAATGCGAAGAATCTTTCGTGCTACTGAAACAGACGTTAAAACTTTGATTTCATGTATGTTTTTTAACGTACGTAATAAATTACACCTAAATTACGCTTACAGTCAAAATACAACTTCTATGAGATTATTTTGTATTCAGAATAGGAAAATTTGCTTTAGAAAGCAATTACATTATCTAAGAAATATGGATTTAAAAAACGGTCCGACTTTAGTGTACTGATTTTTGTATTCAACCTCATTTACATTTAGCGTAAAATTGCCAGCAATTTTCGCGAAATGTGCCCGAGATTTTTCTGTTTCTAAGTGAATAACAATTTTTTATGCTTACAACTAAGGGCCTTACTTATAAACTTTCTTAGCCCTGCTTAGTTAAAACACTATTTTCGTTTCTCTCTACCCACTTAATAAATCGCAGTGACAGAAAAGGACAAAAGGTTGTTTAAATAAGCAATATAAAAGTAACGTTTATAAGGCCTTAAGTTTTATTAAAAAAAACATCGGCGTGCTTACATATACATCTGGTACTGTCAAGAATATACTAAAATGGGCTTGAATCATTGAATAATAGCAAAATTCTAGCATTTAGGCAGGTGCTCGGATTCATTTAGCAGTAGCAATAAAGTACCGCCGACACGAGAGCATTTATCGAACCGTTCTCAACGAATTGTATCAAGATTAGTATTCTACGCTGCAACCAGAAAGGGTGGCAAAGATCAAGTTGCGTTTTTAATCAAACACATCGCAATCCGTCAATGGGACGCGCCACTGAATAAAACAAAGCGATAAATTAAGGCAGGAAACGGGAGGCGAATGCTCGCCGCTCGTATTGAAAGATTTACTTCCTCTGTTTAATTGCAATAACGGCTAGGCACGTTGGTATCGTATTTTTCTTTTTACACTCCGCCTCTTATTGCCTTCGGGCCGTTAAATAAATTTATGACGCCCAACAAAGTTCAGCCCACCTCGGCAGCCTCTGCGGGCTGAAATTAGGTGGAAATGTGAAACAGAAATAAAACGCCGGATCTCAGGTGCGCCATTCGGCGTCACCGTAGTGTCGCGACGCGCGGCGAACCACCGCGTAACGGCCATAGACGCGGATGGCGCGGCCGAGAGTCCGAACCGCGGTTAGTTGGATTAGCTCTTAACTTGCGCTTAAATAACTCGGCCGCTCATAAAAGTTCCTTAACACAACATAGTTTTGGAGAGCCTTCCTGTTGACTAAAATTTTCCTCTGTAAAAAGTTCCGGCGGCTAGTTTTCGTTCCACATTACGCCGGCCTATCTGCTTTGGGACTTTATTATTATGCCCGGACTGAATGCGCCGGACACAAAACTTTGTTATTTACGTGTAAGTACACTCAGGCCTCCGTTTCATTGCTCGGGAAGAAAATGGAGGAATTCAATTACGTTTTACGTATAATAAACAAAAGTAAAATTCGGAAACTCACATTAGCGCCCGGCTCCTTTAAAACCTCCGATGTAATCTGAAACAAGGAACAAACACGCCTAAATAACAATAAAATTGTAATAAAAACTTTGAACACGCAACCGAAATTGTGGAAAATTGACCAAATTATTATTTACGGTTGGAAATTAAAACGAGGCATTACAGAAGATTACTTTCCCCTCTTTAAAAACAACTCGCTGACTGTTTAAAGGGGATATGATTACAGCATTGTTTTGTACGAGTCATAATAAAAACTAAAACGTACTCAATAAGCTAAAAATTATACATTGTGTTATTTAAACACAAGTATTAAACGATATTGAGTTGGCGCAGTCTATTAGTCAATGGTTGATACCATCGAGTCAAAAAATTTATTGAGTTTTTTGAATTCGGTTATTTCTTAAAAAGCTTTCCGTTCTACTATTTAGACAAAAACGTCTTAATCTTTCATCCACGATTTCATCTTTTCAGGGGATGATTTTTTTTCTTCAAAATTTAACCACCGTAAAAAAAACGCTACCAAATCAAAAAAAGAATCATCCAAATTAGTCCACATTGGGGGAGTTTCGCGTAAATATATAGATGAATTAAGATACTCTTCCGTTTTTTTCGTCGCGTGGTTAAAATACCGAGTCGCCTCTTTCGTCTAGACTTTAATGGAGGCGAAAATTGGTTAGTTTTGATTTTCTAACAGATTACTAGGTACAGATAGTATGTGTCGAAAAACATAGTTTTTCACCAGATAGACATAAATTAACCCATGTTGCGTTTGGCACTTAACACCAATTTGGTTCTCTGTCTACCCTTTCAACGATACATTATACCGGCAAATTTTAATTATTTTCCTGCTTCAATACTTTGCAATATAAAATAACGTTTAAATTCACGTTACATTTTGCAGACAATAGAGCCCAACAGAAAAAACATTTAAATACTGTGATAGAGCTACGCTGTAGACAATATTGCCTACATCACAAATGGGCCGGCTCGACCGGGTTGTTACCACTATCTAAATAAAAATTGAAGTAAAGTAGCAAATTGCTGTTGCGTTTCGTACGGTGAGTGAGATATCCGGTCGCCCAAATCCTCTCCCTTTCCCAATCCGGCAACGCATCCATGATTCCTCAGGTATTGTGGATGTTCATGGGTGGTGGAGATCACTTGATATCACGTGACCCACTTGCTTGTTTTCTGACCTCCGCTATAAAAAACTACGAAATCCATATATCCATTTTCGTTGTAACAACACACGTTGATCTTTGCTCTTTGCACACCACATCAAAAGATTCCAAAATTTAATTTCAAACCGCTATCAGATCGAGCATTTGGTTTGCGGTCGGCGCATGAATCTACTTTGTCTATCAAAGCTTATATCATAACAAAACTTTTATAAGAAATATTTAAAATTATGTACACATTATTTATTTTAAAATTTGGTTTATAATTTTTTCTGTAAATAATAAGACTTTTTTGATGACGTCTCCATTTTAAGATTTAAGTCCGTGACAAGTTTCTTATGTACCTTGTTATCTTCGGTTTCCTAACATAGATAATTTAATACAATATGTACAGATAGATTTTGATATGGATTAAAAAAGTATCCAAATTAATTTATAAAGAGGAAAGATTTGATTGTTTGCATTGAATTGCCTCTGAAACTACTGGACCGATTTGAAAAATTCTTCATTACCTAAAAAAATCCAACATTATCCCTGATGAACATAGGCTACTTTTTATCCCGGAAAAAGCAGATCACGCGAGGAAAAGCTAGTATTCCAGAAAGAGTAAAAAAATATTGTTTATAGTAGTCCCTAAAAGTATATTTTAAATCTTCATGATCGCTTCATAATATATTATATAACAAATAGTCAATATATAACAAACAAATCGCCGATATGCGAATATCTGTGTACCCTAAACTTGGTAATTACCATTCGTTGTGGCGTACTTCGTGTCAAAATTACCTCATTCGTCGTTATAAGGGTTAAAATTAACATTTTGTAAATTTTGTTGCGGCATTCAACCCTCATGCAGGAAAGTTGGGGTGGGCGGATATCCGCAACTTCGCTAATGTTGAAATAATGTACACAGGTAGGTCGCATGTACCGCTGATGGGAAGGTAAAGTTTTTATTTATATTGCACATATATGCGCTAGTTGCGGCGCCTAATGTCCGAGAGTACGATGGACCCTCCATAATGAGGGTTGTACGACTTTTACTGTGATTCGCATTACATTGCAGCTAGTTGTGTTCAGAAGAGCAGTGAGTTTCTAATTTAGAATATATTTTTGTTTACTGTTTTCTATATACACACTGACGCTTATAATCCCCAGGTAGGCAGAGGTGTAATTAATACAACCACATTTTACATAACTTATTTCCGACCCATGATATGATAGGAGGCTATTGCCACTCGCACAATTCCAGAGTCTGGGTTGATACTAAACTTTTCGCTAATACCTAGATTTTGCCAAACTTATTTCCGTCCCATGATCTGATAGAAGGCGAGCCCATCGCCACTCGCACAATTCCAGAGTCTGGGTTGTTAAACTTTTCGTGGTAAGAAAACCCAATATCACATTTACGATTTCAACGAAATAAGATGTTGAGAGCTGCTACTTCACGTCAGCTTTCTATGAGATAGTGATACTAACTCCGTCGAGATAACCCATTCATGCTCTACCGCTTATATTTTATTTGCCAAATAACGTTATGGTCCGGGTTCCCTGGGCCAGCTGATCCACTTGATTACTATCAAGCTAATTTTCCGTGAGTAGCTTCGTTTCGATGAGACGACCAACAATTGCCTATGCGAAAATTCTCTATTGTGGTAGCTAACAGAGGTGGTAAGGATAGAATATTTCGATTTGATGATACTTGATGCCCAGGGAACCGGGACCATTAACATTCTCATTGTAAAACAAGCGATTAATACTAAGCTAAAGTAATTAGAAATTATTTATATAAAATTGTTACACCATCTCTAACAGTACAAGAAACTGACTTATATTAACCAAACATTTTTCAAGCAAACAATAAAAATACACGTCAATTGTTTTATAAAGCTATACGAAAAATCGAATAACCTAGTTTCATAAATAAACATCGTCCCAATACCGCTTCCTATCAAACATGTTTACAAGAAAAAAAAACTATTTACTGATTTGCCGAGAGATTTCGCGAACTCATATATCTGTAAAGAGATTGTACGAGATATGAAAGAATACCAAGAATCCTGAACACTCGTTAACTGAGTTGTCCCATGTCTCGTCGTGGACGTGGCCAAACAAAATGTAATTTTCCCCCCGAAGGCCCTGTTACGTGACCCGAGAAAGATATAACGCTTTTATTAAATTATTTCAGCTTTTACAAGTAACTGTTACGGACGTTTCTGGTAAAAATAACGAGTCTCTGACTAAAGGGATTATGTCGTGAAGCCTAACAATTTAGCTAATGTTTGGCCTCACCTGCCCGCTGCCGTGCGTGGACCGGCCGAGATTTTAAAAGCTCTTTCGCCTTGTATGTCGTGGACCCATTAATTTATTTTGAGGGTACGATGTCGTTAATTTAATAAAGTTAAACGGGGCCAACATATTTCCTACTAACTGAATATATAAAGCCGTTATTAATATAATTTATTTAGACCTCATTTTTCAATCTGGATGTAAACGTTATTTGTCAATTATATAAAACAAGACACAATTTTAACAAGTTGTCATTATATACGGATACGCGTATGTCCAATTGAGATTTCCTAAGTTGGATGTTTAATTAACTATCAGATTATATTTATTTGTACATTAAAACTTTTTTACGATTAAATTTTAAAATAAATATTATTCATTTTGTCACGTTCGTTAATTAATAAGTCCTTAGGCGTATTAACCAAGTTAAATTATATAGGATTTTACTGCACTAAATTATAATTATTCAGCACAAGGTAAAGACCGAAGTCCGGCTAGTTGAACTAAACAATTTCAAAATGGGTAGATAAGTTCACGGAAACACGGGAAGTGTCGTCTTATCACTGTTCCGTCGTTATGATATAAATGTCATCCGATTTTATTTATGAACGGAAGAGTGCGCGATGCTAGATTGCGCATCCGATCGTGGCGCCCCAATGAAACAGATATTTTGCACAAAACTCCGCTAAATTATCATTTAGCAACGATTTGTTTCGTTCACGCCCCGTTTACTGCACCTCTCCAACCTCGTAGGCACTCACTCAATTAAAAGCCCCTTGTCATACCACATTGGAGTTTTTAATAGAATTAACAATGCTTAGCGTTAATTTTGGAGCTCGGTTTTTTATGGCAGAGGTCGGCATACGAACAAGTGGGTCACCCGATGGCAAATTATCTCTACCACCCATGAAAAAATTATGGACGCGTTGCCGACCTTAAGTGACTTATCTTAATGACGTAATCTGACTTTAAACTGGGTTTATCTACTGGTAATCTATAGTAATTATATGATTCTCGCTAACGAAGTCGCCGGCAAAAGCTAGTCAACAAAATACGTTAGAACACACTTACTCATACACGCACGCACTGAAAATGACTTCCAAACTTATAAAACCCTTCTTTTTTGTCAGAGGTTAAAAATAAAAATTATTAGCTAGTTTATATACGCGTTATTTCTTAAGACAGTAGGCTACGAACGTAGTGTCTGGACTTTCTAGACTTACAAAAGACAGACAACTTAAGTAAGCAAAAGAACACTGAGTTTTACTTAAAAGACTGTTGTTAGCAACTTCGTAAATAACTTAATCGTCTGTGTACTTAGCGTTAATTTTCCACTTACTTTTAATCTATGTTATGAAGTTATTTTAAGTGTATCTAATGAATTATAAGGATTACTTATATTGGACAATGAAAAGAGATTTATAAAAATGTGTTTATATAATTCATCAAAACATTTTAAAATAGATAACCGTATATCAGAAGGCACGCAAAAAAATTAAAAATATTAAAGTTATTTAAGGGAAATAACATAGATTATGAATAAGTCGTAACATCTTTCATTTGCAAGACTATTTAATTATTAGAATGGAAGTTTAATATTTCTATTATTTTTAAGATTACATCAAATAAATGTGAATAGTTCTAGTATGACAAAGTGTTGATATAATTTACTCACTTTGCTTAGAAACAATAATACCTTCCTATTGAAACCATAAAATTATTAGATTTGAAAACAAAAAGCGTAATTGATTAAACAATCTAAAGTACTAATGATATTTTAATATAAACACAATACACCTTTATAATTGTCATGGATTAACTGGGAATTAATTAAAGCGTTCCTTTTAATCTGTGACGTAATTTTCATCAACGCAATTTGCCAACAATCCCGGAGAATCTCTAAAAGGCATGAAATCTCTTTAAACGTTCTTGTCCTGGATAGTCGGTGTTCCTCTGCGCAACGCTTCTACAATCAGAGCTTATGCATAAATTTGAATTTTCAATTAAGGATACTTTGAAGAAAATTTTATTAGACATAAAGTGAAACCTTTGGTCTTTTAAGACGAAATACGTATTAGAGCACAATTGTGACGTGGAGATGCTGTTATGTTTAGAATATTTATATACTCCTTGGTAAAAAAAAATACCCGTGATATTAGTAGTTATTTTGTATTCAGACAAAACTCGATATACGATAGAAACTAGGATCAGCAGCCCAGAATACAAAACATGTATGATGTAGTTGCGTTAGTTACTTGCGTTAGCTATCCGGGCGGATATGAATATCCTACCACCATTTAAAGCATAGATATAATTTTAAGTATGGCGCCATACTACGAGTACAATACAAATTTCTCTTAGCGCTTGTTTCACCATCTTTGAGTAAATCCGAAAGAGAAAAAAGAGAAAAAAAAAGAGAGACGAGACTGAGACGTTCAAATATAATCGCCATATTCTGTATTTTTTTTTCAGAGCACGGCTTAGTGATTGCATTAGACCTGATGTTATGCGCATTGCACTCCAAAAAAAGTAATTGTGTAATACACAATTAGTTCGATAAACAATTAGTTTATCGGTGGTCACCAGAATCATGCCGGCCTATATAAATGTTTCTTCATACTCCGAAGAAGAAAGAAACAAATCGGGAATTCTGCGACAAGACAGGTGGATGACTAATGCAGGCACAGGGATACAAAGATGTACCCTTAAACTTCCTACCTATACTCGCCCCAACCAACCATCAAGTCCTGTCGCAAGCCCCACGATAGAGCCGGATATACACTTGCTGATGGCTGCTTAGTGAGCCCTTAAAGTTTTGTTAATTATAATTATAAATGGATCCACCCATTAATATGCAAGTATTTAAAATTTTTGTTAAAACCGGCTCAACAGTTTCCTTTAGCTACTCCAACGACTGCACCCCAAAACGCCTGAAAGGCGTTTGCGAGATATCTTAAATGAGTTTCGTTATCTCCTGCAAAAGAAAATGGGATTAATAGTTAACAGAAGCAGTTACAGGCCCTAAATATTTGACGTTTAAATTCATGCCAGCTTTGCTTATGAGAAAAAATCTGCATAGGTCCAGGTCTCGCTGTAGATAGCCACTTTTATAGCGGAACAGAAAAACCACGAATAGGGATGAATTCGAAATCCTAGTTTCCTTACATTAGTCCTAGCTGGTAAAGCGACGCGGAGGGAGGGGAGGGGGAGAGCAATTTTATAACATAAAAAATAAAATCAATTATCCTTTTAGAAGAGCATTAAAATATGTATACAGAGGGAAACATTTAATTTCTTTGAAATGACAGCCTCCGTGGCGCAGCGGGCGAGTAGCCGGCTGTGAAGCGAGGGGCCGCGGGTTCGATCCCCGCACCGAGACAAATGTTTGTGTGATTCACATTGATTTGTTTCGGGGTCTGGGTGTTGTGAGACCGAAAGTCTCTCGTAGTTCCTGATACCCACGACACAAGACTCGTATCTTACTGTGGGGTCAGGACTATGTATGTGACTGTTGGGTGTATTTATTATTATTTATTATTAGTTCTGACAACTCTATCCAAAACCAGCAATTTAATTATGCCTAGTTTTAGTGGCCTTCTCTGGCTTAAAGCCCAATGATGATGTGTTATTGAAGCAATAAAGTAATGTGCCTATGGGCCTATTTTGAGGTGCGCGACCGAGACTAGAGACCACGACGTGTATGCACGTATGCTTTTATGTATGCGACTGTGACAAAAGAGCGCGACGCACTCTTGACCATTTCCATATAATTTTATATAGAGCGGACGGTCTCACTATCTCGGTCATATACCTCAGAACAGGCCCTTAACCTAATAATGTGGTAAACGAAGCATATTGAATGTAATAAAATAAGAATAATTTATAAAGAGCATACTATTTTTATTGCCTTTATTCATTTGATTATAACTTATATTCTGAAATAAGATCTATGTTGATTGCAATTGAATTATTGAATGGAACTATTATGATTGGTAATGAAAATAATGTCGAGCTACAGATAGTTTCGACAAGAAAAATTATTAATACTAATGTAGGAAGTCGTTTTTTAACTAACTTCATAAAGAAGGATGTTCAGGTTCATGTTACAGGGAACTCGACTGCACTCGTCACCACGAGACATAAGATATTAAGTCTCATTATGGTCAATAATTTTACTGGCTTCAATGTCCTTCAAACCGAAATACAAGAGAGCTTCCACACTGCTGCTTAGCGGCAGTAGACCAAGCGATGTTCCAAACAGACAGTCGCTCGCATACGAGAGACCTACCATCTAGTAATTTTTAAACCAAACTTAAATTAATGACCTAAAATAAACACTGAAGAAATACGAAATAAGAATTTCTAAGGTCTTTTTGGAGTCAGTGCCATTTCAACGACCAGCACGGGCACCGGCGCCGCCTCCAAAAATACCTCTGAAAAATGTTGTCTATATTTTACTTTGGTGGTGTATTTTTAAGCCCGTAGTATTTTCTCGCAACTGTACTCTAAACCTTTTCTAGACAGCTTTAGAACCATCAGCCTTTCCTAGATAAAATAATGCAATAAACCGTCTGCGACATTATTATTTCAGGCACCTGCAACGGCGAGGTATCATGTCTACCGCAATAGTCATGCAAAATTCAACACTGAAGCCGAATGGTCACACAACGGGCGAGTAAACTTCCTTACGTATAGAGGCTTTATGCAAAATGACCTAAGACTATAAAGCGGCCATAAAGGGCTCGCATACAAAGAATGCAAAGTGAGCTACGCCGTAAACTCGGCTAACCTCTCCACGGTGTCCTTTACGATAGATTTATATTCATGACACTATCTCTAGCACGTAAAATTTCGGGCAATGTCGATCCAGAAGCAGGCATATGTAATTTTGTTTGAATAAGTAAAGAAGGGTAAGGACAAAGGCTATTTGATCTTTTCTGTCTCCGCTCGAGTGAGAATAAATTCACCCGCGGACTGGTTTATGTGATATATCATAAATGGATTTTGAAGGATAATGTGTTATGGGATTATTGATTCCCCCTAGACAGTGCCTGGAGTATGTAGTCGCATCATCTTGGTCTCGAGAGATAACGTAATACATCGAGTATCCGGGTAGGTAACAGCTCTCAAGTATTTTGCTCATTTAATAAGGATGCGTATGTATATCCGACTGGAAGGTTGAAAATTAATTTATTAAGTATAATTATTTATTAAATAAATCAGTAATACAATTTATTACAATTTGATTACGCAATAATGTACGTTACTCTTATATTAATGATTTACTATAATAGTGTAAGTAGGCCAACAACATCTCAGGCCCAAAGCCATCCTCAGCTGCACGTAGTCACTCTACTGATTAACGGATGAGGCAATGGCGAAACTTGGTTCCCGTTGTGGGTGTCAAATGGTAGGTCGCCCCACTTAATGACAAATCCACCGTCAAATCATAATTCGAAGGCGAACTCTGGTATTAAGCCGTTAATGTCAGGCAGAAAGAAAAAACTACGATACGAAGCAAAGAGTCGCATCAAAAACATTTGAAATTGTTCAAATATTTTCTTAGCATGAATCCAAACAGATAGAGATTAATACAAAAATAAATATTTAGTGCATGCGCAAATAGCAGCGTTTATATTAAGCATCCTTCATAAAACGAAATGAATATTTTCAAAAAGCAATTTCGTCCACTTTTACGATTAGTTAGCGGTATGTTTATTGCGGCAAGCGCATTCGGCCTTCAACTAAACCAACAAGCAGTTAATCATTCAACGTCAACGACTACATAACGTTTTATTGCGCAGACGTCTGTGAAAAAGGAGAACAATACGACATCGTAAACGTTTACACTGGATTTAATTCGGACAGCCTTTTCATAAATATTTACTGCTACTGTGTAAAATATACTTAACAATTGTCTCGTACAAAGTACAGCTCGCAATGGCTCATGACAGCTACTCTGAAAAATACCAGGATGCGAAATGAAAAAAATGCACGTACGAGCCCCTTAAAATAAAACCTTACGTTAACAAGTGGAAGCCGCAGTTTATCTTTGTTATAATATTTTCTTGTTCGTACTTTGCACTAATACCCGACGTCTACAGACTTAAACGGATATACATATCCGTTTTGTAAGTACGCGACTCCTTTACGAGTATTACGATTGTTTTATATTCACTGTTTAGGCGTTATGCGTTATGTTACTGTTACTTTATAATAATGTAAAAATACACTGTTTGCAAGTAAAAATATTTATTTTTGCGCATGATTGATAATAACGAGTAGTTCGCTCACCTGGTGATAAGCGCCGCGCCTGCCCGTAAAATTATCTTTGTCTATTTCTGTTGCCAAGCAACAGTGTGTAAGCACTGTTGTGTTTCGGTTTGACATTGAAGCCAGTGAAATTACTGGGCATTATGAGACTTAATATCCTGTGTCTCGGGCCGACGAGCGCAGTTCAGTGCCATGCAGTGCTTTGTAATTCAAAGTACTGTGTGGTGTTGCTTCTGATTATAGCAGGAGTGGCGCTTACCATCAGACGAGCGCCTTGCTCGTCTCGTCATTAAATAAAAAAATTAGCAACATCAGTCAAAAACTCAAAATAAGAAAATACCTACAGTCCAACACGGCACTCCACCTGTCACCCCGAGATATTGTAACAGATACATATTAAATATAAATAACAAAGAATAAATATGCAATGCCCATGTCTAGTCACATTTCCTTCAGCGATCATAGATAAACTTACGGCAAGAAAAAATCGCCTCATTAATAAATTTTTACTGTTAGTGGTAAGAAAATAAGGAAAATTTGATACCTACTTCATAAATATAACTACATAACTTATACTTAAAAGGTCTTTTAGCGGCTTACTTCAAATTTCGACGAGAAAATTCTAAGTAAAAAGTCGTAAAAAGTGCTGTATCCGGAAGAGTTTAATATTTTTTATCCGGTTTCATATCTTTTGCTTAGTTAATTTTTACAGAATACGTTAAAGAACTCTTATTTACCACAGTTTAATTATAATAATTCCATAAAGGGTTTTTAATAGCAGAGCAAAAAGCATAAATATCACAGAAAGAACAACATAAGCTCACACCTATATCCCCAAGAAGTAGGCATAGGTGCAGTTATTGCTGCATCCACGATTCACCGAGCATATTCATAGTCGCATAACGTAATAGGGTGCAAACCTATCGCCATACTGAGCACAAATTCCAATCCTGAGGAACTCATGCGTAATCTAAATATATAAAACTCAAAGGTGACTGACTGACATAGTGATCTATCAACGCACAGCCCAAACCACTGGAGGGATCGGGCTGAAACTTGGCATGTTATTACGTAAGCATCCGCTAAAAAAGGATTTTGATAAATTCTACAAAATAGGGGTCAAAATAGGGGATGATAATATTTAAATGCTGTTCACGCGGGCAGAGCCGCGAGCAAAAGCTAGTCTAAAACTAAAACACAAATTGTGATTACCAGACTTGGGGATTTGAACACATAACCGCACAGTTTCTCAGGCTATGTCCGGCCACTAAACCAATGAGGCGATGATCCGAAAGACAATACAACGTATGATTTCCGAAATAATATTTTATTGTATGGGATGAGAGCGATTCATCCATTTGTTATCTTAAATTAAATCAATGAATCGTTTATTTAAACAACGTTTAGCGTAAATCCCGACAACCGCTGCATTAAAATGTTGTTATTCAACAGCACTGAAATTGAGAACCGACCACAATTTACGCGCTGCAAATGAAATCTTTGCCAAATTGGTTAACCATTAATTTGGCAATTATTTTTCAGATCACAATGCTGTCTAAATAAATTTGTTAAATAACTATTTCGCATCCATTTCTTTTTAAGAATGCAGAAGACTGTCTCAGTGGCGCATTTGTATTGCATACGCAGTACGCCTGCTGTGCTGAGGGCTCGAGTTCGATCCCCAGGTCGGGTAAAGTGATATTGAATTTTTCTTTCACGAAATGCTCAGTATCAGGCCGGAATTTAGAATTGTGCCCGGTATGCACGCCACCTATCACCATCATAGGACGGAAATACGCTCGGCGAAATGCGCGTGTACTGGTTACACCATTACCTATCCCTTCGGGGATTACAAGCGTGAGTGCGTGCATTATTTTTAAGGTTCGATACGGTGTATTAATACTCACACTCATACATACTCACACTTGTTTCAAAAAATAGCTTGATCGAAATCGAAAATTCATAGAAATCGAATCATAATAATATGCATTGCTACTGAAAACGTAATCTTTTCTATTTAAAAAAGAGAGATTTTTGTCTTTCCATTTTATCAGAAACTTTTCGTAGCACTTTACAAATCATAAATATTGAAAGACTTTTTTAACTCTTTACTTTCTGAAGTATGCCTCCATCAACTTGATTGCCCAGGTTATTGGCCTGGAATACAAATTTAATAGAGTGTATTTTTTTACTAAAAATCATGTCCAAAGTATACTTTAGAACGCATGAGTTCCATCAGGTGAACATATTTTTTTTTCAACAGCGCACAATAATTATATTGTTCCCTTGGTGTATTTATTCAAGAAAATAAAAATATATATCAAGTATATTTTTACAATTCCACAATATAAGTCTGCCATTTCACTATTGTTAAGGAAGGTTACAGTGATACTGATTAAGATAAAATATAAATATAGAAAAGACTTTAATTTGGTGGCATGCCACTTAGGAGACATGACATCTTAAGTCAGTCTGAATGCGCTATCGCTTTGTCTGTTTCTACCCCAAACAAACATCCTTGTTTTAATCAATGATCACACATAATATTTTGATACTTGTAACACACGAATATTTTTGAAATAACAAAGGACATAACGAATGCCTACCATGATTAAAGAAATAACTCTCTTGTATCAATAATATATATCTTAAACGACAATAGCAAGATTTAATTGGCGGAATGAACGAACACGAATTATGTCACGTTTCTTCTTTATACACCTATAAGCGTATATTCTCATAAGGGCTCCGCCACATACATGGATATAAATGGTAAAGCTCATAATTAGAGTAAAAGCGTCCCACAGATTTGCGACGGTGTGTACGCATCTCAAAGAACACTTACAATAGGTAATGTACTTAACGCGCGGTAGTGCCTAGTATCGTCATTACTTTGAGGCGTCAAAAGAACATCGATGTCTGTAGAGACTTCAAATATTTTTTTTATTTTTGATTAACATATAAAGTAAAATAATTTAATGATCGCTTTGTATTTTTAGATGTAATAGCAAAACTGATGTAAGGTATGTATGCATCATAATATGTATTAAACAATAAACATCACTTTGGTTCATAAGTGAATTATCTTTTATTTTCTTTTTTCTGGACCGGACGCGGCTGGGCAAATGCATTTGCTTTGCCCTTTCCTGAAAATTTGACCAAACTACCAGAAACTATATTCTTGAAATTTATACGCCTTTAATTAATCAATACAAATAGATTGTCTGTTTGATGGAGCGATACATATTACTGCCAGTAACACAGTCAAATGATTACATCCAACAATTTTTCACACCAAAAAGTATAGAAGCAAGGAAGTCTCCACATATTAACTAGCACCTCACCCCTGTAAGATAAAGTACATTTAGATAAATGGAAGAGCGTAGCAACCTCCAGCCGGTTGGGCACTCCGGGCTAAACGACAGTCTTAATTTTCCCAAAGTAATAATTAAGAGTGAAGGCTCGTGGGGCAACAAACTCCACCCAAGGAAACTGATGCTAAATTTTTAAACAAGCTTTAAGTACAAAGTCCGATACGTTCAAAGTTAATTGCATTAATAAATAAAATGTCTACCGTCGCCTGAAACTTGTTTATAGAAAGCGTTCAATATTCATTTACGCAAATAATTTAGATTTTGACACTATATTTTCATTTCGAAATACATAATTATAAAATACATCATTTTGATTGCCTTCGTGGCCCAGTGGGCGAGTAGCCGGCTGTAATGCGGGACGCCGCTGGCTCTATTCCTGCACTGACGCAAATGGTGGAGTGATAGAAAAAAATCGAATCTAAGTATGTTTTTTGCCCACAGAGGTTAACGTTAGGCAGGTGGCCGATAGTAAAAGTTACAAGTAAAATCTTTATGCATCAGCATTCAGCGTTGAACGTCCGCCTACAAGGTAGACAGATGACCTGATAAAGGTTGCAGGAAGTCGCTGGATGTAGGCCGCTTCCATCAGGTCAGTCTGGAAATCTTTGGGGAAGGCCTATGTTCAGCAGTGGACGTCATGTGGCTGATGATGATGGTGATGAAAATCTTTATGTACCATGTTTAAAAAGCATGTGTCATCGACCCAACTGCAAGTGGGATAATGGCAGATGAAAAAAAAAGAAATTATATTTATAAAAAATTGGTGTGTGTCGTGGGACACCAGGTAGGAACGAAGTTCCTTCGGCTAATGTAGAATCGACACAAATTGCAAAAAATTCAAATTATCAACTGAAATAACAAAATAGGTCTCTTTATTTTTGTTTGACAACATAAAATTACATAGAAATAGAATAGAAAAATAGAAATAAAAAAAAGACGTGTGGCACTCGGAGACTGCCGCGGTAAAGCTATTGTATAGCATTTTTTATCAACTTAAAAATAACGGACGGCCGTGTTCTATAATCAAAAATTCAAATTCAAATTTCAAACCGCGTCTACATTTCCAAATGTCATAAGTTTCACAACCATCTGTTTTATTAACGGAATTTCGACTTTGACTTTGTGTGCTAGATATCAAATTAAGTTAAAAAAAGTCTCATTTAACGGTTTTTATTCCACGCATTTTTCTTACGGTTTTACTATCACATTTTTTTCAGTTCGGTCACGCAGCAAAATCCCTATCCCCTCCAAGCCTGCCGTAAGGAACTTCGTTCCAATAATACAATAATATATCATGTCACTAAAGTTAACTCTTTCACTTAATGCACGATCAAACGACGATAATAAATAATTTACGAATTACTATATACTTGAGTGAAGCGAACAGGTGTTCAAAAAATAAGGCCTCATTACGCGCGAAGAATATTTCGTGATAATTAAACAAGAGTTTTAGAAGGGTCCTTCAATTTGGGTGATATAAATTGTTCACGAACTACACTGGCCAACTCGATTACTAATTCATCGTAATCGTCAAAACTTTGCTAAACAACTGTTCCCTTTAAAAACATTTCCACGATATTTCTCATCTACACTTTAATAGAATATCTGAGCCTCTTTTTAACAATTTCGTAGTTTTTATTTCCCTCAGTGTTGAAACAAGCAGGTCACTTACCTGATGGTAAGTGCTAGGCATATCAATAAACGAAAATATCAGCACATATATATTTGAATTTTTTTCTTTTCTAATCGATGACTAACCTGTGTCATTATGATATAAAATAGGAAAATACAAATCTTTCAGAATAATACTTCATAAATTGACTATGTAATATGTTATCTGGAAGTTAAAATTTAATCAGCATACATACACACTCACGCCTATAATCCCCTAGCGTGCAGGCAGAGGTGTAAACCGTACACCTACATTTCGCCTAACTTATTTCTACCCCATGATGTATTAGGGGGCGAGCCTTTCGCCATACCGGGTACAGATTCCAGACTTCGGGCTGATAATAATAATTCTGTTATAGAAAACAAAATCACCTTTACCCGACCGGGAATCGAACCCGAGACAGCACAGCAGTCGTACCGCGTACGCAATACAGCTACGCCACCGAGGCAGTCATAGTAAAATATGCCTTAAGTCTACTTTACTGAGCATATTGATCGTGGCGAATACCTGCTTAGCCTATCTTAACAGACACACTCAATTGATTAATACATACAGCCCTCGAAGTTCAAGTGATTGGAGTTATTAATTATATTAGAGACTGCTATCATTGCCTGAATTAGTCAGTTAATTTCTTTGAATATTTTCTTCTCTAGATTTTAATTAACTTAGCGATTGCGATTCGGGTGCACCCTCGTGGCAAAAACTCCGCAACTCGGATCGTAATCTTGCTTTATGTTTGAATTAACCCGGTACACTCAATGGATTTAATTTCAAAGGATTCACATTAATTTTCCGTTGAAACGTAGATATCAAGGCTTAATAACAAAACGGTGTAAGTGCATATATGAAAACACTTCTCATCGTTGTTATGTCTCAACGACCCAACAAACATGTTATTAATATATATTAGTATATTATATTGTAATATAAACGTATATTCTCGTTGTTACTAAAATACCCTTTTTCTTGATTCATTTACAGCTCTATTATTTTCATACGCAATACTAAGGTATTATATATCTACATTTTTGACCTTGAAATCGATATAAAATTATTACATCGATATTTTCGAAATATGCTTCTTATTTTCTGTTGTAAATACGTGTTAAGTACTCTAATTAGTAAATGCAAATCATTCGCATTAACTAGAACAACGAGTGAACGTCTGCAATTTTACTTATCAACCTACACACCGCTCAATTCCAGAACGCACTTCGAATAAAATTAACGAATTCAAGTGGGATACTTGGTAAAATGCCTTTGACAAAAACGTGCTAAGTAAACATTATATGTATTTTTTTTTGCCGATAAACGAAATAAATCTTAGCATTTTCATAAAATCTTGCATATCTGGGGTCATACGACGGGTCATTCCATATTATAATAGTAAATCCACCATCAAATAATGATGGACAAGCGATAACAGAAAAGGGCAGTTAAAAAGAAATACGTATATCCTGAAGACTCAAATCTGATCTGAACATTTGCAAAAATAATAAATTGAAAAATTATATTTTTTTTACACATATACCCTAAATACTATAGAAAATGGACGACACAAAATTCGTTCGTCGATTGACCGAAATAATGTCATCGCTTTCACCCGTTCAGTGCCTCAAGCAAGTTTGAGTGGTAAAGCTACGCTTTAGACAATTTCGTCTACAATATTCCGGCCGGCTCGACTGAGTCGTTCCCACAGTCTCACAGAAAACCGACGTAAAATAGCGGCCTACTGCGTTATGCATTACATTATATTTATACTAACACAAACCTTGCATAAGTAAGTCAAAATAACTATAAAAAAAACTTTTCAATGCATCACGTACACTATGAAAGTGGTATTACTGTACGCTCGTAAGCAATTTGTAGATTGGCGAGTTAGATAGTAAAGAGAGGCCGGTTGTAAATTATCTAGTCGTAATACGTGCTGTTGGCTCTCGGGACATTAGTAAAGGAAACCACTTGTTTACTATTGATGGCCGCCATTCGTTAAGTACTTGCACGTAAATAGTTCACTGGGAACAAATTGTTGAATCGATCTTGATATTTATTAGGTGTTAATCAATATTCGAGTGGAGTTTCAACAGCTTTACAAAAAGGAAAAGATAAAAGCCATTGACAGTGATGGTAGTGAGCTAAGAATATCTTACGCCGCATTTATAATTTTAAAATGTATAATATACAAATGGTATCTAGTACAGTTTATTACCATTTTACTGTGTATGAGAAATTAATTAGCTTATTCATTAAAACAATCTTCAGAATATGATGATCGTGATACATAAAATATATAGGTTTTTAAAAAGTTCCTTATCACTTCATTAAAGTTAAAATCAATAATAACAACCCTTTATTACATAATATATGATGGTATTTAAATGTGGAAGAGGCGAAAGAGATATGTCAGGTTTGTGCCCCTTAATAGTATCTGCCTAGCCCCTTGTAAAACAGGCGTATGTATATGTAAATTGTATATGAGTGTGTGAGTATGTAAACAAAAATGTGCGTCGAATTGAGAACCTCTTCCGTTTATATCGTCGATAAATATATATAATACTAGCTTTTCTTCGCGGCTCCGCCCGCGTACTCTGCTTTTTCCGGGATAATTCCCGGATTTCGCCTATGTTCATCAGGGATAATGTAGTAGTTTTTAAGTTTATTCATAACATACAAACATACAAATCTTTACTCTTTATGATATTAGTTTAGATTGCAGTGTAGATGTAGATGACACTGTAAACCGTCACACTTTGATAGATATGGTGGAAGAAATATGTCTAGTAACTACTACTCTCAAAAAAATCCTTCTTTTAAATTAAATTATGATTAAATGTTACTTGGATATGGTAAAATAATTCCTCATAAAGTTTTTCAACAAAATAATGGTCTAATTTACACAGATTAATGATTTGCATGAACCTGCATGAAACAATTGAAATGATCACTCTGTACGAGGTTAATCAGGCGTTGGATGTGACCAAATGAACCGTGGCTTGCGTACGCGTGTATTAAATTTTCAGTTTGCTTTGATACCATTCAAATGAATTATTACACGTTCTGATTAACTTAGTATACTGGAATAAATGATACAAGCGTTTCACAATATTTGAGTGAAACTTAATCGCCAATTAACGTATAATACAGTTATTTTTAAATGTACATATAATGTAGATATATTTAACGAGTCATATTTTAATTGGTATGTAGTATCTAGCAGCATAGCAGCGACAGCTCAGCGGAGACTGGTACGAGATGTCGAAAGTTGCAGGATTAAATCCGGCTCCACGAGCATGACTTTTATAAGATACATGTGTATTCGTTATTTATTATCACTTACTTTAACGCTGAAGAAAACATCGTGACGAAACCTGCATACCTGAGAAGTTTTCCATAAGGATTTCAAAGGTATGTGAAGTCTGCCAATCCGCATTGTGCCAGCGGGGTAGACTAAGGTCCAACCCTTCTCATGCAGTAGAGAAGGCCTGTGCTAGGAGGGGTATCATTATTTTGTAGCATTTACTCAGCGCAAATGCGCAAAAAAAAACTATTTAAATCGGTCCATTTATTGAGGTGCTACGATGTCATAGATACACACGGAGACAGACATAGGGTCAAATATACAAACACCACTCTTTTTTTATCGTGGGTTAAGATAAATATAAATATATTAAAAACAAATGATAAATCAAACAAAATTTTGATTTGAGGTCAACCTCAAGATTTTTCAGCCTTACTGTGATATACGAAATAAATCGTATTACTATTATAAATGTGAAAGTTTGGATGTTTGTTAGTGAATTTGGGTGTTTTTAGTCAATAACGCTTTAACGCCGGAACGGTTTTGAATGAAATTTGGCAAAAAGGTAGACCATGGCCTGGATTAGGACGTAGGCCACTTTTTATTCCGAAATTGGCCGCTCACATGCCGGAGCTGAGGGCAAAAGGTAGTGTTTATAAAAATATTTAAATACTCTTTTAAAAATAAAGTAGAATTAGATAACGTAGGTTGTAGCCCTGTAGAACATTTCTAAGAAGGCCTTCCGAAAATAACAAGCCTAAAATTCCGGACACAACAATAGCCTACGATGTTTATATCGCAAGAAATACATTCTACTTGATTGAGTAACACGACTCTTTGATCCAAAAAATGTATACGGTCAAATCACGGAAGTGTTCAACGAAGCTGGACAAGGCAAATAGGCGTTGCGTGTATCGAAAGACTCTCAGTAAGGG
Organism: Amorpha juglandis; assembly: GCA_949126905.1. Taxonomy (NCBI): domain Eukaryota; kingdom Metazoa; phylum Arthropoda; class Insecta; order Lepidoptera; family Sphingidae; genus Amorpha; species Amorpha juglandis. The sequence continues at coordinate 7,314,376 of OX421380.1, forward strand.
ACGGGTAATGCCCATTCGATACAAGTGTATTAATCTCGTACTAATGTGGTGTACCGTGCCCTCTGGCTGAACTGAACTAAGCTCAGTTATATTGATGACGCCACTTTGTCTACGTCACTTGGCCATTTCGTCTGTGTAACTTTAACGTGTTGTTGCGAATGGACGCGACCTTTCCGAATGGCCGCGGAGGGTCTTGTTTAATTCTATGGAGATTCTACTGTAATTTGGATTCGAGAACATAAATCACGCGGCAACTGTTTGCACTGTTAGGTGTTGCCCACCTAATGTTTGCCCAGCCATTATCAAATCGTGTGTATTATTACAGCTTCGCTATCATACCTTGTTTTACAAGTAATCTTGCACTACAAGATACAAGCTCAGCTATAACTTTTTAAGTAACTTGCACGCAAGTGTGACGTCAGTGTATCTAACACTTGAACGATGGAACCGCGACTTTTCTATAATATCGTAACAATAAAATGTAATAATTACGTCAATGGCTAATCAGTCAGTAGTTACACTAAATTTTAATAAACACAAATTTGTTTATAAAACACTTGGCAACAAATTGCAAAGGCGGAGACGTGAAATTTAAATTAAGAGCTCCATGCTGATTGCTATACCAACCCTCATCAAATTCACGTGTGCGTGTCTAAATCTGTGTTCCCCGACATGTAGTATTGGTACAACTATTCCAGTTAATTATAGATTTCTGAGTTGTGGTTTGTACATATATGATCTATATTAAGTTCAAACGCGCTACAGGTCTAGTGGTCGCCTACTTAGGCTCAGAGACCGTAAGGTGCTGGGTTCAAATCTCAGATCGGGAAATCACATTTTTTTTTTAGTTTTCACACATGAACTGCCCGGAATTGGAACCAGTCTGGAAAGAGATTAGCCCCTATCACTTGAGACGGAAATAATCTCGGCGAACCGTGGGTGCACTAGCTACACTTCTGCCTATCGTGCTTTATGCAGGCGTGATTTTATCGGCTCTGCGAGAACCGTATGTTATCCAATATTCGAGATAAACGTAATACATATTTGTATTGAATCATAGAGCATTAAAACTGCCTGAGAGTTGAAAAAACGAAGCCTTTGAATTGTTTATACATTTATAAAATTAAATGACACCTATAGATATTAATTAGGCTCTGAAATCTACGAATCTTGGGCAGAATCCAAGTTATATAAAGCGGGTTTAATGTTGCTTATATGAAGTGTAAATACCGCTGAATCAACTTTTATCTAATCTAGTCTTCAATTAGATATCTTATTGTTTGTTTGAAAGTTGGTTAAAAAGCTGATGGTAAGTGATCTCCACCGCCCAAGTACGCCTACAATACCAGAAGAATCAGGGATACCAGAAAGGGATATAGATTAGGGATTGGGAAGGGGAGGGGGATTTAGGCCTCCAAATATCGCACTCACCGTACGAAACGCAGCAGCAAGCCGCTACTTTACGTCGATCTCCTGTAAGACAGTGGTAACGATCCGATCGAGCCGGTCCATTCATGCAGTAGACAAAACTGTCTACAGCGTGGCTCTACCACTCCTAAAAACTGCGCCACCGAGGCAGGCTTATATTAAAGAAAATCTTTTCGTTTATTTCGAAGTTCACATGTTTTTATAATTGACGTTGGGGACTTTACTACAGTTTGTTTTAAGTTTTATCGCTAAGTTTGTGGATACTTTTACGCTCACTATTTTTATAATAACTACCGCTGTATAAAGATGAACTTTTAATGACGATATTATTTGCATTTTTTCAGCGGGACTACAAGTAAACAAACAGAAAACATTCCGGCTCCCTTTTCATATTCAGTTGTTAAATTTAAAAATCGCTATTTCAAATCCGATTCCTTAATAAGAATCCGCAAATTGGACAGTCCGAAATAAAACAAATCAAAGTTTGGACCGCAGAATAAAATGAATCCGGCATGTGTCTCGCCTACATTCGAATCCTTCCACTTCGGTTGGTTTAACCCCAAAGCGGCATACGTTTTTATAACGTTTCGAAAAGCTTTTTATCTGAGAGCAAAGCCGTCGATAATGATGCTCACGACTAGAGCTGCCACACTTTCATTAAGTTTTCTAGTCCACAAACGTTGTATTAAATCCGCAACCCTCGGGCTTCGTGTGACAAGGGCGGAGAAACACTTTGTGGGCCATAGAAAGAGACAAAAGGCTCTCATTCCTTCCCGCACTTGATCCTATTTATCATGCGCGGGACTTATTAAAGCGACCAACACGCGTGTTGTTACTTTACAGCACAACTTTAAAGTGGATATGGAAAACTTAGAGTCGAATAATTTGTTAAATGCGGTCTAGTCAATAGTTTCTCGTAATTTATGCTGCCTATGGCAAATTCTTCAAGAATACTTTTCTGGAACCGTCACTTAATTTGTTGCCAATGGAACCCTCTATTTTGTATCGACTTAACATATAAGCACACATGTTTGTTTAATAATATGAGAAACGTGCAAATATTTACACGAATATTTAATAAGCTTCTAATAGTAAGGAGCACGAAATATTATTTTTAATATAGTGCAGATTTATCAAACAAAAGCAAACTCGACTCGATGCCCTCCAACGTCCGACAGATTGCTTTTGCTATTCATATGTAGATTGCAACAAAAAATCCAATAAACAAGACACAGGGTACTCGCGTTCCCCTCCCATCATTATTGAAAAGAATGTTAACAGTGCACCCGGCTTATCCTGGGGTCGTTTTACCAAAAGAGTTAGACTAACGAATGGCCACCCTACAGGGCATGAGTGAGTCTCTCGTTACGCTTGACACTTCAATTCGGCTTAAATTCAGTTACGAATTTAAATTCTCCGGTAGCGTCTGTGCGGATCTTGGTTGATCTATTTAAAAGAACTGATTTCAATAAACTTACTTTCAAAGGGATACGCGATCTCCTACATTTTTAATTTTTTATATAACAAACCGCATTTTTCTCATATTACCTACCTGTTGCTATCATGTATATGTACACATGTATTTTATTTCAAAAATATGGCCAGTGTAATTTAAAATATACTTAGGAAGTAACTTTGAATTTTAAAAAGAACTGATTTTATTAAACCATATTCATACACGAACTCTTATTTTTTTTTTAAGTTTTTTTTAATATATAACTATTTTCACTCATAACATCTAACCCAGTTATAACATGGTTATGTAATTCAACTTAAAAATTAATATGCCTCAGAGAAATTCAAAATATACCAAACGAATAATTAAATTAATCTTCTCTACCCCGGCAGGCGAAGGTAAACTTTAAAAAATTTGGGTGTAGGAATTTGATTTATTTTTGCTTCTAACTTATCTTTAGAGAAACGCTTTTACTATTTTACTTCTTCACAAGTTAGACTGCCTTTCATTTTGGCTCACAGGGCCTAATAAAAGATTTTCATCAAAAATCAAATCAATACACAATTCTCTATTTATATGACCATCTTTGACCACCCCTCAGTTTCTTGAATATCTGCAACGTTCAGGTATTGATGATAAATCTCCTACCGGTATTCCAAGCATTCGCATATTAGCCCATACCGGGCTACCATTTTTCCACTTCCATGCCGTTTAGCACAACTTCAGAGAGGTGGATTCATATTGCCGCAGCGGATGCGTTTGTTTTGTTCAAATTTATTTTATCAAGTAAACGTTCGCTTTCTGCCCAGTGGGTCGGAGCTAATATCCAGTAATGCGGGCAGAGTACGCCCTCGCTGTGCACCTAGAGGTACCGCAATGACGACTAATGAGTGGAGTTATTCGTTTAATTAATTTCGTACTGCCAAGGTTTAGTGAACACTTTAATTATGTGCACTGGCTTGTGCGTTTTCTCAATTTGGGACTTGAAGTTTATTCGAAATTTACAAATAAAGGATTCGTTTTGCGAAAGAAATTCCAATTTCAAAATTGTTTCGAGTCTATTCTAATGAACAGACAGCCGATCCGAAACAAAAATGCTTCCAGCAAACAATGATATGACACTTACAGTCAGTTCAGCCGAGCTCGTCGTGGCTTCCATTTTAAAGTACGCGAAATTAACTGACGGAATTCCGGCCTCAAAAATACAGAAGCTTTTGTTCTGCGAAAATATCTGGTAGTATTTTAATTGTGATATAATGTCTCAATGGCAACCTAAAATTCGACTATGTGAATTCAAAACACAGCTGTTATATTCAACCAATGTCATGAATGCTAAGAGTACCTTATGCATCAACAAAATAAACCATTGAACACTTAATTTATATTATACAAAATAAATTTTTAAATCATTTTATAAAATTTCATTTCAAATTACTGTAAAAAAGGAATGTTAATTAACGTAAGTAGACAATCTTTTAAAATGTAAAACAAAAACCTTTTAGCCTTTTGCATTTATTTTAATCTACATTAAGAATATGAACGTTCATTTTAAAATGAATGGTCATTAATAAAAAAATAGTACACAATAAACAAATTGCAGAATCACGCGTCGCATAACATTTCACTGAGAGTGCGCTTGGTGATTAATCGTGTTTTCATTAGCGTCGCATCCAAAATGACATAGTTATGAATCGCCAGTTCAATCAACTCGGTTTCAATAACAATTTTTCATTCTCGACACAGTAATTAAGTGCTTTTCATAAATATCCTCATAGTGTCGGGCGCGTGCGTAACCAATTTTGAATTCTATTCGTATGCTATTAGGTATCAAATTCTTTTTCGATTTAAGGGTAATGGCAGACTTAAAGCGACATCCTTAGTAACAAGTGTAAAATATTTTCCCCAATCGTTGTACCTGGCGCCCCCTAGGGATATTTCAAGGGTGAATAAGCTCGCATAATGGCAAAGGGTACAATATTTTAAATTTCAATCGCTGCGAGCGGTCTGCCTCTCCCCGGGGTTGAGAACAAAGATTTTACTCGCCGACTTTTACTAAGTGTTATAATAACTTATTATATCGGAAAATTATTTCAAATAAAATCGAACAGAATGAAAATTTACACTTCAATATTTATATAGGAGTGTTTTATTGATTTAAGGGTAGCATGATTCTGTTGGTATAAGAGGGTATAATGCGAAGATTTAAGGCGTAGTGTCTAGCTTAGTAGCGTGGTAATTTAAATTATTATATAGTACTGGATATCAAGACGTATGAACTATACAATATACTGACGCTCTCCGCGACGTCGCGAGGGCATCGCTAAGAAACGGGACATCGTTTGTGATGCCGTGTAATTATTCCAGATAAATGTGTTCTAAAATTTAAAAATAAACTAAAAAAGAATCATTCAATAGTATTATTTTTAAATCGTCAAGAATATTAGCGTTCTTGAGCTAGGTATGTCCAAAACGGAGTCCGGAAGAACCATGATAAAACGAAATGTCGTTAGTGATGTATTTAACAAAATAAATACTTTTATTAATTAAATCAGGTATCATCATCGAATTCATAAACTACCAACAAGGAAATTCAATATAATTTTTAAATCAAATCGATTTCAATTCACAACTTCAAACCTAGTTTACAAATACTGTACTTAATTATTAAACAAAATCTTAAACAGTAAATAAAAATTATATATTTAATACTTTTCGTTTGAGATGAATTTGTACATAATTTTACCTCCAAGATCCAATTAATATTCAGACCACCCCAAGCTTCATTCGTATCTAAATAAATATTAACATTGACAAACCTGCAGCGATCAATCGGCGTTCCAACAATTCCCCTCCGTATAATTTTTTCGAGATTAATTTAGCGAAACGTTATCAGCGCCTTGCGATTCCGAATTTGTTACACTAGAGTTCACCTTTTCATTCAAATTGGGAAAATTTTATGAGCGGAGCAGATAAAGCACCTATAATCATTATTATAACTCATAAATTTGATTGAAATTCGGTCACATTACGAGAAGCGCTTATCGCGTCGCTGCAGTCGCCTTGAAAAATACCTCCCCAGATTTGAGACGTCGTCGACACGCCGCTTCCGATCGATTTACGTTTAGTGCCACAATAAAGGTGTTTAATGTCGACATTTACATAGTAAACTTGGCAGAAATATTTGCGGTACATTAATTATTATGCCAATAAACCTTGTTCTTCCGAGGAGTGCTTAAACTATTTGCCATAACGAATAATAGAGTAGTATTGGTTAATAAAGTTAATGGAGTAAAATAATAGCTTTTTAATGAAAAATATTCTCCCATCTTTATCCAATAGATGTGGTCTGATTGTGGAACAATAAAAGGGTTTTAATCATTTAAATTATTAAGGAAAAATATTATGATTATAATTATAAAATTTTGAAAATTGAATTTGTAATTTATTTTTAATGTTAATTTAATATTTTTAGTTATTTTAATTAAATCTATATATACATTATTCTTTTTATATTTTTTAATATGATTAATTTTGTCTGTCTAATATTAATTTTTATTTATTGTTGACGTAATTATATACAATTTTGCATGCTGTCTTCACCTTTAATTACAATGAAATTAAAACTTTTGTTGTATCAATTCTGTTAGCGAAAATGTATCGATGTACATTGTGTTGGTGATCAATAAAAAAGTAAAAATTAAAGTACCTTATACAGATAAGACAGTCATGTCCGTTGTTTAAGTTTGTGCAAGATATTCGATAGATCTAATGTTAATCATTTAATTAGGTCGGACCGATAGTTTTACTGGGACGATAAATGAATGATGCTTATTGGCAAATACATTTTAATGTTGTTCACATTCGAGCGACCCGATAAAACTGTCAGCAACGACACTTTTACCGGACGTTCTGCCGCTAATTACGGTCAGGTCAGATATTATTAGCGTACAGCTTTGTATAGCAACGTTCACGCATGTCGGGCCGAAGAACATCGACTGGTACCATACACACCCGCGCATAATCAAATCAAATCATTTATTCTGCAAATTGGATCATAAATATCACATTTAGATGTCAATATTTTTTTTATACTAGATAAATTTTTTATCTTTTATCGGCATTTCGTGGCTAGCCATGAGAAGAAATACCGAAACAAACTCATGAGTTATAGCCTCTTTTGATGACCAGACATTGACTATTGTAAAAACATAATAACTTTAAAATTTCTTAAAAATTATTAAAAATGTCAACATTAATATAATACATAGGTATCCGGCCCGACTCAGATTGATTGTCAGTATAGTGTGAACAGCAAGAGAAAACCTGAACGAAAGCCTGTACGATCTAATGTAAATCAGTTCTTATCCATATTTCAGAAAATATGTATACACACCCGTACAGTGCCTCTAGCGGATCGTATTAGCTCTACATTTCTTGTATACCAATCACGTAACAACTATTGAAAAAACTCGTAGTGTGGCTACTGTATTAAGTCTTCACCATAATCACAGTTTATAATTATTCTGAAAGATTGCCGAAGTCCATATGAATATAAGATAAAAAAAGTTTTGATGAAAGATTAAGGCGAGGCCCGTCCTCGAATCAAATAAAAATACCTACTAGTTAATTTTTAATTTAGAGTATGGCGTAACGAATTTACTTTTACTAGCGTGAAAAATACGGTGTATAAAAGAAGAATTGACGCAAAATGTAAACTGTATAAGATTTTTAAACCGAGTTTATAATTCCATAAAAACCCCAAATTGCCCAAAATAAAAACAAACTTTGATGTCAAAACTCTTTATTTTGAGTAATAACTACTTATTGAGAAAACGATATGTATAGTATTTAACAAATATTAATCGAGTAGATATTTTTGTTTTGATAGATGATATACCTAATAAAACTTTAAAATTTCCAATGTCAAGTATTAGGTGCAATAATCAACCATAATCTTTTGTTTCATTGTCGGACTTTGTGTTAAATGCAATATTTTGCTCAAACACCAAATTCCACAACATTCAAATAAATTATTACACACAGACGGACACGGTCCTGGTTACATTTATATAATAAGCTGAACTCGCCAAAGCGGTAGTAGCTGCCTAATTATCAAAGCTGTCGGTAAAGTAACTTATGGAGGGTGAATTTTTAATCTCTTTCATTTCAGTCGCATGTTGGATTTCATAAAAAGATATTTTGATGCAAATGTTATATTGATTTTTAGCTTAAATGTTATGCATAATTATACTTTTATAGACGTGCTTTGATGTTACGTGTCATATGTATTTGTGTACGAGACAGACTGACCTGTAAATACCAGCAAGGCTAAAAGCTAATATGACTTATGTGAAAAATTGCTATAGGGGAGATCAGAAGTACACTGAAGTTAACGACGTTGCTATTACTTTATCACGTAGTAATAAATTTTATAACAGTAGGAGGTCCAAGAGTTTATAAGCGAAGAAAAGATTCCTATTAAAGTTGTATAAAAAAACTACCATATAACCTTCAAACACTTTTTCGAATTTAAATTCAAATTCTTTATTATGTAATTAAGCCGCCTAATTATACGTCATTTGAATCTACCGATTTTGAAACCCGGATTACGGTGTCTTTGCTCTTCCATCGAGGAGCTTCCCTCGCAATATTGTCTTATAATGGTACTATCAAAACACTATTCAATAAAACGTTTATTTCTAGTAAATTAAGCTAGACCTACAAACAAAATCATAAAATGATAGCTGCAAAGATACCAAGAGAAAATAAATTTAATTTCTTCTTCATAAACGAACGTCTAGTCAGGATGGCAACCAATATGGCGTCTTATTAGGCGCCTACTATAAACAAATATCTGTGAATCTATTATGACAAACAAAATAAATCGCATTTAATGAAACAAAGCATTCATGAATCTCTCGGGAAGATCTCGTTAGAGTCTTAATGAATCTATTGAGAGTTCGTGGAGCGAAGCCGGACGTGAAAGAAACGCCAGGGAGGGAGCAAGGTTAAAGTTGTGCTAATAATTTGCGTTAGACACAGCCGTCACAGTTAACGAAGAGCAGTAAAATAACTGATAGAAATTTATGTCTTGGAAGCTGATTCAACAGTACTCTAAAATGTTGCAAGGAGATTGAAAAGAAAATGATACTGAATACAAATTAAGTAAAACTAGTGGACTTTCAAAATTTTTGTTTTACTTCTGACTTTTTAAACTAGTTTAAAATTCTTTTCACACTTTTTTAAAGTTAAAAAATATCTTCTATTTAAGGTACTCAAAACCGATGACGTCTTGTAGATCGCTTCTTTCTACTTTATTTTCTTTTAATGCACTTTGAATTGCAGACATAGAAATATGAGCCCTGTACACTGGCCTACTTGGAAATTCTTATGAAGAATTCTCAAATATGCAGGTTACCTGACAATTTTTTTTAAAGTCAAAGGCATGTGCTCTGAAGGCACAGTAGTGATCCGTTCCACATCCCGCTAGGCTATCACCACCGTAGATATAGAAACGGGTGGTAGGTGTTTCGTATGCGAGAGGCCGGTTGGGTTAGTAGTTTGGTTGTGTTTAATTCAAATGTAATGTAATATTGTGCGTAATTGTTTCTGTGTATTTTTTTTTATCCTGGCTCGGCAAAGTGACTACGCTACACCTGATGGTAAGTGTAGCGTAATCCAAGAATATTGTTGACCAACGATAAACAATGTGTCCATCGTTGGTCGGCAAGATCATGCCGGCCTGCCAAAGGGCCAAGGGGGAGGGAAAGGAAAAAGGGATGGGAAAAGGGTGAGGATCAGGGGGCAAGCCCCCTGGGGAGAACCGGATATACACTGGCTGACCCTGGAACGCGACCCACACAAGGTGGGCCACTATGGCAGGTTTTAGCACCAGTGTACGGTGGTCGCTATCCGGTCGGATAGAAGTATCCTCCCACCAGCAAAGCAGTATTCAGGCTAAACATCATTATTTTCAAAATCTAGTGTAGGTCTATCTATGCCTACACGGTACACCTATGTGTAACCAGTGCACTCACATTACGCCAACCTTATTACCGTCCCATGATGTGATAGGGTGCGAGCCTATCGCCATACCGAGCATAATCCAGACTCGGGGCTGATACTGAGCATTTCGTGGTAGAAAAACGCTATATCACTTTTACCCGACCAGGCATCAAACCTGAGACCTTAGTACAGCAGTCGTATCGCGTACACATTACAACAATCACAGTCACAACAGTATAAAATAGAAACAATATTTTGTTACTATAATGTCTACTCTGGAAACGTAAACTATGTCTCCAATTCAGTGAGCCGTGTAGAGCTCTAATGCCGTTTACTCTTGCCCGAACTTTAATAGACGCGTCGCAAATTGTATGCAACGTTTCAAATGTTAACAGCTATATAATATCATTGTTTTCCAACATTGAAGATCTTGTAAGATTTCGTTAGAATGGCTTTGTTATTGTTAAAGAAGTTAACATGCTTAGGAAATAATGCCCTGTTTTCGGGTATTTGCTACGTTTCTTTTCTGGGGAAAACCCTCTTTCTTGCATTAAACGTGTTAGTGTTTGACTCAATCGTAAGGGATCTCATCGATGAACGCCCACAATACCAAAAAAATCATGGACGCGTTGCCATCTAGGATAATTAAGGGATTATAAAGGATTATTAGGGACTAGCTTTTGCTCGCGGCTCCGCCCACGTGATCAAACAAACAAACAAACAATTAAACTCTACAGCTTTATAATATTAGTATAGATTTGGGTAGCTTAGCAACGGAAGCCTTCAAATAATATTATTTGGGTAGCTTAGCAACGGAAGCCTTCAAATATGAATAATTTTCCCCGTTTTTGCAACATTTTTCACTGATGCTTCGCTTTTAATGGTCGCAGCGCAATGTTATGTATCCTAAAGCCTTCCTCGATAAATGGACTATCCAACACAAAAAGAATTTTTCAATTCGAACCAGTAGTTCCTGAGATTAGCGCGTTCAAACAAACAAACAAACAAACAAACAAACAATCAAACTCTACAGCTTTATTATTAGTATAGATAGGGGCGGCATTTGCGCCTCCGGATATCTCACTCACTGTAAGAAACGCAGCAGCAAGCCGCTGCTTTACGTCAGTCTTCTGTGACATAGTGATATCAATACGAGACGGCCCGGTGGTAGGCAAAACTATCTACAGCATGGCTCTAGCACTCAAGAAACACCAAAATATTTATTATATTAATAGGGTAGATGAAATGATTTTTTTATTCAATTCAATAAGTATAGTATACAGGGTTATTTTTAAAACACCGGCAACCTCGCAGGGGTAGATAGCTGTCCCCATACGGAACAACTTTTGTTCTACGAGTTTGGATATAACTCAATATATTTAAAAAAAAATGATTTTACAAGTTTTTGTTGTGTCGTATTTTTCTTCGTAGTATGCGGCGCGGCGCGGCGTGCGCGCGCGACTCAAAGGCGCCGCTCAGCTAAGCGGCGCGTTGACCTTCAAAGGAGCTAACCCGGTTCCCCACGCTTCGCGTATTTGTTTACGTAATCTGCGATGCGCGTTGTAACAATCAAGACGGAAATTAAATGAATACTTATTTTTGTATGAAAATAAAATCTAACAAATTATCAAAAGTCGTAGAACAAAAGTAGTAGCTTATAACCTTAGGAATCTACCACTGCGAGGTTGCTGGTGTTTTAAAAATAACCCTGTATATAGTAGTATAATAGTATAGTATAGTATTCAGAACCTATTGCAGAAAGAATTCTATAAATCCGTCTAAAAATAAATAAGTTAGAGGCCATCAAATCTAATGGAAGGGGTACTTGACAAATGACAGACGATGTAAAGCTTGACGTCACCGTGTAAAATGGCATTACGTGCACGCGTGCAAGCGAGATGGTAAGATGATCCTACTACGAGCCCACCTTTATGTATACCAATATTTAAAATCACAATTGCTCATTTTTTAACCAATTGTGACTGTGTATGAATCGAAGATTTTTTTTGTATTATGTTTTATTGTATAAAAATAATATGTTAAAAATGGAGTATAGGGAAACTACTCTATTTTATTGAAGGGCAAAATATAATGTTTTAAGTAAATTCCACCAGAAAAATACAATTTTTCATACAAACTTTCCCACCCCTTGGAATTTAAAAAGTATTTTTTATATTTTAATGTGAGTACTATAAGTGTATAGGCCAACATTACTTAATACAAAACGACAATAAAGTGCATACGTGCATGGCAAATCTATCTTAATACTAAGACAACCTCGACATTCTATCGAGCAGGGTCGCTGCCTCCTAAATGTGTAATTATCGGTATTAGCTGATTCAACTTAGCTGAGATGCAAAATGCTGGCTTTTACCGGTTAATCTGCTCATTATGCTAACTATGCTAGAACGGGTTGTTTACCTAGAAGTCTCTTTCTTCCTGTTTTTATCCGACTCGCAGTGGGGTCGGCGCAACATGCTTTTTAATACATATTATAGAAAAAAAAAAATCGCTTGTATTTATTATGACTGGCCGCCTGCTTAATGTCGACTCCTCTGGCGAGAACGCACATCCAAAACTGAAACGAACAATGCAGTCCAGTGCTTTGTTTTGTGATGTAATATGTTGTTGTTTCTGTTTATGGGCAGGTATGGCCCTTACGATCATGCGACCTGCTCGTTTCTTCATTCAGTTTAATAAAAAAGATATCGCATAACATTTATAAATAATATACAGACAAAGTGAGAACCTAATCCTTTATTGAAGCCGGTTCAAAAATCTAAACGTCTAGCCTTAAGCGCAACAATGGGAGCAATCAGTAAACTTTCACCATACATGAACGCTAAAAGCGCATGGGAAATACACAAGCGGAGAATTTTAGCCGTAGAGCTTATTTACGTTCATCGCGTATTTCATTACGGACTACAATATTTTCTTATGAACACTCCATGGTATAATCTTATTAGAGCGCGAATTATATTTGGGTTGAGAGCTCGGTGTCGCTCGCTAAACTAATTGCATTTAGAGCGATAGAGCGCTCTCAGAGACGGAGCAAGCGACGCTAATGGACGGCATTAATTAATACTGGCGTATCGTCAAATTTCAACTTAAATTAAATATCTATTGCGCGCTATTGAGGTGAAAGTCTATGATACATCTTGGAGATGGAAATATATTTTTATGTTAGTTACTGAATATTTTAGATGTATTTTTTTTTTGTGAGCAGCTATAGCTCAGCGGGGAGTGGTACGGGCTGTCGAGGTGAAAGTCGCAGGTTCGAAACCTGCCCCAAGAGCATACACCTTTGACTTTTCTAAGTTACGTGTATATTAATTGTTAATTATCGCTTGCTTTAACGGTGAAGGAAACATCGTGAGGAAACTTGCATACTTGAGAACTCGATAAGGTTTTTCGAAGGTATGTGAAGTCTACCAACCCGCATTAGGCCAGCGTGGTGGACTGAGGTCTAACCCCTCTCATTCAGTAGAGGAGGCCTGTGCCCAGCAGTGAGACATGTATAATTACAGGGCTAGTAAAAAAATATATAAATTGTTTTGTTGGTTTTTTGTGGTGTAAAGCCTTTTGTTGCTCGTCTAACAGCCGTTCCCTATATTCTATTTACAGATAGATGTTCTTACTATACTACTAATAGTGTTGACAAATCTTCCATACAAAATGAGTCAAAAATTTCCTGTAATTAAGCAAATCTGTCGGTAAACAGAATGTTGGGTACGGCCAGCCACGGTGTAGATAATTTTGTCTATAGCACGAATGGGCCGGATCGACCAGGTCGCTACCACTGTCTCACAGAAAAACGGCGTAAAGTAGCGGCTTGCTGCGTTTAGTAAGGTGAGTGAGATATTCGGATTCCCACTTCCCCCCCTTCCCAATCCTTTAATTATCCTTTTCATTTATATTCATCGGCAATGCGCCCATGATACCTCTAGTATTAAGGGTGTACATAGACGGTAGAGATCACTTAGCATCAAGTGACCACATACTCGTTTGCCGGCCTATAAAAGAACTTTTGAGTGGTAGAGCCACGCTGTAGACAGTTTTGTCTACAGCATGAATGGGCTGGCTCGCCCGGGTCATAACCACTGTCTCACAGAAAACCGACGTAAAGTAGCGGCTTGCTGCTGCGTTTCGTACGGTGAGTGAGATATCCGGAAGCCCAAATCCCCTCCCCTTCCCTATCCCTAATTATCCCTTTCCTTTATGGTCGGCAACGCGCCCATGATTCTTCTGGTGATGGACGTACATGGGCAGTGGAGATCACTTACCATCAGGTGACCCACTTGCTCGTTTGCCGGCCTATGCCATAAAAAAAAAAAAAAAAAAAAAAAACTGTAAAAGATAAATAATATAAAAGAACTAGCTTTTGCTCGCGGCTCCGCCCGCGTGAACAGCACTTTCATCCCCTATTTTATCCCCTTGGGGGTAGAATTTATCAAAATCCTTTCTTAGCGAATGCCTACGTCATAACATCTACCATGCCAAATTTCAGCCCGATCCCTCCAGTGGTTTGGGATGTGCGTTGATAGATCACTTTGTCAGTCAGTCACCTTTGAGTTTTATATATTTAAGACTTATAAAATTACATTCATATTATACTAATAAAAAAAATACATAATAATCTCTTAAAATGCAACTAATTATTACAATGTTATTTGAATATTAATATAAATATTCTTATGAATTTGTTGTCGAAATCGGATATTATGAAATAAAAAATGTTATTTCAATAGAATACGATTATGACTGTAGCAGATGGTCCATAAACGTGGAATGGCTGAAGTTGTCTGATAGAAGCGAGACAAAAAGTGCCCTGACTCTGCCAGGGAACCACAATTAGAAGGGAGGAGCTGAATTTAACTTTTTTCGCAGACGATGAAATGTAAAAAATGCAAAAAGAAGGATACCACTAAATTATCATTACAGAAGACTTCAAATAATTTCACTTAAAATGGTTGGACTTATTTTGATGTAAATTCTACTAATATTATTATTATGCGAAACTCCAGTAATCGTATATACAATACTGAAGTATAACTTCTTTGTATAAACTAAAGTTCTTTTCCGGGATAATTGTGCAACATATCTCATTATTTTTAAAAAGCAAACTTTGTACCTAATTTCACAGAAGTAAATCCATGTTCAAAAGTATAATCTGGCTGACTAATTAAAAGGTATATTTTACGCGTCTATATCATATTATAATCTATGACTTTGTAGCTATTCCTTGTAGTATTTAGCCAATGTTTTTTATTTGGTATTTAAGGGCCTGACTGTCAGTTATCGGATCCCAAGACTCACCGACCCATAGAACGCAATCGCGATCAAACTATTTGTTCAGCATGGTAATGTAGATGTTGAAACCCAAATTTTTGTTGATGGGAGGCTTTTGGCAATAGTACAGTGAAGCTGATATAAGGCAAACTTTTGATCCGTCACCTGTCTAGGTCTCGCACTTCAAAACATGCCTTTAGTGACACTACTATTAAATGATCTCTCTTATGCATATTACAAATGCGCATACCTGACGTCACAGACGCACCTGTATGACGCGACCATTAGCCTGAAGAAGATTTACAAGGTGGTAGGTCCCTCGTATGTGAGAGGCCGTCTGGGTTGGTACTACCGCTTTGTCCATTTGCAAAGCAACAGTGTGTAAGCACCGTAATGTTTCGGTTTGAAGGACATTGAAGTCAGTGAAATTACTGGGCATTATTAGACTTAACATCTTATATCTCAGGGTGACGAGCGCAGTTCAGTGTCATGCAGTGCTTTATAATTCAAATTTCTGAGTGGTATTGCTTCTGCTTATGAGCAGGCGTGGCGCTTACCATCAGGCGAGCGCTTTGCTCATCTCGTCATTCAATCAAATAAACAAAATATAAGTCTTATATTAAAATTTAATAACATTTATCCAAAAGATTTCTATAATCTACGAAGAAGCAAAAGTTTAATGTGTTTGGAGCAAGGAGCGAGTCTACTGGCGTGAGTCTAAAAAGGAACGTTTCACTAGGCAAAGCCAACATCTGTCGTCCACAACTCCGCTGCCACTTTGGTAATTGTTCCCCGTAATTATTTCAAACATTTAATTGCGTGTTCAGGGCGGCTTTTGTCCAAATTACAGCTTGAAACTTTATATTGTAATGTTTTACTTATGTTAGTTGCTTCATAAGAATTTCATGTTATCCTCAGTTCGGCACAATTATGGAACTGTAACTTTGGGGATTTTGTAACTTTATTTTTTTTTTTATTGGACAGTCTAAATTTATAGAAGTTATTGCAGCGATAGCTCAGCAGGGAGTGGTATGGACTGTCGAGAAGAAAGTTGCAGGTTCGAAACCAGCCCCAAGAGTATACATATGACCATACACCGCTGACTTTTCTGAGTTACGTAGGTATTAATAATAGGTATTAAAGTAATTGTTAATTATCGCTTGCTTTAACACTGAAGGAAACATCGTGAAGAAACCTACATACCTGAGAATTTCGAAGGTATGTGAAGTCTGCCAATCCGCATTAGGCCAGCGTGGTGGACTAAGGCCTAATCCCTCTCATTCAGTAGAGGAGGCCCGTGCTCAGCAGTGGGACGGATATAATACAGAGCTAGTAAAAAAAAGCTATTGCTTCACAAAATGCTAAGGATATTTAATACAAATATTAGGTAAATTTTGAGTTGTGCGACCAAGATAGAAGACCGCAACATGCAATGACAGCGACTTGGTACGTCCCTACATACGTTATAAGGTAAGCAACCAGACAAAAGGCACGACTGTTTCTATACAATTTCATGCAAAACGGACGTGTGTTGCCATATGATTCGCTTCGTGCGTCGCGATCTCCAGTCTTAATCAACTGCAAAATCTACCTTTACGACGCGTACTAACAACAAATTATAATAAATAATAAAATAACACCATACAAATTTCGCCGAACTTATTTCCGCCCATGATGTGATATATAAGTATATTTATTAAGTTCAGTGTGGTGTTGCTTCTGTTTATGAGCAGGCGTGGCGCTTACCATCAGGCGAGCGCCTTGCTCGTCTCGTTCTTCAAACAATTAAAAAAAATACGCCGTATCGGGCATAAATTCTAGACTCCAGGCTGATATTGAGCATTGCGTGATAGAAAACCCAACATCACTTTTAACCTCCCGAGGATCGAACCCGAGACCTCAGCAGATGAATCACATATAAATTCACAGTTATTACACTACTTATATTTTCTACAATAAAAACTGCCTTAACTACGGATCACAGAACTATTTACCTAAATATCTGCAAAAGAGTCGCGCACAAAGATATCTTTGCTTCAAACGAACGCCAAGAGGATCTGTACTTACGAATAATATTTGAACCCGCTCATCGAAAAAGTTTCTCAAGAGCAAGGGCTTAACTGGAACGGACGAACTTGAGTGTATGGATAACAGTAGTAAATGTAAATTCATCATTATTTCCCCATGAGATATGTATTTATCCTGAGTTACTTTGTTTTCTTCAAAGATCCTACTTTTTACCATTATTTTATCTCAATTGTAAATACATATGAAAGTTTGATTAGTGAGCTCGTAAATTTAGATGATTCTTAATCAATCATGCATTAATAGCTGAACGGATTTGGTTAGATTTTGGCACACAGGTAGACTATAACCTGTACTAGGACATAGATTGTTATCCGAATTTTTCAAATAGCGGTAAATAGATTTTTTGTTTTTGACAGCATGTGATATTTTTGTATAAAAATTTAACCTATAATTGTTATAGCGATAGGTAAGATTCGTATTTAGCAATAGAAATTTTCAATTTCTCAAGAAACCGTAATTTTAATTTTTCACTCATAGTTTCAACTAACTGATTATCAAGAAATAAAACATCCAACCAAGTATTAAGATGGAAGAGTTGCGACAGCAAGAACAAATATACCCACCGCTCACTACGGTATTTCTAGTCCGGTACAAGTCGGGAATCGTCAAGAGCCTATTCTTTCCTCAAAGACCAGTAAGGCACCAACGACAATCGGTATGTTACCAACAACCTCTCTGTTATTCCAGATGTCTAAAAGCCACGGTGATCACGTACCGTCAGGTGATCCACATGCGCCCATTTTCATAATAAACTATGGCTCAATATGGCTTTGAGTGGTAGAGCCACGCTGTAGACAGATTTGTCTACAGCATGAATGGACTGGCTCGACCGGGTCGTTACCACTGTCTAACAGAAAACCGACGTAAAGTAGCGGCTTGCTGCTGCGTTTCGTACGGTGAGTGAGATATCCGGAAGCCCAAATCCCCTCCCCTTCCCAATCCCTAATTATCCCTTTGCCTTAAGGTCGGAAACGCGCCCATGTTTCTTATGGTGGTGGGCTTACATGGGCGGTGGAGATCACTTACCATCAGGTGACCCACTTGCTCGTTTGCCGGCCTATGCTATAAAAAAAAGAAAAAAAAAGAATACTATGGCTCAATAAGCCATACTCAAAACCTTATAAATATATCACAGCATAGCTTCACGTACACGGCACGGTCTGCACAACAAGTTCAACAAAGTTGAGTCTGTAGGAGTCACACTCGCTCCGTTATTGAAGCACTAGATAGCAAAGTTTGTGACGAATATAAACTTTAATAGCTCTATAACAATTGGATATATTTATGATGGAAAGTATTATTGGTGGGAGGGTACCTGGTTATTTTTGTACCCAACTGAATAGCGACTGTACATGGTGAAATATCCACCATAGTGGCTTTTTCAGGTGAACCGCGCGTTAATACAAATAGCGAATATAAGAATTTTAATTCTCTTTATATTCAAAACCGTTTGAAAATAAATTCATGTTATTGAAAGATTTATTTGAATTTTCAAGACTAAAATGAGGAAAATTCAAATTTATTTCAAAATCTCAACGTTTTTACAAATACTAAAAAGAAAACATTGAAAAAGTACTTAAAATGCCTTTGTGCGTAGCGATAAGTGTAAAATCCCACACCGACACGAATATTTGTAATCTTCAAATATTTGTCTCGCGTCTAGCGCTCTGAAACCATGTATTTTTCCATTATTTATTCGCACGGCGGATCAAAGAAAAAATGATTTCGTGCCTATAATGACAACTACTGGCAGATTTGTTTCTTTAAAATCTTATATAATTTTATTATAAGTATGATACATCATCATCATCAGCCACACGTCCACTGGTGAACATAGGCCTCCCTCAAAGATTCAGCATCCAGCGACTTCCTGCGACCTTTATCAGGCCGTACAAATATTATACATTAGTATAAAAAAAGAAGCAGATGAGCAGACTAGGCTATCCCAGAGACCTTATATAAATTTATTTTCTTTCGCATATGGCGAAGGAAATTTGCAGACAAAGCGCTCACTAATTATTTGCCATTCACAATCCGTAAACTGATTCCTATGTTACGACTGATAATAATAACAATCTATGCAGTCCCACCATCAAAAATATGCCGTTCTGAAATCTTCATTTTTACGTATTAGGACGAATATGCAATCAATGTATGACCGTCAAGTCTGGTCAATAAATCAATAGAAAAAATACGTATATAATCTGATGTTGTAACAGGAGCATATGCCATTATCATAACTACGCATTCGTATTTCCGAAATAGACGTAGACAACCGTGGTGCATAAATTTAATCGTAACTCTGTACGATATTTTTTTTTCCTGGCTCGGCAAAATGACTACGCTACACCTGATGGTAAGTATAGCGCAATCCAGGAATAGTGTCGACCAACGATAAACAATAATATGTCCATCGTAGGTCGGCAAGATCATGCCGGCCTGCCAAAGGGCCAAGGAGGAGGGGAAGGAAAAGGGTTAGGATCAGGGGCACGGCCCCTGGGGAGAACCGGATATACACTGGCTGACCCTGGAACGCGACCCACGCAAGGTGGGCCACTATGGCAGGTTTTAGCACCAGTGTACGGTGGTCGCTATCTGGTCGGATACAAGTATCCTCCCACCAGCAAGCAGGAACAATTATAAAAAAAAATCCAAATACTGAAACTTATACAAACAACATCACGAAGCGAATATCGAAAACTATTCAACCGTCACATGCATTAAACGTTTCTAATACGAAATCCATACGCGAACGGTTAATAAATCCAGTTTCTGACGAGACAGGCCCCAGTTCCACCTTCAAGAATTTAATATCGTTTCAAATTGGCAAAATAATAAACTGGCACGTCAGTTGCAGGAAACGCAATCACGTCTGTTATGGGGACGTAATTAAATATTAATCTGGTTGCGTTGGTTGCGCCACGGATTATATGTGCGAGTACTTTAGTTTACTATACATATCTGTATCAATTTGTTTTACTTTTTTTTTGTTTTTTATCCGAGCACGGCAAAGTGATTGCACTACACCTGATGGTAAACGTAGTGGAGTTCAAAAAACCAGCGACCACTGACAAACAATGAGTTTATCGGTGATCACCAGAGTCATACCGGCCTGTATAAATGCTTCTTCCCTTTGGAGAAGGAAGAAGCAAATCGAGGGGCCTGCGACAGCACAGAAGGATGACTGATGAAGCTACATGGATACAGGGATGTACCCCTATACCCGCCCTAATTAACCATCAAGTCATGTCGCAAGCCCCTCGGGAGAACCGGATATACACTGGCTGATCCTGGAACGTGATCCACACAAGGTGTGTGAGTCACCATGGCAGGTTTTAACACTATATGTACGGTGGTCGCTATCCGAGCAGATATGAATATCCTACCACCAGCAAACTTTGCTGGTTGTAGGATATTATATTTTGTACCTGAATAGATCGCGACATACACATGGTGAAAACCCGCCATTGCGGCTCATTCAGGTGAGTCGCGTTCCGATGCCAGCCAGTGTATATCCAGAAACTTCAGGCTAGCATAATTTGTAGGTCTTTGAAGAACGTAATGTGTCTTAACGTTTGACATAATATTTAGGGGAACACCCAAATACTCCGAAATATTTTATTCCGAATTTCGATGTTCCGATGTTCAATAGTCCGAATTTCATAATACCGAAAAATTATAACGTCTATTATTCAAATTTACGAAAATTATTTTACCGAAACTTGTAAATACGATCTGTTTGTTTTCCGATTTTTATATTTTCGAAGAGTCAAATTCTCGATGGGTTCTCGGTCCGAAAAACGACGTTCCGATTTTCAATATTCCGAATAAATTACTAAAATTAGTATTTTGATTCAGTTAGCATAATCATTACATACATTTGGGTTAGGTTAGGTTAGAACTGTGGCCATTAAAGCGCGAAGGCGAGCGAGCGAAGCGAGCGTGCCGCGGCAGCGGCCGCCGAGCGCCAGATCCTCTCTATTGTTGGTGAATCATTTGGGTTGGGTTAGAATTGTGACCAGCGAAAAAAATGTTTTTATTGGAAAGAAAATATTTTTAAAACGCATTTGACATTAGTTTTTTAATTCTACCTCCTCATACTATTATACTTCTCTTTGACAAGCAAATTATTATGTGTTGATTTGTCTTTCTATTCAGTTTTACGTTTTTATTTCGGAATTTTAATTAATAGGTATTTTAATAATCGGAATTCGTATTTTTGATTTTTCGAATTATCATTAATTCGGACTTTTTGTTATTCGATCTATTGAAACTCGGTATTTTGAGAATCGTAATTATATACGTTAGGAATATTAAAATTTCGGAATTATAAAAATAGGATAAATGATACATCGGAGTTGTTATATTCGGAATTTTAAACCATTCGGAATTATAAAAATCGGTATTTTGAAATTCGTATTTGTGACTGTCGGAATAAAGTTTGTCGTATTATTGTAGTGTACCCAATATTTAGACCGCATTTTACTTAGCATCAGTGTCAAATTGTTCCCCATTATCTACTAATAGCTTTCGTTCTCAGCATCCATAGCGTTCAGCCGTTAAGTCGCGATTGACTAACAAATATCCACATTCACAAACTCATAAATATCCAAACTTTCACATTTATAATAACAGTAATATTTATCCTACCCATTATGGAATTTAGCATTATAGGAACTAGGGTGTGGATGCAAACGTCCCTTAATTCGGTTTTTGGAATTTTTATTGTGTTTGCGGGATTGCTGGCTTACGACTCCGTGAGGTGGTTTTATGCGGTTTTTTATGTTTACTGATGTTGTGTAGCGTGTGGTACGTGGTGTCACTGTCTTGGTTTTAAGGATAGGCAAAAGGACTCACCAAACTGGTACAATTTCTTCCCCGAGGATATCACACACCATGTAAAGTTCTTTCTTCGGTTTGTTTGCTAGTTGCTTGATGGCAGTGCACTGGTAAAGCGGTTTTTTCGCTACGACGGGCCCGGAGCGTTTCGGCGGGAAAAGACAAACCGCGCGGATGTCCTTCGTTAATTAGCTTGTAGTCGACTGAGAGAGAGGCCGTTGAACCTTTGAATTCATATGTATACGGAGGACCGTTGACGCCCCGCACGTTTTCCTCTCCCCCGCTGGTGTGGTCGTTACAAAAAAAGAAGGGAAAAAAAGGAGCACCAAGACAGTACATGTCTGTTTGTAATGTTTTTATTGTGATATAGTATTTATTGTAAACTGTTGTGTTTAATGGTTTATTGTGATATAGTATTTATTGTAAACTGTTGTATTTGGCCGCAACATAGGGTGTCAAAAAAGACACTGTACTCCTCAAAAGAACACAGCTTCCATAATATAAATAAACTTACTCCATTATTTAGGCGAAAGCTTATTTTAAATAAAATAATTGTCAACAATATTTCAGCAGTAACATTATGTTAATACCATATTTATACTCCAAAAAATAAGCTTATTTTTGTTGTAATAGTCTATTTTTTGGTAATTCCACTCGCCTGTTCAGCAGCTGAGCTAACGTGTGTAACAAAATATGTTGAAGTAGAAAAAAGTCTGTAAAATGCATTAAATAATCGTACGCTTGCCGCGTTATTATTACCTGTTTTAATTTGCCCAAAAACAGTTCGGTAAAGTTGTTTAATTCCTAGCAAAGCTAGGGCCCTCAGGCCCTCTCAGAGGCTCTTATACTATTCCCTTGTGAAAACTACGAAAATTATATGAAATAATGACGAAGCTCATAACAACAAGCTAACTTGAGCTTTTATGAACTTAAAATCTTTTGAATTCCAGTTACGAGACAAACCTTTTTTCTTTTCTCTCTTCACTACATATTTCATCGAATTATAAAGGAAGTCTGTATAAAAATGTACAGCGGTTAAATGAAAATATTATTTAAAAATCCAACGGTGAATCGGCCCTGAATGAATATTCGTTGTTTTTACGATTGCTTTATAATAGCTCTGTATCTAATGACACATAAATGGACCTTTAAAACATTTATTAAAAAAATGTTCTTTATTTCCGCTTAATAAGTCCATTTTCCGAGTTCAAAGTTTCACATACTTATTATTATCTACCTACTCGTCGAAATGTGGGGTAGTTACACCTTTGCTTTCCCCTTCGGGAATTAGAGACGAGAGAGTGTATGTATATATATACTTATTATTACAAGTGAGTTTATGTATGTATTATTATATCATTAAAAGGTATTTTAGGACTTAAAGAGATGTTCTGGCAATTCTGTATGAATTTTCAAATCGAAAACTCAAACCTAAACTGTATTTGTATGACATAGGAATTAAACCGAGGACCGCACGGTTCCATACTCAGGCTACTGCCACTGGACCAATGAAGGAAGTTTGACATATCGCTGCTAGGAAACAGTATGTGGCGTCCTTTACACGAATAAGTTACGCCCAGACCGTGGCGCGTCTCGCGAAATTACGCGTCGTTTAACTAGAACATTTGTTAGCACTTTACCATGGATGTTGCTAAAATAGTGGCCCTTTTATTAGATAAATAATACTTGTATCTATAGTAGGGATTGCAATCCGGCGTCATTTTCAATCCGGCCGGATCCGACCGGATTTCCACTGATCCGGCCGGATCCGGTCGGATCCGGCCGGATTGATCAAGTCAGGGTGATTTTCGCTTTTCGGTTCAAAATGAACTGTTAGTAAGTTAATCAAGTGTTATTGTGCTTAATATAGGTAGTTTATAAAAAACAAAACATATAAAAAAATTATTTCCAATCAGATGTTAAGATTAGACAACGAACAAACAAATAAAATTTAGTAGTGTAGGTAACCAGTACGTAAATTTTAACGATGAAACAAGTAGCTCAGTCTTTATAGATTTCACTTTCACATATAGATCAATTATTTTAGTAAGTAAAATTATAAAATCGAATATAATTAACCTTACGTAATTTATTGAGATGAGATCACAATAATTAATAAAGTATTTGAGAATGCTAACTATTGCAACAAACAAGTCTTATATGTATGACAGGCACCATCATGATTTGATGAATCTTTGTAATGAATGGCACAATTATCACAATAATGAGTTTGTCTTATAATTTCAACTTTTTAGTTTAATCAACTTACGAAAAATAATTATTTTCAGTAGAATTTTAAGTAATAATTATCTTAATATTCATTATACATAGAAAATCAATGTTGATTTTGAAAAAAGGATCGTAGAAAACAAATATTGTTAATTGTGTCATCTGCTAGTCGACTTTTAATAGAGCTGCAAATATAGCCTGCGGCCAAAAAGGCGTTTTCAGTTTCTACACTTGTCGGCTTTATTGTCAGCAAATAGTCATAAATAGCAGACAAGTATTCTCTTCGAACTCCGTCAAAACTTCGTGACCTTTCAAATGCAGTCATTTACTTTTTTAGTACTTTATTAGAATCTTTCTCTTTTTTAGTATGTAAGCTATAACACATGGTTTCTTGCTGGATTTGTAATTGTAATTCTTCCTGTAATGTCAAATATTTATTTAGTGAGGGTGAATATAAGTTCTCTTCTACTATTTCTTCCAAATTTTTCTTTAGAGTTATCATCTTGAACAACTCTTTCCAAGATTTTTGTCATTTCTGATCGTATGCCTTTTTTCTTTGGCATAGTAAAGTACCTAATAATGCGACAACTCTATTTAAATATCTAAAAATTGTAGCACCGGATCCGGTCGCCGGATCCGGTATATTGGTACCGGATCCGGTGGACGTAAAATGATGCCGGATCCGCCGGATTACCGGATCCGGTTTTCCGGATTGCAATCCCTAATCTATAGATAACCATAGGGAATATGAATTAAAAGATATAAAGTAGATAATATTATTTTAAACTACCTTATTGAAACACCTACACACAGATAAAGAACATTCATACCTTTCAAAACACATGCACATCAAATTCACAAAAACAAACGGTCCGAGCAAAGAAACATTTCCTTTTAAAAAGCCAATAACAATATAAGTTTAACAAACTGCAACATAAAGGTAGTTTAAAATCGATAAAGTCTTTTCCACACCATTGATTCGCACATACGAGTACGAGTGCCAGGTGTGTACTCAGACTTTTGTTCAGTGGTTTTATTGCACCAAACAACAGTGTGTAGTGCGCCAGACTATTCGGTTTAAGTAACGACATAATAATATCATGGACTCAATTTCTGCGTCTGGGCGAATGTTCTCAACTTCAGTGGGGTGGTTCATATATTTAGCAGCTCTTTTCTATGTATTACATGAATAAAATTATTACTTAGACAAAAATATTAAATAATTAGTTTTAAAATACGATTTCAATTATAAGCGTTTCTGCTTTTTCTTTTATCTTGAGGAATAAAAAAAGGTACAGCAATTATAGAGCAGATAAATAACATTACATTATGTATTATTTTTCTCAAAAGTGCCTGACTAGGCTCGAAAGGTCGAGCTTCCATACTCGAACTAGGTCGTAAATAAATTCCAAAATTACCGAAGCACATAACTTTAATTCTAATATGTGATAATTTAGGATCCACTAGGTGGTAACTCCTTCATATACGAGAGGCCGTGTGGTTGACACCACTGTTTTGTCTATTTTTGCCGCCAAGCAGCTATGAGTAAGGACTGTCTTGTTCCGGTTTAAGGGATATTGAATAATAAGAAGAATAAATGTATGTACTTTTTACTGTTACATTTTAAAATAGCCGATGTTTAAAACTTTGCTTCGGGGGCAAAGGTCCTCGAGTTAAGTTTTAATTCGCACCTGCTCAATCTAAGTCTTGGAACACCCGCCGTGTGCCTTTGAGACTTAATAACTGAAACGTTCACAAAGGTCTCTCAAGTACAACTGATATAAATTAGTTACGGTCACTTGTTAATTCAATATTAGAAACATAAGTTTTTTCCACTGGCGTAGAGTAAAGAGGAGCAGACGATATCATGGTATATGGAAAAGGTTTATTTATACATAAAACAAGCTTTTACATGTATACCTGAAGGGGTAGGCAGAAGCGTGAATAGTGCATAAATGATTTGCGAGCTAATTTGGTTGGCCTATCACCATTACGGGCATAGATTTCAATCACAGATAACTTACGTGTGATTCATAACCCAAAATCTTAATTATTACTCAGCTTGTTAACGCTGCCATTGGACCAATGACGGAATATGCAACGCGGGATAATTTATCGACTCGTTTTGTTGTTTGACTAAACATGTCTATTGAAACTAACATGTTTTTTTAATTATTTGATTGAATGACGAGACGAGCAAGGCGCTTGCCTGATGGTAAGCGCCTGCCCATAAACAGAAGCAACACAGAACGTTGAATTACAAAGCGCTGTATGGCATTGAAATGCGCTCGTCACCCCGAGACATAAGATGTTAAGTCTCATAATTCCCAATAATTTCACTAGCTTCAATGTCCTTCAAACCGAAACACAACAGTACTTACATACTGTTGCTTGGCGGCAGAAATAGACAAAGCGGTGGTACCAATCCAGAGGGCATCTCGCATACGAGGGACCTACCACGTTGAAATATCATATTCTCGCCTTTGAAACGAAAAACTTTGTTCGTATAAACAAGGCGTAATACGCAATATGAACAACGATCATAGAGTCTAGATAATATGCGCATGACATGCGTCACTCAGTTTTGTAAGCTCAATTTACTTTTAGACAGGTTTAGTGCCCGGACCCCGGTTATGACGGGGTGTTTCGTTAAATATTTTACAAGTTTAAACAAAAAATATTTTTAATAAATAATAAATACACCCAACAGTGACATACATAGTCCTGACCCCACAGTAAGATACGAGTCTTGTGTCGTGGGTATCAGGAACTACGAGATACTTTCGGTCTCACAACACCCAGACCCCGAAACAAACATTTGTGGAACAGACAATCATTTTTCTCGGTGCGGGGAAATAACCCGCGGCCTCTCGCTTCACAGCCGGCTACTCGCCCGCTGCGCCACGGAGGCTGTCACATTTTACTTTATTTAAGACATTTAGAGGGTTAAAAAACAATATTACTACGCGTTGAATTGAGAACCTCTTCGTGTTTTTTTGTTTTTTGTCGATCTAAAACCACAATATTTATTTAAAAGTTCTGCATGACTACCATATGCGGTGCTTCACATGGTATTCCAGGCCACTGCCTCTAACTTATGTGGATAAATATTTTCTTTTATGAATAAAAAAGTACAAATGCTATGAAGAAGGTAAATAGGTAACTGTTGATTAATCGTTTGATTGAAAGGCATGCCATTCTCCTGAAGCTAATCAAAAGGAATGTTATCGATTCGCTTGCTTATTGAATAATATTCTTAGATTCAGATCGGAATATTTGAAGTCACAACAATCATAAACGAAATAAATTATTTTGTGTGAAGATACGACACACAAAATAATATTTATTATATTTACACCTACAAGGTGGACAGACGACCTGATAAAGGTCGCAGGAAGTCGCTGGATGCAGGCCGCTTCCAACAAGTCGGTCTGGAAATCTTTGGGTGAGGCCTATGTTCAGCAGTGGACGTCTTGCGGCTGATAATGATGATGATGATGAACATACGATTTATACAATATAAATGAAAGTATGTAATATAGTCAATATTTTAATTAATTAAACCTCATGTTCATAACTGTTTCCCAAAATTCTATCTCAATAGCGTGACGTATGCCAATTATCGCTTCAACGTAACAATTTATTGAACTGTAGTGACAACTGCGCCCTTAAACATCTAATTTCGTATACCATTTCCGAGTGCATATTTAAACACAACATTAAACGGGGTTTAATATCAAATTTTATGTTAAGTGAAGGAAAACATGGTAACGAAAAAGCAAAGTTTTCAGTTCGGCTATAAACCATCTAGAATTATCTTTTAAAAGAGATCTCGCCGGGGCCGCGTTCATCAAAGTCGTTATACTTCTTTTAGCACTAAACCGACCAAAATTCTCCTTCACTTTTAGCTTTTTCATACTTTCAGGAACATAATTACTTTGAAGGAAGCCGCAACAGTGTAATTTGACAACGGTATAAAAAGAGCTCGCTGCGGTTTAACACTGGTTCATAGTTTGAAAAATAAAAGGCCAAGAGCAGTTCAAATAAGACCTAAACATCGCCGAAATGTGTTCCCCGTTGCATGTTTCGATGGTAAAGCTACCAAACTGGAATTCTAATTTGTTTATTCTTTTGTAAACATGATATTACGGCTATTTTTATTGTCTTGATTTTACGTAATCATACGTTTTGTGTATGAGAAAGAATAAAAAATTATGTAATAATATTATTCAAATTCTATAAATCTAATTGCATAATATACATTACATATAAAGCCATTTTAGCTTATACCAATTAAGGATTCAACATGCATATGTTATAAATAATACTATCTATATATAAATATATAGAGTCAAGTCCTAACTGATCCCCACCCAGTACAAAATCAAAATTTTGGGAGGGTGTTGATTTTATATTGTGAGCATCGTTTATGAAATGATTCTTCGAAATTCCCTTCAAGTGCCTTCACAGTTCCGTAAACTTAACGCACCAAGAGACGTGTCTGTCACTCATACTTATAAAGCTAATGTGGACGGCTTTCGCAACATGCACTGTTTTGCCATAACTTATAACAATATTGACAAAACCTTAAATGACATGTTACGGTGAAATATTAATGGATCAAGGCGGATCGCTCCGTGGCGTTACGTAAAATTTGACTACCGTCAACATAGATTACGAGTAAGTACCTTCATATTCTTTTTGGAGAAAATGGTATATGGAGCTAACGTCAAGATATTTTCCATTGCCGTTAAAACTAGTGACAAGTTTTTTTTTTTTAATAGCATAGTCCGGCAAACGAGCAAGTGGGTCACCTGATGGTAAGTGATCTCCACCGCCCATGTACGCTCACCACCAGAAGAATCATGGGCGCGTTGCCGACCTTAAAGGAAAGGGATAATTAGGGATTGGGAAGGGGAGGTGATTTGGGCTTCCGTATATCTCACTCACCGTACGAAACGCAGCAGCAAGCCGCTACTTTACGTCGGTTTTCTGTGAGACAGTGGAAACGACCCGGTCGAGCCAGCCCATTCATGCGGTAGACAAAACTGTCTACTTTTATGGCCCGATGAATCAGAAAATGTTTATCAAAGTAATTAAACAATTACAAAGAAACGATCAGAAAGTACATTAAAACAATTAGTCTTTCTTTAGTTCACAATAAATACATGTGGCGATGTTTTAAACCGTCGATTATATGTACAGTGGTGCTATCAATAACATCTAATAAGCAGTTACAATATGAAAGTAATTATAGGTCGGACAGAATCGTGTACTGCAAACAGTTATTAGGTACTGAACTTAGTAATAATACCTTCAATTCTATGCTTACTTTTTTACAGACTGATTGTCGTCACACTACATCTGAAATAAAACAAAAAACGTGAATTTATTCTATAACAAACTTCAATTTAAATCTTTGTTGTTATAAGTATTGATTATTATAAATTTTTTTTCGTTTAAACCTATAAAACTAAATTAATCCTGATTAGAATGCTTAGGGTTATAATGTTTTGCTGTTGTCCTTCTAATAAAATGAGTACCAAGCCAACGAATAAATTGTGGTCGCGCAATTATTCATTAATTATACAAAGAATGGTGCAGCAAGCAGCGTAGCAGAAGCTACGCTTAGCTTCGTAGCTTTATTTACGATTGTATCGTTTTAATTTATCTGTAAGTGAATATGAATTCTTATGAGAAATAAATATTGCATAAAATAGCTGATCATAGTCAGTAGTCACACTAGTTAAATTGTTACTGATATTCACTAAATCACTCGTACCTTGCACAATCTATACTCAAATTAGCCATCACATCCAAAAGCAATCAAAATGATTACGAACTAATTTTATTTTCATTAAAATAATTAGCCAATAACATTAGTACTCGCACACCCAACACGTCACGTAGTGTTTGATAAATGGAAATATAAATGCCATGTCAAACGTAACCATTTTCGTGTCAGATGGCTATCAGAAAATTGCTCAGTTTTTGTTGCGACGAGTCGACGCGGAAACCCCTCTGTCGTGACTGTAATGAAACCACTACAATCGCGCCAAGTATTGTTGCAATGACACTGCTCTAGTTAGCACAGCCCACTCTATTGGCGACGCGGCTTTTAAAGCAATAGTAAGGGATTTAAATAATTTTGTTGTAAAGAAATTCGACTGGCTTCAAATTGTCATAATTTAATATCTATATTTTTAAGAGTCGGCAGATATGCTACGCCTACGTTTCGCCGAACTTATTTCCGTCCCATGATGTGATAGGGACGGTCCTACCGCACCCTACCATGCTAAGAAATCATCAATCCATGTGTGATTTTCGGTATTGAATTTTCAAATAATACTTTTGTTTCTTCTCCATAGACTCGAACACAGGACGTCGACGGTTTCTCAACATAAGTAGTCTGCCGCTAGTTTAATGAGGCGATAAAAATATCACTGAGTTTTCACTCACACTTGTATTTAAGTTAGATTTAATCAACAAAGTTATGGTAGCATCTAATAGCATCATACACGCCGCTAGATAGTGTAATACATTCCCTAGGGCTTTAGGCCACAGTTCGCATATACAACTCAATATTTGAGGAGCGAGATTGTTTGCAACATCCAATTTTGAAGCTTATATGAATGGTTTATAGAATGTACTACTATGGAACGCAGTATCAAAGGCATGCGTCTGTAACTGTACCTGTTCATAAGAAAATAATCATGAAATGTCGGAAACTTTAAAATTAATGCTACGTATATGATACATTTCTTATTACAAGGTGGGAGGTCCCTCGCATGTGAGAGGCCGTCTCGGTTGGTACCACCGCTTGGTCTATTTCGGCCCCAAGCAACATTGTGTAAACACTGTCGTGTTTCGGTTTGAAGGACATTTGATGCCAGTGAAATTACTGGGCATTATGAGACTTAACATCTTATATCTCGGAGTGAGTAGCGCAGTTCAGTGCCATACAGTGTTTTGTATGTCAAAGTTCTGTGTGGTGTTGCTTCTGTTTATTGGCAGACGTGGCACTTACCATCAGGCGAGCGACTTGCTCGTCACGTCAATCAATGAAATAAATGAAAACAATTTTTTTTATAGCATAGGCCGGCAAGCGAGTGAAATTACAGAAGATACCTTTAGCTTTATTATTTTAGATATTGAGCGATAGAATTTTATAGCCGCGCGATGGTCTTTACTATGCTTAAAGACTCCCACAACTTCAGGACAACTAAACGTGTGCTCCGAGGCACGTATCTATATAATGTATTCTTATATGTATTATTATAATATGTTGCTCACGTATCCTAGTGCCATTTATTTTCCAACATGTGTTATATTATTCTTTATTGGATCTTCTATTTTATTCTCTAAGAATAAATATTAAGAAAAAAATAAATGATTGCTATTATATAAACGAATAACAAGAGTAAAAACGATAACAGCCTCCAAGATAGGTATCGAAACGGTACAAGTTGGGTACGCAATGTTCCGGACGCTTATCGCTGTTTGCATTGAATTAACACAAAATAACCATTAAACAAAAGCTATTCAACAATGCCGCCAAATATTAATACGCCTTTAACTGGTGGCAGTGAGTGTTTCTGCCATTAATTGCACGAAATACCGTTATCAGTGGGCGTCCACATTATAGCGTAAAATGTTTGTAAGCATGTACCGCATAAATAACGGACACTAAGCTGATTAGCATAAAACCGAGTCGACATTCACCGAATTACCCTAAAATCTGTTAACAAATGGTAGCTTTGCATAATTGAATGAGTCGAACGCAAACTCACCCATATGGACAGCGGATTCTGATGAAATATGATTTTTTTTTGACAAATTACGTTGTCCTCTGATCCTCCTCCTCTATTTATGTTACTATTTACTCCTCTGTTTGTGTTAATATTTTGTAATGAACCAATGAACTATAGTTTTCAGTTTAATTTGTATTTTCTATTCATAAAAAACTTTGATTGATAATTATTAATAATAGCTTTTATCTTAAAAAAAAAAATATTATAAAAACGCAGACAATAAAATCTTGCTTTTAAAAACAACTTTACAACTGATACCTGACATAGATTTTGTAGTTTAATTATTAATAATTTTGCATAATAATTTTAGCTATCAAAAGGGAGTTGACATCGCGAAGGCGGATGATCGTAAAAATTACAAGCCAAATCTTACTGTAACATGTGTTAAAAAGCATGTTGCGCCAACTCTACTGCGAATAGGATAACGGCTGGTGGAAGAAAAAGAGTTTTACATAACAAAATACATAAACTTCCTACTTTGACGTTTCCATTATAATTTCTATTGTTCAAAATTATCTACATACATAATTATATTCAAATATCAAGAAATATGCAAGCATGAGTCATACAAACTCCTTACGGCACGTGCCCTCCGTTTTGCGGAATGCAATGTCGATTCCGGTTGCGTTCGTAGCCGCTTGGGACGCCGCAATTAGATCCTTGCCATTGTTTCTCCAAGCACTTTCTGTTAGCAATTCCAGTTTCAATTCACCGGCTACTGCATTCTCTTTGGTGTTCCGTTGCGGTGGCGTTTCAGCATTGCGGCACAATCGCCTTCAATTACTTTTGCTTCCAGGTACTACTAAAGACTACGATTGTTCTAAAAACAATGTGTGCTATGTATGGTGCAAATCTTTGCAAATTTATATATTGTGTAAACGTAAGACTACGATTGTTCTAAAAACAATGTGTGCTATGCATGGTGCAAATGTTTGCAAATATGTATACTGTGTATTTACTTTGTATACATTGATTTTGCTAGTTAATATACATGTCAATTGCTTCATTAGTCTAGTGGCAGACTATTGCGGCTGATCAACCTCAACTTAATGGGTTCAAATCCCAGATGGGGCGATTTTAGTGTTTGAGTTTTCGATTTGAAAAATCACGCATACATTACTCGAGATTAGAATGTGTATCTGTCATGGCGAAAGAGCATATCATGGGATGAAAATAAGCTTGGCAGACCGTGGGTGCAGCACTAGTTGCACCTCTGCCTATACCTTCGTTGATACAGATGTCTGCTTATGCATGTCATACATACATCCCTTTTGTTAAGAGATGAATATTCAAAATGATAACTCATTGTTTGTTTTATTTTATTATCTTCATATAATGTCACATAATACATAAATTGTACTAAGTAGTAACATTAAAATACGTAGCACAAATATTAAACTGATTTATCTCTCACAAACCGTGTAAAATTGTTTCTATAGTTTAAATATAATGTATTTTACGCACGCAACTCATAAATCTTGTATTATATTATCCCATTATAACTTTATTTTATTATTATCATACAGTCGACCGCATAACACAAAATAGAAATATAGTTGATGTTTTATCAGCCAAATAGGAGAGATTAAAACTATTCGTGGTTTCCGCAATAGTATTCCGCATGCGGAACTCGTAGCGTCGCGGACACTCGTTACAAACTCATTTTGTGAAAGTTTCGCCCGTGCGTCGTGCATAATTATATTTACATAAAAGCATAGTCCGTTGGACTGACAGCACAAAATATAAATAATACAATTTTCGTGTAGAAGGGGCTTTGTAGTTTTCTAATATTTAACTTTTTGTTTATTGTACTTAGTTTCTCATTTTGAACTGTTTGTCGTCACTAGAAACTAGGCTCCTAGACACTTTACACTAAACTAATTAGAGGCATAACTATCATGGAATGGTACATTGACTACAACTGTATTCAGAGAAAAGCTGTAGATGATAGTATTAAAAAGTTTCAAGTATTACGACGTAGCATTACTGTGTATTCGTAGCGGATATTTGCGTGGAGGTGCTACGTTTCTACGAATATCCGTAGCATGTAAAAGTTGCTACGTATCGTAGTGAAAATGCAATTTTTACAGACAAAAATAAACGAGATTCTCATTTAGATGCGTTTTATATTGTATGTAACGCATAACTCCGTAAATGTGGACAGATTCGGATGATTAATTATTTATAAAAGAACTTGAAATTACACCCCTTATGGGATGAAATCGAAAATGAAAGATTCGCCATTAATGCACCGATTTTGATAATTATTTCACAAAAAATAGTAAATTAAAAACTTTTTGACAACTAAACCGACTCAAAAAATCTAAAGGGCTAAAAATAAAAATAAAAATTTTGAGTCAGTGCTAGTGCCCACTTCACTAGTTAATTAAAATTACATTTTTTTCTACATAATGGACGTTGATTCTGCAGTGAATTAATTAACACATTTGCATAGTATTACAGTGTTATCATATACTTATACGAAATATAATGTCTGTATCTCATAAGGGTAGGCAGAGACTATGGATGGACTATAGCAGAGACTATTCTCTTTACGCGGTCCTGACTACATTAGCTTTATCTACTTTCATTAATATCTTCATGCATTCTTGTCAGTTTAGAGTACTTCTACTTGAGTTGTCCTATATTTAACATGTCACCATTTTTTTTAAAGCATAGGCCGCAAACGAGCAAGTAGGTCACCTGATGGTAAGTGATCTCCACCGCCCATGTACGCCAGCAATACCAGAAGAATCATGGACGCGTTGACGACCTTAAAGGAAAGGTATAAATAGGGGTTGGGAAGAGAAAGAGGATTTGTGCCTCCGGATATCTCACTCACCGTACAAAACGCAGCAGCAAGCCGTTACTTTATGTCGATTTTCTGTGAGGTCTGGTAACGACCCGGTCGAGCCGGCCCATTCATGCTGTAGACATAACTGTCTACAGCGTAGCTCTACCACTCGAAGAATTTGGTCAATTTGGTTGATATAGTTTCGTTGCGGTAGATCTCTAACGACTCTTCCATTCACATTTGCCTAGTGTATCTGTTCCGTTAGTCTCCAATCATCCATTCCTTCGATGTACAGTCTACAGATATTGTCTACGTCCAAAATAATGAATTTACAAATTCAAAATCAATATCTTAATTTAATCATGCTGTCGGTTAAAACGTATTCGTGTTTTTGTTTTAATTGATTGAACGACGAGACGAGCAAGGCGCTTGCCTGATGGTATACACCACGCCTGCCCATAAACAGAAGCAACACCACACAGAACTTTGAATTACAAAACACTGCGTGGCACTGAACTGCGCTCGTCACCCCGAGACATAGATGTTAAGTCTCATAATGCCCAGTAATTTCAATGGTGTCAATGTCCTTCAAACCGAAACACAACTGTACTTACCCACTGTTGCTTGGCGGCAGAAATAGACAAAGCGGTGGTATCAACCCAGACGGCCTCACACATGCGAGGGACCTACCACCTTGTAACTACATCCAACTATAAAATACTTGAAATATTCATTTGTATTTCACTGCTTTAACTGCAAAATCATAAATCCATCAAAATTACCTAAACATTTACGGAACGCAATAATTCTACTGCGGCGTAGTGACGTCCCGAAGTCATTTAAAGT
Organism: Amorpha juglandis; assembly: GCA_949126905.1. Taxonomy (NCBI): domain Eukaryota; kingdom Metazoa; phylum Arthropoda; class Insecta; order Lepidoptera; family Sphingidae; genus Amorpha; species Amorpha juglandis. The sequence continues at coordinate 7,350,161 of OX421380.1, forward strand.
AGCTAGACCAATTGAATTGCAAATGTAAGGAAATAAAACGATGTTTGGCGTTTTCTGTTTTCCTCATTTTCCTGTAAAGTTTCAGGACTTGCATGTAATTGCTTAATTCCATTGCGGCTACGATAAAGTTCCTCCTAGAACAACCTAAACAATATTTATAGTCCGAGAGCTGTGCTCCTTTTTATTGCCTTTGACAGTAACTTGTTATAACAGTTAATAAACTTTATCGCACGCTATTTACTTTTTTTACGTTATTATGGTTACTATTTTAGTTTAAAACCTTGACTGACAATTTTTTTTATAAATTATTATGAATATCCTACTTCCTATCCTACTAATATTATAAAGTTTGTAAGAATGGATGTATGTTTGTTACTCTTTCACGTAAAAACTAAAAAGCAAATCACGCGGGCGGAGCCGCTAGCAAAAGTAGTATAGAATTATTATGAATTTTAAACGATGATTACTGGCTACAAAAGAAATTGCGTCCCTCGAAGATGGGCAGACTTATAGCGGATTGAGGTTACTGGATTGATTGATTGTCGCAGGCAGTCGCTGGATGCAGGCCGCTTCCAACAGGTCGGTCTGGAAATCTTTGGGGGAGGCCTATGTTCAGCAGTGGACGTCCTATGGCTGATGATGATAATGATGTGGATATACACTCCCTGACCCCGGAACGCGACTCGCCTAATGAACCACTATGGTTATCCTTATGTCCAACTAGATGTATTAAAATTTATTTGTCGAATAACAATAAACAGACACTAAAAGACGTTTAAATGCCCCGTTTGGCTAACAAAATAAAAAATATACTCTACTGTTAAAGTTAATAAAGTACGACCGCGTCGCATAGTCCTTATTTCTGGGAAACTCGGCGACAAGCCCCGTCCCAAGCTTATCTAGGTTATTAAGTTTTTAATTCGCCGCCTTGTTAGGGACTAATTTAATTCTCTAATTGTCAGACGCTTTATGCCCGTACACCGGTATTTACCTGATTAATATCGCACGAGCACAACGATGTGGTTTTTAAAGTAATGGAAGGCTAATCTAAATAACGCTACATTGTAATCCTTTGTTTAGTGCCAACGAGTAATGTGCGGATAATAATAATTCACGGAGTGTCACGCGAACGCATAAAAGTTTCTATTATTTTTTGTTGCAAAAAATATGTAATTTTGCACATACTTTCTTTGTACATAAAACTATTTAGGTATATGCATATTTACTAAGTCTGCAAATTATGTTTGGACTGTACTAATATCAAGTACCTAGTTACTTGCAGTGCCAGGATAAAGAAAAAGTACGTAGCTGTGCCGAACCTATTCGGGTACGGTACAGTTGGTAGGGTATTTTTACCTGCTTGTGTTAGTGCAAAAACAGCGATAGCTCAGCGGAGAGTGGTACGGAGTGTCAAGACGAAAGTCGCGTGTTCAAAACTCGCCCCTATAGGATGCAGCAGCCGTGTATATTGATTGTTAATTTTTGCTTGCTTTAATTGTGGTAAACTAAGGCCTAATCTCTATCATTCAGTAGAGAAGGTCCGTGTCTAGCAGTAGGACGTGTATTATACAGGGCTAGTATTATTATGTTAGTGGACATTTCGTGACATTTGTCAGCCTCCATGGCGCAACGGGTGAGTAGCCAGCTGAGAAACGAACGCCTGCTGGTTCGATTCCCGAACTGAGACAAATATTTATGTAATTCACAGATATTCTTTTTGGATCTGGGTGGCGTGGGACCATAAGTCCCTGGTAGTTCTTGATATCTACCGAACAGGATATATACCTAGCGTGGGAACAGGACTATTTGTATGACTGTTGCGTGTATTGTTTATTTATTTATTTGTATTATTTCAAAATCTTCTAAATCATCTTTGCTGCCCTAATGTAGGGCAATAGCCTTTTCAAGTTTTAGGGAGGGTTTGGGTTACCACGTTGAATGCATTGGTCTCATGCTGATCGATGAGTCGTCATTGCCTTGTCCTTTGGTCAGCAAGATGTAAGTAACACTGGTTGATGCCAACAGCTTGGGCCCCCTTTATCCTTGTATTCCTATTCATTACGTTTTACTGTGCTGTCATATAAAGTTATTTGTTTTAGCGCCATCTAGTGAATAATCCAGAAACTAACGCAAAGCCAGTACGACACGAGTACAGTGGTAGCGCCATCTAACTGCACACTCTGATACTAAATGTTGTTTTCAAACCCCTTCACCAATAGATGGCGCTGTTCAATATATTCGAGTAACATTTTCACATTATTATTGATTATACGTTCGCTGTTTGCATTCGTTTAAATACAAACGATAAAGCGTGATGAATGAACATATTATTTTTTGAATTGGTTTCATATTTTTTATAGAGATTTACGTTGAAACCTTAGTTTTGCGCAATATTAATGATACAATAGGTACGTTTTTAATGTACTGTACTTTTTATCAACAGTTTCCAGTACTATGATTTAGTATATTATGTATTTTTATAAGAGTAAATATCGAGACGATCAGATCGCTTGATTGTAAGCGCCAAGCCTGTACTTTATGTGTGGACTACACCAACCGCCGGCTAAAGTTACCGTAGCAACCAATAGTTCATGTAATGTTTTTAGGTTGAATGATTTGTTTTCAGTAAGTACAAAACGTCAAATACTGTACACAACCATTGCTTGTTACAATAATTATTTTTTTAATCTATGGATAGAGCAATCCACATTGAGATTAGCAATACTACTTTACTTTAAAGTCTTACAAAATAGGTAGGTATGCCATACTACACTACGCTTGGCTGCCCAAGACATATACATGCTGTCTCATAATGCTCAGTTTTCACTAGATTCATTAATTTTCAAAACACAGCAGACACACACATTGCTGATTGGCGGTAAAAATATAAAACGATCTCATATCTCAGACAGACCCTCGTATACGAGATTTAATTTGATTTTAATCCTAAAATAATCTTCCCGGTAAAAATGCGATCTTATTTAATTTAAAGATGTTATTGAAACATATATCATTCATTTATTAAGGCACCACATCATGAACCTTGACAACATCAATATCAAGACAATAACAGACGAAGCGTATGAAAAGTGTTACATAAATATGAGTCAGCTAGAAGCTACATTTAACACCACACGAAAATATACAATAAGATGACCCAGTTTTTCGGAGAAGACTAAAATTGAACTTTTTGTGACACGCTCACGATACAATATCCCTTTGAAGAGAACGAAGTAAAAGAGAACTAACCGTCTAAGTAGAATTACAAATCCAGCTTTCTGCAATAGTTACATTTTATTGTGTTGACAAAGAGGTGTTACGTGAAACAAAATTTATGTTATGTGCTATAAAACTCGGTGGCGCATTTGTTATGCGTACGCGATACGACTGCTGTGTTGAGATATCGGTTTCGTTCCCGGGTGGGGCAAAAGTGACATTGGGTTTTTTTATCACATAATGGTCATAATCGGCCCGGAATCTATAACCCAGTATAGCAATATGCTCGCCCCCTATCACATCATGGGACGGAAAAAACCTCGGCGAATATGGGTGTACTCGTGAATGCGTATGCCTAAAATACTTACAACACTTTATTTTTATAGTCTGTACAGAATAGTTCTGCTCGTTTGCGCCCGTCTTACTATGTGTGTGTGAGTTTATAAATATTAAGAAGTTTTCATTCTGTTTACACATGTTGAAGTAATGTTTGGTTTAGGTAATTTATAAACGAATTAATAATATTTTGACTCGTAATTATGTAAAGAAACACGAGCATTTAGCACTAAGATTTATTAGTGATGAAACCCCTTTGTTGTGAAAGCTTTGATGTGTAAATTAAACGTCTAACCAATTTTAAGTCGGTGAAAATGTAGGTATACCAATTTTAAGATGCGAAGAAAAAATTCAACGGATACAACAAACGTAGGTAACACGGTTCGGGGATTGGAAATATGTTTTGATTAAACATACCCAGCATTGTATTTTAGCTAAACAACCACACAATATAGCCAAGAATTAACCCTCCAAGTAATATAACCACGTGCCTCGTAATTGCGTCGAGTAATCCTCAAGAACTAGTGTGTTTAACCTAAGTGTGTAAGGAAGACAAATTGAGACGCTGTCCCGGTGCGGGTACAGCCTACAGTGGGATTACTACTGACATTAGCACAAGATTATTCATACAGGCCATTGTGACCCGGAGATGTGAGAGTAAGAGACACAAGTTTTACAAGGTAGGTCCCTCGTATGCGAGAGGCCGTCTGGGTTGGTACCACCGCTTTGTCTATTTCTAACGCCAAGCAATAGTGTGTAAGCATTCTTGTATTGGTTTGAAGGACACTGAAGCCAATGAAATTACTGGGCATTATGAGACTTAACATCTTATGTTTCGGGGTGACGAGCGTGGTTCAGTGCCATGCAGTGCTTTGTAATTTAAAGTTCTGTGTGGTGTAGTTTCTGCGAATTTATGCGAATGTGCCAGGGTATAAATTTTTCTCATAGAAAAGGAGACGGACGAGCAAAAGAATCACCTGATGATAAGTGATCACCGCCGCCCATGGACACAAGTATGACAGTAGGGGCAGTCGAATAATTCGAAAACGAGAAAATGCCTAGCATTCGCTCGCGGCTCCGTCCGCGTGAGGTTATGCACCGTTATATTATCGATATCTTTAAATTAGCATAACTTTTTTTATGAACCGATTGACATGAAACAAACATGTTAAGTGAAGCTTGCCACAATATATTAGTGAACTACACTGCATCTAAATCGGATAAGCCGTTTCTGAGATTAGCGTGCACAAACGCATAGACACAAATAGACAAACATTCTAACAATCATTGTATGGGGTGCTATTGCGTCGATAAAGGTCCCAATAATATTTTGTCTCATATATCTTCCAAGCAATCCCTTACGTTTTTATTATGTTTAAAGATTGGTATAGACAATAAATGCGAGTATATAAGATTGTAGTTCTTTTTTTTTCCTGGCTCGGCAAAGTGACTACGCTACACCTGATGGTAAGTGTACCGCAATCCAAGAATAGTGTCGACCAACGATAAACAAATTTCATGGGGATCACAAAACATTCGAAGAATAAAAATGTCCCGCAAACGTACACTATTATATGGCAAATAATGGGACGGGACATTGTGTAACCCAAAGCACTAAAACCTTAGCCATATCTTCGTTTACTTTTTAAAATACAGTCGAGCAAAGTAGCCGCAAGTAATTCTATCCTTATTTAGTTATTTCAGCTTTTTATTCCCCGAGAATAGTTACAACCAGACCTTGCGTAGAAAAAACGTTGCTTTCTAAATGCAAAAGCAGGAAAATATATTCCCGTCCTTTAACCCAAATTGAGCGAACAAAAGCGAACCTTTATCGAGGTCATTGGCGTTGGGCCTTTGGACCCTAGATGTGGTAGGTGTGATATGAGGCTATATAAAGACCCAGTAGATCCGAGCGTTTATGTTAAGCAAAGTTTGTACTTTATCGAGTGAAAGTATAGAACATGATTGGTCTATATTATTCGGTTCTGGAAGTCTTCTCTAGAAAATTGTATCGTGTACGAGTAAACCACGTGGTGACAGTAAATCCTTATTTTTCGTAAGGCAGTTCGTATATCTTTAACTGTGATTAAGTTAATTATTCCCTGTACAAGTTAGCTTGATATTTTTGACAGATATACATTTTTCTGATCGACATAATTTTGCAATGACGAACATATTATTTTCTTAATTTAATGATTTTAAAAATTTTAGAAATATTAAAAAAATACATTTAACACAAAAGTCCCTAAAGATTCAAACGTTATCCGAAAATTTTAAGACATTTTATTGCTTCAAAGTAAAATTAGCCCGTCTGTCAAAAAAATCAAGCTTACTTGTACAGGGTATAGTGAGACAGTAGCGTCTCAAGGGTAGGCTTTTGTTAGAAGTTTACGGCTCCTAATAATTAACATTCAGTACTGAATTAAACTACTTCCCCCCAGAAAGGTCGATGTCAGGCAAGCGGTCGGTCGTAAAAAGTACAAGCAATATTAACGCAACATGCTTTTTAACATGTTTAAAAGTAGTGCGCCGACCCCACTACCAATGTGATATAGGCAAGTAAAATAAAATAATAATAACGGTTACATACATAGTCCTGACCCCACAGTAAGATACAAGTCTTGTGTCGTGGGTATCAGGAACTACGAGAGACTTTCGGTCTCACATCACCCAGACCCCGAAACAAATATTTGTGGATCAGACAAACATTTGTCTCGGTGCGGGGATTGATCCCGAGGCCTCTCGGTTCACAGCCGGCTACTTGCCCGCTGCGCCACGGAGGATGTCAAAGTAGAAAAAAACTGAATATTAAATTATTGAATGTAACAGAATCTTAGGGCAAGTGCTCACTAGCTGAACCTGTTCAATTCGTTTCGAGCCATGCGTACATTGCGTCCGCCGCAAGTCAATGGACTCGTACCTTTAGAAGGCTTTGAACAGTCTTTCAATACTGAGATGACCTGATAAGTCACAAAAAGCTGGATGCAAACGCCTCTAAGCTCATCTAGGATAATGTAGTAGACCTAGTTTCAAATTTAACCAAGGAAAAACGGAGGATGTTTTCAATTATACACGTATATTTGTTTTTTTTTATGAAGTGTAGTATGCTCTTTGCTCCGTGTAGATTTAGTATGCCTGTACCACTGTACTTGTGATATATTAGAATTTCAGGTCAAGTCAATATTTTTTTCTTTTTTTTGTGGTGCACCAAAGAAATGTATTTTCTTTCTTTCTATATAAACAAACTCTATAAATCCAATCAATGAAAATATTATTTCATAAAGAGTAGATTATAACGGAACACTTTCTTAAGTTTATTGAAGCTTTAATACACAAACGTGTTATTGGAAATGTCTTTGAACTTGTGCTTATGTTATCTAAACTTCGACACGAGTAACTGTTATCAAACAGAATATGTTCTTATACGGAATGATTTTCCAATTTTAAAGAGCAACCGGGAACTTTTATAAAGTTGAATATTATTATTAAATTACTTTATATTTAAGAATGCTTTAAGATAATATACTAAAACACTGCTTACTTATAACATGTTTATAATACATTAAGAATAGATTTTAGTATTTTCCGTGATACCGTGATATTTTTATTTCTGCTGCCAAGTGTGTGTGTAAGACAAATTGTTGTGTTTCGGTTTGAAGGACATTGAAGCCAATGAAATGGTATGAGTGGTAGAGCCACGCTGTAGACAGTTTTGTCTACAGCATGAATGGGCCGGCTCGCCCGGGTCATTACCACTGTCTCACAGAAAACTGACGTAAAGTAGCGGCTTGCTGCTGCGTTTCGTACGGTGAGTGAGATATCCGGAAGCCCAAATCCCCCTCCCCTTTCCAATTCCTAATAATTCCCGAGTGCGTAGAACCCGAATGTCTTCAAGACTAGTGTGAGTCGGCACCTTCTGGGTAAGCTCATCGTCGACCTCATCTTTGTCCATGCGGCTAGATTGAGGTCAAGAGCAAACCCATCTTCAATAAAAATAAAAAAATCCCTTTCCTTAAGGTCGGCACCGTGCCCATGATCCATCTGGTATTGTGGGCGTACATGGGCGGTGGGGATCACTTACCATCAGGCGACCCACTTGCTCGTTTGCCGGCCTATGCTATAAAAAAAATACTGCTCATTATGAGACTTAACATGTTATGTCTCAGGATGACGAGCGCTGTTCAGTGCCATGCAGTGCTTTGTAATTCAAAGTTTTGTGTGGTGTTGCTTCTGTTTATGGGCAGGCGTAGCGCTTACCATCAGGCGAGCGCCTTGCTCGTCTCGTCATTCAATAAAAAAAAAGATAAGTTCCTTTTTATAACGCCAATTGAGGTCATAAAACAGAACACAAATTGACATCACTTCAAAAGTAAATTGCCTGGTATAACAGAAAAACCTCGAAAAAAGCCACGTCGAAAAACCCAATAACAAAACACTAATCAATCCATCGGTAACACAAGAGCTCTCTACAGGCGCAATAACGGGCGGTTGAGATCGTACTCGTGACGTCATAATTCATCGAGCGACATTCGCCCGCATCCTAGCCTCGCATGAGTTACTAGCTGGTCTTGCATTTGCATTGATCAATGTGCGTTTGAAGCAGCGATAGCTTAGGGGAAAGTGGTGCGGACTGTCGAGACGAAAAAGTCGCAGGTTCGAAACCAGCCCCAAGAGCATACACCTCTGACTTTTCTAAGTTACCGGCCGACTTTTCTAAGTAATATCAGGCCGGCATAACTCTGCCGACCTTCGAGGGACCAATGTTGTTTGACTAGACTACTTAACATCAGGTCAAATGTAGTCATTTTGCCAGGCAAGGAAAAAAGTATCCATCCCAACGTGATTAAATAAGAGTGTGTGTAAATAAGGCTGAATTGTAATAATTACGTCGGGTTACATATAAATTCTTAGAAACCTGACGACTCCATAACTATACCAGGATTACATATAATTATATGTAATAGAGTTTCATTTAGAACCACGCTGTAGAAATTTAGGTCCTCTGTATGAAAAAGCCAGACCGGCTTAACCGAGTTGTCACCACCGTCTCAAAAAAAATACGATGTAGAGTAGCGGCTCGTCACACCGTTTCGTACAGTAAATGAGATATCCAGAGACTCAAATGCCCATCTTCTTGCCAATAATTTTCCCTTTCCCTTAAGATCGGGAACGCATCCACGATTCTTCTTGTAATTTGGGTGTATATGGATGTTGGTAATCACTCCCCAGTTGATCCAATTGCTTTGCCGGCCTCTGCTTTTAAAAATAAAAATAAACAACTTAAACTAGTAAGAAAACATGTTGTAACAATCATCATCATCATCATCATCTCAGCTTATTGCCGTCCACTGCTGAACGTAAGCCTCCCTAAGTGAGCGCCAACCATCCCGGTCTAAAAAAAAATTAATTATTATTATTTGTTTACTTTTTTCAAGTCTCGGTATGGATACCGGTAAAAATGAAACATACGGGCCAAGGCCAAGTATGAATCAATTAGGTACTCTCTTATAGTTAATTTGAATGTAGGAATTTCCTTACAATCCTACAAGTATTTAGTATAACGGCTTTTTGTAATGTGCTGTGTAAGTATTTTGGCAGTTGCAGTGTTTTCAATGATTCATGGAGCTGTATGGGGATGACTCCGGTGGAAGAGAGTACAATCGGGACTATTTTTACTTCGTTAAGATGCCATATGCGAGCTACTTCCTCCTTGAGGTCTATGTATTTTGTTAATTTTTCTGAGATTGTGTTCTGCAGGTTGTGTGTATTTGGGACGGCTATATCAATAAGTAGTGCTGTTTTCTTGGTTTTGTCTATAAGCATTACGTCGGGCCTATTATAATGTATGGTTCGATCTGTGAGTACTGCCCTGTCATAATACATTTTAAAGAACTTGTTTTCCAATATAGTGCAAGGTGTGTTAGTCCAGTCATTTTAGGTTAAATTAGGTAAGAATCTCGGAATTCGAGATACCCGGCTGTAACTCTGTAAATACTTGTGTATTGACACCCTAAAAGTTGTCTCAAAACCTACATATGGTAGGGTGTGCGCAACTATTAAATTTCAAGGTCAAAGGTCACAAAAATCGCTTTTTTCGTAAATATCTCATTTCCTATGGGTTTTTTGCTATTTGTATCCATTATCAATATTGTAGAATACAAAATTCTCTACAAATTTTGTTTAAAACTTTTTTTCATACGGTGAACCGTTTTCGAGATAGAGGGCGGAGAGCGCGCGGTCACTACGATGAACTATCCATAAATCAATGATTATAAATATTTGTCAATTTTTATTAACTATTATGTTATACTAGCTTTTGCTCGCGGCTCCGCCCGCGTGAACAGCATTTTCCGGGATAAAAGTAGCCTGTAACCGTCTGCAGGGCTCCATCTGTCTCTGTAGATAAATTCATCAAAATCGGTTTAGTGATTTAGGCGTGAAAGCGTGAAAACTTTCACCCCCTTTTTCATCCCTTAATAAATAAAATTTCCAAAATTCCTGAAACACGTATTTATTTATTTTACGTCAATAACCGAAATACAAAACTTCGTTTATGTAACTTTCAAAATGACGGACTTGTGACCGCGCGCTCTCCGCCCTCTATCTCGAAAACGGTTCACCGTATGAAAAAAAGTTTTAAACAAAATTTGTAGAGAATTTTGTATTCTACAATATTGATAATGGATATAAATAGCAAAAAACCCATAGGAAATGAGATATTTACAAAAAAAGCGATTTTTGTGACCTTTGACTTTGAAATTTAATAGTTGCGCACACCCTACCATATGTAGGTTTTGAGACAACTTTTAGGGTGTCAATACATAAGTATTTACAGAGTTACAGCCGGGTATCTCGAATTCCGAGGTGAAACTACTAACATGACTGGTGTATGTATTTATAGTAAGGAATGGCTGAAGTTAGTAAATTGTATTTGAGTGCCAACTTTTGGTGTATGATGTTTGCTACCTGATCATGTCTATGCTTATAATCAGTCTGTACTATTGATATTATTAATTAATTATTATTATTATTTGTAACAATATTGAGAAAAAAATACTTAATACAAAAATGTACTAAGATATTTTTTCTGTGCCTGAGGGGAATGAAAACCTAAAGAAGTAAAAAACGACCTTGAACCTACTTTAAACATTCACTTTAATCTGGAATGGTGTTTTACTTTATGTAAGAGATTTTAGTTTTTTTAATATCCATTAAAAAAAGGCCGCTTCCAACAGGTCGGTCTGGAAATCTTTGGGAGAGGCCTATGTTCAGAAGTGGACGTCTTGTGGCTGATGATGATGATGATGATGATTAAAAAAACCTTTCTTTATGAACAACCTTTTAACTGCTGTCATATTGAATTTGGTATGATGTCATTTATTATTTTATTGTACTCTTTCATTTGATATACTTATATCAAGTTGGTTGTAAAAAAAATAACTTTATACATCAACTTCAATTGGCGTCTATTTAAAAAAAAAATAGATGATATTGTTAGCAGCATCAAAAATCAATAGCAGCATTTGAACTACAAGTTCAAGTAGATGAAGTACTTAAATTACAATGACTCTTCATTTACAGCATTACGTTCAAATTGTAAAGACACTTCAACCCAAGTACTTCTAACATAAGGAAAGCTGTAAGTATGGGGTTCGTCACATGACTACGGATCAAATGCATAATGACACACAAAATCTCAATATGTTGGTTCCCGACTGAAGAGAAATCATGGAATTCTTATTTAAAAAAATGGAATTCTATCAGAGGAGCTGGTCGCCGAACCTAAAGGTCAAAGACTCCACTAACCTGACAGTTATCGACTAAACATTGCCCAAATAGCGGGTTCACACGGTTTAATTTTACTTGATCAACTACTAAGTCGCATACGATTTGAATTGTCTGAACAGACTTTTAATAGAATTGATCACAAAAATTATACAGCTTTCATTGATTAAAGTCAGTTGATCAACTAAAATCGAGTCGAATTACCTCGCTATTATACTACGAGCACAGTAAACACTTGCTAAAACAACTGAACATTCGAAAATCAAAATCGAAATCACAAACGCATAATCCATTAAATGGTTGACAGAAACAAAATAAAATAATAATTTGTCCTCGAATTCAACGTGGGCCCATATATATGTGCATATGCACACGTCATCAATCATAAGTGGGCCGGTAAACGCGCGCACTACATTACCTCCTTAATTAAAGCCCGGTACAGATGACACCACCCGGCCCGTCATATATTTCAATTAATTCTTGTCAGCAAACAAATTTGGTTGACGACTATTTAATTATTGAGTGGATTTGACAAATCACTCTGTTATATTGCGTTAAATTATGGATAATATTTATTTAATTATCGTATAGTAAATGAAATTAAACCATTTTATATTTAACTGATATAATATAAAAATAATCATACTATCTATCAAGACAAACAAATTTTTAACACACTCGCTAAAAGGCTCACAAGAGAAATAAAACTCTTCAAAGAAGAATCGATGGATGCTTACCTTCGTGGACTAACTAGCGACCGCACGTCAGATTATTCGCTCTGGAAAGCTACCAGAAACATTAAAAAACCAATTATGCAGGTCCCTCCCATTAAAACACCGAATGGAAGCTGGGCCATAAACAACGAACAAAAGGCAAATATTTTTGCAAACCATCTGGAGCATATATTTAAACCAAATCAAGGTACCGCATTGGACATCAACCTAGACAATATATTGCAAGACTACCAGGCAATAAAATTCGTTACTCCTAGAGAAGTAATACGTGAAATAAAAAGAAATCACCAAAAGAAATCTCCTGGTTATGACCTGATTACAGGAGAAATTCTGAACAACCTTCCGCGCAAAGCAGTAGTTAAACTGACTACTTTGATAAACGCCTCGTTCAAACTCAAATATGTCCCTGACGTCTGGAAATTTGCTGAAGTAATTATGATACTCAAGCCTGGTAAACCTCCTCATGAAGTGAAATCCTACAGACCAATCTCCTTGTTGCCAATAATGGCCAAAATATATGAAAAAATATTTTTGAAAAGGCTTAAACCTGTCATAGAAGAGCGCAAATTAATCCCCGACCACCAATTTGGATTTAGGGAAAAACATTCAACTATAGACCAAGTCCACCGGATTACTAATTTAATCGAAAAAGGTCTAGAAGAGAAAAAAGTTTGTTCGACGGTATTCCTGGACGTGGCACAAGCATTTGACAAGGTATGGCACCAAGGCCTCATTTACAAACTAAGGAAAATGCTGCCTAAGCAATTTTCAGACATTTTGGAATCTTATATTTCTGAAAGAATGTTTCGTATAAAACATGAAGATTCTTATTCTAAAATTAAGCCTATAGAAGCTGGAGTACCACAGGGTAGTGTACTAGGTCCGGTCCTGTACTTATTATACACCTGTGATATTCCTAAAATGGAAAACAACGCCATTGCAACTTTCGCAGACGATACAGCAATTATAGCTACGGGTTCGACTCACAAAGAAGCAGTGGAGAAAGTTCAATCAGCTGTTAATGTCATCTCAAACTGGACTGAAAAATGGCGGCTGAAAATAAATGAATCGAAATCTGTGCATGTTGATTTCACGAACAAAAGGCCAAAGTACGAGCCTGTGTTCATAAACGGTAAAACCATACCATATGAAAATACAGCCAAATACCTAGGCATGACTCTGGACGCAAAGCTTCGCTGGAAGGCACACGTCAAAAAGAAACGAGACGAGCTGGAAATTCGCTACAGGAAGATGTATTGGTTACTTGGCAAATACTCCTCGTTGTCAATACACAACAAAGTACTTTTGTACAAACAAGTCCTGATGCCAGTATGGACTTATGGTATACAGTTGTGGGGATGTATCAAACCAAGCAATATACAAATAATACAGCGATTCCAGAACAAAGTACTGAGGGGTATAGTAAACGCCCCATGGTACGTAAGAAATGAAGATCTTCATCGGGACCTTAAAGTGGACTTCGTTAGAAACACAGTAAAAAAGTACGCCGAAGCTCATGAACATAGACTTCATCATCATGTGAACGTCGAGGCAATCCAGCTCCTCGACAACACGGACTTAGTGAGAAGACTGAAAAGGACAAAACCTTTCGAGTTAGTGTAATGACCATTTAGTGCAACATAGTGCAGTGAGTGCTAGTGAATAAGAACACGCGAACAATGTGTCTTCCCCTTAACAGAGACAATAAGAAAAGTGTTATTGGACATATTCTTAACCATAGTCTCTTTAGAAGTTTAGGTTAAATGTAAATAACTTATTAGTCATAAGGCTAGATTGTTATAAAAATGATGTATTATATTTTAATACATCATAAAAAAAAAAAAAAAAAAAAAAAAAAATACTATCTATCATTTTTAATTCGTCATAGTTCCTACTGGTGACTCCTGCTACTCGATGTACGGAGATAAAACGAAAACACTCATTGTTTTAAAAAAAACTATCAAAACCAGTACTAGGACCACCAATTCACCAATTCAGTTCACCAATCTAACCAATTTTTTTTAAAGAAATAGTAAAGATACTAACTAGTATTTCGTTTGACTTGTGTTTTTTCAGTGTGAAATTTTTGGTTCCCAATTTTTTTTTGTTTCCATTAGTTCCAAAAATAACTAAATTCCATCTTAATTCGTTAGACCTTACTGAATGTGGGACAAAATATCTTATCTTCAGTCATCAATTAAGAAAATACAATACCTATCTGAAGAGAAAACAAAATGAAGGCAAGACAGTAAACAATGCGTCATCGAAACAGGATACTTGAAGATTATCAGCTTACGTACTCAGCGTAGCTATTGACGAAGATTATGACACATAATATAGACTCTTCAGAAGTTTTATACAGAGTTACTTTTAAAACATCAGCAACCTCGCAGGACTAGATAGCTGACCCCATAAGGAACAACTTTTGTTCTACGACTTGGGACATAACTTAATACATGAAAAAAAATTACTTAATGACGACTGGCGGCTAGATACATGGGTCAAATTCAATGACGCTAGCGCTGCACCTTTAAAACTAACCCCGTATACAGCAACGTTTGAGGTCTGAGAAATAAATAATATGCCAGTTTTCATAATAAAACTTGCATAATAAAATCGCCACCATTTCGTTAAATAAAATTTAAAGATTTTTGTTTTTTTGTCAATTTCTTTCCAAGTTTACTTATGACTCCATATTCATATTGTTTTATCAAAATTGCAAGCTGCACTTTTGGGGGAAATTAACCATAAGGTTAATAAAGCATGAATACAAAAAATAATAACATATGCCTTTAATGCATTTACAATACTGAACTTTCATTAACATAATCTATCCCAAAACTATTAAATCACGCTTCCTTCACAATATATTCTTATTCGGATATAGCTGGAATATCAGAAAAAGCCGTCGGACGGGGTGACAAGCCCGCTAGCCGGCATAAGCTACTAATCGGCTTGTCAACCGCAGGTCGCGGCCATTGACTTTCAGATCACGTACTTGCAATTTGCATGTCACGACATTGTTGGGGGACACCTAAAATAACATTTTTTCACCAAAGTTCCCTGCACTTGATTTAAATCCTGGTTCGGAGTTTGAAGTATTTAGGTAATGGATAATTTTGCATGAATAGATAAAAAGTTAATATCTTTGTAAGTCGACCACTAAACTCGAATTTTGGTGCGTTGGCGTTAAGGAATTCACCGTTTTTCATCGTACTTTATCATCAGATCTTAATAAATTTATATGGGACCAGTGACCACCATATAAAAATACATACAAATTGAGAACCTTCTCCTTTTTCAATTCGGTAAAAATAAATAAACAAATTCAATTTTCCCATTACGAAAGAAGAAACACAATGGAGAATCTAATCTAACTGTAAAAACAAATAATGATGTTTTATCAAACATTGAAGTTTGTTTATCGTATATCTAATATAAAACACAGAACTAATTCGATGGCAATTCGATTTAGAATCGAAGTTCAAATTATGTGCTATTAATTACAATAGGAGCAATTATCTTCCTGACTTTGAATAACGTACGCATTACAGAAGTGAGAAAACCCAAAGGCAGTACAAAAACTTGAGGGGTAGACGTTAGGCAGGCGACCGACCGTAAAAACCATAAACCAAATCTTTTTAATGACGATGAATCTTTTTAACGACATGGGTTAAAAAGCATGTTGACCCGACACCACTACGAGTAAGATAGGGGCAGGTGGAAGAAGATTTAAACAATTAGTTTTACATTTACACTTCATTCGTCTTTTCATATACCGTACATCGGTGTTATTCGGGATATAATTTAAAAAAGAAAAAGAATTTTACTCACAGCTATTGATTTTAACCAATACCTGTATTTTTTTTAAATTGGGAACATTCTTGCGCATGTGATATTAAGTGAATCGTTATCCAGAGAGTTGTAATTTCTAAATTTCTGGAATTTTACTTCTTTTGAAATAAAACCAACGGTCACTCTATCATCTTCCGACCGTGATGCCGTGTTGTTAGCGTCTTCGGTTGATGTTTGTTGCGGTAAACGTGTTTTTGAACGATTGGGGTTCAAAGGAAATAATCTACATTTTTCAAAACCACTTTGCAAGTTTCTTGCAGCAGTGTAATTTTTGACCAATCGTTTATGCAACTTTGACAATCATTTGGGAAACCTGTTTTGGCAAGGGTTTGTGCTTCCTCCCTAAGGTAGCTTTCCATTCCGTTAGCATATAACGACAATGTCGTTTCAATGGCGCAAAAAATGCCACGTCTAGTGGCTGTATTAGATGGGTAGTATTTATTTGGTGGAAGGCAAACAAACTTTATATTATTTTCCTTACAGCTTTTTAGTACGTTTACTGAAAATGTAATGATAAATTATCGCCAACGATAACTTAGTCCCTGTCTTATCCCTGAAATATGGTTATACTACCGTATTAAACCAATTTTCGAAGCAAATATTATTGATGCATAACTAGAGAAAAAATAAATGAGTAATTTGAGTAAAAAATAAGTTTAGTAACAATAAATAACTCTAGAAGCAATATTTCTAGTTTCAGTGGTATTATTTTATATATCCATTGCGATTGTTGTCGCAAAGCTATTTTTATTGATACGATGTCGAAAGGTCGACGAGGTGCAATTTTCAAAAATGTTGTTTTTATTTGAATCGCTTAATACACCTATAACTATACAATATTTTATATATTACCTATTATACAAAATGTTATCGGTCGATTTTACCTATTAAATCAAGTTTATTAAATTCATATCCGATTTCATAATGTGATTACATTTCATGAGTATTATAACAATTTGGTGTTGACAAGAATTCGATGCGCGACGCGTTGTCATTAGCCCACAAACGGATCAATCATAATGAATTTATTACTCCACCATCACGGCGTAATACCGACACGTAAGGTAATTATGGAGACAACCTCGCGATATTAAAGCCTTCGTAAATTTGACATGACTTAAAATTAATCTGGAGACGCGGCGCTTACCCAATACATGACGGGTTGCGCTTTGGTAAATTTAATAAAGAACCGCCACTGAAGCCAATGCGGCAAGATTGATGTGGTAAAAACGACCCCAGTGGAAAAGGAAATTAAAAACACGCCACCTATTTCGAAACGTCTAAAACACTGAGGACGATTTTGTAAACACCTTGACATTTATTAAACTGTTTATATTTAATTTAAAATCATGATAATTAATTTCCGTACTTTAAATCTATTTAATCTAATAATTTAATACCTTTCCGATGATTGTAAAAGTAATTTTAGTGCCATTTCGTATATAGAATTATTTCAAAGGGTTCTCAGGTACAAGATTTTGTACAGGCGACGCGCAGACTAATTTATACGGAATGTTGCGTCTCGGTGACAGTGACAAATGACGTCACCGGTCCGGTCACGGGCCGCGTGTTTTACGTCACTTGCCTGCATACGCGGCCGTGACGCAACGACATATTTCGCCTTGTTTATAGCTCGCCCGTATGTTTGAAATATAGCGGGTTTGTCTGACGCGTGACGCCCGAAAAGATGAATTTATGGGTAAGAAGTACGCAAAACATAGAATATTTTATGCGTATGAGTGGCAGCGGTTGTGTGAGAGAGGTTTTCGCGGCTATTTACGACGCCTACAAACCCTTGCCGTGATGGAAAGCCGCGGAATAAAAACACGCGTATATATTCAAAACATTGAACTGTTCCGGAAATATATTGCATTTGCTTAAATACTATTGAATCCAAAATGTAACTTCTGCTGATTTTTAAATGTCAAAGTTGTCGCCAACAGAACGCTCTTTATGGTAAAACTAAAATAAAATACATTTTGTCACCGTGTGACAATATTGAAACCAACAAATGCCCGCTTTTGTTTTTCGCTTTTTTAATTTACCCATATACTTGTAATTTTGAATGTTTCGAGTCGAATGTTTCGCATAGTTTGATAATGAAGTAAATATCTTTGTGAAGCCTAGTTCATAGCATAACCTACCGCGTTTTTTTTGAAAAAGTATAAATGTTTTGACAGTATCAATTCACATTTGAAAAGAAAAACTGAGCGACGAAATTCTCACGAACACAGCCTCTAGTATCCTTAGAGGTAAAGCAATTCTCGCGGGATCTTCATCAACATTAGCATGTCGAAGTTTTAATGATGATAAATCATATTTAAACACATATTTAGAATCGTTGTGCTTAATGAGAGTTGGCGTATTCTACGTATAATTACTGTGATCATTAATAACTCTGCGCTAACGGATGAGACATTGCTTTAATACGACATAACACAGGCTGACACTAATGTCACAGCCAACAATTGTTAATAGTTACCCGCAGTTTCGCTGGCATTGTCAATATGCTTCGATAAACATTAATATTTAGATTGGCATGTCTTGCTTTGGTTTTAAATTGCTAATTGTTTCTTTTTTATTGCAGAGGCCGGCAAACAAGTTAGTGAGTCACCTGATTAAAAGTGATTTCTACCATTAACATCTTCAATATTAAAATAATCATGGATATTGCCGGTCTCAAAGGAAAGAAATAGGAATTGGGAACGGGGAATTTTGATTTCAGCCTCCGGAAATCTCACTAATCGTACGAAACGCAATAGCAGTTGCCACTACACGTCGGTTTTCTACGAGATAGTTGTAGGTAGTAAACCCGGTCGATTCATGCCGAGGACAACAGTGGTTCAACCATTTAAAAAAATATTTACTTAAGAGATTACAACGATAAATGAGTTCGGAACATAAAAAACCTTGCAATTACGCATGCCATTTTTTTATGAATAACTGTTACGGAAACAATACCGCGCTCAGGTAAATTATGAATATATCTAGCAGTACATATCTTTTATATTAAACTAGAAAGAAAGGTTACATAAAGGCGTAGTCAAAAAAGTATACACAACAACGAAGGTACTACAAATTTATATTAGGTAACTGAACCCTAAATATCAAGTAACATGCAAATTTACATATTATTAACTCATGGGCAAACGGAAAACAAGAAAACTTTGTAACTGCAAAGAATTGGTATTTACCTTTTTTAAGTATCCTTATGAAACATGGGCCATATTTTAAGAAAAAGATCGGTCGGAAACAAACCTCACCGATTGAAAGAACTTTTCAGGGAGCCGCATCGTTTTAAAACTTAATTAATTACTTCTATACAATGAAATCTACATCTACACTAATATTATAATGAGGTAAGATTTGTATTCTTGTATGTAACGAATAAACTTAAAAACCGCTGAACCAATTTGAAAATTATTTTTCAGTTAGTAAGCTACATTATCACTGAGTAACATAGGCTACTTTTTATCCCGGAAAAAGCAGATCACGTGGGCAGAGCCGCGAGGACAAGCTAGTATCCAATATAATGATAATTAGCACTAAAACATCTTTTAAATCAATGATTGAAATCGGATAAGATTTGTTCCTATTAATAAATGAACGCTGTAAGCATCCCGGATTAGGAAAATCGTAATTTGTAATCAATCGGATGCAGCAAATAGTTTGACAGGATACTTAGTTGATTACCAATGCTAAATATTTACCGAAATCCATAACGGCCGGTAACCGGATTGACCGAGTCCAAAATCTAACTAGCTTAACTACTCAAGTGCACTAATTGGGATAACTCAACATTAAATTAGTAAACATTGAACGCCTATCAAAATGAGCACCGATGTCCTTAATTACGTATTAAATTAGTAAAATGGAATCCAAAAATAATGTATCTAAAAATAATTTAGTATTATATTTATTACAGACATGCAATAATGAAAATATGCAAACTGAACTTTGCAAATTTATATCATGGGTTATTTGTTTAATGAAAATTTGTCGGTAAAAATATTATCTTTAATAAAAATAGAATTCATATACAATGTTCAAACCAAAGCTACAAGGAAATGGCATCAAATTAAATGGTCATTTAATATTCATTGACAATAAAATTGAGGGAACGGCGGAAAATTGACATTTCAAAAGGCTCATTAGCCCTAATTACGACCCACTGAGACTAAAACATTTCGATTTAAACTCAAAATTATTCTTGGTTTATTTAAATATTTATGTGAGCCTTGTGCTAATAGAGATGTTGATTGTCGCCTCCTTAGTGTAGGCTATGGACTGGTTAAATCATGTGTTTTCCGAGATGGAATTTGTGTCTCGTATGGAGATATGCTCATTCCTTATAAACATAGGACGGAAATAAGTTTGGTGGCCATGGGTGCAGCATTAGTTGCGTCTGTACCTAACCTTCAGGAATAAGGGCGTGAACTTATGCTATATTGAGCAACGAGAAGCTATAATGGCAACTCATAAAAGTGAGACCCTTTATCTGCTTCAATATATTTCCTGCTTAGCAATATCTCAGAGGAAAATGTTGTGCATAAATTGTCGCACTACGCGTCTACGCGATTTCGTAGATGCGTAGGCTGTCTACGATTATTTGCTTTTCGTAGCGCATCGCGTACGTTACGTCACATTTCATTACGCCGAGATTTCCATTCTCTTATTATGAAATTCTCACAATAAAAACAGAATACTTTATTATACCATGAGAATATACTTCCTGGTAAGAATTTCATCTAGAGAATATGATATCAGAAATGTTGTATATTACGTCTCACTACTGGGCATGAGTATCCTCGGACAATTAGAGTAAGACCTTAGTCCACCACGCTGGAACTAATGAAAATAAAAATAACCAATTTTGAGTAGGTGCTATGAACCCTCTCAACATCATGAGACATACGCTGCATCTTCTAATTTTAGTTTTTTTTATTTGATTGAATGGCGAGACGAGAAAGGCGCTCCCCTGATGGTAAGCGCCACGCCTGCCCATAAACAGAAGCAACACCACACAGAACTTTGAATTACAAAGCACTGCATGGCACATTAAGTCTCATAATGCCCAGTAATTTCACTGGCTTCAATGTCCTTCAAACCGAAACAACAGTGCTTACACAGTGTTGCTTGGCGGCAGAACTACACAAAGCGATGGTACCAACGCGCTTCTCGCATCCAAGGGACCTACCACCTAGTAGTGGTCGCGTGAGTCTATCACTCGGATACTTAAATCAAAAATCAGTAATGTTTACTAACTACAAATAAAACAATATAATTTATCGTTTAAGTAATGATTAATATCGAATCATTTACACGAGTCGTACAACCTCTGGCAGTATTCGACAAAACATGTTTTTCGAAGTTTCCAGCTGTATCGAGTAAATAAGAAATATGATGAATGGGAGTTACGACCTATTAATTTATGTTTTAGTCCATTCACCTTTCGCAACAGAAACATTGAAGGTAGTTATAAAATATTACTGAATATTAAGTCGAATAAAATTAATATTATTATTTATGGTAATCAGGAGCTGCAGTTAAAATGTTTTTGAAATACTTATCAGTATTTTTTTTACTAGCCCTGTATTATATACGTCCCACAGCTGGGCACGGGCCTCCAATACTGAATGAGAGGCGTATTAGTAAATACTTAAAAATCAGGAAACCTAATGACCATAACGAATATTTACAAGATTACCAATAATTTTTCTTCCACCTTATCTTATCCAACTCCTAGTGGGGTCGCCGCTACATACTTTTGGAAACATGTTTCAAAGTGATGTGGCGTAGTTTCTACGACCGATCGTCTGCCTAACGTCAACCCCTCTAGAAAGAAAACACACCCAGACCCGAAACAAATATTTGTGGATCACAAAAACATATGCCTTTGTGCTGGAATCGAAGCCGCGCACTCTCACTTCACAGGCGACTACTTGCCCACTGAACCAGGAATACTGTCAACACAAGATTAGCAATCATTTTAATAATAATTAATAAAACGCCCGTATTATTATTATTCCCACTGCTAGGTATGGATCTCTTAAATTAATGAGAGATGTTAGGCCTTAGTCCACCACGCTGTCCTCATGTAAGTTGGTAGACTTGTTGGTCACCTTTAAAATTTTTATGAATAATATTCATGTATGCTGGTTTGATAATTAATAATGAAACCATTATATCGAAAAGCCAGAGGTCTATACACTGGAACTGGTATCGAACCTGTGACTTTCGTCTAGAACTCTAGACAATCCGTATCACCATCACAGCTTTCCATTCATACCATTAATTAAAATATGATAAATCTCATTTCTATTTTCAACCTTCAACGATAAATAACATCTGAGCACATACATAGCTGCATAACCATAACCGCAATGCATTTAGTTCACCCGCCACATCTCATTTGAGCTGGCTTTACTAAGCCTTCTTTCAAGGCATCGGAGGCACTCTCACACCTCACTGACGACTGTACGTGTTTGTTTGTTCGTTTCACACGATGGCGACGTGTCGAGACGAGTACTGTTCACGCTTTCAAGTAGTAAAGGATCGCTCTTTACGTTCGGATGTTTGAAGCTAACTACGCTCATGAGATTTGGCAAATTTTACGCTTATTAATCTCGCTAATGGTAGAACTTTGTTGGATTTATGTGTTTGTTTTGTTAAAGGATATATTAAAATATTAACGTGTGTATAAGCGTTTACATTCACCGGATACGCCACTCATATTTAAGTAACCTAGAATTACATCTAACAAGTTAAAATATGTAATTATAGCTTCTACTTTGCAAAAAATCCATATAAATATCGTTGCTCGCACATAGTTTTATTTACACCACGTCCATAACAGTACACACTCCGTAATAATACATAAATAAGCTCATGTACCCGCCTATATCAGTATTGGTTGGTAGAGACGCAACTAGTGCACCTACTTCGCCTATCTAAATCCTGTCCAATGACCGCTCATCAGAGACCTTGGATCTCACTCAAGACCTTACCAGATTCAAAGCCTGACGCTGCCACCAAACCAATGACTGGTCTGGAAATATTTGATAAATATTTTAATAAAAAGACAGATTAGATGTATTTTTTATTTTATTGTAGAATGTTACATTACTGAATCTCGTTCGGAATGTTAAAACCATAATTCCAAGCAGTTGTCGATGTCGGCCTTATCATTCTTTAGCACGAAACACATACCGTGGCTTGTAATAAAACATTCCGAGTCATAAAACCCTTTACAAACACCACTAAAGTCGCTTCACTTCGTTGAAATTTCAACTAGAATTTGAGGAGACAACAATTTGTAATCGGAGACTGTATTTCTAACAAAACTTTACGGCTTTAACAATAGAAACAAAAAAGACGAGGGTGTTGAAGTTTGTAAGAGTAGGTTGGAGTGATGTCGTTTGTTACGATCCGCTGACCGAATGATTCAATGCGGGTCCACCGTTCAGTGGATCGGAACGAATGGTTCTGTCGTCCGCGCTGCAGGCTGAGAGCGCGGACGAACGAACGTTCCAGAATTGCGTCCCACTCGTACTAGCAAAGCACCCGATAAAACACTTCCACTGAACTAAAATTTCACCAGATTGAAAACCCCAGCGCTTAGCACGCCGCTTTTAGTGTGGACTATTCATTGAAATTGTTATTTCGTGTTCTGTTACAGTTATTTTTCAATCAAAATGCTGAACGGTTATTTGTTTAAAATGGCGTGTTCAATCTACGCTATTTGGTTTAGTCTGCACATCCTAATGTCATATCAATAATTGAGTTGCATTTTGTTTGAATAACCAAATTGGTGTGGACACTCACTTGGTACGTTTTTCAAATATTCTATGATATTTGGTACATTTTTCTAACGCTGTTCGAAATTTACCATTGGTTTAGCAAACCCAAGTGTCACTTGCAATTTAGGATAAAAATATTTTCTAAGTCGACGAATATAGTCTAGACTAAATAAGCCTTTATGTACTTTAAGACTACTTATGAAGACTACCTCTGCATTACGTTGCCAATTTCGTCAGTGTAATATATAACACGTTGGCAGCGCAGGGCGACTCATGTCGCTCTCCACCGGCCCTTGAGGCGTAGCCAAGCGTCTACGGATCACTAATTACTGCGTACCGCGGTTCCTTCCGCATTTTTCATACAGATCACGGACCCACTCAAGTCGAGCGATATCGATTGGAAAGTTTTTGCGGTACCGCAGAGGAATTGCGGGAATGCAGTGAGGGAATGCTCCTTTGTACTATTCGAAAAAGGTTGCACAATTACGTTCAAACAATATTGCCGCTCTTGTATTATTTGATTAGGTATTATGAGAATTTATGCTATGTCCTAAAGTTTCTGTGCTATGTTTTGTTGCTAAACCAGTTATTGACAATTTAACAACATAGAATTATTCGCGGAAAATTTAATTTCTTTCTTACCTGTTATCGCTAACTCAGATGACCAACATTGATATTTATCAGAAAAATAATAATAATAAATACTTTAAAGCTTGTGGCACTCAACAGTCTCTGTCTGGCTCCATATAATATAGGCGTGAGTATATTTATGTGTGTAAAAAATAAGTTATAAAATGATTTCTTGATGCATAGCCGTTTATGATGATGATAAAATTCACCACGTAGGTAGAGCCACACGTTTTGGAAAAATCTCTCCCCTTCTCAATTTGCCCTTGCATATAAGGTCGGCAACGTGTCCACAAATTTTATGATAGTATTGTGATGATCCACTTGCCCATTTGCTGGCTTATGCAAAAAACAACATTTAAAAAGTCATTTATTATTCACCTGAATTACAACACGAGCCACAGAGTACATTATTATATAACTGAAATAGAGGCCCAACTCAGTACTCAAAACCGGCACCGCATGTGCCTATAAAGCGACATCTATATTCTCTACATAGTACCTTTTCATTGAAGTCTTCCTCCGCTCATTAAATTATTAATACATGTTCTGCACCGAATTAACATTGGTAGTTAATCAATTGATTTTTAACAATAGATTAACTACCTATGTTAATTCGGTGCAAAACTAGATGATTTTAGGAAAATCATAAATAAAACTATGATTGTTTATATGTATTTTTATTTTTTAATGTTTGAATATTTAGAAAAGTATTTTTTAGCCATTATTTGTACGCTATCATTGTTGTTATCCACGCTCCGTCTCCCAAATATAATTTTATTTATGTGTTTACAATACCCGATGATAAAAAACTTAATTATTTTATTAATTATATATTCTCGTAGTTTTTCCTTATGTGCAGGATAATTAATATAATTTAAATACGTAAGGCAAGTGACTATCATCTTCACATATATTCTGGTTTATTAGTATACTTTTTAATTACGTCATCGCATATGTCCTGCCTTTCTGAGAGTGTTTTTATTAATAAATCATTGGGATTGTGAGGCCAATTTCGACCTGCATATTCTCTGCACATGATATATTCCTTTTGCAGCGTACTAATTAATGAATTGTTGCATACTTCGCATCGCTTCCAAATGTTTTGTTTCGAGATTTTTATAAAATAGCCACTTACAAACATCAGTGGCGCTAATATTCTAGGTTCGCACTTGACGCTATTGGAGTGTATATCAATTTATCATTATGAATGCCATTATTCTTATTATTTATGGAGCTGAATTGAATAACATCTTGGTTTTTAATAAATAACATATTTTTACCTTTAGAACATTATGATATATTAACCAGTACATTTTGTTTTTGTAATTCGTAATTTTCTTCGTTCAACAATGTTCAATGCAGGAATTGCCAATGGCCCTGTAAATAAAAATATTGGGTTAATTAACTACTGGTATGTGACATAGACTGTAGAAATAAGACATTTGTAGCATAGGATGTTGAATGAAAGATTAAGTAAAATAGGTACTATAATATGCTACTTAAATCTTAAATTAAGACATAATATTTTCATTTGAATCACAGTTCATGTTTTTAAACCAGGATCAGTAGCGTAGCTAGGGGACGGGGACCTGGTCCGCCCGGGTGTCACCCATTTCCTGTTGGATGACAACCAACTTGCGCGAAAAAAGGCTAGCAGGTTGACCAAGTGTACTGTTAGTATCTCGGCATAACATACTACACAAAAATAAATCAATAAATACACAGTAAGATACGAAACTGTATCGTGGGTAACAGGAACTACGTGACTTTCGGTCTCAAAACACCCAGACCCAAAACAAATATTTGTGGATCACATAAACATTTGTCTCGGTGCGGGGATCGAAACCGGGGCCTCCCGCTTCACAACCGGCTACTTGCTCGCTGCGCCACGGAGGCTATCAAATACACAAAACTTTGTTCTCTTTTTTACTGACGAAAAAATTGGCATTATTGATTTAGCATGTAAATTCCAATACAATAACACAATCACAAGTTATGCATTGACCAGTTTCATTTTATTATTAGTAGTGTGAAGGACTACGTCGCAGCTCTATCTAAACTTTATAGATTTTTTTTTTACAAATTCGGTTACAAAGTAAATTTTAACAAAACTTTAACAGATATTTAAAAAGAAACAATGACAAAGGCAGCAATAATAATTTCTAGAGATCTTTTTGGAGACAGTAGGTGCAATTTATTTTTATCAGTGCCGAATTGAGAACATCCTTCTTTTTTTGAAATCAGTTTAAAATAAATACTCGAAAGTTGAGAACCTCCTTCTTTTTAAAATCGGTTAGAAACATTAAAAATTAGGTATTTTAAAGTTTACATTCTTGACACTGAAATCCACCCCGGGTGCTACCAGTGCTAGCTACCACATTGCCCAGGATATTTAATTTATGACAATAAAATTTAGACTCACCAGTTATATTAATTGTTGGTACTGCTATGTTACTAATTCCATTGAAACGAGTGCAATATTTTTGCTCAAAGTGAGCATGATAGTCTTCGAGGTCTATATATACTGGTTAACCAGGCCCAAAATATCACCTCCTATAGTTTTAATCCAAGATCTAAATAGTTCTCGATTCTTTTTAATATTTGGAAATGGAGGCAACATAGTGTGAATCTGTAAAAATGCACATACACATTTGGTTTGTATTCATATAATTTAACCAACTAAACCACATGCAAATGAAATTAATGCATTTACCTGAGTGTATCCTACTTTTTTTATAATGAAATAGCTTTTGCCTGGATAAAACAAATACAAACTTTCAAGTAACCGCCATTTTTATAATTTTCAGTTGTCATCAGAGACTAGAGGTGTGACTAATATATTCGTGTTAGGTATATGTAACAGGTACAAGACAGAAGTTTAATATTAGGTAATATAAATTTTGTCGTAATAGGTTATTCATTAATAGTCAAATAAAGAATAATAAAAATATAATATGTATGTGTTTCATTAATAGAAACACATACAAAGCAAGCATATCGGCGTTACTCCCGCGAGCTCACAATTACGGCAAATACCATTTAATCTACATTTATACTGTAAATACAACTTATAAATCATTGTAAATGAAATATCGTGATTGACTTTGTAAATACGCCAACTATTTCGTTGACTGTCCTAAGCCTGTTAAAGTATGAAGGTAAAGTAAATCACTATAAGGTATACCTTATATATATCAATAACGTGAGCGATTTCTCAACTATTTCACATAATACTTTAACCAATAACGGTTATATTGCGCGTCTTTTATGAACGAATAATATGATAAGTTCTCAGTTTTCACTATTATTTGACTATTAGCCAGTAACAGTAACAGTAAAATTATATTTTATTAATATATATTATTTCAATAATACGATGCGGCCTCTGTCGGCTCACCAAAGCATTAGTATATTAATAACACTACGATTTAAAAAGTCCCATCAATTAAACACTTTCTTTGGCTTTGTATTACTTCTGATTTTTATAGGATGTGAACAAACGTGTGCTTGGACATTTGATTGAAGATTGCACCGCCTGACACGAGCTGAACCTCATCTGACAGTAAATGTCGCGCCTGTCCATAAACAATAGCAATATCATCGACAACTTCATGTCACAAAGTTTAAGGCTACACATAAAATATTAATAAATCGAATGTTCTTTTTTTCTGGCACGGCGAAGTAACATTGTGTTAAGTACAGTACAATCCAAATATAATCGATCATCAAGATACATTGCATTCATCGACGATCACCAGAATTATGTCGGCCTGAATTTACTGGATGTACATTAGTTGACCACAGAACGCGATTCGCCAGTAAGAGCCATTATGGCGGGATTTCACCATGTGTTGGTGGGCGCTATATCCAGGTAGAAAAAAAGAAGAAAGAAAAAAAGAGACTATGATATAATAATGCTCAGAAATTTTAGTGACTTCAATGCCCTTCAAACCAGAACAAAACTGTGCTTACATATCCAGAACTTGCATTTACTTGCGGCTTCGCCCGCATGAAATTATGCACCTTCATATTTCCGGCATACTTCTATTCAACCGTGTATCCCTTATTTTACCCCCTTAGGTGTGAAATTTTCAAAAATTCTTCCTTAGTGGATATTTACGACATAAGATATATACATACTTACAAGGTATGTAAGGCCTATCGTATGCGAGAGGCCTTCTGGGTTGGTAGCACAGCTTTGTGTATTGTGTTTCGAATTAAGGACATTGAAGACAGTGAAATTACTAGGCATTATGAGAGTTAACATCTTATGTCTCGAGGTAACGAGCGCAGTTTAGGGCCATGCAGTTCTTTTTAATTCAAAGTTCTGTGTGATGCTGCTTCTGTTAATGGGCAGGCGTGGCGCTTACCATCAGGCGACCGCCTAGCTCGTATCATCATTCAATCAAATAAAAAAAGATTCAGTCAGTCAGGACAAGTAATTATATTATATTTACAGATTAGACAAAGCGATGATACCTACCCAAACGATCTCTGAGACCTAACTAATAATACAACTCTTTCTAGATTCATAAATCCTAATAAAATGGAACCAATAAATGATTAAGTAATATGAGTTCAGAAACATGATATATTAAATAAAGGTCAACGCAATAGTTCGGCAAACAACGTCGTCAAGGTTGAACAATAAAACGATACATCAAACAAAATATGACAACGGCGGCTGCTTCACACTCAAACGAAATTGATTTATCGAAACGGACGTCCCTAGAATTTATTACACCCAAAATAAAACTAAGAATACTCTTTGTGAATAAAACGCTTTCTTGTTTTCCAAGACGTGCTTATGTAGTTGTTACAAGTAATTTATAGTACCTACTACGATGTTATGTGCTTCTGTAATGTTGGTTGTTTAAGATTCAATACGATTTTTATACAACCGAATGATGAGGTAAGAAAGTGCCGACTGCACTTCACGTCACGTTGCAACGCGACTCAGAATTTTGAATTACAAAGTACTGGGTTGCACCACCATCCTTGGACAAGATTTTTAATATTATATATTAGTACAAGAACAGAGTAAGAAGGCTATTCCACTACAGAGAGGCGTGAGACAGGGAGATGTTATTTCTCCGAAACTGTTCACTGCCGCGCTGGAAGATGCCTTCAAGCTCTTGAACTGGAAAGGATTTGGGATCAACATAAATGGCGAGTACATGACTCACCTCCGCTTTGCCGACGATATCGTGGTCCTTGCGGAATCGCTGGTAGACCTGAGTACAATGCTCGAAGACCTCAACAGAGTTTCTCAACGGGTGGGCCTCAGGATGAACATGGACAAGACGAAGGTCATGTCGAATATCCATGTTGTGCCCACCCCGATTACTGTTGGAAGCTCATCTCTTGAAGTTGTCGACGAATATGTCTATCTAGGACAAGTAGTCCAATTAGGCAGGTCCAACTTCGAGAGAAAGGTCAATCGTCGAATCCAG
Organism: Amorpha juglandis; assembly: GCA_949126905.1. Lineage (NCBI taxonomy): Eukaryota > Metazoa > Arthropoda > Insecta > Lepidoptera > Sphingidae > Amorpha > Amorpha juglandis. The sequence continues at coordinate 7,379,969 of OX421380.1, forward strand.
CTCGGCTGGACACCGTTCGGGAAACTTGGCAAGGTCTTCTCGTCCAAAATACCTCAGTGCCAAAAGACTAAAGTCTTCGATCAATGTGTGTTACCAGTGATGACATACGGCACTGAGACGTGGCCTCTAAATATGGGCCGTATAAGACTGCTCACAGTCACTCAGCGAGCTATGGAGAGAGCTATGCTCGGTGTTTCTCTGCGTGATCAAATCAGAAATGAGGAGATCCGTAGAAGAACGAAAGTAACCGACATAGATCAGCGGATTAGCAAGCTGAAGTGGCAGTGAGCAGGCCACATAGCTCGCAGAACCGATAACCGATGGGACAGAAAGGTTCTGGAATGGAGGCCACGTACTGGCAAGCGCAGCGTTGGACGTCCACCTACAAGGTGGACAGACGACCTGATAAAGATCGCAGGAAGTCGCTGGATGCAGGCCGCTTCCAACAGGTCGGTCTGGAAATCTTTGGCAGAGGCCTATGTTCAGCAGTGGACGTTAGTGTTTAAACTAATTTTATCTCGTAGTTTTTTTGGGAAATTGGGCATGAAATATATTCCATGTACGATTTTGCAAAAAATACAGTATTAAAATCAATTGAAATTAATGGATTTAGCAAAACAAAATCAGCATCTCCATTTGAACTTGCCGTGGGTTGGTTTTGTTTGCGTAACTATGTCCAATTGTACTGGCTTTTTAATGTGCTGGCAAACTAACACCCCAATACAATAAAGTGACAGTACAAGATGTTCAGTAAATATCTAATAATGCAATGTTAAAGTGGGTACAGAGGTAGCCCCCTTTTCACGCGTGCCAGTACACGTTGTTTTCTTTTTTGCACTTCAACAACTCGGGTGCGTATCAACGACGTGGAGTGGCGGCGGGTGTAAATTGAAACACTTGCAAATTTACCCCATACATTATTCATGTGCCAAACACCCTCACAGCGAGTCTGACAGTTACAGGGCAAACTTCAGAAAACCGAAAGAGAAATAAACCCTAAAATTAAATGTTTTAACTATGCTCGGCCTTTGGCTCCTCGTTTATGACCAAAGTATCGTAAATGAATGTACTAAGGGTTCTCGATTTGTCTTCGTTGATAATGTGTATTTGAAGAATGTTTCGTATTGATACATTCCGAGTTGGATAGAAATTTAGAAACAGTGCCATACTGTTCTTGTATGGTTAGTAATCTAAATATACAATCAAAGGTGACTGACTGACTGACTGACATAGTGATCTATCAACGCACAGCCCAAAACACTGGAGGGATCGGGCTGAAATTTAGCATGCAGGTAGATGTTATGACGTAGGCATTCGCTAAGAAAGGATTTTGACAAATTCTACCCCCAAGGGGATAAAATAGGGGATGATAGCAAAAGCTAGTATACAATATGTATTTCATTGTAGCAGTGTCCGACAAACGAGCAAGTGGGTAATCTAATGTTAAGTAATCACACGCCTTATATAATCCACAAAAACAGAAAAATCGTGGATACGGAGCCAATCTTAATGAAAAAGAATGGTTATTTGAGAGGCAAGGAAAATTTGGGCCTCCAAAATTCTCACTGAGCATACGAAATAATAACAGCAATGCTACTTCATTTGTCTGTGTCTTTCAGTTGTCTGTGAGAAAGTGGTACCACCCCAGTCAAGGTCATTAACACTGTACACAAAATGTCTACTACTTTTATTTCTATTATGTATACTCATGTCATTTCAAAACATGTCCAAGATTACTATTTAAGAATTTATTTGTAACGATGTGAATAATATGTTTTTAATAATTGTGAATTAATTTTAAAAGTGGTAGTCACGATGTAGAAATGTTTATCTACAGGTGAACGGTCCATTACCGCTCTTGAACCGAGGTGAAGTAACAACTTGCTGTTACGTTTCGTACGGTGAGTGGGATGTCCAGAGGCCCAAATCCCTCCTCCCCTTCCCAGTCCCTTAATTTCTTCTATAAGGACGGCAACGCAACCATGGTTCTGATATTTTGGATGTTCATGGGCGGTGGATGTTGCTTGCCGTCTACTGATGATCGTCGGTGGACAGCATTTGAAGAACATCATGAAAATTAAAACTCTTTAACAGTTATACGGCAAGAAAGATTTGTAACATCCATATCGTGAGTAGAGTATATAGCTATAATAATTTTAGGGTCCAAATAATTGTCTGCGGCCCGGAGACCTGCAAATCACACCCGTTCCAGCAGGCTGGTGGCACATAAGTAAAGTGGGTCAACCATTATATGTCTAACAAATGGGTACCCGCCTTAAGTCGGCCTGTGCAATAAGGAGTCGGTTCAGAAACCCGCAACCTGCATTATTCTGACCCTAATAAATTTGCCAAGTCAAACGGGCGGTGTCAGACAAATGAGTTTTAAGACGTACGGCACGGTAACAATAGTAGGAGGCGCTTATATCGCTGCTTTAAAACAAAAGGGCCACAAATCAAAAATTTTCAAAATCCTTTTTATTGTAAAAATTCAAATGTTGTCGGTTATATTTTCATAATTTAAAAAGATCCCCATGAATTTCTCACTTTAAGCAATAAAAATACTACTGACGTCTTTTTTGTATTTTCGAATTTAAGCTGCAACATATGTGCAAAGCTGCCATTTTGTGAGTTGCGGCCCGAACGTTGACGAAAATGCGCGTTTGTTTCGTGCTAAAGGGCCATAACGCTAAAAAATCCCTTGATTAAACTTTTATTATTTAAACAAAAGTGCCATATTTTGAAAAACGTCCGTTTTGCATATAATATTCATGTAAGTATCACATATTTTACTTAATCAAAAGGACCGTATTGCAAAAAAAGCCTGTTTTGTCTATAACACTTTATAGGAGCTGTAATAACAATTTAAAAACAAAAGTACCATATTTTGAAATAAGTATGTTTTGCATAGAAGATAATAATTACGTTGTTTCAAAAGGGACATGTTAGGAATACGTCCGTTTTGCTGGTGATTTTTTCTAGGTTATAGTAATTATTAATGAATAAAAGTTATTATTTTGATATACATTTGCATTGTATATTTATTTTTAAAAGTAAAATCATGTTATTTTATAATTAAATAGACTGTTTTTGCTTATTATTTTTATTGTAAGTTTCTTTTATTAAGGTAAAGGTTTATTTTATGCATTTTAACATTTGTTTTAATTATTTTTATATAATGAAAAATTGAGCGCATAGGATACTCAACATGGTAAAGTACAAAAACCAAATCAAGCAGCCAAATGACAATGATGAAACTTTATTTAAAAACAGCGACGTTGAAAGTGATCCCTGTATTGAGAAGATGAATAACGCACCAGCATTGAATGACTCCTCGGACAGTGGTTCCATTCCTGATAGTCAATACAATTTCAGTTTATTGATTTTTTATTTGTTTTTGTTTGTATTTGTTTAGTAAGTAATTTAATATTTAAATTAAATCTTACCAATTACTTTTAAAGGGCACTCTGAAATCACCGCCACGAATAACATTTAACAACGTTCTAGTTAAAAGAAAAGAATCGGTTTGCTACCTTGGGCTAGTTTAAGAACGATTTTTTTCTTTTCTGGAGCTTATTAAAAACGTGTGAGAAAAGTATAAACGTAATTTTTATGCCTTGACAAGGATATCAACTTCGACGTGGGGTCTATCATTTAGCACATTAAAAGTCACCTATGGAGCTATTTACTTGGGATGTATTTGCTATGGATCACCTGTTTGGGCTGATAGGGCTACTATCGGTGCCGTACGAAGAAAACTGCTCCAAAGCCAACGCCTGGCGTTGATATTCTTGTGTAAGGCGTATAGAACAGTTAGCACCGAAGCTTTGGTGTCCTTGCGGGTGTACTTCCAGTCGATCTGGAGGTACAGCGTCGCACCGCTATGTACCTGTTACTGTACGAAAGAAAATATGGACAAAAGCTTTCTTACGTCGCGGGAGCTATTAAGAATCAGTCGACTTTTCAAATCGTGCTCCGAAAATTACAACGATCTACTAAACGAATGGCAATGGCGATGAGACAATTCTACTAAGGGACGGCATCTGTAGCAGTACTTTCCGTCGGTTTGCGATCGTCTAACAAAAACTTGGGTAGAAGTTGATCATTGTGTTTCCCAATTTCTCACGGGTCATGGCAACTTTAAGTTAAAACTGTTTTCATTTAGGTTGGTTGATTCGGCTGCGTGCCCATGCTCTACACTTAACCGCCGGTATGAGCAATCCGCAAATCATATTCTTTGGGAGTGTAGTCTCTGGCAACATGAGCGCAACATTATGTTAGACAGTATGCAAATAACATCTGGAGCTGTATACTATATGGATCTTGTGGAGACTAGAAAGAATTTCCGTGCTTTCCGGCGTTTTTGCCATACCTATTATTGGAATCAAGTATAACAGCTCGCGTGATAGGACCCACTTAATGACATCCGTGGTGCTTTACATCTGGCTTCTCTAGTTGTAAATGTCCTTACACTTGAGGATAATACCTCCTCAATTCATTATTTTGACTCCCGCTTTGCTATGGAGGGAAGTGGACAATTAATATTTCCAACTCTTCCCTAACCTGATTAATTTCGTTGCGGGACAAAGACATTTAGGCATTTCCAGAGACTCGCCAAGGTTCACTGCTCGGTGTCGACAAAAATGCATGCCACTGTTGATCCTGGTGCACAGGAGTTACAGTGGCGGGTGTGTGGGCGGGATAGTCTCTACAAAAGAAAGTAATGTTTTTGTAGCATTTCTTTATATTTCACAGAAGAAAAAGTTGTTTTAGTAATTATTTTTATGTGACATGGTCACTTTCTTTGGTTTATAATATATTTTTTCTAATTTGTGTAAGCTATGGTACAAAATGAACCATGAATACATATTATTTTTAAAACTTGTGACTGTTTTGTTAAATTTTCCCCATAATTCAAACAATATCTTTATATACAAAAGAGACATATCTGCTCATAACTTTTTTTTTAGAAAAATATACACATAACCGAATTAACCATTAAAAGCAGATTAAAAATATCTTTCTAACAGTGTATAACACCTATTTATCAGTTTTAAAATCACAGAGAAATTACACAAAAACTGATTTTGAAAACTTTAAATGGCTCTCCTGTAAAATTAGGTCTATTCGCGTTGTGGCCCTTTTGTTTTGAAGCAGCGATATCGTATTATGTTTTATTGCCATCCATATGTTCGTAAACACGACGTGCCGTGACGTGTGGAGTCGCGAGCCATTCAATTTGTCCCGTCAGGCTGTATCATTCGACGAGTTCATTAAAAGAACTGGCAAGGGTGAGTACAACTCATGCATCGAAGATTTTGTATCGTACGTTATCTCGAGACGTACGCGTTTATTCATTATTAAGATGTGAAGTACTTAATTACTTACGGAAGTATTATTTATTACCTGTGAAATACGTAATGATAAACATTAATAAGTTGTGTAACATATTAGAATTAGAAAATGTGCATTAGGAAAAATATATTGGACAAAAAACAAAAACTTAGATGGCTATTTCAATTACTCTCATAAATAAATTCACATGGCAAACTATAAGTACAATAAAATGTTTGATCCATTTAAAACATATCTTATTATTTCTCCGGACGTAACAAATAATAATAAATGCCAACCACCTCAAAACCTATACAAACAAATGTTAATTTACAAAACACATTTTCCTTGCAGAGTTTAACGTAATTTCTTTCTCACCAAGGCGTTTCCTGAAATAAATTACAAGTGTAAAATTCACAACAACAAAAGCGAAACAACAAAAGGCTCGCGGCTCCTAACATCCGGACGACCCTTCCAAACTTAGCAGCCTGATTACGGATTTCCGAGCAAGAAAAATAAAGGGAGAAATAATACGCAACCATGTAAAAACCAAGTGATTTCAAAAACACCACTCTCGCGCTCTTATCGCCCACAAATTGAAGGATTTTTTATTTAGCCTTCATCGACTTTCTCTATCGAACATTTTCTGGATAGTAACACGTTTATATGGAAATCAACATAATTGAATAAAGCTGGCTGTGGTGTGTAATGTCTAATGTAAAGATGGAATCTAGGATCTTTCTGCTGAACAGTGTCTCCTCCATAAGTAGGCGTAGGGGCAGGAGCAGGGGGACGCCGTGGGGTGGGGGACTTCGGCGGTGTAAAAGGACCCCTACCCTCCAAATTAGTCCGAGGTCTAAACCTCTTCCATAAAAATGGCTCCTTGTGTATAGCACCGTGATGCTTAGCCAAATGTCGCGTGTCTTCTTTTCTTGTTCTTGGAGCCGTCAACTCGTACATTTCGGCCAAAGATAAATACCAATACTCCGATCCGTCCCCTATTATTGGAAATAACCTCTTATTCGAAAACCCCGGTCGGTGTTTTCTCACGAACTCATCATATTTACGCTTCAATCTTTTCATGTAATTCGTGTAATGGATAGATTTGAGGAGCTTCTCGAATTCGGATAGCTGTGTTGTCGCCGGCTCGGAATATACTCCGGCACAAACGTATGTTCTTAATAAATGATGTAGTTTGAACACAACAAAGGCAAGCCAGTGACGGGCTTCTTCCTCTAGTATTCTGAGGTCATCGGCTCTGCTTCTAATTCGGAATTCGATAGCTTCTGCTGTTCGTCTTTCTCCGCGTTCCTTCACAGTTGCCAACCAACGACGATAGGAATGATAGCAAAACTTTGTTCGCCTTGAATAATGTCCGCGCCAGAGAGCCTGTAGTAATAAAAATGATCACGTTTTAAAACGAAACGAACTTTTTGCTTAATCTCTATTTAAACACTGCAAGAAATAATGAAGTCGGATAAAAATAATAGGTACCTGAATGATTCTACAGGATCGGTCATAATGCTTGGCGTGTTTGTGTCGGACGGCTCTTCTCAAGGCGATCCTATACGCTTTGCGAGCTATGTGAACCCTGAACGCACATTGAATAATAGTTGCATTCTGCGACAACCATGCGATGTGTTTTCTAATGAGAAAACCTCTTGCAAAACGTTGCAATACGAGTACAGCAAAGAACCTTTTATGACGACATTCTTCTGCTAAATCTGCACGTTCTTGTAACTCAGCATAAAAGTCTGAAGGTGAAGAAAGTAACGGATTTACCGAAGCCATATAACATAATTTAATCAGCCGACATAAACGTAACTGGATGTCAAAACATTTTCTGTCGTAAATAAACTTTGACAGCTCAAAGCCAGTAATCAAAAGGGTTGTGAAATATGTTGTGAATCAAAGTCAACAAAAAAGTCTAATATTCGGTAATAAGACCTACTTACGTACTCATTCATACGAACCTACACAGGTTTCTCTACCAATAACCACCCTCGCTTAATCATAATGACACTTTAGGATCCTTTCAGGGATAAACTCATGTATTTTTTTTATTTGTACCCTCAAATGAGGCGGTGTCTCGGTTGCCCATTTTGTTTTCTCCCTGCAAGTCACAGTACGAGTTGTGTTTGGAGAGTGTCCCCCTCGACCCTCGGCCCTCAGGTGGGCCCGTGTGAGACATCATGAATAATTCAACAATCAAATTGGCAAGGTGTGTACGCCTGTTTATTTATTTTCCACACAAAATTTAGTGGTAATTTTCATTCATACATATGCACGTCTCAGAAATGAGTTACCACAATGAAGTCTGAATTAACATCGTGAAAATGTAATGAATATTTCGCTTATTCCGACGCTCTGTTATAATTTAGCTTGAAATAAATTTTTGATGCGATATAAAAATTGCGTATTTTTCAATTTAGAAATGTGAAAATAGAAAATAAAAAGTAAAACCTCTTTGAGTCGTTAACGACTCTTTAGACTCGAGCTCCTAGGGGGACGGTGGACTTTAATAATTAACAATGTACCCGCAATGAGGCTTCTCATCAACAGAGGAAATAACGACGCCGGTGAATTTATCAACCATTTAACGTTTAGTGAGAATTGTAATTTATACCGCAAAGCCCTCTGACGAGAAAATGTGCCTATTTAAATAATATATCTTCCTCATTTACAAACTGATAAATTATTGTGGATTAATGAAACATAATACACAAATATATAGTGATAGGTCTCTTCTATGAAAGACTCCTCTGTCATGGATGTAGTGTGTATCCGAGCTCCTCCATTCCTATACTCGTATATACCTATACTCCTTCCTATATTCCTATATATAATTTTTATAGCATAGACCGGCACACGGGTAAGTGGGTCACATGATGATAAGTGATTTCCACCGCCCATGTACGCCCACAATGCTAGAAGAATTAGGCACGTTGCCGAATTTAAAGGGAAGGGGTATTTAAAGGATTGGGAAAGGGATAGAGATTTGGGCCTCCGGATACCTCTCTCAACGTACGAAACGCAGCAGTAAGCCGCTACTTTACGTCGGTTTTCTGTGAGACGGTGGTAACGACCCGGTCGGGCCGGCCCACTCATGCTATAGACAACACTGCCTATAGCGTAACTCCACCACTCATATAAAATTCTTTAAATTTCGTTTTATTTTGATTCTTTTATTGACGAGCTAAACCATAATATGATTATGTCGTTCCAATTAATCTACAATTAAAGTATTACAATTAGCAACAATTAAAACAACATAAATATTTTCTAACTGATCTGAGGAAAGAGCTAAATTGCATAATTTGACCAATAGTCTTGCACCTTCTGAGTGAGGGTCAGTTACTTTAATGGCCACAAAATAGCTGCCATTATTTAAAAACAATTTAGCTCATATCGATTCAAAGTCAACATAATTTCATGCTCTTAATTTAATTTAGAAAAAATATAACTCATGGCTAATGACCTGCGGTACTAATGGTATTTTTCACTAGGTCAGCGTGACTATTAAAACACTATTAGGGCATTGGTAACAAAATATATTATATGTTACGAAAGTATTATGGCCGGGCATTCATTAAAATATTGTGTTGATTCAATGTAACTTTGGAAACTTAATTGATTACTTTCGGAAGTGAACCGGGTTCGGAAACATAATATTTTTACAATTTGTTCCATGTTATATTTTATTCATTAAAAGTTTTCGACAGAAATAGAACTGACTTGAAGAAAAGCGAAAAGAAATAAATATAAAGTCAAGGATAGATAGCACCAACATTTCGTCATATTTTATGAATCGATTTTAAAGATAGCACGATATAAAAATCCATACTAATTTCGTTTTGTCAATCATTTACAATACTTAATAACACTTTGTTAGACATATTATTTTTTTTAAATGATAAATAATATGCATAAGATAACAATTTAGTTGAAAATCGTAATACAAGTTCAATCTCTGCATTCCTATTCCCTCCATTTTGCGATATATGTTATTGTCATCACAGAATTGTCATTATTATACCTGACAGAGCTGATGATTTTGTATCTTCACCATAGTAATTAATTCCAACAGTGTTATTGCGGTTTGTAAAACGTGAAGCCGCTGTTTCAATCTCTGTATCGAGACAAATGTTTGTGTGATCGACAAATAATTGTTTCAGGTCTGGGTGTTATGAGGCCGAAAGGCTCTTCCAGTTCTTAATACCTACGACACAATACACGTATATGATGTGGGGTGAGGACTATGTGAGTGCCATACCAACTTGAAAATTACGTTTTGTGTCTATGTATGCTATGTTCACAATTTTCACAAAAACTAATATGTAAATCGATTTTGTCCATTCTTTCACTAATTTATGTTTTAAACATTAATTTAAGAAGCTTTACTCCTACTATTTCTATAAATGAATTCGTATTGATTAAAAGTAAATCGTTATTGTTTTATAGTTATGTAATAATTTACCTTTCGACAGCCTCCGCGGCGCAGCGAGCAAGTAGCCGGCTGTGATGCAAGAGGCCGCGGGTTTGAACCCGCACCGAGACAAATGTTTGTGTAATCCATATATATATGTTTCGGGGTCTGGGTGTAGAGATCGAAAGTCTCTCGTAGTTCCTGATACCCACTATACAAGACTTGCATCTTGCTGTGGGGTCAGAACTATGTGTGTGACTGTTGGGTGAATTTATTTATTTACTTTTGACTTTAAAATAGATCAAACTTCAAGCAAACCGTTTCGTTATTTCGAATTCCCTAAACTATTCAAACTTTCTTCAAGCCCTGACCGAAACCGATAGCCTGCATTCGATAGGTTAAGGCACGGATGTTTCTGAGATATTTAGCACTATCGTCCAAGCACCCAAAGGACAACCGAGGACATTGCTTAGCCGCACGATCGCACGCCACAATGCAATTTGGCTACAAGGCACGCCATTTATGAAGTCCTCAACAACCTTATACCCTTGGAATAAACTGATCAAAGTAGTTTAGATTTTTTGGATAACTTTTGTACGTATTGTGAAGGCTTATAAATAGTGATATGATTTAAATGATGTCACCTTATTTTTCATGATTTGGTATGAATATGCATGCATTGCCTGGCAACCCAGGTGCGATAATATTAACGTAATTAATTTTGTTTAGATGAAGAGAGTGTACCACACTACCGAAACAAGAATTTAACAAAAAACTGAAAATTGTCATCCATGGTATAAATCAATAGCTGCGTCGTTCAATTTGAATGTATTAACCATATCGTCATATGGTTAATACATACCTTGACGTAAATGATAGATTGTTATGATATTCTTGCCTGTATCGTACTAGAATAGAAAAATGGCTAAATGTGGCTTATAGTTATGATTTCTTTTGTTAACACGAATATTTCAAATCGAATAAAACTAATTCAAATGGATTTTATCGCGCTTTATTTTTTGCCATCCGTCCTGTGACCACGAAAAATCAAGACCAAAATTAAAAATAAACCGCCATAATATGTTTTTAAATTAGTTTTAATTCAATGTGGCTTAAAGTTATCCCTAATAATTTGGTTTTAGTTTAGTAGCGTGACAACAGAAGGAACACTATAATCAGTCACGGATTTCCCTGACATTTGTTGCTTCAAGGTGTTAATTAAATGCATCAAGTCACAGAACTATGGTAAATCCACATCCCCAAAGTAATACTTAGCAACGCTTTTCATTTACATAATACGTGTGAGCTGTGAAAGGCATTGCCGCACCACGTCTATATAGTTAACCACACTCAATTGGCTCCAACAATCATTGATTCTCTTTGATTAAATTCCCGATAGCGAACGCTGATTACAACGAATTACAGTCACTTTGTAATTTGTTGTTTCCACACAGTTTCTGATGAATCACAATTAATTGGATTTACCACAGTGGCAAATCAAAGAGTAACGTGATGTCTTTTTAATAAGCATTTAACTACAACGTGCAATAGGTGGTAGGTCTCTCATATGCGTGAGGCCGTCTCAGTTGGTATTGTCTATTTTTGCTGTTAAACAGCAGTGTGTAAACACAGTTTTGTTTCGTTTGGAATGACCTTGAAACCAATGAAATTACTGGGTATTATGGAATTTATTTACAATGCACATGCATTGTTTTGTGGTGTTGCTTCTGTTTATGGGCAGACGTGGTAGTTAGCATCGGACAAGTGACCTGCTAGTTAACTCATTCAGGCTAAAAAATCACTAAATTGATATGCGGCTTTATAATATTCGCCCTTTATTATGTACTGTCTCACTTGCATTAAGCCAAAACGTGGTGAACTCTCTTAGTAGAGAAGGCTCATGCCCAGCATTGAGGTTAATTTTATACGGAGCTGGTATTATTATTATTAACTAAGGCATAAGATAATTTACTTTAACCTTGATACCTATATAAAATCTGCAACTCGACCTATTTTTTTAATAACCCACCCCGATTCGGTAGCGCAGAGCTCTAATAACATAAGTGCTATTCATAATTTTGTAACTAAGTAGTGCACTAAAACGCTTTGCTAATTACTGTTACATTGCTTGGCAACCGGGAGACGCTGCATTGCAGTGTTCCAAGTAATTTTCACTAATATCCCTAAGACAATGTCGGGAGTATTCCTATCTGCTGGATAATATTTTGAATTAACGTTTGTGGGATGTTATTGTATAAGCGTTATTGTTGTTGATATATATTTCAAGGAATACGTAATATAAAACGCTAAGTTAGCGCATAATTTGGACTTGGACTTATTTAATATCAGTATTCCTAAGCTTAAAAATAAAATGGGCGATGCCTTTTTAACACGCTTTTATTAGTTTCAGACGTATGTTTGTATATTATTAATTCATAATGAATGATGGGAGCAAGTAACTTCAATAATGCCATTTATTATTATTTTATATACATTTTGAGTTATTCAGCTACAAATGATATCTGTACAAATTGTGAAAACTTGTTATTAGCCTTCTGTAATTATTTAAATTAATCAATAAGTGTCATAGTTGTAAGTTTTCTTAAGATATTGGACATTTATGGACCACACAAGCACTTGTCTCGGTGCGGGGATCGAACCCGCGGCCCCTCACTCCACTGTCGGCTGCTTGTCCGCTGCGCCACGGAGGCTGTCAATAACTACGGTAAAGTGTGTGAATATAATGTAAAATAAAAAAAAATAATCAAAAAGAATACTATTGTATTTAAAACCATCATTTTCTATTTCAAAGCGCCACCAGAAGTTATATTTCAAAATATAACATTTATAATTGTTCTACTCAGCCAGTCGGTATCGTGTCGGTATGTATTTTCCTAGATACAATTCCAAGAATAAAGAAATAAAGAATTGTTATGACAGCCCTTTAATGTTTTCCGTTTAAACTACATGAAAAACTTAAGTCTGTATTTCTATGCGAGACACCAACCCTAATGCAAACAGACTCGCAATCCAATTCAATTCTTATAGGGTTTCACTTGTGTTTCTTGCTTCATTTATTTGCGTTATCTTTATTATCCTTACATTTTTATTTTTATAAGTAACGTAAGTAAATGGAAAATGTATTATTATTAGTTCTCATTAATTTACTAATGTGTCTCTTTCCACCAGCCCTTATATATAGAGAATAAAATTGGCTTGTAGTTTTTACGATGATTCCCCTCTGGTTGGAAAGCAAACCTAGACCCGAAAAAAATAATTTGTATATTTGAAAAAAATGTCTTTCATAACTATATTATTCAGATTTTATAGTTCTAGGCACACGTTATCAAAGTATTGTCATTGTTTCGACTCAATTGAATTTCCACTGGATTTAATCTTACTTATTTTTATTATTTAACATTAACATTAAAAATTTTCTTAAAAAAAACCTCAATCCGCCATTAAAACAAAACATAAATATACAATAACAATGGAAAACTAGTTGGGTTCATTTATGATTCGGTACCGGTCGAATGGAATATAAAATGTATATAAACTAGTTATAAATAATTAATAACAATACCTGATAAATCTCCTTTCGCATAATAAATAAATCAAGATTATTATGTAGCGTAGGGCAACCGAGCTGATCCGATTAAAGGAAACATGTGGGCCTGTCGGGCAGACAGTATTAAATCAATATGTGGTTATGTTGTTGTTTAGATCCTTTTGCAAGCTTAGTTACTTTCAAAGTGCGTCTCCATTTCTGACATATCGCCAAATTTTATAGAGTGGTAGAGCCACGCTGTAGATAGTTTTGTCTACAGCATGAATGGGCTGATTCGACCGTTACCACTGTCTCACAGAAAACTGACGTAAAGTAGCGGCCTGCTGCTGCGTTTCGTACGGTGAGTGAGATATCCGGAAGCCCAAATCCCCTCCCCTTCCCAATCCCTAATTATCCCTTTCCTTTAACGTCGGCAACGCGCCCATGATTCTTCTGGTGGTGGGCATACATGGGCGGTAGAGATCACTTACCATCAGGTGACCCACTTGCTCGTTTGCCGGCCTATGCTTTAAAAAAAATCAATAGGTGTAACTATGCCAAATACGCATCACGGGGCGATCCGCTCAGATGTCACATTTCGTCATGGCATACAATTTGAGGTTTTGTATTTTTTTGGTTTTAAAAGACCACACACTGACCCATTACATGGTACGACACTCATCCCCATTAACGTAACACATACGTATGACAGCCATGCTTCTCGGTGTGACAAAATATCACGGAAGTGTGGACGCATTTTTACATTTTATATAATACACCAATCATACAAGTAGTACTCACTATATAATAAGACACAAGTTTTATGTCGTATGTATTAGGAACTACTAAAAACTCGGTCTCACAACATCGAGAGATGATAAAAATCATAATAGTTATACAACAAATAAGCAAAACTCTTCGTTGAAAATTCTTCCACAAAATAATTGGCAACTATAGAACGTAACGCAAGATAAAATTTTGGAATGTTATGCGTCTCAAAGATAAATTGCAGCGTAGGGAGGGATAGGTGCTTGAGGCAGTAACCCTAACTTGGGCAGACATCTTTGTGAAAAATTCCCTCACCCCTAATCCCCACATAACATTTTTGGCTGCATGCGAGGAGTTTACATCGTTTTCTTATTTTTTATGCTCTGAACATTAATCATATTCTTATATATTATACATTACAAAATGAAATTTACAGCTGTTAAACCCCTAATAACTAAAGGCCTGTTATTAAGTATTCGACCGAGACAAGAGAATGCGACGCGCGACCAGATCCATGCATTTCATACAAAGTGAACGTGTGTCTGTCACCTGACTCGCGTCACGCATCGCAGTCACTCTGACATAATATTCTTAGATTCCATCCATCCATCAGCCTGAATTCGTCCACTGCTGGACATAGGTCTTTCCAAGGTCACGTCACACTTGACGGTCCTCCGCTCTCCTCATCCAGCCACTTCCCGCTTTTCTTCTTCTTCTCTCTTCTTCTTTTTCTTCTCTCTTCGTCTTTAAGGCCGTTGGTCTAGCGGGCTCTAGGTCGGTCTATACTGCGCTTGGATAAACGTGGTCGCCACTCTAATACCTATTCATAGATTACGGCGGTTTAAATAAAATTCATGTTTGTCAACGACTTTGCTCACAAAATCGTTTTTGTGAACTATCAACTTAACTAGTTGAAATACCCGTAATAAAATCCGTTTAGCTTTTTGTGAGAAAATCTTATAAAGTTACAAGGGTCTTTGTAAGTACTTAGCAAATTTTGGAGTGGGCGCCTGAGCCTCGGTCAATCTTTGTAGAGCAAAGAAATGGATTCCGTCAAACAAATAAATTGTTTAAGTATAGTCGAATGCACGTTTGCCTCGTAATAAATACTATTTTGGTTGATGAATACGTTCACTGTATTTAAAGTAACAATAACACTAAAAGAACAAATATTAAAGTTTTTTTTTTACTGATTATGTGTATTTTTTTTATTCTTATCAATGTAGTATATTAGTAATGTTGTATTAACTATTACCAGTGACAAACTATTACTCTTTTATATAGACGACTGATTGAATACAGACTAGATGATTAATTTCCCCAGTATCCGGCCGACATTTCCGCCTCAAATTACTGAATTATCTTATAAAATAAATCCTCCATCCTGCCGACAATAACTAATATCCTAAGCGATAAGGGTTGCGAAGTTCCACATTCTTGCCACTTCTTTGACCGGGTCACCCATGAACTTTGCGTACGTGGGACAAACTGCACAATGTCTCAGTGAAAAAAGAGCTCAAACTTGCGCCGCTCTCGGAAACTTAATACGCTCCGTTTATTTTCACTTATTTGTTTTTGTATTAAATTGTAAGAAAATACTTTATCGCGTTTGTTTGCGTTCGATTTTATGGATTTTTTATTTGGTAGCTAAGTGCTTGTTTCGAATAAAATGAGGTTAATATTAATTTTATGAGTAGTCTAGGATTGAAATTGTACCCAGTGTGGCGATAGCCTCACCCCCTATGACATCATAGGACGAAAATGTATTTCGCATAAAACCAAATGTTTTCGTGTTTTCGAATTCCGACAATTCCCATCTGCTCAATCACTCCAAAGAAAATTTAGTGTATGATTAATCTGACTAACTTTTGCTGGAGACTCCACCAAAATTTATTAACGTTTTTCGGAATAAATATAGCCTATAACCTAAATTTGATCATGGTTTACCTATGTGCCAAATCTCATCAAAATCCATTCAGGTGTGATTAATTAACAAACATCCAATTTCACAAACATAAAACTTTTACATCAAAATATTGTAGTAGGATATTCAAATCCGTGGAGGGGTGAAAAATGGTTAGAAGTATATGATTTAACTAGTCATTTCGGCAGGTGAAACCTCTAACAAAACTAGATTAATATTTGAATATCCACAAACTCAAACGCAAAACTAACTAACGTTGTAAACCTCGAATCTAAAATTAGTTCTATAATTATAAACTAAGCCTAGCGTGTTGGTAATCACAAAACTGATGCCTACTTTCTGCTGTAGCAATTTTAAACAATTTTTCCTCTATTTTATAAATAGGGATATATGTGGCATATTATAAACCTGTTATACCATTAAATTAATTAGACTAACCCTGTATATATTGCATACGTTCCATTGCTGGGTACTACTTTACTTTACTATTAAGGGGGTTAGGCTTTAGTCCACTTTGCTGGCTTGGTTGTGAGTTGGTAGACTTCACATATCTTCGAAATTATTTTTGGAGAACTTTAAAGTATGCAGGTTTCCTCACGATAACTCCTTCAGCGTTAAAGGTTTAATACACAAATAACTCTAAAAAGTTAGAGGTATGTGCTTTTTATGAAAGCGGGGCAAACGAGCAAGTTGGTTTCGTGGCTGCGACAAGGGTATTGATACGCCGTACCCCTCCCTAGACTATCGTCGCATAGTTACTACAACTTTTTCACCGAAACAAGCCATAATTATAATAGTAAGGCATATCAAAGCACGCCTGTGAATATTTTCCTACTAAGTAAAAGTTAAGCCACTGTGACCAAAATCAACCTGAAAGGTATCACCATTATCACTGCTCTCATATTCATTGTTATTTTTTAACTATAAAAGAGATTCGAGTGGTAGAGCCATGTTGTAGACTGTTTTGTTTACAGCATTAATGGGCCAGCTCGACCACGTTATTACTACTATCCCATAAAAAATAGATATAAAATGGCATGCATCTATAATATAAAAAGAGATTTGGTCTCCTTAGGCCTGGAATATTATCTTACACTTTAAATGGGACAGCCATCGGAGAAAGCCCTACCAAATACAAATTCAGTGATCCAAATCGGTTAATATTTGGTGTAATTATACGTGAAAAAAAATTAAATAGAGACAAAATGAGAACCTCCTCTGATTTTTTACGTCAGTTAAAAGCCGTAATTTATTGAGTTCAAGACCCTTAAGATGTATTTGGGGCATATTGACAGACTCCGTGGCACAAAGACAAATGTTTGTATGATCCACAAATATCTGTTTCGGGTCTGGGTGTCGTGGGATTGCAAGTCCTTCGTAGGTCCTGATACCCACGATGCAGATTACCTAATGTGAAGTCAGGACTATGTGAGTGACTGTTGGGTATATTTAAACTCAAGCAAGACCTTTACGATGTATGTAGGGCATATATTGATCGTCCCACATCACCTAAATAATAACACACATCCACGCTACCGCATAATAAAGTCCATTATGCAGGGTAACTTAATAAGCGCATCGAGAAAATGTCAGAACGATTGCGAACACAGGGCTCTGTATACATTAATATAATGAGACTTATAAGCTTTTGCTCAGGGCTCCGACCGCGTGTATATATTTATCCAGAATAATCAGTGTCCTAATCTAGACCATGGTCTACCTGTGTGTCATATTTCAATCAAAACATGATTGACTAACAAATATCCAAATTCACAACTCTTAGGTTGGATTACTCCATAATAGCAGTTATAGTTAAGGTTTATGTAAAATTTGACGATAACAGTAACGCTGACTTTAACATTGCTGCGGAATGTGTTGCACCATCGTATTCCGATACTACTAGATTCCTCGATTAATTCTAGAAGCAGGGACATGATATTATTTTGGCCCTCAGACCCTTTAGGAGATATATGGGTTTGGAGGTTATAATTGAATCATCCGACAGCTATTTAACTGAAACAATAGCTTTAACTAGCGAATCTTGGGCGGTTGTGGTTTACAGCTAAACGTTTGAGTGGTAGAGCCACGCTGTAGACAGTTTTGTCTACAGCATGAATGGGCTGGCTCAACCGGGTCGTTACCACTGTCTCACAGAAAACCGACGTAAAGTAGCGGCTTGCTGTTGCGTTTCGTACGGTGAGTGAGATATCCGGAAGCCCAAATCCCCTCTCCTTCCCAATTCCTAATTATCCCCTTCCTTTAAGGTTGCCTAAAGTCAAGTTCAACGCATAAGGTCTGGGCAGAAATACCCAAACGAATATTTGTGGATGACAAAAATATTGACACAAATATTTTTATTTTGGTGTGGGAATCGAACCCATGGTCTCTCGGTTCACAGCTCGCTACACACCCACTGCGCCACGGAGGCTGTGTACTTGTATTGCCGGTATTCAAAACAATTTTGGCTGGTCCTCAAAATATAATTTTAATTTATAACGCTGGCTAATGCAGCAAGTTTGCAAGTGGGTGTGATAATTATTATCGCGTCAATACACGTTGAATAACCTCCTCCATTTATTTCATCGGTTAATTATTAATATACTAGTCACTCGTACTTCTAATCCAACTTTATATTAACCCACATTATGGCTATCAGAAACTACGACGCACTATCCGCCACGTCATATACACAGAACATCGTCCATGTTTGTGAAATTAATGCGTAACTAGATATCTTACCTTCAATTTCCGAGACATTGTGTCAAACCATCCGGCGAGCAATCTTCGCACAATATAGCCCATTAAATAGGATGTATGGGAAATTCACTCAGTATATTGAATCTAGTAGGAGTTTATGAGATGTGGGTAATATACGGGATGGAAATGCATAAAAATGCCGTAATTTTATGCAACATGCCAGCGAGACTTTATGATGCACTGCTGAGTAGCTGAAGCGCGAAATGTGATGTTCATATCAGTTGAAGTAGAATACGATTGCTTTTATATCGTGGTATGGCTAAGTGTCTACACTAGACATAATGTTGTCATGAGGTCTCTTACGGTCAGCAGAATTATGTCGACTTGAAATTACTAGATGTACACTGGTTGCCCCGGTATGCGATTCGCCTGTATGAGCCACATTAGCGCGTTTTAACATGTGTGCGGTGGTCGCTATAATATCGAGTATACGAATTATCAAATCCCCTCTCACCAGCCAAAAATATAATCTAAATAAAAAGTCGTTTCGTGTCAAATGAATGTGGAGTGAAAACAATTATATCATATTCTCCCTTAAAAAAATTATAACTCAGACTTCAAACACACCTGAACTCACTTTATATATCAAAATTTGAACAAAAATAAATCACAAGTTCATTACCATAATTTGAAAAGGGGACAGAGCGTAAGCTAATTCCAACTTATCCACTTTTTTCATCGTATAATAAATCCAAATTCCGCAAGTTTTAAAGGTGATAATAAAATTCCTTCGCATCGAGAAGTTGACGTCGCCGGGCCGCTTGAACCTTGCCATCATAACTGGGTTAGAGAAAAATGAAAACTTTCGCAATATGGTCATGGACGAACTTTGCTATGCACAGAGTCAAGTAATAACAGTTCCCAGATAATATATTTGCAAATTTGCCTGTGAAACTCGCTCACTTGGCCTACCTTGCTAGTATTTTAACCTAAATTTAGATTAGAAATTGATGTCTTGTATAATGCTCCCGTCATTTTGTTGAAGAATTAAGATCATCATTTGTCTTAAGCGCTTCGTTTGTTCACGAGTTTCTGCTTGATTCAGCACTTTAAGACAAGACTACGTTGCCACATATTTAACACGGTTGATCATGATTTAAATGAATATCTTATTTATTTATTAAAGCTTTGTACACATGGTATACAGGCGGACTTTAATGCCTTAGGCATTTTTTCCTAGTCGACCTTAGGGTGGTGGAGATCATGACTGAGGCAGGTGCATAATAAAATAAATAAAAATTTAAATATACTAAATAAATATGTAACTAAATAATTTCGCATATGAATAGATATATAAAAAAAATTACAAAATATATAAATAAATAATATATATATATAGTTAAATATATAATATATACACAAATATCTATTGTGAAGAATCTGCCACTTCAGGCAGCAATCATTGCCGAACTCTCATCTTGAAAGCCAGCCGTGTAGTGGACGTCCTGATTTCGAGCGGGAGTGCGTTCCAGAGGAGGATGGATTGGATAGAGAAGGAAGAGTGAACGAAGTCAGAGCTGTGAGGAGGACACTTAAGTAAGAGATTACTAGAAGAACGAAGATTCCTATTGTGTGTATCACAAAGGAAAGTTAGATTGGAAGGCAGATAGGTAGGAGGGGTAGGAGATTTAAGAAAGGAGAAGAGAGTAGTAAGCGCACGTAATGAACGGCGCTGGCGAATGGGAAGCCATTTTAATTGCGTTCGGTAGGAAGATATGTGGTCATACTTGCAGAGATTAAAAACGAATCGAATGCAGTTATTGAGAAGACGGTCGAGTTTATTGAGTAAATCTGCATTCAGATCAAAATAGCACAAATCACCATAGTCGATTACCGGGAATATTAAGGTTTGCACAAGCATAGTTTTGATCTTGGGCGGTAGGAAGTTCTTCAGACGATAGAGAGAGCGAAGAGTGCCGATGACTCTCTGACTAACAGAGGTTTCCTGTGACCGCCAGCTCAGGGTGGCATCGATGTGTAGTCCGAGATCTTTCACGGAGGAGCTCCAAGGAATGGCAGTGTTGAATCTCTTCTGTTGTGTATTAAAAGTAATGAATCTAATAACATAGCTTTTCCAAAGGTAACAAGTATGAAATACGCTAATGATGTAGGCGTGAATAATCACTACAAACTAATAAAAACTTTTCTTCATATATATTTGAATAAAGTAACAAAACAAAATTATTTGTCTATTTCCTTATATATTTTTTATAGCAGTGGCTGGCAAACGAGCAAGTGGGTCACCACCACCCATGAACACTCACGATACTAGAAGAACCATGAATACGTTGCCGACTTTAGAGGAAAGGTATGGGAATTAGAAAGGCAGCGGAATGGGTCTCCGGAAATGTCACTCACTATACGAAATATTAGCCAGTATTCTATGAGACAGTGATAGCACCCCGATTGAGCAGGCCCATCCATGCTGTGGACACAATTATCCAAAGCGTAGTGCTACTACTTAATTACAAGGTGGTAGGTCCCTCGTATGCGAGAGACCGTCTGGGTTGGTACCACCGCTTTGTCTATTTCTGCCGTCAAGCAACAGTGTGTAAACACTATTGTATTTCGGTTTGAAGGACATTGAAGCCAGTGAAATTACTGGGCATTATGAGAATTAACATCTTATGTCTCGGGATGACGAGCGCAATTCAATGCCATGCAGTGCTTTGTAATTCAAAGTTCTGTGTGGTGTTGCTTCTGTTTATGGGCAAGCGTGGCGCTTAGCATCAGGCGAGCACCTTGCTCGTCTCGTCATTCAATCAAATAAACAAAATATTGATTAATGCTTCTACCCAAAAATATGTTATGATGTTTTAGATATACTAATCGATGTGTATACTCATATTTCTTCCTGTCTCATCAGGGATACAAGTGTTATTTGTTAACACAAAAGAGGTGTGTAACAAACAATTCAATACTATAAGCAAGTAACATCCAACATACATAATAATTTAATTAAGATTCTTTATCAACAACACGACCATTCCCCAGCGGTCATGTCGCAGAAAACAAATGTTATCAACGTAATTAGGTAATGAAAATTCTGTTGTAAAGTGTGCAGAAACACGCACACTCAAGTTTACACTTGTCAACTACTGGATCAATTATAAAACAGACGAACTAACCCTGACACCGTTGAACTGCGGTGGCGCTGTATAACTATTGAAAGTATAAACATACTACTGACACTATCAAGTATACTATTTTTTTTTGTTTGATGGGTTTACGAGACGAGCAAGACCGAGCGCCTAGTGGTGAGCGATACGTCTGCCCAAGAGCAGAAGTAACACCACACAGAAATTTGAATTACAAAGTACTGCATGGCACTGAACTGCGCTCGTCACCCCGAAACATAAGATGTTAAGTCTCATAATGCCCAGTAATTTCACTGGCTTTAACGCCCTTCAAACCGTAACACACTGTTGATTGGCGGCAGAAATAGCCAAAGCGGTGGTACCAACCCAGACTGCCTCTCACATACGAGGGACCTACCATCTTGTACCACCTACCAGACTTAATATAGCACTTTATAAATATGCTCGCCACTACGGAGAGCGCAGTTCTCTCCCGACCGACGAGATACGAGTATATACTGAGTGTTTCCGTGTGTGTATTGTCACATTTTCTCATGTGTGGTACACGGCACACTACACTGACATAAATAGAGAACGTCTTTTTTTAAGTTAGTTAAAAAGTGGAGTGTAAATCAGTCAGCAGGAATCGATATCTTAGGCCCAAGGCACCTGCATGTGGTACGCTCTACGGATTAACGGACGAGGCAATGGCATAACTTGGGTCCCATTGCAGGTTGTGAGGGACACACGTCGGGATGCCTCACGTAAGGCGGACCCTGGCATTAAGCAAGAATAAAACCAGGCAAAAAGAATGAAAAAAGTAGATTCTGTATTCAACCCGTATTCATGTATGTATGTTTTATTGACTGTGTGTCTTAAAGAATAACTAATTAAATAAAACGTTCGCGATTTTTTCGAAAACGAACGAATCAGTTTGATGTTTTTTTCACTGACGACGTTTAGTGTTTAATATATAAAGTTATCATTGTAACTTAAAGATCTGTCATATAAAAATGCAATGTTCTTTTAGGTGTATTTACTACACCTAACTTTGAATATAAATGCGCGTTTATTATTGATGAAAATATTTTAATGAGATGATATTATGATGATACTTGATAAGCTGAATTAATTACTGTTTTGTGGAAAGTCTGCGGTGCTTTAGTGTCGGGTTTGTGATGATAATTATATATATTAACCAACACTAACAAACCGACTTCAAAAATTAACACTAAAAAGTAACACCTGACAAATAACAGGAATTGAATACATGAAAGATAGTAGATTGGAAATCTAGGAAATCTAAAGTCGGTGCTTATGTTTGTGCCTGTCAGCTGAAATTGCATTAATTCCAAATAATATGTTCGTAGAATAATACCATTCATATAAGATTTATTTGGTAGATAAGATAAGATAGATTGTAAGATAAGATACGCTTTCTATTTTTTTATATTATTTAATATACCATCCGGACAGGCTCCGTGGCGCCTGTAACTGGCTGTGAAGTGAAAACTGTGGGTTCGATTCCCGCACCGAAACGAATGTTTGTATGATCCAGAAATAAATTATTTAGGTTTGGGCGTTTTCTCCCCAGAGGGGTTGCCGCAAGGCAGGCGGCCGGTCGTAAAAACTACAAGCCATTTTTTCCTGTATCATGTGTTAAAAAGCATATTGCGTCGACGCCACTGCGATTGGGATAAGGGAGGTGGCCGCCTGTCTTACGTCAACCCTTCTACCTATTGAGGGGTCAGGACTATGTGTGTGACTGTGGGATGTAATTCTATTCATTATAAGAAAGAATTGAGAACCTTTTTTTTGAAATCAGTTAATAATACGGTTGTTAACGAAGCTACGCCAACGTGAAGACAAAAAAGCAATTAAATTGTTAACATGTCGGCAGTAGAAATTTTCATTTACTTCCTACAACACAACACGCTGAGCGTTTCGCACGTTTCCCAATAAACGGAGAGCTTATTTCACTCACGCCTGACTTTGAAGCATCCTTCGATTGGAAACTGAAAAATATTTCCAATATTTTGCCGGTGAAGAATTTTACGTCTCTATTCAAAAGTATGTGCGAACCGTACACCAGGTACAAACGAGGGGAAATGAATTTTATTTAGCTTTAGTACCGGCATTTCCGTTTCATCAAGTTAATGTCACATTTTTTTTTATTTGCCTGAACGACTTAGCGAGCAGGTCGCTCGCCTGCTGAGCGCCACACCTAGCCATAAAAAGAAACAACACCATACAAGGTTTCGAATAACAAAGCACTAGATGGCACTGGACTGCGTTCATTACCCTTTTACTCAAAATGTGAAGTCTCATTATATCCAGTATCTTTATTGGCTTCAATAGTCTTCATACTAAAACACAACTGAGCTGCTTGATGGCAGAAATAAACAATGCGATCAACCCAGCCGGCCTCTCGCATACGAGAGACCTAGTACCTACGTACCTAGTGCCTACGTACCTAGTACCTACGTACATAGTGCCTACGTACCTAGTACCTACGCACCTAGTACCTACGTACCTAGTACCTACGTACATAGTGCCTACGTTCTTAGTGCCTACGTACCTAGTACCTACGTTTACAGGTCACTGGCTTTAATGACACTTTGTAAGTCCTGCACCTGCTGAATGCACAGCACATGTTATACCGTAGTTTGTCATTATGTTTTATCGCACATGATATTTTAGTAATTTTTACACCACACAGCAATCGTGATTATTTGTAATAAAATGTTCAGTAAAATTATTTAACATTGCAGCTATAAGATTGTTTAATCTGTCTACCAATTAATGCGATAATGAAATGTTAATTTAAATGTTTCATGTTTATATTGTCTTGATACAATGGCTCCTCTGGACTTAATTAAAAAATATTTTCATTTTCAATGAATCAGAAAATAATTGCAGGTTAAAACTGCAAAATTGCTTCATTGTACTAGTGGTAGCTTATTAAGGCTAAAAACCTTGAGGCCCTGGGTTCAATCGGCCGGGCAATCACACAAATTGTGAGTATTCGGTTGGAAATTCAGTTTGGAATTGATGCCCAGTCCGGCTATAGGCTCGCCTCCTATCAAATCATAGGGCGAAAATAAGCTCCAGGAATTGTGAAGAACCAGTTGTCTACCCCTTCGGCGATAAAGGTGTGAGCTTATGTTATGTTACAAACAGCACAAACCGACTTCTAGAAAGTAATAAAGAAAGACACAAAGTGGTAGGTCCCTCATATACGAGAGGCCGTCTGGATTAGTACCAACGCTTTGTCTATTACTGCCGCCAAGCAACAGTGTTTAAGCACTGTTGTGTTTCGGTTGGAAGGACATTGAAGACAGTAAAATTACTGAGCGTATGAGACTTAACATCTTATGTCTCGGATTAATGAGCGCAGTTCAGTGCAATGTAGTGCTTTGGAATTCAAAGTTCTGTGTGGTTTTATGGGTCTTCTATTATGTCTGGTGTATGTATATGGTCTTCTATTTATGAGCAGGCGTGTCGCGTACCATCAGGCGAGTAAGGCACTCATCTAGTCATTCAATTAAATAACAAATAAAAAAAAAACAACTTATTAGTATACATTTATTAAGTATACAGATCACAATATAGTTTTACTGTAAAAATATTGAGGGTTTTGGCATTCGTGTGACTGTGAAATATGTGACTATTCCGTGTACTGCTATTCTGTGACGCGTACAACATCACAGCGGCACACAATATATCTATACTAATAATAAAGCTGTAGAGTTTGATTGTTTGTTTGTTTGTTTGAACGCGCTAATCTCAGGAACTACTGGTTCGAATTGAAAAATTCTTTTTGTGTTAGATAGTCCATTTATCGCGGAAGGCTTTAGGATATATAACATTACGCTGCGACCATTAGAAGCGAAGCATCAGTGAAAAATGTTGCAAAAACGGGGAAAATTATTCATATTTGAAGGCTTCCGTTGCTAAGCTACCCGAATAATATTATTTGAAGGCTTCCGTTGCTAAGATACCCAAATCTATACTAATATTATAAAGCTGTATAGTTTGATTGTTTGTTGGTTTGTTTGATCACGTGGGCGGAGCCGCGAGCAAAAGCTAGTTTTATCATAACAGCCTACAATAAACTATCCCACTGTTGAGCACTCCATTACTGAATGAGAAGGGTTAGGCCTTAGACCATCAGGCTGGCCTATTGCGAGTTGGTAGACTTCATATAGCTTCGAAATTGACATGGGATATTCTCAGATATGCAGGTTTCCTCACGATATTTGCTTCAACGTCATTAATTTCACGTCGTTCATTTCATATATTAGTCCTCGAAACAGAAAGATCGGACGGCTAGGTAAAAATTTTGACCCAAGTTGTGGGTGTTTGTACCAGAAGTGAATTTTTAAATAATAAATAAATACGTAGACCATTTATATCCCCGACATATCCGCGTTGGCACTTCTGAATTTATGGACTCCATTTGAACTTGAGTCGGGGGAATTTTACTGAAAAACGGAGTTTTGTTACTAAAAACCTTTTTAATATCCTAGTTTAGTAGTCAATCCAATATAATAAATAATTGGTATTATTAAACCACCGACTAAAAATAGTTTAGTTTTATTTTAGTTAGTTTCAGTCTTATTGTTTTGTTAAGTGTTATAAACCACGCTCTTTATATTTAAATGGGACCATCCTGGGAGTAAACCCTATCGAATAAAAAAAAATATTCAAATCGGTGCGCTGGCAGAGTTATGCGTGAACATATATAAAAATAAACATATAAACAGTCGAATGGAAAATCTTACTTCGTTTTTCCGTCACTTTAAAATACTCTCTTTATTTTATCAAGAGGCAGATTAAAATTAATTAATCAAAACAAAGTACAGTATTATTGTCCTAATTCAACGTAATGGAACTAATAATAACTTGGTCATTAATCATTTCATGTGAGTAATGGTTACTTTTTTCTTAGGACTTTCAAACCAGCGCCATGTTTTAGTCTAGTATAATAGACATTTTATTATAATACTGTATTATGTTTTAGGTTGATTGTAAGAATACTAGTTCTGTTTCTCACACTAAACCGTTGCCATTCTATGAATATTAAACAGTTCTAAAACAGATAATAATACTAGCTCTGTATTATACGGGTTTCACTGCTGGGCACGGGCCTCCCCTACTGAATGAAAGAGGGTTAGACCTTAGTTCACCACGTTGATCTAATGAAGGTTGAGACTTCACATACTCTCTGATTCTAAGAGAAAACTCCTCAGTTATATATATTTCTTCAAGATGTTTCAAACACCTCGTATTTTAGAAAAATCAAAGATGCCTGTTCTTAGGGCTGGTTTTGAACCTGAGACTTTCGTCTCACTCCCATAGCACTCCCGTTGAGCTGTCGTTGCTGCATTGAAAATGATCCATTTTCATATTCGAATTATTTTGGTTTACATTGTTTATTTTTACACGGTCCATATGTATTAATTCTACTTGTTTATTTTATGATCTACAAGTCCTTTTCTGTCACATTACTAAATTATTTATAATAAAGCCATATGAGCCGATATCTCATACTTAGTCCGCTTAAAATGTTTTAGTGTTTACTTAAGCAAGGAGCCATGAATAGCCTGCCTTTTGATGCAAATTTAATGAGTCAACGTGGGGAAGGTCTTTTAAAACGACTGACCATTACTCGAGACAAGGGCCGTCTGGATCCTGTATCCACAACGCATAGATTGAGATGTTTTTATCTTTATCATCTGGAAGTGATACATTTTGAATTAACCTGGAACTGAAATAACCCTGGAACTTAGCAATGGATTTCAATCAATACATAGTTTAAAACAGTCGCTATCTGCCTTTTGTTTGTCTGCTTATTTCACCCAAATTATGCTACGGATTCAGATTTTCACTATCATTAAATTTATTCCGGAAGGTTTATAGGTATATCACGCTATAGACCCATGGAAGTAGGGCAGTAACAAAACTGCGGTAAAACCACATTTATTTTGAGAGTATACATTTTTATATAATCTAGTAAACATACAATATTAAAGACAGGGTTTTATATTCTAAAAATAAATAATTTAAATATTTACAAATACTGGAATTGGATACATTTGGATTAGAATATTAAGATGAAAACGCACGCAATAATTAGTGGAATATTTTTTGACATTTTTATTTGACACACTTTTTTACATTATTATTTATAACTAGCTTTTGCTCGCGGCTCCGCCCGCGTGATCAAGCAAACAAACAAACAATCAAACTCTACAGCTTTATAATATTAGTATAGATTTGGGTAGCTTAGCAACGGAAGCCTTCAAATAATATTATTCTGGTAGCTTAGCAACGGAAGCCTTCAAATATGAATAATTTTCCCCGTTTTTGCAACATTTTTCACTGATGCTTCGCTTCTAATGGTCGCAGCGTAATGTTATATATCCTAAAACCTTCCTCGATAAATGGACTATACAACACAAAAAGATTTTTTCAATTCGAACCAGTAGTTCCTGAGATTAACGCGTTCAAACAAACAAACAATCAAACTCTACAGCTTTATTATATTAGTATAGATATTAAAAATGGAGATAATAATCTTAATCCCTTGCAACTTTTCAATAATAATAACAATTCTGCTGTGGTAAAGTCAAATGTGTAGACAGTTTTGTCAACAGCATGATTGGGCAGGCTCGACCGGGTTGCTACCGTTTTTTCAATTAAGGTCTGCAAGGCACCCATGATTTTGGTATAATTAATGACCATGGGTGGTAGAGATCACATACCTTCGGATGACCCACTTACTCCTCCTTACTATTAGGGCACAAAATCACAGGTAAAGACATTCCGAGTGACTATTTACTCAGTTTGGTGGCAGAAGAGCAACTGCATATTAAAAAGGACTTCGTATCCTTGTAGAGTGACACATCCAACAAATTTCGTTAGATCAGACATTTTTCAAATTCAAATTCAAATCATTTATTCTGTAAATTGGATCATAAATACCACTTTTACATGTCAATATTTTTTATATTAGATTACATTTTTTTTTTGTATTATCTCTTTTCGGCATTTCATAGCTAGTCATGAGAAGAAATGCCGAAACAAATTCATGGGTTATGGCCTCTTTTAATGTCCAACATTGCTTATCGAGAATTGTGCGAGTGCAATGTACAGGAATTCCTGGATGGGCTTTTTGAGGAAATAGCCCTGAGTATAACCATCATACATGGGACTCGCATTGATGACGACATCGTTTGCAACTGGTTAGATTCAATGTGCATCGTTGCCACCACCACCATCAGCCACAAGACGTCCACTGCTGAACATAGGCCTCCCCCAAAGATTTCCAGACCGACCTGTTGGAAGCGGCCTCCACCCAGCGACTTCCCGCGACCTTTATCAGGTCGTCTGTCCACCTTGTAGGTGGACATCATGCGCTTGCCAGTACGTGGCCTCAATTCCAGAACCTTTCTGCCCCATCGGTTATCGGTTCTGCGAGCTATGTGGCCTGCCCACTGCCACTTCAGCTTGCTAATCCGCTGGGCTATGTCGGTGACTTTCGTTCTTCTACGGATCTCAATATATAATATAAGCTGAATACCAGGATTAAAATAATATTATATTCGTATGGAAATAAAAAAAGAAAATAAACGATACGCACGTCGCAAAATGTATTCGTATTTTTATTAATACGAAAACAATTGGGGCTCACGGTTCGCTGATATTAACATATTTTCTGATTCTAATATCATGACGAATGTTTTCCGGACACGTAGCTCAATATATTTTGCTCGCCATTTTAATGTTTCGCAAAAAAATATGTATTTTACTCTTAGGATTTACTGAGTTTCGTTTAATGGATGACATGTTGTAATCCAATGATATTGGTTTAATATTTTCTTTAGTGGAATGAGTTTCATTGATACCTAATAAGCTGGATTTATATCTAATTAAGTATCATGTCGTGTCGTGGTCCGTAAGGCGCTCAGACATGACGCCTACACATATATGTATCGCATTGTGACGCTAATTTTAATCGACTTAAAAAGGCAGCAGTGCATATATTTATATATATACCTATTTGTATAAAATATGACTGCTTCGGTGGTGCAATGCGTTAATTTTCTAATAATGCGCACGAGTCCGACTTTTCTACGCACCGCGCCTTACGTTCACACACGAGTGTCGTTACACGATACTATCAAAATTAACTTATCTCATCTCATCCATCAGATGGCATCAAGCCGCATCTTAATGGGGCAGTGTGAAAAATGAAAAATGTTTATTTCTAAAACTTTTTTTTTACTAGCCCTGTATTATATACGTCCCACTGCTGGGCACGGGCCTCCTCTACTGAATGGTCAGGCCTAATCCCTCTCATTCTATAACTTATTACACATAAATAAACTGACTTTTAAGTGTCCTTTTAAGTATATAATATACCTGTGTTAGGAGACTCCGCTCTTCCTTAATCAATCAATACAAAATGTGTACAAAATACAAAATAGACTTAGTTTAGAGCAGCAAATTATATACTAGGTTATTATATATACTAGATTACCTATGTGTGTATGCTTTCATACAAAGTATACAACTCCGATATGGCTTCAATGAAGTTTTGATACACGACACGACACTCTAATAAAAGTTTACAAAATAATAACATTTCTAATTAAAAGTTTGTTACAATTACAAATATTACGCATAGCTAAAGAACACACATACATCCAAAAAAGTGCTAATCACTACCATCAGGAGCCATGACAGTAACGAACAGATAATGAATAATTAGTCCGCTAGACTCATTTGTACCACCCTATGTGTTGTGGTTAAAATACGGAGGGGAAATCACTGCAGACGTTATATGAAACCAGTATTTTGGATAGCTTCGCGTCACTGCATACGTATATTGATGTCAGTCACAGATTAAAAAAAATGTAGTTATCTAATAGGGTTAAACCATATAGAGTAACTACTGGCAATTGCTATGTCCTTTATATGTATATGTACCACCCCATGTGTTGCGGTTGAAATACGGAGGGGAAATTACTGCAGACGTTATATAAAACCAGTATTTTGGATAGCTTCGCGTCACTGCATACGTATATTGATGTAAGTTAGACGCAGATTAAAAAAAAATTTAGTCATTTAATAGTGTTAAATTATATAAAGTAACTACTGGCAATCGCTATATGCTTTACTAGCTTTTGCTCGCGGCTCCACCTGCGTGATCTGTTTTTTCCGGAATAAAAAATAGTCTATGTCTTATTCTGATGTATAAGCTATATTATTGTAAAGTTTCATTAAAATCCATTCAGTAGTTTTTACATGAAAGAGTAACAAACATCCATCTATACTTACAATAATATTAGTAGGATTATGATCGATCGATCTGATAAAGAATATAAGATACGGTGTAATATTAAAACATAGATGTAGCTCAATATCTTTAAGTGAGCGATATAGTTGAAATAGACATTAATTTACCAGTTAATAAAAATATGTGTAAAATTACAAGTAACTTTACACATATCAATTACACAAATATTAGACATAACAGAGCAGGTACAAAATTCACCACATAATAATCTTCAATGCTAGTGTGGTGATGACTGACTCATCATCGTTGCACTTTGCACTTACGTAATGAATAGGCACTCAGACTTCTTGCATACATTCACATATATAAACTTGATAGTACACGCATGCAAATAAATTACGCAACAACACCCAATCTGAAAGAAATCAAGTCACTATGTCAACTGTGAAATTAATTAAATAAAAACTATGTAAATCAAACGAGTTCGCAGCTGCTATTCATAACTGGGTATTTAAGACATTTCGAGCGGTCCTAACAAGATGCTTAACTATTCACAGATGAATGTTAAAGCCTTTTCAGACTTTAACTTGTTCGTTAAAATACGCAAACGTTCCTTTAACGGTGTACTGAGAGAAAACGAGAGCTATTTTATGTGATCAAAAGCAACGTCTCAGCAATAAGGTTGTTACTAAATACCTACTATTAGTACGATTTTTAAAAACGGTTAATTGGTGTATAAAAATCTCATTTATAATATAAAGATCTCATTAAAGCAACCGCTATTCAGAAGCATTCGTACAAGTAATGTTAAATGCGAAATAAATGTGCAATTTCATTCAATATTTTATCAATAACTGAGGTTTTAATGTTGGAAAAACATCGATGAATTATTGATGAATCCTTTTCAAACAGCACGGCACCCAGTATCAAGTATAATTAGATATTTTATCTACAATTAGTTGAAATAAAAAGTGCTTAAATACAAATGTATGGTTTTTTTTATTCTGCTTTGTGCGATATTCATTTGAGACGTACAGTTTCCCTTACATATGTTGAGAGACAAAAAAACACCCATGCACATATACCCAGCCGAATCAAACCGCAGTTGTAAATGCGACTTTTACTGAATAACCGACCGTTTATCGATATCTCAGAGACGATGACGAATTTAGATATCGTTTCGCTACGCAACGATGTTACTTTTCGCCTTTCCCCTTTTCGTCTTTGGCTGGATCATAAGAGGCATAAATGGAATCTTTGAAATCCTTGTAAATGAGCAATATACCTTGTACAATTTCCTCTGTTGTCGTCTCAAAATAACCACAGGACATAATTTTGCTAACGACCTGATACTTTGTTGGTAATTAGATATTATGTCGTGGGTGTACAAGTAATTCATAATAAAGGTACTAAAAATAGATGTTTACTGTTTAGTTACATTTCTCTCGTGAAAACTGATAATATGACTGTAAATGTGATAGTTACTTTATTTATAAAAAATAATATTATTGTATGAGCATTGCTTACCTGCTAAGCTGTTTAAGGTGTTTTTATGTGTATTCACACTATCATACTAGGAGACCGGACACTATGTAGTTATCTACCCTTGGGTCCTACTGCAGAGGGTGTTTCTAGTAGTGGCCGCTATATTATAAGGATTATAATACGCTGTATTATAATATTTACTTTGAAAGCTTGAATTATCGATATCGATATACCGGCAAGTTATCAGTTACCGTTAAAATACGACTAAAAAGAAGACTGCCCTTCACATTCCTCTTATACATCAGGCTAAGTGTATATAATCATTGTATTCACTATACGCCTCCAGACGACGCGACGGGTCGCTCGCTGTAAAACAACAGGAGAGAATTCTCTTTTAATTACGAGCCCGGCTTGGACGCGCCTGGCACGGTGCTTAGATCTTTTTATAACCGCTACCCAACACTTGGAAACGTTCAATTATGATGTTTATATATAATAGCAAAAGGTCCATTTTGTGTTAATGCGACCCCGAAACAAATTTTAAGTTCGCATTGCAGTTCGAGGGATATTTTCTACCCGGAGCAACCTAATGATGCGAAGATACTGAATAACTACAAAGCAAATTACGTACTTAATAGAAGCTGATAATTACCTGAAACAAAAATAAAAAAGGTTATTGAAACATGGGTATAATTTTACCTGTAAGTAGAGTTGAATGTTGAGAAAAACCAAATGAAAAACAAATTATTTTTCGAGTTCACAGGAAAAGGATTTAGAACTGAATTTGAATTGTTTGGCTCAAGTGCGATATGTGTTTCTTGTGCATAAATTATTCATTAAAGTCTTTCTGCAATATTCAAATCCTCAATGAAATTGTTTATGTAAAAGTCCTTTTTTGAAAAGGGTTTCTTTTATTTGCCTAAATGATGAAACGAGTAAGTCACTTGCCTGATGGTAAGCGTCACGCCTACCGAGACGTAAGGTATTAAATCTCATAATGACCAATTATTTCACTGGCTTCAATGTCCTTTAAACTGAAACACAACAGTGCTTACAGATTGTTGCTTAACGGCAAACATAGACAAAGCAGTGGTATCAACCCCCTCGCATAAGAGGGACCTACGACCATCTTAACAAGTCGATTCCGTACAGGTCGACAAAGGCGAGTGCCTTGCTCGTCTCGTCATTCAATCAAATAACAAAAAATATTCATGAGTGGTGGAGATCACTTTCCACCAAATGACTCACTTATTTACCTCTGATATAAGAAACATAGCTACGGGAACTTGAGCATTTACTTTTCAAACTACAGGCAATCGATGTATTGCACAAAGAACTAATGTAAAATGTTAGCGTAGCAGCTTCAATACTGTAAGCTACAAGATAGAGGTTTACAGTTTGAAACTGGCACAAATTTAATTACGGACTTCCCGCCATGTAGTTGAGTCGACGACCGCCGTACCCGTATTTCATTAGTTATTTTAACCTCCTGAGCGGATGCTTATTAAAATTTAAAACGGTGCAAATTAATAATTAATTTTTGTTTATAATGATAATATGATTTTAAAAATTCACTTAAAACGAAAACGTGTTATTAAATTATTCATATTACGATGAATATGAATACGTTTTAATTGTCAAAAAACCACACTGCATAATGTTTTGCAAATTATTTGAGCTATAATTAATATTCATTCTTTAAAAAGAACTTATAGTTTGAGTAAACAGTTTTATATAATGATTTTATTATGTTTACGCGAATATTACACATTGAATTTAAACTAATATCAACGGATTTTATCGCAGTTTATTTAAAAAAAATCTGTCTCAAAGGTCCACAAAGGCTGAAAAGTTATCGGACCTCGGCACCAAAATTAAAAATAACGATAATATCGATTTTAATTAGTTTTAATGCAACAACTCTGTATATTAAAATGTATAGAAAAATATATTTATAACTTATGAAAATAGCACTCAGGGATAACATAGCTTTCCATTGATGAAAGAAATTCCATAATCGGATTAGTATGGAAACTCCCAGTCTCAAAGTTACAATATTTACCTCCTTATTGTATTGTGTACTTAACAGGGCCATAATCCCTTGAATCGACGAATATTCCCCTTACCTAACAATAAAATAAACGTTCCATAATAGGAAACTATTATCAACTTTGGAGTAATATTATTATCACGCCTATATCTGGTTTACGCTTTATTTGGTATCTCAACGGTCTCGGATTCCCGAACGCAGTCCTGTGATTCAAAGTTCGGTGTAGTGTTACTTTCATTTATAGGCAGGCGTTTACCATGGGGCGAGCGACCTGCTCGTCTCGCTTTAATGAAAAAAAAATACCAAAAACAAAGTCTCGAATGCAATACAAATCACAATGGATTCACCATAGTTCTCAACTCAAATTCAGTACGAAAATAAGTACTAAACCTAAAATAAGGTTATTCACAAAGTCGGGCTAACGTGCTTCGCAACTATTGAATACAGATTTTGGTCAGCGGGTGCACCGCAACGGCAGATCTGTTAGAGGTCGAATTTAATTATTTTCGGTCGACTTCCTAACTCGATCGAAGTTTGCCGCCACTTTGACCACGAACGAACTTACAAGGTATGTCCAAGGATATATCCTCTTAGGATAAGTGTTATGTAGTGTGTTCATTTAAATTGTTAGTTTTGAAGCTTCGACAATAGAATAAAACATCTATAAAGTTATTGAAATTTTAAACCTTTTTTACTTACAATGTATGAAGATGAAATAATGCCAAAGGCTCTCTGAGTGGATCTTCGGGTGATATAGAGATGAACAAAGTAGGTGAAAAAGATGAGAATATAAATTATCCTGTTCCTATTCTCGAAGTAACATCTCGCTCTAGCGTTTTCTACGATGACTGTCATTTCCTAAGGTCCAAATTCCCCTCTCAGTCCCTATCCCCATTCCTTTCCTTTAACGTCGCGACATATCCATGATTCTTCTAGTATTGTAAATGTTCATGGGCGGTGGAGATCAGTTCCCATCAGGTAAGGTTTTACAAGGTGGTAGGCCCCTCGTATGCGAGAGGCCGTCTGGGTTGGTACCACGGCTTTGTCTATTTTTGCCGCCAAGCAACAGTGTTTAAGCACTGTTATGTTTCGGTTTGAAGGACATTGAAGCCAGTGAAATTACTGGGCATTATAATACTTAACATCTTATGTCTCGGGATGACGGGCGCAGTTCAGTGTCATGTAGTGCTTTGTAATTCAAAGTTCTGTGTGGTGTTGCCTCTATTTATGGGCAGGCGTGGCGCTTACCATCAGGCGAGCGCCATGTTCGTCTCGTCATCCAATCAAATAAAAAAATAGTAACCCACTAGCTCGTTTAACCCATGCTATAAAAAAGAATGAAAGAGTATCTCCGCATGATTTTTATTAATAGCACAGCCAGAGCCAGCACGTTATAATCCATTACAGTTAAAGCTGAGTGTAGATGCCAACAGACCTGTTGAGTGCAGTAACATGTTATTCTTGCCGGGAGATGCTCAGATACACTGCAATACATTACACGTAATCCAAGCACTAACGACTTCATTTATATCCTCATGTCAGATACGCTTCGTGTGTTTTCGTACACAAGCACCTTTTT
This sequence comes from Amorpha juglandis, assembly GCA_949126905.1. Classification (NCBI taxonomy): domain Eukaryota; kingdom Metazoa; phylum Arthropoda; class Insecta; order Lepidoptera; family Sphingidae; genus Amorpha; species Amorpha juglandis. The sequence continues at coordinate 7,416,217 of OX421380.1, forward strand.
GCCTAATTTACGGTTTAACATTTGTATTAATTGTGCCGTGTATGGACATACATATATAAGTACTATTATTTCGAATCAGTGACATACTAGGCATTATGAGAATTAACATCTCGGGATTGCGACCGCAGTCCAGTGCCATGTAGTACTTAGTACTTCGAAATTATGTGTTATGTTGTATCTGTTTATTAGCGGGAGTGGCGCTTACCACCAGGCCAGCGACATGCTCGTTTTGTCATTCAGGCAAATTAAAAAGATGTATACTGGCAGAAGTATATATTTTTTTAGCATAGGCCGGCAAATTAAAAAAAAAAATGAGCAAGTAGGTCACCTGGTGGTAAGTGACCCATGTCCACAATACCAGAAGATACATGGGCGCGTTGCCGACCTTCCGAATATCTCACTAATATCTCTCTCACTCCGTATATAAAGCAACATAACGTAGCATAAATTTCACGTTAGTAGAAAATGTAAAAAATAATTAAAAGCTTTATGCAACACATTCTTTGCAATAACATCGTTGAACGTATACACATTAAATGAGTTTGTAAACGTTATTCAAGCCGCAGCAGCTGCATCGACAACATATTTGATTTTAGCTGCATCTGTGTTAAGTTTGCTGCAACATTGGCTCCGAACGGCCGGACGGCCACGTAAAGTCTCCGATCTCGTTTTAGATAGCTCCATCAATCTTCTCCAACAGTGTATCGACTTCCTATTTTAAAAACAAAACCCGAACACGGTTCACTGAGCCCTTATTCCTTGTAAAAAATGCTAACAGCCGGTAGGCACGTCCAAATATATTCTTTAAAAAAAGTTTCAAAGTATTTTGTATAGCAATTATTTTTGAACGCTTGTTAAAACGCTCTAGTTTCAATTAACAAATAGTTTTTATTTCTAATTATTTTCGAACGAACAATGCAATTTCAATACTCGACTCGAATACAATTTACATTCACGTTTGTTTGTATAGATTACGTCGGAATTTATTTCAGTTAACTATCAACACCGAACCGAGAGTTCTCGGTATGAGCTACAATTTAGCTTTGTTTAAAAAAAGTTTTAGTCGAATATCAACCAATTCCATTAGCAGTTGTGGTAGAAAAGTTTATCAAGCTTTACATTTATTTCGAGTTGCTCGGTGTTTGTCCGGGGAGTTTCAAAAGCGTGCCGATTGGCAACGTCCTTATATAAATACAAAGCGACTATTTGAAAACGTTTCTAATAACGAATAACTCAATCCGAACCACGTCTTGTTGTAGAGAACCACTCAATCAAGCGAACTGTACGGCACACGGCGGCAGCATGCGCCTGAGCGAATACGTTCTACCTGTAACGAATGTATTGTACTCTTAGTGCTAAAATAAAAAGAACACGACCGCCTGGTACCTCTCTACTGAACTGCAGGAATTGTTCTGATGAACGGGCAATGCCGTTCTAATAGCAATGCTTCTTTTTTCTCGCCCCATTCGCCCGTTACGAGAACATTTGTAAGAAAAATCTTTGTCGAAACGACAGAGATATTCTGATAGGGGTTTTTAGTTAATTTTGCATTTATAATTTAAAAATGGGATCTGGAATTCACAGCAATGAAAACTAAATGGAAAGTTTTAATTAAATTAATTGTATATAGAGTTGTTGAAGAGCTAACAGTTGTATTTTCGCGTTTCAGCAGTAATATTGAGAAATTTATATGCGGAATACATTTTGCTAGTTGCAAGCGAAAAACATGCATTTTAAACGATATTAAAGTACTCCAGATATGAAAGTTTTATTTATTAATATTACGTCGTATGGCTAACACGATAGTCACTTAGTCGCAGGCATTTAAATAACGTAGCAGAAATAACTTAAAGCGCGATAAATATCTAAATAAAAACATTTATATCATGACAACTAATTACTTCACTCAAAATTATGTGATTTACATACATCACGAACATAGGCATATATTACAAATATACTAGAATTAAAATTTAGAATAGAATAGAAAGAAAATTATCCCTTTGCTTTGAGATCAGCAACGCGTCCATGATCCTTCTGGTATTGTGGGCGTTTAGGCGGGAAAATCATTTACCATCAGAGGTCCCTGTTGCTCGCTTGCCGGCTTATGCGACACATATCAATATTAAATTTAAATAAAGAATAACAGATAAAAGGTAGAAGGCCAATTTTCTGGATTAATCGAAGGTTGAACTAACGTTTCAAAATAGAGTAGGATATATTTTATTATGATTATGTGTATTTTGCACACGCATTTTAATCCGATTGTCGAGCACCGCGCTCCAACCAATCAGGATTTTTATTAACTCTCATTATTATTGATTGCTTTCAAACTACATGGCTAGAGAAACGAATGTACGTACAAATAACTATCCCATCATTTTATCAGGCGACGTATTTTTAATGCTATTTACAAGGTGGTAGGCCTCTCGTATGCGAGAGACCGGCTGCGTTGGTACTACCGCTTTGTCTATTCCTACCGCAAAGAAACAGTGAGTAAGCACGAAATTACTGGGCATTATGAGACTTAATATCGTATATCTCGGGGTGAAGAGCGCAGTTCAGTGCAATGCAGTGCAATGTAATTACAAAAATTCAAAGTTCTGTGTGGTGTTGCTTCTGTTTATGTGCAGTCATGGCGCTTACCATCAGGCGAGCGTCTTGCTCGTCTCGTCATTCAATAAAAAAAGAGATAATATAAATATTAAACACTCAAATAGAATTATGTGTTCATTATTTTATTTTTTGAAACTGTATCCCAAAGACTCTAACAAATTGGTTTACAAAACTAATATTATACCTATAAGCATGAACAAGAGTCTAAAATGTTCCTATTAATTAACCATAATGATACACTTTGGATAACTAAGTTGTGCCGTGAGTAAAGTCGGAACTAAAACTTTGTAGCGGATTGGTTCTTGAAATTAGTAGAGGCTGAAATGTTCAGTTTAAATTACTGTATTTGATCGTAGTAACGTTAAAATCTAAATAGCATTTTGTCTTCCTATTTGGAAGCCAGTGAAAATCGTATAAAAACACTGTTTAAATCACGGAAATTACAAATTTAACAATGTTTCTCGAACCATAATATTAAGTTTACTTATGTTAAAACATTTGTAATTTTTGAATATTTTTTTTTTCATTTTCAATCACAGCATGATTTTATTTGAGTGTGGATTTCATATAATATCTGCATATATTTTGAGTTTGACACAATCGATTATTAATTCCATTATCGCAAATCATAACACTTCAGCTTGGCAGTTTGTTGTTCAACATTCAGCAATGAGCATATTGCGTAGCGAAACTACGCTATTTATTTCATGATTGCTAATTTGACTCCTGTATACTGCGCTGTATATTTCACTGATAAACCAACAAACATTACATATATCCTTTGTAACATTTTAAAAGCGATAACATTTTATAGACCTATTTGTAACAGCAGGTTATTCCATATTAACACTAAGAAAAACCACAAACCACGTAATATGTGCACTTACCACCTAAACTCTATCGATAACATAAAAACAGATATCTGTAACGACATTGGCACGCAGCTCTAATCGGGTTTGTTCAATATTCGATCGTTAATATTCAGTTAGTGCGGACACCGCAACCACAATCTACGTCCATTCACATCCGTAAACAAGTCGCATCAGGATCAGATAACCGCATTAGCGCGTGCTGAGTGTCGCAAACAGATTGTGCGCGTATTACCCGATTCGTGGTTCACCTGACACCTGGGTTTTTATCGATATCGATAGTCTATGTGGAACTGGTCTAGTTATTTGATGCTTTTACTGTCTTATAACGGGTTCACACGGTTCGACTTTAGTTCGACTTTAGTCAACTGCTAAATCGCATGCGACTCGAACTATCTGAACAGACTTTCAACCGAATTGATCAACATTAACAATATAGCTTTTATAAAGCTGTAGAGTTTGATTGTTTGATTGTTTGTTTGTTTGTTTGTTTGTTTGTTTGTTTGTTTGTTTGTTTGTTTGTTTGAATGCGCTAATCTCAGGAACTACTGGTTCGAATTGAAAAATTCTTTTTGTATTGGATAGTCCATTTATCGAGGAAGGCTTTAGGCTATATAACATTACGCTGCGACCATTAGAAGCGAAGCATCAGTGAAAAATGTTGCAAAAACGGGGAAAATTATTCATATTTGAAGGCTTCCGTTGCTAAGCTACCGAAATAATATTATTTGATGGCTTCCGTTGCTAAGCTACCCAAATCTATACTAATATTATAAAGCTGTAGAGTTTGATTGTTTGTTTGTTTGTTTGATCACGTGGGCGGAGCCGCGAGCAAAAGCTAGTTAACAATATAGCTTTTATAGTTTAAGTCAGTTTAAGTTTTTGACAGCCTCTCACTTGACAACTTGTCACTTATTAGTTATAACGAGCTTTTACAACAAAAACTCATAAAACTTTATCTACAAATAAAAAAGATACAAAATTCTCGTACTGAATAATTTTATCCCAACCATTTAACAAGGTTGACACTAATTAAAATTAAACCGTTACGGTATAAAAGACATAAAGTTATTGAATTTAAGTAACCTCTTCATAATTTCTCTTGGTAGACGTTGATCCATAATTTATCATCAAAGTTAATTACCTTGAACGTTTCGGTCCATTCAGCTAATTAGTCCTCTCCAAAAAATCGAGGATAATTGCGAAGAGTGATTGCCAAGATTTCCTTTCTCGAGAGGACACTCCTCTGATAAATTACATACCTTCGCGATTCAGCCCAATTTACTTAATTCTGTGTTGTTTTTGCTCAGAGAACTGACAAAGTTAATGAACTGGTGGATAGAAAAAGCGCAATAACTATTTAAGAAGTGACTAAATCCTCTAGCAACAGTATAGTTTCTAAACTTCGGCTAAGTTTAAGCTTCAGATAATTTACAAATTTTGCTTAACTTCTTCTGGGGACGTACCTTATTTTCTATCTTTAAATGTACTCGTATGTTACTTGTAAAGATAAAAAAAATTGGTGTGTGTCGTGGGACACCAGGTAGGAACGAAGTTCCTTCGGCTAATGTAGAATCGACACAAATTGCAAAAAATTCAAATTATCAACTGAAATAACAAAATAGGTCTCTTTATTTTTGTTTGACAACATAAAATTACATAGAAATAGAATAGAAAAATAGAAATAAAAAAAAGACGTGTGGCACTCGGAGACTGCCGCGGTAAAGCTATTGTATAGCATTTTTTATCAACTTAAAAATATCGGACGGCCGTGTTCTATAATCAAAAATTCAAATTTCAAACCGCGTCTACATTTCCAAATGTTATAAGTTTCACAACCATCTGTTTTATTAACGGAATTTCGACTTTAACTTTGTGTGCTAGATATCAAATTAAGTTTAAAAAAATTATGTCGTGACAAAATTTTTCGTGCCAACTTTTCGTACCAATTTTTTCCGTCTAGCCCCCTTTCGCAACGCGCGATAAGGAACTACGTTCCAAAAAGAAGAGAAATTAGACTTGCAGGGTTTGATTATACCATCAAATGAATTTATTGAACATTACGGTAATTGATTAGTTTTTTTTATTATTTCAATCAATAAATTAAGTTACCCAAAACCTACTGCAGAAAGAATTTCATTAATCCGTCCACAAAAAATAAATTAGAAGTCATTCAAATCTGATGGAGGGGGCACTTGTCAAATAACAGACGACGCCAACTCTGACGTCACCGTGACCATGGCCATTATGGTTCACGCGTGCGAGCGAGACGGTGAGATGTCCCCACTACTCGCTCACCTTTGCTCATACCAATGTTTAAACTCATAATTGCGGGCTCATTTGGGATCCGATTTTGATTGTGTTTAAAAAAAAGGGTTTCTTTTTCGTATTATTCTCTGTTGCATATAAAATAATATTTAATATTCAACATATGAAACTACCCTATTAAACAATAATTTGATTCTATGTCGTTCGGAAACTCCAAAACAGTCGTCACAGCTGTCCAAACGATCTTTATTATATATACAAGACCCTGTTACAATGTTATGTTAATGTTATATGCATAAATGTTCATTAGTACAAAAGGTAAACTTGAGATTCCACTATCATATCCCAATAGTATAACAATAGCTTCGGTCTGGGTCGGGTGAGTAAATATAACGGTTTGCATTTCAAGCATTACCTAATTATTCAATTGTTCGGTTAACTGATGGATATTGTGTACACGTAATGTAAATGCTTAGTTGCGTTTCGCATGTATGCTTTCTACAAATTGTATTATTCTAGAATTAAATCCTTAACTGAGCTCTGTGTGTTTCTTTTTAATAACATCTGTAAAATTATCTTGACCCGACTATGTCAGAGTGTTTTAGTTCTTTTGATTGACTTAAGAAACTTCTACTATTCCTCTTTAATCTCCTGGATTTAAGGTTTAAAAATCACATCATCCATAAGATACCCAGTTCTGACTTCGATAGTGTGTTTATACATTTTGTATTTTTGAGTGGTATAGCCACGCTGTAGATACTTTTGTCTGCAGCATGAATGAGTCGACTCGACGAGTTCGCTACCACTACTACTACCACCAACTTAGGCCATCACCCTCCCTAGATCATTATTCCTTTTACCTAACTCTTTGTTGTCAGTACCTCGACACACAATGTTATCACAGAATTATATACTTTGGAGTGCGCAGATGATTTACAACCTTAGAAAGCGATCCCGTTTAAGATCACTTACCATAGGTAACTCAGTTGCTCGTAAGCCGGCCTATCCTATAAAAAAAAAGAAATCATATCAAAACCGTGTTATATAAACGCAATGACCGCCTAAATTGAATATCACAAACTAAACTATAATCCCCTTTAAACTATTTTTCATCTCTGATAATGCATTATTTATCCCGTACATGCGCATGTGCTGTGCAAAAATTACACCATAAGATTTAAATGTTTTAAAAATTCGATTTATATGTACGCAACCAGAATCAAATTATAAGGGTAAAACTACAGGAAAGTTTTAAAGAAACATTCCTATTTATGCTATCTTAGAGAAATCTTAAGAGCCTTTAGTGGTAACTTGGTAAGAATATGAATTAATAAGTTTACAGAAGTTATTAAAGTTATAAGCGAAAAAGAATAAAACAATGAATTAGTTTCACGGATGTTTGCTTCTGTCCCAAAGAGATTCTTAGACAATTCCTTTAGAGTCGTGATTTAGTATATTTTATGTTATTATTTTATTTCTACTCATGTTTGTCTATTTAATAATAATAAATATATTTTTGTTATATTTTTTTGTTTTATCAAAGTTAAGTTTAAGACGAACATGAGCTGCTGGGCATGGTTTTTTATGTTAAAAAATAACTTGAAAAAAAAAGACAGAAAAGTTGTTATGAGAGCCAGTAATTATTACCCAAAAGCCATTTTGTATATTGTATACTATAAATGTATAAGTTTGTTAAGTGAACGACAAATTTCAAGAACTGATAGCTTTAAAAATAGATGACAAAGCATTCACAGAAATTGCTAAACCAATATAAACATAACGTCAAAGGCCCACAAACAAAACAAATGTGCATGTAAAGCATCACATTTCTATTCCCAAAACGCAAAGAGAAAATATACTTTCCCCGGCTCCTATGAAAGAAACTGCGACAGATTTAAATAAATCTCGGCGCAGAACTATTTCTCGTGTTGGAGAAAATGACTTTCGCTCCTTCAGTATCTCGCACTCACTTTCTTAAGACACCAATCCTTGGTCATAGAGCGAAATGAAAATTAATGGTAGTCGTGAGTATTTTTTCGTGTCGGTTTGAGTACACACCATTACTTCCGCTTTTGGCGTGGAACCCTCATTTATTATGTAAGTTGGTCGGTGAAAACGTACGCAAAAATGCAGATGGCATGGCGAAACAACCTCATTTCGCGGCCAAAGTAAAATATGTCCTCGCACAGATGCTACTCGCTTCGATCCTACTACGAACATAATCGAAATAATTTCATCGGAGCGTGGACTATATTTTTAACGTTTTATTCGCTTAGAATGCCTTTGTATACCAAACATTTCTTGAGAATCTAAATATATAAAACTCAAAGGTGACTGACTGACTGACTGACATAGTGATCTATCAACGCATAGCCCAAACCACTGGAGGGATCGGGCTGAAATTTGGCATGCAGGTAGATGTTATGACGTAGGCATCCGCTAAGAAAGGATTTTGATAAATTCTACCCCAAAGGGGTCAAAATAGGGTATGATAATATTTAAAGGCTGTTCACGTGGGCGAAGCCGCGAGCAAAAGCTAGTCAAACATAATTGTTCTAAGCATATACTTTTTTCCGAACGAGGTTAAGTGCTAGGCATGTAGAAAAACAATTAATTGGTGAGCTCAGTGTCATGAATGAGAAACATGTTCATCGTTACCTGAAACTCATGTATTTATTTATTTGTCGGAGCGTGGACTATATTTTTACGGTTTTATTTTCTTAGAATGCCTTTGTATACCAAACATATATTGACAATCAAACATAATTATTCTAGGCATATACTTTTTTCCGAAAGAGATTAACTGCTAGGCAAGTAAAAAATATTGTATAAAGGAATCATTTCCTGGTATCGCTATACCTGGCAACAGCCAAAATATATTTTTCGCTTATTGTTACATAAATATTATTTCGCCTAGAGCAATACAAGGTAACGTTAAGCTAGAATCTGTGTTCAGATAATAGTTGAGATTTCCAACAAAAAACAAATCTTACAGACACCAAGCCAATCTGTCCCTTCCTATAAAGTACCATACCGAATACCGATCAACAAAGATATTATTTTTTTTATTACCTAAATGATGAAACCAGCAGGTCACTCGCCTCATGGTAAGTGCCATGCCTCCTCATAAATACCACACAAAACCTTTAATTGTAAGCACTGGACTGCGCTATCTGCATCACCCCGAGACATACGATGTTAAGACTCATAATACCCAATAATTTCACTGGCTTCAACTTCAAATCAAAACACAGTAGTACGTACACACTGCTGCTTGGCGGCAGAAATAGATAAAGTTTTGGTATCAAGCCATACGGATTCTCGCATAGGGACCTTGTATACAACATTATATTATCGCGATCTTTTAACACATGAACCGCATTCCAAGGTTATGATCACCTCACGCCAACTGGCAGATCCAATATTTTAATGCCTTTTACAATTTCCCTGGGGTTTAAACTAAAATTACTAGCTTCTCAACCGATTACTCGCCCACCACAGAAGTATATTTATTAAAACCCCTTACAATATGAACACCTGCCCGTGTACATCTAAGAAAAAATTTCTGTAGTCATTACACAAATTGCTTCCGCTAACAAAACTAATTTTAATAAAACGACGCTTCTATATAAAAGGTTTTAAGTGTTTCGTCTCAGGGAAGATTCGGATTTTTCGTGATTTTTCTTGATTTTAGCTAATTGGATTGATGGAGCAGCCTTCGCAACTGTGTCACGGAAAGATAATGAACGAGCGGACTAAATGAACTTTTGTCTTATAAAGGAACTATTTTCCGTGAAAGAGCAACGGCTGACATTTCGGGGACGGTTTATAAATGTATAAGATCCACGTATAATGTGAATAAACTTACTTGAGCTGTATAGAACACTGCTGAAGTAATTTCTTCCTATTAGCCTGAATGACTAATATGTAATTTGAGTGGTAGAGCCACGTTGTAGACAGTTTTGTCTACAGCATGGATGGGCTGGCTCGACAGGGGCATTACCACTGTCTCACAAAACCGACGTAAAGTAGCGGCTTGGTGCTGCGTTTCGTACGGTGAGTGAGATATCCGGAAGCCCAAATCCCCTCCCCTTCCCAATCCCTAATTATCCCTTTCTTTTAAATTCGGCAACGCGCCCATGATTCTTCTGGTGGTGGGTGTAAATGGGCGGTGGAGACCACTTACCATCAGGTGACCCACTTGCTTGTTTGCCGGCCTATACTATAAAAAAATATAATCTGGGTTTCTTCAAGTCACGAGTGATTCAATTTTTGCTGATCAAGCTTACTTTATCTTAAGCCACATCATCGCTCACCATCAGGTGAGATAGTGGCTAAACGCAAAGTCTATAAGTAATTTAAAAAAAATGACGATACGAGTAAGTCGCTCGCGTGACGACAAGTTTAACGACTGCCTTTAAACAAAAGTAATACCACATAGACTTTGTATTACAAAGCACTCCATGGCACTAGACTGCGCTCGTCACACCGAGACATAAGATTTTAATTCTCATAGTACCCAGTAGTTTCACTGGCTTCACTGTCCTTCAAACTTAAACACAATAGTGCTTACACATTATTGCTGGGTGGCAGATATAGACACAGCCGTAATACTAACCCAGACGGCCTCTCGCATACAAGGGACCTACCTAGTAAATCTCACATTAATATAAGAGTGACCCTATAGAAAACAAAATTTTACACAGTTACACACAAAGTTTCGACTTTTGTCCTAATAATGTGCTTGACTGAAAAAAATCAAAATAATTGTTAAAATTAAAAATATATATATATGTATTGAGACAGTAAAGTCCGGGTTTAATGAACGCGACCACGAGAGGAGAAGGGGACTATAACTCAATACTGGCAATCTTGTATAATGTCACCTTTCTATTTAATTAGTGATATCTAATTAAAGATGTATTAAGTAATCAATAAAAACATACGCTCAATATGGCGTATGACGTCATGCTCCATATCCTATAAATATTGGGACTAACTACGTATTCTAAACCGTATAAGCGCCGGTATCTCATCGGTGATTGGATGAAATTAGAGGATAGCAAACACACGTGATCTGAAGCCGTTGTTTGCACATCCTCTCTCTTGAATGGGCCGTCCGTAGAACCTCTTTCAGGGCTTGATGAAACACAAACTGTGTCAGTGGGTACCGCCGAAAATTCAGATCCTGTTTGTAGTTGCAAACGAACTGCCTTGTGCTGGTGTTAATGAGGTTTTGGTAGGACCAACTTTATGTATGTGTACATTGAAGGTTCGGTACAAGCAACTGTTTTTGATTGAGGTAGTATACACCGCATTATAGACGTGAAAACGGCTATATTGAAATGTTTGTAATTACATTCAAAAGCACTTTATGTGAGCTCTGTATACGTAAGTACACGTTAATGAATATCGTTGGTTATGAACAGCTAAGTATATATAACATTATTAGTATATATTACTACTATTATAACATACATAAACTCACATCTTTATCCTTGGAAGGGTAGACAGAGGTACAACAAATGCTGCACCTAGGTTTCGTTGAGCTTATTTCCGCCCCATGATATGATAGAGGGCGAATCTATCGCCATGCCCGGAACAAATTTCAATCCGGGGCAAAACTTGTATGAATTTCCTTATGGAAAACTCAAATACAAACCTTGATTGCCTGACTCGCGAGTTGAACCCAGGAGCTCACAGTTCTCACCCCTTAGTACGCGGCCACTAGAGCGATCAGCTGATAAGGTATCTATTATTAAATATGTAAAAGATTGTGACTTTGTGTTTTTGAATGGTTATTCGTCAATTACGCTGCTAGCTGGATGGTGTTGGATAAAATTTGGCACGCAGGTAGACCATGAGTTGGATTAGGACAAAGCTTCGTTTTAAACTGAAAAACGATATTCACTTGGGTGGAGCCGCGAGAAAAAGCTAGTAACTCAATATTTCAACAAACAAAAACAATATAACATTAGAATCCTCGCCATATTAGAATCGACAATAAATTCCAACCTCATTCATCATAAATAGCCTTCTTAAGCAATATATACAAACATATGCTTACAAAAAATATATCAAGTATTATTAGACTTACAGGTCCCAACACGCTCATAAAATTTACATACGCAAAGCGCCAAAAAAACGTGCATAAATAAAAAATATATAATCTTATATTTTGTATCAAGATACAACATATTTCAGGGAATCTTTAAAGGGTACGAACACACTCAATTGAGATTCATGATTGATGAGTCTTTAAAGCACCTATTCCTACTCAGCATTATTACGTGAGAGCAAACACAACCCGACCAATAGCACAGATGAAACTGTTTCAATATTGCGGAATTTCATTTATCATAATTTGCCTCTCAAGTAAAGGGAACACCGTAACGCGCCACTTCCGAAGCACATGATTTGCATAATAACCCGGGCTTAGTGTACACTACTGAGGTCAAAACTGAGCCATAAATTCGATATTGCAAGGCGTAGTTTTGAATAATCTTCACCTGCGGATTCCCGTGCGCTCTCACTTCACACATTAAACGTATTAATGGTAATGTTTAATGAGTTCGCATTGGAATCTAGTATGTTCGATTTATAAAAACATTGGTCTTCAGCATAGTTGTTTTATGAATTACTAGCTCTCCGCTCGCGACTCCGCACGCGTTACATACTTTCTACATCTTTCTACCTTCTTTCTTACATTAAGAATACAAGTTCAAGAAATCCCTTTCAATGTATCAGATTTCTATCCTTAGGGTTTGAACTAGATGATGATGAGTTGTTTAGGACTTTGTCTTTTAAATATGCAATATTATTATTAATACCAGCCCATTATTATATACGTCCCATTGCTAGACACGGGCCTCTTCTATAAATGAGAGGACTAGGTCTTAGTCCATCAAACTGGCCTAATGCGGGTTTGCAGACTTAATTTAAACATATCATCATCATCAGCCGCAGGACGTCCACTGCTAAACATAGGCCTCCCCCAAAGATATCCAGACCGACCTGTTGGAAGCTGTCTGCATCCAGCAAAAAACATATGCAAAAATAATTTATGAAAAATCAAACGAGCCATCTATTTGAACTATTTCTAACATAGTCTAGCTACATTATCACGTTTTAGAAATAAAACTGCTACATGCTCCTTTCGAAGAGTTTACGTTATCTCACCCCACCGAATAGGTCAGCTTTAGGAGCTACGTCATAAATCCTTTCTAAATAAGGGGAAACGAATGTTCTGAAGAGGGACGGGTGTGAAATAATGATTTGATGTAAGGACACTATTCGAACAACAAAATGTTTTAGTTATCAATATTGAATTTTATTGCCTCGATGTGTGCTAAGCAAAAACATAATGGATAAGTAAGAAGGCCGACCTTGGCACTAAGCCGGGATAACGCCAGGATAAAAGAAAGAAAGAAGAAAGATGTATGCTAAGCATAAGTGGGCAGCATACGGTAAAATTCTAGGGACATATATATCCTTGGCATAATTTAGAACCTTCAAAAACAGACTTCAAAATCCGAATGCGTTTATTGTTACCCGTTGAGAACTTCCCATTTTCCCTCGTACTCAAAAAAACTAAAAAGATAAAAATACATTTTGTGTCGGTGGTACTGTAATTAAATAGCCAATGATTAATACCACCGACTCATAATTGTTTAATTGTATTATTCGCTTTATAGTTTTTTCGAGTCGGTTTTATTTTGTGTCAAAAAGATATTTTACTATTATAGTGGAAGGAAGATCAAAATCGGCAGAAGTATGAGTTTTTCACCTTCGATTTCACCCCCTTAGAATTTATTCTTGAAATTTAAATGGAACCAACTTTGCGCTATACTTGTACAAATGAATCACCGAAATCGGCTCACACCTGGCGGAGTTATGCGTGGTTATACATCAAAAAACATCTATATATACAGGCAAATTAAATTATTTAAGTCTCCTTCTTATTGAAGTCGGTTAAATGTGTGGGTGCACTCATGGCATCTCTGTTCTTCCTAGGTGCTGAATTATTGGATTGTAACAAAGTGCATATGTTACGTAATACTGAACCGAACCGGAACAGACAGTGCTATGTAAGCGTTTATTCGAGTCCTTGCTGTAGACAGCTCAATTCATATTCACTTTACATTCGGGAGGCGAGCTGACAAAAAATGCAAGGCCGATAGTGAAACCGATAGGCAAATACCCGGCCCAAATCATGACCTAATATCGGGCAATTTATCACCGACAGACCTTTGTGCCCGTGCCATCAATCTTGAGGTTCCTCCGCACTCAACACTCCAACTAATTATAGACGATCGAGTCTTGACAGTTTGCTTGCGGATTTCTAAAGATTTTTTACGAGACGATGTTTGACGGACGATTTGGTGGATGAACGTGTTGATTGACCGGAAATCGCGGTGTTGGTTTTACCTTGGCGTCGCCTCTCGGAAGGTTATACTGCGATGTGAACAGTTTTTAATTTTTTTTTTATTAGCCCTATATATATTATATTCGTCCCACTGCTGGGCACGGGCCGCCTCTACTGAATGAGAGGGATCAGGCCTTAGTCCACCACGCTGGCCTAATGCGGGTTGGCAGACTTCACATACCTTCGAAAAATCTTATCGAATTCTCAGGTATGCTCACGATGTTTCCTTCACCGCTAAAGCAAGCGATAACAATTAATATACACGTAATTTAGAAAAGTCAATGGTGTATGCTCTTGGGGCTGGTTTCGAACCTGCGACTTTCGTTTCGACAGTCCATACCACTCCCCGCTGAGCTATCGCTGCTTCAGTTTTTAAACAGTTTTTAATATAGGATAGAAATGGAAATTATTAATATACATCAATACATTATCGGATTAATTAAATTGCATGACTTGTACTACATTCGTACCAGATTCGGTCATATATTTTAAAATTAATATGCAAATGTACGGTTTGAATTAATTTTGTTTTGCATCAGAAAACTCTATTACATTTCAGGTAAATGCACGTATGCTATGAGTGACATTAACGTAATAAACCATAAAAATATTTCACAGCAAGCCATGGAGTGGCATCCATACACGCGAGTGGAAAAGAAGGGCCATTTGCTTTATTACATTTACATCACACGCCCGTTAAAGCAACCGACTGAACAAAATGTTGCATGAAATTTTCTTGCTTGTCGCTATTGATATTTTCACCTTTTGTTGAAGCCGACTTTACTTTACTATTAAAAGGTTTTTTCCTTTATTAAAATAATTTTGATAAGCCTTATTAATTGTACTACCTTTTTCATTACTTTATAGTATTTTCCGTCCACAAGAATGCACCATCATTATATAAGGTATGGTTAACATCCACCTATCTCACTGACCATATAGCAGACACACACACAGCTTTATTAAATCAAATTCAATCCAATCAAAGAAATAATTGAAAACATACTTGAAAATGTTTGAAGTATTTGTCATAAAAAATATGCAGTAAATCAAAATTATACTATGCGTGTTTACAAATCCCTTACTGATGGCTAAGACTCATAGCAGAATTTATGTTGGCAATTTGATTTAGCCAAAAAAAGTGTAAGCACGTAACTCCTATTGGCCCGAGCACACTTTCCAAAAATAGTGAATGCACTATTCTCACCCGATACAGTGTCGCCGGCAGCACTTACAAGCGCAAATAAAAATTGAAAAATCTGAGCCCCGCAAATCCCCTGAGGGTCCCCGCGCTCACGTTTCACACGCACCGCTCCCTGTCTCCCTTTATAAAAGGGCTTCTGTTGTTAACATTATTTATTTAATCATTTATTTATTACAGCTTTACGAAATTGCGCGTTTTATAACCAAACTTTGTATACCTAGTTCTTGTTCGTATCTATTTGATATTATGTATTTTCTACCAATATGGATATTGGTAGAAATGTCTTGTGTCACCTTAAGAAAGATTTGCGCTTGAAAAAACATTAATTTATTTATGAATTTATTCACTGTACTGATTCTATTTATAGATGCCATGAATCAATTCAGTGAACTCATTTGCGTCCGCAGTAAGTTTTGCTTTAGGTTCCATACGTACCAGGGCAGAGCAAGCGAAATCAAAACTAATGGTTCTGACAACACGAACTATATTAAACAGTGTTACATGTCTTACTTACTGGCCTGTTTATGTTACACTTTATATCCTGGCGCACTACATTCTTATTCTTGTCTGGTGTTATATAGCCTATATGCTCGCAGTATATTTTGTTGCCTCGCTTCAGAATATTGCATACATACTTCTTTATTATAAAGGCAAACAGTAATATCTTATATCAAACCTAAATCAACTTAAAATACCGTACCACAGGATGATAATTATATTCAATTATTTTAATGTACAAAAAATACGAATTATACAAATGATTTTAATCTGGTACCTTTATTAAGTCAATTACACACTTAAAGTAAAATCGACGCCGTAAAATATTATCACGCAAGCATTTCTCCGTTATCTATGACATAAATACTGCCCGTAATGCTGCGGGCCCGATCGCTTGAAAGATAAAGAATCAGGTCAGCAACATCCTCGCTCTGCGCCACCTTACCGAGTGGATATATGTGTTTCCTGCCTTCATATATTTCTGACGCTTGGTCTTTAGTAAATCCTGCTGCTTCCACAAACGGAGTCTTCGTTCCACCTGGATTCACAGAGTTCACACGGACTCCATTACGGCCTAGTTCCAACGCAGTACATTTAGTGAACATATCGAGAGCAGCTTTGGAGATACAATAAGGTAAAAATTCCATGTCTTTGATAGGGCGTAAAGCAGCAACACTGGACACGTTAACCACGTTACCTTTCGTTTTGATGAGGTGAGGTGCAAAAAGACTTGTCAGTAGGTAAGCGGGGCGCATGTTGGTTGCTATTGCTTGATCGAATAACTCAATGCCATCGTGAATGCTTCCACGGTATCCGATGCCCGCATTATTTACCAACACGTTTATTTTGCCGAATGTTTCTATAGTTTTTGCTACAATATATTTCACATTATCATCGATAGTTAAATCTGCAGGAATAATTAGAGGTTTTATGTTATTCGCATCTTCACATTGTTGTGCCACATTTTGCAGTGCTGTTTCTTTTCTTCCAATAAGAACGAGAGTGGCCGATTGTTTAGCGTACATTAAAGCAGTAGCGGCACCGATGCCTGAACTAGCGCCAGTAATCACCACTACTTTGTCACAGAAGTCCATCGTGGCAAGTATCGCGTTCTGTACTAACCAGTTTTGTTAGATAAAAGCAATTATGTTGACCTCCGATTTGATGCAGTGGAACAAGATAACCGTCAATGTAACAATGGCGGCCTTTTTTTATTCATTTGCTGTAATTAATTTTTATTTCCATTACTAGCATTTGTCCGCTGCTTAGCTTGCATGATTAGGTTTTTAAATTATCCTAAGGACTGTGCTCTATACAAAAACAAATACTCAACATTTTCGTTCTTAAAAATATTTTCCTGAGCTCAATCATCGAATCGTCTAAAATGTTCATACCCACAAAATCTTAACATCCAAACCTTTACATTTATAATATTAAAAGGTTTACGACTTTCTATTTATGATAACCCTGATATTAAAAGAATATTTTGAGTAGTTGAATCACGCTGAAGACAGGTATGTGTACAGCGGGAATGGGCCGACTCGACCGGGTTGTAAATGTCTTTTTCGGGAATAAAATAACTTCTTGGTCTGTATGCCAAATATCCAAATCCGGTCAGCCGTTAAGGTACAAATATCCAAACATTCACATTAATAATATACAAAATTGAACACGCCTTTCGCGAGTGGAGTTTTATAAGAAAACAAGTGTCTCATTATCTATACTAATACTAGCTGTCCCTCGCGGCTCCGCCCGCGTGATCTGTATTTTCCGGGATAAAAGTAGCCTAACAGTGGCGCCATCTGTCAGCAATGTGTCACGCACCGACGCCATCTACTTAAAATATTGGTTTGTAGTACATGCTATGTATCAGAGATGGCGCTGTATTTAAAAAATGATTTTCCCTATTTTCCCGCTTTTCTATTGAAATTTTTCCTAGATTTTCGTTGCTATAAACCTCACGGAGCCCGAGACCTTTCCAACGAATGCAAAACCGTGGAAATCGGTTCGTGCGTTCTGGAGTTATATCGTCAGGAAGGAAAACCCGACTTATTTTTATATAGTAGATTATAAAGCTGTAGAGTTTGATTGTTTGTTTATTTGTTTGTTTGTTTGTTTGTTTGTTTGTTTGAACGCGCTAATCTCAGGAACTACTGGTTCGAATTGAAAAATTCTTTTTGTGTTGGATAGTCCATTTATCGAGGAAGGCTTTAGGCTATATAACATTACGCTGCGACCATTAGAAGCAGTGGCGGATTTACCAGTAGGCTGAGTAGGCTGGAGCCTAGGGCGGCAAATTTTAAGGGGCGGCAAATTTAGTTCATAATTTTTTTATTTCGGTTTACAAATTTTAAAAAAAATTATTATACACACATAATACGAATTTCGAAAATTGGAGAGAAATTAAAATATTTAACAAAAATCGAAATATTCTCATATACAGTGCTAATTAATAAATATTTCAACATCTCTGCATGAACAATTCCTAAACGCTTTACTAATTATACATTAATGATTATGAACTTTTAGAATATCGCAATAGCGATTCGATATTATAATCGAAATTTAGTAATTTTTACATATATTCATCACTGATAACTGCTATAATTTTTTCTCCGTGTACCTAATAATTATGAGATCTGCTTACCCAATTCAATCATGATATAATATCGATGGTCTAATCATGATTGCTGCAGCAAGTTTGCAACTTGTCAAATTCAAAAATTTTTTTTTTTTTTTTTTTTTATTAGTAATGGGTTTACTCTTGACCTCAATCTAGCCGCATGGACAAAGATGAGGTCGACGATGGAGCGAGCTTACCCAGAAGGTGCCGATTTACACTACTCTTAAAGAGCTTCAGGTTGTACGCACTCGGAAAGACAGACGCAGGCAGGGAATTCCACTCCTTGGCTGTGCGCATTATAAAAGATGATTTAAAGCGCTGGGTGCGAATATGTGGAATGTCAACCAAGTAGGGATGGTATCCTGCAGTGCGTCTGGTGCTCCGATGGTAGAAGGGGGAGGGTGGGATGAGCTCATATAGCTCTCGTGCACACTCTCCGAAGTACAATCTGTAAAAGACCGACAAGCAGGCAACCTTACGGCGGTGATCCAGGCTGTGAAGCTTAGTCTTCACCAGCTTTTCATCGCCTATCATTCTCTTGGCACGGCGTTCAATCGAGTCCAGTACGGCAAGCTGATATTTTGCTGAGCCATCCCAAAGATGGCTGCAATACTCCATGCAAGAACGAACTTGTGTTTTGTATAATATCAAGAGCTGTCCAGGCGTGAAGTATCGCTTTACCTTGTTTAGGATGCCCAGTTTTTTGGCCGCTGTTTGTGCTTTGGACTCGATGTCGGAGCCGAAGTTAATGTTTGCCTTCAACTCTATGCCAAGAAGTTTAAGGTTGTCGGTGATTGGGACAGATGCACCTCGGAATGTAGGAGTCAAAGAAAATTGACTCCTTTTAGCGGTGAACAGACAAGCTTGTGTTTTGCTGGCGTTAAACCTGACTAAATTGTTGTCACCCCACTGTGAGACCAAACTTAAAGTCAGGTTAGTCCGCTCTACCATAGCGTCTCTCAAATAACCAATGTCGACCCCGCTGGCTTTAGCACTAGACAGATACCTCTCCATGACAGTACTGTCGTCCGCATACCCAACAATACCAGGTTGCAGAAGGTCGTTGATGTGCAGCAGAAAAAGAGTCGCAGAGAGAACAGACCCTCGAGGAACTCCGGCATTAATAGCCATGATGTCGGATGAGCAGCTGTCAATGACTACTTTAATTGACCGTTCTCTCAAGAAGTCAGCTACCCAACTGCAAAAGTCAGCGGGAATGCCATATGCAGGAAGCTTATTAAGCAGACTCGCATGCCATACCCTATCGAAGGCCTTCGAGATATCCAGCGACACGGCAAGCGCTTCACCGTGTTTTTCGATGGCCTCACCCCAGCAGTGCGTAACATACGCAAGAAGGTCCCCAGTTGAGCGTCCCCGGCGGAAGCCATATTGACGATCACTGAGGAGATCGTTGCCCTCAAGGTATGCCAGCAACTTGTTGTTTATTACTCTTTCCATTACTTTACAGAGTAAAGAAGTAATGGCGATGGGTCGGTAATTACTAGGGTCGGCACGACTACCCCTTTTGGGTATTGGTTGTACGTTTGCAAGCTTCCAGGACTTAGGCACCATTTTAGTTTTAAGAGAGAGGCGGTACAGACTTGTCAACACAGGAGATAGCTCAGGTGCACAAAGCCTAAGAACTCTTGCAGGTATACCATCCGGTCCACTGGCCTTATTGACGTCTAGACTAAGCAGTGCTCTGCGTACCTCTTTATTGTGTAGTACGATCTCCGTCATTGTGGACTCGCAACGAGGTACGGAAGGTGGTATTTTCGAGCCAGCATCCAGACGAGAATTATTCGCAAATAGAGAGGCAAATAAATTTGCCTTCTCAATCGCAGAATGGGCCAGTGTACCATCAGGTTTCTGCATGGGAGGCAAAGTGGGACGGCAGAAGTTACTTTCGACCGATTTGGATAAGGACCAGAACTGTTTACTACCCGGTGGGTAGGAGGAAAGTCTGGCGCCTATACGGCTAACGTGGTCGAAACGTGCCTTTCGGATCACCCGTTTGCAGGACTTGGCGGCAACATTGAAGGCTCTCTTTCTCGAGCGAACCCTACGAACCTTGAGTTTTTGGTCGCGAGCTTGAACCCAGGCTTGGTAGGCGGCCTCTTTTCGGGCTTCAGCTCGAGCACAGTCGGCATTGTACCATGGACGAGATTCGTGACCGAGCGATATGTCGGAGAACGGAATAAAATACTCCATTCCCTGCCGTATCACGTCCGCAACCGCATCAGCAGAGCACGATGGGTCACCCGAAGAGAAGCACATTTGCCGCCAAGGGTAGGATGCAAAGAAGTGCCGCATCTCGTCCCAGTCTGCAGACTCATACCGCCATACTCTCCTTGAGCCTCTCGGACTCAGGTCGAGCGGAGAGCAGAGCGATACGGATTTCACCAGGCAGTGGTCTGATGTTCCTAATGGGGCTGAGTTCGATATCGAGTGCCTGACTGGATCTGTTGTCAACAGTAGGTCCAAGCAATTGGGTGTATGTCCTGTAACATCCGGTACCCTTGTTGCAAAGTTCACCAGCTGGGTGAGATCTAGCGATAAGGCGAACTTGCGCGCCTCTCTCCCAGCATGGTCAGTTACCTCGTACGGGAACAGCCACTCCTTGTGGTGGGCGTTATAGTCCCCAAGGAAAACTAGCTCCGCAGTGGGGTATCGTTGTTGGGCTTTTTCTGCCATCTCTGTCAGATGGTTAAAGAGGCTGGTCGTCTCCTGGTCACCGCTGTGCGATCTATAAACACCGATGTAGAGGGTCTTCTCTTTACCGGTGTCCACTATAATCCACAACGCAGAAAACCCTGAAGTTTCAAAGCAACGGAGACGCCGACAGCAAACGTCATCGCGGACGTACACACAGACCCCGGCCCGCTTCTTGAACTTATGTTCGAGTGAGTATCCCGGGTAGTTGAGGTACGCCACATCCGACGGTGTTGCTATTTGCGTCTCCGTTAAAAAGAATAGGTGCGGCTTCTCGGTCTCGAGATGGTGGTGGACCGGATCGAGATTGGAGTGCAAACCTCTGATGTTTGCATTCTGATGAAAAATGAAAAAATGTATCCTAATGATTTAGAAACAGACTTAGTTCAGGAATTACTACACTTTCAAAGCTACCTTTCGTCTGAAAGAATTTCAATAAAACCAATTTCTGGATCATTAATAAGTCTGTCTTCATACCTGCGAGAACAGAATCTTGGAAACATTTATCCAAACTTGGATATAGCACTTCGTATTGCTCTTTGTACACCAGCGGCAAATTGTTCAGGTAAAAGAAGCTTCTCTTGCTTGAAGAGAGTAAAGATACTAGTACTACTACCTACGATACCTACGATAGTAGTACCTACGATCGAATTTAAGTCAAGAAAAGCTAAACGCTTTAGCTCTCTTGTGCATAGAGTCAGAGCTAATGAACAAGATTTCGTACGACGATATAATAAATGATTTTGCGAATTCAAAGTCTCGCAAAAAAGTATTGTAATGCTTTTATAATTTAACTTAAATCATAACGCTAACAAATAATTAAGAAAAGATATATTTATTGTATTGTTTTGAAACTGTGAGTGTAATAATAAATGTTAATCAACGTTCGCCAAATGTATGTTTTTTACGTAAGCTTAATTCATATTATGTAAGTATTGTATAGTTTTAAGACATACCTTACCTTACTTTAAAAGTGGTATATGATTGAGATATTTTTTCCTTAAAATAATGTTTTTTGATAATTCTTTGCTGTAAAAATAATCAAGGATCTAACACGGTACCATAGTTCTCAATAATAATAACTATATGGGAAAAGTTGATGTAACGAGGATGATGGAGCACAAAATATTTAGTGGTAGGCAGCGGCTTGGCTGTGCCCCTGGCATTGCCGATGTCCATGAGCGGCGGTGACCGCTTACCATCAGGCGGGCCGCTTGCTCGTCTGCCTATCAAGGCAATAAAAAAAAAAAAAAAAAATTATAAAGTTGGAATTTTATTGATAGAAAATTGATATGATTGTGTACTAAGATATCAACATTTAGAGGCGGCAAAAATTTAATAGCCTACGGGCGGCAAATCTATAAATCCGCCACTGATTAGAAGCGAAGCGTCAGTGAAAAATGTTGCAAAAACGGGGAAAATTATTCATATTTGAAGGCTTCCGTTGCTAAGCTACCCAAATCTATACTAATATTATAAAGCTGTAGAGTTTGATTGTTTGTTTGTTTGTTTGATCACGTGGGCGGAGCCGCGAGCAAAAGCTAGTTTTTAATATTTGTACTCAATCTCATAGTCGTATTTCATTTCATTTTCAAAACGTTTCATACAAAATGCATCCTCCCCTTTCTCTCTTAAAATCCAAACACAAAAACGATCATCTAACCAAATTTCATGATCTTAGCTTAGATATTTAAACCCAGGACCCACGGTTTCTCATCTTATGTACACTGGCACTAGACCAATGAAGGGCTTTTTTTATAAAATATTCGTATAATGACGGAGGCCACGGCCATCCCTTTCGTGATGTGTGTACAGCTCAACGCGTCCCACGAATACTTCCGTGCGTAGCTCGTCATTTCATTATTGTCTGTCACCCTGGGGGAAAGGCGTTACTAGAATTCGCAATATATGGCTTTCCGCGCGTAACTATGATATTTACTACCGATATTATTCGAGTGAAGTTTTGGTAATAAATAAATACACCCAACAGTCACACACACAGTCCTGAGTCACACTAGGTTATTACTTGAATCGTGGGTATCAGAAACTACGAGAGGCTTGCCGAAACACGTAATTGTGGATCACACAAACATTTGTGTCTGTGCAGGAATCGAACCCGTGGGTGGCCTCTCTCTTCACAGCCGGCTGTCGCGTTGAATGTATGATTTAAAATGATTAGCTTGTATGCTTGCTGGTGGTATAATATTCATATCTTTTGATTTGCTTTTTCTTTATTTGAAGTGGGAAGAAGTATTTATACAGGCCGGCATGATTCTTGTGACCACCGATAAACTCATTATGTGTGGTGTTCGTTGGGTTATTGAACTGCACTGAGCTTAATATCAGGTGCAGTGCAATAATAGCTTTGCCGTATTCGGATAAAAAAAGGACGTAGGTACTCTAAGGCTGAAAATCAGAGAAGCCGTGCGTTCAAATCCCAAGTCGGGTAATCACAATTTGTGTTTTATTTTTCCGTATCCAACAATTTCCACACGAGTTACATGGGATTGGGTTTTATGGCGACAAGCGTGGCCTCTATCGGATTATGTCCATAATGGATCGAAAGTTAGTACAACGCTCAGTGGGTGCACTACTTGTAACCTAGGGTACCTATATTGGTGTTGGTTTATGTTCTGAATAAGATTAAAAAATTATACGGACAACAATAATCGTAACAGAAACCTCACTAACATATATTTTAAAGGGCAATCAGCATTATTCATGCAAGATTCGGTTAATCCATTCATTCTGACTTGCTCGTATCGGGCCAAACTGCGCAATGTCGATTTCGGGGCATGCCATTTGCATGAATGAGAAACTCGAATATCATAGCATATGCAATATTCGCACTTATCACGGAAGCAACAAAAGCTAACTTACCGTGCAGTGATAACTCTTTCTGTAACTTAGTTTAGCCGCAATTTTCGTATGGTGTATTTAAGGATCGTCCAGCTCCGCAATGTGCGCTAACATGCTGTAAATGCGAAATGAAAATATAGTTGCAAAGGAATAAATGGCCAACACAACATCCCATGTGGTCTGGGTTCCCTGGGCCAGCTGATCCACTTGATTACTATCAAGCTAATTTTCCGTGAGTAGCTTCGTTTCGATGAGACGCCCAAAAATTCCCTATGCGAAAATTCTCTATTGTGGTAGCTAACAGAGGTAGCAAGGATAGAATATTTCGATTTGATGATACTCAAAAATTTATTATTTTATTTGTAGGTCAATATGACTGTTAAATTATATAAATATTAACTAAGTAAAAACAAAAAAATCAGCTGGTTAGTAATCATACCTATTGGAAGGAAGGGCTTCCAATAGGTATCGATAACGAGGTCATAAAAATGATGAGAGAACCCGGACCAATGCGTCTGATCTATTAGATCATCATCATCTACAGGACGTCCACTGCTGAACATATAAGTTTCATATTGCCCAGTAATTTCACTGGCTTCAATGTCCTTCAAACCGAAACACAACAGTGCTTACACACTGTTGCTTGGCGGCAGAAATAGACAAAGCGGTGGTACAAATCAGACGGCCTCTGGCATAAGAGGGACCTACCACCTAGTAAAACTTCCTAAGTTGCCTATTAAATACGTTATCTGGTGGATATCATTTAAACATGATTTAATAGGCCCTAAATAATATGGACCTTCCATAAAAACTTTCTTAGCTCTACATACATATATATAGAATCACACTTGTCTCCCATAGGAACTGCTTTGTTAAAAAACTATTTTCGCCTCTTTCTAGCCACTTTATAAACCGCGTTGATAGAAAGACAGAACACGATAGTGTTTAACTAACCGATGATTAAGTAACATTTATAACTAAGGCGCTAAAAATCAATAACCACTAAATAAATTCCAATTTATAGATACAATATAAACACTTACAATAAACTATTTAGCATTATCGGTAATGCCAGCACTCAAATAGTTTCACAATAGGTGGCATCAACTTAGGATGTTACCATAAATCTCTCGTACGCGGTGGATCACTGCTGCCCACCCTCCTCATAATTTATACTTTATTATTGGTGGCTTACGTAGTTGGACATCCCGGTCGGTGTTCCCTTAGACGTGTAAGACGGCCCTTAATTGTGAAATGTGAAATACATACGTAAATATACACGAAAGGGTAGGTAGAGGTTTAACTAATGCACCCACGGTTCACCGATTTTTTTATTTAGTAGTAGCGCGTGTGAGACTATTCGAATCAAAAACTTAAATATATTAGATTCGAATCCAGGACCTCACCAGTTTCTCAACCAAAGTCCGCTACTACTGGACTAAAGAACCATTAATTTTAATTTACTAATATATGATGGTAATGTATGTGTACATGCTCCAAGAAAACAGTTGAACGTAAATTATCTGCTGTAATCCGATAAACAAAATTGACTATAACTGCCTGACTCGTAATAAGTACTAGTTAATAATTTTCGCCTCATTCACTGTACTTAAACTTAGTATACAAACTTGTCCATTGTTCACTTGTCATAGTTGATGTAATGCTTCGCCCAATTATACTTTGGGAGGAAATAATAACGACAAACCGTGAATGTACTTTGTACTAATTGCACAATATCCGTCTATCCCAACAGAAACAAAAACGCGAGCTTGTGTTAATAAAGTTTTTATTCAAAAGGTAATTTTGAATTTTCGATCCTTCGGAAACCTCAACTTGGCATTTACATTTCAGTAACATAGCGCG
Source organism: Amorpha juglandis (assembly GCA_949126905.1). NCBI lineage: Eukaryota > Metazoa > Arthropoda > Insecta > Lepidoptera > Sphingidae > Amorpha > Amorpha juglandis. Next base: position 7,442,154 of record OX421380.1, read on the forward strand.
ACGGAAATAGAATCTATGTATTCCAAATTTTCGCGGCGCAGCGGGCGAGTATCTGACTGTGAAACGAGAGAAATATTTGTGTGATGCACAAATATTGGTTTCGGGACTAGGTGTTGTGGGAGCATAAGTCCCTCATAGTTCCTAGTACCTATAATACCGGTTAAATAGGGTCAGGACTATATGTGCAACTGTTGGGTATATTCATACAAACAATAACTTTCAACAATCACGTCTTTCTAAGTAATTGGTACTACAAGAACTTATTAATATTTTAAGTGTATATTATTTCAACACATTGTAACGCACTAAGACACATTATACTTCTAGTACTAAATAACGATCAATGATTGATGTACGAAATGTTAATTTAAAGTATGTATTCGACCAACAATGAGCAAATTAGCGAATAACAAACAAGTAATGCTGTATTAAATATTTTACAGTAGTAAAAATACAGTTTTAAAATTTGCGAGAAATCATTTTTTTTAAGTCTGAGTTTGAGAAAATTCATCACATTCAGTCACAAGTTCAATTCTAGGTCTTCAGTAATTCTTTCGAGGTATACTATATGTAAATGCTCTAAAATTATTCACCCTAGAAATTGAACCTATAAATGCATGGGTATTACAGTACAGTACAAAATAAATGCCACCAGATCAATAAAAGCTAATAAATAAATAATTTAATTAACGAGTGCGGCAGTCACAATTTGAAGAGTGGTAATTTATCAAATTTAATATAATTATGCTTTATGAGTCATTTGATCACAAGTTTATTGCTATATCGCGTAGTCAGTGATACTACAACACCTACGGTTTGCCGAACTTATAATGCCCATGATGTAACGGTAGCGATTACCTTAATATAATCAACATATACTATTAATTTATAAGAAAGGTATGTTAACAAAAAAACTCTCAATCTTTGTTTACAAATTAATTAAAAAATCATAAAATACCGACTTAACCCCGGAAAAACAGTCACTAAAACGCAAAAATCAATCAGAGAGCAATTGGGTCAGGCTCAAAACGGATACAGTCCGAAGATAACCGCTTAACTTTCATTATAACGCGGCGGGAGAGCATCAAGATAAATGTGCCGAAAATGCCCTAACACAGTTCTTGGCGATTTCCCCGGAGCATTCCTAGTAGGCATGTCGGAAGTGCAAAAGGCATGGATATTTCAACACATTATCGATATCGATTTGATGTATTAAGAAAAATATCTATTCATATCGCCTTTAGATTTGGACGACCGTCTACGGACTGATATTTAAAAATATCTATTCTAATCTGGTCACTATACTTGACAAAGAATATCGATTTATGGATATAAACGGTATCCCCAGAAATGTCGATACATCACAAAATAAATATCGCAATTTTCTTACCATCCCTAATTCCTAGATAGTATTGTAGGTGTTTCTGTACAGAATGCGGAAATCTACGGAGGAAATCTCTTTGCATTTGGATTCAGGCACTGTGTTTATCCCCCGAACATTATTGAACGGGATACGCACTTGATAAAAAGGCGGAAACGCGATAATAATACACACGCTCGCGTCTCAGAACGGGAGAATAGTACATTATTTATATGAGATTAAAACCATCAAAACATCGTATCTAATATGTACAAATACTTTTCTTGGAACGAAATTCTAAGAGGTATGCGTGTAATCGAATTTATTTCAGGTACAATCGATCACACAAAATCATAACTAAATTTAGGTGTAAGCGGTGTCGTGGAAAGGATATATACTCATATCAAAACCAAACCGTTCAAACCCTGATATATTGAGTGGTAGAGCCACGCTGTAGGCAGTTTTGTCTACAGCATGAATGGACTGGCTCGACCGGATCGTTACCACTGTCTCACAGAAAACCGACGTAAAGTAGCGGCTTGCTGCTGCGTTTCGTACGGTGAGTGAGATATCCGGAAGCCCAAATCCCCTCCTCTTCCCAATCCCTAATTATCCCTTTCCTTTAAGGTCGGCAACGCGCCCATTATTCTTCTGGTGGTGGGCGTACATGGGCGGTGGAGATCGCTTACCATCAGGTGACCCACTTGCTCGTTTGCCAGCCTATGCTATAAAAAAAAAAACGAAAAACAATTAGATAAATATTAATATTAATTCTAATTAATGGCTAAACAGATTTCATAAAACATATTCATACAATCTCGATTAAATCAGCTTTCAAACTTATAAAACCGAATTCAAAATCATTCAAATCGCATCGTTGACGCTACGATACCACAGACTAAAAAATAGAGAAAATCAAACTATTAATACTTCTTTTTCTTTGGGGTAAAAAGGCCCCTGATACGTATGTTGATACGTTTTTTTTATATAATGACGTAGATTTAATCCTAATAATCACGTATATTTTATGAAATTATGTACTATTACCATTCGGCTTCGCAATATACGGTATTAAAACTAACAAGCTAAATAATGACCGTAATAATAAGAAACACAGTTTTGAAATATACATAACAAGGGCACACAAGTCACCTCAGCGAAGGCAAGACAGCCAGCACGACGCGCCATCCATCAGGCTCTCATGGCCTATGACAAGAAGGCTTACTTTCCTCATGAATATTTATCGCCCTGTTTATTCCCCAAACTGAGTGGCTTGAGAAAAAAAAATATTACGATTTTACGCGATTCCGTACGTAACTATACCTGTTCTTATATGGCAGTCGCTTTGATGTAGCTAAAATTGCGTGTGTATACATAAAAAGAACTTCAAAACGTTATGATCAAATATGAGAATGCCTTTGTAAACAACCTTATTTTATTTACGTGATTTTCATAAGGAAATGATAACAGTCTTGATTCTAAAAGATTTATTCGAACGTAGGCAATTAAGAACAGCTTGAATTAAGGTCAATTTTCGATCGAACTCACTTAACCTCAATGACCTAGCATAATATGAATTTTAAGACCTGATAATATGGGAACGTGTTCCGAAACTTTACATTGAAGTTTTTAGGGTTTCGTACCCTAGGTACCGTATTAAGTAACCGCCTGAAATGATTACAGACTTTTACTTAACTACAGGAGTACGTCAGTCGCATTACCTGATAGTACTAGTAGTAAGATCCCGCGGACGGCCCAAAAAGCACAGGCTTGACGTATTCGAGGGCGATATGAGAGGCAGTGGTATGTGATAGTTTTTTCTTTTATTTGGTTGAATGACGACACGAGCAAGGCGCTCGCCTGATGGTAAGCGCCACGTCTGCCCATAAACAGAAGCAACACCGCACAGAACTTTGAATTACAAAGCACTGCATGGCACTGGACTGCACTTGTCACCCCGAGACATAATATGTTAATATCATAATGCCGAGTAATTTCACTGGCTTCAATTTCCTTCAAACCGAAACACAACAGTGCTTACACACTGTTGCTTGGCGACGGAAATAGACAAAGCGGACTACCGCTTGGTACTAACCAACCCAGACATACTCTCTCACATACGAGGGACCTACCACCTTGTAAATTTAAATTAACTATTTACAGATTCAAGACCTTTCACAGAGTAATTAGGTTAACATTTATCTCGGAAATATTTCGGAGCAGAGCAGCAGCATGCGAAACTCATCAAACCTCGATATATACTTAGTTGATAATAAATCAATATTTATTTATGTTTTATAATCATTTTATTGCCCTAATATTACGACCAGAAGTTTTTGAAAGTCGTCAATACTCGACATAAAAAAACATACACAAAAGACGGGCCTTTGTCACAGGTCCCGTCTTTGTTTTGGCAAACTTCTTTGATCAATCATGACAAATTGTATTTTGTTATAAGAGTACCCGTGACGAAGTTGGACAGTTGTTGGGCGAAGTTTTCTTTTGTGGAAACAAACGAGTAACTTAGAATTAGTTATTGATGTTAAAATCCATCACTTTTTATAACAATAACGGCACAACAGGTATTTATGCTTTCAAACTTTGAATCAAATTATAACACTGTATTAATTAAAAAATAAATAAAGATACAACTGTGCATTACACAGTATAATTTAATCATCATCATCATCATCAGCCACAAGACGTCCACTGCTGAACATAGGCCTCCCCGAAAGATTTCCAGACCGACCTGTTGGACGCGGCCTGCATCCAGCGACTTCCTGCGACCTTTATCAAGTCGTCTGTCCACCTTGCCACCTTGTAGGCAGACGTCCAACGCTGCGCTTGCCAGTACGTGGCCTCCATTCCAGAACCTTCCTGCCCCATTTAAGAGTTTTCAAAAATTAATTACATAAATCAACCACGTAAACGTTGTGTCGCTTCAGTATTTATATCGAATATTGTTGAAAGTTTCATATGAAATATTAAAGCATGCCAGAAACCATATTACACGGCCAGATGGCCAACTTTCAGCGATATAATACGAAACAGTAATTTGAGTTACAACTTTTTCAAACTGTCACGATAAAAGATAAAACAAGAGCGATAAAAAAACCGTAGCCAAAAAGAACAGGCCACTGCCATCCCATTGACGTCGAAAGTTCTTCAATATATCGTGTCAGTTATATCATAATATCTGTTCTATCCTCCTTCAAGTTTTACAATATTTTACGCGGGCTTCCATAACGACGAATGCCTTGGAGGCCGAGAAATATATGGTGAGCAATAAAAATGTCAAGTCAGGTCATCAGAATGGAAAGCCCGAAGCGTTTTGTCGCCAGATGTGGCACTGAATCAATGAAAAACTGTTTTCTTCCACGGCTTACATCAACGATATACATGTATACTTATCTTCCACGTTACGAAACATCAATTGTTGTTTTAAAGTAGGCTAAATAAACAATATGAATATAATGTATACCAGCTATTAATAATACCGTATTCTCTTTTTGTAAGGCTAAACTGTTAATTAGTGTAAGTCATAAGTTAAATATTGGATTGTTTTTGCGTAAACAAATCTGTGTTACATGTTAATCTTTGATTTTATTATTATGACGGTTTCAATAATGATTAAAAATATTGGTGAAATGAAAATTTTTAAAAATTATGCTTCTAGTGAGAGGGTATATTTACACGAGGCTACGCGACACATTTTTATAACCATTCGAATAACGACAACTATACACAGTGAAAATCCCGCAATAGTACCTTGTTCACAAGTAGTCGCGTACCGGAATCAGCCAGTGTATATCCAACGACTTCAGTCTGACATAATTCTGCCGACTGACGAGAGACACAATATCTTTTGACGGTCGATATTCTATTTAAATACACCCAACAGTCACACACTTAGTCCTGACAACACAGCAAGATACGAGTCTTGTGTCGTGTTCCTCATAAGGAATTACGAGAGACTTTCAGTCTCACAACACCCAGACCCCGAAACGAATATTTGTGGATCACAGAAACATTTATCTCGGTGCGGGGATCGAACCGGCGGCGTCTCGCTTCACAACCGGCTACTCGCTCGCTGCGCGACGAAGGGTGTAATATTTTGACTGCACTATACGCAACATCAGGTCCAGTATGCCGAACTAAAAAGAAAAATACATTTCCGTAGAAAATAAACATTAATCTACGGTGTAGCGTAGCAGGTTATAACACAACGCTAAGGGCAACTTCACGAAAACGTAATAATGTGCTGTTATGTTTGGTGACGGAACAAATTTCTGATACGAGCACCTGCTTGCGCTGACACGGCAAATATGTATCGTGAATTTATTCCAGTATCGTTTAATAAAAATGCCATTTCTTTGACAGTCTATAAAACAAAACGTGTACTGCTGCCGTTTAATAAAACACAAGAACACCGTCACATTTCTTTTTGTTATTTCTCACACCACGTTTCAGATATTCATATTCTTACCTAGATAAGGTAACATTCGCAAAATTCGTTCTTATCATGAACTTATCATGAAAAGATAAAGTAAAGAAAATAATACCGTTGATAAGTTTCAAGGAAGTAAAAACAATTCAGATAAAAACAATAAGGTAAGTAAAAACAATCAATTCCACAATCCAAGGCCGCGCTTAATACGTTTCTTAAACCATTCAAATTAATTACTACAAAGGTATTCTCGGTTCACTACAGCTCAAGCAGTGGTCGTCAAACTGCGGCCCGTGGAAGGCCCACAAAATAGCAAAGAAATTTAGCAGATAATGATAATATTATCATAAGCTGATTTTGCACATGAGATTAACTAAATAGAAGGCAAGACTGAAAGATGTCTAAAACTCATAAAAAATATGTAATTTGATTAGTGGTGTAACCTAACCAAGTCCTTGACTAGAAAAGTTTGACGTCTACTGATATAAACCGTAACTAAAACAAAACAGTCTACGCAAAACAAAGGACGATACGCATAAAATCTCAATCCAATACAATGGAAGCTAGTTACCATCAACGGGCGTGTTTATCCATACGTATTTTAAAGAGGCACATAACACTATAGAGAGTACAATGAGTACAGAACGGTTTTCATGTCGGAAGTGGCATTACACTGAACATTAGCCTCGACGATAAGGCGCCGACACAAATTGGAGCGGCCACGCGAACACAACGATCGCATTAGAACAAAATGTGGATCTAGAAATCGGAATATGCCTGGCCTCCTTCGTGTAAACCGACTTGTTAGGGCCGGCGCTCATAGACGGCATGGCACGGCATGGCATGGCAAAGGATTTTATTACTAATCAAGTTATTTTGAATCTTATTGCCACGAGTTTAGAATTCACGTTACTTTATTTCAATACCACAGTGCCGCGACGTGCCGCGGGATGCTGTGGCATGACGCGACGCGCCGCGGGATGCTCCGGCCAGACGTGTCATGCCGTTTCATTCCACGGATTGCCGCGGTGCGCGAGAGAGAGAGAGTGGCTGGGCATTCAGCAGGATGCCACGGCATGCCACGGGACGCCGCGGGATGCTGCAGCATGACCTGCCGTGCCATGCCGTGCCATGCCGTCAATGAGCGCCGGCCATTAGACGTCTATTTGAATGACCTTAGTAAAATCAAACGAAACGATAGCTTCTAAAGATCTTTGTAGGATTAAGTTACGACGTGAAACGAGGCTAAATTTCACGAATGTAACATCTCTGATTAGTCTCTTATTAAATATTCAATCTTTATAACATGTATTTAATCCATGTAATCAGTATGAAATACAGTATTACTTTGATCAAAGGTAGAATAATTAATTATTTTGTTATGTTGTTGTTTACTCTATATTAAAATTAATGGAGCACTTACATCAATGTATAAAATAAACTGAATGTTATAAAAAACTAGTAAAAGGAAATATTCCTTTATTAGACCTTAAAATTTTCGACCAAACTAGCTAAAAATTTTTTTTTTTTAATGTATACCTATACTATATATATGTATACATATACCTATACTAAGGCTTGTAACAGCATCCATGGCGCAGTGGGCAAGTAGCCGCTTGTGCATGGAGACACCGCGATTTCAATTCCCGCACCGAAACCAATGTTTGTGTGATCCACAAATATTTGTTTCGGGTAAGGGTATGTTTCTTCCAGAAGGTTTGACAGCGGGCTGGCGGCCGGCCGTAAAAACTACATGCCAAATCTTACTATAACATGTGTTAAAAAACACGCTTTTATAGAAAATCCAACTAAAAAATAGAAAATAAATTTTAACCAATTTGAAGAAAAAAAATATTTTACTGTAAAAATAAACAATATATATTTTTAAATATTTAATTGACATCTGTCTGTGACAAGTATGCCAAATTTCGGTTTAATCCGACGTTTTGAAGGAGGTCAAAATAATGTTCAAAGTTTCCGTTACATACTAACGTCTGAAGCTAATAAAAAGCGTGTTAAGAATGTTACACCGACCCTATGCGAGTGGGATATCAATATGTAAAAAAATAATTGAGGCCTTATTTTTGAACCAATTTTGATTCTGTTTTTCTTTTTCCTATTATTTTCTATTTTGTATATACATACATAGACACTCACGCCTGTAATTCCCGAAGGGATAGGCAGAGGTGTAATCAGTACACCCACATTTCTTCAGGCGTATTTTCATCCCGAGACCTCAGATCAGCAGTCGTACCGCGTATGCAATACAACTGCGTCACCGAGGCAGTTGAGTAGAGGCGTATTTTGTATATAGTAGTGTACACATTCAAGCATAAACATCTACCCCAACATGTGATATAGTATATCAGCGGTTCCCAGACTTTTTTCTCATAGGCCACTTTCAAAATTTAGTTGGTTCCAGTGGACACCCTGCAATGCTTTGCAAATCTCGACACGTTGTACTGAACATAGAATATGCAAGTTATTACAAGTAACAGTCGCTGAGCTTCTTAAAATAATATCTGCCTACGTTGATAGGTGAGGTCCAGCCAACATTTTAGTTCACTATCGAAAGCAGATAAATTTTCGTGGTCCCACGCTTACGAATTTTGAACCCCCATTTTTTGTCACGCCAACGTAGACCCCCGTCGAGTCTCCCGTAGACCCTTGGAGGTCCACCCGGTCCACTTTGGGAACTAAGGTTGTATATTTTAAGTGAATGTCCTACACGCTGCCACACGCTCCTGTACAGCACAGATGCTATTATTCCCCACCCTCTTACGAGTAACGGCAATAAATTAACAAGCCAGCGGATATCCATTGACTCCGATCTACAATCTCCAATGCAATGGCACTGCATTTGAATAATGTCAGAGAAAATGTATTGAAGACATATAAATTATAGACGATTCTTTAGGGGATTTGCATGTTTTAGAAATAAAGCTGGTGATAAGATGTTTCTAGTGATTGATTTGACTAATGTGTTTGCGATGCGTTGCGTTGCGATTTAAGTGTAGCTAAAAATTAAAAAATAATCTGAGGAATATGAATTCAACATTACTCTGAATCGAATTATGCCATCGTATTTTATAACTACTGTGAGATTTAATAGGTATAAAAAAAATACTCCAGTCTTACATGACGCACCCATTCAAAATATGCCTACCTACAATAAAATCTCAGAAATAATGCCAGGGGAAGTGTCCTTGATACTTTTTGTACCCGACTGCATGTCGACCACCGTACATATGGTGAAAACGCTGCCATAGTGGCTCATTCAGGCGTCACGTTTCGTGGTCAGCCCGTGTATACCCAGCAACTTAAAGCTAGCATGAATACCGACCGTCGAGGGATGCAATGTCTCGTAACCATCGACATTATATTTGGACCGCATGATCGGGCGCAGTATAGTCGCTTTGCTGTGGCAGAATAAAAAAAAACATCATAGCGGGCGAGTCTATCGCCATACCGGGCACAATTCCATACTCCGGGCCGATACTAAGCATTTCATGATAGAAAAACCCAATACTATTTAACCCCACCCGGGGATCGAACCCAAGACCTCAGCATAGCAGTCATGTATATTCTTGTCAATTAATTAATGTATAAAAACATTGGTAACTCAAAAAACTTGATTATCTCTTAAAACTATTTTAAAGATTCTTTTGAATTTCTATTCAGTCTTTGATTCTAGTCAGATAAAGCCAAGAAAATTGTAACAAAGAAAATATTCGTTTCACATTTGACCTACTGCTGACTAAACCGTATTACGAGTACATATAGCCAGCCCGATGACAGCGCCATTAACATTTATCTTAGTTCCCTAGAGAATACGCCTTCCAAAAGCGCTGGAGGTTCATCCCATTGTGATATCTACGACCGGGGGCGGATTTGGGAATTAAAAATACGAGTACCATATACAGTGTAAAATAAACGAAAACCACTGTTAGGCTGGGTTACACCGTAATAGCAGTTATAGTTAAGGTTTATGTCTTGTCGATAACAGTAACGCTGACTTTAACATTGACTGCGGAATGTGTTGCACCGTATTCCGATACTACTATATTCCTCGATTAATTCTAGAAGCAGGGACATGATATTATTTTGCAGCACGGACACTTTAGAAGATATATCGGTGTGGAGGTTATAACTGAGCTATCTGACACATATTTAACTTAAACAATACCTTAGATCAGCGAATCTTGGCGTAAGGATTGTTGTGTTTCGGTTTGAAGCGCATTACAGCCGGTGAAATTACTTAACATCTTATTTCTCGGGGTGACAAGCGCAATCCGGTGCTTTGTAATTCAAAGTTCTGTGTGGTGTTGCTTCTGTTTATGGGCAGGCGTGGCGCTTACCATCAGGCGAGGGCATGGCTCGTCTCGTCATTAAATCAAATCAAATAAAAAAATATATCATTTTTTGCTTAACCGGTACTTCAACATGTTTGTCATTGCTAAAGTAAGATGGTGCAATCCAGCCTTAGTGAACCACTTTCTGATTAACCTGAATTATGAAACAAACAGGTCACTCGCCTGAAGGTAAACAAGACCACTTCTAACTTTGAATTAAAGAATAGTGTATGCCACTATATTTCGGCCAAGGTGTTAAGTCTCATCATCATCATCATCAGCCACAGGAATGCACTGCTGAAAATAGGCGTCCCCCAAAAATTTCCAGACCGACTTGTTGGAAGCGACCGGCCTCCAGCGACTTCCTGCGACCTTTATCAGGTCTGTCCACCTTAGGTCTCATATGAGAAATATGAGAAAACCTCATATAAGAAAACATTAATGTCCGCATTTTCAAAAGTATGTAACAAACGTTATACTACCAGCCCTTATCTTCCGCCAGCCAAGTTGTGCTAGGCTAGCTTTAAATAAAAATATTTCTCAAGACCCCTGAAACCTGAATACGCGCCTGTCTGTAAGCAATCAAACAAACGATAATGACGTCAGAGGCGCCGAAAGCTTCTTTGTGTATATCTCGCATCGACGTCATAATCTCTGCACACTGGAAGGAAATAATGATTCTGTTTGAGGAAACAATGCAATAATATTTAGGTGTTCAAATTGTACAAAGGAATCTATGCCCCGAATATGTTGTTTATTTTTTTTTTATATTATTTCACATAATCAGAATAGTAAATGTCCTAGAAGTAGAAGCAGAAATTACGTACAAATTATAATACATGCAATAACTTGTTCAGCCTGAAGACTTGTTTTAGATACTAATAGCATGTTCACACGAATTGATCAACCATACAAAGTATGTTGATTCAAGACAAGGTGATCAACTAAAATCGAACCGTATGAAAGCGCTATAACAGATGACGGGGCACGTAGAAGGCGGGTATAGTGACTATCTTCAGCTAAGACTCGTCGTTGTGAGTATTATAGTTTCGGTAAAATAAATAATTTTTGATTAGATTGAAACAATTTTGTACAAATTTGAATAGTGGAACACATCACTTAATTTTATTATTCACGTTAATATTATTATGAGATTTAAGCTGATTACAAACATTGCTGTGAAATTTGCTAAAACTTGCAATTTTAATTAACCCAATAAAATATAATAACATACGAGTATAATGAGCCAGAATATGTCCATCTACTGTTAACGTAGGACTGCCGACCAACCATCCCAGTAGGCTCAGCTTTCATCACACCAGTTGACTATCACCAATTGACCATCGGCTAATGAAGCACCATGGACATACACCACGACGAGTATCCTTCTGTTGGCAATCCCTCAACCATGGATCCCTCAACGGACGGCAAAATAATGCCGACCTGAAGTTATTAGATATACACTGGCTGATCCCGGAACGTGACTCACGTGAATTGACCGAATTGACTTCAGTTTGGTGTCGTGTGGTGGTGATCACTTCCATTTTACCGTCCATGAACGACTGTAATACCAGACGTCAGTCCGCGTCATGGACAGAGTCATGGACGTGGTGCCGGTCCAAAAGATATGGAAAATTAAGGGACTAATAAGGTGTCCTCACCTTGGGTTTTGGCCTGCAGAACTAAATTTATAATACGTGTTTACATGGACTCTCTACCCTTTATATGTACAATGTACATAGGTCCCCAACGTTCCGATGATGACTAGTAGTTTTAATACTCCCCCAAACCAATAATCGCAGATGTCTGTGCCCTCCCCCAGTGGCCGTCCTGAGCCGAGGTTCGTACCCCAAAGGGGGTGCCCTCAGCGTGGTCACTTAATGTCAAGGGTTGAGAGCGCCTAAAGCGCTCACCCAAAAGTCCGGTGAAGCTGTATGCAGCCGACTCAAGTCAGGCTTACAGCAAGCGTCAACACAACAAAAAAAAAAGGTCCCCAACATCACGCTTTGACTATGTAAGAACGTCTGAAATGGTCAACAAGTTAATCAATAACATCAGAATCACTTCCCTATAAGTACACTGAATGTACTGGCACCATACTAGCGTCATTTACTCGGGCCGTACACAAAGCTCCATAGATAACGTGAACAACACGTGCTGAAATGCGAGCGGCACAATCAAACGTCATTAGGGCAATGGGCCGTTCTCATGTCACGCGCGGAATGACGATCGGACGGCAAATATTTTCGTTATTGGACTTTCCTGTACCGTTCGACTTTTATTGTATTTTGAGATGAGAGAGCATTGAAAAATAAATGACACGTATGTAACTGTTTGCCGTTTTATGCGGCCAGGCGTTTCGGTGCCGCGTGTAAATATCTACTAAACTTGATATTTTTTATGTTTTAGCGAACTTTAGCCTGCAATTCCTCATGCGTGTTCAGGTGACAAGGTAGGTCCCTCGTATGCGAGAGGCCGCCTGGGTTGGTACCACCGTTTTTTCTATTTCTGCCGCCAAGCAGTATTGTGTAAGAACTGTTGTGTTTCGGTTTGAAGGACATTGAAGTCAGTGAAATTACTGGGCATTATGAGATTTAACATCTTATGTCTCAGGGTGACCAGCGAAGTTCAGTGTCATGCAGTGCTTTGTAATTCAAAGTTCTGTGTGGTGTTGGTTCTGTTTATGGGCACGTGTGGCGTTTAACATCAGGCGAGCGCTTTGCTCGACTCGTCATTGAATAAAAAAAAAAAAAAGTGTGCGTTCGGGACGCTCGACAGAAGTGATAACTTAAACTAATGTGGGTTAAAGTGAGAGCGGAAGGAGCCTGCCTACTGCTACCGTATGCGTGAGAGAAAGGGAAGCCAGACAGACTGGCGCCTTAGCGTGTTACGTTACGAAGTCCGGTCAAAGTTGTGTCAAAGTCGTGTCTAATTCGTGTCAAAGTCTTGTCAAAGTCGTGTCAAAGTCATGACAAAGTCGTGTCAATGTCCGGTCAAAGTCATGACAAAGTCGTGTCAAAGTCGTGTCAAAGTCGCGTCAAAGTCGCGTCAAAGTCGCGTCAAAGTCGCGTCAAAGTCGTGTCAAGGTCGCGTCAAAGTCGCATCAAAGTCGTGCCAAAGTCGTGTCAAAGTCGTGCCAAAGTCGTGTCAAAGTCATGACAAAGTCGTGTCATGTCCGGTCAAAGTCATGACAAAGTCGTGTCAAAGTCGTGTCAAAGTTGTGTCAAAGACGTGTCAAAGTCGTGTCAAAGTCGTGTCAATGTCCGGTCAAAGTCATGTCAAAGTCGCGTGAAAGTCGCGTCAAAGTCGCGTCAAAGTCGCGTCAAAGTCGCGTCAAAGTCGCGTCAAAGCCGCGTCAAAGCCGTGTCAACGTCGTGTCAAAGTCGTGCCAAAGTCGCGTCAAAGTCGTGTCAAAGTCGTGTAAAAGTTCGGTCGAAGTCCGGTTAAAGTCCTATCGAAGTTTGTCAAAATCCGGTCAAAGCCCTATCAAAGTCCTGTCAATGTCCGGTCAAAGTCCGGTTAAAGTCCGGTCGAAGTCCGGTCAAATACCGGTTAAAGTCCTGTCAAAATCCGGTCAAAGTCCAGTCAAAGCCCTGTCAAAATCCGGTCCAAGTCTGGTCAAAGTACGGTCAAATACCGGTCAAAGTCCTGCCAAAATCCGGTTAAAGTCAAGTCAAAGTCCTGTCAGTCTTGTCAAAATCCGGTCAAAGCCCGGTCAAAGTCCTATCAAAGTCCGGTTAAAGTCCAGTCGAAGTCCGGTCAAAGTTCTGTCAAAGTTTGTCATAATCCGGTCAAAACCCTATCAAGGTCCTGTCAAAGTCCGGTCAAGGTCCTGTCAAAGTTTGTCTAAATCCGGTCAAAGTCCGGACCAAGCTGACTGGTCACTGTGTGACGCCACTTGGGACTTCGAAATAATCGATGTTCCAGGGAGGTCGGCTAACGCTGGCTGGTCGATGGACCGCTCGCGTTACGGAACGTTTCGGTTCTCCCATAAGAAGTTATAACTTCAAAAACGGTTTTGGTATACCTGTACATCCAAATGCGTACACCGTCAAACAATCATCCATATTCGCAACTCCGAAACGTCCAAACTTTCATATTCATAATGTTAAGTAGGATACTTCGCTGAAGCGACTTCTTAATGTAAAATTCAGGGATCACTGGCTCAATAAAGTGATAGAAAACATAAAAGTATCTTGATCTTCCGCTCGACGTGATAAATATAAACAGTAACACTTGCATTGAAATGCGGTCCCCTTCGCGGCCAGTTACTGAGTTACTGACCGCTCATGACTCGTCTACATTTCATCTTTTCAACGGTTTATCGCACTCCACGGACGAGAAAGCGCGGACAATCGACCAAACTCCTGTAAACATGCAAATAAAAAATGTTTTTTGGGGTAGATCAGAATCATGATGAGGGACAGAATACAATGTCTCACTAAAATAACTGTGAGTTGGTTCATTTTTACAGAATGGATTGTTTGAACAGTCTCTTATTATGTGCTTCTTAAAAACTATTTAAGATAATTTTAGCTTGACATTATTTATTTGGTTATTTTTATTTTACGTGAGACACTTAAAATAAAACTAAGAAAGTTTTATACATTTAAACATAGTACAGTTGACCTTATTACTCAAAGCAATCCCTTACAGGCAACACTATTGTTGCTCTAAGCCGAGATCTCCATCTTATCACATCTCACATATCACATCTCTATCCTATGGTGGAGATGTCTTGTCTTCGGCAATTCATTTTTATTATTATCTTTCGGGAATTGTTCATGTATTCCGTGTTGTAGACAAAAGTGTCTACAGCCTCGCTGTACTAATTACTTCATCTCAAACCACTTAAAAATAGACAGAGTATGCACGACATAACTCAGATGCTATTTACTTAAACGACCTCGAAATCTGTTTCAGAAAAATTGCATGTAAAGCAATCGTATCTTTAATAACTACTGCAACGAGTATAAATCCAAACAAATCATAACGGGTATACAGCATCTAGGAATATAAAAACATATTAAATGTTTACACCAAATAGTCGTAACCGCCTCACGTTCATGCTCTTTTACATGGAAATAACCCAAGCCTGTCGTCCCACGGCCTCCCACATACCCACATGTACTCAATGATATACATGAATGGAGTGTCCGGCAGGTCTTTTCATCGTTTATCGCGTAGCACGGCTGAGGGAGCCGACACAATCGGCCGCCCCGCATTCACTGCCAGGTAAATGTCGTGCTTTTGCAAATACGTACTGTGAGCTAAATTCTTTATCTTAACAACAATCTTTGCATATATTATGAGGACGCGTGTTACACTGAAATTTAAATGAATACACGCTTCATATTCCCTGATAGTCTTTGGAATTGGATACGGGATTATGTTTGCTCCCTGAAAGGTAATTTCGTATGATAATTCGTAATTTACAGCGTAAAGACATATTATATTTCAAACAATTCAAACATTGAAATAAAACTAATTTAAACAGATTTTATCGCGGTTTTTTATTTCCACCCCGTGACTACGAAGGCTAAAAAGTCTTCGAAATGTCGGGATCAAAATAAAATAAAAACCGCGATAAAATCCGTTTAAATTATTTTTATTTCAATGTGTAACATTCACGTAAACGTAAGAAATCAAAATTCAAACAGTTCCAGCCCAGCACCAAGAATTTACTTAGGAATGCATTCCTCCTATATTCTATTATTTTTGGAGATTGGAATGGAGTTTGCTTTCTTATTACCGGATCGTCGTCAATTCGGGGACTGTACGGGTTCAATCGCTTTCGGGCTGACGCTGTCAGTGACAAACTGGCTGCGTATCACGCTATCGACATGTATTCCGTAAATAAACATCCTAATGTAAATCTCTTTATGTCAGACCTAAACAATTCCACAATGGTATTTGAAAGGGAGGATACCTGGCGCCTTTGAATTAATATCTTGCAATATTGGAATAGTCCAGTATTGTTATACAGTGTTATTTTGACACCCGGTTACTAAATGAAACCACATATTCGTGATCGCCTCTGCTTACCTTGTACCAAACATGAGGCTTGAGCTTGTAGTAGTTTTACCAAAAAACGTGATTTAAGTTTTGAGCCTTTTAAATCACGCTGTACGGGTTTTGCACTTAACTCTATTGAATAAAATGTCACAGCTGACGATGTTATTATAAAACACAAACGCTTAAGAAGGGCAACTCCATACATATGAAAATACGTCTCAGACTCACAAAGACGCTCTCGACACATTCACTGAAAAAGTTGCGACAGTATTACTTAGTTCATTGATAATGACAAAACGTAAAAAAAATGTGTTTGGGAAATGCACATATCTATAAATAGGTAACACAAATTTGACTAAAAACAAATAATCATTATAAAAGTTACAAGATTCGATTTTACTTAGGATTTTATTACATTTCATAGGGTAATCTAATATTCATTTCAATTCCTAAATTACTATTTTGAGCCGTTTGCCTTCTGTACGCTTGGCGTTTTTATAAAGCGGGCACATTGACCTTGACGGTATAAAGCCCGGAATACATGTGGGACGAGTGTTGCCGAGTGATGACTAACACCAACGTATAGAATATAGATAGTATTTTTGGGTATCAGGATAGTATCGTGGGTATCAGCAACTACGAGAGACTTTTGGTCTCACAACACCCAGCCCGGGGTCTGGGTTTGTTTCGGGAAACAAATATTTGTGGTTCACATAAACATTTGTCTCGGTGCAGGGATCGAACCCGCGGACTCTCGCTTCACAGCCGGCTACTCGATTGGTTTTCGATAAACTTGCCGAACGTCTAGGCACTAGCGCTTGCCTTGTATTAATTTACCTACACTCGTGTTGGCCTAAGCTCGTCTAACATGTATTGCAGGCTTAATGGTAATGTATATGTGTGTGTCTCATTCATTCGATGACGGGTGTGTATGTTGATTTTTATATGTGTGTGCGCGCGTATACAGACTGTTTAAAATTAATCTAATGTTAACGGCATTTAATTTGTAAGTAAATATTATTTTTTTATTTTGCCTTTAATAAGAAAGTGTCTTAGCTCAAAGTACTTGTATTAACGAACACTACACATGGTTTCATTTAAGTATAGGGTGTCAAAATGACACTGTATATGGGGGGTCGATATGGACCATAGCCATTACCGAAACGGCATGTGTTTTATAACTACCACCGAATCCAAAACGACCCATCTTGAGAAGACCCGGCGAAACAAAATTGATTGATCAGGATCATGTATATCTCCAAATTGTTGTTTTAAAATCTACCACCAGATCCAAACGCGACCCTTCCTGCGAAGCATGACCATTCCCTAATCTGGCATTCTAGACACCACGAATAGAAAAAATTACGCACGATCTTTTCAGCTTACCCACAATTCTTTTTTTGTTATGTTTCTTTATAATTATTTTTATTGCCCAGATGGAAAGAAGAAGTAAAATAGGACGGTACTCAGCACCACTTACTGTGTATGAATAAGTATTAATTAGTTCACAGATATTGGAACGGCACAGTACAGAATGAGGTCACAATTACTTTACGACTATATTCGAAGAAAAAGATAGAAAGAAAATAGACAGATCATTAATCAAACTGTATGGTGTACTTATTATTAGTATCGTGTCACGATTTCAGTTCCTTCAACTTGTAGCAAATTGTTAATGGAACATTATTATTTATATGTAGATAACCGACCCAATTTGAGCAAAATTCTGCTGATTAATTTGAAACACAAATATAACTGTCATTTTTGCTATTTCACAACTTAAATTAAGTCTAGAATACAAATTAAACTAGGTTGCCTAACTAAGCAAGTCTAAAATTCATTTGAATACAACTTTCACCGTTACAAAATTCGTTACAGCCTATATTAAATTCGCTTAAGCGATATTTAAACTTCACTAAACTGGAGTGCAGTTCTTTTATCAGGTGTCTGAGAGAGCCGATGTACCCCATCGATATGCTAATGCTTTTGGAGCGACAGTGTGAAGTTACGCGATATTCGTATACCTGCCGGAGAGCAATTTGCAAGCGAAATGCCCGGGACAATACTATACAATTTTATTTCATACCCCGAACACAATTCGTGTTGTTGTTTCGTATTACCTCATGCATGACCTATTTCTGCTTTATGAACATATATCACAATTACACTAGGCTATCTGAAAAATGCTCTGTTGCTATTTTTGCGGTCTAATGAAAATAGACCAACAAATATTATTTGACGTAATCGCATGATCTTCTATTATGATCGATTTTTACTCATAAATGAGATAAAATAGAATAAAGGTATCAGTTACGTCATTCGTAATTCACAGCGTCCAATGAAAAGGACATAAATGTATTTGAAATAAAACTATTTTAAACGGATTTTATCGGACCACTAACAAAATTCAAAAATAAAATAAAATAAAAATAAACTGAAGGTAGACACTGTAACATTAACTCTTCTGCATAACCTACAGTCACCTCAGTCCACCCCCTGACCACGAAGCCTGAAAAGCTTTCAAAACGTCGCGTCGGGACAAAATTAAATAAAATTAAAATTAAAAACAGCGATAAAATCCGTTTAAATTAGTTTTATTTCAATGAGTAACATTCGAGTAAACGTAAGAAATCATTATAAATGTATTTGCAGAGGGTAGAGCCATCCGGATCTGATGGAAGGGTTGACCTGCAAAATATTTGTACCTGACTGGATAGCCAGCACCGTACATATGGTGTAAAACCCAGTTTATCCAATAATTTTAAGCTCAAAGGTCAACATTATGTTTGGACTGCACTGCACTATCAGGATCAGTTTAGTCACTTTGCGGTGTCAGGATAAAAAGGCACACTATAGACAGTTAGTTAGTTTTGTCTACATCATGAATGGGCAGACCGGACCGGGGTGAGCCACCATAGAAATGCCTGTATCATCAGGGTGGTGAATGTGGCATAGCCAGGGCAATGTTAAGAACATGTCTCGACTTAGGTTAAGTTCTGTGTGGTATTGCTTCTGTTTATGGGCAGGCGTGACGCTTTCCATCAGGTGAGCGCCGTGCTCGCCTCGACATTCAATCAAATAAAAAAAAAAATGTAACATTTAAAAGATCACTCTGCACTATATCACTGTTTTTTATATTCTCCATGCTTGTACAAAGGCTTTGCTAGTTTTAATAAAAAATCATACATACATACATCATTATAGAACACTATATTCAGTTAAAGTATTGCCATAACATGACAGCCTCCATGGCGCAGTGGGTGAGTAAACGAGACAAATATTTGTGTGATCCACCAAGAAGTGCTTCGGGTCTGGGTGTGGGTAGTTCCTGATATCCATGACACAAGACCCGTATCTCTTAATATGGGTCGGGACTATCAGTGTGATTGTTGGATGTTACCATTCATAACTCTTCAAAAGGTTTATAAGTCAACGTACTATAATATTTCTATCAGATTCAGTTGTGTATTTGGAGCAAAAATATGAAAAAACTAGTTGTATATTTTGAATAAAGCTCAACAAAATACATATATATGTGTACCATACGGTACTCAATGTTTTCAATAGATCATTTATTGCTAAACGTTATGCCAAAACTTAATATAGTATAAAATGAAGGCGCTTCCGCTGTCTGTTCGCTTAGATCTTTTAAAATATTCATCAGATTTAATGCCGTTTTCAGCAATAGATAGAGTGATTCATCAGAAGGTTTATATGTATATCACGCTATAACCCATAGGAGCAGGGCAGTAACATAAAGGTGAAACCGCGAGGGGCAGCTAGTTATATATAAAGTCCCATTTAGATGGAGAAAATTTATCGCATGAGAGACGAGATTATTAAAAGAAAACTCTAATTACTGCCTCGGTGGCGCAGTTGTATTGCGCACGCGGTACGACTACTATGGTGAGGTCTCGGTTTCGATCCCCGGGTCGGGTGAAAGTGATATTGAAATTATATATCACGAAATACTCAGTATCAGCCCGGAGTCGGGCGTATGTAGAGTAGGGCGATAGGCTCGCCCCATTTCATATCATGAGACGGAGATACGCTCGGCGAAAATTGGGTGTACTGGTTACACGTCTGCCTACCCCTTCGGGGATTACAGGCGTAAGTCCGTATGTATGTATGTACTATAATTTGCGAAGCCGTGTAACACAGTATGGAAAAGCGTGTTAAAAAAGAATTTATTTTTCCAACCATTTAAGCCGCATTGACACGAAGAGAGCTTATCATATATATATACAGCAGGTGACCCACATGCGCGTTTGCTGGGCTCTACTATAAAATAAAACAGACGCAGTGGTCGCATACGTGTGACTACATAGAATCACAACATTGCGATACAAAAATACAACATGAATTATTTGTTGAAGTAAATAAACAGTGCATTGGTTTTTCGTGTAAATAGTTAAGATAAATAATATTCATTTCTACGTAACAAAATAATTAATTTGTGCTCTTAAATACAACAATAAAATGATTTAATACAATATATTTATTTATTTAGTTCTCGTTTAATTAAGAAAACATTACTAATGATACTCATTTGGTAACAAATGTTTTCTTTATATTATTTCTTTAAATTTTAATTTTGCTACCATTTTCACATGGAAATGCCGTTTTGAAGTGTGCGAGACAAGAGGCCGACTCAATGCGACGGCGACGCGTCCGTTTTGCAAAATCTATAGCACGTTTTGAGGCATCCATCCGAGACTGAGATGGACGGCAGCACGGGTGGTCGGCCTCGTTGCTGCCGTTGACGCCGAGGGCGTCCTTCGGTGCTTGGGGGCTTCTGAGCCCCCCCATTTGGAGACGGGCCGCTAAGCGGCACCGCGCAGGGACGGTTCCGGCAGCAATCCTTGGCTTTTCCAAGGACACCCCGGGACCGCTCCACATGCGCCGAAGAAGGCCACCACGGGCTTTTGGTTGGTAGTTACCGGCATAGGGTGTAAATAGTGCTAGGGACTGGGCCCAGCAGTCGCCCGGATGTTTTCCATCTCCCTCGGGCGACTGAGTTCGCTGGGTCGTAAGGCCGGTAGAACCCAACATAATCGTTCCACCTCGCCCCCGGTGGGGCGGTAGCCATAAAAAGCTTTTCCCGCGACAAAAAAAAAGAAAAATAACCATCCGAGACAAGTCACCGCGACGGGCGACGGTTTCCATACAACTTTATGCAAAACTGATATGTCGTTATCCCCTGACTTACGACACGCGTCGCGGTCTTCGTCTCTTAGTTGCCTTAAGACAGGTCAACATAAGCTAAAATGTTCATAAACAATATTTCAGTTTCGTAGGTTTGAAATTAAGTTTTTATTCCTGGATTGCGCTAAACTTACCACCGTAGCGTAGGTGTAGCGTAGTCACTTTACCGAGCCAGGATAAAAAAAAGGAAATTCCCGGCAGACAGTCTCATGGATATTAACAACGAAACTCCAAAAGAGAAGCCAAGTAAAGACCTTTTAAAAATATTCAAAATGTCTGCTCTTTAGAACACAATAGAGACAATCACACTCAGAATAAGGAAGATCCTGTGCATAAATTGCGTCTCGACTTTTAATTGTTGAGTATCCCAAAATAATTCAAAATCTTTCCCTACATTCTTAAGAATTGTTATACCGCACACGGTGACCGAGCCCGGTTAGGAACCCGGGTATAGTAAATCATTTTAATAATTGATCCGGGTTGAAATATTCATGAAGTTCCAAGCTGAAGGTATACCCGGAGAAAAACGGATGAAAAATGTTTCGACCCCACCTAATATTTCACTCCATTTGACCGTTTTTGGCGATGGGATCTTTAAGTTTGTTTAATGTTATTTTTACGTGGAGTAGGTGGATATGTGTACACATTTGGATGATATTTATTGCTTCTTTTTTATGTCGTTTAGCTGTTTGAAACAAGAAAAATACTTTTAGCTTGTAGTTATTTTAACCGACCAACTGTCTGATGTCAACTTCTCTGAGGAGAAAACACATCGAGACCCGAAAATATTTATAGATGACATAAGCATTTGGCTCTGTGCGGCGATCAAACCCGCGGCCTCTCATTTCACAGCTGGGCACTCACCCACTGCGCCACGGAGGCTGTCAACAAATAGTGCAACTACGATTCATATTATTAACTATTTTAATGGAATTAAAAATAACCAATTAAATATAATTAAAAATTCCTAACACAATTAATCGGCCATACAAGATCCTCCAATATGAATCAAACCTTTTCTTCCTACAAACGTTTCAGAAAGCTTACTGGGAAGTGGCTTTGCAAATGTCATCTCAGACTCGGTCTCCAAGGAAATTTTGTAAGGAAATGCTGATGGCCAGAGCGACACAGACGTACGTGTCTCTGAATAAAATGCTGTAACATTAACTCGGGTCACTAGGGCATCTCTTATACCCTCAGCCATCGAGCTCGTAGCAAGAACCATTGAATTTTTGGACATAATTATTATGCCTTGTTGGCTAAAAGTTTCACGAAGTGTATTTAAATTATCTTTCGAACCAAAATGTTACCTGCATTTTTATATAAAATGTAATATTAAAAAACTTAAAAACCGACTTAAAAAAATTACATCTAAACTCTATCGAATGATTATGTTCGACTTAATCGAAATCGAAAACATATAAAAAAAAGCAAAATAAAACTTCGACGAATTGAGAAACTTTTTTTGACGTCGTTTAAAAATAACAATGCATTACAGTGATACAGTGTAATACGACTGCATATAATAATGAAGATGGCAGAATTATTTCATAGCAGATACCAGCAAAAGAGCTAGTGGCAAACTGATGGTATACTTATCATAACGAATACCAGAAGAATCAGGGGTGCGTTACCGATCTTAAAGGCATGGAAAAAGTGTTTTTTTTTTTTTATCCTGGCACGGCAAAGTGACTACGCTACACCTGATGGTAAGTGTAGCGCAATCCAAGAATAGTGTCGACCAACGATAAACAATGGGTCCATCGTTGGTCAGCAAGATCATGCCGGCCTGCAAAAGGGCCTAGGGGGAGGGGAAGGAAAAGGGATGGGAAGAGGGTTAGGATCAGGGGGCAAGCCCCCTGGGGAGAACCGGATATACACTAGCTGACCCTGGAACGCGACCTACACGAGGTGGGCCACTATAGCAGGTTTTAGCACCAGTGTACGGTGGTCGCTATCCGGTCGGATACAAGTAATTTATGGCCGATTTTAGACCACCTAAAATTTCGCTTACCACACGGAACGCAACAGCAAGCAGCTAGTTCACGTCAGTTCTCTGTGGAACAGTGATACTGCCCTGAGCCCGAGCCGACCTATTTATATTGTAAACAAAACCCTCTACAGCGTGGTTCAAAGAGAGATTCAGTGAGTATATTTTAATTTATACCTTTAAATCTGGATTATTGATACACTAATATCTGATTTTTAGACTAATATCTGATAATGATCTAGGAAACGACATATATATTCTCTAGGAAAGTTTCAAAATATCCTAAAAACAGCGAAGAAAATGATGTCTCAATTTTTGCAGCATAAACAAGAAATAATTTGATTCCGAAAATGAAGCAAATGAATATTTAATTTATGATTTGAATTACAATCACGGGCAAATTGCTTTTATATTTGATAGAATAAGGAGATGAATCAGCGCTCTTTTCACAATGTATTGGCTAAAATCAACATTGCCATGGTAAGCGGCAGGAATTAGTTGCGAGTTAACGCAAATCTAGTGCTGAAACTTTGTCTTACGATCGTGGTCTAATTAATAGGATTTAACCCTTAGCTAAAGTTAGTTCTATTATATTAAGTATAAAATTATATCATAGCCGACCTTGACCTAAATCGAGTAATTCACATATGAGGGACTTAGAATTTGTACTTAGTATTTGGTTTGAGAAACATGATTTATATATTTTTTTGCAGACGAACATATATGTGTGTGTATGTAGTGTATATATTTCTCGGACCAAATACTAATACATAACATTATCCGACCTGCGAATCGAAGCGGCCGGTCGTAAAAACTACAAGCCAAATCTTTCTGTAAGATGTGACAAAAAGTATATTCTGACCCCACTGCGAATGGGACAAGGGTAGGTGGCAGAAGATTATTGGTCTACTTTTTAGCTCCAACGTTTGAGACTAACGGAACAAGCATGTCAAATAATTTCTTTTAAGTTCCAACATATGAATATTTATTTTAACGACATAAACTTTTTAAAATTAGGGAAACTAAATGAAAATATTAATTTCGATCAATTTCTGTATGTATAGTCACAGAAAAGCCTTACATGTTGTTGTATAATTAGAGTATCCAAAAATATACATATTTTATTTGACGTTATAACACGGTCGGCTATCACTAGATAAAGAATGAGTTCCTTGGGAATCATATCACATTTCGTAACAACATAGGGACATAAAAACAAATAATCAACCCTTCCTTTTATATACTAATTCACACGACAGAATTACGACATAGCGTGCAAACGTGGTATATCAATAAAGAGGTTTACAAACATGTACATACATTACATGTAACAAGATATGTGTAATCAAATAGATGGGAGGGTTAAGGCGCAGGTGTCACCAAAATTCATCGTCTGTTTGTGTTGCTAATAGCGGCCTCGCACTTGGAAGGAAATCAACGAACGAATTTAATGTAAAGGCGGGATCAACCTTGATTAATTTTGTTGCGTGATTTTTTGACACATATGACTTACAGAAGGATCTAGGATCATTAAGCCTCAATTTAGCGCCAGTTAGCACTTCCTAGTTAAGAGTAGTCAAAACTACGTTAGTTTTAAATTGTGTTGGATTATCCATTATTAAATTAATTAATAATTAATCAACTCAATTTAACGATGAAAAAATACATCGTGAGGAAACCTGAGATTTTCTATTAACAATTGCAACGGAAGCATTATGCGTTTATTATAATTATTCAAAGTATATCTTCTGGTCCTAATAAATAAAATAAAATAAGCCAGCGTATTGGACTACGGCCTAATCCCTCTCATAAGTAAAGCAGGCCCGTGCCCAATACTAGCGTAGTATAAAAAAAAGAAAATCTGGCCATGGACAATATAAACAAGCCCTTATTGTGACAATGGATACGGAGGTATCGTTGACAAAGTTTACTGAGCCCCTGCTTGATATATAAAGCTGTTTATTATAGGCTGCATTTGACATGTCACCGCTAATGGAACAAAGTATAGGTTCATAATAACTTGACACCATGACCCGAATCACTTTCATAACAAACATTATAATAGGTGCGTGTTGAGTTATGTGGGCGCACTGTGTAATTGCCACCTTCAATGTTTATTTCCTTTCGAAATAATCCATCTATGTTCTTCACGCTATACCGTAATCTAAATACAGTAATACCCCGACTTACGCTACCCCGTTTTACGCGAATTCGGAGATACGCGGTTATTCTTTTTGATGGCCGCGCGCGTCAGCTCTCCTATTCCGCCATGTTAGTGGTCCGTTTACGACAGGTTCGAAGGTGTTCCGCGTTGAATTGTTTTACGTACGTTGTGTTTTATTGATAACCTCAAATTATGTCACTCAAAAGTGCATGCAAAGTTGTACCCCGACTTACGCGGATTCGACTTACACGGTTATAGCTCGGTCCCACCTATCGCGTAAGTCCGGGGTATTACTGTATATAAAACTCAAAGGTGACTGACTGACATAGTGATCTATCAACGCACAGCCCAAACCACTGGAGGGATCGGGCTGAAATTTGGCATGCAGGTAGATGTTATGACATAGGCATCCGCTAAGAAAGGATTTTGATAAATTCTACTCCCAAGGGGATAAAATAGGGGATGAAAGTTTGTATGAAAATCACGCGGGCGGAGCCGCGAGCAAAAGCTAGTTTTATTATATGATTACTTAAAAAGCGTTCCCAACGTCGTAACTTGCAAGACAAAATAGAAGTTTAATATTATTTCGCTCGCCACATAGTTTCACATTTCGTCGCTGTCTTAGTACTTGTATCAAGTTAGGTTATTACAGCATCAAATCAATAACTACGTAATATATGTTCCAGACCAACAATTTCAATTTCCAAGTTTGATGTGCTAGTGCCACGTCACTTTGCTACAATATATCTAAGTTTGAACTGTATTGAGATAGCATATGTGAAATTCCATCCAAATTTGTATTAGTTGGAGGACGTGCTTTTTTATCCTACATAATGAATTAAACAATCGAAAGAATCACAATATAATAGATATTGTTCAAAAATATATCAAGAACCCTCGTGCCAGCAAAAAAATAATTGGAAGAAGAACCAAGTAGAAAGTCTAGTCCGTAATAGAAGTTTGCATTTATCAGTCTAAAGTTATAAGAAAGTGTAGACTCTTTAAAGCGACTAGCAAGAGAACGAGTGGGTCATCTGTTGATTAGTGACTTCCACCACTCATAAACATCCATTTATTTTTATTCTCATTCTTATTGGTCAGTCATAAACTATGAGTAAATTGTATATTGTGTCATTGGCATCTAGCCAGCGAAAAAACTCTTTACCGATTTAGGCATTCCGGCCTAAGATTTTGTTCCGCGATTCTAATAGCTGATATAGAGCGGCTTTATTGCTAAGTCGTTCGGATGATCTGCAAGCCAACATCTTTATCTTCGAACATATATTAATTTTTGACTGTACTTGACGTTTAATTCTTCGGATATTTCACTCAACATACAAAGCTTTTACTCCACGTAACGTCAATTTTTGCGATGACTGGGTTATTACCACCCAGTTAACACTTTATATGTGTTTATGAATCGTTTAACTATTTCCACACATACCGTTCACAGCCCATCATTTAACTTTATTAATAGCTGTAGATAACAGACTAATCATAGATATTCTTATAGACAGCACAGCGTTGATTGCAAACAATACTATAAAGCCACACCGTATACATTTATTTGCTTCACAATTCAAAGCTTTATATCGGCGACTGGTACAGATCAATTCGGGAACTAAGCCAGTCAACGAGAGCTATGTCCCATAGTGGGACGTATATAGAACGATAAAATAATACACGATACAAGATTTACAAATAGGTACCCATTTCAAGTCGAATCTCATTCTGTAGCGGCCATAAACTTAAACGCCCTCTAAAATCTATCGGCGAAAAGTCCCCGAAACTCTATAAACTTGAATTATGACTGCGCCAAGGATTTACGTTGAGGAGATTGACTTTATTCGTTAGCCCATTTCCAGTAAGGGTGGCTATTAAAGAAGTATTCTTCACAAATGGTGTTATCGCCGGCGAGATAAAGCGACAGAGCTGCCCGACTTATACCAACCGTATTGTATTTAAAACCCGTAATTATTTCTGTCCGGCAAAAAGTGCAGGACTTATTATAATTACCTCCATATATATACCATTTCTTTTATTCGTCTGATGAACGAGACGATCAGGTCGCTCGCTTGATAGGAAGTGCAACGACTCTTGAATAACAGATGCAACACTACTCGGAAATTTGAATTATAAATTATGGCTCGCACTATGCTTGTCACTCCGAGAAGCCCAGAGAAATAAGATGTTGCGTTTCATAATTTCCAGTAATTTTACTAGCTTCAATGTCCTTCAAACCGGAATACAATAGTGCTTAGGTACACACCGTTGCTTGGTGGGAGAAACAGGTATACCTGACTACCCCAAACGGCCTCTCGCATACTAGGGACCATTAGGGGGATATATTACATTACGAAAACATTTTATCTAATAAACTGCGCTTGATTTATGAAAAGTATTGTCATAGAATCGATATACATATCACATTTATTAACCATACATAACCTCTGCCGCGGCTCCACCTGGTAAAATTGTATTTCTTACTAAAAACTTAACTCACTTTTATCACAATACTGCACTATACGTAAACGGTAAATGCGTTTAAATTCACCTGAAATCAAAGGACAAATTATTCCCACAAATTAATCTTCTAAATATTGGGTAGGGTAATGAACTAAATTATCGTAAGTTTGTTTGTTTTTGTTATGCTTTCACGTCAAAATCACTGAACCGATTTTGATAAACTTTGGTATATAGATAGAGCCTGAATGTGTGGTTTTAGGTAGTAATAAATGGTGTGATTAAAGGTAGTGAAAAGTAGTTTCAATAGGTTATACACACGTGCGAAGCCTTAAACAAAAGCTAGCATATTGATACATCAAAGTTGCTGCCAGAAAAATACTTAATGTTTATGGCTGAAATGACCACGAGCGCTCCGTTAATTGGGACTTGGTTTGTATGGAGTAGACATGACTAGACATCACCATCTTGGGTTAATCGACAAGACCCACAGAAATGGCCATAAGTTGAACCTCTTTTTCTGACTACGTGTAGACCGATTTGAGTGCGGTTTTTTTTTGCTGAAAGCATGTGTTATCGAGATAGTCATATACTAATACATATATTTGAAGAAAATCTACCGGGTATAAGGGAAACGCTCCGACAATGAAAACATGTGTTATTATTGTACTGCATTGGAGAAACCGATTCGAGATAGCCCTAGAATTTCAGGTATGAGGAATTCTGTTTTATCACGATTTCGAGTCTTAATCTCGGATTAGGTTCCGAAGCAAACAGTCCTAAGAACTAGTTTTTATGCACTTGCGTAATATTTCCTCCTATAATTTTTTTATTCTAAACTGATCATTTATGAAAAACTATAAATAAAACAGCATACGCACTTATCAAAAGAAATCGCACTTTTCTTCTATGTAAATACAAAAAAGGGTTGCGTTGAACGTAAGGCAGTGGAATCAAGAACGAATACAAGCTAAATCATAAGGCCCTATTCGCTAAATCATGCAATAAATTATCGAACATGAAATATTCAAAACGCCTTACATACGGCGGGGTGTAAAGAACAATGGGTAACTACACCTTACGGTCTTACTATTTCCTATAGGGTTGTCAACGTAACGATTATTTACTTGTTTTTATATATTTTGAATTGTAACCTAATGCTACTTACACAGTCAGTGACGTGATGTAATTGATTATAATATGTTAATATATTATTTTATATGTAACAGCAAATCATTATAAACATTACATTAATATAAAATACAAGACATAACGAAATTTAACTAACAATGAGCCCGCAATTTTTATTTTTATTATTGGTATGAGCGAAGGTGGATGTGCTATGGCGACATCTACTGTCTCACTCACACGCGTGCACCGCAATGGCTATTAAAGATGGTGGTGTCTGTCATTAGACAAGACCTCTTCCATTACATATAACTTATTTATATTTGGACGGATTTATGAAGATCTTTCTGCAACAGAATTTAGGTAACGTACATTATTAATAAAAATAATTAAAAATACTAATAAATACACCCAACAGTCAGACACATAGTCTTGATACAAGTCCTCTGTCGTGGGTATCAGGACCTACGAGAGACTTTCGATCTCACAACACCCAGACCCAAATATTTGTGGATCAATCAAATGTTTGTCTCGGTGCGGGAATCAAACCCGCGGGCTCTTGCTTCACAGCCGGCTGCTAGCCCACTGGGCCACGTAGGCTGTCTCAATAAAAAAATCAAGTCAGCGTCCCTAGTCCCACCTAGAAAACACCTTTGTTATTGATATGTCGAAATACTATTTTTTTCGTAGCGATTTACGGTATGAAACAATCGTTCATCCAAATTATTTTTGCAGAAAACATTTTTATTGTGTGTTCAAATTAAGCGAATATCCGATTACAATTAAGAGCAATAAAATTTAATACGAAATTCAACGAGGCTTTACGGCGAAAATAATTAGAAGTGAATTTTAATTCATTTGAAAGCTGCGTGCAAAAAATATTTCTAAAACACAAGACCAGTGCGAATAGAATTCATGTCCTGAGGTTCCGTACAGAGGGGAAACATAACTATGCAGAGGAAAAACAGTTTTCTCTTATACATAGGTCTACATTACGGTCGATGTTCCAACTATAAATGTTAGTTTGTAATCTTATTTTATTTTTTTTACTTATACCGATATCTTGCTCCTTTCCAAATA
The DNA here is from genome assembly GCA_949126905.1 of Amorpha juglandis. NCBI lineage: Eukaryota > Metazoa > Arthropoda > Insecta > Lepidoptera > Sphingidae > Amorpha > Amorpha juglandis. Next base: position 7,472,358 of record OX421380.1, read on the forward strand.
TCACAATTTTATGGCAACATGTAGTACTACTCTAATAGTACCCTAAGCAGGTTTTCATAAGTGAGTTTGCGAATATCAAAATATATGACTTAAATGGCTATATATCTTTTGATTTCGTTGACTTAGAAGCTTGATTTTTTTTCATCTCCATGGAACTGTAGATCCTACGTATTTAATACTAGCTTTCCCCCGCGGCTCCGCCCGCGTGATCTACTCTTTCCGAGATAAAAAGTAGCCTATGTTACTCAGTGATAATGTAGCTTTCTAACGGCAAAAGAATTATTGATTCGGTCCAGTAGTTTTTAGTTTATTCGTTAAGTACAAAAATACAAATCTTTCCAATATTATAAAGATATAATATTAGTGTAGATTAATTTCAACGTGATAAGTCTACTATTTACTGAAAATAGGATTTTGACAGACGGATGACAAATTGATCCCTTATGAGTCCCATTCTTTCTTTTTGAGGTACGGAACCTTAAAATGTGAAATTATAGTAAACATATTTCATGAGTCTATTTCGTAGAGCGCTATTCGCCTCGAATACGTAATGAAATATCAAAAACACATTCATAACTTTATCACGTAAGCAAAATAATTTATCTTCCTATATTAGCTTTGTTTCCTTAGAAATAATAATTAATGAATTATATTTCTTGTGAGACTGCAGCGATAGCTCAGCGGGGAGTGGTACGGACTGTCGAGACGAAAGTCGTAGGTTCGAAACCAGCCCCAAAAGCATACACCTCTGATTTTTTTAAGTTATTTCTATATTAATTGTTGATTATCGCTTGCTTTAACGGTGAAGGAAACATCGTGAGGAAACCTGCATACCTGAGAACTCGATAAGATTTCTCAAAAGTATGTGAAGTCTGCCAACCCGCATTAGGCCAGCGTGGTGGACTTAGGCCTATTCCCTCTCATTCAGTCGAGGAGGCCCGTGCCCAGCAGTGGGACGTTATAGAATACAGGGCTAGAAAAAAAAACAAAAAAAAACTTGTGACAGATGAATTGTACTATCTAATCTTTTGGTTTTGGGCGTGGTTTTAGGTTAACGTGCCATAAAAATTATATTTAAAACATGTTTAGTATATTTACTTATTTATTCTTATTATTTCGCATGCTGTGGCTTCTAAAGGTTATTACGTAAGTTGCTTCAATGTTATTGTATTATTATGTAGTAATGTAATTAACACTGATTGTCCCAGATAAAAAAAATGCTTGATTCCGGCTATTCGTTCCCTTATTGTTGCGGCCGTAGCGGGTTCTGGGGGTCCGACGATTGTGATTGTGATAGGAGGGAGGGGTGGATTTAGGCCTCTGGAAACCTCAAACGAACTGCAGCAGTAAGCTGTCATTTGACATTAGTTTGCTACACTACTACCCCGGTAGTCACTGGCCATTTTAGTCCACAGTATGAGTCCGCCACCCCATAACCCTCTACCTATAATGTATGTATCAGAAGACATGAGTATACATTAGTTAAAAACGCATTACAATACACTATGGTTCATAACATAACCATCAATGCTCTACGCATTACCGCAGAACGAAAGCACATGCACGTTTCAATTGGATACAGTTCTTTTGAACATTCTCCAAACAATTTAATATTTCAAAAGTACACAGGTAACCCTATTTGCCGTCACTTCGATTTCGATCCGGTGCTTCGGGCGCGTTAATTCTCAGTTATTCGATCACCGCTCCACTGGGCTCACTGATCGTTAATTAACTATTTTTCGCACCACAAGTTTCCGGAATTTAACAACAATATTGTGAGATTTCAATTCATATTTTCTGCAACTTTATCAGTTTTAATGTTGTTGCAGATTCTATTTATGGTATATATTGTAAAATTGTGTGTTATTCGCATAAAGTTATGTGTCTCTACAATCGCATTTTTTACGAATTACGATAAATATCTAACAAATTTCCGGCCGTCTGCGCCTTATCATCAGTGAAGGGAAAAAATAGTAAATAATCTAATGTAATAGATCTCATTAGATCATCATCACATGTTGTAGGTATTTTATAAATCGACAAAGATTGCTGGACATAATAAAATTTGAATCGTATATGGTTTATCTCCACTAAGATCTTAAGTTAGAAAAGTAATGGTTTTAAATAGAACAGTTTTAACGTCCATACCGTTAGTGAAATTAAAGTTATATTAGAGACCTTATTTCACAACTTAAATATGAATTGTAACCGCCACATAATGCATGACGGCTATTTTAGAAAAGACCAATTTGATATCTATACATTTTCCCGAGTACATTAACAGCGTGAAGACTCTATAGTTTAGTCTTAAATTTTTATTTGATAGTGTGTGATATAAATGATTGTATTTTTATATTGGTTTGGTTTAGTTATCTTGGAAGTTACTAATTAATATGATTTTACAAAAATAGACATTACAATGTTTGATAATAAAAGGTAATAATGCAATGAATTAAAAAATATGGTAATCATAAAAAGAGACGACGGTCCCGTGGTACTCGATCGAGTCCCGTGGCCTAATGACAGACAGTGGATCGATCAACCACCCACCCGTACCCGGTAAATTGAATTCTAATTTTCAATTTTAATAACAATGGGTACAAAAGATTTGAGTGTTACCAGAGGAACTGCGAGATTACAACAGAAGAATCCCATAATATCTTTGCCATCTCATGTCTATAATTCAGGCGTTTATGGATTCCATAATGTATCCCTAGACACATATCTTATTCTAAAAAAGAATCAATGGTAATTCGGTTATATCTTTTACAGCATAAGGTTGCATACGATTTACTATGTCCTGATGGTAAATGATCATCACAACCCACGGAATTCACGACATATTCGTTGATTATTTACTTATTTAATTACAACGTGCGTTAGGTGATTGTTATTATTCATTAATACTTTTTTTTGTTGCCAGCGTTATAAATTGATAACTGTAATTTATATTTTTTATAATATTGCATATTACCGGTATTTACTTAACATCTTTAGTCTATTATGAAACATTCGCTATATGTGTTCGAGTTTTCGATACGAAACCATCATCATGAGCTGCCCGGGATACAAATTTGAGCCCGATGTGGCGATAGGTTCGCTACCCATCGAATTCCGGGTCGGATATAAACTCAGTGAATCGTGTGTGTACATCGATGTAAATGTCGTAAAATCGTATATTCTAATATTCCATAAAAAATGCGCATTATAAGTCGCATTCCCAGTCAACGTCTTAACCAAGTCAACGGAGCAGTTTTTGGCGTTCGACAGAGCGGGTCGCAATGCCCTCCTAAGGGGCGGAGGGGGCAGGCGGGTAGAAGCGAGGCAATAAGTGCCCCCTTCTATTTCACCGGCACTTTAACTCGGGTGCACTGATTTGATAACACCGTTTGTTTCAAGAGCCTCTCGCGATGGCCATCATTTGAAGACCGTTTTTTATAAATAGAAATTCGCTGACTCCGGAGTTGAAAGCGTTTGAATTACGTACAAGCAATTTGATTATTTCGAGTTTTGCTTTTCCTTTTTATTGAGATACTGAAACGTAATTAGACGTGAGCGTCGCATCAACGTTTTGATATAAGCCAATAACTTTAATTATAAAAATTTGCCGTCTAATATATGAACAATCTAGCGTTTTTCGCGACTCCTCCCGAAACTTCTTAATAATACCAAGTTTCAAGTTTTCTTGTGGCTGCATACCGAATTAACTTTCTTAATTTTACCTATTATTAATTATATATTAATTTAACTTAAAATTAACCTTCAACATAAAAATATCCGCATTTTTCTAATGTCTTTAACGGTTTGGGCTGGGCTACTTCTATTAGGTCATTCGCGTGCGAGAAGTTCTCTGGGTTTATGAGACTTAAAATCTTATGTCTCGATGTAGCAAATGTAGTCCAGTGCAGTCCATGCATTCAAAGTAATGTGTGCTGTAGCTTCTTTAAATGAGTTGTCGTGGCGCTTGGACGACCGACTTACTTGTTTCATCTGAATGATGACTGCCATCTAACTAATAAAATAAGAAATGTTAAAAAAATCGACACAAATTGACACAATACATTCTATTATATATCTATATTGTTATCGTGGTCCATGATAAGGAACGTATGACGGAGTCACTGAACCGGCTTATGGAAATCAAGGCTGTATGTAGTCTTCGTTAGACTAAAAACTTACGTATAACTTACTTTCCAACTTCGACTCTTCTTTGAAAAATAAGTAATTCGATCTTTTACGTAAAGGAATATAGGTCTTAATCCAAATGGATTGACAAAAAAGGATTTTTTAAAACGAGTTAGATACATTTGTTCCTTATTTTATTCAATTTAGGTCTCTTCGGCTTTCGAAGAGCTTGCAAATTCTTTGGATTTTTCGCCTTATACTGGGCAAAATTATTTTGATTTTGATATTTGACGTATTTGGTGTCATTAACAACATACAAGTCCTATCCTTTTTTTTCCTGCGGTGTTCCTCTCTCTCCCTAACTTCGACCACCACGAGGTACGCAATACAGTCTCCACATCCAAGTCCTATCCTACTACATAATGTCCCCGCGCAATATTATTACCGATTTTGTATTGGTTTTCCTTAATGAAAATAAAATTGAAAAATCATAAAATAATAAAATCAATATCTCGAAATAAAACGTTATACTCCTTTCCTCTTGCAGTTGTGTAAAAAAGTGGCATGTACTCGTATTAAATATTTTTAAAATCTTATAACAATTCTTTCTTTCTTTCTTTCTGCCTTGCGTTATCCCGGCTTAGTGCCAGGGTCCGCCTTCCTACTTAAACGCCTCCACTTCGCCCGATCTTGAGCATCCTCTATAGTGCGACCATTGGCTCTCAAATAAAATAAAATTATAACAATACTTTACAGAAATTCACAGTCTGAATTTCCTAATTATCCAGTCCCTTCTAAATGTCTACACTATAACATTCCCTTCAAAACATAGTATAAATATTTTTACATTAAATACTATAAAATCGTCACGCTTCTCATGAATTACATTTATTATTTTAGATTCAGTGTAATCGGGTAATTTACACTTAACTAAACTCATATTCCCTGGAGTGTTTTTCTTGATTCTGGTTACCAGTCAGCAACGAAAAAAGTCTATAATATGAAACGATCTAAAGCAAGTTTTTCCTGTTAGATTGATAGGAAAAAAACATCAGTTTGGGAAAATAGAGCATCGTAATAAGGGTTACAAATTTAGATTGCAAGACACCAATAAAGAATATCCCTAACAATCTTAATCGAAGACAAGTCCACCAAGTCAGCATAAGACAGGATAATATTCACACTCTGAAAAAGTATTTGACGGTTGGTTTATGACTTTTTAAAAATGGTACCCTAGGAATTTACCCACTGATCCATAGCCCAAATATCTTTAAGTAGACAGGAGAGTTATTGATACTTGTACCCATAGGACAGGGACCACCGTACACAGGATAAAGAGAGGTCAAAGTGTCTCGACAATTAACGAGCATTATTCTGGTGACCGTTGAAAGACCCAACGTCTCTTTCTGTATTACATGTTTTTTTATTTAATGGAATGACGAGGCGAGCATGTCGCTCGCCTGATGGTAAGCGCCCACACCTGCTCATAAACAAAAGCAACACCACACAGAACTTTGAATTATAAAGCACTGCATGGCACTGTACTGCGCTCGTCACCCCGAGACATAAGATGTTTAGCCGCATAATGCCCAGTAATTTCACTGACTTCACTGTCCTCCAAACCGAAACACAACAATGTCTGAACACTGTCGCTTGGTGGCAGAAATAGACAAAACGGTGGTACCAACCCAGACGGCCTCTCGCATACGAGGGAACTACCACCTTTTAAAATATATAGAATGCAGTAGAGTTATCGACAATTATCTGTTATTAAATTTCCCGTGGCAGATTAAAAATACTCCACTAACGTCCTAAATCTTGATGTTTAAAATCAACTTGTTTCGTAAAAAATGACGTCAGCTTAAGCAAATCCATTAAGCTATAAACATATACACTGCCGTAGTAGTTGAAGTTATCCCACCTGCCCTTATCCCACACGCAGTGGTGTCGGCGTAACATGTTTTTAACGCATGCTACAGAAAGATTTAGCTTATAGTTTTTAAAACCAGCCGCCTGCCTGAAAGCAACCCCTTTGGGGTGAAAACAACCCACCCGAAACAAACATGGACCACACAAACATTAATTTGTCTCGGTGCGAGCATCGAACCGGCGACCTTTCGCTTACACAGCCGGCTACTCGCCCACCGCGACGCGGAGATATCAGAAGTCACTCTATATAAATGAACCAATTAAACAGCAATATAATTTGCCCTCTGAATGCTCATTGTATGAAAACTGTAACGTAGCTGTACAAATGTGACCCAACCGCTCAGCTCAATATGAGGCTGCTAGAACCAGAGCGGCCTAACTGCATTTTGATGACTTTTGACCTATTAGTATTTTCATAATTTAAAAATGTTAATCTACAAGACCAGACTGGCCTAAAATTGGTAACATCATCTAGATGGCAGTACAAGTCCATTTCGGCGGTGGTTTAAATTGACGAAAATACAAATAGGTCAAAAGTCATCAAAATGCAGTTAGGCCACTCTGGTTCTAGCAGCCTCATATATCCTCTTCAATTTTACACGTCTGTATTTATTTGCTGAACTTTACCGATTGTAGATTTACTGACCTACATTCTGAACGTTTTCAATACATTTTCAATGAATGAAGTTTGTTTTTGTTATGCTGGCGAGTGCGGATATATGGGCCGATGAATTACTGTATTTATTACTATATTTGCAAAAAAACTCAGCGGTGGTAAAGATCTCTTTCATGTTTTAATATTATATACTTAAATAATTTAAAACACCATTTTTTTTTATTTTGGCTCGGCAAAGTGACTACGCTACACCTGATGGTAAGTGAAATCCAAGAATAGTGTCGACCAACGATAAACAATGTGTCCATCGTAGGTCGGCAAGATCATGCCGGCCTGCCAAGGGGCCAAGGGGGAGGGGAAGGAACAAGGGATGGGAAAAGGGTTAGGATCAGGGGGCAAGCCCCCTGGGGGGAAACGGATATACACTGGCTGACCCTGGAACGCGACCCACACAAGGTGGGCCACTATGGCAGGTTTTACCACCAGAGTACGGTGGCCGCTATCCGGTCGGATACAAGTATCCTCCCACAGCTTTTTTACACGTCAATAATAAATGAATTACATTGAAATGTCTCCGCCGAACCCTCTAATTACAGGGTTAACATCTCCTACATTTAAACGGCTCTAAATTACGTACCATACTTGATAAGCATATTAAGTTTTCATATGCGTTGCTATGGCAAATACACTGACAAGTAATAAAAACAGAAAAGTTAGAATAAAGAGGTTATGGATCCCTCGGTGTGCGAGTCCGACTTAATATTGAATTTAGTATAATATACTACAATAGCCTTTAAAGACCAAATCGCTTAACATTTATTTTCTTTTTATTCACTCTGTCATAATCACCTCATTGGTCGTGGCTGCGTACTTAAGCTGAGAAACCAGTCCTATACTGGATTCAAATCCGATGTAAGATTGATAATAAAATTTAAAAAAAATCGCATATTTTGCCCGGGACAAGATTTTGTGCCGAATATAGCGATGGGTTCGCTAATACCACGACGCAAAGCTGAACGAACCGTGGGGTACCAGGTGCACCACTGCCTACCGCTTCGGGGGTACGTGCGATAACTTCCTACTAATATTATAAACGCGAAAGTTTGTAAGTATGGATGGATGGATGTATGTTTGTTACTCTTTCACGTAAAGACTACTGAATGGATTTTAATGAAACTTACAATAATATAGCTTATACATCAGAATAAGACATAGGCTACTTTTATCCCGGAAAAAGCAGATCACGCGGGTGGAGCCGCGAGCAAAAGTTAGTATGTAATATTTTTTAACCAATATGTAAAAAGAGTGAAACGTTTATCTACATGTTGGGTCAAACAAGGAAAAGCAAATCAAATGTAGGTACATACATTTTCTATGTGTTACAGATTTTTATTTTCACGCATTATATTTTCGTCCATCGTTTAACGTGGTTCAGAATGCATTTCAATAATAATATCCTTTATGTAACGAGGACGGCAGTCAGTGAGTTTACTTGCGTGTTGCTAATTGCCGGCCGGCGCTGCCCCTACTCCAACTGAAAATAGATTGGCCTTTTGCACAATGTCCTAGCAAGTATTTGTAAATGTACCATATCAATTAACGCACGACAAAATATCTTTCATTATTGTGTTAAATATGTATATTTGTTTTCATGTTGTTTCGAACGAACGTTTAATTAATTTATTATTATTATATGAATTTGCAGGAAGTCGCTGGATGTAGGCCGTTTCCAACAGGTCGGTCTGGAAATCTTTGGGGGAGGCCTATGTTCAGCAGTGGACGTCTTGTGGCTGATGATGATGATGATACGAATTTGTAATTAATTATATTATTATTGTTGGATAACTTCCGTTATAAGTAATTAACTTAACCTACAAAATAATCCCAATGCTACATGAGACTTTTGGGACGAAATAACAAATAATGTTGTTGAGTCAGAAAAATATATCCGTAAGATGAAATAAAAAAAGACATTTATAGAATACCTAACTTACACTTAGTTCGATAGCCTTCTATACAACTTTTTTTTAATTACATGATTAGCTATGGTTTTGAAACTGAATGATACGTAGTACTATTAGATGTTTTATGGAAATGACATGACAATTACAATTAGAAAAAAGAATCGTACTATGCGACCTCATCAATGACCGTTTTCTGTAGTACGAGAATTTTCTATATTTAAATGGGGCTTTACGGTAAAAGACTGGGTTCGAAAAAACAACTTCAGCGCAATTGCTCGTCTTGGTACTGCATCACTCAATTCTAAATTCAAAGATCTTCAACACACAACCCTGCAACATTTTAATTTAAATACCCATTTGCGTCAAGTCGTCTGTGAGCTAAAGTAAACGAATAGCTGCTTCGAGTTCTAATATATGGAGAAGCTACGTTTTAGCTCCTATTCGACCTAATCACGTTCCAACCGACTAAAGCACGGCTAGGCCATTAATGAATGGATGAAACTAGATGTAACCACGCCGCATTGGCTCATAAATACCACGTTGGGATTGTTTACATTTGTGTAAACAATCCCAACGTGGTTCCCAATTCGGTTTTGACCAATAATGATTTCAGTGGTAAATAATATCGAATCGTAAAAATGAGTGACAATGCTTAATAGATTCAAAATAGTAGCTACCTCGTATGTGAGAAGCCGCCTGGGTTGGTACCACCGCTTTATCTATTTTTGCCGTAGCAGTGTAAGCACTGTCGTATTTCTATATATTAAAAACAATGAAATATATTAAAAACAATGAAATTACTAGGCATTATCAGACAACTTACGTCTCGGAGTGACCAACACAGTCTAATGCCCTGCAGTGCTTTGTAAAAGTACTGTGTGGTGTTGATTCTGTTTATGAGCATGGCCCTTAGCATCAGGCAAGTTAGGTCTGCTCTGCTCGTTAGGTCAGTCAGACTAGTAAATATAAATTCAAATAGATTTTTGGAATACATATATTTTTATAGCAGAAAGTCATTAATTCTAGTGGAATCGTGGTCCGGTCTTATAGGAAACGAATAGACATTTAGAAATATCTAGCTTCCGGTTATACCATTGAACATATGAAACGCAAAGCGTAGCTGCTACTTTATTTCTGAATTCCTAGTGAATTTCCGTTAGACGGTGATACTATCCGGGTCGAGTCAGCCAATCAAATTAAATCCTTTGTTCAATAATTAGGCCGCCAGAGGCACTTATACATGTCAAGTTTAGAATTTACCGGCTGCTATTTATTCTCAATTCAAAATTGGCTACATCATGGCATTATCACTTAAACTTAACCACTAAGTTTGCACTAGCTTACATATTTTTCACATAATAACTATATCTCGACATAATGCTAAGATTTTATAGTTTGAGCGATAACCTCAAACTTGTTTAAATGACTTTAAATTATGATATTAATTAAAATTGGTCATTGGAATATTTATATTGGAAAAATACTAAATATAAATACCGTGCTTTACGCTTCAAAATTAAAAGAACAAAAAACTTAAGCGATATCGATATAGATGTAGAAATGTTGTAGAGTGGTAGAGCCACGCTGTTGACAGTTTAGTCTACAGCACGAATGGGCTGGCTCGACCGGGTCGTTACCACTGTCTCACAGAAAACCGACGTAAAGTAGCGGCTTGCTGCTGCGTTTCGTACGGTGAGTGAAATATCCGGAAGCCCAAATCCCCTCCCCTTCCAAATCCTTAATTATCCCTTTCCTTTAAGGTCGGCAACGCGCCTATGATTATTTTGGTGGTGGGCGTACATGGGCGGTGGAGATCACTTACCATCAGGTGACCCACTTGCTCGTTTGCCGGCCTATGCTATAAAAAAAAACGCAGATTTTGAATATATTAGGCATATAAAAATAAGTTTTAAAGTATACGTTCGGGATTCTTATTTTTTATCATATAGTACTAATATTGTTATATCTTTATGTTAGATCATCGCCCTTATAGACCGGTGATTTTCCAATTTGAAACATAATTAAATTATAGTAGAATCAAACCCATTGTAAAAGGAAGAGAATACAACAAAATTGATAGGAAAAATAAATTAACGGCGATCTGAGGTCGGGAAGTGGGAAGGGGGGGGCTTTTAAGGGTAAAAAACGGTTTATCTCGATTTCCGGAAAAACTACAAGTCCTATGGAAAAAAGTTAAATCGCAAAGTTGTAGGTAATAAAAAGATCTACAACTTTTGTATACACACTTTCTTCACATAACCTCAAAATATATGTGAAAAATTCAAATAACCAAGTTTTTTGTTTTTATTTTTATCTATTATAATAAATCATTTTTTTCACGAAATTTGGTGAAAACTTACCTTTTTGTATCCCAAATACACTGTAATTTTTTTGATTTAAAATATTTATTTTTGCACCTTATTTTGCCTTAATATCGAAAAAGCAGCCTAATTTTCAAACGAAAATTCTCACGTCAAAATATGAGCTTTTTTAAAAAAGTTTGTTGGTTTCTTGTTCATTGAATTCTCTACTTTCTGATGGTGTAAAAAAATATATACATTACTATGGTAAATGTGCTCAGAAAATGCAAAGAAACGAACTACTAAATAACAGGTAGTAAGGCCCAGACCCACCTAGCCCCTTCCCCACTTCTTTATGATGGGCTAAAATTTTCCGTAGATCACTCAGGTATATAAGTTATATTAAAATAACAATAAAGAGGCATCTACGCATATAATTTAAAGAAGATTCTACAACTTACTCAAAATATTGTAGATATGTCTTATTAAATATTAACTTATAACTTTACATTTTCTGAGCACATTTACCATAGTAATGTATATATTTTTTTACACCATCAGAAAGTAGAGAATTCAATGAACAAGAAGCCAACAGACTTTTTTAAAAAAGCTCATATTTTGACGTGAGAATTTTCGTTTGAAAATTAGGCTGCTTTTTCGATATTAAGTCAAAATAAGGTGCAAAAATAAATATTTTAAATCAAAAAAATTACAGTGTATTTGGGATACAAAAAGGTAAGTTTTCACCAAATTTCGTGAAAAAAAATGATTTATTATAATAGATAAAAATAAAAACAAAAAACTTGGTTATTTGAATTTTTCACATATATTTTGAGGTTATGTGAAGAAAGTGTGTATACAAAAGTTGTAGATCTTTTTATTACCTACAACTTTGCGATTTAACTTTTTTCCATAGGACTTGTAGTTTTTCCGGAAATCGAGATAAACCGTTTTTTACCCTTAAAAGCCCCCCCCTTCCCACTTCCCGACCTCAGATCGCCGTTAATTTATTTTTCCTATCAATTTTGTTGTATTCTCTTCCTTTTACAATGGGTTTGATTCTACTATAAATTTGTTTCTATTTTTACCATTTTCAACCGGATAATCACCCGTCTATTAGTATTGCCGAAGCGCAAAATTAAAATCATAGAATTAAATCTTAGACTTATCCTATCGGCTTTTATACTTATAAACGCTGTTCGAATATAAAAGTAATCCGAGCCAAATCTTTCCAAACACTTAGAGAATTTACGATATTACCTTCACCGTTAAAACAAGTGATAATTATCAATTAATACACATCATTGGCACGCTGAAGTGGAAGTGGGCCGGTCATGTCTGCAGACGGACAGATGGTCGGTGGAGCAGACAGGTGCTAGAGTGGAGACCACGTTTAGGCAAACGTAGTGTAGGGCGCCCGGCTACACCAACCAACGACTTGAAAAAGATGGCAGGTAGCGGATGGATGCGGGTTGCCCAAGACCGGGATGGTTGGCGCTTACTTAGGGAGGCTTACGTCCAACAGTGGACGGCAATAAGCTGAGATGATGATGATGAATACACACATAACTTAGAAAAGTCAGCTGTGCATACTCTCAAGGCTGGTTTTGAACCTGCCACATTTCGTCTTGATAGTCCGTGCCATTCTCCACTGAGCTATCGCTACTTTGCCGGCCAAAATATATATATAAATACAAATGTGTTTTCAATAAAATAAAAAAATTGTTCGTGTCAGGGTGACGATCGAAGCTACCAATTACCCCTACCTTGACATAGTTACAATGTACATATCAACAAATTCAACTTAAAAATGTAAACATTAATATGACGATTACACGTAAATGAATTTTTAATCATGCTAATCTTCCTCAGTCAGAAGTACCAGTGCTTTAAGTGGGTCGGCCCGGATGGGGTTTACATAGAAATATTTATAAGGCTTAAACACAAAAACTGGTCTTTACTTACACGGGGTAAGTAAAATTACATTCCGTCTCTATCTATACAGACACAAAAGAAAGGGATAGACACATCTTTGTCATGTAAATATGAGTAATTAAAAGGGATAAACCTCGTTTACCGGAAAGTTTTAAAGCCTTCGCCTCTGAATGAAGTTTTAATCCTTATTGAGTTGGTAATGTGTGCGTTGAGCGAATCCTTTTTGAATTTATCTTGCGGAGGAGACACGATGGCCTACATCCCGGGGCGGGCGTGTTTTCATTTCGGATTTACTTCAAGTTGGCGCGAAATCCGACCAGCTGCGCTATTCCAACAGGATATTTTCTTTTCCTCCATCGACATGCGATTTGACGGCTGGCTTTTGTGATTTAAAAAGATTTGCATACGCAAAACCGCTTACAGTTCTGTTAAAGTGCACCTTACGGTATACGAACGATGACTTACAACTTACATTAGTACTTACATAGTGTTCAGGAAAGCATACATTTCTTACTACTCGTATTTTATACAAATCGTGACGATTTAAAGGCCTTTTTCCTCCCACGGCAAAGTGACTACCTGAAGAATAGTTTAGTCCGAATATAATGTTATGCGTCTAAAGACATTACGTCAGAATTATGCCGGTCTCAAATGACTGATATACCGGCTGATCTCGGAACGCGACTCGCCCAAACGTGTCACTATGGCAAGGAAGTAGCAGGCTGAGAAACGAGAGTTCAATTCCCGACCCGAGACAAATTTGTGTGATCCACAAATATACTTTGGTGGGTCTAGGTGTTGTGAAACCGTAAGTCGCTCGTAGTTCCTGATACCAACGATATAGGTTAACCTAGAGGGACCAAGAGTATGTGTGTGATTGTTGGGTGTATTAATAATCTTTATATATATTTTCAACATGTGTACGATGGTCACTATCCAGGCAGGTATAAATACCAAAAGTGTGAGGCAACTCTTATATAGCATATAGCCTTGAAAAGGATAAATATGTGGCATAGAATGACATAAGACCCTGTATTCTCGTACAAACAGGCGAGAATATCACAGACTAGGTGTCATTTACGAGGACACTTCATAATATGATTCGTATTTTCAAAATGCATGCCGCGGCCACGTGAATGACAGTTTGTTATTTAACCGTTTTCAGTAATGGGCTTTACATATAGTATTATTTAAGTCCCATAAACATAATAATATTTATAATACTGCTAGGTATTCGAAATACGGTTTTTAAAAAATACATGAAGTTCCACGCGCCGCGCTGTATAAAATAACCGTTTCAAAAATCCGATTTTATTAATACTTGTCTTCGCAATCGCTATCATCCTTTAAATTATACATACCAAAAAATATCAAACAAAAAAATAACGATGTCAATTGTGAGAAAGCTATAATATTGGCATCATTATTTTTAAATTCCAAAACACAGTCGCCGACGATATTTCTGGTTGTTTCTTTGAACTCACACTTTCAGCATTGACTTTTCTTCGTGAGACATTCGTTGGTTTTATGGCAAAGTAAACGAGCAAGTGGGTCACCTGATAGTAAGTGATATCCACCGCCCATGAACATCTACAATTCCTGAAGAATCATGCGTTGCGAACTAAAAGGAAAGGGATAATTAAGATATTAGGAAGGGGAGGGGTTTGGGCTTCCGGATATAATGATAATAATCTCTGTAGCAATAAAGGAAAACTAATTAGAACGATTCAATTGATACATGCAACAAAATCTGTTTTCTTGTATTATGGGTTGTATGTATCTCCGGGTTTTTATGATAACGCATAAATTAAAGCATTTAGACTGCCTTATGAAACAGAATAAGTGCTGGAATATCTCTTGAAACTATTAGGAACACTTTCAGAAGAATTTATAACGATAGCATGCAAACACATTTACTGGGTAGTTTTGCTGCATATAATACAATTCGGGAGAGTTGATACTATTGGTATCCAATTTAGAAACAACATTCTGTTTAAAAATAAGGGTATAAGCATATAGAGATATAAGATAAAATCGAAGCTTGTTAGCTTAAATGCATCCCTGAACACTTGTGTACAACGGTTGTAGTATGATTATTTTCTTTTGATCCAATATAACTCCTTTACGTGTTTCATACAAAATAATAAACAAAAAAGACAGGTTATGGTAATAACGATAGGCAAATGCGAGTTATCCAATAACATAATAAGGTTACCTTTCAGAACACAGACCCCCATGACACCAGAATAGAAGTATCCACGTTACAACACACTATTATCACAATTACACATCGCGAAACACGTTAATGTTTACTTGTAAACCGATGTATATATGCGATATCGCGCTGTCACGTCACTAGTGTCGCGCGCGATTTCACACGTCACTGGAGCAGAGGAGTGCAAAATATGTTGATGTATCGTATTGTTGCGGTTTTAATGAAGCCAGGTGGTACGTGGGAAGCGCGGAGATGTGACGCGGTGCGGCATCGACGGCGCGGCAGCGACTGACCGGGGCGGGGGTGCCTCGAGCCGCCCGTAGACTGCGCGCCGCCCGCCTAGTAAGCGAAATACGCTCTACGAACCACCGATACAAAATTAATACTTGTTTTGCTAAAAGCGATTTCGATTCGTCAACCCTCGAATTGGTAAAGTTAGACCGATCTTGTTAGCGATAAAGGGTTCGCTAATCAACACAAACGGGCGACAGTCGTTATTTGATGTAGTCGATGTTTGTTTGTTATTTAAATTTGGAAAATTATGTTTGCATTTTGATTTTGTGACATTAAACATTTCTTAGCGTTTAGCATTCTAGAGTATCAGAGTTTACAATATATGTTACATTCTGACATTACATTAATTCAAATTCCTTATAACAGAGCACCTAAATATGCGTAGTAGAATGTCGCGGAGTACTCTTATTAAAATTATTATTATTGTCGTTTTTTATAGCAGAGCGGCAAGTGGTTCACCTGATAGTAAATCCACCGGTGGTCGCTATCCGGGCGGATATGAATATCCTACCACCAGCAAAAATACATAGGTAAAGCTACACTGTAATTTTACTTTGCCTAAGCCACAGACATTCGAAAATAACTAACACGAGTGTTGTCACTATTACACACACGGGCACAATTAAAACGCTACAGTACTACACGAAATTATTTTCAAAGGCAAAAGGGGATTAAAACGTCGGCAAGGGCTCGGTCGAACTGTTCAGTAATGAAATCCTCAGAGTCGAGTCCACGAAAGACAAATATTGTGACAAAAGCCTAGAGTCGAGTCAGTTTTGAAGGCGGACATCGCACTACCATGCGAAGGGATTCATTATCTACACCTTGGTATAGTCGTTAACGAAATTATTCAGTTTATTTGGCAATATTTTTGTTATCTTTTTATAAATTGGTATAGGTTAAAATTTCGGAGATAAGTGATATTCGGAGGCCTAAATCGCTATACCAATTCCTTAATTATCCCTTTCTTTTAAAGTTGGCAACGCCATCATTGTTCTTTTAATATTGTGGATAAATATGGCCGGTGGAGATCAATTATCATCAGGTAACCCAGGCCTGTTTGCTGGCCTATGCTATAAAATAAAATAAAAAGCCGACGAACCTGTATTAAGCCAGCATAGTGGAATAAAAGTAGAGGAAGTTCATAGCCAGTAATGCGACAGTATAATTAAAATAATACAGGGCTAATGATAGGTTAAATGTAATCAATATATTACATATCAATTCATTAATAGTATACTTTAATTATGAACCACAAAATTAACATTTTAAAGCGTCATTGATTCTATCCATTCATAATAAAACAGTAGAATCAGTCTAATATCTCGCCGTCTTTATTTTTATACACATCACATATAAATAGTTGAACGGATCAATGCAGCGAAATTGTAGTATATAAATAATACATGCAGAGGCTGACAACCGTTTTACACCAGGAAAACATTAATGCAGGAGGAGCTGCGCGCAAAAGTTAGTTACAGAATTTAGTTTGAATTAGGAAAAAATACAAAATAAATCATACAACTTTCGATCACCACTGTACAGTGACACAGTACTTAACAACTGGACGGGCCTTATTTTGTATGTATGTTTGTACAACATGTAGTTTTGAGCTCAGACTTTATTTCTCTTTGCTGGACGCTAACAGTGTATACCCACAATACAGTTCTTGATAATTACACTACCAACACATTTAATTTAATTGAAACTTAGCCATTTTCAGTATAACATTTACTTTAGTACAAAATTGTTTTACATTCTAGAGTTTTATGTAGGATAAAGTTTATAGAAAAGTATATAATGGCAAAGTAAGGAATGAAAATTATTATCTAAAGAGAATTAATGTGATAGATTCCTCATATTATTCTTGAATCAATCTAAGTAGGTACATCATCGCTTTGGCTATTTCTGCCGCCAAGCAGCAGTGTATAAGAACTGTTGTATTGCGGTTTGATGGACATTGAAACCAATGCCATTACTGGGTTATTATACGACATCTTAGGATAATGAGCAGTGCAGTGCCACACATTAATTTGTAATTAAAAGTTCTAAATAACAATTATTTATGGGTAGGCTTAGGTAGCTCTTACCATCAGGAGGGCAACCAGCATGCCTTGTCTTTTTTTAATCAGCTCTGTATTATACAAGTCCCACTGCCGGGCACGGGCGTCCTCTACAAAAAAGGCGGTATGTAATATCTAACATTCATTTGTTTCAGCGGGTAATCGATAAAACCCATAACTCATTTGCTAAAATCTAAACTAAAATCGTGGATTTAGATCCTACTAAATCTATAAATTAACATAATAAATATTACTGTATCATTCATATTACGAATTGCTTAGTAGCAGCCCAGAGTCTGGAATTGCGCCCGGTATCGCGATAGGCTCACCCTTTATTTATTTATTTATTTTAGAACGGTTAATAAAACCAATTACACTAAAATATACACAAACAGAAAATAAAATAATCAAAGCAAGTATGTATGTAATTGTGTAAATTATTACATTATGGGACGGATATAAGCTAGGCGAAATGTCTATGTACTGATTTCACCTCTGCCTGCCCCTTCGGGAAGGTGTGAAAGAGAGTATGTAAATATTTTCGTTCCATTCATATTTATATATCTTTACCGAAAATTAATTAATTCCTTATTAAATATCTGTGAGTTAAGCACGTCGAGCAATGAGATTGACTTTCAATATTGCACCAAAGGTGATCGTAGTTTGGTCGGATGACAACAGCAGTATCCAATATGACATTAACAAAGCACTAAATTTGTCGTTGTAAATGACTGGAGCAAAGGCATTTCATCATACATCCAGTTGACCCTATTCCGCGCAGTGCCCGGCCAATATGACCGCGGCCCGATATAATGCGGTCACAGCTGGGGCCCGATCTCGTAGCCCGCATGCAATTGGATTTTTAACCGACCTGCCTGTCCGACTGTGTGAAATTGCCTTTTTTGACTTAACTGTATGAAATACAATTAAGTAAATACAATCAGTGCGGACACTGGGGATAACGGATAAGTTCTTTATTCTGTATTTTGTATTATCCGATTGTTTGCCGGATAGACATATTTATAGAATCGTAAACTATGCATTTGATCATGACTGATGATCTTTAGCAAAGATGTTGTGCATGAGCCCACGAAGGTTTGTGAGTTGGTCACAAATGTCTTTCCTTCAAAATATTTATTTTAGTTGGTGGCGTAGCAACGCGCGCAGGGTATAGCTAGTTAATAATAAATCCCAAGCAATATGAAGTGTAACATACACAATAGAATTCTATCATCCAGGTTTATGCGATGGCATAAGAACAATTATAATAAACTAGCTTTTGCTCGCGGCTCCGCCCACGTGATCAAACAAACAAACAAACAATCAAACTCTACAGCTTTATAATATTAGTATAGATTTGGGTAGCTTAGCAACGGAAGCCTTCAAATAATATTATTTGGATAGCTTAGCAACGGAAGCCTTCAAATATGAATAATTTTCCCCGTTTTTGCAACATTTTTCACTGATGCTTCGCTTCTAATGGTCGCAGCGTAATGTTATATATCCTAAAGCCTTCCTAGATAAATGGACTATCCAACACAAAAAGAATTTTTCAATTCGAACCAGGAGTTCCTAAGATTAGCGCGTTCAAACAAACAAACAATCAAACTCTACAGCTTTATTATTAGTATAGATTAGGACCAAGGAAAGTAATTAGAGGTGCGGTGCTGTAAAGAAAAGGTTTGTATGCACTTGATTTTAAACAACTTCTTTTCACGAGTCCAGATACCACATCAATAACTACATATTCAAGAATAGCAGATCCATATACAGGGTTATTTTTAAAACACCAGCAACCTCGCAGGGGTAGATACCTAAGGTTATAAGCTACTACTTTTGTTCTACGACTTTTGATAATTTGTTAGATTTTATTTTCATACCAAAATAATTATGAATTTAATTTCCGTCTTGAATTTTACCTACACGCATCGCAGATTACGTAAGCAAACACGCGAAGCGTGGGGAACTGGGCTAGCGTTGAAGGTCATCGCCCGACCCAGCTGAGCGGCGCCTTTGAGTCGCGCTCGCACGCCGAACGCTACGAAGGAAAATACGACACAACAAAAACTTGTAAAATCATTTTTTTTTAAATATATTGAGTTATATACAAACTCGTAGAACAAAAGTTGTTCCGTATGGGGTCAGCTATCTGGTCCTGCGAGGTTGCTGGTGTTTTAAAAATAACCCTGTAGATAAAATCCTCAAAATGAACAAATTTGCCTCAGTGGAGTAGTTGTATTGCGTACGCGGACTGCAGTTCTGAGTTCTCGAGTTCGATCACCGAGTCGGGTAAAATGATATTGGGTTTTTCTGTCACGATATGCTCAATATCAGCCCGGAGTCTGGAATTGTTCCCAGTATGGCAATAGACTCACCCCCTATCACATTATGGGACGGAAATACGATCGGCGAAATGTGGGCGTATTGGTTACCCAAAATAGTAGCAACTAAGAACTTTGAGTAATAATGTTCTTTATGGAACTACACTGCGTCATCATCCTGAATTCCCTACTGGTAATTTAATTTCCCTTCTACCAGTTACTTTCTACCACTTTTAAATATTAAAAGCAAACGAGGCGATTTAAGACATCCACTTAGCAACATTTAAGGTTTGAAAATATGTAATTTCATTAAAATATTTTTTATACCAAATTTGAAATTAGTATTTCAAGATTATATCTGATCTCACTTTATCTCGCTCGTTTATAAGTGAAGGGATAGGCATACAAGAGGGCACGATACAGAGTTTATCGACCCTTTATCTCAGAAGGGAAGAATAAGGGCCAGAATCACCTAACTATAGAGTTCTGTCTCATGTATGTTAAGCTACTTAGAAACCATGAGTAACTATTTCTATTGAGTGAAACCTTATCATTTTATCGTTTTCATACACTAAGTGGTGGGTTTCTCGTATGTTCCACTTTGTCTATTTCTGCCGCCAAGCTACATGTGCAAGCACTGTTGTTTTACCTATAGATTTATATTCTAAACAAATGGCTCAAGTTTCGAATTCGGTTAATTTAGGAGAAACCCGTGCTAGTCCGACCCGCACTTGGTAAATTTTTTAAACTGTGTAAGCACTGTTGTGTTTCGGTTTGGAGGACATTAAAGCCATTGAAATTACTTGGTATCATGATATTTAACATCTTATGTCTCGGGATGATGGATGCGTCCATGAGCGCAGTCCAGTGCCATATAGTACTTTGTAATTCAAAGTTCTGTGTGGTGTTGCTTCTGCTTATGGGCAGGCGTGGCGCTTACCATCAAGCGAATGCCTAGCTTGTCTCGCCATTCAATCATATAAAAAAAATGATAGTTAATCGCGTCGGCACGATATGACAATAATGCGGTCGAGCTACATGATTAAATTTCTCACATTACCTCACGAACTATAAAGAACCTACAAGATCCGAGGAACTTTTTCCAAATACCGATCGCCTATACGGTGACCACATATCGCGTACGTGACGATATTTACGTGTTGAACGTCGTCAGGAATTTGAAAATTTTGTAGATATTGAAGAAGGAAAATAGTTTTACCTGTGTGGGATGAACGTTTACTACGATTCATCTGGAATCTAAATTATATAAGGTGACGCAGTTGCGCGTTTGCCGTCCTATAAATAAATAATAAATACACCCAACAGTCACATACCTAGTCCTTACCCCACAGTAAGATACAAGTCTTGTGTCGTGGGTATCAGGAACTACAAGAGACTTTCGGTCTCACAACACCCAGACCCCGAGACATATATTTGTGGATCACACAAACATTTGTCTCGGTGCGGGGATCGAACCCGCGGCTTCTCGCTTCACAACCGGCTACTCGCACTCGCACGGAGGCTGTCAAATCCTATGTCCTATGCTATTAAGAAAGGCCAGCACATGAACTAGTGCCCTCATGGTAAGTGTTCGTCATTGTCCACGACCCCCCATAATATCAAAAGGAATACTGGTGTATTGCCAATAAAAAAAGAATGGGGATTTAGGATTTCTAGGCTTCGCGAAATCTCACTCACCATGCAAAACACAACAAGTTTCATCATTCATTGATTCTCAGTGAGCTAGTGGCACCTCTCCGGTCGAGCTGGTCCTTTGATGCTGTAGACAAAACTTTCTAGTGGTTCTGTAACTTACAAAAAACGCCTCGAAGTCAGACCTGTTTTTTTTAAAGTCGGTTAAAAATTATTCATCCTGATATCATGCGTATACGCACTCACGCAATCCCCGAAGGGATAGGCAGAGGTGTATCCAGTATACCAACATATCGTCGAGTATATTTCCGTCATAATGTGATAGGAAGCGAGCCTAAACCGGACCTGACCAAACATCCTGAGATCGCTATCTAAAATTAAAACGTAGTATCAGTAATTTTAAAATCGTGAATATACGTGTGTGTCTGTATAAATAAGTAAACCACGAATTTCAGTGTACGCCCCGTATTAAACTTATCTAGATATGAATCGAGCTATAATTCAAAACGATAAAATCACATAAAAATGCGGCGAGACTTTTTAGTACCTACGTGTAAATTTTTTGATTATATTGATATGAATTATGTTTCCAGAAATGGAAGTGAGGTTTAAATATTGAATAACATTTCCAAAAACTTTGATTTGAAATTATGTATTTGGCTTAAGCCACTGCGCTAGCATAGCCTTTCATTTAACTCAAGCCTAAATGCAGTACGATATTAACTCGTGATATTGATTTAATTTGAGATAGTAATAGGCAACACTTTTTGAAATATGACATTATTGAATGTTTTTTTTTATCCTGACTCGGCAAAGTGACTACGCCACACCTGATGCTAAATGTAGCACAATCCAGGGATAATGTCGACCAACGACAAACAGTGTGTCTATCGTAGGTCGGTAAGATCATGCCAGCCTGCCTATATGGTTCTTCACACTCCGTTTAAAGGACCTCATATTATAGAAAGGGGGGAACACTAACTCGATTTAGCACGTGTTGATTACTTTTAGTATTTAATCAAAACGATCAATCCTTTTACTATTAGCTTGAATGACAAAACCCGTCACTCGCTATATAGACCGGTGATTTTCCAATTTGAAACATAATTAAATTATAATAGAATCAAACCCATTGTAAAAGGAAGAGAATACAACAAAATTGATAGGAAAAATAAATTAACGGCGATCTGAGGTCGGGAAGTGGGAAGGGGGGGGCTTTTAAGGGTAAAAAACGGTTTATCTCGATTTCCGGAATAACTACAAGTCCTATGGAAAAAAGTTAAATCGCAAAGTTGTAGGTAATAAAAAGATCTACAACTTTTGTATACACACTTTCTTCACATAACCTCAAAATATATGTGAAAAATTCAAATAACCAAGTTTTTTGTTTTTATCTATTATAATAAATCATTTTTTTTCACGAAATTTGGTGAAAACTTACCTTTTTGTATCCCAAATACACTGTAATTTTTTTGATTTAAAATATTTATTTTTGCACCTTATTTTGACTTAATATCGAAAAAGCAGCCTAATTTTCAAACGAAAATTCTCACGTCAAAATATGAGCTTTTTTAAAAAAGTTTGTTGGTTTCTTGTTCATTGAATTCTCTACTTTCTGATGGTGTAAAAAAATATATACATTACTATGGTAAATGTGCTCAGAAAATGCAAAGAAACGAACTACTAAATAACAGGTAGTAAGGCCCAGACCCACCTAGCCCCTTCCCCACTTCTTTATGATGGGCTAAAATTTTCCGTAGATCACTCAGGTATATAAGTTATATTAAAATAACAATAAAGAGGCATCTACGCATATAATTTAAAGAAGATTCTACAACTTACTCAAAATATTGTAGATATGTCTTATTAAATATTAACTTATAACTTTACATTTTCTGAGCACATTTACCATAGTAATGTATATATTTTTTTACACCATCAGAAAGTAGAGAATTCAATGAACAAGAAGCCAACAGACTTTTTTAAAAAAGCTCATATTTTGACGTGAGAATTTTCGTTTGAAAATTAGGCTGCTTTTTCGATATTAAGTCAAAATAAGGTGCAAAAATAAATATTTTAAATCAAAAAAATTACAGTGTATTTGGGATACAAAAAGGTAAGTTTTCACCAAATTTCGTGAAAAAAAATGATTTATTATAATAGATAAAAACAAAAAACTTGGTTATTTGAATTTTTCACATATATTTTGAGGTTATGTGAAGAAAGTGTGTATACAAAAGTTGTAGATCTTTTTATTACCTACAACTTTGCGATTTAACTTTTTTCCATAGGACTTGTAGTTTTTCCGGAAATCGAGATAAACCGTTTTTTACCCTTAAAAGCCCCCCCCCCCCCCCCTTCCCACTTCCCGACCTCAGATCGCCGTTAATTTATTTTTCCTATCAATTTTGTTGTATTCTCTTCCTTTTACAATGGGTTTGATTCTACTATAAATTTGTTTCTATTTTTACCATTTTCAACCGGATAATCACCCGTCTAATATAGTAAGCAACGCCTACCCAGAAACAATATCACAAAGAACTGTCCATTAAAAAGCACTGCATGGCCCTGGACTGCGTTCGTCATCCAGAGACAAGTTGTTAAACTGCTTGGTGGTAGAAATAGACAATGGGGTGATATCAATCCAGAAAACCTACTAATCTGATAAATAATGTGTTAAGTAAACAGCTATTTCTCATAAATTAATGTAAAGACATTTTAAAACCCAGTATGTAACAACAAGCAACGTCGTAAAAACTAAATTGAACCAAAGTTTTGTGTCTTATATTTGTCGTTTGAATAGGTTTTTTTTGTTACTTTTAGAAATTCTATTTGATCAGTGTCAATTTAGCAGTGTATAGGCTAGCCTAGTGTGAAGCCCTTTACGACTTAATCGTATATTGCTAACTATATAAACATATAGTTTTGAGTGTATCATTAGTTAGTACGGTGTGATTCGTGTTTTGTTGCTGTTTAATAATGTTTTTCAAGTATTTTTTTAATAACGGTTATCCATTATTAAATATCGCTTATAGCAACGGTAAAGGAAACCAGCTTACCTGAGTAGTTCTCAATAAAAAAATCAAAGGTATGTGAAATCTGCTAAACCTCATTAGGCCAGCATGGTGACGTAATGATAACTATTCTTATTCAGTAGCGAAGGTCCACATACCTAGGAGTGGGACATGTTTTTTTTTTTTTACCTGGCTCGGCAAATTGTCTACGCTACACCTGATGGTAAGTGTAGCGCAATCCAAGAATAGTGTCGACCAACGATAAACAATGTGTCCATCGTAGGTCGGCAAGATCATGCCGGCCTGCCAAAGGGCCAAGGGGGAGGGAAGGAAAAAGTGATGGGAAAAGGGTTAGGATCAGGGGGCAAGCCCCCTGGGGAAAACCGGATATACACTGGCTGACCCTGGAACGCGACCCACACAAGGTGGGCCACTATGGCAGGTTTTAGCACCAGTGTACGGTGGTCGCTATCCGGTCGGATACAAGTATCCTCCCACCAGCATAAAACAGGGCTAGTAATATTATTATATTATTTCAATGATGCTAATAAATAATATTAGATACGCAATATTTTAAGAGTTGTTTGACATTAGAAACACGGATGTGGCCTGCAGGAGCATGATATTGCCTTTTATGGTCGTTATATTTGTAACAAAAGTGAATTTCATCACGCGACGACTGTCACAGTCGTGTTTATTGCCAAATGTTTGTTTTACTTTATATTAAACAAGGTTGAAGCACGAAATTGTAAAGCCTTTTTAATATTTCCGTATATGAATAAGTAGATGTTTCGTTTAAGTGGTTGAACTTCTAAAAAATTATATTAGCTGTCTCTCGCGGTTTCACCCGCTTGCATGCTACTGCTCCGGTCCCGTAGGTCTTAGCATGATGTTATGTAGCTCTGAACCAACGTCATTATTAAACAAACCTTTGATGTGAATATGTTCCCAATCGGTTACATTTCGTTTTCCTTTAAACGATTTCAGCACTATAACGAACAAAATATAAAAGAATTACGCAGATCCATTGTTCGAAATGTGGAAAAATGAAAAATACATTTCAGTTTTTCACGAAATTAAAATAATTTTTAAGTTTTCCATTTTTTTTCGGAACCTTCACCTTCACCTTATCCGGATTATTACAACCAATAAAAAAAAGTATATCCAAATCGGTCCAGCTTCTCAAATGATGCAGTTACCAACGAACAGCATTTTATTTGTATTTATTTAGATTATAACCTTCCTCATGAATTAGTAATGAACGAAGTCGAGATTTAACATTGACTTCCATTCAATATTTAGAGTTAGGTTTTGGCAGTGCGTACAGCAGATTATTCAAATCATAATAAATAAATGGAAAACAACGCCAAGATCCACTACATTAAAGTAATATTCTGTTTAAATTTCAGCCGGTTACCTACTACACTTGAAATAATAAGACAGGCAGATATACGGCGTAAGCGTATTATTAGAGTATTAGAGCACATGTACAGAACCTTAAAATCCAAAGAGAATATAATATATTTGAAATATTACGTACCAGCATTAAAGCACCTTAATAAATTGCTTTTAATAAAGAGATAACACTGAATACTCGTATCTGATAAGTAATTAACTAATATTCAATATTCAAAGCGCCTGAAGAATTACTTTCTAAATATTAATACCAACCTGTGATAATTTATTCAGTATTAATCAGCAAACATGTGAGAATTCATGAAATTATCAAACACAATACACAGACTTACATGTTAGATGGGAATTAGTAGCATAGAACCGTCACTCAGATATAATATGATGAGAGAGATCCACACTCGGTCGGGGCACAATTGGCGGTGTATTAGCATAACGAACGAGGTCCCGGGCCGTCTCTAATGAATGGTCTTGCAATTGAAACAATAGTGGATTAGCGCCAACTCCCTTATCTGCTTATGTAAATCGGACCCGTTGCGGTCGATTCGTTTACATTCAACATGCTACTTCCAAATGGACAACCCTGTTGTTACTAACTACTGTTTAAAAATGTGTGGAGTTTTTAAATATTTGTCATTTGCTGGCATTTTAATTTGCTGCTTCCGTTCCTTTTGCAGTAGAGCAAGCATTCGGAACCTTTGAAACGGTGTCATTAAAACATAGGAGCGTCTTTCCCGTTTGTTTATGGTAATCGAGTGGGCAAGTTGCGTCGCTTTGATTTTGCCTGGGCTGACCCGAGCCGACTCCGCCTCCAGTTTACTTTGGCACATTAACGATGCGACCTTTCGCAAAATTCGACGGTTCCTTAGTTTTAACTAACTCCAGTTTTGCCTTTTAAAGCAAAGTGCTCACGATAAACTGCAATTTTGTACGAAAATTGCATACTTCTAGCGTCAAAGCTGCTTAAGCACATTGCAGGGGCAAATATCACGTCACGTCAACTCGCTGATTATTCTCACAATTTCCAATGGCTAACGATGCATTTTGCATATGCATATCGTATAAATTACTCCTACGTTTATTTTGCGAAAAACATTAAGTGCTTATTGAGATTTGGCAATGTTATCCTATCCATCTCAAAAAAGTACGAACACCTCTATCAGATATATCAGTACAGACATCTAGTGAACTAGTCTGTACTGAACAAAAGGACTTCAGATTTACACTAACAATTATTAAAATTGAACAGGCCCGCCTCCGGCTTGAATCTTCTCCAAGTTTTAAACGAATTTCATTGCGCGAAATAAAAGCACACGGCACGGCGGTTATGCTATTAGATGTCACGACACCCGATAATGCCGGCCGTATTTTATTCCGGCAACATTTTTCTGTTTGGGACGTTCACGCGAAAATTTATGACAGTTGCCAAATTTTTAGGAAGTAATCAGCCCCTATCGACTCAGCCCGAAAAAGTAACACAATAGCGCTTAGCAGCTATCTCATGTTTCAAAATTTTTCCATACATTTTATGAATGAGTACCTTTTTTATCTCTTTCTACGCTCTGTCCTTTATTAGTGTGTGTGATGATTCGAACGTCAGATTGAAAGAAGACAAAAGTCCGCCATTTTGTTATATTATAATACTTAATTAATTATTATACTTTATTGTGCGAATGTTTTTGTAATCAACCTTTCTTAAAAGCAATCTTTGTGTTTACTGGTCAAACGTGAAATCGTTATCTTCGTGGGTGTATAGTTTGATTTATTTTCATACATAATTAATTGAACATGGTTCGTAAGTGCTCTGTTCCCGGGTGCAGTTCTCGAGGTCAGGATATTAAATATATCTGTGCCCTACACAAACAAATTAAGGTGAGAAGTGTGGTTAAAGTTATGCCATTTTTACAAAAGTATCCTGTCTCTAAATGCGAAAGCATACGTTTTTGTACAAACATGTAAACATTTTATTCCCGAACATTCCAATTGCATTTTATTTTGCTCGAGATGGAGTTAAAAAAATTGTTTTAAATAATATTATTAAAGAAATAATATCTGCTGTTTTTTAAGCCGGATTTATAGTAAGAGCTGCTTGCAATGTCAGAATGGAATGCTAAACTGTTATGTAGTAACAGATTTACAAGTTATATCTGCTATAAAATCGGCCCCAACCAATTATATTATATTTATGATGTACCTCATTTATTGAAATGTATTTGCAATAATTTTCAGAACAACTTCTATTCTTATTGGCAACCAAAGGACAAAATGGGAGTATATTGTGACTTTACAAAGTGAATGGCTTTGGTGACAGAGCAAGAAGCACCAAACTTACTGAGAAACACATAAATCCAACTTCATATGATAAAATGAAGGTAAATAAATATATAAAGTCTTGACTGATTGACAAAAAGTACGCAATAAGAACATATTTGATTCCATAATGTAATAAACTTTATTTTATTTTCTTTTACTAGCCCTGTATTATATAAAATATGTACCACTGCTGGGCGCGGGCCTCCTCTACTGAATGAGAGGGATTAGGTCTTAGTCCACCACCTTGGTCCAATGCGGATTGGCAGACTTCACATACCTTCGAAAAATCTTGCAGAGTTCTCAGGTATGCATGTTTCCTCACAATGTTTCCTTCACCGTTAAAGCAAGTAATAATTAACAATTAATATACACATAACTTAGAAAAGTCAGTGGTGTATGATCTTGAGGCTGGTTTCGAACCTGAGACTGACATCTCGACAGTCCATACCACTCCAGGATGATTTATATCTACCTATAATATACAATATATAATATGAAAATAGATTTAAAATCATTAATTTACTTTTTATTAATGTATTATTTATATTATGTACATTTCAGGTCAAAGCAGTCCCAAGTTTTCAGCAAGCAAGTGGCTACATCACTAGAAGTTCACATGAAGTCTCTGCTATTTATCCAGGAGCATGATTACTTAAGTTTAAATCTAAACATTGACAATGGTTTATTCACAGCAGAAATTCTTCTTTTTAAAAATAATTTATTTCACAATTTAATTGGTTTTGGCCATTATGGTAATAAGTTAAAACATGCTCTTTCATGTAATTCTGAACATATTACTTTCTGGAATGATGCTGTAAAAAAGCTAGCATCAATCATCATCATTTGACAGATTGATACTCTCTTAAACAAATTAATTTGTTTAAGAGAATATAGACCTAATATAGATAGATAGGTTATATTATCTTTCTAGTAATTTTAATCAAATCGTCTGGCGGAGTATTTCTATTATTGATAAAATTATGCCATCTATTTGCAATATTTATGTTTATTCTGATTTAATAGGTGCTTTACAAAAAAATATTGTTACTTGTGAATCTTACTTCATGGTATAACTGTAATATACATAAAACAGATCTCATTAAAGCTTTTGGCTATATGTCATTAGAATGCAATAATGCACCTTAACCACATAACCAATGCAACTTAAAATAATGCATCATTGTGCATTATTTTTAATAATCAAATAAATAATATTGATTTTAGGCCTAAAGACATAGAAATGGAAACTCTAATCCGAGAAAGGTCACAAAAGGATTGAGTTGTAGATCAGGAAGAAGGTGTAGTACTTAATAACCCATCATTTATTTATTTAATATTAGTATCTTCATAGTATTTTGTCTAAAGTTTTTATGATTGTTGAAAATCATATTTTTCAGTCATATTTTTGTGCTTTTAGTTTATTATGCATACTGTATAGTATAGTAGATTAAGTGCAGCTCCTTGTATTGTATAAAAAACATAGTTATAGTCTTCTTTATCACCCTTTTATTCACTGTTAAGCATAAATTATGTAAATAGGATCAGACAGCACCTTAATTAATTTACGCGCTAGATTCATTTCAATAAAAATATATATATATCTTAAATTTATTTATAGAAATATGATGTTCAATATGTGTATATGTATAAATGAATAAACAGATTATATAGAAGTAGAACTGACTAAAATAAATTTGAAAATGTAATTACATACATTTATTAGTTCATGGGCGGTAAAGGTGATCACTTGTACTTACCGTTGTAAGTTTTTGTTGTTGTAAGCGACTCACATAAATTTCGGTACAACGATTAAACTCTGTACTTTTTACACTGATTCCTGCAAATTCATAAGTAATTGTTGAGTACACATTGTATTTATTATCACCTTAGTACAAAAACGTTGTATTTTTTTTTTGTGTTTCCATAATTGTTCATATTTTTATTGATATACCAATCTGCAGAAATAGTAATTTTCCACTATATTTTAATACTGTGTTTTCGATATAGTGTACCCAACATGTTAGGATTTGTGTAGCGTTTTTACTTGAAAATGTGCAATCATATGATACATAATGCAAAATATAACGTTATGCACGGTATGCTTTTCGCGAGGCGATAATTTGTGAATGTATAATTATTTTTAAGTTTAATTCACCGTGTTATGGTTTTAAATTAACCTTTGTACGAATAAGTTTAAGTAGTTACATTATTAACTTTCATTTATAACAAAAACCATTTATTGGCTTTTATCTGTCAGCCAGAGCTGTCTCCTTTGTATATTTGTGCTTTCTATTTAATTTAATTCCCAATTTAAATGTCATTAGTGGTTTAAGTGTAATAGTATTAATAATAACGAATTTTAGTTTATTGTGAAAATGCAAATATTTCAAGTAGTTATAGAGGTGCAATTTTAAGTAAAAATTGAATTCGCGGGCTACCGGTAGGTTCGAATTCGTTTGTAAATAGGACGTAAGAACAATTTACATAAATATGTACACTACGATAAAAATAAATTTTATAACTACTATTTGGTTTTATTATTATTAATCAGATTTTAGACGACGTTTTCGCCGTGTACTCACTATAGAAAATCGGTAATTTATTACGGTTTTAGTATGTAACCGTCCTTAGTCATCCCTATTTTTTTAATGATCGGTATTTTCTGATTATTACCGATTTCTGATACGGCACGTCTCTAGTATACAATCCGTGCAAAAGAGATAAAAAAGGTACTGTAATGTAGCATCACACGGGAAAGAAAGAGATGTCCAACTTTCTTATGAATGAATTTGATAACAGGTATAGTGTAAAAAATTATGCATGTAGGTGTGTGCTTATCGTGTTAAAAAATTTGTATGAAGATAACCGTCTCTCTAGTTTATTTGTCTCTGGAAGTAATCCATTAGCTTTTTAGTCAAGAACAACATGGCAGTCAGCGCGGAGACTTGTTTTCTGTGCCAAGAGCCTACATCTATTCACTGATAAGCAAAGTATGAAGTTTTCCAATCTATAGGCCCGCGGAAGTTTCCTCCGCAGGTCAATCCCCGATGGATACTTACAGGAAACATTATTCGCTAGGTAATATACATCTTATCAAGGGAGGCTCGCCCGCTGTGCCCGTGAGCGTAAATCTTGCCTTTACGGCCTCACCTGTCGATGGAATAATTTACTGCCGGCTTAAAACTTCCTCCCAAAAGGTAATCCCAAACACTTCTCAAGAAATAACTGAATAAGAAATTCTCAATTGTACGCACGAGGTAACGGTTTCCCCTCCTCACTTGACAGCGGGGAAATTCAAACTTAAACCTTTTCTATCACAATAAATAAAATTCCCGTACCTTGCCGGTAGATAAGACTTGTAAGTATCGAAAAAAGATTTATGTGCGGAGCTATTTATTTATATTCATATGTGGGGTTAATTAACCCTGTAGATTTATTAGTTTATTTATAGCTCTTAGAGTTTTTTAGTGGTGCACTATTGCAATAAGATCATAAAATTAAAATATGGATGTCTTGAGAAAACTTAATGCTAAATGTGTTTTTTCTATAATCAAATAATCTGAGATTTTTACAGGTGAAGCCGAGATAAAAGATATGGTAAGTGAGCTCCATCGCCTATTAAAACCCACAATACCAGAAAAATCATAGGTATTACCTACCTTATAGGAAAGGAATGGCGATTGACCAGAGAAGGAAATTGGGCTTGCGGGAATATTACCATTACCCTAAGAAACGTAAAAGTAAGTTGACACTTCAGGTAAGTTTTTGGTGGAATAGTGGCAATACCCCACTCAAGCCAGCACATACAGTAAGACTGCCTCAGTGGCGCAGTTCTAATGCGTACGCGGTACGACTGCTGTGCAGAGATCTCAGGTTTGATCCCCGGGTCGGTAAAACTGATATTGGTTTTCTATCACAAAATGGTCAATATCAGCCCGATATGGCGATAGGCTCGCCCCTTATCACATTATGGGATGGAAACAAGCTCAGCGTTATACCCACATACTTGTTACACCTCTGCCTACCACTACGGGGATTACAGACGGAGTGCGTATGTACGAATTTAAGTATAATATGTACAAAACTATTGTCAACGTGGTACTACCACAATTGATAAGTCATATTATTTAGGTGACAAATTAAAGTTAGTTCTTCAACATATTTACGAATTATTTTGCATTGAAAATCTAATAGCATATAATATACAAAATAATAAATAAATAAATATACAAAATATAATATACAAAAATATACTAGTACCTATATCGATACTAGTATATTTTTGCAAAAAGTAACATCGTTCTTATTCAATACGTAGAATTATTCATTCAAAGATTTCTTGTCATTGACGCTAATGAGAGTAGGGAAATCTAGGTCATCTAGCACCACACAGTCGCTGACGCCCGATTGATGACTGTAGCGATCTCGCAGCATGACATTGTGTTTCGGGTAACACGAGCATCTGACGACCTCTTTAGAAAATGCATAGTATATCTTCCATCTGCTATACAGGGTTACTTTTAAATCACCAGCAACCTCGCAGGATAAGATAGATGACCCCATAAGGAACAACTTTTAATCTACGAGTTCGTAGAAAATATCTATACATGAAAAAAAAAATACTGAATGACAGACGACTGGCGGCTAGATGAATGGGTCAAATTCAAAGATGCTGCACCCCCTTCCTCACGCTTCACAGGGGTTCGTTTACGTAATGTTTACGATGCGCGTAGATATATAAACATTCAAGGTGGAAATTAAATTAATACTTATTTTTATATGAAAATAAAAATCTAACAGATTATTATCAAAAGTCGTAGAACAAAAGTTATTCCTTATGGGGTTAACTATCTAGTCCTGCGAGGTTGTTGTTTTTTTAAGAGTAACCCTGTATAATAATTGATGAGCCGCACCCATTTAATCTTAGCGAAAGCCCCAGAAAAAATCAGCCTACAGCATGAAAAGGCCGGCTCGATCGGGTTGTTGCCACTGTCTTACAAATCGGCGTGAAACAGCAGCGTGCTGCAGCGTTTCGTACGGCAAATGAGATATCAGGATCTTAATTCCCCTCTCCTGCCCAAACCTTTAATTATCCCTTTAGGGTTAGCAACGCATCCATAATTCCCCAGGTATTGTGAATATTCATGAGCGGTGAAGATCACTTACCATCAGGTGACCCAATTGACCGTTTGTCGGGCACCTCCTTGTTATGGCACAACTGGCTATGTGATCTATGACAATCTGGCTAAAATTAGGGTCGTGCTATGATTTATTTGAGAGTCGAAATATTTTTCTCTGGTCTTATTGTTATTTGTTTTGACAATAGATTGTCTACCTTATAAATCCGAAATACAATCAATGTAATTAGGATTCAAGAGAGATAGTAGCCTTTATCTTAATCCAGGTCACGGTCTATCTGTGTACCAAATTTCAACTAAGTTCGTTAAGCCGTTAGTTTGTGATTAACAAAAATCCAAACTCACAAACATACAAACTTTTATATTTAGGGCTTTACTAATAAATGTTGTATACGAGTGTCATACTTATACAGTGTTTTGTCTCGCTTCTTCTTATAATAAATGTCACTCAACATAGCAAGACAAAGTATTGTATAACTATTACCAACATATACAATTTTTATTAGTAAGGGCTTTATAATATTATTAGTCAGTAGGGTTGTTTCTACGGTAATTCCGGTGGCATATGTAGGTTTTAATATCCAATTATAAGTTTCAACTACGGATGGCTAAAACAAATCATCTCAGACAAAATGCTTCTTTTTTTTATTTAATTGAATGATGAGACGAACTAGTCGCTCGCCTGATGGTAAGCGCCACGCCTGCCCATAAACAGAAGCAACACCACACAGAACTTTGAATTACAAAGCACTGCGTGGCACTGAACCGCGCTCGTCACCCCGAGACATAAGATGTTAAATCTCACAATGCCCATTAATTTCACTGGTTTCAATATCCTCCAAACCGAAACACAATAGTGCTTACACACTGTTGCTTGAGGGTAGAAATAGACTAAGCGGTGGTAACAACCCAGACGGCCTCTCGCATACGAGACACCTACCACCTTGTGAGATCTTTAATCATAATATAACGCGAATAAAACTCCAATAGAGCACGTCAGAAGACACTTACATCTCACATCTCTGGAATAAATATCACATAATATCTAACCGTCGCGTAGTATTGTAAGTATTTATTACTGTGTCTGTATGTAGCTGTGAGAAGCACCGGCACGCTGATATCGATGGATATAAGCAATTTGCAAGTAAAATGCGAATGTCGGATGCACGGCGTCGACGGCGCATCTATTTTTTATTATTTTCATAGAATTTCCTACGTGAATATTGAACAACGGTTTTCAGCTAGCTATTGTGATTCACACAGTGGCGGATTTACCAGCAGGCTGAGTAGGCTGGAGCCTAGGGCGGCAAATTTTAAGGGGCGGCAAATTTAGTTCATAATTTTTTTATTTCGATTTACAAATAAAAAAAATTATACACACGCATAATACGAATTTCGAAAATTGGAGCGAAATTAAAATATTTAACAAAAATCGAAATATTCTCATATACAGTGGTAATTAATAAATATTTCAACATCTCTGCATGAAAAATTCCTAAACGCTTTACTAATTATACATTAATGATTATGAACTTTTAGAATATCGCAATAGCGATTCGATATTATAATCAAAATTTAGTAGATAATTTTTACATATATTCTTCACTGATAACTGCTATAGTTTTTTCTCCGTGTACGGTACACGGAGAGAAAATTATAGCAGTTATCAGTTGATGTAACGAGGATGATGGAGCACAAATTATAAAGTTGGAATTTTATTGATAGAAAATTGATATGATTGTGTACTAAGATATCAAAATTTAGAGGCGGCAAAAATTGAATAGCCTAGGGGCGGCAAATCTATAAATCCGCCACTGGATTCACAAACTAAACGATATATGACAACTTTTGTAACTCGTCGTTGTAGTTTTGATACGCTATTGTTATTTCACTAAATTCTAGTTGGGAAATCAATGCATGAATTAATGTTTAAAGAATAAATTATTGTATAATTCAGCTAGCAGCGATGGCTCAGCGGCGAGTGGTATGGACTGTCGCGACGAAACTAGCAGGTTGGAAACCAGCCCCAAGAGCATACACCACTGACTTTTCTAAGTTACGTGTATATTAATTGTTAATTATCGCTTGCTTTAACGGTGAAGGAAACATCGTGAGGAAACCTGCATACCTGAGAATTCGATAAGATTTTTCGAAGGTATGTGAAGTCTGCCAACCCGCATTAGGCCAGCGTGGTGGACTAAGGCCTGATCCCTCTCATTCAGTAGAGGAGGCCCGTGCCCAGCAGCGGGACGAATATAATATATAGGGCTAATAAAAAAATTAAAAAAATCAGATGTAAATTTACATATATTAGCTCACGCATATATCCCAGAGGGAGTAGGCAGAGGCGAATATAATACCCTCACAGTTCACTGAGCTATAGCGCGGACAAGTCTAAGTAATTTTACGAATCGAAAACTCAAACACGAATTGTGACTGCCTGACATGGGGTTTGCACCCATAACCTCGCTTTTTCTTAACCTAAGTACGCCCAGATGACCCATGAATCGAATTTATTTAGAACATGTATTATATTCATAAGCTTATCTTACCAAATTTTAAAATTCCTTCCTATAATATGGGGTCCTTTAAACGAAGTGTGAAGAAGCAGTTAGACAGGTTGGCATGATCTTGCCGACTTACGATGGACATATTTTGTTTGTCGTTGGTCGACACTATTCCTGGATTGCGCTACACTCACCATCAAGTGTAGCGTAGTCACTTTGCCGAGCCAGGATAAAAAAAATACTACTCAGTTACAAACAGACCAACTGCGCGCCAAAATTCCCAACATTGTACTAAGCGAGACTTATGATCTATTGACACCTAGATTTCAAACAAATAATTATAGATTTCACAAATTTTCCTTTTGAAAATCCTACGATTAATTCCTTATTTCTTAGTAAACTACTCGTTCCTTATACCGCAACTCCCGAAAAATGGCTAACATAAATAACAAATATTTGACGTGTTTTCATTACCAAAATACTACATATTACACACAAGATTGTTGTTATAAAAACAAGTAAAGATATAAAATGTATGCACATAACTAAAATCCAAAATCGTCATTCTACAAAAACAAATTACTTCATATTTTATTGCAATGTTCTTCACATTGACATCCTTCAAACACATTAAATAAAGATAATACTAACTTTACAAAGACCTTTAATAGAAAATGAATAAAGATCCTAATAACTGTAAAATACACTAAAAACATACATCTTTGATTCTCTCAATTATGATTTCAGAACAGGGTAATTGACAGCATAAATATATGGCTATGATCTCTGGTTATCTGTACGCCAGACAAATATCCAAAGTCGAGCATAAAGACATAGAAAATTACAAAGTATTGGTACACGTAATACCAATCAATATAGAATAACTTTATCACGGTATCAATAACATCTAAGAATTGATAATCTAACTAGGCGTTAGATATGTACGAGCATCTAAGATCTGGCTAGGGTCCCGACTTAGTGGATTATCTCGACCGCCCAGGCACCTTTCCAACTGGCACACTCTACACTGAGCTGGCGAACAATCCATTAGTGTGTTGGATTTTCCACCGTCGAGATTTATATTCTTACTAAAACTTATCTCAGGACTTTTCTGTCTATAGTATGAGGTTAAATTGAGATATATTTAGTATTTTGAAATCACTCATCATTTAGATGTAAGATTAAAGTTTCTACAATATGAAATAGTTGTATTTTAATTGTATTTAAAAATATATTTTAAAAACATACGCAAATACTTATGCACTCACACCTGTCATCCATGAAAGAGTAGGTAGAGGAGTAATGTGTGATATTTTGTAACTTTGAATGTATGTACTCGATACCAGTCGGTGTCTGGAAATGTACCCGGGATGGCGACACGCTCGCCCCCATCACATCATAGGACGGAAATAAATTCGGTTCGCTTCCGAAATTCCCTTAACTATCACTTCCTTTAAGGTGGACAACGTATCCATGATTCTAGTATTGTGAGCGTTTATGGGCGGTGGAGATCGTTTACCATCAGATGACGTACTTAATTGTTTACCGGCTTATGCTACAGAAATACATAGCCATTAATAATATGCACATGAATTCATTCCTCATAGCCAACCTAGTACCTGAGAAAATGTATGAAAAGATGTATGAATATGAATCCTTTCGCAGCGCAATCAGAAATTAATTATATTTATTTTCCGTAACATTAATCTTACCTGTTGAAGGGTTGTGCGAAGCGTTTTTAAGCAGAAGCATTTTTCAATACCGCCATAAAAATGTAAATGCTTCAACGCAACGCTGAGTTATTGGGGCAAGAAATCCATAATAATATTCAGGAATGATTCGCTCCCAGCTGCATTTGGCACGCAATCCTCGCATCTACAATACAATTCTACGAGCAAGTTAACCAAGGGCGTTGTTTTAATTTAGATGATTTGCTTATGGATATCTATTTGCGAGTTTTTATGTTATCCATAATATTAAATCTTCTTGTGTGATAATAAATAAATACATAGACAGTTACGCCCACACTAGGTTTACCTGTAGTACGGGTATCAGGAACTACCAAGGACTTACGGTTCCGTAGCACCTAGGCTAAAACTACATATTTGTTGATCCACAAATCATTTATCTAATCTATATCTTAAAAATGATTATACTATTATAAATTAATTGAAATAAATAAATAATTATACCCAACAGTCACATACATAGTCCTGACCCCACAATAAGATACGAGTCTTGTATCGTGGGTATCAGGAACTACCAGAGACTTTCGGTCTCACAACACCCAGACCCCGAAACAAATATTTGTGAATCACACAGATATTTGTCTGCTCTTGTGGTAGGTTTCGAACCTGCAACTTTCATCGCGGCAGTCTGGACCATTTCCCGTTGAGCTATCGCTGCTTCATCACTATCAAAAGGTAGTGTATGTATAAAATAAATACTTCCTAATTCTGTTCTTTTACTAATAACACACCTCTTGTATTTGGCTAATAATATTATTCCACTGCGTCCGTGGTGTAATATATTTTTCCAGTAAACATTTCTACTTCATTATATTATCAAGGCTTATCGTGATAATTCTATTACACGCGGGAGCTTTGACGCCTAATTAATTTGGTGAAACATTTAGATTAGATGCGTCGCGTTTAACACATAATTAGATACTATTTCCATAGTAATTTTAGTTATTTAATGTATAGAAAAAATAAAGTTGGTTTATTAAAAATATGTTTTAGACGTTATAGAACATCAAATAAGTAAAATCAAGAGCGAAAATGTATAGTTAGTTTAAAAAAACATTGTTAAAGGATAGGACATTTGACTTATGGTCGGTCTCAATATTCTGTTTGCAGACATCTGTCTATCCTTACTGGCAGTAAATGTTTGACACATTTTCTATAGAAGATCTGTCAAAACAAACAAAATCAAAATTACAGAAATAGAATATAAGGAACGGTTATTCGACAGTATTTTTATATCAATCAGTATGAATGTTTAATCATAGCCCGATCATCCGGGCCCTGTTACATACTCAAGAGTAAAATAGGCGATCTAATGTTACAGTTTTTTTATTAAATAAACAAGATTACGGTAGCTCATAACTTGAATCGAAGTACTGTACATTCTTACCATTATTCTTGTAGCCATATTCTTCAATTATTACGACCTTTACAATTAATTTATAAGCAAATATTGTATAATTAATTAAACCCGTTCACAACTGAAAAGCAGAATTTAATATAAGTCACCAAAGTAAGCAATCGAGGACCCATGAATAGAACAACAATGCACAACACGAAATGACATCAATTAAAATAAATCAACTAATATAAATAAATGGGAAATACGGCAGAATCTGGAGAAGACATCTGGCGCACTTTAATTTGTTTGGTGCCATTGTTATGCCAAATTAATATTCCAATTTATTCCATTTGTGTATCGAGGGCCGTAGAAGCGGAGATCAATATTTGGTGGCATCTCTTCTCCGTCTTAGATCTGTCTCCCCGATAAATAATTGGGTTGTTACTCGCAAGCTATGCAGTAGTCTGTTCCATCTACTATTTGCATCATGTGTTTTGTTACCCATTGTATATCATACTTATTATGGTTTGATTTAGATATATACACTTTATTGTTGTTGTTGGAAAAACAAATAACGTTGTTGGATTGTGTAGCCATGTGCATATATAGGTAAATGCTGTAATATTAAATACAAATAGCACGTATCATGCAGTATGTGACAGATAAAACAACTTTTACATATCAGTAGCCCCGCGTTATTTATAATATAAACACCTATCACGTAACACCTTTTTTTAACTAGAACAAATTGTTACACGTAAACTCGCGCTCGCGTGCCGCGCTCGATTTAGATGAACTTTATCAAAATATGAGAATTTTAATACACATCATTATGTAATCGGTTAAGTAAATAATATTGAATATGATAACGTTTCGATATTGTATCGAATTACTATATCATTATCCGGACGCATCGTATTCACTGAATTTTACAACTAATTGTATGAAATTACATGCGCATACGCTTATCCGTTCCGAATAATGCGATTCAAGCAGCGCGATTATTCTTATATTGTATTTATATCTTATGAGGTGTAGTTTATGCAATTCTATAAAGGCATTGGAGCCACTCGCGTGCATTGTAATAATTCAGAATTCAATATGAAGCATTTCAGATACATTATCGAGTTACATTTGGTGCACACTGTAACACGTGAGTTTGAGCTGTTATAATTACTTTCCCGATGAGTGCATACCTTAACCACAACGAAAATTTACACGCAAAGTGTTAAATTACACTAGTGTTGAATATCACA